>OY728127.1:459902177-461321318 GCA_963277665.1 Viscum album
AAAGAATGTTTCTACTAAAACTCGTTACAATTGGAGGAAGAGGAGTATCTTTTTTGATTTTTCTTATTGGTCAACCAATTTGTTGCGTCATTGTTTATACGTAATGCATATTGAAAAGAATATATGAGAAATTTTGCTTTCGGTTCTTCTAAATGTCAAGGGGAAGACAAAAGATGATTTACGATCTCGGCGTGACTTGGTGGATTGGGGCATCAGACCATAATTGCATCCTGTGTGTATCAGTGAAAACAAATAGAAAATTCCATGTGCTTCTTATGTGATGACACCTATGAAAAAAAATAATTTCTGGAAGTATTAGAGACTATTAGAGTTCCTGATGGTTATTCAAGCAACATATCTAAACGGGGTCAACAGAAGAGAGTTGAAGCTAAAATCTTTGAAGACTCATGATTATCACGTTCTACTTCATGAGTTGCTTCCAATAGAAATCCGTCATCTTTTTCCCAATAATGTAAGGGTTTTTTTTATTCGGTTGTTCCATTTGTTTAGAGATCTTTGTGCTAAGAAGTTGTCCAAGTCTTTCTTGCAAAAAAATTTGACAGATACCCCATTAATTTTGTGTGAGTTGGAGAAAATATTTCCTCCCTCATTTTTCCCATGCATGCTGCATCCGACTATCCATATTCCCACTGAAATACTTTCTTAGAGGACCTGTTTCTTTTCGTTGGATGTATCCAACTGAAATAAATATGATCACATTAAATTCTTATGTCTGAAACAGAAATCATCCCGAAGGTTCTATCATGAACGGTTACCTGGCTCAAGAATGTATGGATTTCTGCTCGATGTATTTGTCTGATCTTTGTAACAACCCAAGGTTTTCTAAAAATAAATTGAAAATGCTTGAAATTTTGTTTAAGGAATATATTTATAAGTATTCTTTAAACATAATTTTATTTCTTCTATGATTTTAATTTCAAGAAACTGTCATCTACAATTTTGTTCAGTATGTTATTTAGAGTCTGATGAAACAAACTTGTTTTTTTGGTGAATAGTAACGTGCCCTTATGAATAGTAATATGAATAGTAATATGACCTCATGAATAGTAAATAATATTATTATTTTATTTTCCCATGGCAATAGGATAATGGGATCTTAATTAATTTTCCAATGTCACATAAAACTAATTGCACTTCAATATTGTTATTTTTCGAATTAACTGTGACCTTATTTAAAAATTAAATTAATAATATTTAAAAAATTATTTTTGAAAAATGGAGTTCATTTTTGAATTCTACACATCGAAAAATGGTTGGGGTAAATTTTTGGTATTTTTCTGAAACTCTTGAATTTTCGGTGAATAGTGAAATACGGTAAAATACCGGTATAATCAATTTATCAGTAAAAATGCACTATTTATGACATCATAAGTGATGCAAGGACACTTTCTTAGAAATCACATGATATTATCACTATTTAGGGCCACTTTATTTGATATTATTCATAGTCTTGATAAAAATATTATAATAATAATTAAAATAATCTTAAATACCTCCCCTCCTCCACTATAAATACCACCCTCACTCCCCTCTTCCTCCCACACCTCTCAAGCTTTGAACATTGTCTAAATTCTGCCAAATTCCCTCCCCAATCTTCTTCCCCACGTCCTAGAGCTTCTGGTCTCACCAAAAGACCAAAATAAAAGCCCTTAAGAAGGATCTCAAGGATAAGAGATCAAGATGTAAACATCCTCTTTCATTTTCATTCTTTTCTTCCATTTTATGTTATTATCTTCCTTTCCCTTTGTATTTTGTTGGGATATTTAATTAAATATTTCCCCTTACTATCCAAATTTTTTATGATTGATGAGATATTCCATTCTTCTCATCAATCTTGTTTTTATGAAATTTTAAGAGGCGTCGTTAGGCTGCCGAATTTTTTGTAAGAAATTTCTCATGTTTTCTTTATTTCATGATTCCTTCCTCTTCTTTCTTCACCCCCTCTTATCCAAGAGGCATGAAATCTCCAGAATCATGTATATTCTGGATGTTGTCATGTTTATGGAAAATTACAAATCCTTATTCCTCTCCTCTCTCACTTATTTAAAGAATCAAAAAACATTGTCCATTTGTGTCGAATTACCGATATCGTGGACGATGTATTTTCAATTTCCATTAATTATTTCAAGTATGGTCATGAAACCATTTATATGGTTGAACCAGGTTATAATATATGTTTTATGACTCATATAAGGTTCTGGAATTCTTTTGTACTCATGATTCAAATTTATTAGACTAAATGAGGTTGTAATTATCAAGGAACCACTTAAATGATCTAAACGAACATAATTAATGTTTTAACTTATAAATCATCATCATATAAAGAATCAAAGTGATAAATGGTATAATTTATGGTATTGGAAATATGTAAATACTACTCCATTCCAATTCTGGAGTTTCACTTCCAATCAACAAGAACGATTCATCATGAACCGATTGTGAAAATCACAAAAGAACTCACCCAAAATAATGAAAGGAACAAAATACTAACAATTAAGGGGTGAAATGAGGTTATGAAATGACCATATAAGATGTTATAAACATGAACATGTTTCTGTAAAATACTAATAACACTCTTTTAACCATTATACAGGAGGTTTAAACAATTTTGAAGTAAGACAAGCCTATGGTAAGGGAATTCTTAACCCGATTTCCATTCTTTGGGTTAACATTCTACTTTATAATTTATGTGCTATTTAAATTGTTTGTGTGATGGTTTTTGTTTATATTATATTTCATTATGTGTATTTACAGAGTATATACATATTACATCCACTCTATTAAGCCTCACTTCAAGTATATGATGTTTATAAGGGACTTTTCTTCTAAAATCCTCTTTTAAAATTCTGTTTTATAAGATTCAAAGGCAATGTTTTTATGCTATTGTTTATGTTGTATGATTATGTTTTGGTTATTGGGAATTGTTTATGATGAAGGGTGGGACCTATATTTCCCTCCAATGCATTGGGTATGAGTAAGTTGGAGGTCGGCCGTATGGTTACTCCAAGTGTAACTGTGATGGTTACACAAAGTAAGGTAGCCGTGAGGGTTACAAATTTTAAGGTAGCCAAGATGGTTACAAGATTATGTAAGTAATGCCCCATTATACCTCTATGATTATAATTATGTTTGTGTGGATCTTTTGTAAATCTCATGTTACGCTAAGTAAGATTTTATGGATGGAAAGCATGTCTTTTGAAAATGTTTTCATACGTCATGCGTATTCATGGACTAGTGTGATTTTTCCATCTTTTTCATACCTTACTGAGCTTTTGTGATCATCCCAAGTTTTTAAATGATTTTTCACAGGTTAATGATGAGTAATACAAGGAAGGAAGACATGTTAAATGTTGAAGAATTGTCAAGGAGTCTTGTTTTATGTTTTAATGTTTTATATTCTGAGGAAAATGGAAACTGATTTTATGGTATCCACTATGTAACAATGTGTAATGTTATGAATGTTTTGTCTTAATTCTCTAAAGCTCTAAACTTGAAAAGGTCCTCAATGTAAAATGAATTGTTTTCTTGATTAAATTCAAGATTATGTATGAAATAAGTTTGGTTCCTTATAGTTGGTATCAGAGGAATGGTTTAGACAACTTTAGGGATTATAAGTTTTCGTTAAACATATGGTTAGTCTGTATGTCTATTCTTTATGTTAAATCCTTGTTTTATAACTTTTCAGATTAAGGAAATTCAGTTACAAATGGATGGAGGAGGATCTCAAATGACATTCCTATCTCTTCCCGATGACTTTCTTGCAATAATTATTGCAAAGTCTTATCGAGATGACTTTGAAACCTTTTCTAACATGCTACTCACTTGCAAGCAACTGTTTGAGATATCAAACACCTCCACTATACCTCGATACCATCGTGGATCATGGGTTATATTTAAACAAATATTATTTTCTCAATATTCTCATATTTTTAATAAAGGTAAATATTATCAAGGAATTTTTAAATATTTTACCTTATCAAGAGATTTTGAAGCATGTTATGATTTTGAAAGAGGTGCTGAAGAAGGAGACCCTTGCACAACCTATTTATATTTGCTTTTACAGTATAATCTTTCAGCACATACTTATGGTATTTTAAAAGGACCATTGATTTAAAGTTTCAACTCAAACCCGGTCCGACAATTTTATAAAAATCATGTTTTATCAGATGTTTTGAAATTATATGTCATACATGATTATTTTCCGAAACTATTTTTCTGTGAACACCAATATGACCCAAGTTGTACAAGGTGTATTTGGATAAAGGAAGCAAATGATTTTGAAGGATCTCTAAATCATTGTTGCAATGCATGTACCTTCTATTTACGTGAGCAAGATGATGATGAGACCAGGTGGACACCTTGACCAAGGTACCCTCACTTGTTTAATAAGTAAATAGAATTGCGAGGACGCAATTTCAAGAAGGTGGTGATAATGTAACATCCCAAGGTTTTCTAAAAATAAATTGAAAATGCTTGAAATTTTGTTTAAGGTATATATTTATAAGTATCCTTTAAACATAATTTTATTTCTTCTATGATTTGAATTTCAACAAACTGTCATCTACAATTTTGTTCAGTATGTTATTTAGAGTCTGATGAAACAAACTTGTTTTTTTGGTGAATAGTAACATGCCCTTATGAATAGTAATATGAATAGTAATATGACCTCATGAATAGTAAATAATAATATTATTTTATTTTCCCATGGCAATAGGATAATGGGATCTTAATTAATTTTCCAATGTCACATAAAACTAATTGCACTTCAATATTGTTATTTTTCGAATTAACTGTGACCTTATTTAAAAATTAAATTAATAATATTTAGAAAATTATTTTTGAAAAATGGAGTTCATTTTTGAATTCTACACATCGAAAAATGGTTGGGGTAAATTTTTGGTATTTTTCTGAAACTCTTGAATTTTCGGTGAATTGTGAAATACGGTAAAATACCGTATAATCAATTTATCAGTAAAAATGCACTATTTATGACATCATAAGTGATGAAAGGCCACTTGCTTCTAAATCACATGATATTATCACTATTTAGGGCCACTTGATTTGAGATTATTCATAGTATTGATAAAAATATTATAATAATAATTAAAATAATCTAAAATACCTCCCCTCCTCCACTATAAATACCACCCTCACTCCCCTATTCCTCCCACACCTCTCAAGCCTTGAACATTGTCTAAATTCTGCCAAATTCCCTCCCCAATCTTCTTCCCCACGTCCTAGAGCTTCTGTTCTCACCAAAAGACCAAAATCAAAGCCCTTAAGAAGGATCTCAAGGATAAGCGATCAAGAGGTAAACATCCTCTTTCATTTTCATTCTTTTCTTCCATTTTATGTTATTCTCTTCCTTTCCCTTTGTATTTTGTTGGGATATTTAATTAAATATTTCCCCTTAATGTCCAAATTTTGTATGATTGATGAGATATTCCATTCCTCTCATCAATCTTGTTTTTATGAAATTTTAAGAGGCGCCGTTAGGCTGCCGAATTTTTTGTAAGAAATTTCTCATGTTTTCTTTATTTCATGATTCCTTCCTCTTATTTCTTCACCCCCTCTTATCCAAGAGGCATGAAATCTCCAGAATCATGTATATTCTATATGTTGTCATGTTTATGGAAAATTACAAATCATTATTCCTCTCCTCTCTCACTTATTTAAAGAATCAAAAAACATTGTCCATTTGTGTCGTATTACTGATATCGTGGACGATGTATTTTCAATTTCCATTAATTATTTCAATTATGGTCATGAAAACATTTATATGGTTGAACCAGGTTATAATATATGTTTTATGACTCATATAAGGTTCTGAAATTCTTTTGTACTCATGATTCAAATTTATTAGACTAAATGAGGTTGTAATTATCAAGGAACCACTTAAATGATCTAAACGAACATAATTAATGTTTTAACTTATAAATCATCATCATATAATAAATCAAAGTGATAAATGGTATAATTTATGGTATTGGAAATATGTAAATACTACTCCATTCCAATTCTAGAGTTTCACTTCCAATCAACAAGAACGATTCATCATGAACCGATTGTGAAAATCACAAAAGAACTCACCCAAAATAATGCAAGGAACAAAATACTAACAATTAAGGGGTGAAATGAGGTTATGAAATGACCATATAAGATGTTATAAACATGAACATGTTTCTGTAAAATACTAATAACACTCTTTTAACCATTATATAGGAGGTTTAAACAATTTTGAAGTAAGACATGCCTAAGGTAAGGGAATTCTTAAACCGATTTCCATTCTTTGGGTTAACATTCTACTTTATAATTTATGTGCTATTTAAATTGTTTGTGTTATGGGTTTTGTTTATATTATATTTCATTATGTGTATTTACATAGTATATACATATTAAATCCACTCTATTAAGCCTCACTTCAAGTATATGATGTTTATAAGGGACTTTTCTTTTAAAATCCTCTTTTAAAATTCTGTTTTATAAGATTCAAAGGCAATGTTTTTATGCTATTGTTTATGTTGTATGATTATGTTTTGGTTATTGGGAATTGTTTATGATGAAGGGTGGGACCTATATTTCCCTCCAATTCATTGGGTATGAGTAAGTTGGAGGTCGGCCGTATGGTTACTCCAAGTGTAACTGTGATGGTTACACAAAGTAAGGTAGCCGTGAGGGTTACAAATTTTAAGGTAGCCAAGATGGTTACAAGATTATGTAAGTAATGCCCCAATATACCTCTATGATTATAATTATGTTTGTGTGGATCTTGTGTAAATCTCATGTTACGCTAAGTAAGATTTTATGGGTGGAAAGCATGTCTTTTGAAAATGTTTTCATACGTCATGTGTATTCATGGACTAGTGTGATTTTTCCTTCTTTTTCATACCTTACTGAGCTTTTGTGCTCATCCCAAGTTTTTAAATGATTTTTCACAGGTTAATGATGAGTAATACAAGGAAGGAAGACATGTTAAATGTTGAATAATTGTCAAGGAGTCTTGTTTTATGTTTTAATGTTTTATATTCTGAGGAAAATGGAAACTGATTTTATGGTATCCACTATGTAACAATGTGTAATGTTATGAATGTTTTGTCTTAATTCTCTAAAGCTCTAAACTTGAAAAGGTCCTCAATGAAAAATGAAGTGTTTTCTTGATTAAATTCAAGATTATGTATGAAATAAGTTCGGGTCCTTATAATCTTACTACAAGATTGAACAGACCAATGAGAAATGAAGAAGAATAGTATGAGAAAATTGAACCTAGTTTTCCATCACTTCCTCAAACAGGAGGAATTCGTGGATCATATACATTGAATACATTAAGCCATGAAGAGCGGGAGATGGCACATCACATAGTTTTGTTCAACGGTGATTTGTTCAATGACTATATCAGGTAACTAAATTAATTATGTATATCTTACATATATATCTGTTAAACTATTCATATTTTTTATCTATAGGGAACATAAAACAATGATAAATAGGAAGCATCGTTCTTTATCTTTTAGATTGAGAGAGAATTTGCATAGCAAAGAGTTTTCTGTTTGGTTAAAATTGAAGGTAAAAATATTACTGTTTAAATTAATTATTTCAATATTTAATTAAGTTTAACAGTCATTTATATTGCAGGTATTGAGTTTTTCTACTGACTCTGTCTCTGAGGAAATAAGAGCTTTGGATTTTGGTCCTAATACCATGGTTCGTGACTGTAAATCAATTGTTATCAATGGGTACAAATTTATTGTCACTGAATGAGCAAAGAACATGAGAACACAACATGATGGTGTTATGGTTACTGCCACAACAGATTGTTATGCAAGTGCATCAGATAGTAGACTGTGATTTGAAAATGTGGGTTATTATGGAGTCATTGAGAAAATAATAATATTGGATTATTACTCTCATGGACGAGTCACAATGATGAAATGCCATTGGTTTGATTAGATGAAGAGACATGGGACATTTATTGATGATTTTGGATTTCGAGTAATTAATATGTCTTGCACTCCTGCTACTGAAGAACCATATGTGTTGGCATCAATGGCTAAACAAGTTTTTTATTTCAAAGACCAACTTCGACCAGAATTTGGTGTCATAGTTGAAGTAATTCCAAGAAATATTTTTGATGATGGTGATGATGGAATTGACATTGTCCCTGTTGCCATTGGAACCAATCCATTTATTTCTTTTGATGACTCCAATAGCTCAATTGTCAGAGTTGATTGTGAACCTGAAGTTGTGGTTGGAAATATATAGAATCATTCATCAATGTTCTCAATTCTTTCGGTTTACCTAGAGTTGGGTTGTTAAGGTTGGTAATATTCAAATTGATTTAGTAGTGATCACAAATATGTTTTAGCTGACTTGACCGTTATGTGAATTTTCAATTTTTATTGGTTGCTTTTTTATTTGAATTGCATTTTCTAATTTGGAATTGAACTGTATTCAAACCTAGTCAAACAATATTTCTAACTTGGTTAACATTACAACTTTTATGATTTATTAAATTCATTCAAGCTCTTCTAAAACAATTGATTGCTAAATTACTAATTAATCCCCCTATTTCCTCATATATTTAGTTTTTTTGTTTACACATTAGTTTCCTTTTTCTAATTAATTACATATTTGTTTTCAAAAGCAGGAAATGCAGCCAATTGAAGAGAGATGAAGGAAAAAAATGATGGAGAACAATCGTCGGATGACAGAGATGGGCGTTCCACCATTAGTGCCTATTGTGAGTAATTTATTTCAAATATATATATATATTTAAAGAATATATAATTTCATGTGATTAATTTTTTTGTAAACATTTTTGTAGGATCCACCTATACGTCGACAGTTATTCGACAAGGAGCCTAGTACTGGTCCTAGTACTTAGGCCGGTGGTACGAGGAGGGTTCATACCAGAGGTGGACGATCAGCTGCGCGTGCCCGACTAGACCCTGCCCCTCCCACTAACATGTCATCCTTACCACATTCTGATCCTGGTGTGTCATTAGGGACACACGGGATACTTAGGCCTCCCATGTTTTTGCTACCTTCTGCATCTTCTGCTCCATCATTTTCACATCCCATGATGATTCCCACTCCCCAGTCAGAATCCGGTCATAATGTTGTCCCATCTTCTTTTCCTTCTACTTCTGTCTCTCTGAGCTTCTATATTCCATCTCCTTCGACTCCTGTTCCACCACAGGGTGTTCCATTAGTATCTGGGGATCTGGTGGCACTCAACGATCATACTGGCACAGGTATATAAATAAAAACCTTACAAATTTTTATAGAAATATTTATTTTTATTATAACATATTTTGATAAAATATTTGTTTTTCTTTCATGACAGATACATCTACTGACAGGAGGCGGGGGCGGGGGCATACACGCATGCATTTGGTGTTAAACCACCGCACACAAGTTATATTGGATTACAATGAAGACAACCAAATGGTTGAGAAATCAGGGCAGCAATGTCGGAGTTTTTTTGCGACACTTTCCAAATACTCCAACATCATTCCCATCAGCCCGCTATCATGGATAAATTTTCCACATAAGGTCAAGGATAGAGCTTGGGTAGATATATGGGTAAAAAAATCTGTTTTATTTAATGCCATGAATTATTTTTGTATTTATATGAATTAATATTTTGATGTCAGCTTTGATTTAATTTTCCCAATGGTGAGGGTGCTCGAGCGGATCATCTAAATTATTTAGGCGAGCTTTGGAGAGCCAACAAGCATGAGTTGTATATTTTCTAGCGTGCTAAAGTTGGCACTGAGTTGGAGGTGGTACCAGTCGTGGATGATTGTCCTATAGAGCAGTATCGTCAGATGATTACTCATTGGACGAGTACCCAGTTTAAGGTATGAATTACAATTGAGGTATTTAAATAATAACTTTCATGTTTTGAATTAATATTATCATTTTAATTATTGAATTTTATTTATGAATCATCTTGAAAAAATAAAAAAAAACATTGATGCAAAAAAATACCTCCACACACTAGGACGTATGACGATGCCGGATCATAAGAGGAAGCAGGTATGGCAATTTTTTATAAGTTTTCTTTACAACTTACATTTTCTTTTGTTTTATAAATTATTTAATTGTTTGCTAAATTTTTCATATAAATTTATTTTTCAATGTCATTATAGAGGCAAATACAGAATATTGAAGGACGTGTGCCTCGATCAAAACTGTTTTGCTCGAGTAGATGGAAGAAGGATGGAAGTGTCGTCAACGAAGCGACTCAGCAGCAGATTGTAAGTTTTAATCTGTTGATTTTATATTTTAATATCTATTTTTTAACTTAATAATATATTTATATTTGTAACAAGTTGCTTTAGAGGCCCTCGATTCCCAAGAACTAGATGATTTTGGGCCAACAGATCATTTACATCAGGTGTTGGGAGAGGAGCATCCTGGAAGAGTATGCTGCCGACCTAGGATAGCCCCGACGAGGTATCGGCCCTCCTCGGATACGAGCTGTAGTGTCATCGAGCTGCAGAAAGTTAGGGCACAGGCAGAAAAGGCTGAGAAAAGGGCCACAAAGATGGTAGAACAGTATGCTAGGGAAAACAGTGCATTTATGAAATTTATTGAAATTCTACGTCTAACACTTCCAGCAGAGTCCATCCTAGATTTTGATGAGTATATGTCGTCGATACGTTCTATATATGGTGCACCAGGTGGCAGTTCTAGTGGTGTTCAGGAAGATTTCTAGCTTGAAGATGATGATGGAGAGGAGTCTGATGCGGAAGAGGAGGAAGAGGAGGAGGGTGAGGCGGGTGGTGAGGGCGAGGAGGAGGGCGAGGGCAAGGAGGAGGTCGCTAAGGAGGGTGAGGACGATGATGGGGACAAGGAAGAGGGTGATGATGATGGTGATGATGGTGATGGTGATGTGGGAAAAATAGATCCATTACATTTTTGACTGATATTACTGAGATTTGATATTTTATCTATTCTAGTTGTTGGTTTTATCTAGACTCGTAGTATTGTATTGGAGTTGAGTTATTTTTATATATTATCTGTTTTTATGGATGTTTTGTCTTTTATTGGTTATGTGTTCGGGAACCCCCCTCTTTCCTGGACCCTAGAAAACCCCCCACCATCCTCCTTAGACCCCAGACACCCCCTTGGACAGCCCCCGAACAGCACCCCGAACAGCCCCCCGGACAGCCCCCCCCCCCCCCCACCCTCCTCCCTGGACCTCGGACATCCCCCCGGACAGCCCCCCACCCTCCTCCTTGGACCCCGGACAACCCCCCGAACACCCCCCGGACAGTCCCCCGACCCTCCTCTTTGGTCCCCAGACAGCCCCCCGGACACCCATCGGACAGCCCCCCGGACAGCCCTGCCGGACAGCCCCCCACCCTCCTTGATTTCATTTACTACTAGAAAACCAACCAAACACATTTGGTTTCCATTGAAACTTTAGGAGAACGATCCATGGGTCATATGTGACCTGTACGAATCAACCCCGCCTCAATCTGAGATGTGGTGTGGCTGGCACCACTCAAAGTGTCTGTCTTTTGTTTCAAAAGGACGTCATTTTAATTGAAAAACATCAACTAGCATACGGAAAACCGACCAAACGCTTTCGGATTATAAGTGAAAAGAACAACTGACATATGGAAAACTGACCAAACGCCTTTGGATTCTATTGATAATTTATCAAAACGATCCATGGGTCATATGCGATGTGTGCGAGCCAACTCGAGCTCAATCCGAGTCGCGGTGTGGCCGGGATCACTCTAAGTGTCTCTCTTTTGTTTAAAATGGACAACATTTTAAGTACATACAGAAACCGACCAAAATCATTTGGTTTGAGTTGAAACTTTAGGATAACGATCCATGTGTCATATGTGATGTGTACAAGTCAACCGCGCCTCAATTCGAGGCGTGGTGTGGCCGACACCACTCAATGTGTCTCTCTTTTGTTTAAAATGGACTTCATTTTAAGTGAAAACAACAACTAGCATACAGAAAACTGACCAAACGGATTCTAATTATGTCGATACTTTGGAACAACAATCCATGGGTTATATTTGACGTGTACGAGTCAACCCCGCCTCAATCTGAGGCACGGTGTGGCCGAAACCATTCATAGTGTCTCTCTTTTGTTTAAAATGGACATCATTTTAAGTGAAAACAACAACTGACATACGAACCACTAACCAAACGCATTCGAAATGTGTTGATGCTTTAGGAGAAAAATTCATGGGTCATATGTGACGTGTACAAATCAACCCTGCATCAATCTGAGACGCAGTGTGGTCGACACCACTCAAAGTATCTGTCTTCTGTTTCAAAAGGACGTCATTTTAATTGAAAAACATCAACTGGCATATGGAAAACCAACAAAATGCATTCGGATTGTGTCAATACATTAGAACAAAGATTCATGGGTCATATGTGATGTGTACGAGTCAACCTTGCCTCAATCCGAGGTGCGGTGTGGCCAGCACCACTCAAAGTGTCTGCCTTTTGTTTCAAAATGGCGTCATTTTAATTGAAAAACATCAACTGGCATACGGAAAACTGACCAAGCACATTCTAATTGTGTTGATACATTAGAAAAATGATCCATGGGTCATATTTGACGTGAAAGAGTCAACCTCGCCTCAATATGAGGCGCGGTGTGGCCGCCACCACTCAAAGTGTCTGTCTTTTGTTTCAAAAGGACGTCATTTTAAGTAAAAAACATAAACTGGCATACAGAAAACTGACCAAACGCATTTGGATTGTATCGATACTTTATCACAACGATCCATAGGTCATATGTGACATGTACGAGTCAACCCCTCCTTAATCGGAGGCACGGTGTGGCCAGAATCACTCTAAGTGGCTCTCTTTTGTTTAAAATGGACAACATTTTAAGTACATACGGAAAACCGACCAAACGCATTCAATATCCATTGAAACTTTAGAATAACATTTCATGGGTCATATGTGATGTTTACGAATCAACCCCGCCTCAATATGAGACGCGGTGTGGCCGACACCACTCAAAGTGTCTGCCTTTTGTTTCAAAAGGACGTCATTTTAATTGAAAAACATCAACTGGCATACGGAAAACCAACCAAACGCATTCAGATTGTGTCGATACTTTAGAACAATGATCTATGGGTCATATGTGACATGTACGAGTCAACCCCGCCTCAATCCAAGGCGCGGTGTGGCTGGCACCACTCAAAGTGTCTGTCTTTTGTTTCAAAAGGACATCATTTTAAGTGAAAACATCAACTGGCATAAGGAAAACCAACCAAACGCATTCGGATTGTGTCGATACTTTAGCACAACGATCCATGGGTCATATGTGATGTGTACGAGTCAACACCGCCTTAATCGGAGGCACGGTGTGTCCAAAATCACTCTAAGTGACTCTCTTTTGTTTAAAATGGACAACATTTTAAGTACATATGGAAAGCCGACCAAACGCATTCGGTTTCTGTTAAAACTTTATAAGAAAACTTCATGGGTCATATGTGACGTGTAAGAATCAACCCCACCTCAATCTGAGACGTGGCGTGGCCGGAACCTCTCAAAGTGTCTGCCTTTTGTTTCAAAAGGACGTCATTTTAATTGAAAAACATCAACTGGAATATGGAAAACCAACCAAACACGTTCGGATTGTGTCGATACTTTAGAAAAACGATCCATGGGTCTTATGTGACATGTACGAGTCAATCCCGCCTCAATCCGAGGTGCAGTGTGGCCGCCACCACTTAAAGTGTCTGTCTTTTGTTTCAAAAGGACATCATTTTAAGTGAAAAACATCAACTAGCATAAGGAAAACCGAACAAACGCATTCGGATTGTGTCGATACTTTAGAAAAACGATCCATGGGTCATATGTGATGTGTACAAGTCAACTCTGCCTCAATCCGAGGCACAGTTTGGCCGCCACCACTCAAAGTTTCTGTCTTTTGTTTCAAAAGGACGTCATTTTAAGTGAAAAATATCAACTGGCATACGGAAAAGTGACCAAATGCATTCGGATTGTGTCTATACTTTAGAACAAAGATCCATGGGTCATATGTGACATGTAAAAGTCAACCCCGCCTTAAGAAGAGGCACGGTGTGGCAAGAATCACTCTAAGTGGATCTCTTTTGTTTAAAATGGACAACATTTTGAGTACATACGGTAAACTGACCAAACACATTCGGTTTCCATTGAAACTTTAGGAGAACGATTCATGGGTCATATGTGACGTGTAAAAATCAACCCCACCTCAATCCGAGATGCGGTGTGGTCGGCACCATTCAAAGTGTCCGCCTTTTGTTTCAAAAGGACGTCATTTTAATTGAAAAACATCAACTGGCATACAGAAAACCGACCAAA
Organism: Viscum album; assembly: GCA_963277665.1. NCBI lineage: Eukaryota > Viridiplantae > Streptophyta > Magnoliopsida > Santalales > Viscaceae > Viscum > Viscum album. Next base: position 459,916,539 of record OY728127.1, read on the forward strand.
CGCATTCAGATTGTGTCGATACTTTAGTACAACGATCCATGGGTCATATGTGACATGTAAAAGTAAACCACGCCTCAATCTGAGGCGCATTGTGGCTTCTACCACTCAAATTGTCTGTCTTTTATTTCAAAAGGACGTCATTTTAAGTGAAAAACATCAACTGGCATAAGGAAAACCGACCAAACGCATTCAGATTGTGTCGATACTTTAGAACAAAGATCCATGGGTCATATGTGACGTGTAAGAGTCAACCCCGCCTCAAAATGAGGTGCGGTGTGTCCTCCACCACTCAAAGTGGCTGTCTTTTATTTCAAAAGGACGTCATTTTAAGTGAAAAATATCAACTGGCATACGGAAAAGTGACCAAACGCATTCTTATTGTGTCGATACTTTAGAAAAAAGATTCATGGGTCATATGTGACATGTATGAGTCAACCCCACCTTAATCTGAGTCACATTGTGGCCGGAATCACTCTAAGTGTCTCTCTTTTGTTTAAAATGGACAACATTTTAAGTACATACGTAAAACTGACCAAACGCATTCAGTTTCCATTGAAACTTTAGGAGAACGATTCATGGGTCATATGTGACGTGTAAGAATCAACCCCGTCTCAATCTGAGATGCGATGTGGCCAGCACCAGTCAAATTGTCTGCCTTTTGTTTCAAAAATACGTCATTTTAATTGAAAAACATCAACTGGCATATGAAAAACCGACCAAACGCATTCAGATTGTGTCTATACTTTAGAACAACAATCCATGGGTCATGTGTGAAGTGCACAATTCAACCCTGCCTCAATACGAGGTGCGGTGTGGCCGCCACCACTCAAAGTGTCTGTCTTTTGTTTCAAAAGGACGTCATTTTAAGTGAAAAACATCAACTAACATACGGAAAACCGACCAAACGCATTCGTATTGTGTCGATACTTTAGAACAACGATCCATGGGTCATATGTGACGTGTATGAGTCAACCTCGCCTTAATCGGAGGCATGGTGTGGCCATAATCACTCTAAGTGGCTCTCTTTTGTTTAAAATGGACAACATTTTAAGTACATATGGAAAACTGACCAAAAGCATTCAGTTTCTGTTGAAACATTAGGAGAACGATTCATGGGTCATATGTGACGTTTAAGAATCAACCCCGCCTCAATATGAGATGCGGTGTGGACGGCACCACTCAATGTGTTTGCCTTTTATTTCAAAAGGACGTCATTTTAATTGAAAAACATCAACTATCATACGGAAAACCAACCAAACGCATTCGGATTGTGTCGATAATTTAGCACAATGATTCATGGGTCATATGTGATGTGTACGAGTCAACCCCGCCTCAATCCGAGGCATGGTGTGGCCACCACCACTCAAAGTGTCTGTCTTTTGTTTCAAAAGGACGTCATTTTAAGTGAAAAACATCAACTAACATACGAAAAACTGACCAAATGCATTCGGATTGTGTCGATACTTTAGAACAACGATCCATGGGTCATATGTGACGTGTAAAAGTCAACCTCACCTTAATTAGAGTCACGGTGTGACCAAAATCACTCTAAGTGGCTCTCTTTTGTTTAAAATGGACAACATTTTAAGTACATATGGAAAACCGACCAAACGCATTTGGTTTACATTGAAACATTTGGAGAACGATACATGGGTCATATGTGACATGTACGAATCAACCCCGCCACAATATGAGACGTGGTGTGGCTGGAACCATTCAAAGTGTCTGCCTTTTGTTTCAAAAAGATGTCATTTTAATTGAAAAACATCAACTGGCATACGGAAAACCGACCAAATGCATTCGGATTGTGTTGATACTTTATCACAACGATCCATGGGTCATATGTGATGTGTATGAGTCAACCCACCTCTATCCGAGGCGCGGTGTGGCCGGTAGCACTCTGGGTGTATGTATTTTGTTTAAAATGGACATCATTTCACGTAAAAATATATGGTATACAAAAAACTGATCAAATTATGATTTGACTTCTGGATTCCACATATAATTGTCATCTAAATTTTAAATTGAATTCTAAATGAATTCTGTATATTTATAATTACTTTATGAATTCTAATTTAATTATGGATGTGTATAGTTCCAGCATTATAAGTTAAATGTGTATGAATTTGTTCTCTATATGTAAGTGTTAGTTGGTTATTACAGGTACAATAATTGTATATGTATGTGTTATTTTATTGAAGGTACAATAATTGGATTGAAAATTAGAGGGAACCCACAAAATGAGACCTGGTGGGCAAATTGCAGAGCTGCTGGGCAAATTGCAGAGCTGTTGTGCAATTTGCCCCAGCATAGGCTATGCCAACGGTTTGAAACCGTTGGCATAGCATGTCTGGGTTTTGTTTTACCAACGGTTCATAGAACCATTGGTAAAACACTTTTCCCAACAGTTTAGAAACCATTGGGAAAGAGGAGACCTTGGGTTTCTTCCAACGGTTTGGCCAATCCGTTGGGAAAAACATGGTAATTTTTTCCACGCTATCCCAACGGTTGTAAACTGTTGGGAAAAAGCTTTCCCAACGGTTTTCCAGAACCGTTGGGATAGGGTAATTTTTCTCCACCCTATCCCAACAGTTCACTGTAAACTGTTGGGAAAAGCTTTCCCAATGGCTTACTTCCCTACGGTTTTCAGAACCATTGGTATAACATATACCAATGGTTCTGCAGCCTTTCCCAACAGTTCTAAACCATTGGGAAATCCTGTATTTGCAGTAGTGCATCAGGTTCAAGGTGTTTTTTCCTAGGTCAAGGTTAGCTTATCAAAATCTCTAGATAATCTAACCAATAGAAACTCATGATCATGCCATCTTATTTTATTTCTTTTTGATTTCATGGTTTATTTATTATATATGTGTTGTCGTGATCACATAATTAATAAAATGAACAAGCATGCAAAGATAGAATAAAATAAAAACCAGACTATGCGTAAACATTTTCAGAACATGGTTAATCACTTAATCAAGCGTAACTTAATATTAACAAGCCTGTGATAATACAAAACTATGCATAAAGGATTAAAATCCCTAAAATACCATATTAAGTCAGACCAAGCATTCTGTTACCTGATTAAGGGAAAGACTCAATAAAACTATGTGTTTGACCAACCCTTGTTGGGACACTTACTTTTATAAAGGGAGACCTTATGAAAGGTTTCGGGTTGACTTAACCATATTACATCAAGAGGAGTATAACTTTCTAGACTTGGTGTAATATTGGAGGCAAGTGTTGAGGAAATCCAAGTAAGGATTTTAGGATTGGGGAGTCCACTCAACAGATCAAGGAACTGTAAGCTCACAGTTGGAAAAGACCTGCCTACCTAAATACCTTCAAATAGCTTGAACAACCCTTGTTGGAGTTATGCGAAGGGGAATATGGATCCTTGCCACTAGAATGTCAATGAAACTGGACATTCCAAGTTCAATGGTGAGGGCCATTGGGACTTCATAAAATTGTGGGAGAATTAATAAATTCATTTATTTTTCATAAAATGTAATCAAAAGGTACTGATAAATCTACTCTTTTAATTTGTAGAATCAATATGACAAACTCTTCAACCACATTTTCTCTGCGATCAATTCTGGACAAAGACAATATCCTCACCGGCAGTAACTTTCTGGAATGTTTTAGGTGCCTTCGAGTTATCCTATGCCATGAATGAAAGTTTTACGTGCTGGAGTCCTCACTTCCTAATTCTCCTACCCCAAGGTCAAGTGATGAAGATTTCTTGTTCTGTGATCAACATTTGAGTGATGCACTTGAAATTCAATGTTTGATGTTGTCATCAATGTCTAGTGAGCTCATGAAGTCTCAAGAAGACATGGATGCCTACAACATGCTCGAGCACCTCCGTGGTCTATACTAGGAAAGAGCAAGATTGGAAAGGTTTGAGATCTCCAAGGCTCTATTCCAGAGAAATCTTGGAGAGGGTTCCCCATCTGGGCCTCATTTAGTCAATCTCATTGGCTACATTGAGCGCTTGGAGGTTCTAGGGTTTAAACTCCCCGAGGAACTGGGTACCGATCTCATTCTCGCATCACTCCCCTTGAGTTTCTCTAACTTTTTTGTAAATTTCAACATGAAAAACATTGAGAAGTCTCTATCTGATCTTCTTATCCTTATTCTCCAAGTGGACAATGATATGAAGCGTAAAAAACCTTCTGTACTTATGGTGAATAAAAGGAAAGGGAAGGTGAATAACTTTAATCCCAAAGCTTCTTCAAAGCCTTCCAAGAAAAGGAAGATCAAAGGGGAGGAAAGGGAATAGGATTCTATTTGTTTCGCATGTGTCAAGAAGGGCCACTGGAAGAAAAACTGCACCCATCCAAGGAAGCGAGGGGAAGCTTCATGTGTGTTTTTCATCGAATGCAATCTATCTATTTCTACAAATTGGGTATTAGATACATCTTGTGGTGCTCACATATGTATCCAAGTATAGGAACCAAGTAGATTCAGGAATATTGATCGAGGGGAGGTAGATCTATGAGTAGCCAATGGAGCCAGACTTACTGATGTAGCTGTCGGGGACTACCACCTCACATTGCCTACTGGGATGATCTTGGTATTGAAAAGATGTTATTATGTACCCTCTGTAACCAAAAACATTATTTTAGTATTTAGATTAGATACTGATGGATTCATCTTTAAGTTTGGAAGTGGATGTTGCTACTTTTATAAAGATAGCATTTGTTTTGGTAGGTCACAATTATATAATGGCCTTAATGTGTTAGACTACACAAACCAAGTAATGGAAATCGATGACAAAGTTAATTCACATGACTCATACCACACCCAACTTTGGAATTACTGGCTAGGTCATGTTAATGAGAAACGTTTGACAAAATTACATCAAGATGGTTATTTAGATTATTTCGAACTAAAACCACTTGGTGTATGTCATGCGTGTCTACAAGGTAAAATGACAAAATCCCCATTTAGTGGGAAAGGTGAATGGGCTAAAGAGCTTCTAGAATAGTTCACACAGTTGTGTGTGGACCATTTCCAATTGAAGCAAGGGGTGGTTTCTCATACTTCATAACTTTTACTGATGATTTTAGTAGATATGGATATATTTACTTAATGAGGTATAAGTTAGATTCTTATGATCGGTTCAAAGAATACAATAATGAAGTTGAGAACCAGCTTGGTAAGAAGATTAAGAAACTCCTCCCATACAGATGAGGAGAATATCTTAATCAGGAATTCATTGATTTCTTACGGGAGTTTGGGATTCTATCTCAAATCACTCTTTCTTACACACCTCAGTGGAATGGTGTAAGTGAAAGGAGGAAACGCACCCTGTTGGACATGGTGAGATCAATGATGAGTCATGAAAATATTCCATTATCCTTTTGAGGATATGCATTAAAAACAGCAACACACATACTAAACCAAGTACCAACTAAATCGATAAATGGTATTCCATATGAGTTATGGAGTGGATGCAAATCCATGTTTTCAAATTTACATGTGTGGGGTAGAAAATCATTTGTTAAGGCCTCTTTAGGTAACAAACTTTCACCCCAAGGCACAAAGTGTATCATTATAGGATATAAAAGGAAATAAGGGGATATTACTTATACAACCCCTCAGACAAAAAGGATATAGTGGCAAGACATGCCATATTCTTTGAGAGGGATCATATCTCCAAAAGTGATAGTGGTATAAAGATAGACTTTGATGAATTTGAGGATCAAGATACATTGGAGTTCGTACAAGAATAGATTCCACAAAGCCCCGTGGAAGAAAAATCTATTCCAGAGACACAAGAACTGCGTAGGAGCACAAGAGAGGTGAGAGAACCAGAACGATATGGTTTTCTTATCACTGAGGATGGTAAATCATTATTGGTTGAAAATGATGATCCTCTTACATACAAGGAAGCAGTTGAAGGCACAGAAGTTTCCATGTGGCAAGAAGCCATGAATTCTGAAATGGATTTCATGTACCAAAACCAAGTCTGGATTTTGATAGATCCTTCAGTTGATGTAAATTCTATTGGTAATAAATGGGTATTCAAGAAGAAACTGGACATGGAGGGGCAAGTCGGCACCTATAAGGGACGACTGGTTGCAAAAGGTTTTAGACAGCATCAAGGAATTGACTATGATGAAACCTTTTCACCAGTTGCAATGTTGAAATCCATTATAATCCTATTGTCCATTGCCGCTTACCATGACTATGAAATTTGGAAAATGGATTTCAAAACAGCTTTCCTTAATGGGAACCTCTAGGAAGATTTCTACATGACACAACCTGAAGGGTTTGTGACTCTAAAGGATGCCAAAAAGTTATTCAAGTTGCAGAAATCCATTTATGGATTAAAGAAAGTATCAAGATCATGGAACATTCATCTTGATGAAGCTGTAATGGAATTTGGATTTGTTAAGAATGAATGTGAGCCTTGTGTCTACAAAAGTTTTAGTGTAAGTGTAGTCGTTTTCCTAATTGTATATGTTGATGACATATTACTAATTGGAAACGAAGTACCTGTCTTACAGTCAGTTAAGGCATGGTTGCATAAATGCTTCTCCATGAAAGACTTGGGTGAGCCAGCATATATTCTAGGGATCAAAATCCATCGTGATAGATCCCAGAGAATGTTGGGCCTGAGTCAAAGTATATACATTGACAAGATACTACAAAGATTTAGTATGGAACAATACAAGAGGGTATTATTTCTAGTGTCACATGGCATTTATCTTTCCAAGAAAATGTGTCCTCAGACACATGATAAAATAAATAAAATGGAAAGGATCCCTTACGCATCCAAAATTGGGTCAGTCATGTATGTTATTCTATGTACAAGGCTAAATGTTTCTTATGCATTAAGTGTGGTAGGAAGATATCAAGATGATCCCGGAGACCTCCATTGGATGGAAGTCAAGACTATCCTTAAGTATCTAAGGCATACTAAGGATATTTTTTTGGTTTATAGAGGAGATGAGGAACTACTCGTCATAGTACATGTAGATTCTAGTTTCCAGACTGATCAAGATAACATGAAGTCGTAGATTGGATACATCATCAGTTTGAATAGAGGTGCAGTGAGCCGGAAGAGCTCAAAGAAAAGTGTGGTGGCAGATTCTATAACGGAGTCTGAGTATATCTCAACTTCTGAGGTAGCTAAAGAAGCAGTATGGATGCGAAGCATCTTCCAAGAGCTGGATGTAGTAACTAGCAGTAAATATCCTATCACACTCTATTGTGATAATACTGCAGCGGTGGCACTTGCAAAAGATCCAAGGTCACATCAACGGAAAAAGCACATACTTCGGAAGTATCATCTCTTGAGGGATTTTTCTCAGAGAGGTGAAGTTATAGTGAGTAGTATTTCCACATAAGACAATGTGGTGGACCCCTTGACTAAATCCTTGACTCAGCAGAAACATGATCATCATATGAGGTCTAGAGGACTAAAATTCGTAGGCAGTTGGATCTAGTCCAAGTAGGAGTTTGTTAGGTTTGGTGTCTTGAGAACCAACTATTTTGTACTTTGATTACATGAATGTTCCACTTATTATATATTTTTTATTATTCTGCATGACTATAATATAATAATGTCCTGGAATATTTGTTTCATTGATAAGGTCATGGTAGATCCCCGCTATGATGAGAACCTTGAAATGCTATAATAATATTCTTAAATAAAGTTCTGTGGTTTGATGACATACTATGATAGGAAACATAGTATACAGACCGTCATGTGTGAGTACTCGTAAGAAGACGACACTCTCTCTCATGGAGTTCACACTTGGTGATCTCCAATATGGTAGATTATAAGAACAGACCCACCAGTAGTAATTCTGCATGTCTTGGTGTCATTGGATATTACTATCTACGAGTGTGTTTAATGGTCCCTAGACTGAAAGATTATCATTAACTCATGTCATGACTCGTGCACTTAGATTTGCGGATGAAAACCGTCAGGAATAGAGTTGGCAAGAAGTAGGGTACGTTGGGTGTGTCACGAATGACATGTTGTTAATGGATAAGTCGAGGAAGGATTTTTCCCTTCCATATTTATGGAAGTAGATATCTTGGGCCCTTTTATTGAAATAGAACTATCAAACAAATTCCATGTCCATGGTGTAAGGGCGAGTTTATTTTTGGAATTCAAAGAATGACAGATCAAGCATATAGGTTTATGACACTTCCATGAAACCTTATTGATGAGATATTGAGACAAAGGGATTAAATTACATAGTAAGCATTCGTTTGAGGTGACACGTCAATGCAGCGTCAACTTATTTCTCTTGGGTTCTTTGACCCATTACTAGACAGTAATCTTGGACTTTAGGAAATCCCGCCTAATGCCAACGAGAAAGAGGCCTATAGGGTCACACACTAAGTGTATCCAAGTATCTCAAGTAGAATAAAGATTATTCCCGTACGTGGTTTAATAATTATTCAAGGAAGCCTAAATTGTTTTAATGATGGAGGAAAAAGTAAATGAAAAACAAGATATACACACCGTGTATTAAAGATTACATTCCGTGTAGTTTTTCATGGAAAACAAGTACACACTGTGTATTAATGATTGCAAACCATATAGTTTTAATTTTGGAATGGAAATAAAAAAAACAAGTACATGCCTTGTATTAATGATTACACGTTGTATAGTTTTATGGAAAACAAGTAGACACCATGTATTAATGACTACATGCCGTGTAGTTTTCCAGTCGGGATTTTGAGGATATAATATTGTTTTATTGAATAATATTTATTATATTCAGCATGGGCACATGTCAAGGAATTAATTACTCAACATGGTGGTTTTCAATAAGATTCAATGAAATAAATAAAACATGTAATGAATTTATTTATTTTCATAACTCTACAACCTCAAACACGATTATAAATATACTCAAAACCACAACCCTTTTCCCACACCAAAGAGAATCGTTGTTCACAGAAATTCTGGAGAATTCTTTCAAGGATGAAAGAACCTCTTCCTCTAAGAACACTCTCAAGACCGAGAGAGATCCTCTTAATCGGATCAAGACGATCTAAGGCGGACAATGCAAGCAAATTTTTCTCCATAGTAGCACCCAGAGAATCCTTTGGCGACGTCCAGAGATACATGGTGCACATGTGGATCACCACTAGAGGAAGTCTAAACATGGCTTCTGTGACGCAATGACTAATCACATCGGAACGTGATCCAGAACATCGATGAAGAAAGAACTCAAAAAAAAGGTACTTCTTGTCAATTGATTAAATTAATTATAATCAACCTGTAATGATCCTACTTTGTGGTTCTGGGACTTTCCTTTTCTTTGTCTATTTCTATGATTCGATCCATGGATACTAGAATTTATCATCGTATTGATCCCAGATTGATCATTGTTAATGAAAAAAATCCAAGTGGGCACATCCACCCACGCGCTTCCGCTGCGCCCAGAACCTTAAAAGTACTCCTATTTTATTTTACTTATTTAATCCCTATGATCTTGTTTGTTTAAATAAAAACACCATTATCCTCAATATACCAGGTTTTTGTTATGATGAGGATTTGAACTACACATCCACGTATCTCCGCCTAATAGATACGAACATACTATTTCTATGGACGGTGAACTACTGCCTCACGAAACGATAATTGTTCAATTATCTCCTACCGCCTCTCATGGTGGCCATTATGATGGCACTGTATTTATATGTGATATATATTATATTTAAATTTTCTCTATTATTCTATATTTTTCATTTATAACATATCTTTATGGTTTCCATAATGGGTACATACGATAATTTCATTGGAGGAAGTGCAAACTACCGCCCCCTCAAAGTGATATGACTCGTTCATGCCATACGTAGAACGTATAAAGGTTGAAGTTAATGAAATTATATATGATATTATACTGGAATTATAATATACCTATTTATCATTAAATTTTCATTCCATTAAATATGAAATGGAAATGAAAGTAGTGTTCATGCGTACGTACGGCTTACCGTCTCCATGAACGGTGCATTTTATTTCTTATCTCCAAATGTTATTTACTATTATAAATATATATATATACTAGATATATATGATATATATGATATCTAAATCATGAATATCATTATGGATATAATGGAATTTTGACCACATGGACAACTTGTAATTATAAGAAGTTCATTTTTGACGAAAGTACCGAATATCGACAAAATGATAATTATTAACTTAAATGATTATGTAATGTTTATAACACAGTAATAAGTGATATAAAAGGAATAATGAACTTTAAAAAGGTTCTGAATCAAGTATAAATTAACTTAAATTTATTATTCAGGAAGAACAAGGAACATAAGAGACAAGTTGGACTCAAAGTAAGGGAACTTCTTAACCCAATTTCAATTAGTTGGGTTAATCTTATAATTATTTATTATGCCATGCTACAATTATGTGAGAAAAAACTATTGATATCATGTCTTGTATTTATAATTGATTTATGTGTACTGAGAGTGAATACACATAATCGGTCTATTTAATTTACAAAATTTTCTTTGTAAGGAAACATTTCGCCCTTATCTTTTAGTCAAAGACTTCTTTTATGTTATGTCATTTAATTTCAATTTTCAAATTTTGGGATTTTCGTAAGCGAATACGTATCAATCTTCTAAATCTTTCTCATTAATTTACATGTTTTATAAATGGTTTTTAGAATTTATTTATATGGACATTAATTTTTTAAAATGTTAATTCCTTCAAAATTTTCAAAGTGGTATGGGACTCATTGATTAAAATATCTCTATATTAAATGTTTTAAATGGTATTGAAAAATGGTTTTGAGAATAGATTGATTATGTCAATATATTGAAATTATATATTATGATTGCAATGTGGAAATGTTATCTTTTCTTTATGCCTTTGTTATGTGTTATGATTATGTTATGATTCTTGGTAATTGTTTACATATACGGGTGGTTCTGTGATAAACCTAGGGTGGGAGAGCCTGAGATAGCTCTCCAATGCATTGGGTAATGTGACACAGGTAAAGGTTAATGTTTCTCCTAAGAGATTTAGGGAATATAATATGATGGTTATTCCAAATTTAACTCCCTATACAGCTATGAAAGCTATAATGTTAGTATGATATGGATTCCACAAGTTACCTATATGATTTATGATTTATATGTGTAATTCATAAATCTTATGATTTTGTGTGGTATGTTAAAAATTGAAAAGTATGATTTCATTGACTTTTATATATTAATGGACTAATGTTTTCTTTCCTTGTTTTATAACTCTTACTGAGATTTTTATGCTCATACCAAGTTTTTGAAATGTTTTTCATAGGGTATAAGGAAGGGAAAGAGAAAGGAAGAATTCAAGAAGATTTATATCAAGAAAATAATTCTTGTTTTCTTTTAAGAGTTTTTATTTTATTAAAAAATGGATACTGAGTAGAAGTGTCTACTTTGTAATATTTGAGATGTAATGTAATAGTTATAGCCTAATTATTAAAAACTATAAACCTAAAAAGATCCTCAATGTAAATTATTAACTTAATTCAAGATTATGTAATGTTTAAGCCTGGGGCCATAGAGTTGGTGTGAGAGGTTGGTTTAGATAACTTTAGAGGTTAGGGTGTTATTTAAGCATAAGTGACATAACCATAATGGTTAGAATATTAGAAAGAGTTGTAGTTATTTTAGATAAATTGAATGAGTTTAAGATAAAATGAATAAGTATATCTTAGTGTTTACCCTATTCATAAGATATTATATTATGATTTTACTAATATACTCACACTGACCTTTTTTGTTTTAGTAAATGGATAGATCTAGTAGGAACCAATGTAACAATGGATGTGATGAAAACTGTGACGGTTTTCTGAATAAGCAACCAAATGTAGTGGGAGATGCAATGAGAATTCTTTTGGTTATTCTCAACCAACTATCTAGAGTCTTGATTGACCACCTGAACCTTTGTGATTTTTATAAGGCATTGTATATGTGAGAAACGAATCCCAATGGGATTTCAGGTAATAACCATAAACGTAAGTATATTAAAAAAACTATGTGTTAAGGATGTGTACAAAAACACCTAGGAAGAATCTTCAAAGGGACGAGAAGATGTTATAGATTTGGTAATGAAGGTCATAAAGCAAGAACAATCCATGGAAAATGGAAGCATCCAGTTGACTCCCAGAAAGGGAAAGAAGTTCTTTCCGAAAGATCAATTGAATGTTTTAAATATGGTGTGATGGTCATTATAAAAATAGAGGTCCTATGAAGAACGTTCAAGAATGGGATCAGTAGGATCGTACAAATATATGTTAACCAATTCCTAATTCCATTCCAATTGAAGATGATAAAACTGAAAATGTCCTATGAAAGGTATGTATTATTTCTTATATCATGTTTTGACATTACTGAAATATTAGGACATTATGCATGATTTTGTTTGTAGGAAAGAAGTATTACAGAATAAGATGGAATAGAATGGTTAATGGATCATGAAGAACATTTAATGAATAATAAATCTATATATAAGGGATTCAAGAGTTATGGTATATTTATGGATGACGAAATTCTTAAGAGTATTAAGGCTCTTTTGATGATGGAATTAATTTGGATGACTTTTCTAGTATGTGCAACCCTAAAGTTTTATATGTGAAAATGTTATTCAAAGAAGAATGATCTTTTCTTGTGTGTAAATAGTGGATAATATTATGGGTTCTTGTGATATTTGGTTTTTGAGGAAATTATGGGTTATTACTTTTTGGGATGAAAATGTGAAGTTTGAGATAACATTTGTGGTTAAATATGTTATGGTTATCTTTGAGGAATTTAACCCATTTTTTGGACTGCTATAAAATTATATTATTTTTTAAAAAGGAAAACACATAGACTATGTGAAAACCTATCATGTCGGAAAAAGCTATGGGAATCAAACCCACAACTAATGTGTGATTGATATTTATCACATATCACTGGACTACGTGAAGTCTCTAGTTAGTATGACATATTATTTTTAGATAATGATTATATTTATCAAGAATAAGATGATTTGGGATATTATATTTTATCAAATGGACATCCATAGTATAAGAAAATTATTTGGTGATTAAGTGATAAAGTTATTTTAGAAGACGTTTTCTCTTTTGGGAACACTATATGCCTAAGGAAAATAGAATACTATGTGATTTCATTTTTGGAATAATTTTTGAAATTTTATTTTGGAAGAACATATGTTTTTATTGTGGACTTATAGTGATTTGGGTTAGTTATGAAAATTATTAACCTATCTTTGAGAATATGTGATTAATTTAATTACTTTTTAGTATGAGACTTTAAGAGTAGTTGATGTTATTTGGAGATAAATGTTAAGATTTAACATAGAAGACTACGTGATTAAATCCTTCTGAGTTTTGGGTTTCAATATTAGTTTGGATTATATTGAAGGATTTTAAGGAAAATTGCATATTTAATTGTCTTTATTTAACTTTGGGTATTTTTCATTCAATTTTTAAGATTAAGAATAGTGTTTATTTTTATAAAAGTTTTCCCTTTTGAGGGATTATCTGATCTTCTACTTTCCATTTTGGTTTTGGTTAATGTCTAAAGATAGGGGAAATATATAGTTCATATTTTTTGGATTATGTGGTTCTCTAGAAGTTGATTCTAGTGCTTCACGTGTGAGCATGTAATCTTGAATACTCATCATTTGGTGAAAAGATGAGTTTTTGGTAGAAAATTATTAAAGGATGAAACTCTAGTTGAAAAGTAAGTATATTTCCTTATGTCCATAATAAATCTCATAAATAAATTCTCCAACTTTATGAAAGGGAAACTAAAATAAAAAATGTTTTCCGTCTACTTTTCTTACTGGGGAATCAAATACCGTTTGACCTATCACAAGTTTGTGGTTTTTTGGTTGTTAACTTTCTTCTGATCACATTTTCCATCACTCTCCATCAGAACTTGACACTTAGTTTCTCCTCCATATCCATGTTTTCATGGAATCCTAGTATGTGTTATCTCGGGTTACCTTTATACTTCTCTTTATTTATTTTAATGTGATATTTTTATTGAATATTTTTCTGATGTGGGACTTTAAATGAAGTTTCTAAGCCCAATTTTAATATTGTGAGGTTGCAATTCCCAAAAGGGGGGAAGGATGCAACATCCTAGGTAAATAAAGAATATAACATTTTCAAATTTATTAATATTTTTGAATTAAATATTAATTTTACATTAAATTGGATGATATGTCTCATAACGTACTCAACAGGAAACAATGGGTTTCTTTGAAATCTTACGTTCCACACAACTTTGAGTTATACTGAAAAATAATATAATAATATTATTATTTTAAATGTTAGTTAACACCTAGCAGTTGTATTGGTGGAAATGGACAGAACTAACTACAATATTATTAGACATGTTTATTAAATTTATTTACCTTTATATAATAAAAGTTAGAGGATTAAAATGTGGATGAATCCAATTTTAAGCATAAATACTCTAATATTCTTTAAAAGGTAAATTTACCACCTTTTGATGGAGAACTCTTTTTAAATATATTTTTTCACTTTTATATGTTCCATTTGAAAAAATAATAAACTTATTCTTTAGAATCCAGACATCAAAATTTACTTTGGATGAAATTTTGGTATTTTTCTGATAAAGTTCATTTTTTATTGAATAGTAAAAAATACTGCATTTTAATTCAAAAATGCCTTTTAATCTAATTTATTTATATGGTTAGATTATTATTTCAATTGGTTTTAAAGTGTATTGAGATTATATTTTTACCATTTAATCCAATTTTTTTCATTTTAAGTAATTTCACTTTGAAATTGGACATAAACAAATGTCAATCTTTTGATAGTTATTATTTATTAAAAACACGCTTTTTGGTTTTGACAATGGGAATTAATTTTAAATTAATTTTTCTAACTTATATGTTTTAAATTTGGAAAAATTGATTCCATATTTTGAATCATGAGGTCCAAATTGTGTAAATAGGTAACTTTTATTTTTAGACATTATGAATAGTAACTTTAGTAAATATTTTATTTACCATGTTTAAAAGGTAAATCTGGTAAATAAGGGTAAAAAATAATATTATAATAACATTAAATTGCCCTAAAACATGTAAAAATACTATTGTATAATACATGTCCTACCATGGGAATCTTTGGGTCAATTTTGGGATCCCATGGAGCCACTTGTAAGTGAAAATGATACTTTATAAAAATTAATTTAATGTTAAGGAAAATGTAACATAAACATATATCTCTTAGTAAAATAATTGTTATAATGGGTTATATAAGTGATATTATCAACTATAAATAGTAATTAAAAATATAACAAGACATCATGGTATTTTATTTATAATTTTTAGACATCAAATAAATAAATTTATTTATGACACAATGATGATGTAATGATTACCTCGTTAATGAATGTTTTAAATAAATGAGATAATAAATATTAAAATAAATTTATTTTGAAACCTTTTATGTCATTCATTAATTTTATGGATGATTATAACTTTTTATATTTTTATTAATGTAGTTTTTGTGAAAGAATCAAGTTTTATAGGTTTTTTAAAAGTCTTGATATGAATAGTTTATAAATTGACTAAAATGATTTCTTAAAGTGAATACTATTTTATTAAATGATAAAATAGTCCTAAAATATAATATTCGGCCAAATGACATATATAATGTTAAAAATGTCATTAATGATCCATTTTGGGTCTCTTTTAAAATTATAGTAAATATATTAACCATATACTATGAATATACAAGAGGACATGGTAAATGTTAAATTAGTTAACTAAAGGATAAAGCTAAAATATAAGGTTAATTTTATGCCCTAAACTTGTCTAAAACCCATGTAATGAGAGGATTTCTAAAAATACTAGCCTTATCTTTAAATTAAATGATTTGGGGACCTTTTTAAATTGAAATTCAGTTTATAATAAAATAATATTGTCAAACGTTCCTAAAGAGACCCTCCTCCCCCTTATAAAAATCCATCACCTCTAACCAATACTCACACCTCTCAAGCCCCCATGGATCATACAACATCTACCCAAATATTCTCCCAACATCCCTCTATTCCACCTAGAAGCCTTAACTTAGGCATAAGGCACTTCAAGAAAAGCCTTTTGGTTAAAACCAAAGGGAGTAACCTGACTTAAAGGTAACGTCCTCCCTCAAGTTCTCTTCTTTTATTTTACTTCTTCACTCCCTATGCTCTTATTTGTTTAAATAACAACACTAGAATCCTTAATATACCAGTTTTTTGTTGTGAGGGGGATTCGAACTACACATCAGCAGACCTCCCACTAATGGATACAAACATACTGTTTCAGTGGATGGTGAACTACTGCCTCACGAAACGATGATTGTTCAATTATCTCCTACTGCCTCTCATGGTGGCCATTATGATGGAAATATAATTATATGTCATATATATTATATTTATATTTTCCATATTCTTCTGTATTTTTCATTTATATCATACATTTATGGTTTCCATAACGGGTAAATACGATAATTTCATTTGAGGAAGTGCGTACTACCGCCCCCTCAAAGTGATATAACTCGTTCATGCCATGCGTGGAAAGTATAAAGGAATAATTTAATGAAATTATATATTATATTATACCGGAATTATAATATACCTATTTATCATTAAATTTTCACTCCATTAAATACAAAATAGAAATGAAAGTATCGTTCATGCGTACGTACAGCTTACCGTCTCCATGAATGGTGCATTTCATTTCTTATCTCCAAATGTAATGTACTATCATAAATAAATAAATATATATATATATATATATATACTAGATATATTTGATATATATGATATCTAAATCATGAATATCATTCTGGAGATAATGTAATTTTGACCACATTGACAACTTTTAATTATAAGAAGTTCATTTTTGACTCAAGTACCAAATATCAACAAAGATATCGTTATTAACTTAAATGATTATGTAAGGTTTATAAAGTGGTAATAAGTGATATAAAGGGAATAATAAGCTTTAAAAATGTTATAAATTAAGTATAAATGTACTTAAGATTATTATTTTGGAAGAACAAGGAACATACGAGACAAGTTGTACTCGAGGTAAGGGGACTTCTTAACCCAGTTTCCATTCTTTGGGTTAATCTTCTAATTCTTTATTATTTCGTGATACGATTATGTGAGAAATAACTATTGATGTCATATCTTGTATTTATAATTGTCTTATGTTTAATTAGAGTGAATACACATAATCGATTTATTTAATTTACAAAATATCATTGTAAGGAAACCTTTCACCCTCATCTTTTAGTCAAAGACTTATTTTATGTTATGTATTTTAATTTCAATTTTCAAATGTTGGGATTGTTCTTCTATATCCTTATTTCTGTAAATTATATTTCCATGTGATGAGAGACCCTTTTCTCTCTCATCAACACATTTTCTGAATTTTTAAGTGACGTTGTTAGGCTGCCGAAGTTTCATAAGGGAAGATGTCTCAATCTCCTTTCATTAAGGTATATCTTAATATTATACACCTTTATTATACTATAAGGTGTATATACTGCCCTTTGACATATTATATCATGAATATACATGGTCTCATGATATTATAATCTTTTTTTAATGTTATTTTTCAATTATTTTTTTTCAAGTATTTTCTCAAGTGGTAAGGGACTCTTTAACTAAAACATTGATTTATATGTTTTAAAGATTTATTCTTCTTAATCTTTCTCATTAATTTCCATGTTTTAAAAATGGTTTTTAGGATTTATTTATATGGACATTAATTTTTCAAAATTTTAATTCCTTTAAAAGCTTCAAAGTTGTATGGGATGCATTGATTCAAAAATCTCTTTATTAAATTTTTTAAATGGTATTGAAAATGGTTTTTAGAATGGATTAATTATGTCAATATATTGAAATGATATATTGTGATTGTAATGTGGAAATTTTATCTTTATTTTATGCTTGTGTTATGTGTTATGATTATGTTATGGTTATTGGGAAATTTTTATGTATATGGGTGGTTTCGTGATAAACCTAGGGTGGGTGAGCCCGATATAGCTCTCCAATGTATTGGGTAACACGATGAAGGTAAAATTTAATGTTTATCCTAAGAGATTTAGGGAATATACTATTATGGGTATTCCAAACATAACCCCCTATGTAGATGTGAAAGATACAATGTAAGTCTGATATAGATGCCACAAGTTAACTTTATGATTTTTGATTTCAATGTGTTATTCATAAATATTATGATTTTGTGTGATATGTTAAAGATTAAAAAGTATGATTTCATTGATTTTTATGTATTGATAAAATATTGTTTTCTTTACTTTTTTTATAAACCTTATTGAGATTTTTATTCTCATCCCAAGTTTTTGAAATGTTTTTCACAGGTTATAAGGAATGGTAAGAGAAAGGAAGAATTTAAGAAGATTTATATCAAGAAAATAATTCTTGTTTTCTTTTAAGAGTTATTATTTTATTAAAAAATGGATACTAAGTACAAGTGTCTAATTTGTAATATTTGAGATGTAATGTAATAGTTATGGCCTAATTATCTAAAACTCTAAACTTGAAAAGATTCTCAATGTGAATTATTAACTTAATTCAAGATTATGTAATGATTAAGGCAGGGACATATAGTTGGTATCAGAGGTAAGATTAGATAACTTTAGAGGATATGGTGTTATTTAAGCATAAGTGACATAACCATAATGGTTAGAATATGAGAAAGAGTTATAGTTATTTAAGAAAAATTAAATGAGTTTAAGATAACATTAATAAGTATATCTTAGTGTTTAACCTCCTTATAAGATATTATATGATGATTTTACTAAAATGATCACATTGACCATTTTGGTTTTAGTAAATGGCTAGATCTAGCAGGAACCAAAGTAACAACACATGTGAAAAAAACTCTGACGGTTTTTTGAATAATAAACTGAATGAAGAGGGAGATGCAATTAGAATTCTTTTGGTTATTCTCAACCAACTATCTGGAGTCATGATTGGCCACCTAAAACAAGGTGACTTTTATAAGGCATTATATATGTGAGAAAAAAATCCCAATGGGAGTTCAGTTAACTAATATAAAGGTAAGTATATTAAAAAACCTATGTGTTAAGGATGTGGAAAGAAACACCTAGGAAAATGCTTCAAAGGGACAGGAAGATGCTATAGATGTGGTAATGAAGGTCATAAAGAAAGAACATGCCATGGAAAAAGGAAGTGTCCAGTTGACTCCAGGAAAGGGAATGAAGTTGTTTTTGAAGGATCAATTGAATGTTTTAAATGTGGTGTGCATGGTCATTATACAAATAGATGTCCTATAAAGAAGGTTCAGAAATGGAATCAGTGGTATCGTACAAATATATATTCACCAATTCCAAATTCCATTCCAATTGAAAATGAGGAAACTGAAAATGACCTAAGAAAGGTATGGATGATTTCTTATCTCATGTTTTTACATTACTAAAATATTAGGACATTATGCATGATTTTGTTTGTAGGAAATAGGTATTACAGAATAGGTTGGAAAATAATGGTTAATAGATCATGAAGAACATTTAATGAGTACAAAATCTATATATAATGGATTCAAGAGTTCTGGTATATTTTGGGATGATGAAATGATTAAAAGTATTAAGTCTCTTTTTATGATGGAAATAATTTGGAATAATTTTTCTAGTATGTGTAACCCTAAAGTTTAATATGTGAAAATTTTATTCAAAGAATAATTATCTTTTATTGTGTAGATATAATGGATAACCTTAGGGGTTCATGTGATCTTTTGTTTTTGAGGCAATTATGGGTTATTACTTTTTGGGATGAAAATGCATAGTATGAGATAAAATTTGTGGTTAAATATGTTATGGTTATTTTTTAGGAATTTATCTCATTTTTTGGGAATTTCATAAAATTATATAATTTTTGAAAAAGGAAAACATGTATATCATGTGACAACCTGTCACGTCAGACAAATCTACGAGAATTGTACCCACAACCAAACTATGATTGGGATTTATCACCTACCACTGGACTACGTGAAGTCCCTGGTTAGTATAACTTATTATTTTTAGTTAAATGATTTTATTGATCAATAATAAGTTGATTTGGGATCTTATATTTTATCAAATAGACATCCTTAGTATAAGAAAATTATTTTTTGATTAAGTGATAAAGTTTATTTTGGAATACATTTTCTCTTTTGGGAACACTATATGCCTAAGGAAAATATAATTATATGTGATTTGATTTGTGGAATAATGGTTGAAATTTTATTTTGGAATAATATATGTTTTTATTGTGTACTTTTAGTGATTTGGGTTAGTTATGAAAATTATTAACCTATCTTTGAGAATTTGTGATTAAGTTAATTAATTTTTAGTATGAGACTTTAAGAGTAGTTGATGTTATTTGGAGATAAATGTTAAGATTTACCCTGGAAGGCTATGTGATTACATCCTTCTGAGTTTTGGGTTTCAATCTCCATTCAAATTTAAATTTTTATTAAGCCATTGTGAGGAAAAATGGGAAACCAATGTTCACAGACAAGACCACAACATGCTAAAAGAGCTCACAAAATTATTAAACATGATACTTAGATTACCCGAGTTAGCTACCCAATAAAGTTCCCAATTCAGCGGACTAACCTGGGTTTTTGGGTCCTCTCTAATAAGCTCTTCAAGGTGGGTAAGCATCCTCTCCATTGTCTGGATGAATTCCTCTGAGTTGATTATGCTCTGATTGAAGCCCCGGGCTAGAATTC
Organism: Viscum album; assembly: GCA_963277665.1. Classification (NCBI taxonomy): domain Eukaryota; kingdom Viridiplantae; phylum Streptophyta; class Magnoliopsida; order Santalales; family Viscaceae; genus Viscum; species Viscum album. Next base: position 459,937,315 of record OY728127.1, read on the forward strand.
GGTCTTGTTTGTCTATCCACAGCTCTTGCTCCTCATTGGCGTGAACTTGTAACCTTCTTTTGTAAATTCTTTTGATATCCTCTTCTGAGACATTGGGACGAACAGCTTTGCCTAAAATTTCTTCATTGGAGTGTAGAATTAAATTCAAACACTCCATAGGCTCTTTACTTTCCCCTTTCCTTAGTGCTTTGCTCCCATTGTTCTTCTCCTTCTTGGCCGACCTTGTCTCCATCGGATTTGGAAAATGGGAGTAATCCTTGAGTCCCTTTGGTTTTTTCCCTTGAACCACTATGAATTTCCAAGAATCTCGAACTCCTTTTTTCCCTTTCTTCCTTAGAGGGATGTGAGGCCCTTTCCCATGAATGCATTCCATGTTTTCCACCGAGTGTTGACTGTAGTTTTCATCTCCTAAAAATTCTTCCCCTTGAGTCAAGGGGGGTTCTTGAACCTCCAATCCCTCAAAGCGGTTCCCTATCTTAATCTCTAACCCTACTTTGATGCCCCTATGCTTGCCCAGAGACTCCCCCTTTCCTGCTTTGTTCTCCCATCCATTCTTCTTACCCCAATTTCCAGCCTTTGGTGTCGGGTTATCACCGAGTGTGTTAGGGTCTAAGGGCCCCAAAACAGACACTCCATTCAGACTTTTTTGTCCACTTTGAGTCCCTAATTTAACTAGAAAGCCAGTCTCCTACACCATATCTGAACCATAGATATGATCATATCCTCATCCCATGAACTGCAGGTGCTTGTTAGTGTCATCCCATCCCTGACCACGGGTTCCACCGGTATCCTGGGCATCCCCTACAGTCCCTTCCCTCTCAACGTTTGAATCTGGTATACCCACTACTTTCGCATGTGTTCCACCTCCCTACACAACCTCCTTATCGTCGTCATGTACTGGAGTAATTCTCAAATCCTCTTTGATGCGGACAAAAACATCTGCTACCCACGAACCTACCAGCTTCAACTTCACATACTTCTCTGTCTCTGAGGGAACCGAAGACTGATCCTCCCAGGAGCTAGACTCCACTCCTGTACAATCCTGTTGCATGACCAATTCCACTACCTTTGAAGCAGCACCGCTCACCTCCTCACGCTCTCCCATGACAGTAATATCCCGGGCTTGTTGGCCTATAGGTTGCACATGCACTTCATTCCCCTCGACTGGACTAACCAGTGGAGTTGTGTTCTTCCTACCTAGACCTTGGCGACAACCAGAGACCAAATGGCCTAATCGGTGGCACCCCAGGAAAAATACAGGCCACGACTCAAATAACACTCTTTTCTTCCATCTGAACTCTTCGCCGACTGGGATCCAAATCCATTCTGTTGGGGCCTTCGAGACTTCCACCTTGACACACACTCGAGGGTAAATTGGATGAAAAACCACAGAGGTGCGGATATCAAAACACAAATACCTTTTGACCATATTACCCGGCATACTGATAATCGAAGGGTTCTGAAAAGGGAGAGGCAGGTCAGGGAAACTTACCCAAACTGCTGTCGAGGCTGCATCCCGATTCATGCTGAACTCAAAGGACCATCGAAGGAGGTGAAAACCATAGCCATGGAGAACGTGAGGGGCATTGGACCAGGCGACAACCAAATCATCCTATGAGGTGAAATAGATCATCAAATGGCGCTGATCGAGTAGGCACACCACTGCACGATCTTGAAGCCCCCATGATTCAAAAACAAATCTATCAAAGGCATCCACCAAAGGTTGACTACCCCTGAATCAAACCACTAGAGTCGACCTGTGAAGGTTCAAAGCTGCGTTGAACTCTTTTGTTGAAATCTCGAGTTGAGGCGCGCCGTTATCATAGACCGGGACCTTAGGGAAGAGGGGGATCGACGGGAAAAGAGGAAGGAAATTCAGGTTAGTGGAGGGGTTGAAAGGCTTAGGAATCAAGGAGGAAGTAGTCCCCCCTCCTCCTGGTGAGGAGGAAGGGGCCGGATCCACCGGCATCCCCACTAGGTCATCGTCGTCACCGAGGCTTCGAGCTCCCAACAGATTCCTTCTCCCTTGGGTTTCAATCTTAGTTTGGATTATATTGAAGGATTTTAAGGACAATTTCATATTGAATGGTATTTGTTTAACTTTGGGTATTGTTCGTTCAATTTTGAAGATTAAGAGTAGTATTTATTTTTATAAAATATTATCCTTTTGGGTATTATCTGATCTTGTACTAACCATTTTGGTTTTGTTTAATGTCTAAAGATAGGGGAAATATATAGTTCATATTTTTTGGATTATGCGGTTCTCTAGAAATTTGATTCTAGTGATTCTGGTGTGACCAAGTCATCTTGAATACTCATCTTTTGGAGAAAAGATGAATTTTTTATGTAAACTTATTAAATTATGAAATTATAGTTGAAAAGTAAGTATATTTCCTTATGTCCTTAGTCAATCCCAAAAATAAATTCTCTAAATTTATGAAAGGGAAACTAAAAAAAAGTGATGTTTGTATAATTTTCTTACTGGGGAATCAAATACCATTTTACCTATCACAAGTTTTTGATTTTATGGTGGTTAACTTTCTCCTGATCATGTTTTCCATCACTCTCCATCAGAACTTGACAGTTAGTTTCTACTCAATATCCATGTTTTCATAGAATCCAAGTCTGTGCTATATTGGGTGACATTTTTACTTCTCTTTATTTCTTTTTAAGTTATAGTTTTATTGACTCTTTTTTATATTTGGGACTTCTAATGATGTTTTTGATCCCTATTTTAAAATTGTGAGGATGTAATTCCCAAAATGGGGGAAGGATGTAACATCCTAGGTAAATAAAGAATATGACATTTTCATATTTATTAATATTTGGGAATTAAATATTAATTTTAATTTCAAGGGGGTGTTTTGTCTGATATGATACTCAACATTCAACAACGGGTTTCTTTGAAATCTTATGTTTCACACAACTTTGAGTTATACCGAAAAATAATATAATAATATTAATATTTTAAATGGTATTTAAATCATAGTCATTGTACTAGCAGGAATGAACTGAACTAATTGAAATAGATTATACATGTCTGTTAAATGTTTTTACCTTTACCCAACAAAATATAAAGGCTTAAAATGCAAATGAATCTAATTTTAAGCATAAATACTCTAATATTCTTTAAAATGTCGATTTACCACTTTTTAATGGTGAACCCTTATTAAATAAAGTTTTTTTCACTTTTATATGTTCCATTTGACAAAATAAACTTCTTCTTTAGAATTAGGACATCAAAATTTACTTTGGATGAAATTTTGGTAATTTTATGATAAAGGTCATTTTTTAATGAATAATGAAAAATACTGCATTTTAATTCAAAACTGTCTTTTAATCTGATTTATTTATATGGTTAGATTATATTTTTAATTGTAATTAAAGTGTATTTAGATTATATTTTTACCATTTAATCTAATTTTGGTCATTAGAAGTAATTTCACTTTGAAACTGGACATAAAAATGTCAATCTTTTGATAGTTATTATTTATTAAAAACACGTTTTTTGGTTTTGACAACGGAAATTAATTTTAAATTAATTTCTACAAATTCTATGTTTTGAATTTGGGAAAATGGATTCCATATTTGGAATCAGGAGTTACAAATTTTGTAAATAGGTAACTTTTATTTTTAGACATTATGAATAGTAACTTCCGTAAATATTTTATTGACCATATTTAAAGGGTAAATCTGGTAAATAAGGGTAAAAAATAACATTATAATAGTATTAAATTACCCTAACACATTTCCTTATCCTACCTTTTGATATATTTTTGACCATAGGCATCATTGGGCCAGTTTTAGGACCCCATGGAGCCACTTGTAAGTGAAAATGACACTATAAAAATTAATTTAAAGTTAAGGAAAATGTAGCATAAACATATATCTCTTAGTAAAAAAATTTTATAATGGTATATATAAGTGATATATTCGAATATAAATAGTAATTAGAAATAAAAAGAGATTTCATACATCATGGTATTTTATTTATAATTTTTAGACATCAAATAAATAAATTTATTTATGACACAATGATGATATAATGATTACCTCATTAATGAATGTTTTAAATAAAGGATATTATAAATATTAAAATAAATTTATTTTTAAACTTTTGATTCCATTAATGAATTTTATGTATTATTATAACTTTTTATATTTATATTACTGTAGGTTGAGCAAAAGAATCTAGTTTTTATAGGTTTTTTAAAAGTCTTGATATGAATAGTTAATAAATTGACATAAATGAGTTTTTAAAATGAATACTATTTTATTAAATGATAAAAATGGTCCTAAAAATATAATATTAGTAAAAATGACATATATAATGTTATAAATGTCATTAATGATCCATTTTGGGTCTCTTTTCATTTTATAGTAAATATATTAACCATATAGTATGAATATACAAGAGGACATGGTAAAAGTTAAATTAGTTAACTAAAGTTTAAAGTTAAAAGATAAGGTTAATTTTATGATTTAAACTTTTCCAAAACCCATTTTATGAGAGGATTTTGATCAATAATCACCTTACCTACAAATTAAATGATTTTGGGACCTTTTGAAATTGAAATTCAGTTTATAATAAAATAATATTTTCAAACATTCCTAAAGAGCCTCTCCTCCCCTGATAAAAATCCATCACCTCTAACCATTACTCACACCTCTAAAACCCCCATGTATTATAAAAAAACTACCCAAATAAGCTCAAACAATCCCTCAATTCCACCAATAATCCTTAACTTAGGCATAATTCACTTCAAGAAAGCCTTTTGGTTCAAACCAAATGGATTTACCCGACTTAAAGGTAACATCTTCCCTCAAGTTATCTTCTTTTATTTTACTTAATCACTCCCTATTCTCTAATTTTTTTAAATAACAACACCAATATCCTAGATATACTAGTTTTTTTTATGAAGAGGATTCTAACTACACATCCACACACCTCCGTATACGAACATACTGTTTCTATGGATAGCGAACAACTACCTCACGAAACGATGATTGTTCCATTATCTCCTACCACCTCTAATGGTGGCCATTATGATGGAACTATATTTATATGTGATATATATTATATTTATATTGTCTCTATTCTTCTGTATTTTTCATTTATATCTTACCTTTTTGGTTTCCATAACGGGTAAATACGATAATTTCATTTGAGGAAGTGCGGACTACTGCCCCCTCAAAGTGATATGACTCATCCATGCCATATGTGAAATGTATAATGGATAAAGTTAATGAAATTTTATAAGATATTATACTGGAATTATAATATACCTATGTATCATTAAATTTTCATTCCATTATATATGAAATAGAAATGAAAGAAGCGATCATGCGTACACACGACTTACCATCTCCATGAACGGTGCATTTCATTTCTTATCTCCAAATGTTATGTAATATTATAAATAAATATAAATATATATATATACTGAATATATATGATATATATGATATCTAAATCATTAATATCATTCTGAATATAATGGAATTTTGATCACATGGAAAACTTGTAATTATAAGAAGTTTATTTTTGACTCAATTACCAAATATCGAAAAAATGACCATTATTATCTTAAATGATTATGTAATGTTTATAACATGGTAATAAGTGATATAAAAGGAATAATAAACTTTAAAAGGGTTCTGAATCAAGTATAAATTAACTTAAGTTTATTATTCAGGAAGAACAAGGAACATACGAGACAAGTCTGACTCAATGTAAGGGAACTTCTTAACCTAATTTCCATTCTTTGGGTTAATCATCTAATTATTTATTATGTCATGCTATGATTATCTGAGAAATAAATATTTATTTCATTTCTTGTATTTATAGTTTATTTATATGTACTTATAGTTAATAAACATAATTGATCTATTTAATTTACAAAATGATCGTTATAAGGAAACCTTTCACCCTCATCTTTTAGTCAAAGACTTCTTTTATGTTATGTCTTTTAATTTAAATTTTAAAATGTTGGTATTGTTCTTATATATCCTTATTTCTGTACATTTTATTTCCATGTGATGAGAAAACAATTTCTCTCTCATCAACTCATTTTATGAATTTTCAAGTGATGTCATTAGGCTGCCGAATTTTCATATGAGAATACATCTCAATCTCCATTAATTGAGGAATATCTTGATATTGTGCACCTTTATTATACTATAAGGTGAATATACTTCCCTTTGACATATTATATCATGAATATCCTTGGTCTCATGATATTATAATATTTTTTTAATGTTATTTTTCAATTATTTTTCTTCAATTATTTTCTCAAGTGGTAAGGGAATCTTTAACTAAAACAATGTTTTAAATGTTTTAAAGATTTATTCTTATAAATATTTCTCATTAATGTCCAAATTTTCAAAATGGTTTTTATGATTTATTTAAATGTACATTAATTTTTTAAAATTTTAATTCCTTTAAAAGTTTCAAAGTGGTATGGGACACATTGATTCAAAAATCTCTTTATTAAATGTTTTAAATGGTATTGAAAATAGTTTTGAGAATGGATTGATTATGTAAATATATTGAAATCATATATTATGATTGCAATGTCGAAATTTTATATTTCCATTATATTTGTGTTATGTGTTATGATTATGTTATGGTTCTTGGCCATTGTTTACGTACACGGGTGGTTCCATGATAAACTTAGGGAAGGTGAGCCTGAGATAGCTCTCCAATGCATTAGGTAACATGACAGAGGTAAACGTTATTGTTTCTCCTAAGAGATTTAGGGAATATACTTTTATGGGTATTCAAAATGTAACTCCCTATGCATCTATAAAAGCTACAATGTAAGTATGATATGGATTCCATAAGTTACCTTTATGATTTATCATTTTTATGTGTTATTAATAAATCTTATGATTTTGTGTGGTATATTAGGGATTGAAAAGTATGATTTCATTGATTACTATGTATTGATGGACTAATGTTTTCTTTCCTTGATTTATAACCCTTACTAATATTTTTTATTCTCATCCCATGTTTTTTGAAATTTTTTTCAAAGGTTATAAGGAAGGGGTAAGAGAAAGGAATAATTCAAGAAGATTTATATCAAGAAAATAATTCTTGTTTTCTTTTAATATTTTTTATTTTATTAAAAAAATAGATACTGAGTAGAAGTGTCTACTTTTTAATATTTGATATGTAATGTAATAGTTATGGCCTAATTATCTAAAACTATAAACCTGAAAAGATCCTAAATGTGAATTATTAAATTAATTCAAGTTTATGTAATGTTTAAGGATGGGGTTATACAGTTGGTTTCATAGTTCAGTTTAGATAACTTTAGAGTTTAGGGTGTTATTTAAGCATGAGTGACATAACCATAATGGTTATAATATTAGAAAGAGTTTCAGTTATTTTAGATAAATTTAATGAGTTTAAGATAACCTAAATAATTATATCTTAGTGTTTACCCTCCTCGTGAGATATTATATTATAATTTTACTGATATACTCACACTGACATTTTTAGTTTTATTAAATGGATGGATCTAGTTGGAACCAAAGTAATAATGGATGTGACAAAAACTGTGATGGTTTTCTCAATATGAAACCGAATGAAGTGGGAGATGCAATGAGATTTATTTTGGTTATTCTCAACCAACTATCTGGAGTCATGATTGACCACCTGAACCTTGGTGATTTTTATAAGGCATCCTATATGCGAGAAACAAATCCCAATGGGATTTCAGTTAATAACCATGAAGTTAAGTATATTCCAAAACCTATGTGTCAAGGATGTGGAAATAAACACCTAGGAAAATGCTCCAAAGGGACGGGAAGATTATATAGATGTGGTAATTAAGGTCATAAAATAAGAACATTCCATGGAAAAAGAAAGCACCCAGTTGACTCCAGGAAAGGGAAAGAAGTTTTTTCCAAAGGATCAATTGAAAGTTTTAAATGTGGTGTGCATGGTCATTATACAAATAGATGTCCTACAAAGAAGGTTTGGGAATGGGATCAGAAAGATCATACAAATATATGTTTACCAATTCCTAATTCCATTCTAATTGAAGATTAGGAAACTGAAAATGACCTATGAAAGGTATGGATTATTTATTATATCATGTTTTGACATTACTAAAATCATAGAACATTATGCATGATTTTTTTTAGGAAATACGTTTTATGGAACTAGTTGGAAAAGAATGGTTAATAGATCATTAAGAACATTGAATGAGTAATAAGTCTATATATAAGGGATTCAAGAGTTAGGGTATATTTTAGGATGATGAAATGCTTAAAAATATTAAGGCTCTTTTGATGATGGCATTACTTTGGAATAATTTTTCTAGTATGTGTAACCCTGAAGTTTGATATGTGAAAATGTTATTCAAAGAAGAATTATCTTTTCTTGTGTGGACATAATGGATAACCTTAGTGGTTCATGTGATATTTTGTTTTTGAGTCAATTATGGGTTATTACTTTTGGGGATGAAAAAGCGAGGTATGAGATAACATTTGTGGTTAAATATGTTATGGTTATTTTTGAGGAATTTATCTAATTTTTGGGAATGTTATAAAATTATATAATTTTTGAAAAATGAAAACACATAGACCATGGGACAACCTGTCACGTTGGATAAAGTTGTGGGAATCAAACCCATAACCAAAGTGTGATTGGGATTTATCACCTACAAATGGACTACATGAAGTCCCTCGTTAGTATGACTTATTATTTTTAGTTAAATGATTTATTGATCAAGAATAAGCTGATTTGGGATCTTATATTTTATCAAATAGAAATCCTTTGTATAAGAAAATTATTTGGAGATTAAGTGATAAAGGTTATTTTAGAAGAAATTTTCTATTTTGGGAACACTATATGCCTAAGGAAAATAGAATATTATGTGATTTCATTTGTGTAATAATGGGTGAAATTTTATTTTGGAAGAATCTATGTTTTTATTGTTTAATTATAGAGATTTGGGATAATTATTTAAAAATGATTAACCTATCTTTGAGAATATGTGATTAATTTAATTACTTTTCAGTATGAGACTTTAAGAGTAGTTGATGTTATTTGGAGATAAATGTTAAGATTTACCATGGAAGACTATGTGATTAAATCCTTCTGAGTTTTTGATTTCAGTATTAGTTTGGATTATATTGAAGTATTTTAAGGACAATTTTATATTGAATGGTATTTTTTAAAATTTGGGTATTGTTCTTTAAATTTTGAAGATTAAGAGTAGTATTTCTTTTTATAAAAGATTATAATTTTTGGGGATTACCTAATATTTTACTAACTATTTTGGTTTTGGATAATTTATAAAGATAGGGGAAATATATAGTTCATATTTTTTGGATTATGTGGTTCTATAGAAGTTTATTCTATTTATTCAGGTGTGACCAAGTCATTTTGAATACTCATCATTTGGAGAAAAGATGAGTTTTTGGTAGAAATTGATTAAAGGATGAAACTCTAGTTGAAAAGTAAATATATTTCCTTATGTACTTAGTCAATCCTATAAATAAATTCTCCAACTTTATGAAATGGAAACTAAAATAAAAAAACTTTGTTTATCTACTTTTCTTAATGGGGAATCAAACACTATTTTACCTATCACAAGTTTGTGGTTTTTTGGTGGTTAACTTTCTCCAGATAATGTTTTCCATCACTCTCCATCAGAAATTGACACTTAGTTTCTCCTCCATATCCATGTTTTTATGGAATCATTATATGTGTTATCTCAAGTGACCTTTTTAATTCTCTTTATTTCTTTTAAAGTGATAGTTTTATTGACTCTTTTTTCAATCTGGGGATTTTAATGAAAATTCTGAGCCCAATTTTAAAATTGCGAGGATGTAATTCCCAAAAGGGGGAATGATGTAACAACCTAGGTAAATAAGGAATATGACATTTTCATATTTATTAATATTTTGGAATTAAATATTAATTTTACTTTCAATTGGATTCTATGTCTGAGAGCGTACTCAACATGCAACCATGGGTTTCTTTGAAATCTTATGTTTCACACAACTTTGAGTTATACCGAAAAATAATATATTATTATTATTATTATAAATGGTAGTTAAAACCTAGTCATTGTATTGGCAGAAATGAATATGACTAACTAAAATATGATTATACATGTTTCTTAAATGTCTTTACCTTTATCCAATAAAAGTTAGCATCTTAAAATGTGAATGAATCTAATTTTAAGCATAAATACTATAATATTCTTTAAAAGGTCGATTTACTGCCATTTAATGGTGAACCCCTTTTAAATATATATTTTTCACTTTTATATGTTCCATTTGAAAAAAATAAACTTCTTTTTTAGAATCGGGACATCAAAATTTACTTTGGATAAAATTTTAGTATTTTTCTGGTAAAGATCATTTTTTAATTAATAGTGAAAAATACTGCATTTTAATTCAAAACTGCCTTTTAATCTAATTTATTTATATGGTTATATTATCTTTTTAATTTGTTTTAAAGTGTATTTAGATTATATTTTTACCATTTAATCCAATTTTGGTCACTGAAACTAATTTCACTTTGAAATTGGACATAAACAAATACCAATCTTTTGATAGTTATTATTTATTAATAACACGCTTTTTGGTTTTGACAATGGGATTTAATTTAATATTAATTTATGAAAATTATGTGTTCTGAATTTTGAAAAAATGGATTCCATATTTTGAGTCAATAGGTCCAAATTGTTTAAATAGATAGCTTTTATTTTTAGATATTATGAATAGTAACTTCAGTAAATATTTTATTTACCATGGTTAAAGGGTAAATCTGGTAAATAAGGGTAAAAATAATATTATAATAATATTAAATTACCCCAACACATGTCATTATCCTATTTGTTTTATACATGTCCAACCATGGGAATCTTTGGGTCGATTTTGGGACCCCATAGAGCCACTTTTAAGTGAAAATGACACTTTATAAAAATTAATTTAAAGTTAAGGAAAATGTAACATAAAAATATATCTCTTAGTAAAACAATTTATATAATGGGTAATATAAGTGATATTTTTTACTATAAATATTCATTAGAAATATAAAAATATTTACTACATCATGGTATTTTATTTATATTTTTTATACATCAAATAAATAAATTTATTTTTGACCCAATGATGATATAATGATTACCTCATTATTGAATGTTTTAAATAATTGAGATTATAAATATTAAAATAAATTTATTTTGAAACTTTTTATGACATTAAAAATTTCTATGTATGATTATAACTTTTTATATTTGTATTAATTTAGTTTCTGAGAAATAATCAAGTTTTTATAGGTTTTTTAAAAGTCTTGATATGAATAGTTTATAAATTGACATAAATGAGTTTTTAAAATGAATGCTATTTTATTAAATGATAAAATAGTGATAAAAATATAAGATTCGGAAAAATGGCATATATAATGTTAAAATTTTCATTCATTATCCATTTTGGGTATATTGGCATTTCATAGTAAATATATTAACCATATAGTATGAATATACAAGAGGACATGGTAAAAGTTAAATTAGTTAACTAAAGGTTAGAGCTAAAAGTTAAGGTTAATTTTATGCCATAAACTTGTCTAAAACACATTGGATGAGATAATTTCGAAAAATAATCACCTTATATTTGAATTAAATGAGTTGGGGGCCTTTTGAAATCAAAATTCAGTTTATAATAAAATAATATTTTCAAACTTTCAAAAAGACCCCCTCCCCCCCCCTTATAAAAATTCATCAAGTCTAACCATTACTCACACCTCTCAAGCCCCCATGGCTCATACTACCTCTTCCCAAATAATCTCCCAACATCACACTCTTCCACCTATAATCCTTAACATAGTTATAAGTCACTTCAAGAAATCCTTTTGATTCAAACCAAAGGGAGTTACTCGACTTAAAGGTAACATCTTCCCTCAAGTTCTCTTCTTTTATTTTACTTCTTCACTCCCTATGATCTTATTTGTTTAAATAACAACACAAGTATCCTAAATATACTAGTTTTTTGTTATGATAAAGATTATAACTACACATCCACATTCCACCTTCTAATGGATACGAACATATTGTTTCTGTGGATGGTGAACTACTTCCTCACGAAACGATGATTGTTCAATTATATCCCAATGCCTCTCATGGTGGCCATTATGATGGAACTTTATTTATATGTGATATATATTATATTTATATTGTCTCTATGCTTCTGTATTTTTCATTTATAGAATACTTTTATGGTTTCCATAATAGGTAAATATGATAATTTCATTTGGGAAAGTGCGGACTACCGCCCCCTAAAAGTGATATGACGAGTTCATGCCATACGTGGAACGTATAAATGATGAAGTTAATGAAATTATATATTATATTATACTAGAATTATAATATACCTATTTATAATTAAATTTTAATTCCATTAAATATGAAATAGAAATGAAAGTAGCGTTCATGCGTATGTACGGCTTACCGCCTCCATGAACAATGCATTTAATTTCTTATCTCCAAATGTTATGTACTATTATAAATATATACATATATATATTTATACTGGATATATATGATATATATGATAACTAAATCATGAAGATCATTCTAAAGATAATTGATTTTTGACCCCATGGACAACTTGTAATTATAAGAAGTTCATTTTTTACTCAAGTACCAAATATCCATAAAATGACCATTATTAAGATAAATGATTATGTAATGTTTATAATGTGGTAACAAGTGATATTAAAGAAATAATAAACTTAAAAAAGGTTCTGAATCAAGTATAAATTAAATTAATTTTATTATTCCGGAAGAACAAGGAACATACGAGACAAGTCGGACTTGAGGTAAGGGAACTTCTTAACCCAATTTTGATTATTTGGGTTAATATTCTAATTATTTATTATGTCGTTCTATGATTATGTGAGAAATAACTATTGATTTCATGTCTTGCATATATAATTTATTTGTGTATACTTATATTGAATACACATAATCGATCTATTTAATTTAAATAATGATCTTTATAAGGAAACCTTTCACCCTCATCTTATAGTCAAAGACTTATTTTATGTTATGTCTTAATTTAAATTTTAAAATGTTGGGATATGTACTTATATATCGTTATTTATGTTCATTTTATGTCTGTGTGATGAGAGAACCTTTTCTCTCTCATCAACTCATTTTCTAAATTTTTAAGTGACACCGTTAGGCTGGTGAATTTTCGTAAGGGAATACATCTCAATCTCCTTTCATTGAGGTATATATTGATATTGTGCACCTTTATTATGTTATAAGGTGTATATATTTCCCTTTGATATGTTATATCATGAATATACTTGGTATCATGATATTATAATATTTGTTTAATTTTATTTTTCAATTATTTTTATTCAAGTATTTTCTCAAGTGATAAGGGATTATTTAACTAAAACATTGTTTTAAATGTTTTAAAGATTTATTCTTCTAAATCTTTCTCATTAATGTCTATATTTTCAAAATGGTTTTTAGGATTTATTTATACGGACATTAATTTTTTAAAATGTTAATTCTTTTAAAATTTTCAAAGTGGTATGGGACTAATTGATTCAAAAATATCTTTATTAAATGTTTTAAATGGTATTGAAAATGGTTTTAAGAATGGATTGATTATGTAAATATATTGAAATATTGTTATTGTAATGTGGAATTGTTTTCTTTCTTTTATTCTAGTGTTATGTGTTATGATTATGTTATGGTTTTTGGTCATTGTTTACGTATATGGGTAGTTCTGTGATAAACCTAGGGTGGGTGAGCACGAGATAGCTCTCCAATGCATTGGATAGCATCACAGAGGTAAATGTTAATGTTTCTCCTAAGAGATTTAGTGAATATAGTGTGATGGGTTTTCTAAATGTAACTCCCTATGAAGCTTTGAAAGCTGAAATGTAAGTATGATATGTATGCCACAAGTTATCTTTATGATTTATTATTTCTATGTGTTATTCATAAATCTTATGATTTTGTGTGGTATGTTAAAGATTTAAAAGTATGATTTCATTGATTTTTATTTATTGATGGACTAATGTTTTCTTTCCTTGTTTTATAACCCTTAATTAGCTTTTTATGCTCACCCCAAGTTTTTTAGATGTTTTTCATAGGGTATATGTAAGGGTAAGACAAAGGAAGAATTCAAGAAGATTTATATCAAGAAAATAATTATTGTTTTCTTTTAAGAGTTTTTATTTTATTAAAAAAATGGATATTGAGTAGAAGTGTCTACTTTGTAATATTTGAGATGTAATGTAATAGTTATAGCCTAATTCTCTAAAATACTAAACCTGAAAATATCGTCAATTTTAATTATTATCTTAATTCAATATTATGTAATGTTTAAGGATAGGGCCATACAGTTGGTATCAAAGGTCAGTTTAGATAACTTTAGAGGTTACGGTGTTATTTAAGCATCAGTGACATAACTATAATGGTTAGAATATTAGAAAGAGTTGTAGTTAGTTTAGATAAATTAAATGAGTTTAAGATAACATGAATAATTATATATTAGTTTTTACCCTCCTCATAAGATATTATAAGATGATTTTACTGATATACTCACACTAACCTTTTTGGTTTTTATAAATGGCTGGATCTAACAGGAACCAAATTAAGAATGGATGTGACGAAAACTGTGATGGTTTTCTGAATAAGCAACTGAATGAAGTGGGAGATGCAATGGTAATTCTTTTGGTTATTCTCAACCAACTATCTGGTGTCATGATTGACCACCTAAAACTTGCTAATTTCTATAAGGCATCATATATGTGAGAAACGAATCCCAATGGAAGTTTAGGTAATAACCATAAAGGTAAGTATATTTAAAAACCTATGTTTCAAGGATGTGGAAAGAAATTCCTAGGGAAATGCTTCAAAGGTACGGGAAGATTCTATAGATGTGGTAATGAAGGTCATGAAGTAAGAACATTCCATGGAAAAAGGAAGCATCCAATTGACTCTAGGAAAGGGAAAGTTCTTTCTGATGGATCAATTGAATGTTTTAAATGTGGTGTGCATGGTCATTATACAAATAGATGTCCTATGCAGAAGGTTCGAGAATGGGATCAGCAGAATCGTACAAATATATTTTTACCAATTTATAATTCCATTCCAATTGAAGATGAGGAAACTGAAAATGACCTATTAAAGGTATGGATTATTTCTTAGCACATGTTTTTACATTACTAAAATCTTAGGAAATTATGAATGATTTTGTTTGTGGGAATGAATTATTATAGAATAAGTTGTAAAATAATGGTTAATGAATCATGAAGAACATTGAATGAGTTAGAAGTATATATATAAAGGATTCAAGAGTTATTGTATATTTTAGGATGATGAAATACTTAAAAGTATTAAGGCTCTTTTGATGATGGCATTACTTTGGAAGACTTTTTCTAGTATGTTTAACCCTGAATTTTGATACGTGAAAATTTTATTAAAAAAAAGAATTATCTTTTATTGTGTGTACATAATGGATAACCTTAGGGGTTCATGTGATCTTTTGTTTTTTAGAAAATTATGGGTTATTACTTTTTGGGATGAAAATGCGAGGTATGATATAACATTTGTGGTTAAATATGTTGTGGTTATTTTTGAGGAATTTATCTCATTTTTTGGAATTTTATAAAATTATATAATTTTTGAAAATGACAACACATAGACCATGTGACAACCCATCGTGTCGTAAAATGCTGTGGGAATCGAACCCACAACCAAAGTGCGATTGGGATTTATTGCCTACCACTGAACAACATGAAGTCCCTGGTTAGTATGACTTATTCTTTTTAGTTAAATGATCTTATTAATCGTGAATAAGTTGATTTTGGATCTTATATTTTATCAAATGGACTTCCTTAGTATAAGAAAATTATTTAGTGATTAAGTGATAAAGTTTATTTTGGAAGATGTTTTCTCTTTTGGAAACCCTATATGCCTATGGAAAAGAGAATACTATGTGATTTCATATGTGGAATAATGGATGAAATTTTATTTTGGAAGAATCTATGTTTTTATTGTGGAATTATAGATATTTGGGTTAGTTATAAAAATGATTAACCCATCTTTGAGAATATTTGATTAAGTTAATTACTTTTCAGTATGAGACTTTAAGAGTAGTTGATGTTATTTGGATATAAATGTTGAGATTTACCATGGAAGAATATGTGATTAAATCCTTGTGAGTTTTGGGTTTCAATCTTAGTTTTGGTTATATTGAAGGATTTTAAGGAAAATTTCATATTGAGTGGTCTTTTTTTAACTTTGGGTATTGTTCATTCAATTTTGGAGATTAAGAGTAGTATTTATTTTCTTACAAGATTATCCTTTTTGGGGATTATCTGATCTTGTACTAACCATTTTGGTTTTGGTTAATGTCTAATGATTGGGGAAATATATAGTTCATATTTTTTGGATTATGTGGTTCTCTAGAAGTTGATTCTAGTGCTTCAGGTGTGACCAAGTCATCTTGAATACTCATCTTTTGGATAAAAGATGAGTTTTTGGTAGAAACTTATTAAAGGATGAAACTTTAGTTGAAAAGTAAGTATATTTCCTTATGTCCTTATTTAATCCCGTAAATAAATTCTCCAACTTTATGAAAGGGAAACTAAAACAAAAAACATTGTCCGTCTACTTTTCTTACTGGGGAATCAAATACTGTTTAACCTATCACAATTTTGTGGTTTTCTGGTGGTTAACTTTCTCCTAATCATGTTTTCCATCACTATCCATTAGAACTTGACACTTATTTTCTCCTCTATATCCATGTTTTCATGGAATCCTAGTATGTGTTATCTCGGGTGACCTTTTTACTTGTCTTTATTTCTTTCAAATTGGTATTTTTATTGACTCTTTTTCTGATGTGGGGCTTTTAATGATGTTTCTGAGCCCTATTTTAAAATTTCGAGGATTCAATTCTCAAAATGGTGGAAGGATGTAACATCCCACATAAATAAAGAGTATAACATTTTCATATTTATTAATATTTGGGAATTAAATATTAAATTTAATTTCAAGGGGATACTATGTCTGATATTGTACTCAACATGCAACAACGTGTTTCTTTGAAATCTTACATTTCACACAACTTTGAGTTATACTAAAAAATAATATAATATTATTATTATTTTAAATGGTAGTTAAAGCCTATCCATTGTATTGGTTGGAATGAAATGAACTAACTACAATATGATTATACATGTTTGTTAAATTTATTTACCGTTATCCAATAAAATTTATATGCTTAAAATGTGAATTAATACAATTTTAAGTACAAATACTCTATTATTCTTTAAAAGGTCAATTTACCACCTTTTGATGGAGAACCCTTTTTGAATCTAGTTGATTTCAGTTTTATATGTTCCATTGGAAAAAATAAACTTCTTATTTATAATCGGAACATCAAAAATAACTTTGGATGAAATTTTGGTATTTTTCTGATAAAGTTCATTTTTAATGAATAGTGCAAAATACTGCATTTTAATTCACAATTTCCTTTTAATATAATTTATTTATATGGTTAGATTTTATTTTTAATGGGTTTTAAAGTGTATTTAGATTATTTTTTTACCATTTAATCCAATTTTGGTCACTGGAAGTAATTTTACTTTGAAATTGGACATAAACAATTGTCAATCTTTTGATAGTTATTATTTATTAAAAACACGCTTTTTGGTTTTGACAACAGGAATTAATTTTAAATTAATCTATGCAACTTCTGTGTTTTGATTTTATAAAAATTTATTCCATATTTATAATGAGGAGGTCCAAATTTTGTAAATAGGTAACTTTTATTTTTAGACTTTATGAATAGTAACTTCAGTAAATATTTTATTTACCATGGTTAAAGGGTAAATCTGGAAAATAAGTGTAAAATTAATATTATAATAATATTAAATTAACCTAAAATGTTTCATTATCCTATTTTCTAATAAATTTTCAACCATGGGAATCTTTGGGTTGATTTTGGGACCCCATAAAGCCACTTGTAAGTGAAAATGACACTATAAAAATTAATTTAAATTTAAGGAAAATGTAACATAAACATATATCTCTTAGTAAACCAATTTTTATAATGGGATATATAAGTGATATTTTCGACTATAAATTTTAATTATAAATCTAAAAATATTTCCTACATCCTGGTATTTTATTTATAATTTTTATACATCAAATAAATAAATGTATTTATGACACAATGATGATATAATTATTACCTCATTAATGAATGTTTTAAATAAATGATATTAAAAATATTAAAATAAATTTATTTTGAAACTTTTTATGCCAATAACGAATTTTATGGTTGATTATGAATTTTTATATTTGGATTAATATATTTTTGCTAAAGATTAAATATTTTATAGGTATTTTAAAATTCTTGATATGAATAGTTTAAAAATTGACATAAATGAGTTTTTAAAATGAATACTATTTTATTAAATGATAAAATAGTCCTAAAAATATAATATTTGTTCAAATGACATATATAATGTTTAAAATGTCATTAATGATCCATTTTGGGTCTCTTGGAATTTTATAGTAAATAATTTAACCATATGGTATGAATATACAAGAGGACATGGTGAAAGTTAAATTAGTTAACTAAAAGTTAAAGCTAAACTATAATGATAATTTTATGCCCTAAAATTTTATAAAACACATTTGATGAGATATTTTGAACAATAATCACCTTATCTTTTAATTAAATTAGTTTTAGACCTTTTGAAATCAAAATTCAGTTTATAATAAAATAATATTTTCAAACTTTCATAAAGAGCCCCTCCTCCCCCATATAAAAATCCATCACCTCTAACTGTTACTCACACCTCTCAAGCCCCCATGGATCATCAAACCTATTCCAAAATAATATACATAAATCCCTCTATTCCACATAGAATCCTTAATTTAGTCATAAGGCACTTTAATAAAGACTTTTGGTTCAAACCAAAAGGAGTTACCCGACTTAAAGGTAACGTCTTCCCTCAAGTTCTGTTATTTTGTTTTACTTAATCACTCCCTATGCTATTATATATTTAAATAACAACACCAATATCATCAATATACTATTTTTTTATTAGGATGATTCTAACTACACATCCACACACCTTCATCTAATGGATACAAACATATTGTTTCTATGAACGACGAACTACTGCCTCACGAAATAATGGTTGTTCAATTATCTCTTATCACCTCTAATGGTGGCCATTATGATGGAAATATATTTATATGTGATATATATTACATTTATATTGTCTCTATGCTTCTGTATTTTTAATTTATATCATACCTTTATGGTTTCCATAACGGGTAAATACGATAATTTCATTTGAGCAAGTGTGGACTACCGCCCCCTCAAAGTGATATGACTCGTCCATGCCATATGTGAAACGTATAAAGTATAAAGTTAATGAAATTATATATGATATTATACTTCAATTATAATATACCTATGTATCATTAAATTTCATTCCATTAAATGCGAAATAGAAATGAAAGTTGGGATCATACGTACGCACGGCTTACCGTCTCCATGAACAGTGCATTTCATTTTTTATCTCCAAATGTTATGTACTATTATAAATAAATATATATATACTGGATATATATTATATATATTATATCTAAATCATTAATATCATTCTGTATATAATGTACTTTTGACCATATGGACAACTTGTAATTATAAGAAGTTCATTTTTGACTCAAGTGCCAAATATCAAAAAAATGACCATTATTAACTTAAATGATTATGTGATGTTTATAATGTTGTAATAAGTGATATAAAAGTATTAATTAACTTTAAAAATGTTCTTAAGTAAGTATAAATTAACATAATTGTATTATTCAGGAAAAACTTGGAACATACAAGACAAGTCGGACTCGAGGTAAGGGAACTTCTTAACCCAATTTCTATTATTTGGGTTAGTCTTATAATTATTTATTATATCATGCTAAAATTATGTGAGAAATAACTCTTGATGTCATGTCTTTTATTTATAATATATTTACTTTTAACTAGATTTAATACACATAATCGATCTATTTAATTTACAAAATGATCTTTGTTAGGAAACCTTGCACCCTCATCTTTTAGTCAATGACTTCTTAAATGTTATGTCTTTTAATTTCAATTTTCAAATGTTGGGGTATGTTCTTATATATCCTTATTTATGAACAGTTTATGTCCATGTGATGAGATACCCTTTTATCTCTCATCAACTCATTTTCTAAATTTTTAAGTGACACTGTTAGGCTGCCTAATTTTTGTAAGGGAATACGTCTCAATCTTTTTTCATTGAGGTGTCTCTTGATATTGTGCACCTTTATTATTCTATAAGGTGTATATAAGTCCCTTTTACATATTATATCATGAATATCCTTGGTCTCATGATATTATAAGCTTTGTTTAATATTATTTTCCAATTATTTTTATTCAATTATTTTCTCAAGTGGTAAGGGACTCTTTAACTAAAACATTGTTTTAAATTTTTTAAAGATTTATTCTTATAAATCTTTCTAATTAATGTACATGTTTTCAAAATGGTTTTTAGGATTTATTTATATAGACAATAATTTTTTAAAATGTTAATTCATTTAGAAGTTTCAAAGTGGTATGAGACACATTGATTCAAAAATATCTTTATTAAATGTTTTAAATGGTATTGAAAATTGTTTTGACAATGGATTGATTATGTAAATATATTGAAATGATATATTGTGATTGAAATGTGTAAATGTTATCTTTACTTTATTCTTGTGTTATGTGTTATGATTATTTTATGGTTCTTGGGAATTGTTTACATATATGGTTGGTTCCATGATAAACCTAGGGCGGGTGAGCCCGAGATAGCTCTCAAATGCATTGGGTAAGGTAATTTAGGTAAACATTAATGTTTCTCCTAAGATATTTAGAGAATATACTATGATTGGTATTCAAAACATAACTCCCTTTGTAGATATGAAAGCTACAATGTAAGTATGATATGTATGCCACAAGTTACCTTTATGATTTAGGAATTCTATGTGTTATTCATAAATCTTATGATTCTATGTGGTATGTTAAAGATTGAAAAGTATGATTTCATTGATTTTTATTGATGGAATAATATTTTATTTCCTTGTTTTATAACCCTTAATGAGCTTTTTCTGCTCATCCCAAGTTTTTGAAATGTTTTTCCCATTGTATATGGAAGGGTAATAGAAAGGAATAATTCAAGAAGATTTATATCAAGAATAGAATTATTGTTTTATTTTAAGAGTTTTTATTTTATTAAATAAATGGATACTTAGTAGAAGTGTCTAATTTGTAATATTTGATATGTAATGTAATATTTATGACCTAATTATCTAAAATTATAAACCTAAAAAGATCCTAAATGTAAATTATTAACATAATTCAAGATTATGTAATGTTTAAGGTTGGGTCCATATAGTAAAGGCAAGTAGAATACGAATAGATTAAAGTCTAGCTACTGGAGCATTGGTTTCTTCATAGTATATTCCTTCTTGTTTATTATAGCCTTTAATAACTAATCTTGATTTATTTTTTACAATGATTACATTTTCATCACATTTATTTATGAAGACCCATTTTACTCCAATTATAGAAGTTTCCTTAGGTCTTTCAACCAAGGTCCAGACTTTATTTCTTTCAAATTCATTTAGTTCATCTTGTATGGATTTAATCCAATCATCATCACCTAAGGATATATTAGTGCTTTTTTGTTATAATTGGGAAATAAATGCTAGATATTCTACTTCATTTCTTAAATAACTTCTAGTCCTTACTGGTTGATTTACATCACTAATCATACTATCACTAGGATGATTCTTAAGAAATAACTCATTTGAGTTTTGTAAAGCCTATTCATCAATATAAGGGATAAAGTCTTCTAGGGTAAATACTTCCGAAACATTTTCTTGAGTATTTTACTTATTAGAGTAATTTCACATCAAAGGTTGATAATCAGTTTTTGAAAACACATCTGAAGATGTAGGTTGGGGTTATTTAAAAACAAAAGGATCAGTTTCATCAAATTTACATGCATTGTTTCTTCAATAGTACAATAATTTTTGTTAAAAACTTTATAAGCCTTAGAAGTATAAGAGTAGCCTAAGAAAATTTCTTTATAGTATTTGGGTGTGAATTTATGTAAGTTATCATTATTATTAAAAATGAATAATTTTCATCCAAATACTTTGAAGTGATAAACATTAGGTTTTCTATCAGTCCACAATTTATAAGGTATTTTATTAAGAAAATGTTTGATTAAAACTTGATTTATAGTATAGCAAGTAGTACTAACAGCTTCATCCCAAAAGTGTTTAGAAATATAATATTCACTAAACATGGTTCAGGTTATCTCTTGAAGAATTCAATTTCTTCTTTCAACAACACCATTTTTTGGGGAGTTCTTAGGGTTGAGAAGTTATGAGTAATGCCTTTCTTACTAAAAAAAGTTTCAAAATTTTAATTTTGAAATTCTCCGACATGATCACTATAAATAGTTATCAATGGAAGGTTTTTCTCATTTTTAACATGGGATCTAAAATTTTTAAAATAAGAAAAGTATTTAGATTTATTTGATAGAAAATAGACCCAAGTAAATCTAGTGTAATCATAAACAAAAACAAATACATAGTATTTTCCTCCAATACTTCCAGTTTATATTGGACCAAAAAGATCTATATACACTAGATATAATGCATCATAAGTTGAGACTTCATTGATTTATTTAAAGCTTGACTTAAGTTTCTTTCCATATTTAAAAGGATCGAAAAATTTTGAATAATAAAATCTAAGCTTCGGTATATCCTCAACAAGTATTTTAATTGAGAGTTTTTATAAGTTCCTAAGGTTACAGTGTCATATTCTTCTATTACATAACCAATATTGATCTTCCATTTCACTAAGGCAAGGTAGGTCTTGTCTTATAAGGTCTTCTATGTTCAATGAATAAGCATTCTCATGCCTATGGGTAGAGAGAATAAATTATTCCTTGTAATTTTTTACTAGACATTTATCATTACTAAAATTCACAAGGTAACCTTAATCGCATAATTGGATTGTGTTTATATGGTTTTTCTTAAGATGTTTAAAAAATAAAACATTTGAAATTAATGATTTTCCAAGAAGAACAATGTTATATATACCAAAAATTTCTCCCTAAGAATTATCTCTGAAAGTTACTTTTACACCTTTCATCTTGATAATCTTTTAAAGAAATTTTTATTACTAGTCATGTGCTAAGAAAATCCATTATCCATGTACCAAGTATTTTTTTTGTTACGTCCTTTATTTTTCTGAAAATAAAATAGTTAGACTTTTGAAATCCAAACTTTCTTCTATATAAAATTTTCAAAGAGTGAAATATTACGTATCCACATTTTATTAGAAAAGTAAGATTTATGAAAACCTAAGGATCGGGTTTTATTTAAAGAACAATTTTTTTCCCAATATCCACCACATTGACACTTAGTGCAAAAAGGTTCCCTTTGGGGAACAAAATAGTTATTACTAAAAACAATTTTTGAATGAGTATAACCAAATCCAATATTATTCCTAAGAGGATGAAGTTGTGAATACATTTAATCAAATTATTTATTTCCAGAAGTGAAATTTGATAAAAGTTTCTTTAAGGAAAATATTTCAAATTTTACTAGGATGACTAAATTCTTATCCTCATTGTCATTAGTTTTAGGGTTTAAGTTATTATCTAAAAAAAATTCTTAGAAATGACAATTTCAAGATTCTTAGAAAGTTTATCTTTCTAAAAATTAACTTCCTTAAGGTTTTTAGAAATATATTTAAAATAAAAAGTTTTCTGATCAAGATCTTTAGAAAAATCTGATAATTATTTTTTTAAAATATAAATTATAGAATTTGATTTCCCTAATTTATTTTTTATCTTATAGTTCTCATTCTCAAGTAATTTATAAAATCTAGAAACTTCTTCAAATTAAGGTAAGGTATTATATTGTGATGATGAATATTAATCATCTGAAGATTCATAATATTATTCATTTGGAAAATTATCATTTAAAGAAATATTGGTTAAAGATTCAGCATTATGTGCCTTAACCATAAGACAATAGTTTTCAATAGGTAGTATGGCTATAAGACCAATATTCTTATGACCATAAGATTCATATTATGAAGATTCATCTAAAGAGTCACCACCAATGGCACTCCATGTGTCATTAGGTTTGATAACTTTCTTATCCTTTGATTTGTAGTACTTATTTCTATTCCTTTCAAAATTCTTTTCCTTTCTGTCCTTTCGCTTAAGCATAGGAAAATTAGGTCTGATATGTCCAGCCCTTCTGCATTCATAACAATTTACTTAAGAATATTTCTTTTCATTCCTATCTTTCTTCTTATATCTATAATGAAAATATTTCTTTCCCACAATATTGTTCTTCCTTCGATCAAGATTGGATAATTCATTCTCAAATCGATCACTATCACTTGATTCGGATCTAACAACATCTTTCTTAGCTTTTTATCTAGTTACTCTTTCTAGAGTCTTGGATTTAGATGTTGTAGTGAAAGATACACTTCCACTACCATTCTTCTTTTTGTTGAAATCAGCATCTCTCTTCATTCTTATTTCATGATAATTAAGAGTTCTAAATAAATCAACAAAAATAATGTTATATATTTTCCTATTTTCATCAATAGTTATCCTTTTTGATTCCCACTCATTTAGAATGGTATCAATTATCTTGTCCACAAGAAATTCATCATCAAGATGTTTCTCTCCCATAGATGTATTATTGTTGAAAATGGTCATAAATCTTTGTTTTACTTTGAAACAATGTTCTCCATAAGAAAATATTAATCCATGATATTCGTCTCTTAACATATCTCTTCTAGTTTCTATCACTTTAGAATATCCAAAATGTGTAACTTCAAGTTTCTTCCAAATATAGTTGGAAGCTTCACGAGAATATATATGACTACATATATTCTCAGTCATAGAACATAAAAAAGTATTTTTATTACCTTGTAATTTAGTTGATATTCATGTTTCTCTTGGTTTGTGAAGGTTCTGACTTCTTTTTCAGGAATCTTGTAATCTGCAGTGATCATGAAAAAGTTGTCTACACCAGTGTTTATAACAAAAGTCATCATACTATCTATCTAGTACTCATAATCATTAACATCAAATATTTGTGGTCTGGTAGGATTTAAGTTGTCAATTTAACCGACATTCATTCCTATCATTCTATAAGAAAATTATTTTCCACAAAACTTGTTAGTAGTAAATGTTTATAAACAAATAAAATATTCAATTAAAACTTGAGCAAGTAAAAGTTAAGAAAGAAAACATATATTCAAATATAAGTATTTCAGAGACATTCTCTAATACCAATTGTAGGATTGAAATATAGATATAGATGCTCAATTACAATAGATGGTGAATTTTAGGTTTAAAAACCTTCATTTTTAACCATAAGGAAATCTATGTTTAACAAATTTAAACAAGGTAAATTCACAAACCCTCTTTGGTTCTTACTTAAAAGGATAATTGGAAGGGACCAAGTCCAATTATAAGAAGCCTAAACTTCAATAAGTTAAAATTAAGAAAAAATTAATAAGGTTTATCTTAGGAGAATATTTTACTTTAAATCTTATATAATATTATTTATCAGATTAATTATAAGTGCAAGAAATTATAAGAAATCTATACTTTCTTTCTTTAAAAAATACAGTAGAAATAAATCTTGAAACAATAATCAAGTAAACAAGTAGGAAATATTTTAACTCAAAGAGAAGGGTATCCAACAACCTTAGATAAATGTCCTTTGATTTATACTTTCAAGAATGTTTGTCTTATCCACACTAGGTTAATCCCTTAATAAGAATATCAGAGTCTATCTTGATATCCTCACAAGCTATCAAACTTTAAGGTATTCAGTACCTATGTCTTCCTTTACATGGAAGTTCTCTAGATTTAAGGAAGTAAGCACCTCTATCTTCCTATCCCTAGAATCCCTTGATTGTACATAACAACAATAAGATTCAAACAAAGCTAAATAAGTTGTTCACGGTTGAACAAGATGTTCATAGATCGCAAAAATCATGAGCGTCTTTATCTCTCTAGAAATCACTTCATATCATATAATCTCTAGGATAATAAATCCCCTTTTGAGCTTTTTCAAAAGAGATCCTATTTATAAAAAATTATTCCAATGGTTGTCTCCATTCTCCAATGGTCATATTTTTCCTTGAATTTTTGAGGAACCTGTACATGTTTCACTCAACCGACAGTTAGTTAGAAACAGATTTTATGAAATCATTTCATTGTAACAAAAACATGTGTAAAGAAATTGTATCATGTAATAAAAAACATTCATAAGTTTAAGAAACTCAAGTAAAATAAGATCTAATAAAGTTGGAACAATACTTTAAGAAAATAAAATATTTATAAGGAAATTATTTAATCAGATTCTTAAGGAAGTGAAAAATAGAGTCTAGAAAAATTGATATTCATATTCTATTTTTCAAAGAATTTGGATTTTGAATTCTATAAATTTCAGAGTCTGAATTCCAAGGAATTCATAGTCTGGATTCTTTGGAATTTGGAGTTTGAATTCTAAGGAATTTAGAGTCTGAAAACAGAAAGACTTGCTATTTAAGGAACTATAAGATTCTGATGTTTTAGATAAGGATCTTAATTTTTGACTTAACAAAAATATAGTTAGACTTGGTTTAAAATTAGAAAAGACATTTAAAACCAAGGTAAGGATAAAACTTTTCTTACAAAAAGAAAAAATTTCCTTAAGAAATTAATTCTTATAGAAAGATAATTTTCCTTAAGACAGTGTGTTTGTGATTTTCAAAACATAGAGGAATAGAAAGGTAATAAGGAAACCTTATTGACTCAACAGAAAGTATTCTTAAGAATATGTTATATCATCAGATTAAATCATTTGAGGTAAAAATGATATAGACTGTCAGGGTTAGAGACTCATAGGTCTTTGAGGCACATTCTCATGGTCCACACCCTTGGTAATTTCCAGCGTAAGAAATTATGAGAATAAGCCCCACCAGTAGGAAATCCAAATTTATATGTGTCATTGGATGTTCCTATCTGCGGATGTTTATATTTATCCTTAGACTTCAAGATTATTATTAAATTATTTTATGAGTCACTTTAATTTATTGATAAAAACTATGATGTCATGTGTTTGTGGTAAAGTAGGATACGTTGGGTGAGCCATGAGTAATATTTCATTAATGAATAATGCAAGAAAGTATTTTTCCCTTATGTTATTAAAAAAATTATATATTAAGACCTTTTATGGAAATTATATATCCTAAATAAATCCATTTTCATGGTGTTATCTAGGAAATTTCAATTTCTAAAAATTCATAAAAGGATACATCGAGCACATAGGTAGATAACACCATCATGAAACCTGCTTGATTAAATAAATCATGGTAAAGGTATTATATTACACAGTAAGTGTCTGTATGTGGTTTTATGTCACTGGGACATTAACTTCTTCTTCTATGGGTGTCTTGGCATCTTGTCAAGTTCTAACCTTAGACTTTGGACTTCTTCGCCTAATGTCACTGATAAATAATCATGTAGGGTCACACACTAAGTGTATCTAGAACCATAATTAAATAATATTATTATTTATTATTTAAAAAGTTGAATAAATATAATTCATGCACGTTGTTTAATAATTATTCATGTTTTATTGATTTTATATATATTTTTACCAGTTATTCAAGAGAATATTTTTTGAGAAGAATATTTAATAAATATTTATTTTTTATTTAGTGAATATAATATTTATTTATTTATTTATTAGTGAATAATATAGTAATATTTATTTATTAAATAAAAATCCATTATTAAAGGCATGATAAATAATATGGAGGAATGGTGTACCGAGTTTGACAGTCTTGGAAGAAATAATATATATTGAATATTATTTTAATAAATAATAATTAATTTAATTTGTGAATTTAACACATGTCAAGAAATATTATTATTATTATTATTGACATGGGGTTCTATAGTAATTAAGAAAGATAATAAGGGTGCATGAGCAATTATTATTTTCTAACTTTAGTGGTATATAAACCCAATTATATTATTTTATTTAGGGTATCCATTTACATTTGTTGTGAACAACAACACCTAGTGAGAATTTTCTTGAATCCCTAGAGAGCTCCCTCTCCAAGAGATCTATTAAGAATGGAGAGAGATCCTCAACCACCATCACTCTTGAGTCTAGAGAGATTAATAAAATCCTTCTTCAAGTTATTCTTGGGGAAATCAAAGATGAATAATTCAAGCATTTGGATCTATCATGCTAGCACCCAAAGATTCCTGCAGTGATGTTTAGAGTTTTATGGCACATTTTTTTATCACTACTAGAGGGAATGTACTCCTAATTCTATAATTCAATGATATAATGATATATAGATGTTTTTAGATCCATAAATGAAGAAATAAGTTCTCTCAAACTAATTCTTTAATTATTTGAATTAATTATAAATAATATGTAAGTCATGTTCTTGGTTCCAGTGTTCTCAATCATTAATAATTCTTTGATTTAATTCTGTTTATCATGGAGTTTATCATCATGTAAATAGCAGATTAATTATTGATTATAATAAAAATATGAGTTGGGAATGCCCTATCTGGTGCTTTTTTTTATTCCTGAAACCTATAGAAAGGTGATAATAAGCTTACCAACATGACTAGCGAGGATAAGAAAAAGAGTGTGGAAGCTAGTTCCCCAGGAGGATCCTAAGAAGTTATAAATAATACCCAAAAATTTCATACATAAGGTATAATAATATTGAGGTTTGTGGGTCAATATTGGTATTACAATAGATTTGTACATTATGCATTAGAATCTTGGAAAGTTCTCTAAATACTAAAGAAAAAAAAAGGATTCTCATTCTAAGGGGAGTAAGCTAGATATGGAGATACAGCATCCATGGTTCAAACAAATGTGTATACTTCAAAAAGATTTTAAAATCTTGAAAATATTTGTGATGTATACAATAGTGGTGGTCACAAGGTTGGTGAATGTCCATCTCAAAGTGTATCTAAATTTGATAATAAAGAAGACCATAGATGTTGGTTAAGAAATTAGAAGCAACCTTGGAAAGTAAGAAGAAAATTTTTAAAAACAAAAATTCTCTCAAGAAGATATAAAGAAAGAAAATTGATAAGACCTTGGATTCCAAATACAAGAATTTAAAGAAAATTACACCATCTAAAATAACTAATAAGAATAAAGGAACTCATAAGAAGACATGTGTTTAACTCAAATTTTCTACCAATGTTATTAATGATATGTTATTTAGATTTCCATAAGATTTTTATAGAATGATTAAAATTGAAAAGGCACAAGATAATTATTGTGAAAAAGGAAAATAAAATATTTCACATGATGAAGATGAAGAACATGTGAGGCTGTCAACAAAAAAACTATTTTCTTAAATAAGTTTTGTGTAAGAGATATAAGAAAGCTAGAAATAGTACAAAGGGGTTTTTAAGAATTATACCAGAACAAGAAGTGTGCCTTAAAAGTATTAAGAATGAATCATCCATGAATTTTGTTAAGAAGAAAAGTTCTCTGAATAAAGAAGGAGAGAATGTAGGGAGATTCAAGCTACCCCAAGATAAACCAGAACTAAATTTAATATCTGAAAGCATTAATACTAGAGGAGATAGATCAATTAGGTTGAGAAAACAATCTCAACCTTACTGTTAAAATTAATTAATCAAGTAAAATCTACCTTACTCCCTCAATCTTTGTTTATTTTATTTATACTTTCATAATAAGGAATTGAAGGTGTGGAGTGATCTCAGGGGGGGAACATGAGATAATGAGTTTGTTTCCAACATTTAGATAACATTCGTTAAGGAAGTTTTAATCCTGTAATGTTTCCTAAGTTAGATAATTGAAAAAATTCATGATTGATGAAATTAAAGTTTTTGTTGTCAATACAAGATAGAAAATTAAAAGAATATCCCATCTTGATTTGATCCTAAATTTTAAATTCAAAATGAATATATTGAAAAGGTCCATCATTAGTGAATATTTATAAATTTTCAAAAGTTTAGAAATCCACATAAGAAAGATACATTTTTTTTATTTCTAAATATATAGTTTTTAATGAATATCTATTGAATAGATTCATCTTTATGAAGATCATAAGGAAGGTCTCCTTGATGGGGAGATAAGTGAATTATTATTAAGTTACTGCTAGAATCATTACTTCACATAAATCTAATTTTTCTATAATTTGCCTAAAGAAATGTCATTAGAAATGGTATGTTTTTTACCTCTCATACTTGGTTAAAAAATAAAAAACATAACAAAAATAGGGATAAATTTAATTAATAAATGACATGATAAAAATAGAAATATGAAAAGTAATTTAATTCCACTTATCCTATTATTTATACTTGAATGTTTTTAATTTAATATATTTGTAAAAGTAAGTGAGGGAGTTTCAGGTTGATATATCTTATAATTGTTTCATATATCAATTAGTATCTTAATCATAGAATAAAAGTGGAATACCTTGAAGACAATTTTATAAGTTTTCATTCCATGAGGTATCAAGATCATTTGGTAAGGGATGGATTTGTTTTCTAAATCTAATCCTCTTATTTTCTACGTTGAGCATGGATCATGTAGAATTAGAGTGAAATGATAGATGGGACATTTCTTAAGAATGAATTGATAACATTTTCCCAGGAAATTTTTATTTATTATAAATAAGTATGATATAAAGTGAAATGAAAGGAATTTTGGAAAAGTAAAGGGTAGAAAAAGTTTGAGAAGAAAGGGAGAGAAAGTTTCACATATTTAAGTATTCATTTTGAAATTAATTTGAAGGTATTTCCAATAAATATAAAAGGGGATATTGAAGAGATGATTTATGTGTGATTTATATTTGCTTTCAATGTTTTTCATTGGTTTTCAATTGTTGTCAATGTAATATAGTGATTTCATTGATGTCAATATATTGAAGAAGTTATAAAGAAGAAGTTATTGAAAAGTTAGATTAAAAGTATCCAAGCTTGGTAATAAAGTTGATGTAGCTTGGATGATAGATGAATAATAAAGGAATTTCTAAAGTATTATTATCTTAATAAATATATAAATTAGGATCTTACATTTAGTTTATATGAAGATTATTCATTTCTTGAAAGGATAAAGTTCTTTGAATACTTTGAGTTTACTTATGATGATTTATGAGTTGTTCTTAAAGTTTAAAACATGTGTTTGATGTTTAGATAATCATGTTTGTTCTCCACATTATAAATTTTCCATAAAGAGTTTCTTTAAGAAGTTTTTGACTAGTTTGTTACTAGACAGAGAAGTCAAAGCCTGATGGGAAGATAAGTATATGATGACTGAAAGGAGAAAGTTGAGACCAGAGGCATCAAAGGTAGTGTCTAGTGTACCAAGGTGATCAGATAGAGTTTTTCAGACCAAGGTGATCAGACAAAGGTTTCCATGTAGCATCATCAGACAAAGTTTCCAATCGATGTAATTTTATAAAATCATCATTACAGAGTTGATTAAATGAATCTTTACAAAGTTATATAATATAGCCCATTAGATGGAACAAGATTTAAAGTACATCGAGTAGAGTAAAGTTTGGGTGACCACCAAATGAATATTCACAGTAACATCAGACTAATGTGAACAGATGGATTCAATCAAAAAATAGGTGGAAATAAATGTTTGATTGATTAAATTCATAATTACAACAAGCATATAATTATTGGAAAAATTATATCATATGTTTCTAAGTGATATTTTATTCAATTATCAAACATCACAATTCCTGATAGATGTGATTTAAAGGCTCTGTAAAAAAAGTAAAAATGGTGATTCTTTTTTTCTTAAAGTATCAAATATCATGATCATTCTAAGGAACTAATGATTATAAATAAATTTAGATAAATGTAAAAAGTTTTAGGAACATTATTATTATCTAATGAAGTTAAGTGATGATTAATGTTATATTGGAAGAAGAGTTATACAAATTATATGGGACATAATTGTAAAAAGATAAAAAAATGAAGTTAAGAAGTTATGGTGAATGAACAAAGCAATTTTTGATGAGGTTGTAGCTGATGAAAGCAAGTATAAAGTATTTCATATGAACTTGGGGAGTCATTGGATAGACTCTATCAAACTGAAATTCTTGAATGATCAAGAATGGGTTTCCTAATGAAGTCAATAGTTATAGGAATCATGTGAATATCATCAAATAAATAAATGTACATATTAATTCATTAGAAAAAGGTTTCTGATTGATTCTCATTGAACTAAATTTTCCATGTAAGATCATCAGATAAATTTTGTTGAGGTTTCTGAAGAGCATCAACAGATAGAAGTCTCCAATAATTATCATCAGACAAAGTGTTACAAAGACATCATGCTGAGTATTATAAATTCATCTAATAAAGTTCCACAAAATCATTAGACAAAAGGAGAAGATCAAATCTACAAGGTTTCATTGGAAAGAGGAAAAATAAATAAATATAATAATGCATCAGATGGATGAAGAGCCTTGAAAAATTATACTGGATATAATTTCAAGGGAAGATCAAATAAAGTCATCAAAAAAAGTTATTGGATGAAATAAATGTATTGTGAAAGTTTTCTGAGATATTCCTATGGAGTGGTGAAAGAACACTAGTCAGAGTTTTAACCAGACAAGAGATGTGTTAGGAGGTTGTACCAGATAGATGGTATGAATGTCTTTATGGAGTTTTCATAAAGTATTTAATTGTGGTGATGTTGATGTGGATATTAAATTCTTTGATAATCATGAAGGAAGATTGTGATTCTAGATGAGTTTTTTGGAAATTTTAAGAAGAATGTTTACATTGAGATATAATTAAGTTTTCTATGAATATTGGTTGACTCGTGTATTTTAATAAGTTTAAAGGCTATCAAATAAAGAAATAATTGAGCAAGAGATTCAAATTTGGAAGTGGAAAACTCTAATTTAAGTTATCACCTCTCCCTAAGTTTGAAAAGAAACTATGCATATATAAAGGGGAGTTTATATGCTTAGAAAAGGTTGATCAGGTTGTGAGTTAAAAGTAATGTTGTGGTTTTGCATAATTTTGAAGGATCAGGGCATTGGGAGGAAGTTCCAACCAAGAAGCTTGGGAGAAATTCTCATTTGGATTGAATCATCATAAGAATAGGTACTGGATAGAACAGGGGTTATCAGACAAAGTGAAAGTACTGGACAGAGTAATCAAGCATTGGTCAAAGACAGGAAGAAGTGATTAAGTGATACTAGGAAGAGATTTCCCATCAGGTGGTATCATAATTATAGGTACTATATGGAGTATAAGGTATCAATTAGAGTGTGAGCACTAGATGAAAAAGTACCAAAGGAAGGTAAGAAGAAGGGATCAGACACACTATCATTAGATGATCATCATTGGATAGATAGTATTAGATGAAGAAGAGTTATTGGAAAAAAAATGTTCAAGAAAAATTTTATGATAAAAGTGAATACAAAGGAAAGAGTAGTATTTTTGATGATGACAAAAAAAGGTGTTTCGTTCTTATTGATGTATAAGTTAGAGAATAAGGAAGATAAGAAAAAAAAATAGCACTATGAAATCTAATAGAATTCTCAACAGGTGAAAGACTTTAGTGGGGTTATAAATCAATTGAATAAGTTTGAGATTGTCTACATAGGAAGTATAAATAACCAATAGGGATTTATAAGTTGGATGAGGTCATCATTATTCCAGGGATTCAGGATTATTTCCATCCACCCTCCTAAAGTGTAGGGAACCACACTTAGGAAAAGTAATATTTTATATTCAAACCCATGTAAATAGGTATCTCATTATAGTGTAGAATCCATGTACTAGTCATCATTATACATGGAAAGAACTAGCTACTCTTACTGAGTAGTGAATCATGTAAAAATATCATTTTCCATCTTTTACATTATTCCATTTACTTACATATGATAATGAAAGGATAATGGGATAATTAAGATCCTAACATGTCTAATAGGTAAATGGATAAAAAGTTATAATTAGATAAAAGTTTCCAACACTGATTCACCCCCCCTCTTATTATTGAGTATATCCTGAAGTCGTCCTCTCATTCTTGTGAATTTTTCCCCATAATTTCATCATACTAGATATTCTCCTAGGAGTATCACAAGTTAAACTCATCCTCATGATTTTGTAAATAGAAACATAATAAAGGGTGAGCTCAGATGCCCATAGGAGAATAATAAACATATCAGCATATTACCCAGGGTGAGATCATAGGCATATGGGAAAACATAAGCAGGAGAGAAATATCTGATTAAAAGAACATAGAATAATAAAAACTATCCATATTTCATAATTGGAGAACATGTAATCCCATATGATCAAACATATAACATGGCATAAAAATTGTGAAAACATGAGACATAAATCATGATCCATGGGCATAACAAAGTTACATATCAAAATAGTGTGGCACAAACATAAGCATAGAAACTCAACATTGTCGATTGGGAATCACCACATGTTTCCCATAGTGTATCAATCATCAAAAGATATTTACCATAGTGGATTAGGCATCACAACTTATTTCCCATATAAGATCAAGAATCATAACATATTTCCCATTTTGGATCAAGCATCACTATTAATTTCACTATTATATCATGAGATGAAAAGATTTACCCAATGAATTTGAGGTATATAGATGTAGAGACTTGGTTTTTTTCTTATAATACTTTGAAATATTTCTATATATATTTCTAGATCTAGGTACTAAGACGGCATGCAATTCTGAGACCCAGTGTGCCTAGAATTAATTTTATAAAAATATTTTATATATTTTATATTATGCACACACAGTTTCTTAAAGAAAATGGGATAACTCTTAAATGGTTGATCATATCATAAATCTAAGACCACATTTGAGTGTGGAACATAGTTTTTACCCTAGGTGTAACATAAAATGAGTCGACGTAGGATGTTCAGATGCCTCGATCATTGGCGGTATGATCAGTGAAATGATTAATTATTAAATTAATTAATTAAATCACTCTAACCTAGATTAAAAGTATATAAATAAAATATCATGGAGAATTTTCTACGGTTGTCCTGATAATCTTGAAATCACCAGTGAGATCTCTCTTCCCCCTTCTATTGGTTGATCTCAATCAAATGAAGATGAATCTTTGGATTGGATCAGATCAAGATGCAGTGAACACAACGGTTCCTCCCGAATCATTGACAAACACAATATTCATCAATGATCAATCCACAATTGAGGTAGAGCTCGTCAATTAGTGTTTTCACACCTTTTATTAAATTGATTGAGTGGTTCATTCTTTTTTCTTCAATTTACATCATTTTTCACCCTTTGCATGTTCCTAAGTATTGAAATCTAAATTATTTTGAATTGTTCATCTAAAATTGATTTCTATTTTCCTGGTCAATTATCTAATAAATCTTGGAATCTATAGCATCCCGGACCCATATTCCACCCTATGGTGCCCCAAGCCTAGTTGACCACATGGCCTCAAGCGCATCTCTCCAAACACCAGAGGATACTGACTATAAGTGAGGGCCTAGGTGAGTCAGTGGGGAGACTATGACCTCATTACCAGAGTATCACAATGGAGTTCAAACACACAATAAATAGTAGAAGCAAAATAAACAACAGTCAACTAAAAATAAGACAATACAATAATACATATTAATAACCAGAAGGGTCTCATATAAAAAATGATGCAGTTGATACAAGTATCTAGAAAGAATCCAAATCAAGTACATAGTAATGTAATATAGGACAAGTCCTAAAAATAACAAAATGACAAGAAAGGTATCCTAACATTGCAAGCCTCAGCTTGGTCCTATGATCCCCTACTCCAAATCCATAGTCAATAAATTATACCAGGGATCTCTCCCCTATCATCACCTACAACCATATAATATGTTTTGGTCCCCATGGAGCCCCAAATAGGGTGTGATATAAACATCCCAGTAGTCAACCACCCATGTATATACAGTTATAATAGTAATATACAAAGTTCTAGCAAGTGTAAACAAAGAAGTAAAGTACGGTGAATGTCCACAGCATAGGTCTACTGCAAAGTAAATCTAAATAGCCCCTCAAGGATACCTACAACAAGGTAAACTCATAACAAGGTAGCTATAAAAAAGTAAACAAGTCACACAGCCATGTCGTACATCCATTCATATCAAAAAAATCATAATCAAGTTGTATAAAGAAATAGGAAATCCTACATCCATGCCATATAGAGAAAATAAGAATCCCATGGCCATGCTATATAGTTAAAAGTAGAGTCTCATGGCCATGTTGTATAGTGAGAAACATAATCCCATGGCCACGTTGTGTAGTGAAAATCAGACCCCAAGGGATGGATCCAAGGTTCCACGTACCAGGGCATCCATGTACTGATTCTTGACCATGACGGGCAAGATCCAATGAGCTCTTCTAAGGAATCCACATCGATTCCCATGGGAATCCCAGTGGAAACTTGGTATAGGAATTGGTTGGGGTCCTAGGATCATGGAAATGGCATGTCCTATGCAGGCCCAAGCAAGCCAGATCTATAGGGTAGCAACGCCTGAGTCATCCCACATAATCAAGACCCAAGGGGAAGAGTCAACCCAAGGTATCCACTACCTCATTCTAGACCCATGGAGAGTAGTCCATGAATCTATCAACCCATTCATTCAAAGAATTCAAATTAAACAATTCATTCAATGTGAGTATACCCACTCACATAACCAAGCACAATCCATGAGTATACACACTCAAGAAAACCATTTATCAATTACAAAGAATATGGGCCTACCCTCTCATATAATCCATTTAACATTCCATTAATAATTTATATAGGTATACCCACCCATATTATGCATTTAACAATCCAAGTTAAATTAAACAATCATGGAATAACCAGATATCACTAAGAAAGGAGGCAGTACATCTCTTAAGCTGATAATTCAAACCATTCAAGTATCTAAATGGCTTCCTCTAACAAGGCAAGCACAATCACACACCCCTTGGGTGGTTTAAACAGATATAAATAAGTAATTTCCTAAAGTCACACCCCATGGGTGAAATTTAATCTAGAAATGGGTTACAATGCACCTAAAAAGAACCTATGGGCATTATCGCTAGGTTTGACTACATCTACTACAAGAAACTCACTCAAAAACAAGGCCTTATTGAAAATTATGATGTATGGAGAAAAGGTCGAACACCTAAAAAGCACCTAAAAATATGAACGAAATTATAAACCAACTTCCTTGCCTCGGTAGTAGAGAGATCATCCAATATCAAGTCCTAATTCATTCTAGTTTTGAAGAAATCTGAATAACAGACGAAGAATGGAATATTAGGAAATATGGTCCTAAATCCAAATAGTGCAATCATTGTTCCAAAGAATCAGGAATGAATAAAATGGAATCGAGTACTTGCCAAAGCGGTTCCAATGAGACAAACCATGCTCGAATCGAAATCTGAATGGCTTCAAGATCTAAAAAACCATGTTATATGGTTTTTGGGTTCAAAATGAGAGAAAACCTTTTGTACGTCAAAAATAAGTGGTCGATTCCTCTTATTAAAAAAACCTGGTGGGCCAGTACACGACGTGTACCTCAAGTACATGACATGTACTTTCCAATTTTCTTTTTCTGTAGAAAATTCCATACACATCGCGAACTGCCACTACATGTTGTGAACAGGAAGTACATGATGTGTACTTAAAGTACACGATGTGTACCTTGACTACAGCCATCCTTCAGCCTATTTTTACACTTCTTTCCCAAAAACAACCCAACCGACCCATGGCTCAGCTTAGGGTCTAAGCCAAAAAAAAGTAAACGCATTTAACTCGAAAAAAAAATATTCGTACCTCAAGAAAACATAGGATATTACAATATTTCCTCATAGAAATTCGTCCCTCAATTGCTTTATGAAGGGTGGTCAAGATTCATCTATGAACAAATATGGCCACTAATAATGTATGTCGGCCTCCCTCTCCCAAGTCTCATTTGGTAAACAGTTATACTACCACAGAACCCATACTGGAGTAACTAACTGGCCTCAGAGAACCTTTTTACTCCTATAAATGATAGGAATCATATGCTCCTCAAAGGATGCATCAACCTGAAGCTCAACCTCCTCATATTGAAAAACGTGAGATGGGTCTGAGTGATAGCAGCGTAGTTGAGATACATGGAAGACATCTTTCATGGATTAGTACCTCTGATGTAACTACAACCAATAGACAACCAACCTAACTCTCTCCAAAATCTTGAATGGTCTGACATATCTCGGTGAAAGCTTACCTTGTCTCATGATCCACATGTGTCCCAACCTCGTTGAAACACTCAAGAAAACTTGATCCATGATCTTGAAATCTATAGGTCATCTACAGTGATCGGTGTATGATTTCTGATGAGACTATGTAGTAGACATCTTCTTCTGAATCAACTAGACCTACTCAGAAGTCTCCTGTATGAGACATGGTCCCAATAATGCTGACTCTCCTACCTCTAACCAACACAGGATAGAATGGAATATCCTACCGTATAAAGCCTCATAAGTTTCCATATGTATCTCACCTAATAACTATTATTGTAGGTGAACTAAAATAAGGGAATGTGTCTCTCCCAAGAGCCCCCAAAACCCAGGATGCAAGCTCATAGCATGTCCTTTAGTACATGTATCGTATGCTCTGACTGGCCATCAGTCTGAGGGTGGTATGCTGTGATCATAAGCACCTGTGTTCTCAGCTCCATTTGAAAACTCTTCCAGAAATGATATGTAAAGTGGGCACCCCTATCCGAAACGATAGTGCGCGGGACCCCATATAGTCATACTACCTCTCAAATATACAACCTTTCGAGATCATCAGCACTGAAGGTATCCTTGATCGGTAAGAAATGAGTGACCTTTATAATCTTGTCAACAAAAACCCACACAACACTATTACCATGACACCTCCACCATTGAAAAGCCCCATAAATCATGCCCCTGAGCATTCCAGTGATTTTACCCACATGATTTTCTTTAACTATGTGAACCTGAACACAACTAAGGTCATATCAGCAGCCTCACAGCAAAGAGCAGTCGAACCCCGATCGACCTTGTCAAAATTGGTCAAAAAATCTTCTCTCAAAATACATTGTGGACTTTCACACCACATCCAACTTGAACTGGCAGAGTGTTCAAACTAGTTTACTCAAACCATACATGAGGAACAAGAAGGATAATGAGTCAACCCATCACTGGATGACTTATCTCAGAAACGCCTGGCTTAGAAGGCAAGCATGTTGCAATAGAAACATAATTCCTTCTCCCAAGGCACCACACACCCACAATTATATCATTCAATGAAGCCCGTAACTATCTATCAGTGATGCTCCATGTCAAACCATACCCTGATTATTTAAAAGGTCATGCCACAG
Source organism: Viscum album (assembly GCA_963277665.1). Taxonomy (NCBI): domain Eukaryota; kingdom Viridiplantae; phylum Streptophyta; class Magnoliopsida; order Santalales; family Viscaceae; genus Viscum; species Viscum album. The sequence goes on from OY728127.1 coordinate 459,976,841, forward strand.
CATGATAAAATCATAACCAAGATCCATCCCACCGGAATCATTACCTCTTTTAAACATCACATCCAAGCCCAACTATAAGTTTGTGATAACATCAGATTCGTCAACATGGTGTCCAAGGAACTCACCAAAGTATTCGATACTCCTCATTACAGATGAGACGTTGGTACAAGGCCAAAATTCCACATAAGAACACTGACAGAACCCAGAGTGGAATCTGCCTGGCAGTCACATCAACAAAAGTGGAAGGCATCCATGAGTCCTTAAAAGGCATTCCTACATGGGAACCTAAGTAAAAATCATTATTAACCAATTCTCAACAAAAACCATGCATCCTATGCACAACACAGAAAGAGATCACAAACTATCCCAACGACTTTCAACTATAGCGCGGTGTATAACTAACACTCTCTTAGTGAATTTGAGATGATGTCAAGATAGGGGAAATTATCGTCTCTTAAGAAAGATCACACTAAGAGGATTTAAAGGATTACCATAAAAGGATAGATGAACCACTACTAATTGACCTCCTAAAGGAAACTCAGCTCCACTTTCCGACACATTGTTATTTAACTGACCATAGTGCCTTTATCTCAAGGAATTTATGTGATAGCTCATGCTTAACCACCAAGGTCCATCCATGATAATCGATGCCCCACAAGGGTTGTGCCCACATACAACTACAAAAAAATCATGCTTCCAAGCAATCACTAACATAAAACAAGACTCACAATCTCCAAAGGCATTCAAGAAAAATAAACCATTTCTGAATGGTCCTTGATTGTGATCCTTCTACATGGAAGGATACATTTGAACAAAACTAACATGAAAATACCCATCTAGGAGTGTCCTAGACATTGAAAAGAATGACTAGACGCTCTCAAACAAGCTAGTTTATAACCAACTTAAACGCACGAGTTTTGTTCTGCGAACCATGATCACCACATTATATCACTTGGCATGAATGCTGAAACTAAATTGACTGGCATGTCAAAACACCTGTGTCCTAGAAAGTCCTCTTGAGTAGTGGGATGAACTTGGTTTCATAATGCTCAGGTCACTCTACTCCAAAGATAACCTAAGAACATACACAATAGCTCAAATATCAATAATTAAAACCAAACTCAATGTCGTGTTTTAACATTTAACACTTGACGGGTACTGCGTAAATCAACATATACTACCCCAAGTTTTCAATAGAAAATGGCACATCTTGGGTACTATTCATAGGATTTCCACCCTATGAATCCTAGTACCAGATGGATCAAATGGAAACTAGATCAAAATCACATCATATATATAACCATTTACACAAATGATGACGTACCAAGTCACTCATCACTTAAGTAAAGAGAGTTTTGCGCGACCTCCTAAGTAGCTGACCATTCCTGAGGCATGTCTAACCTGCTAAAAAGAGCATTCCTTAATTCTAATTCCTATATCAAGGGTCAATATACATTTATAATCCATCCGAACAAGGTTTTCCTCTTTAAAAACCAACATCCTACTAGGGAAAACGACACCTGAGTAGTACCAACATCATAAAGCTCACAGAAAAAAGCAAGACAACAAGCTCTAAGGGTGCTACCTACTATGGGCTATCCCCTTATGAATAATAAGCATCAGCCCCCATCACTAGGTCAGGAAAAAACCGATTTCACTAGGATAAAGATCCATTTTTAATTAATCCAAAGCTAAAAGAAGCAGCCTATGTATGATCACTCATGTCTTTGTTCCAAGGAATATCGTCAAAACATTTAAAACCACCCTTCCACGAGGGTTCAAACCTAGGAAACCAATTTAGGTTCCAATTTAAAACTATTATATTAATTCACTTCAACGTTTAACATTTGAATAAATTAAAACAAAACTCGAAGTACTATTTTGAAAAAATGAACTTGGTTTTAAACAACGCCCCATGGGAAAAAAGGAAAGTTATAAAAAACTCCCTCTTTAAAAAATTAACATTGAATGGAATTCCATTATAAACAAGAAATTTAGCATCTAAATTCCTTAAGTTGACCTCTAAGGGTCCCATTTATTCAAACCTAGTTCTTCAAAAATCAACCCCATAACATTTTTTTATCTGTAGAAAATATAAACACCATAACGGTTTATCATATAACAACATGACTCAACTGTCCTACTTGGGTCAAATAGAGCATTTTAAAAGTTAAACAACCATAAAAATTCAAAACTAAACATCTTTTATTATCATAACCATTCCTAAATGTACCATGGTTATATAAAGGATCATTCATATGGGCGGCCATCTAGAAATTCATAAGTTTCCCATAAACCTTACGGTTGGCATTTGAATCCCATTAATCGAATACATTCCACTTCGCCATTTAAATTTAGAAGCCTTTTTAATTTAAAAAAATTTATCTATACATATGCAATGCTCATAGATCAAAAATGCAGGATAGGTTAAAACCCTCCTAAAACCAAATCAAACCCACAACATTCTTCTAAATCTAAGACTATATAAAGAACAGTCACCAAACCACTAGAAACTGTTCCTCTTACCTACTCAAAAGTTGGGTCTAGGTCAAGTATCTATCCATAATTTCAAGTTTCCATTACATTCCATTTAACAACCACTTTCTCAAATGATTTAACTGATGTTCCACCAAATTATGATTCCTGAGGTCCCATAACACCTCATGAACCAAAGTTTGATGCCCATATAATTCATACATATCAAATTCATTTTATAAATTGTGTTCCATTGGTGCATCATTTCCCATTCCATAAAGGGTCATACTCCTTATGAATTGAAAGATGATGTCACAATATTTATCTACTACACCAAAACTAACACAACAGTAGGCACAGATATCATATCAGCTATTAAAACAACATGAAATATCTAATGCATCCTAGATAAAATAGCATAATGCATGACATGTGATTCTAAAAAGTGTCTATATGATGCATGAGATGCCATACCCTCATCTCATCATGTTTCAACATAAATAGAACCCAAAACTACATCAATATTAATAGAATAAATCAAGTGTGTCACCCAATGGTGAAATCATAGCAACTATAAGTGTCAAAATTCAAAAAAAAAAAGAAATCCATTTGAGGCAATTTTGGATTTCCCTATACACGGGGTAGCTACTCCCAAGCACAACTTATTAAAAAATTCTATTTCCTTCATATCTATGTCTATTATTTCCAAATAGTAAGGAAAACCAGAAAAAAAAACCATCTGATTCCACTTTGTAACATCTCAGACCCAGATTCCACCCTATGGTACCCCGAGCCCAGTTGGCAACATTGCATCAAGTGCATCTCCCAAATTTCTAGAGGCTTCTGAATATAAGTGAGGGACTAGGTGATTCAGTGGGGATACTATAACCTCGTTACAAGAGTATCAGAGTGGAAGTCAAACATATAATAAATAGTGGAAGCGAAATAAACAATATTCAACTGAAAATAAGACAAGATAAAAATACATATCAATAACCAGAAGTGTCTCATTTTACAAAATGATACAGATGATACAAGTATCTATAAAGCATCCAAAGTAGGTACATGGAAATGTAATATAGTACAAGTCCCAAAAATAACAAAAGGCCAAAAAGGTATCCCAGCATCACAAGTCTCAGATTGGTCTTATGATCCACTTTTCCAAAGCCACAGTCAACAACCTAAACTAGAGATATTTCCCTTCAACCATATAATTTGTCTGGGTCCCCGTGGAGGCCCAAAAATGGTGTGAGATAAACATCCCAGTAGGAAACCACCCAGGTATATACAATTCTAACAGAAATATACAAAGTGTTAGGAAGTGTAAACAAAGCAGTAAATCAAGGAGAATGCCCATGGAATATGTCTACTACAAAGTAAAGCTAAATATCCCCTCAAGGCTACCTACAGCAAGGTCATATCCTAACAAGAAATCTATAAAAAAAAGTAAACAAGTCACACATCCACACCATACATACATTAATATCAATAAATACACATCCATGTTATACAAAGAAATTGGAAATCTCATGGCCACACCATATAGAGAAAAGAAGAATCCCACGGCCACACCATATAGTGAAAAGTAGAATCCCACGGCCACATCGTATAGTGAAAAGAAGAATCCCACAGGCACGATGTATAGTGAAAAGCAGACCCCAAGGACCGGATCTAATGTGTCACGTACTAGGTCATCCATGTAATAATTCTAGACCATGAAGGGACAAATCCAAGGATCTTGTCCAATGCATCCACATTGATTCCCATGGGCATCCCAATGGAAAATTGGTCTAGGCACTAGTTGGGGTCTTAAGATAATGGAAATTTCATGTCCTACATGAGTCCAAGCAAGCCAGATCCATAGGGTAGTAAGTCCTGAGGCATCCTATGGAATCAATAACCAAGTGGTAGATTCAACCCAAGGCATCTGCTACCACATTCCAGACCCATGGAGAGTATTCCATTTAATCTATCAAACCATTCATTCAAATAATTCAAATTAAACAATTCATTCCATGTGAGTATACCCACTCACATAACTAAGAACAGACAATGATTATACCCACTCAAGAAAACCATTTATCAATTACAAATCATAGGGTCTTACCCTCCCATATAATCCATTTAACATGCCATTAATCATTTATATAGTTATACCCACCCATATTATCCATTTAACAATCCCAGATAAATTAATCAAGCATGGAATAACCAGATATCACTAAGAAAGGAGGCAGTACATCTCTTAAGAATATAATTATAATCATTCATGTATCTAAAGGGATTTCTCTAACTAAGAATGCATAAGCACACACCCCTTGGGTGGTTTAAAAAGGTATAAACAAGGAATTTCCTAAAGGTGCACCCCATGGGTGACCTTGAATCGAGAAATGGGTGCCAACACATCTAAAAAAACCTATGGTAATCCTCACTAGGTCCGACTATAGATATTATAGGAAAATAACTCAAAAACGAGTCCTCACCAGAAAGTCCGATGAATGGTGAAAAGGTCGAATGCTCAAAAAGCACCCAAATATTGAAAATAAAGTATAGACCACAAACCATGCCTTGGTAGTAAACAGATCATCCAATATCAAGTCTTGATTCATCCTGATTTGGAATAAATATGAAGAATGTATAAAGCATTTAATATTAGGGCATATGATCCAAAATCCAAATAGCACAGTCGTTGTTCCGAAGAATTAAAAATGACAGAAAAGGAATCGATTACTTTCTAATGTGGATCCAAAGAGACAAAACACACTCGAATCAGAGTCTATACAGCTTCTAGATCATAAAAACCATGTTAGATGGTTTTTGAGTTCAAAAATGAGAGAAAACCTTCTATCCCTAAAAATAAGAGGCTACTGCCTCTTATAAAAAAAACTTGGTAGGCTAGTAGACAACGTGTACCTTAAGTACATGACGTTTACTACCCAATTTTATTTTTCCATAGAAAATCCCATACATGTCGTGAATTTCCACTAGACATTGTGAACTAGAAGTACATGATGTGTACTTAAGGTACATGGCATGTACCTATCCTACAGCCAACCTTCATCCTATTTTTCCTCTTCTTTCCCAAAAAAAACCCAACCATCCCACAACCCAACTTAGGGTATAAGAAAAAAAGGAAATTAAACACATTTAACCAGAAAAAAAAAGATTCATACCTTAAGAAAACTCATGATCTTACAGAATCAATCCTTAAACCTTTAGTTTTGCGCCTTTCTCCCCAATCTGTTTCATGTTCTTCACAGGTTGGATCCTCACAATCCATATTTGACTTTGTCAATAGGTACTAATTTTTATCAGACTCTTGGATTCATGGAGGATTGATAGAACAAGAATGTTTTGATGAACTGAGCATAGATCTATGATATTTAGGAGGTTAGGATGATTGATTTGGTGGTTAAAGGTTAATAACTCAATGAATGGAGGTGCAGCGGCGTGTGAAATGTGTGGTGAAACCCTCATGACGAATGGTGGATGTTTTTTGGAGAACGACAGCTGAAGACCATGATTTTAGGTCATATTCACAAGTTTTGGGGTGATTCAATGTGATATCTATGGCATATCAAGTATATTTGATCATGAGGATCATATCTGGTATTTCTGGAAAAATCCCAACCAAATGTTGTGTATGAGGATGAACACACGACATGTAACCCCTTACACGACATCATCTAGGGTTTGAGAAATCTTAAGGAGTACATGGTGTGTATTCCCCCTCACACATCATGTACCCCTTCCTCAGTTGGAAAACTCATGTGATGGGTTATATGGATGGGAACCCAAATTTAATTATATAAGGACTGGTATACAGTCATGTACTCTGGTACACGGACATGGAGAGCATCACACTGCCATGGTCCTAGTTAGCAAGGACATTCCATGTATTCCACCTACATATCATGTACTATTACATAGATAGGGAGTTGTGTACTGGTCAGGGACATGGATAGGATTTGAAGTGGGGCCACACGCTATGTGGGTCCCCTCACACATCATGTACCCCTTGGTTCCTTTTTAGGAAACTTTAATTGTCTGTATCTACTTCATTTGAACTCATATTTTGGCCCACAAGTATCCTATCCTGAGTGTTTTTCTATGTAGAACTTGATAGTTCCCTCGGTTTTTTTATTTCTAGATATGATGTGGAATTTTATGGGAATGATTCTTACTAATGATACCCTGATGATGGCAGTGATCAGGCAGGATCACCAGAGACATCTTTCAAGTGGTTCCCACTAGCTGGGCTAGGTAGTGGGTACTCAATGTCTTTTGAATGGTACCATCTAGTTGATATGGGTAGTGGGTCCTTGTAGACTTCTTATTTTTACCCTCTAGACGGTCTAGGAAGTGGGTCCTCAACATCTACCCAGTGGTACCCTCCAGTTGGGATAGGCAATGGGTCCTTCACGTCTACCGATTGGTACCCACCAGTTGATCTGGTAAGTGATTCCTCAACACCTTGAGAGTGGAATCCTTTTATTTTACCAGGGCATGGATCCTCAACTTCAATTTTTCCCCCCTAACTATGTAACACGGTGATGAGGCATCATTTGACTTGTATAGTTACTTCTGGGAATATGCATGGGATTATAGGCATCATTGATGGACTTTTGGAACTATTGGTTACTCTTCTTCTTGGGTTGAGATGTGAGATGAATATCCCCTTAAAATCTCAGTTTTTGATTCTATAACTGAGTATATATATATATATATATCCTTCTTCTATATCCACGCCTTTAATTTGGATACTCTTCTTCTAGGAGAGGTGAAGATGCTTGGGGTATTCCATGTTATTTCCATGTTTAACTTATTGTGGTTGGATAATTTTATCCTCCTATTATAGGTGGAGAAGACTCTACGAGTAGTTCATCTACTCACCATGTTGAGCCCCTTGTGCTTGGACGAAGTTAACTTCACTCTCTTGTTGGGTTGAGTTGTACTCTTTCACTGTATCTTGTGTTATCTATTGTCTTTCTATTCTATTGTATCTCTTACTCCCCCCCCCTTCAACTTTTATGGCATCCTACTAGGTATGTTTATACTGACCCCTACATGGGACTTTCCTGCATATATTGTGTCCTATAAAGATGACGAACAGGTTGACCGTGACTTTATAGGAGCTTAGGGATACTTGGTTCTTAGACCATGTATGGTGATCATAGATTGGAATTTAAGAGCTAGAATCTATTTCAGCTATTTACTTTCCGATTCTTACGAGTAGGGACATATTTCTGGTTGGGTGTGTATTTTCCCCATTTAATTTTCAATTTACACTACCATACTTTTGTACTATCTAGAGTTTCATGCATGATCAATTTAATTTATATCAATGTTGAATCTCTTATTATTTCCCTTTACACTATTTAATTTATTTGGTTGTGTTCATGTGTATAGGTTTTTAGGAAAATATATCCTTGAGTTAGTTATGACTTTAGTACTTGTCGCCACCCCCTGTCCTATGAAGTCAGGCTTAGGGTAGTTATGTATTGATCCTCGTCTTGGGTTGGGTCATGAAATATGAGTATCAGAGCAAGTCTAATCCTTGGGAAATTTTTCAGACATATCCCCTTAAGGGTATTTGGTTGGTTTTAGGTAAATAGTGTTATAGTTTCATGAGTGTGGCTCTCAAGATAGGGAATATAGTAATGGTACAGTGGCTGAAATATCCATTCACCGGGACCTGACTACCTTCTTGTTTACTCGGCATGTCGAGACATTTTTTGTAGGTATTAATGGTGCAATCATCATATAGGATTGAGTCTCTAAGTACCCTTCTTGAGCCATCTCTCCATTTTTATTGATGTGTGTGTGTGTGTTCATCTGACCATGGTACATCATGATAAATTTCTGGATGCCTCTATGATGATAGGCAACTGGGATACTAGCTCTGGTTCAGAAGGATGACCCGATGAGAAATGAGGCCTCAGTTCAGGGTTCATCCTATGATCCCTTTCCTATGGGTGGGTAAGAAACAGCACCCCTCCCCCATCGAGAAGTAGATTGTTCCATTAGAGTAGGTTGGGGACATGTGTAGGCTTAACATGCTCTGTGAGTTCTAGTGTCAGAGACCACTGAGGTTCCGCAGTGATCCAGATCCTTAGAAAATAGAGCATTGTCCAGAGTTGATAGTACATATCTTTAGACTTGTTCAGACCCCAACAGATTAAGTGGTTGTGCTAACAGCTATCATTTTCCATGGAGTATCTAGACATTAGTGGAGCATCATTAAAAATATGCATGATGATTCGACACTATCATGGAATAACTTCTAATAGCTATTCTATGACGAGTAATACCCCTCCTACTTGTTCCCAATTCGAATCCTGGAGCTTCTATAGCTGAATCAATAAGGGATGACAATGGTTGAGTATTCAATGAGGTTAAAGACCTTACACGTTACTCTCTTAACATGATCTGGGATGGATACTTCCGATCATAGAAGTTTGGCAAGGGACTCCATAGAGATATTCAATACAACATTGTGCCCTTGTGTATCCCCACCTATATCGAGGTTCTAGAGAGGGCACTTATGATAGAGATATTTTTGTCATAGGGATTCTAGAAAACTGGATCTATTAGTGGGTTCCATAGGGATGAGTCATCTTCAGCAGTAGCTAGTAGACACTAGGCATTAGGATCTCACCGTAGGATATCTTTCTGTTATCAGACCCATGCATGTGGTCAGAGGTAGCACAGAGCTCTGGGGAATCCTGGAGAGGGTTGATGCTTTACTAGTGATGGGAGAAGTCATGTGACATGAGACTACCTAACCAGACGTGATGATCAGCATAGATAGATAGTTAACAGAATACCACAGTAGAGCCAGCGTTGTGATCAGAGATCTCCCACACATGGACAGTGTGGTCCCCAGGGAGGTGGATCTGACAAAGGAGTAGGAGGATCCATGGGTTATGAATGTTGCTATGAGATCCTTCCACCACCACTACCACCACTAGGTGGCCCATGTCAGGCTCAGGGAGCTGGTGGCTGGGGTTTCAGACAACTGTAGTATTTGGAGGTTTATAATCCCGCGGTGCATGAGATGATTAGAGGTATGATTTTTGTGTTTTATACTCTTGATTAAATGTTATTATACACAGGCATTAGTCATTACTTTATCTCTATACACCTAGGGAAATATATGGATCTCCTAGTTGAGGTGTTAACCCCACGGCTTCATCTTGAGGTTCCTATAGAGAACACATCTTATGTATCTTTTATCTGTCAGAAGTGTGAGCTATTTCTTAGTATAGAGAGGTTCACGTGGGACCTTTTGTTCATCATTATAGATCCCTATGATGTCATGTTGGGAATGGATTGGATTTACATGGTCCAATTCCAGATTTACAATCATCGTAGAAAATTCATATGTCAACATGTTGATGGGATGAGATTCTCCATTTCTGGTGAAAGAGATATCATGGAAGACCATGTGGGTTTTGTGAGAAATAGATTGAATACCATCACCCATCAGTTGGAAAGTATATACCTTGGTGAAATAGGATCGTTAGGCATTTGGTTTCCTTTAATTGTGAAGGATTATATGAACTTCTTCCTAGAAGATGTTTTAAGCCTACCTCTGATCCAATAGATGGAGTTTTACATTGAATTCCATATAAATACGGACCTAATGTCTTATACGGAATATTAGATGGCCCCTACCGAGATCTAGGAGATCTGGTTGTAGTTGGAGGACCTTCAATATAAAGTTTTCACCAAACCCAGTGTGTCCTCCTGGGCAGATCCAATGTTTTTTGTGAAAAATGTGGATGGGAGCTTGAGGATTTTCATAGATTATTATCATCCAAACCAGGACATGATAAAGAATAAGTAAACATTTATAAGGAGTGAAGACCTATTTGACTAGTTGTGGGGTGTGAGATGGTTCTTAGAGATTGATCTCAGGTTTGTCCTCCACCAGTTGAGGGTTCATGAAGCTGATATTCCAAAGTTTTTATTCTGATGTCAAGACAGACATTATGAGTTCCTATTTATTCCATTTGGTGTGATAAAATCCCTCATCCTATTTATGTATTTGATGAACTAGGTCTTTTAGTTATTCTTGTACCAATTTTGGTCTTCTTCATTAACAACATACCCATCAACTCTACATCATAGGAGGATCATGTAGATCACTTACGGATGGTTCTAGATTTTCTTTGAGATCACCATATTTAAGAAAATCTCTTAAAGTGTCAGTTTTGGATTTATCAGGTTCACTTTTTGGGACATGTTATTTTTTAGTATGGTTTATCCATGTATCTATAAAAGATCTATTTAGTGCTTTCTTGGGATCCACCCGAGCTTTCTTGGATTGGTGGGGTACTACAGAAGGTTTATGGAAGACTTCTCTAGAATCACAGCCCCTTCGACCACCTTGATGTGGAAAGGGAAACTGTTTACCTAGTATGAGAAGTTATAGAGGTCCTTTGAGGAGTTTAGGCTCAGTATGACAAGTGATTTAGTGTTGAGACTACCAGAGGAAGGCATGGAGTTCATAGTGTATTGTGATTCCTCAGAGGTTAGGATCGGTTGCGTGTTGATGCAGCGATTGGTAGTTATCGCATATGGGTTGAGGTAGTTGAGACCCCACAAACATAACTATGCAACTCACAACTTATAGATAGTGGTGGTATTGTTTATCTTGATGATTAAGAGGCACTACCTTTTGGAAGAACACTTTGTGGTTTACTCAGAATACCGGAGTCTTAGGTACATCTTCACGCAGAAAGACCTAAACATGAGACAGCGGCACTGGTTAGAGTTCTTATAGGACTATTAATTATAGATAGTATATACTCCAAGAAGGGAAACATTTTATTATATTACCTTATCAGGAATTACTAGGATCACTTAGTTCATGAATATTCAGGGCAGTAAGATTCCATACAGCTGACTCTGGTGGAGCAGGAGGGTATAGTTTTTCTTTAGTTGATGGTGTTGAATTCTTTGCTTCTCGAGCATGTGAGAGAGTCTTAGCTGGGAGACATTTATAGTGTGGTATTATATGATCATATATCTATAAGAGACTCGCCATATGGATATTCAAAGGAGGGAATCACGTCATCTTGTTCTAGGGGTGAATAGTGGTTCTAGTCATGTTGTGGGAGGAGGTGATGCAGGAGTTCAAAACTTCTCCCCTAGATGTACATATCAGGGTTGGAAAGATGTATAGAGACCTTTATCAGTATTTTTGGTGGTCCTTCATGAGATGAATCATTGCTGAGTTCATCTCTTTGTTCCTCACTTTTCATCATGTGAAGGCTAAGCACCAAGTTATGACAGGTCGGTTGCAGCCCCTTGAGATCTCAGAGTGGAAGTGAGATGACATATCCATAGACTTTTTCATAGGGATTATGCACATATAGAAGATCCATGATGAAATATGGGTGATAATTGAATGTTTCATGAAGTCATTACACTTCCTTTCTATTAGGGATCATAGTTCGGTGGAGAGTTTGGGGTAGCTGTATGTATGGGAGATTTTTCGCCTTCATGGGGAATCCTCAATGATTGTCTCTAATCGTTATGTTTGGTTTGTATCAAAATTTTTGAGATTCTTATAGGATTAATCTTGTACCTAAATGAGGATGAGTATAGACTTTCACCCCCAGACCGATGGGTGGACCGAGTGCACTATCCAGGTGTTGGAGGATATTTTGAGGGCATGCGTGTTAGACTTCGGTCAAAGCTGGGAGGACCACCTTCCCATGGTAGATTTTGCGTAAAATAACAACTATCACTCTACCATTGGCATGGAACCTTTTTAGGCCTTTTATGGAAGAGCCTAAAGGCCACCCTTGTACTAGACAGATATTGGAGAGTTATCTCTTGTGGGCCCATATATGGTGTAGGTGATGATGGAGAAAGTCCAGGTCATCCATGAGTAGATGAGGACGGCCTAGAGTAGATAGAAATCTTACGTAGATTTTCATTTCAAGCTCTTGGATTTCAATTATGGAGACCAAATTTTCTTACAAGTCTTCTCATAATGAGGATTGTGGAGGTTTTATTGGGGATTCAAGTTATTCTAAAGGTTCATCAGGCTATTTGATTTCATACAGAGGGTTGGTGGGTTTGCTTACCACCTCTCCCTACCCCCACAACTGGAGCAGGTTCACGGAGTCTTCCACATGTCTCACCTGAGGTGATACATGCATGACCCTACACACATCATCAACTAGGGTGATCTAGACATCGAGGATGGATCCACCTTTGCGGAGTACCCAATGGCGACCGAGGATCAACAACAAAGGACCCTATGTGGATTTCCCATCCCCTTGGTTAACATGTTCTGGCAGCATGGAAATGTGTAGGAGAGTTCATGAGAGTAGGAGAGATAGATGAAAACTCAGAATCCTAAGTTGTTTACTTAGTTTTTCTTTTTAGGGATAAAAATATTGACGGAGATAATGATGTAGAGACCAGTTTTTTCCATTGTAATACTTTTAATTATTTCTATAAATATTTTTTGAGCTAGGTGTTGCGACGACGTGTGATTCTAAGGCCCGGTGTGTCCAGAATTAATTTTATAAAAAAATTAAATATATTTTATATTATAAATGCATAACTTATTAAAGAAAATAGGATAAATCTTAAAAGGTTGATCAGATCAGAAATATGGGACCACGGTTTAGTCTGTAATGTTGTGCTTACCCTAGGCGTGACATAAAATGATTCAGTTCATGACGTTCAAACCCCTCACTCATTAGAGGTACGATCAGTGAAATGATTAATTATTAAATTAATTAATTAAATCACTTTGACCTAGATTAAAATTTTATAAATGCAATATCATGGATAATTTTCAAGGGTTAGACTCATAATATTGAAACCATCTACAAGAGATTTATCCCCCACTTCTATTGGTGGATCTTAATCTAACGATGACAAAGCCTCAGATTGGGTTAGATCATGATGTAGTGAAAGAAACAAATCCTCTCAAAACATTGAATAATGCATTCTTCATCAATGATCGATCTATAATCAAGTTAGGAATCATCAATTAGTTTTTTCATGCCTTTGATTAAATTGATTGAGTGGTTCATTCTTCATTCTTCGATCTACATCTTGTTTCACCCTTTCTATGTTCCCAAGTATTGAAATATAAATTATTTTGAATTGTTCATCTAACCATGGTTTCCCCATTCTTGATCAATTGGCCAAGAATGCTTAACATCGATCCTTAAACCTTTTTTTTGTGACTTTGTCCCCAAAATACTTTATATTCTACATTGGTTGGATCCCCATGGTCCTGGTTCGATTTTTCCAAGAGGTACCGGGCTTGATAAAACACCCAGATTCACGGAAAATCGATGAAAAAATAATATTTGAAGAACCAATCATAGATATGGGATCGTTATGAGAATAGGGTGATTTATTTGGTGGTTAAATATCAATAACTCGATGAACAGAGGTGCGAAAATATGTGTAATGTATGGAAAAAACCCTCACAACAAACGGTGGCCATTTTTCGATGAATGATGGCTGGAGACCATGATTTTTGGTTAAATCTATAAGTTTCAGGCCGATTAAAGGTGATATCAATGGAGGATTGAGTAAATTTTAGTATGAGGATTGGATATGGAATTTTTATAAAAATCTCGACTATATGTTGTGTATCAGGATGAACACATGGCATGTAACCCCTTCCTCGGCATTGGGTATGGTTTGATAAATCTTAAGGTGGACACAACATGTAGTCCCCTTCAAACACCATGTACCCCTTCCCAGGTTGGACAACCTATGTGATGGGTTACACAAATGATAAACCATGTGAAAGTAAATAAGGTCTAGTATAGGGATGTGTACTCTGGTACATGGTCGTGTACTCTGGTACATGGACATGCAAAATAGCACATAACCTCGGTCCCAGTTATCCAGGACACGTTGTGTAGTCTAACTAAATGGAATGTACTATAACAGGGATATTTATACTATATAAGGACACAACGAGGCTGTTAAGTGGGTCCCTATGTTGTGTGGGTCCCCTCACAAGCCATGTACCCCTTGGTTCCTTTTTAGAAAACTTCAATCTTCCATATCTTCTTTGTTTGAACTCGTATTTTGGCCCATGATTAGCCTACCCTGAGTTTTTTTCACGTAGGATGCAATGGTTCCCTCAATTGTGGATTTAGAGATATGATGTGGAATTTTATGGCCATGAACCTTACTGAGGTGACCCTAATGATGGCAATGATCAGGTAGGATCAATAGAGACATCTTTTGAGTGGTACCCTCCAATTGGGGGCAATGGGTCCTCAATATCTTCCAAGTGGTACCCTCTAGCTGAGCTAGTCAATGGGTCCTCAATGTATTTCGAGTGGTACCCTCCAGCTGTGATGGGTAGTGATTCATCGACATCTATCGATTGGTACCCTCTAGTTTGGAAAGGTAGTGGGTCTTCAATGTTGACCAAGTGGTATCCTCTAGTTGATCTAGGCAGTGGGTCCTTAATGCCTTCAGAGTGGAGTCATATCATCATGATAGGGTATGGGTCCTCAACTTTGAGTTTGTGCCCCCCTGACTATACGGTATAGTGATGAGGTGTGATTTTAATTGTATTGTTACTTTTGGGTAGACGTGTTGGATGTTAGGCATCATTTATGGACTTTTGGAAATATTGGATACTCTTCTTTTTATACTAATCTATGAGATGAAGATCCCCTTAATCTTGGATTCTCTGACTGATCATATATATATATATATATATATATATATATATATATATATATCCTTCTTCTATATCCACACCATGTATTTTGATACTCTTCTTCCCAGAGAGTCAAAGACGTGTGGGTTATTCTATGTGCATTTCAAGTTTAGATTATCATGGTTTGATGAGTCTACTCTCTTGCTATAGGCAGCAAAGACTTGATGAGTAATTCATCTACTCGCCATGTTGATCCCCATTTGTTTGGATTAGGTTACCTTTACTCTATTGTTGGGTTGAGTTTTAATCTTTCACAATACCTTGTGTTATCTTCTTCCTTTCTCTTCTATTGTATCTCTTACTGCTCACCCTTCAGCTTTCGAGGCATCCTATTGGGTATGTTTATACTCACCCCTACATGGGATTTCCCCACATGTATCATGTCTTATGAAAATGACGGATATGTCGATCGTGACTTCATAGGATCTTAGGGATACTAGGTGTTTGGACCACGTATAGTGGTCATAGCTTGGGATTCAGGATCTGGACTCTCTTTCAGCTATTTACTTTCCAGTTTTTTCAGGTTGGGATATATTTCTGGTTTGGCATATATTTTTCCCCTTTAATTTTTAGTTTACACTACCATGATTTTGTATCATCTAGAGGTTCATGCATGCTCAGTTTACATTATAGAAGTGTTTCATCTCTTATTCTTTCCCTCTATACTTTTTCATTAAGTTGGTTGTGTGTGTGTGGGAAGGTTTTTAGGCAAAGGCCTCCCTAAGTTAGTTATACCTTCAGTGCTTTTCGCCACCCCTAGACAATGGAGGTGGGCTTGGAGTAGTTATAGCTTGAGCCCTGAATTGGGTCAGGTCATGACAATATAGTTCCCACATATCACTTAAAGATTAATCATATATGTTCTCTATAAGAAAACATCTAATCATAACATAATTGAAACCCAGGAATAAGAATGGGTTTCATGTTTCATTTTAAAAGGTATCACATAAATAACCACATAAACCGGATCAATTGATACCAAATTCAGTCATCCAAAAAAGTTACTTCATAAAATATTTTATATTGTGGTTCAAAAAGCATAAATTCATAGAAAATTTATTCCTTGAGATAAGGAGTCATATGGAATCCAAAGTTTGAACATTTGATTTTTAAGGGGAAAACATTTTCAATATTTTG
Organism: Viscum album; assembly: GCA_963277665.1. NCBI lineage: Eukaryota > Viridiplantae > Streptophyta > Magnoliopsida > Santalales > Viscaceae > Viscum > Viscum album. Next base: position 459,993,180 of record OY728127.1, read on the forward strand.
AAATACCTTTGTAAAAAAACCAAAATAAAAAAAAATAGATAATAAAACTTATATTTTAAAAGTGGAAAAGGAAATTATGAATATTTCATAAATTGATAAATACTTTGATTTCAATACATGAAAGGAGAATAATGGAGATAAGTGAAAACATCGACTTGAAACAAATATACAATTAAGATGTAGAGATTTATTTTTGATAAAATTATAATTTTATGTGAGATAAAAATCAAGTAAGAATATTTTAATAAAAAGATAAATTTTATAAAAAAATATTAAAGAGAACATAATATTAAATGGTAAATAAATTAATAAATGGAATATTGAAGGTATAATTTCAAAAGAAACTATATAACTCAAAGAAATAGATTTGAATTACTAGTCCCTTACAATTGGGATAACACTTGATTCGGATCCATTTGAAGAAAATAACATTGTCATGACACGTCCTAGTGGGGCCCTCTCCACGACTCCCCAAGACCACCTCCAATAGGCCAGGGGTTGGTGACTATCACTGATTAGGCATATCATTAACATGAGAGGAATTGCCTAAGTACTTGTACACATGCACACGTCTCCAAGCCTGCAAATGCTAAAAAGTTAAAACCAATAAGGATCAAAATGCATGCATAAAACTAAACCCAACTGACAGAGTACAATGGAAAGTAAAGTGAGAAAAGTAAACTAGTCCAGAATACAATCTCACCAAAAATAAGAGTCTGTAAACTACAAAGTCCAACCTGCAAGCAAGAAAGAGGTATTGGGACTGCTTCTCGTAGTCGTAGGAACACCTCACCCTATAAGGAACTTAGAAAGCTCAGTATAGTCTCGGTCCACCCTAGACTCCATCAAAAGGACTCTCTTCTTCACAAGATATGACATGTGTGGGAAAAGCCCTTGTAGGGGTGAGTATGACAATACTCAGTAGGGGACCCCAAAAACCACAAAGCAATACACAAAATAAATGTATTGTCATCTCTACATAGTATATTTATACTAAACATATAGCAAGAGAAACACATCCAGATATACTCAAAACCTAGACCTGTAGTCTAGAGACAAGTAACAATGACTGTATATCTATGCTAGGGATTCAGTTCAATGATTCAACGAAGCACTAGTCTAGTAGAACTCACTCCATGAGTCTGATAGCTCTGATGACATCTGTCTAAGAAGTATTGTTCATCGGGAAAATCCATGAGAGAGATAGATGCACTGGTAGATCTAAAGAGAGAGCAGATACACTCATTTTGGGAGAACACACTCTTGAGTTGAAAAGATCACAATACGTGGATGAGGATCACTGGCAGGGCCTTGGAAGATACCATGACTAATCTGAATTCACCTTCTAAGTAGAGGATCGGTGTCTTGTAGGATTGTTCATGTCGATACCTAACTCTACCTAGGGTCAAGAATGGATAGAGGATCTCTCTCTGGGAATCTCAGAGGGATACCTGACTCTATCTTAGAAAGTCCTGTTGAAGGGATCATAATCATATGGATTGAAAAAATACCTGAACTCTAGGGGAAAAAGAAAAGGGGGAACTAACCTGAATGAAACTTTTCCATGTAACGGTGGACAAGATGGTCAATCCATGTAAAAGGGAGTACACTATGTTTAGGCTTGGTCACACTCTGTGTCCCTGGACTTCAATTATTTCCTGTGTACAATGGCCTGAGTATGGAGAACGTTCCATGTAAAAATGTATTTACACAGTGTGTAAGAAGGATCATATTCCATGTGTGAGTACCTGGGGTCTTTTCTATGTACATTGTTCATGTTCTCGTACACAGCTGCAACCCGTGTATTTCAAACCGTGTACCGATACACGGAGTATCCCTCATATCCAGCCAAGTCTAGTCGTGTGGTGGATTACATGCCATGTACTCCACCCCATGTCCGTGTATCTCCTGATATACATTCTGAGTCTGCGTAAGGACCCACACGTTGTGTGACAATGGTCGCATGTCGTGTTAGTGTTTCTCGTCACCCGAAAATCCATCCACCACTGGGTGGGGCCCACACACCGTGTCCTCCTAAGATAACACCATTTTCTTCACCGTGTATAGTGAAGAAACCCTAGCCACTTCCATTCTGACACCACACAGTGTGTTCTTTGTAATACACATCGTGTTGATCGGGATTTTCCAGAATCGGCATCCATTATCGTCATGCCCCGGTTTCTCCTTTGATATTTGATCCGGCCATCTGATCACCTCAAAACTCAAGATCCAAGGTCACTATACTATACCATAAATGTTTCAGGAGTTTTTGGTGGTTTTATTAGCCTTAAAAATTTGTTTTTATCATCTGAACGAAGAACGGTCAAAGAATGATTTCTCTCGAACCATACTGATTCATCTGTCACTATTGTCATCTCTCCTCCTTTGGGTTTTCACAATGTTAGATCTCTAATTTGGGATCATTTATTTTCGAAATGGATGCACAAAAATATGATGTTCATAACCCATGAAGAACGTGAAGAACGCAGGGTTAAAATGGAAGAAGAAAATCAATAAACCAAGGAGAAACACACCTCTGTCGTCATTCTTCATAGCGTCAATCTGATCCCGTTAATAGTTTTAATAGGATAATAAAAATTAAAATTCAACAATTATCATAAAATCAATTCTTGAATCAAAACCTCAAAAGAAATAGAAAACAACACCCTCCCGTAAGAATGCACGATCCGCAGATCAACTTGTTTGTGAGTTGATCTGCGTTCGTCGTTAAATCCAAGAACGGAAAAGAACTAAATAAAAATAACAAACCCCTAACTCAATTTTATTAAATAAATATTGTCGCATCATGCACTTTGGTAAGGTTCATCAAACTCCTATGTGCATTGATCGATATCTCCAACGTCGTCTACCAACGGTTCCTCCTCCACTACTCCAATGGTCATCGTCAATTTAGAGGGTTATGCGGCTAACCTTGCAAATTTTACATAACAGGATGTTAATAGGGTAGGAATTAGGTTTTTGAATCAAAAAGGAAATCAAAATAAATTAAATTATTTATTTATTTTATTTCCTTTAAAATGTCTGAAAATTAACTTTCACAGCCGACCCGCACTGAAAAAAATTAGGCCCTGTCTAAGGTAAAGTCACTATTCTAAACACAACAGTGCCCTCAGATTTCTAATTCAGGCACCCTTTTAAAATTTATTCAACTTTTTCTAGAAAAATGATCATGCGCACTGTTTGGAAGTTTAAATTATTTTAAACATTTATTCTGGGCACCCCGGGCCTCGGAATCTCACACTGTCACAAAGCTTGGTCTTGTAATAATTCCATATAATATTTAAAAAAATATATGGAAAATCAAATACATTACATTCTCCACACCTTAGGGCTTTACATCCCCAAAAAGACAAAACAAAAAGGCTACTCAAAAAAATGTGGGTACTACGTACAAATCTGAGCCTCCTGCTCCCACGTGCTCTCCTAAAGATTATCGTGCTACCACAGGACACGCACTAGGGGAATCTCTCTCCCATGAAGGATCTTCTCCTTCCAATCCTCGGTCTCCAATGGGTACTCTACAAAGGTCGTTTCATCCTCAATGTCTAGCTCACCACAATTGATGATGTGCGATGGTTCATGCACATACCTCCTCAACTGCGACACGTGGAAGACATCATGTACCCAGTGAAACTGCGGAGGTAGATCTAGACATTATGCCACCTCGCCAACTCTACGCATTATCTAAAAAGGGCTGATGAACCTTGGAGATAACTTACCACCCCCAACCAAACCTCCACAACCTTCATCAAGGTGAGACCCGAAGGAAGATATGGTCTCTCACCTCGAACTCTAGAGATCTCCACCATTTGTTAGCATAACACTTTTGCTGGCTCTGTGTAGTCTTCATCTACTCCTGGATGATCTGCACCTTCTCTATGGTAGCTCACACCAACTCTGAACCCATGAGTAATGACTCTCTAGGGTATTTCCAGCAAAGCGGTGACCAGAAGGTTTTCTCGTATAAGGCCTCGAATGGTTCCATGATAATGGTTGAGTGGAAGTTGTTATTGTATGCGAACTCCATCAGTGGTAGGTGTTCCTCCCAACTATGACCAAAGTCCAAGATATAGGCCTGTAACATATCCTCCAGAACCTGAATGGTTCTCTCCATCTGACCATCGATCTAGGGATAGAACATCGTGCTCAAGCATAGCTAAGTCCCAAAATCCTCTTGCAATCTCATCCAAAACTGGTATGTGAAGCATGTGTCTTGATCTGAGGCTATCATCAAAGGGATTCCATGAATCTGAACTATCTCCTACACATAGAGGAATCCCAATAACTCTACAAAACTCTTCTTCCTAATAGATAGGAAGTGATCTGACTTGGTGATTCGTTCAATGATCTCCCAAAAGGAATCATGTCCCTTGGGTGTACATGGTAAGCCTATCACAAAGTCCATAGATATTCCATCTCACTTCCACTATGGCACTTCTATGGGTGATCAAACCCTGCTGAAACCTGGTGCTTAGCCTTCACCTGCTAGCACGTAAAGCATCAAAAAATAGACTCTATTACTACCTTCTTTATACCTATCCACCAGAACTGATGCTGGAGATCTTGGTAAATTTTTTCTACTCCAAGATGTACCACCAAGGGGAAGTATGAAACTCCCGTAGAATATCCTCTCATAGTGCCATTGGTACAACTGTGTGTCCTATGAAAAGGACTACATGCTCCCCACCTTACGAATATCCATTAGGATCATATCCCATGGATAACTGAGAATGTAAATTCTCATAGTCTACATACCCTAGTTGTGCCTCCCTAACTCTTCGTAAGAGTGGAGGGGTGACATCCATCGACTGGAGATAAGCTAAATTATCTCTATCCATGAAGAATAATTGTAATGAGGCAAACTACTCTGATGCCTCACTCAAAAACTATGAACTCGATCTCCTACTGAGAGCATCCGTCACAACATTCCCCTTCCTAGGAGTATAGACGATCTCGAAGTCATAGTCCTGGAGGAACTCTAGAAACCACCTTTTCCATAAATTCATATCCTTATACAACAATATGTACTTGGGGATCTTATGGTCAGAGTAGATGATAAACCATTCTCCCATCAGGTAGTGTCACCACCTATTCAATGTGAAGACTACTGCTACCAATTCAAGATCATGGGTGGCATAGTTATTCTCATGCAGCCTTAGCTATTGCAAAACCATAAGAAATCACCGCCTGTCTCTGTATCAAGAAATATCCAAGTCTAGTCCCTGATGCGTTGTAGAAAAATACGTACTAGAAACCCTCTTCTGAAAATCTCAAGAGTGGTGCGCTCATCAAACTCTGCCTCAACTAATAAAAATTCTACTGGAAATTCTCCATCCATGTGAAAGACTGCCCCTTTCAGGTCAAGGCTTTCATCGGTGTTGATATCTGGTAGAAATTAGGGATAAATCTCTAGTACTATCCTACCAGCCCAAGGAAGCTTTGTACCTCTATCACACTCTGATGTGGCTCCCATGCTAATACTACCTCGACCTTGGTTGGTTCCACTGCTACTCCATCTACTAAGATAACAATTCCCAGAAAGTGGGCCTCTGGTATCCAAAACAAGAACATCGAGAGATTCCCATAAATATGGTGCTCTCGGAGTACATCTAGAACCATCTGTAGGTGTCTTGTGTGCTCCTCCTCTGATTCCAAGTACACAAGGATGTTGTCGATTAAGACCACTACGAACCGGTCTAATTATTTCTAGAAGATATGGTTCCTAAGTCCCATGAACACTACGGGGGAATTCGTCACACCGAAGGGCATCACCAAGTACTCATAGTGACTATAGAGGCATCTAAAATTCGTCTTTGGTATATCCCCATCCCGTACTCATAACTGGTGGTAACCTGATCGAAGTTCAACCTTTGAGAATCATTTTTCCCCTCTCAACTGATCAAATAGGTCATCAATCCTTGGTAGTCGATACTTGTTTTTCACAGTTACCTGATTCAGGAGCTGGTAATCCACGCACAACCTCAAACTCCTGTCTACCTTCTTGGAAAATAAAATTGGGTCTGCCTAAGGTGAAACATTGAGCCTAATGAATACCTTTCTCTAAAAATCCTCCAATTGTACCCTCATCTTGAGAAGCTTTGCGGGAGCCATCTGATACGCTGGTGAGGATATTGGTGCCATCTTGGGGTGTAAGTTGATACAGAAGTCGATCTCTCAGTGGGGAGGTAATCTAGGAACATTTTTTGGAAATACATCCTTGTACTCCTCCACTACTTCTGGGAAGTGGAAGCTCACAACATATACTTCTCTAAAAGTAAGGCTAGCCAACTCATGAGTGATCGATTTCACCCTCCTATGCATGAGCCCATTTTGTGCTGCCTGGGTTTCATTTTCACCAATAAAGGAAAACCTTGTTCCATCACTGCGGACACAATGCACTCTTCAGCTAAAGTAGTCAATCTGGGCATGGACCAAAGATAACCAATCCATACCAAAAATGACTTCATAAGGCCTTGACGCTGCCACCAAGAGGTTCCAACTGAAACTCTCACCTCCAAGGGAAAGATCACATTGTCTGCAAAGATGCGTGATCATTGAGTCTCCTCCCATAGGTGTATCCAAGCGTAAGGTTCGAGTCAATGTCTCTACTAAAATCTCAAGGTTTCAAATAGGACATGTGGTGAGGAAGGAATGACTAGAAAATATGTCTATAAGTATAGTAGCTAAGGTATAAAAGACATAGATCATACCTCGAATCATCCCTAGAGTCCCTAGGTTGTATGCCTCGACCACGTGCAGTTTTCCCCACCCCTATCCCCTAGCTCTCTGAGCCTGGTGCGGATCTCCTGGGGGTGGTGGTGGAAGTAGATCAAAGCGTCTACCACTTCCTGTATCTCTCCCTACTCCTCTTCCACGTCCACCATCTAGAGGGTCTACCTTCTCCACTCCTTACCTCTACCTCGGTGGTCTATCCACTGCCTCCCTGTCAGCAGCTCGACAGGTTGGATAGTCTCTAGAGAGATATCCTCTACAATCACATGAGTAGAATCGCCTCTCCCTAGGCTAACTAGATTCATCCCGGGAGCCCTGTACTGTCGATCCCCTGTCTTGGGTCCTCCTATGATGTCTCCCACATCTTGAAACATGTTCCTGACATCAGCTCCCTACTACTGAGGTCTCTACACCTGTTTTCCTGCTGCTAACTTCCACTGGTTATCTCTACTTATCCAAGAATCTCTCAATCACCAAGGCCCTCTAGAGCACTCCAACAGAAGTTGAAATTCATTGAAACATGACACTATCTAGGATGTCCCATCGTAGACCTCACTCGAAGGTCCAAGATCTGAAGTACTAATCTCTGACCATATCCATCGAGTACCTGGTGAGGTTGGTGAACCTTAATGAATATTCATCCACTATCAAACTGCCCTGTTGGAGCTGAACAAGCTCTTGGATATGCACTAATCTTAGTGTAACTAGAGATAAATCCTCCCTAAAGAGTTTCTCGAACTCCATCCATGAAAAAGTATCCTCGTCGTGAGTATGTGTGGTCAAACTTCACCATCGTCCCACTGAACCCTGAAGAACGATCGCTCTTAGGATCACCATCTGGTTCACTAGTGTCCTCACTAGACAGAAAACTCTGGTCACTGCCTCAAGTTAGTCCTCAGCCGCTTGAGGGTCGAGCTCACCTTGGAACCTGAGGGGTCTCTGTCTCTAAAACTCATGGAGTGCACTCATCATGTGCTCCTCATTTGTTGGTACTACAGGTACCACATGCTACTGTACTGGTGGTGGTATAATAGGTGCACCAACTAGAGTTAATTCATGGGGAACTAGTCCCTGTATTGAATCCTCGTCACTAAGGGGATCATCCTTGTGATCGAGCTGCTGAATCCTAGCAGGTATGCGTTGTGAAGTCATCTTGTAAGGAAACAAGATGTACCATGGTCAATGAGTATATCTGGATATCTAACACAATGGAAACAGAAAACACCACCCATTCCTATATGATGCATGTACCATTCTTTTATTTCCCCACAACTATTTTTTTCATGTACCGAGTCAAAAATCAGGTTATCGGAGTCCTTGTGTATGGATACGTCAACTACCCACACCAACACTAAAGTCCATGGCCTAAAAACTGAACTCAGAACACTTGAAACTGTTTCCCCAAACCAATCTCACAAAATCTTGCTCCTAATGTAGAACTAACCACCTCTGATACCACTCTATCATGACACGTCCCAATGGAGCCTGCACCACGACTCCTTGTGCATGCCTCCAATAGTACAGGAACTGGTGACTAGAGCTGAGTAGGCATATCACTAATATGGGAGTCATTTACTAAGTACCTATACACACGCACACATCTCCAATCACACAAATTATGAAAAGTAAAAACCACTAAATAACAAAATTCATGCATACAAATAAACCCAACTGACAGATTACAATGGAAAGTAAAGTGTGGAAAGTAAACTGGGACAGAATACAAGCCCACCAAAAACAAGAGTCTTAAAACTAAAAAGTACAACCTGTAAGAAATAAAGAGGTACTGGGACTACTGCTCGTAGTCATAGAAACACCTTGGCCTATAATGAACTCATAAATCTCAGTTCGATCCTAGTCCACCCTGGACTCCGTCAAAAGGTCGCTCATCTTCACAAGACAAGTCAGGTTTGGGAAAAGCCCATGCAGGGGTGAGTATGAAAATACTCAATAGGGAACCCCAAAAAACCACAAATCAATACATAAATTAAAGGTACAGTTATCTTTACACAATATATTTCTACTGAACATATAGTAAGAGAAATGCATCCAAATATACTGGAAACCTAGACCCATAGTCTAGAGACAAGTCACAAAGATCACATACCCATGATAGGGATTTAGATTGATAATTCCACGAAGCACTCATCTAGGAGAACTCTCTCCATGAGTCTAACAGATCTGATGATGCATGTCCAAGGAGTACTCTTAGTTAGGAAAATCCATAAGATAGATAGATTCACTGATAGATCTAAAGAGAGAGCAGATACACTCATTTTGGGAGAACACACTCTTGAGTGAAAATATCACGATACACATATGAGGATCACTTCCGGGGCCTTGGTGTATATCGCGACTCATACGGATTCACCTACTATGTAGAGGATCAGCATCCTATAGGATTGGTCATGTCGATACCAGACTCTAACTAGGGTCGAGAATGGATAGAGAATCTCGATCCGGGCCTCTCAGAGGGATGCCTAACTCTATCTCAAAAAGTCCTACTAAAGGGATCATACTCCTATAGATGGAAACAATACTTGACCTCCATAGGAACATTAAAATGGAGCACTAACCCAAACAAAACTTGTCCAAGGAACGGTGCACAAGAATATAAAGCCATGTAGAAGGGAGTACACAGCATGTAGGCTTGGTCGCACATTGTGTCCCTTGACTTCGAGTACTACCCATGTACAACGGCCCGAGTCTGGAGAACATTTCATGTAAAAACATATATGCACGACATGTAGGAATGATCACACACTGTGTCTGAGTACCCAGGGTATGCTCCGTGAATGATGGTTATGTGCTCATACACAACTTCAACCCGTGTATTCCAAACCATGTACCGGTACATGGGGTAGCCTATATATCTAGACAGGTATGGTCGTGTGGTGGAGTACATGTTATGTACTCCACCCTATGTCTGTGTATCTTCTGATATACACATCGAGTCCGTGTAAGGACCTACACACCGTGTGACAATGGTCACACGCCCTATTAGTGCTTCCCATCGCCTGGAACTCTAGTCGCTGCTAGGTGGGGCCCACACTCCATGTCTTCCTAATATCACGCTATGTTCTTCACCATGTGTAGAACAAAAACCCTAGCTGCTTTCATGTCTACCCCACACGATGTGTTCTTTGGAATATACACCGCGTTGATCGAGATTTTCCAGAATGGGCATTTATCGTCGTTGCACCCTGATTGCTCCTCCAATATTTGATCCAGCCATCTGATCACCTTGAAACTCAAGATTTGAGGTATCCTAGCTATACCATCAACATTTTGGGAGGTTTAGTGGGTTCAATCGGCACTAAAAACTCATTTTAATCATCTGTGTGAAGAACGATTGGAGAATAATTTCTCCTGAACTGTGTCAATTCGTCTTCCGCCATCGTCATCGCACCTCTATTGGTTTGTCACAATATTGGATCACCAATTTGGGATCATTTCATTGTGAAACAGATGTGCAACAATCTAATTTTCATAAATCTTTTAAGAACGTGAAAAAACACAGGGTTAAAAGGGATGAATAAAATCAATAAACAAATGAGGAATGCACCTCCGCCATCGTTCGTCACGGCATCCATCCGCTCTTATTAATTTGTTTAATAGGAGAATCAAAATTAAAATTCAAAAATTATCATAAAATCAATTCCTCAATCAAAACCTCAGAATAAATGGAAAACAACACCCTCCCGCAAGAACGCACGATCTGCAGATCAACCTGTTTGTGGGTTGATCTGTGTTCGTCATTAAATCCAATAACAGGGAAGTACTAAATCAAAATAAAAAACTCCTACCTCAATTTTATTAAATAACGATCACTTCATCACACTTTTTGGTGAGGTTCTTCAAACTCCAATGTGTGTTGATCGATAGCTCTAGCGTCGTCTGCCAATGGTTCCTCCTCCACAGCTCCAACGGTCGTTATCAATTCGAAGGGTTATGTGGTTAACCCTACAAATTTTTCATAAGTGGATATTAATAGGGGAGGAATTAGGTACTTGAATCAAAAATGAAATAAAAATAAAATTATTTATTTATTTAGTTTATTTCCTTTAAAACGTCTAAAAAGTAACCTTCACAGCTGACCCACGCCGAATAAAGTTAGGCCCCACCTAAGGTAAAGTTGCTTCTCTGAACACAGCGGTGCCCTCAGATTTCTATTCCAGGCACCCTTTTAAAATTTATTCCAATTTTTCAGGAAAAATGCTTGTGCACTCTGTTTAAAAGTTTAAATTATTTCATACATTTATTTTGGTCACCCAAGGCCTTGAAATCTTACTCCATCACAAAGCCTGGTCTCGTAATAATTCCATATAATATTTAAAAATAATACACATAAAATCTGAGACATTACAAACATGATTTGGATTATTATATCTCATAACTTAAAAATAAATAAAGTATAAAACATTTATATGATGTTAAATCAATATAACACTATTCAAAATGAAACATGGTGCATAAAATGTTACTTATATCAATGAATCAGAATTGAGACCAAGAAAACACTTACAACTTGAGGAGTATTTAAATAAAAACCTATTAAAAGAGAGATATTTAAATTGAACTTAAATTACCATTAATAAAAGGGATTTGATTATATAATATCTCAATTAGGTAACATATTCACCAAATAAAAAAATTAAGTTTATAATATAAAATATATCTCAAAGAAATGAATTTGAGACGGAAACCCTTACAACGTGAGGAGTATTTAAATAAATCCCTCTTGAAATAGAGATATTTAAATTGAACATTAATTATAATTATTAAAATTTATTTCAAGATATAATATCTTAATTAGGTTTTATATTCACCATATAAAATAAATTATCTGCATAATACAAAACATGTCTCAAAGAGAGGAATTTGAGATGAAAACCCTTAATTTGGTCCTGATTCATTCTAAACTTGTACCAAACATCTTGAATAATTAAATTAAATTTATTAATTTAATACCCAAATAACTTATTCAAAACTATAACCATTTATACTCCCCATTTATAAGTGTTCCATACATATATATATCAGTTGGTTTTTACCTATTTTCCCACATCGGGTGTTTACAGTTTTGTTTGTTTGAAGTAGTTTTGTAGAAGAGGTGTCAATATTTATTCTTATTCCAAAGTTCATATTTAATAAATAATTATTTTTAATATAAGTTTTTATTTTTAATGATTTATAAAGTTTAAATTTCCTTTCATGGGTTCTTTAGTCTTTATCCTAGAAGATGAAATCACCAACAAGCATATTTCAATGATTTTTAACCCAGGAAGGGTGTTTTCTTAGTTTAAGGAATTAGATATTGATATAACACTTATATAAATAATAAAAAACTTTTTATTTAAATATTTATATCATATTAAACCATTTATTTTTGTTTTAATAATCATTCATGATATAATTCGATAGCATTGTTCAAATAGGTATTCAAACTAACTCAAATATGAGCACGCCATGATTAATGGATAATTATGAGGTGAGTTAGTTGAAATATCATTATAGTAGAAGAATAAGTATATAATTTAGTGTTTATTGGTGTGATATATAATAATTATAAATAACTAATATAATAAGTGATTTATAATAAACAATTACATTGTATAAATATATTTTTTTCCCTCTTAGTTCACTTGTTTAAGATAGTTAATTTTATAACGATCGTTTATGGATCCTAGAATTAAGAGGTAATTAAATTTTATTACCATAAACTTATTCTTATCATAAAAATAATATTTATCCTTTTAACCCATTATTATATCCATACATTAAATGTATTATTTAAAAAATAACATGTTACTTTATGGAGGCAGTAATCCGCACACACACACATTTCACTTTTTCATTTTTCTTAATGGAAAAGTGAAAAGGTGGTTAATGAATGAAACATAATCATAATAAAATATCATTATACTAAGTAAAAATATTTTTTCATTTCAATATGGTTTAATTTAATTTTAAGAATAATTATTACATAAAGAGAAATAGAAATGAGAAATAGAGGTTAGGAACATATACATCACTTCTTGGAGTATCTCTCTTGTGAAGGGGGTTAAGCCTTTGAGAGTGGTATTTTGAGAAGACAAAAATATATTGAGGGTGTCTATGGATGTTTTATATAGGTCTGGATATATTTTTTCATAAATTTAGTGTGTTTTTTTGTGAGGGTAATTCAGGATAGGAGAGCCCCTTTTATAAGTGAAAAGGGATGACATTTTTGTAAATACCCAAAACAAATTCAATAATGGGAAGTCACTATCATGGAAAGTGGCTCCAAAATTGAATAAATAATGGGTAAGATAATATATAAGGATTATAAATCCATAAAAAAATTAGACATTTTTTAAACATGTTTCAATTTCTTTACCCCGTGAATTATTAATTTTACGATTTTATCTTTTACCACGGTAACCAGTTTTTACCTAGTATAACTTAATATTTATGCCTAAAAATAAAGTGGTCCTTATTATATAATTTAGAAAAAATGATTATAAATTTGAAATCCATTTTTTATTATTCAATTTATAAAAAAAATAATGTTGGGATTAATATAATAAATGTTTAATGTATTAAAATTATTTTGAGAAAAATATTAATTGAGTTCTAAAATATAAAATATAGGTTTGTAAACTATAATAAATATTTTAAAATGTATAATTTAAATAATAAAATACATATTTTTTCAATAAAAAATAATAATTTTCTAAGTTATACTTATACACTAATAATGGCATAAAATTCACAATATTAGTAAAAACATTAGTTACACTATTCACCTAAAAATCATATCTTTTAGAAAAATATTAAAATTTCACCCTAATATAATTTTGACATTATAAATTAAAAATTATGTTTGTTTAATATAATTTAAATTTAAAAATTATATATTTATATTTATAATGAAAATACAAAATATTCAAATAAACTACTTTAATTAAAAAAATGTGTTTTTAAACATTATGTGTTTTTATTATAATTTCATATCAATCTATAATTTAAATGATGTTAATATATTAGTTCACATATAATAATATTTTAAGAGTTTTTAATTTAATAGTTAGGATAAAATATATAATACTTAACAAAACAATTCTTTGAAAGAAAAAAATATTGCTTTCATACTAAATACGCTTTGAAATATACCATTAAAATTAATTATTTATATTATAAAGTTTAATTTTACTATTCCATCAATATTAAAATATTTATTTGAATTTTATATATACATCATATCATATTTTAATAACAATAATATTAATGTTTATACATAACCCATAAATATATATATATATATATATTTAAAATATTTTTATATCATATTTTTATTTCATTATGAGTTATATTATTTTAAATTTACTTCTTAACAATAAATGAATTTAGTATACCTATTTGATATATGTTCAAAGACCATATATCCAATTACCATATTTTCAATAACCATATTCGCAATGACCATTTTTTGGATGACCATATTTGTAATGACCAGATTCCATTCCTATATATATAACCTTACCAAACTTATTCTATCCATACTTCTCATTTCCGTAGTTTTCATTTTAGGTCTCACAATATGATTTCTCCTTTCATGGTATTATTTCTCATTTTTGTATTTTTTATACTAATGGAGATTCTTAATGGTTATGATGGTCCAGGGGAGATTCTAGTTATAAATATATTATTCTTTACAGTTTATTTTCCCCTTTTAATTTTTTGCAGTTTTGATAGATATAATCATCCATGATGTGTAATACTTAGTTTCATTTGATATATTTGTAACATTTTATTATGAAATAATAAATTTTCATTAGTTTAATTGTAATCTTGTATGAATTTTTACCTAATATATTTCAATTTATTTAAACCAATATAAAAAAAATAGAATTATAAACATATAGTTTATGGAAATGAAATACTTCCTAAAAACTTGGGGCATTACATTCTCTACTCTTAAATAAATTAATCCTCATAATTTAAATTATCACATTCCAACATAAATAGTTAAGGGTATATAAATTATAGATATGAATCAAGGTATAAATTCTAGAGATATATCAACCATACAAACTTGGGAAACATATCTCTTTCCTCATAATAGGGTTATCCATAATATTGAGTTTTTCTATAACTATTGGAGCCAAGAGTCTATCTTTATTTGGTATCAAAACCCACATTATATAAATTTTTTCTAGAGGGTGATTATTATCATCCTTTCATTGGTTGAATATTATAGGTTAACATGAATTGTGTTTTCCTTACTCCAGATAATTTTTTTCTCTAAGTAGAGAGAACAAATCCATTTCAAAAATCATATTAAATTTATCTAGAGGAAGGATAATAAGACTTACAGGAATAATAATCCCATAAACATTGAAGAAGATTCATATAACTTGGATAAAATAATTATACCACCAAGTTTTTTTATTTTTAAAGCTAATGGTTGGTGAAAACATGCATAACATAAGACATCCACAAATCTAGACTAGTGAATAAGTGTATCTATCACCACTTAATTATCACTATCCACTTCAATAGTAGTCATTACATAGGTTTTTCCTTAATATCATGGTATAGGAGGTTGTTGGTGTCAATTTTCATCTGAATTCCTTGGATTAGTGTACTGGTTTATATAGTACCCAAATTTCTCACATCTAAAACATCAAACTGCTAATGGATCCTTAAGAATAACATCATTTTTTTACATCATGTTAACTAAAATATTCCTTTTCCCTCAGCATATTTTTCTCAATTTCCTCCTTTTACATAGATAAAACATCTTCCAATCACTTTGATACATTCCCCTAAATGTCTATTCACACATTTTTTACACATAGGAAATTGAATGTTGTTTCCTTTATCATCTGCATTACCTAATAATCTATGAAACCCCATACTCTTTGGTCGGTTTAGATTTTCAGAAAGACTCAATTTGTCAATAATAACTCAAGATATTTATTTGATCATAACTATAATATTTTCAACACCATATTTTATCCGATTTGGTTTCCCATTAGGAAAATTATTGTGTTTTCTATCAAATCCATTATTAACTTGGTTCCTCTTAACTCCATCCATTTCGAAAATGAAAGGGTTAACATGGGTGAAAAAACATTTAATATTATAAGGGATTATCCTAATCAACAACATAAAATGGATTCAACCTTAAAACCACTTTCCCTTTTACATCATTATGTTAGCCCATATTTCCATTAGTTCAACCTATATCAATATTAGTTTAACCTATGTTAGTTTGATTTGGGTTGTCATGAACCAATCCAGGTCACCATATGACCTGGCGCCCGACTCGGTCCGTGACATGGCCCGAAGGGCATTCCTGATCCCCATGGGATGGCACAAGTTCCTGGGTATCAAGAGTAGCATGTGGGAATAGTTTACCCAAAATAGTATACACAAGCACTAACAAGATAATAAAATGAAACTAGGAATTGAAAACCAAACAGAGCATTAAACTAAAATCAAATTTAAAGGTTTACAACTAGAACCAACGTCCAAAAATAAATGAAAAAAAAAGAGACTAAAACTCTAACTCAAACCTCCAAGAAACAAGAGTGGTGTATCATTCGTACGCCACAACACCAACCTGCACGAGAAGTGTAACGCCCCGACCCTAGTTATCCAGAGTCGGTGCATTATTACATAACATTGGCATGATCACAAAAAAGATCAAATCTCGAAAGACCGATTGGTTTAGTAGCCTTGGAAACACTAGATATATTCATAAGTCTTACATTACATCATAAAATGAAAAACTACTACAACAACATATTGTCTCCATAAACCACACTCATATCCCCACATAATATCCCTACAGGTCATTCATAATTTACTTCTTCACTTCCTGGGAAAAATAAAACATAGAAAAGGGGTGAGCTCAAATGCCCAGTAAGGATAACAATATACCGGAAACTTTCATAAATAAGAATAAACATTTAAGTCTATGTACAACTAAAAAAAATCCTTTTAAACTTGAACTTCAACATAGTATGGAAAAAGTAAAATGAAATAATGCCATTTACTTGTTCACATGGAAATTCTACAAATCAAATAATCACATGCAATATCAATAACCACTTTCATAATGTTGGAATGCATAATGCCAGACTATCATAACCACATAGCCAAGGCCTCGTGCCAAGACTACAAATAAGATTTTGCCAAGGCCTTGTGCCAAGACACTAGTTTGTCTCATGAGACCTACCGATTCATCGAGGAGCTATAGCGGTCTCCACCCGTCACATATTAAGTCCAATGCATTCCCATATGAAAAGGTTTAATCATAACATAAACATTCGTATTAAAAATAGCATACGAAATGTCAATAATTTCACCATAAACTATGAATGGTATAAAAATAGCACATCCACAGTCAAACATATCACAAAACCTTCAATACAATATAGAATTTTTGTATCATAATAAAACAACTTCAAATAAGTGTAAAATCCATCAAAGGATGTTGACATAGATAAAATCAAAACACTTTTTGGAGAAATATCTCTTTATATTTTTAAAATCATTTAAGAGCCATATAAAATAAAACCTTTTCTTGAAAATATTCTTATAAGCTTGTAAGGAAAACTTTGAAGATTTTATAACGGTAGAAAATAACCGCACTCGCCGTATAAGTTAAAAAAAACATTCTTACCTTAATTCTGTCAAAAAGGTTAAAAAAGACCTTGTTTTGAAAACGATGGAAAGTTTCCTCTTATAAAAAGTCAAACGAGGGTATAAATGACTTTAACCCATATTCTTGTAAATAATAAAAAAAATTGAAATACATTTTGAAGAAACATGGATGTGGATGATAAAGAGATCCCAGTAGATTATTACATATAAACAACCTCGGATAATGAAGAGATTGTGAAATAACCCTTACCAATTTGGTAACTTATGAAACATACAACCCATGAAAGAGGTATCATACAATGAATATGTAAATACACATAAATTAGAGTGTATTACACAAAGAATATAATTATGGGCAGTACATACACCACACAAAAAGTGATGGTGGCAATATGGCATGAATCTCACGAGAATAAGAAGTGAGATGAAAACCCCTTACCTTCTACTTTTCCTTGGTTGGGGTAGGTTAACCTCCTGTATAATGGTGAAATAATTGTTATTAAATTATACAAGAATCATATACATTAATATGATATCATATATGATCTTTTAATATTGATTTGATAATAATATCTTAGTATTATCGTTGTTTCGGGTGTTAACTTACTTGTTTTCTTTTATATGTTTTGTTATGTAAGACATGTTTATAATGGATAGGTTGTATATTATTCATATCCAGAATGATATCAAGTCCTTAAACATCATTTTTAAATCATCAAATGATAATTATACTTGAATGGATACGATGGAGAATGAATCTTATCGCGTTCGTGGAGACGGTAGTCTGTACGTACGCACGAGCGACAATATCATTCTTTTGATATTAAAATAATATATAAAAGGATGTTATATCATATATACTGAATCATTAACATGTTATATTTATTATTTACATGAGTTACACATCATTATTATACCCATCCAAATAATATTATATTGAATAACAATTACACCACGACGTGGAGACGGTAAGCCGTACGTACGCATGTATGGTGACATGTTATTCAAAGGGTGGATAGAATAATGAATATGGTTATACCATATTTATAATAACATCACAGTATATATATGATACTGGAGTTATTATTTTAGAATGGTAACAACAAAGGAAGAAGAAGTGGAAGAAGAAATGAACTTGGAAAAGGGTGGTGAAATCATTACCTCTTCTTCGGGTTCTTCCTTTTGATTTGATCAAAAGGGATGCTTAGTTTGGATTTCTGATCAAAATAAGGCCTCTAGGTTGTAGTGAGGGAAGTTGGAAGAGTATTTGGGCAGAGTTTGGCCGAACCAAAAGGCTTTGAAGGTGTTAATAAATGAGAAGAAGGAGTGACCTTTTATAAGAGGGGTGAGGGGCACCTTTGGAAAAGCTAGAGATATTAGTTTATAATAAATTCATATTCAGTTTCCAATGGCTCAAAAGTTTACTATTAAAAGGTTAAGGTGGGTATGGGTCTAAAACAACTCAACCAATAGAATTTAGACTGGTTTGGGTACTTATATTAACCTTATCTTTAAGTATTAACTCTAAGTTAATTAGTTTCACTTTTACAATGTCTCTTTGTATTTTTATATAATATGGTTAATAAACTTATTATATACATCCAAGCGACCCCCAAGTGGTCCATTAATGATGAAACTATCATGATATAAGTCTCTTGGCTGAACATTAGATTTTTAGGAATTTAATATCAATTAATAATATAATATTTCCTTTAAGAACTCTTTTATGTCAATTTTGACACTATTCAATAGTTTATTTTTTTGAAACTCATAACAGATTGATTAATTCTAAAAAATTAAATTAAATCAATCCTAATATATCATATTATCCTATAAAATTAGTTTAATTCATTAAAAGTTTCATATTATATTTATTTGGGTATTTATAATATCAATTAATTTAATTTTTCACTATTTTAGTAATTACTGCATCATCATTGTATCATAAATAAAATAAATTATTTAATGTCTAAAAATTATAAATAAAATATAATTATGTAGGAAATCTTTTTATCTTTCCAATGAATACTTATAATCTAAAATCCAACATATATAACCCTATGTAATAATTTTTTTTCTAAAAGATATATTCTTGTGTCATTTTTGTATTCATTTTAACTTAATTAAAATAAAGTGTCTCTATCACCTACAAGTGGCACCATGGGGTCCCCAAATCGACCCAAAGATGCCTATTGTCGAACATGTATCAACCAATAAGGCTAGGACACGTTTTAGGGTAATTTAGTATTATTATAATATTATTTTTTAACCCTTATTTACCAGATTTACCCTTAACCATGGTAAATAAAATATTTACCACAGTAATTATTCAAAATGTATAAAAATAAAAGTTACCTATTTACACAATTTGGACATCCTGATTACAAATATGGAATCAATTTTTCTAAATTCAAAACACAGAATTGGCAGAAATTAATTTAAAATTAATTCCCACTGTTAAAACAAAAAGCTTGTTTTTAAGAGATAATAACTATCAAAAGATTGAAACTTGTTTATGTTCGGTTTAATTCAAAAATTATGTCCAATGACCAAAATTATATGAAATGGTAAAAATATATTCTAAATATACTTTAAAACCACTCAAATTCATAATTTATCACTATTAATTATTTTGATTAAAAAAAGTTGTTTTTAATTAAAATTTAGTAATTTTCACTATTCATCAAAATATAAAAGGTATCTAAAAAGTACCAAAATTTCATCTTAGGATAAATTAGATATTCCGAATCCAAAAATTAATTCCATTTTGAAATATAAGATATATATATAATTTCAAAAAGTAGGTATTACTATTCATAACGGCTAGTTTGATTGGTTGTTAGAACTCGGTGTTGCGTACAACACACGCTATCGCATTATTCAAAGAGAAGCGTACCGTAGAAGCTTGGGGTGTTACATTCTCCCCTCCTTCAAATAATTTCGTCCTCGAAATTTCTAGAATACTACCGCATGAAAAGACTCGGGTGGTTCTTCATCATAAGTTCCTCGGGTTCCCACGTTGCCTCTTCCATCTTATGGTTTCTCCACAAAACTTTTACCAGACGCGTCGTCCGGTTTCTCAGTACTTGTTCTCTTGTATCAAGAATCCTGACAGGCTCTTCACAATAAGACAGATCGGGTTCCAGTTCTAATTCCTCGTAGGTGAGTACATGCGTTGGGTCAGGCATGTATTTCCTCAACAGAGATATGTGGAACACATCGTGAACTTTGGAGAGACTTGGTGGCATTGCCAATCGGTAAGCTACAACCCCAATTCGTTCTAGAACTTCGAAGGGTCCGATGTACGTGGGACTCAATTTACCTTTCTTACCAAAACGTATGACTCCCTTCCATGGAGATACCTTCAGGAAAACATGATCACCGACTTGAAATTCCAAATCCTTCCTTCCATTATCGGCATAGCTCTTCTACCTACTTTGAGCTGCTTTGATGTGATTTTGGATTACCTTCACCTTTTCCACCGTTTCCTCCACCAGTTCTGGGCCTACAAGTTTTCTTTCACCAACGTCATCCCAACAGGTTGGTGTACGACATCTCTTTCTGTATAACGCTTCATATGGTGCCATCTGAATACTCGAATGGAAGCTATTGTTATAGGAAAATTCTACCAGTGGTAAATATTGATCCCACATACCATGAAAGTCAAGTGAGCAAGATCTCAACATGTCTTCTAAGGTCTGAATGGTCCATTCTGATTGTCCATCTTTCTGAGGGTGGTAAGCAGTGCTCAAATGAAGTTCAGTATCCAGGGATTTCTGAAGACTTTTCCAAAATCTTGAAGTAAAATGGGGATCAAGATCAGAAACAATCGATAGGGGTACTCCATGAAGTCTCACAACTTCATTAATATATAGTCTTGCTAGACGTTCCAGGGGTAGATCTTCTCTTATAGCAAGAAAATGTGCTGACTTGATAAGACGATCAACAATAACCCATATTGCATCATTCCTTCTAGGATTCTTTGGTATCCCCATGACAAAGTCCATCGTAATATTGTCTCATTTCCACTCTGGTATGGGAAGAGGTTGCATGACTCCTCCAGGCTGTTGCCTTCCAGCTTTCACTTGTTGACAAACCATACATCTTGACACAAAATCAGCAATCTCCCTCTTCATGTTGTCCCACCAAAAATTTTCCTTCAAATCTCTATACATTTTGGTGCTCCTAGGGTGTATAGAGAAATTGGAACTATGAGCATCATCCATCAATTCCCTTTTTAGATCAGGTAAATCGGGAACACAAAGTCTCTTCCCGAATTTCAAAATTCCATCTTCATACACAAAGTCTCTCAATCTCCCATCATTCACAACTTTAATCTTCTTTTGAAATTCTTCATCATCGGTCTGAGAACTCTTAATCCTTTCTAGTAAAGATGGTTTGGAAACCATTTGAAAAAGTATTGATGTTTCACCTTCCCTGGTTATTCCCATGTCCATCTTCACTAGATCCATGAAAATTGGATCCCTTTCAATTATCATATTGTTCAAAACTCCATGGTCTTTTCTACTAAAAGCATATGCCACTTTGTTTGCTTTCCCCGGGTGGTAGTGTATCGTGCAATCATAATCCTTGAGTAATTCAAGCCATCTCCTTTGCCTCATGTTGAGTTCTTTTTGTGAGAAAATATACTTCAAACTCTTGTGATCAGTATAAATCTCACATTTTTCACCATAGAGGTAGTGCCTCCATATCTTCAAAGAAAAGATCGTAGCTGATAACTCGAGATCATGAGTAGGATAGTTTTGTTCATGAATTTTCAACTGTCGTGATGCATAGGTAATAACTCTATCATTCTGCATAAGGACACAACCAAGTCCTTTTTTTGATGCATCACTATAAATAACGAACCCATCATTACCCGATGGTAGAGTCAATATAGGAGCATTGAATAATCTTCTCTTCAGTTCTTCAAAACATTCTTCACACTCTTTTTTCCAAAAAAATTTAACCCCTTTACGTGTGAGCTTCGTTAATGGGTTAGCCAATCGGGCAAAATTCTGGACGAAACATCGATAATAACCTGCCAAACCAATAAAACTACGTACCTCAGTTATACTCGTAGGTGCTGGCCATTCTTGGATTGCCTTGGTCTTAGAAGGATCAACAGAGATTCCATCTTTAGAGACAATATGGCCAAGAAAAGAAATCTCCTGAAGCCAGAATTCACACTTGCTAAACTTCCCATATAATTCATGCCTTCTCAGAGTCTTCAAGATAATGTGCAAGTGATTTTCATGATCTTCGTAGGTTTTGGAGTATACCAAGATATCATCAATAAATACCACCACAAATTCATCGAGATACTCCTTGAAAACTCTATTCATCAGATCCATGAATACAGAGGGTGCATTAGTCAATCCAAACGGCATTACGGTAAACTCGTAATGCCCGTACCTGGTTCGAAATGCTGTCTTCGGAATGTCTTCCTTCTTCACACACAACTGATGGTATCCAGATCGAAGGTCAATCTTTGAAAAGTATTGAGCTCCATGTAGTTGGTCAAATAAATCATCAATACGAGGTAGGGTATACTTGTTCTTTATCGTTATAGCATTGATCTCCCTGTAGTCGATACATAACCTCATAGATCCATCTTTCTTTTTAACAAAAAGAACAGGGGCTCCCCATGGAGAAACACTAGGGCGAATAAATCCCTTATTACTCAATTCCTCTAGTTGTTTCTTTAGTTCAACTAATTCTACAGTGTCCATTCTATAAGGGGTCTTTGATATAGGCCTTGATCCAGGAATCAAATCAATGGAAAACTCAACTTCTCGTTCTGGAGGATGTCCAGGTAAATCTTCCGGAAATACATCTACAAATTCTTTCACAACAGGTACATCCTCTATTTGAACATTCCTTTCCTCACCGACAGTTATTTCATTCTCTTCCTCCCCAATAATTGAATTAAGTTGAGCTACTGGGGGTGGATCTAAATAAGAATTAGGTGGTGATGATTATGCTCTAAAGATAAGGTGTTCCTTATCATTATCATCAAGAATCGTAACCTCTTTCTTCTCACAATAAATCTTCGCATCATAGTCCAAAAGCCAGTCCATACCGAGGATTATATCAAACTCAATCATAGGTATGACGACGAGATCAACAGATAAAGAACATTTATGTGCTCTAATGGGGACTGATTCACAAAACTTTGTTGCAATGATACTTCCCCTAGGAGTTTTAACTGACAATTCCCTTATTAAATCAAATTGGAAATATCTAATTTTCTTAGCAAACTGGGAAGATATGAAACAACGCGATGATCCAGAGTCAAATAATGTATTTTATAAACTTGAGGAAACCATTAAATTACCTGCCACCACGTCTTTCGGAGCTTCTACCTCAGCAGTAGTGATAGCATAAGCCTGGCCTTGATCCCTTGGCCTTTTCTGAGGTAAGTTCTCCTGACGCTTAGGACATGCATTTTCATAATATCCCATCTCCCTGCAATTGTAGCACTGAATGTTGGTAGCTTCCTTCTTCCCCTTGCAATAACGAGCTTGGTGGCCTTTTTCACCACACTTGTAACAGACTCCCATTCCCTTCAAGCAAGTACCATGATGTTTCTTCCCGCATTTACCACAAGATGGATATTCAACCTTTCCCTTCTTCCCCTTATTTCCATTCCCAGATTGATCAGTAGGTCTCTTCTTCTCTTGCTTTGCTTTAAAGTCATAAGACTTAGAGAATTCCTTTTCGGTCTTGATAGCACATGAGACAATGTCTTCGTACGACGAAAAGGATTGTGAGACTAATGCTCGATGGAGAAATGGTTTTAACCCATCAAAGAAACGATCAATCTTACATCTTGGGTTACGTATATAATCACCAGCATACCTTTCTAACCTTGTAAAGTTAGCCTCATACTTTGTGACATTCTCATCCTCCTTCTGTCTCAGACATAGAAATTGTCTTTCCATATCTGCTCGATGGTCGCGAGGAAAGTATTTTTCTAAAAACAGATCTTTGAACTCCCTCCATTCCATATTTTATACTTCATCATCTTCCTTCATATTTTGAATTAATGACCACCATTGATCAGCATCTCCAGTGAGGCGGTAAACTGCCATGATAACTTTTTCCCTTTCACTGCTCCCCAAAGCCTGAAATATTTTCTCTAGGGAATTTATCCATTGCTCAGCTACTAAGGGATTTGTACTCCCATTGAATGTTGGTGGTTTTTGCCTCATGAATCGAACTAACATTGATCCTCCACGTTGTGGATCAGGGTGCTCCATACAGGTAAGGTTATTATTCATAACCTGAGTAAGTTGTCCCAGTATGGTAATTAGCTGATCGGCACCAGTTGCATCACCAGCTCCACTATAATTATCTTGAGCAGGAGGGCAATCCCTACATGGAGTGCGTTCATTGATACGGTTTCCATTTCTTCCACTAGGCGCCATTTCTAAACAATGGCATAAACTAGATCAGTTTATGAATCAAAATACATAATCCCATACTTATAAAACACTTAACATAAATTGAACTATTTATGGATATAATCCATAATCATAAAAATGTTTTCTTTGAGGAAGTATATACTCATAAACCCTTCATAATGATTTGTAAAGAAAATGAGAGTTATCCTAAGCATATCCCCCGGGAGTGTCGTAACTAAGAGTGCAGCAAGGCACGTTGTCATGCACCAGTTCCCGTTCGAGTCTAGCTCAAAGCGGTGTTTTCGGGTTTTACCCCTAGGTACATCTGTGCCAGAGCCGCCTCTACCTGCTCGTATCCAGACAGGGATGTATTTCTCGGAAAACTCACAAAATCTCTACAATACCAAAATTCTAGGAAGTTCTTCTATACTAATCCTCAAAGTTCATCTTAGGTCTACGTGCTCTAATCAGAGTTTATCTAAATCTAGCTTCCAAGGTTTGTACTAAACTTCCTCTGATACCAACTGTAATGCCCCGACCCTAGTTACCCAGAGTCGGTGCATTATTACATAACATTGGTATGATCACAAGAAAGATCAAATCTCGAAAGACCGATTGGTTTAGTAGCCTTGGAAACACTAGATATATTCATAAGTCTTACATTACATCATAAAATGAAAAACTACTACAACAACATATTGTATCC
This sequence comes from Viscum album, assembly GCA_963277665.1. Classification (NCBI taxonomy): domain Eukaryota; kingdom Viridiplantae; phylum Streptophyta; class Magnoliopsida; order Santalales; family Viscaceae; genus Viscum; species Viscum album. The sequence continues at coordinate 460,018,701 of OY728127.1, forward strand.
ATAAACCACACTCATATCCCCACATAATATCCCTCCAGGTCATTCATAATTTACTTCTTCACTTCCTGGGAAAAATAAAACATAGAAAAGGGGTGAGCTCAAATGCCCAGTAAGGATAACAATATACCGGAAACTTTCATAAATAAGAATAAACATTTAAGGCTATGTATAACTAAAACAAAAGCCTTTTAAACTTGAACTTCAACATAGTATGGCAAAAGTAAAATGAAATAATTCAATTTACTTGTTCACATGGATATTCTACTAATCGAATAATCACATGCAATATCAAAAACCACTTTCATAATGTTGGAATGCATAATGCCAGACTATCATAACCACATAGCCAAGGCCTCGTGCCAAGACTACAAATAAGATTTTGCCAAGGCCTTGTGCCAAGACACTAGTTTGTCTCATGAGACCTACCGATGCATCGAGGAGCTATAGCGGGCTCCACCCGTCACATATTAAGTCCAATGAATTCCCATATGAAAAGGTTTAAACATAACATAAACATTCGTATTAAAAATAGCATACGAAATGTAAATAATTTCACCATAAACTATGAATGGTATAAAAATAGCACATCCACAGTCAAACATATCACAAAACCTTCAATACAATATAGAAGTTTTGTATCATAATAAAACAACTTCAAATAAGCGTAAAATCCATCAAAGGATGTTGACATAGATGAAATCAAAACACTTTTTGGAGAAATATCTCTTTCTATTTTTGAAATCATTAAAGAGCCATATAAAATAAAACATTTTCTTGAAAATATTCTTATAAGCTTGTAAGTAAAACTTTGAAGATTTTATAACGACAGAAAATAACCGCACTCGCCGTATAAGTTAAAAAAACATTCTTACATTAATTCTGTCGAAAAGGTTAAAAAGGACCTTGTTTTGAAAAAGACGGAAATATTCCTCTTATAAAAAGTAAAAAGAGGGTATAAATGACTTTAACCCATATTCTTGTAAATAATAAAAATGTTTTGAAATACATTTTGAAGAAACATGGATGTGGATGATAAAGAGATCCCAATAGATTATTACATATAAACAACCTCGGATAATGAAGAGATTGTGAAATAACCCTTACCAATTTGGTAACTTATTAAACATACAACCCATGAAAGAGGTATCATACAATGAATATGTAAATACACATAAATTAGAGTGTATTACACAAAGAATATAATTATGGGCAGTACATACACCACACAAAAAGTGATGGTGGCAATATGGCATGAATCTCACGGGAATAAGAAGTGAGATGAAAACCCCTTACCTTGTACTTTTCCTTGGTTGGGGTAGGTTAACCTCCTGTATAATGATGAAATAATTGTTATTAAATTATACAAGAATCATATACATTAATATGATATCATATATGATCTTTTAATATTGATTTGATAATAATATCTTAGTATTATCGTTGTTTTGGGTGTTAACTTACTTGTTTTATTTTATATGTTTTGTTACGTAAGACATGTTTATAATGGATAGGTTGTATATTATTAATATCCAGAATGATATCAAGTCCTTAAACATCATTTTTAAATCATCAAATGATAATTATACTTGAATGGATATGATGGAGAATGAATCTTATCGCGTTCGTGGAGACGGTAGTCCGTACGTACGCACGAGCGACAATATCATTCTTTTGATATTAAAATAATATATAAAAGGATGGTATATCATATATACTGAATCATTAACATGTTATATTTATTATTTACATGAGTTACACATCATTATTATACCCATCCAAATAATATTATATTGAATAACGATTACACCACGACGTGGAGACGGTAAGCCGTACGTACGCACGTATGGTGACATGTTATTCAAAGGGTGGATAGAATAATGAATATGGTTGTACCATATTTATAATAACATCACAGTATATATATGATACTGGAGTTATTATTTTAGAATGGTTACAACAAAGGAAGAAGAAGTGGAAGAAGAAATGAACTTGGAAAAGGGTGGTGAAATCATTACCTCTTCTTCGGGTTCTTCCTTTTGAGTTGATCAAAAGGGATGATTAGTTTGGCTTTAAGATCAAAATAAGGCCTCTAGGTTGTATTGAGGGAAGTTGGGAGAGTATTTGGGCAGAGTTTGGCCGAACCAAAAGGCTTTGAAGGTGTGAAGAAATGAGAAGGAGGAGTGCCCTTTTATAAGAGGGGTGAGGGGCACCTTTGGAAAAGCTAGAGATATTAGTTTATAATAAATTCATATTCGGTTTCCAATGGCTCCAAAGTTGACTATTCAAAGTTTAAGGTGGGGATGGGTCTAAAACAACTCAACCAACAGAATTTAGACAGGTTTGGGTACTTATATTAACCTTATCTTTAAGTATTAACTCTAAGTTAATTAGTTTCACTTTTACAATGTCTCTTTGTATTTTTATATAATATGGTTAATAAACTTATTATATACATCCAAGATACCCCCAAGTGGTCCATTAATAATGAAAATATCATGATATAAGTCTCTTGGCCGAACATTAGATTTTTAGGAATTTAATATCAATTAATAATATAATATTTGTTTTAAGAACTCTTTTATGTCAATTTTGACACTATTCAATAGTTGATTTTTTTGAAACTCATAACAGATTGATTACTTCGAAAAAAGTAAATTAAATAAATCCTAATATATCATATTATCCTATAAAATTAGTTTAATTCATTAAAGTTTCATATTATATTTATTTGGGTATTTATAATATCAATTAATTTAATTTTTCACTATTTTAGTAATTACTGCATCATCATTGTGTCATAAATAAAATAAATTATTTAATGTATAAAAATTATAAATAAAATATCATTATGTAGGAAATCTTTTTATATTTCTAATGAATATTTATAATCTAAAATCCAACATATATAACCCTATGTAATAATTGTTTTTCTAAAAGATATATGCTTGTGTCATTTTTGTATTCATTTTAACTTAATTAAAATAAAGTGTCCCTATCACCTACAAGTGGCACCATGGGGTCCCCAAATCGACCCAAAGATGCCTATGGTCGAACATGTATCAACCAATAAGGCTAGGACACGTTTTAGGGTAATTTAGTATTATTATAATATTATTTTTTAACCCTTATTTACCAGATTTATCCTTAACCATGGTAAATAAAATATTTACCACAGTAATTATTCAAAATGTCTAAAAATAAAAGTTATCTATTTACACAATTTGGACATCCTGATTCCAAATATGGAATCCATTTTTCTAAATTCAAAACACAGAAGTGGCAGAAATTAATTTAAAATTAATTCCCACTGTTAAAACAAAAAGCGTGTTTTTAAGAGATAATAACTATCAAAAGATTGACACTTGTTTGTGTTCGGTTTAATTTTAAAATTATGTCCAATGACCAAAATTATATTAAATGGTAAAAATATATTCTAAATATACTTTAAAACCACTCAAATTCATAATTTATCACTCTTAATTATTTTGATTAAAAAAAGTTGTTTTTAATTAAAATTTAGTAATTTTCACTATTCATAAAAATATTAAAGTTATCCGAAAAGTACCAAAATTTCATCTTAGGATAAATTAGATATTCCAAATCCAAAAATTAAGTCCATTTTGAAATATAAGATATATATATAATTTCAAAAAGTAGGTATTACTATTCATAACGGCTAGTTTGATTGGTTGTTAGAACTCGGTGTTGCGTACAACAGACGCTATCGCATTATTCAAAGAGAAGTGTACCGTAGAAGCTTGGAGTGTTACAAGAAGACCATCAACGACCAAAACTACCATCTCTGAGAACGACGCGCAATTTGGAATACACAAGAAACAAGGTCTACATACACCTGAAGTTGTATGCAGGGTGTGAGCGAATGTCCCTGTAGAACGTCATCCAATAAAAAGGTTCCATGCCACAACATCAAAAAGATAATTTAATGTGCTTATTAAAAATTATACTTTCAAAGTGTTTTTAAAGAAAACATTTACAAGCTAAAAACTAAAAGAAAACACTAATAGAACCCATTTCACAAACATGATTTGAAAGGAAAATAGAAAAAATTCATCAAGGGCATACATACACATACTCCCACACACACACACACACACACACATACTCACACACACACACAGGTGGTCCTCCATATGCCGACGGAAGGCACCACGACATTGATGGTAGAGCACTATGGGTAAATCCCTTAAGGATCATCTAGCTCGAGTGGGACCCTATAACCTCGTGTCTTAGTGAAACATGGCTTAGAAACCACGACCCTCAAAAATGTGGCTTAGAAGACCACATCCCTCAGAAAACGTGGCTTAGAAGGCCATGACCCTCAGTCATCATATGTTTAGTTAGTGTTGTAATCATCAATCCAGCTAAGTGAAACAGGGATGATACCCATCCGGCTCACTAGCGCACTAGTTCTAGTCCGCCCACCTAGATACTCATGGTTTTCCCTTATGCTCAATCAAGTTTCACATTCACATAATGTATATCGCTCTCCCATATCCTGAACCAAACAAGACATTACACATACAAGTCACCACTTTCATACCCAAACACCATTAAAAAAACACATGCACACCAAAACCATTTTATAACATAGTTCGGATCACTTGCATGACTTGATAAACTATTTAAACAATTTGAAGTACATTTCTAAATAGCACAAAAAGAGTTTTCACATGAGACATACCCAGTTTCACATGTAAGAATCCCTTTAAAAACTTAACGCACACGTAATTCTTTCAAACACAACTCCCGCACTCCACATATAATTTAATAAGTGCAATTAACAAGTTATAAAACACTTCAAATTAGAAATAAAGGGTTTACACAAGAAAGACGAACTCGATTTCATATAAGAACGTCGCTTTAAAACCAAAAGTACAGCATATACAAACCAAAACATGTTTTTCCATTGTTCAAACAATTTTCAATTTAATTCCAAAAGTACACAACACGGAAAACACACCCAAAGTGGCTCATATTAATGTAAAATCTCCATTTAATTACACAGACACCTCAAAGAACTTGAAAACACATTTCACACCTACAAAACAACCCTAAAAACCTTCCCAACCATGATTAGCATACCAAACTCCACTTAAATAAACAATTTCTCCATTAATAAAACATCACACATGCATACTACGAGGCCTTAGTTTAAAACACACAAATTTTATATGTCGTAACCATTTGGAAATCAATTGTACATCCCAACCATTCTAAAACCCCATTCGCACCCCTAGAACATACTCAAGGTTCGTAATAAAAATCAACACATCAAAATAGTTTATCTTCTAAAAAAACTCAATTTAATCACCCTTGCTCATCAAGCGTTCTTGAAAACACAATTTGAAAACCTTAACCAATTAACCAAAATACGTCTAAAGATTTCAACAACACAACGCACATGAAATACATTGGTATTTACTTAAAAACAATTCAAATTCATCAAATCTGAATATCGAAGCACGCCAAAAATAAATTTCACATAACACAATTTGTCATTAGAACACATTATAATTTAATTAAGGATCAATTTAAATCATCTAAGGATGGTATGGCATGGAACCACCTACCTCAAACCAAGAAGATACCGCAAAATTGTGTGAATTCACAATTGCACCTCAACCGAACCTTAGGCAACCTAGAACGCAGCCAAAACACAAATTCAAACAAAAAATTCATGTCAAACCCATAAAATAAGAACTCATTACCACTGGAAGACCTAAAAAACAATGAAATATTTAGAAAAAAACCAAAGAGGGGAGGCTCAACCGGTGGGGCGGCGGCTGGAGGGAAGCCGGAAGGAGGAGAGGGTTTCGGTGGGGTTCCGGGCTGAAATCAGGAGGGGAAGGGGGTGCGGCGTGATGGGGTACCAGTGGCAGGGGGTGCAACGGGCCGAGGGGGAGGTCGGCCGGGAGGGTGGTCACAGAACAGAGGCACGACTAGGAAGGAGGTCGCCAGACAAGAGGCACAGCCAGGAGGCTGGCGTGAGGCGGTCGTCGGATGGGAGGAAGGGGAGGCGATGGCTGGCAGAGGAGAGCAGGTCTGACGGGATGTAGGGTTTGGGGGGTATGGCAGCGCGACACCAAAGGAGGGGAAGGGGGAGGGGATCTGACGGGTTTGAGGGAAAAAAAGAGAGAGGAAGAAAAATAAGGAAAATAAATAAATAAAAATAAACCTAAAAAATCTAAAAACAAAACAAATTAATAATAATATAAATATTAATACTATTAAAATTAATTATAATGATAGAATGACAACAATAATAATCAAATAATAAGAAACTTGATACTAATAAACTTTATAGGAATAACTTATTATTATTATTATTATTATTCATAATAAAAATATTATCCTTGTTAATATTTTTAAATCATTAAATCATTAAACTATTAAATTATTTTATTAGTTTATTATTAATCCATTTTATTTGATTATTTGACCATCAAGCAGGGCGTGCGGTGAACTAGCCGAGGTCACGCAGTGACCTAGGCGAGGCCGCGCGGCTTCGACAGCGGTGCGTTGAACGCTGTCAAGGCCAAACCACACGTTTTTTAATAAGAACCCAAAAAAATTGAGTCAGGCTTCAACCCGGACTACCCGATACCTAGAAAAATTAATAAAATAAACAAATTAGAAAAGATGGGTGTAAATATTCTCCCCACCATAAAGCTTTTCGTCCCCAGAAAGCCACAACTAAGGCTGAGACCCAAACTAGGAAACGACAACCCACTAAGGATCAAATAGGATCCCCACAATCAACAATCCAAAAGAGGCAAAAGCATCGTGCTTAGAGAAAGTGACTCAAAAACATCTTTAAAAAACGTGTAAAAAGACTCTAATACATGTCGCATGCCCCAATGAGCTAGAACTCCTCCACTTGACTAATCAAGGAGAGGAACTCTGGCATCCACGAAAACAAACTTCACAAGCCGAAACATCTCAAGCATCATTGAATGAAACCCACGTCATTTTTCTGGAACGAAAAAACGAGAGTAAACATGACCAAGAAGCACCCTTGTCAAAACCCATTGGGCGTAGGTACTGTAGCGTACTGTTTCAGCGGCGGTACGGTAGCAACGGCGGGCACTATAGCGATGGCAGGTCACTGTAGCAGCGGCAGAGCACTGTAGCAGTGGCGGGTACTGTGCAGTACTATAGCAGCGCGGGTACTATAGCAGTACTATTCATAGAATGGGGTTTGGGCTTAAAAATGGGCCTATGGGCCATGTAATGGGATAAATGCCCACTGGGCCTTCGGGCTATGTAATGGGTCTCCCTCTACCCAGTTAAAGAGTTCTTTGCTTTCCTTTAATAATAAATGAGGCTTCGGCCCCAACCTTTTAAAAAAACATGGGGAAGCCCGAGGGGCTCCCCACCATTAATAACCTACTAACACCCAGGAAGAGACTAGAAAACCAACATGGGGAGGTCTAGGAGGACTCCCCACTATTAAGGAAAGACCAACACCGATTTATTTCAGAGACCTTTGTGTGAGACCCATCGTGGGTCCCAACACCATTATAACTAACAGAGAATACAGAACTTTGAAAAATTCACAATGGTAACCAAACACCCCACCATAAGGGGCGGGGAGGGAGGGGCCCAACTATCAGGGCATTAAAACCAAAACTCGAAACAAACCAGCATCTTCACGTCCCTAGGTGAGCATTATTCAAACATTGAGACCGACTTACCCAACATATCCCATCAGGACCACTAAAGCGATTTCATCCAGTGGAATGCTACCCCCAAGACTTCAAGGAATCGAGGAAGACATGCCTCTGCATAGTCACTGAAACCTTACACAACCATAAGGTTCGTTCTAAATGGAACAACCATAGAAAAAAATTTAAGCTGCTTTTACTTTCAACATCGATGACAGAAATAAATTCGGGGTCCCATACACTCCCGGGTTTCCTGACCATGCGCCAGGTTCACTCCGAGGCCTATGGATGGATCCCTGATGTTTGAAGAATCTTATGCCTCGTAGTCAGGTATTGAGGACTCCTGAGAAGAGCTTCTCCTTTTGGTGTCACACACAATCATACTACACCCAAGGCAACACCAACAAACACAACACACCATGACATCTAATTACTCTCACACTGAACATTCACCAGAACGAGATCTTAGATGGTACACGCGCATCACCCCTTGTTACAATTAATGAGGACATGACACCACAAATCCTCACCAAGCACGATCATTTTTTTCAAGAGAAACATTGCGCTGAGAAAGATGTTAAACCACGTCTTGAACAACACGTGATTCCTGAAAATGACCATAGCATCCTCATATGACTGGGTCTGCCAAACTAGTATCCTAACACAACCCTTTTCTTAAACGAAACCGTTGAAGGACCAAAGGTCATTTAAAACAACATCCCACACCGACAACCCCAGGTTTCTCCCACCTTTGCACTTCGAAAAGAACTCACACTGCTGCAAGTGTTCACCAAACATGACCCTTGTAGCCGATGAAAACACTACAACCCATTCAATACATTGGTAAGCACTGATAACTCTGAATCGCCTTCACCATTCCCCGCTAGAATTTCTTTCACACTTCTAGGGGTCCTTCTGACTCAACAACATCAAACTTCATACCCGATGACTCAGACAACTCAAAGAGACTGAAACTCCCTTCAAATCCCCTCGCATCTGTCATCCCGCTGCGATAGGATCCACATAGTTGTAAAAAAAAGAGAGGTGGGTCCAATTCTGAAATCCATGAAGAGATTCCTCTAATCAACTGGAGGGCCAACCAACGGTGAATTTCCTATGGCCACACTTCAATCACATGTCAATGCTTTATGGGGGGGGCAAACCTTAGTCATAAAAGAAAACCATGGACCAAACCAAACTGGTCCAACGGTCAAGACATACCACAAGAGAACACCAAACGTGCAGGGGGAAACCACTGCAAGGGCTCCCCGATGTACTTTTCAAAATAATTCACTAACTACACACTTGAATACCAACTTACAAATAAGAATTCAAACTCAAAACAAAAATCATTCAGAATGGATCCTCGGCTCAAAACGCCTCACATCCGACATGTCAAAATCACAAGTACACACCCTGCAATCACCGGTTATTTAAAAAAATCACTAAATTTCCCTTTAACAAAACATTTTGGAAATAAGCAAAGCCAGTGGGTTTCACAAACACCAATGGTGTCCTATGGGCCTCGCACATGCATGTTCTCGTGCCACACCAGCACCCACCTCATATCCATTCAGACACTCATCCGCTCGTGCCATTAACCCTTTATTTTTCCATATTCACTCATGCATGTGGTTTCCCATGAGAACACCAAGGATAAAAACCAAACCTTTCCATTTTTCAAAACCAAAACATTCAACCCACACTTTTCAAACCTTATACCTCATTTTATTTTTAAAGTGCTTAATTTCAAAACATTTTCCAAAACATTTTTCCAAGACCAAATCATTCCTACTTAAAAACCAAATTTCCACAATTCCAAAACAAAGAAACGAGGAACGGTGAAAGGGAAAACTAGTGTCAGCGGGTGACTGGAACATACAGTTGGAGGCCATACGCCAATCACGCCACTTCCACGGAGGTTATTCTAGGACAGCGTCCCGGGCTCCACATGGATTGCCAGACCCTGCGAGCTCACTGGGACCACTGACCCTACTCCCTTCTCATTTACCCAAGAAAAGATTAACCGTAAGAACCAAGGACTCAGACAAACCTCAACTTACGATGATAACTCGATTCCCGCCACGAGGTGTGATGGCTAGGCACATTGCTCATAGCTAGAACATCGAGTTCCGACAACCTTAATTTTGGTCTACTCTGACTCTATCTCAAAATAAAATGACCCAAGAGAAAAAACCTTGCCCTTTGATACCATTTTGTCATGAACCAAGCCGGGTCACCAAATGACATGGTTCCCGACCCGATCCATGACATGGACCGAAGGGTGTTCCCAATCCCCACAGGCTGGCACAAGTGCCCGGGTATCAAGAGTAACCTGTGGGAACGGTTTACCCAAAATAGTATACAGAAACACTAACAAGATAATAAAATGAAACTAGGAATTTTCAACCAAAGAGACCATTAAATAGAAATCAAATTTAATGGTTTACAACTAGAACCAACGTCCAAAAATAAACGACAAAAAAAGAGACTAAAACTCTAACTCAAACCTCCAAGCGACAAGAGTGGTGTAGCATCCGCACGCCACAACACCAACCTGCACGAGAAGACCATCAACGACCAAAACCACCATCACTGAGCATGATGCACAACCTGGAATACACAAGAAACGAGGTCTACATACACCCGAAGGTGTATGCAGGGTGTGACCGAAAGGCCCAGTAGGACGTCAACCAATAAAAAGGTTCCATGCCACAACATCAAAAAGATAATTTAATGTTCTTATTAAAAATTATACTTTCAAAATGTTTTTAAAGAAAATATTTACAAGATAAAAATTAAAAGAAAACACTAATAGAACCCATGTCACAAACACGATTTGAAAGGGAAAGAGAAAGAATTCATCAAGGGAATACATACACATACTCCCGCACACACACACACACATGCACATATACTCACACACACACACAAGTGGTCCTCCATATGCCGATGGAAGGCACCACGACATTGATGGTAGAGAAATATGGGTAAATCCCATAAGGATCATCTAGCTTGAGTGGGACCCTAGAACCTCGTGTCTCGGTGAAACGTGGCTTAGAAACCATGACCCTTGAAAACGTGGCTTAGAAGACAACTATCCTCAGAAAACGTGGCTTAAAAGGCCATGACCCTCAGTCAACATATGTTTAGTTAGTGTTATAATCGTCAATCCAGCTAAGTGAAATAGGTATGATACCCATCCGGCTCACTAGCGCACTAGTTCTAGTCCACCCACCTAGATACTCAGGATTTTCCCTTATGCTCAATCAAGTTTCACATTCACATAATGTATATCGCTCTCCCATATCCCGAACCAAACAAGACATTACACATACAAGTCACCACTTGCATACCCAAACACTATTAAAAAAACACACGCACATAAAAGCCATTTTATAACATAGTTCGAATCACTTGCATGACTTGATAAACTATTTAAACAATTTGAAGAACATTTCTAAATAGCACAAAAAGATTTTGCACACGAGACATGCCCAGTTTCACATGTAAGAACCCCTTTAAAAACTTAACTCACACATAATTCTGTCAAACACAACTCCCTCACTCCACATATAATTTAATAAGTGAAATTAACAATTTATAAAACACTTCAAATTAGAAAGCAAAGGTTTACACAAGAAAGATGAACTCAATTTCATATAATAACGTCACTTTAAAACCAAAAGTACAACATATACAAACCAAAACATGTTTTTCCATTGTTCAAACAATTTTCAATTTAATTCCAAAAGTACGCAACACGGAAAACACACCCAAAGTGACTCATATTCATGTAAAATCTCTATTTAATTACACAGAAACCTCAAAGAACTTGAAAACACATTTTGCACCTACAAAACAACCCTAAAACCCTTCCCAACCATGATTCGCATATCGAACGCCACTTAAATAAACAATTTCTCAATTAATAAAACACAAGACATGCATACTACAAGGCCTTAGTTTAAAACACATAAATTTTAGATTTCGTAACCATTTGGAAATCAATTGTACATCCCAACCCTTCGAAAACCCCATTCTCACCCCTAGAACATACTCAAGGTTCGTAATAAAAATCAACATGTCAAATAGTTTATCTTCTAAAAAAACTCAATTTAATCACCCTTTCACCTCAAGAGTTATTTAAAACACAATTTGAAAACCTTACCCAATTAACCAAAATACATCTAAAGATTTCAACAACACTACGCACCTGAAATACATAAAAACAATTCAAATTCATCAAATATGAATATCGAATCATGACCAAAATAAATTTCACATCACAAAAGTTTTCATTAGAACACATTATAATTTAATTAAGGAGAAATTTAAATCATCTAAGGATGGTATGGCATGGAACCACCTACCTCGAACCAAGAAGATTTGGAAAAATTGTGTGAATTTACAATCGCACCTCAACTGAACCTTAGGCAACCTAGAGCGCACCCAAAACATGAATTCAAACAAAACAAATCATGTAAGAACCATAAAATAAGAACTCATTCCCACTGGAAGACCTAAAAAACAATGAAAGATTTAGAAAAAAACAAAAGAGGGGAGGCTCAACCGGTGGGGCGGCGGCTGGTGGGAAGCTGGAAGGAGGAGAGGGTTTCAGCGGGGTTCCAGGCTGAAAGCAGGAGGGGAAGAGGGTGTTGTGTGATGGGGTACCAGTGGGAGGGGGTGCGATGTGCCGAGGGGGAGGTCGACCGAGAGGGTGGTCTCCAGATAGAGGCGCGGCCGAGAGGGAGGTCGCCGGACAAGAGGCGTGTCCGGAAGGCTAGCGTGAGGCGGTCGTCGGACGAGAGGAAGGGGAGGCGATGGCTGGCCGAGGAGAGCAGGTCCGGCAGGATGTAGGGTTTGGGGGGTATGGCAGCGCAACACCAAAGGAGGAGAAGGGGGAGGGGATCTGACGGGTTTGAGGGGAAAAAAGAGAGAGGTAGAAAAATAAGGAAAATAAATAAATAAAAAGAAACCTAAAAAAATCTAAAAACAAAATAGATTAATAATAATATGAATATTAATACTATTAACAATAATTATAATGATATAATTACAATAATAATAATCAAATAATAACAAACTTGATACTAATAAACTTTATAGGAATAACTTATTATTATTATTATTATTATTCATAATAAAAATATTATCCTTGTTAATATTTTTAAATCATTAAATTATTAAATTATGAAATTATTTTATTGCTTTATTATTAATCCATTTTATTTGATTAGTTGGCCATTGATCAGGGCATGCGGTGAACCGATCGAGGTTGCACAGCGACCCAGGCGAGGATGCACAGCTTTGACAGCAGTGCGTTGAATGCTGTCAAGGCCAAACCAAACGTTTTTAAATAAGAACCCAAAAAAATTTAATCTGGGCTTCAACTCACGGGTGTGACATGGGTTATTTCATACTTCTCAACCTAATCCCTCAAAGTAACTAGGAAATAAATCCTTTATTTTGGTTTGTAAATATCATAGTATAAAACAAATAATATCCTCGAGAGTTTCTATGCAGGTATGTAATCTTAAGCTCACTCATCATGCATCAAAGTGATGATCGATTCAATGCTCAACCAACCATTTTAGAGGTTATTACCCCTAGGTGTATATGTGTTATAGCCATATCCACTTTCAATTTTCCAAATAGGGATGTTTTTCTTAGAAAACCACCCACTCAAGACTTTACCAATATTTTAGGATATCATCCTATACTTAGACTCATCTCTAGGTTTTTCACTATGGTCCTCTAAAATTAATCCCAAAAGTAACCAAAGTGATCTCCAAAAAAACTAAACCTTTGATCGGATACCAAACAAGGTTACTTAAGCTAAACATGACTTTATTTTACATCATTTGTATAATTAAAACATTACATTACATAATAATCTCAGAGTCTTGAGAATAAATGGGTTTGGTTACTTTGGAGAATTGCTACATAATAAATTAATTTACAATGATTTTGAACTTTTCCCCATAATTTTATCATACTATATATTCTCCTTAATTTCTCAGAAGTTAAAATCATCCTCATAACCTGGTATATGGAAACATAATAAAGGTTGAGATCAAATTCTTAGTAAGGAAATAAAAAACATGTTAATATATTACATAAGGTGAGATCATAATCATATGGGAAAACATAAGCAAGATAGAAACCTCTGATTAAAAGATCACAGAATCATAAAAAAAATTATATTGTATAATAGGAGAACAAGTAATCCCATGTGATCAAACATATACCATGGATTAAAGACTATGAAAACATGATACATAAATCATGATCCAAGGGAATAACATAGTCACATATAAAAAAATTTGTGGCTCCAACATAAGCATAAAAACTCAACATTGTGGATCAGACATCACCACATGTTTCCCAAAGTAGACCAGGCATCACAACTTGTTTCCCATATAATATTAAGTATTGTAACATCTTTCTCATAGTGGATCAGGTATCACAACCAATTTTCCATTTTGGATCAAGCATCACTATTCATTTCGCTATTATCTTATGAGATGAAAATATTTACCCAATGCATTGGATGGATACATAGGGCCCACCCATCACTTAAATATTAATATTACATTTGTTATATAATAAAACATATAATCATCACATCATTAAAACCTAAAAATAAAAATGGGTTTCACATTATATTTTAGAAGGTATCACATAAATAATCATAGAATTGATACTAAATTCAATCACAAAAAAATAGGAACTTCATAAAATCTTTTAGATGTTGGTTTATAATAACTTCATGGTAAATATATTCCTTGAGATAAATAAGAAAATTAAATCCAAAATTAAAACATTTTATTTTTAAAGGAAAATCATTTTTGAAATTTTGAAACACCTTTTTTGAAAATACACATCAGAAAAAGAGATATTAAAACTTATCATTTAAAAGTTGAAAAGGAAAGTGTGAATATCACATAAATTGATACGTAATTGGATTTTAATACATGAAATTAGAACATTGTACTTAAAAAAAGAGCCAATTAAGATATGGAGGTTCATTCTTGATAACATTATACTTTTAGGTGATAGAACAATTAAGTTTAATATTTGAATTAAAAGAGTCATTTTAACCCAAAAAATAAAATAGAACATAATATAAAATGTTAAATAAATTAATAAATAGAGTATTTAAGGTTTAAGTTCAAAATAAACCATATAAATCAAAGAAAGAGATTTTAGTTGCTAAATTCCCTTTCAACTAGGCTAACACTTGAGCTGAAAATATTTAAAGAAAAGAACTTAATTTTGATTATTATATCCCATTAATTACAAATAAATAAATTCTATAACATTAATGGGATGGTAAATAAACATAAAATTATAAAAATTAATCATGGGGAATAAAATTTTACTTTGATGGTAGAAAAAGATGTTTTCACGTCAGTTTTTTTTTTGTATTTTAACATCGGTTTTTAATCGAAATTCTTGTCTTCAATGTTAAAAGTAGTACTTTAAACATTGGTTTTTATAAATTTACATAAAAAATTAAAATTTTGAACTTTTATGTTATATTTTTGGAAAACTAATGTATAAATTCTTATTCCACGAGGATTTTATGTCGTTTTTTGATAAAAATAAATGTCAAAAGTATGTTTTCATGACAGTTTTATAAAAAAACTTAAAATGTAAAAAAATCAAATTAGTTTTATTAATAATAAATTTTAAAACATTTAAAATCTAAATACTAGAGCATAGTTGGTTTCTCACCCTTCAATTTTACTAGTCATAGAGCTAAAACATACTTATGGATCAAAATTTATGGCAATCAAAAGTTTCACTTCTCAAAGCTTCAATAAATACTACTCACTTAAAAGAAAACATGAGAAGCATTAAATGAAAATTATAGACACAAAATTATAAAAAATATAAACTTAAATATTCTACCCAATTTCAATTCTTTTGGCAGTTTCCTTTAAATCAATATGTTGTTTGTCATTATTTCTCTTCGTTTTTGGGAATAATGCATACGGTAATGAAAATAATTATCGATAAGTAATTTTGAACTTTGGTTGGTGAATCCCATGTGTAATATTTATCTTAATTACTTGATCAAAATAATTCTTCATCGTCATAAGGAAATTTATCAAGAAGTTTGGCAATAAAGGAAAACAATAATAAAGAAATTAAATGATGAGAATAAATACCATGTTCAAATCTTTGATTGAAGAAGCATTGAAAATTTGGATCAAACATGTTGAAAATGTTGAAATAAATAGAATAAGGATTTATATATTTTAAATTAAAATATTTGTGTTGATGATTTATTAAAATTTAGGTGGGATTTTAAAATTTTAATGTGCATTGTGAAAAAATTGAAATACTAAACCCGTATGTTTGAAATTTTAATTTTAAAATTGGGTATATATATAACCAAACTCAAAACCCTTATCATATTAGGGTTTTAAATTTGGTTTTTAAAAAAATTAAAATACCACTTCATCACTTTTCATGTCAATTTTATAAAAAAAAACTAACGCCAAATGTAAAAAATACTTTTAACATTGGTTTTTACTAATAACCAATGTTAAAAGTAAAAAAAAATACATTTAACATCAATTTTTAGTAAACAAGATGTTGAAAAATGGAACCTATGAATATTTTTGGATATTTAATTTTTTATTCTTCAATTTGATTGATCATGGAGCCCAAAGAGATCTTAGATAAGTGCAACTTCTAACGACCATAAATTTTGATCTGTTAGTTCATTTGAGCTCCATGACTAGTCAAATCTAAGCCTATGAAATGAGATACAAACTTTTAAATATTTTTGATGTTTTTTTTTTGAAAAAATGACATTAAAATTTTCTTTTAATAATAGATCATAAAAAACCGATGTTAAATGTCTTCTACAAGGACTTCTAATATCAGTTTTTAGGAATCGATGTTAAAAGTGGGATTTTAATATCAGTTACTGATGAACCAGTGTTAAAGTTAATATATGAGTACTTTTAACATTGTTATTAAAGAAAAAATGTTAAAATACTGATGTTAACGACCATTTTTCTACTATTACCTATCTCAAAGAATTATAATTGAGAATAAAACCCTTACAACTTGAGGAGTATTTAAATCAAAACCTCTTAAAATAAATATATTTAAATTGAAATTAAATTAACATTAATAAAAGTTTTTTATTGATATAATATCTCAATTAGTTATCATATAAACACCACATAAAATAAATGATGTTCATAATACAAAACATGTCATAAATAGAGAAATTTGAGACAAAAACCCTTACTACATGAATAGTATTTAAATCAAAACCTCTTGAAAGAGATGGCTTTAAATTGAAATTAAATTACTATGAATAAAATTTATTTAATTATATAATATATTGATTAATTATTATATACACTATATAAAATAAATTATATTCATAATACAAAACATGTCTCAAATAGAGGAATTTGAGATGAAAGCTCTTACCTTGGTCCTGATTCACTCTACAATTGCACCAAATGTCCTGAATAATTAAATTAAGTTTATTGAATAAGTATGAAAAAACCTAATTCATAATCATGAAAATTTATAATACATATTTATAAATATTACATATATATATATATATATATATATATATTAGTTTGTTTTTACATATTTCCCCACATCAGGTGTTCACAATTTTGCCCATTTGTACTAGTTTCATGGGAGATGTGTCAATATTTGTTCTTATTCCAAAGTAAATCTTTAAAAAATAATTAATTTTACTATAATGGATTATTTATAATGGTTTATTTAGTTTAAATGTCCATTCATGAGTTCTTTAGTCATTTTCCTAGAATATGAAATCAAAAACAAGCATATTTCAGTTTTTTTTAACCCACAAAGGGTGTTTTCTTATTTAAGGAATTAGATATTGATATAACAATTAAAAAAACAATAAAAAATATTTATTTACATATTTATATCATATAAAACAATTAATTATATTTTCAAAATCATCCATGATATAATTTCATAGCATTGTTCGAGTGGGTGTTCAAATTGATTCAAACATGAACATATCATGATTAATTTATATTTATGAAGTGATTTAGTTTTAATATCATTATACCAATAGAATAATGATATAATTTAGTGTTTATTAGTGTTATATATTATAACTATAAAGAATATTATTTATTGATAATAAACAATTACATATTATGGATAATTTTTTCCCTCTTAGTTTTCTTGTTTAAGACGATTAATTTTATAGTGACTGTTTATCAATTATATCATTAAGAGGTTATTAAATTTATATAAAAATAAAATTATTCATATTGTAAAAATAATATGTATACTTTAAAACCATTCATATTTTTATACGTGAAAAAACAATATTGAAAAAAAATCATGTTACTTCATAGAGACAGTAGTCCACACACACGTGTGTTTCACATTTTTTGGTTTTCTTAATATAAAAGGGAATAGGTTGTAAATGATTTTAAAATAATTATAATAACATATAAATATAATAAGGATAATAATTATATAATTTTAATTTTTTTTTTATGAAATTTGAATAAGTATTTCACAAAAAAATTTAAATGAGAAAGATAGGTTAGGAACTTATACCTCACTTCTTGGATTATCTTCTTTGAGAAAGGGATTAATCCATTGAGGGGTGGTATTTTGTGAAAAAAAAATCACTTTAAGGTCAATTGGAATTTCTTGGAGACTTTTCACTATATCTTGGTCCAAAAATATGGGTTTTTTGTGTGAGGTGAAGTGAATAGATGATAGTCCTATTTTAAGTGAAAAGGGATGAAATTTTTATAAATACCCAAAAAAATTCAAAAATGGGAAGTAACTCTCAAAGAAAGTGGCTAAAAATTATGATTAATAATGGGGATGGGAATATATAATTCCAATAAATCCTTAAAAAAATAACACATTTTTTAAACATGTTTCAATCCCTTTACCCCTTGATTTATTACTTTTACCATTTTAGTTTTTACCGTGGTAACTAGTTTCTACCTAAGGTAACTTAATCTTCATGCCCACTACTATAAAACTGGATTTATCCAGTGATAGGGTTTTAATAGTTCTCACTAAAAGTGATATTAAAAACCCCCCTTTTTCAATGATATAAAAAGTGTTGTTAAAGGGGACCTTTTATCAATTCTTGTAAAAACGCACTAATAAAATCCCTCCATTTATCAGTGCTAGTAAAAAAACACTAATAAAACGGGCATTTATCAATGCTTCTAAAAAAGTGCTGATAAAGGGGGTGTCTTTATCAGTGATTTTAAAAAATCACTAATAAAAGGGTGGTATTTATCAGTTCTTTTTTAGAAGCACTTATAAATACCCCCCCCCCCCATTGACTCTTTTTTACTAACATTGATGAAGGGTATATTTTAAAAAAAATCCTTAACAAACACTCATAGCAGAAGTTATGCCTATTTGGAGGCCTTAAGGGCCTTTTGGCCTCAATAGATGTGATCAAGGGATCATGTGGGTCACCAAGGAATATGAATCATTTCAAGATTTTATTTGATATGTGATAGAGGCAAAACGAACACTAAGTTCATAAGTTATGGTTGTTTGAAAGGCCGTCAAATGTGAAACCCCCTTAAAACCCCTAAAAACCCAGAAAAGATCATAAATTTTGATCCAATAGTCCGTTTCAGCTTCACAACTAGTAAAATAAAATCTTATGAAAAAATCTAAAACCACATGAGATTTAAATCATGTGATAATTAAATGAACAAAATATATTATAGTATCAAAAAAGTCAGAAATCAAACTCGAACATCAAATAGCCATAGTTTTTTATCCAGGTGTCTGTTTGGGGTCTACCTCATATAAAATCGAATCCTACAAAGAGATATATTGTAACACCTTGACCCCAGTTACCCAGAGTCGGTGCATTATTATATAACAATGGAATGATCACAAAATATCATGTCTCAGAAGACCGATTAGTTTAGTATCCTTGGAAGTACTAGATACATTAATAAGGTTTATATTATATCATAAAATGGAAAACTACAACAACATTGTTTCTATAGAAAACACTAAGATCCCATAGACTATCCTTGCATGTTAGCCAAAATATACTTCTTTGCATCCTTGGAAAAATAAAACATAGAAAGGGGTGATCTCAGATGCTCAGTAAGGATAACAATATAGCGGAAACTTTCATAAAAGTACAAACATTTGAGGAAATGTATAAGACTAAAACAAAAGCCTTTTAAACTTGAACTTCAGCATAATATGGAAGAGATAAAATCGAATAATTCCATTTACTTATTCACATGGATATTCTACTAGTCGAATAATCACATGAAATATCAATATCCACTTTCACAATGATAGAATGCATAATTCTAGACTTTCATAACCACATAGTCAAGGCCTTGTTCCAAGACTACAAATAAGATTTTGTCAAGTCCTTGTGCCAAGACACTATTTTGTCTCATGAGACCTACCAATGCATCAAGGAGTTATACGGGCTCCACCTGTCACTTACTAATTCCAATGCATTCCTCATATGAAAAGGTTTAAACATAACATAAACATTCATATTAAAACTAGCATACGAAATGTCAATAATTTATCCATAAACCATGAATGGTATAAAAATAACATATCCATATTAAAACATATCACAAAACCTTCAATACAATATGTAAGTTTTATATCATAATAAATTAACTTCAAATAAGATTAAAATCCATCAAAGGATGTTGACATAGATGAAATCAAAACTTTTTTAGAGAAATATCACTTTCTATTTTGAAATCATTTAAGCAAACATTTATTTTGAAAATATTCTTACAATCTTTTAAGGTAAGCTTCAACGATTTTATAATGGTGTAAAATAGCCGCATCCTCCGAATAAGTTAAAAAACATTCTTACCTTAATTTTGTCGAAAAGGTAACAAGGTACCTTGTTTGGAAAATGATAGAAAGATTCCTTTCAAACAATTTTATAAAAATTCAAACAAGGGTATAAATTGATTTTACCCATAGGCTAGTTAATAGTAAAAAAATAGGAATACATTTTCAAGAAACCTGGATGTGGATGATAAAGAGGTCCCAATAGATACGTAAAAACAACCTCAGATAATAAAGAGATTGTGAAATTAACCCTCACCTTGTACTTTTCCTTGGTTGAGGGTAGGTTAACCTCATGTATAATGGTGAAATAATTGTTATTAAATTATAATAGAATCATATAAATTAATAAGATATCATATATGATCTTTTAACATTTCTTTGTTAATAATATCATAGTATTATCATCGTTTTGGGTGTTAACTGATTCGTTTTCCTTTATATGATTTGTTACGTAAGTATTGTTTGTTATGGATAGGATGTATCTTATTAATAATCATAATGATATTAAGTCTTTAAATATTATTTTTAATCATCTAATGAAAATTATCCTTGAATGGATTACGATGGGGAATGAATCTCATCACATTCGTGGAGACGGAAATTTGTACGTACGCACGAGCGACAATATCATTATTTTGATATTAAAATAATATATAATTTGATGTTATATCATATATACAGAATCATTATCATGTTATATTTACTATTTACATCAATTACACATCATTATTATACCCATCCAAATAATAATGTATTGAATAACAATTACACCATGATGTGGAGACGATAAGTCGTACGTACGCACGTATGGTGACATGTTATTCAAAGAATGGATAGAATAATGAATATGGTTGTAACATATTTATAATAACATCACATTATATATAATATACTTTAGTTATTATTTTATAATGGAAACAAAAAAAAAAGAGGAAGTGGAAGAAGAAAGATCTTGAAAGAGGTGATGAAATATTTACCTCTTCTTCGGGTTCTTCCTTTTTATTTGATCAAAAGTGCTCCATAGGTTGGATTTATGACTAAAGTAAGGAATCTAGGAAGAAGGGGGGATAGTTTATATTGTATTTGGGTAGAGTTTGGCTGAGAAAAATAGATTTGAAGTTGTGAATTAGAGAGAAGGGGGAGTAACCTTTTATATGAGGGGTGAGGGGCACCTTAGGAAAAGCTAGAAATATTATTTTATAATAAAATAATTTTGGGTTTATAATGGTTAAAAAGGTATTATTTAAATTATAAGGTGGTTATGGGTCGAAAACCACTCAAATAATAGGTTTTAGACAGGTTTGGGTCACTATATTAACCTTATCTTTTATATTTAACTCTTAGTTAAATAGTTTTACATTTACCATGTCTCTTTGTATTTTTATATTATATGGTTAATAACCTTAATATATACTTCCAAGAGAACCCCAAGTGGTTCATTAATGATACATATATAATTATATAAGTCTTTTGTCTGAACCTTATATTTTTAGAAATAGAATATCAATTAATAATATAATATTTGTTTTAAAAACTCTTTTATGTCAATTTTGACATTGTTTGGTATTTTGTTTCTTATAAATTCATAACAGCATTATTACTTTGAAAAAAATTCATCTAACCAACCCTAACATGTCATATTAACCTATAAAATTATTTTAATTCATAAAAAGTATCAAATTAAATTTATTTGGATATTTGTAATATCAATTATTTTAATCTTTCATTAATACGGTAATTAATGCATCATCATTGTGTCATAAATAAATTTAATTATTTAATGTTTAAAAAATATAAATAAAATAAACTTATGTATGAAATCTTTTTATCTTTCTAATGAATATTTATAGTCTAATTTATGTTATTTATAACCCTATATTAAAAACGTTTTAGTTATTAAACTTTGATTTTAACTCTTTTAACTCTTCATTAAATAAAATAATAATAAATGTCCTAATCTAATCTAAGTGGATCTAAATGATCATATTTTATTCCTAAGGTTGTTTATGGTCGAATTACACTTATCCAATAGAATTAGGACATGTGTTAGGGTAATAATAATATCATTTTTACCCTTAATTACCCTATTTACTTTTAACCGTGGTAAATAAAAGTAAAAAAGTTACAATTCACCAGAAATTATTTTCATCTTATGATAGAGTGGAATGGAGATTTCTCAATAGGACCTTATCATGCATGGGATTTTATGCTTGGGTCATTGACCTTCTTTTTTTTTTGCTTTAGTTCACCCTGGATGGCCATCCCGTTCTTGGGTAAGAAATTTGGATTTTTCAAAGCTGTCAGAGGTATGAGGCAAGGGGATCCTCTTTCCCCCTCTCTTTTCATCATTTCCCAAGATGTACTTAGCCGGTACCTTAATCATTATATATATATTTGTAAAATAACTTCTTATCACAACAACCTTGCCTATGGGGGTGTTTCTCATCTGATTTTTGCTGACGATGCAATTATTTTTGTCAATGGAAGTTGGAGATCAATTCAGGGGGTTAATGATGCCCTCAATATCTATTGTAGATGGAGTGGCCAAGTGGTTAACCAGGATAAGAGTCTCTTCTTTTCTCCATCCAAATTCTTGGAAAGTCGGTTAATATCTCTAGAGTCTAACCTTTTCATGCCCCAAGGATCCTTCCCTATGACTTATCTAGGTTCTCTAGTTTCCCCTAATGTCCTTCTTATTAAAAATTTCGATTTGGTCTTCAACGGGCGCATTCTCAACTGGAAAAATAGGCTATTATCCTTTGGTGGGAGAATCACGCTAATCAACTCTGTCTTATCTTCCATTCCCATGCATATTCTGTCTACTGTCAAGGTCCTGAAAAAAGTGGTATCCAACATTGAATATACTCTGAAATCTTTCTTGTGGGGGGGTGTCAACAACAAAAATGTCATTGGGCATCTTGGAAGAAGATGGAAAAGAATGTGGCAGAAGGGGGGTCTCAATCTGAGGAGTGTCTCTGATTCTATAGGTGTATTTCATGCCAAGATGGCGTGGGAGGTGATGGAGGGTAATTCGTTATGGGTAAAGCATGTGAAAATAACTTATGGTCTTGTGGAGAGCTCTACTAGATGTAAACATTCCAAAATATACAATCTAATCCTACCTTATATCCCACTCCTTTAGGTGCACACCCGGTGGATTGTGGGTAAAGGTAACATTAGCTACTAGCACCATAATTGGTCAGGGAATATTCTGGGATTTCTTTTATGCCCCACCCAGAACATCTCCTTCATGGAAGCCAGTGAATATGGCCTTCTCATTCGGACCACTTTGAATGCTGATCAGAGGATTTTATTTGATATCATTTCTCTTTCTAATGACCTAGACAAACTGGTGTTCACAGGTTTAGCCTCAGGTACGTTCTCTATCAGGGACTTCCTTAAAATTCAATATGTTTCTTTACCTCAGGACTGATGGGGAGAAATTTTGTGGTGCAAGAGTCTCCCCTCTAAATATTTGTTCCTTGTCTGGCGAGTTCAACATAGAGCGCTGCCCATGGATGATAATGTCCAGCAGAGAGGTGTTAACTTTGCTTCAAAGTGCTTATGCTATTGAGAGGCACATCCTGAATCTGTAGTGCATATTTTCTTTAACAGCGAATGGGATAAGTACATATGGAGTGTGTTTGGCCAGTTTACAAGTTGGTCTGATCAGGATCTTAATGTTGACATGTTCCTCCAGAACTAGTTCCATTCATTAGACAGGACTAGTACAGAATGAAAGGCACGCGGGGTGATCTTCAATGCGGGTTGTTGGATCCTTTGGTCATCAAGGAATGTTTTACGTCATTACAGTACAACGCCAACTAAATCGGGCCTCTTATTCGCATGTCGGAACCTTATTCTGGACTTCTGCAAGATATTTAAAGACATTGAGACTGCTCCTTCAATCTACTCAATCCTTCCTCAAAATTCGGTACCCAGTTCGAGTTCCACTACCCCTAGTGAATGGGTTAAATGGAAGGTGCCACCCTCAGGGCATAATTTGAATACGGATGGCTCATTCTACATGGTAATTATGCGCGGGGGTGGAGTCATCAGAGATAGCTATGGATCACTGATGGAGGCCTTCTCTGTCTTCTTTGGACCTGGTGATTCTCTCCAAGCGGAGACCCTTGCTAAGATTTCTGGACTCTTTCTATGCAATCAGTGAAACCTTATTATTAGAGAAATCGAGACTGACTCCCTTGCTCTTTTTAATGCACTCTCAGACAACACTCTGGTTCCCTGGTCCATCGTTTATGCTATCAGACGCTGCAAGAAACTGATAAGAGATCATACATCTATTATTCATACGTGGTAGGAGGGAAATGTTGTGGAATATTCCCTTACTTCTATTTCATCTCAACATGATCATCTTCTCACTTTTACTAACAACGGATCTTTTCCCCTGGAGGGGAGTCACTTTGTTCGAGCTGACGCGCTCGGCCTCCATTACTTTAGACCCCCCTAATTTATGTCTATATGTTTTTTAAAATTCCGTCCTTCCTCTTTTTTCTATAAATAAAACACAAATATTTGGTGGTTAAATAAATAATTATTTAAATAAAAAGTTTTTTTTAACCAATAATTCAGTGTTTTTCACTATTCATCAAAAATTGAAAGTTTTCAGAAAAATACCAAAATTTCACCCAAAGCTAATTTTGATATTCTAAATTCAAAAATTAAGTCTATTTTACCAAATTCAAAACATAGAAGTTTCATTTATTAATTTAAAATTAATTCCCATTTTCAAAACCCAAAAGTGTGTTTTTAAGAAATAATAATTAACAACATATTGATACAAGTTTATGTTCAATTTTAAAGTGAAATTATTTCCAATAAATAACATTGGATTAAATGGTAAAAATATAATCAATTTATACTTCCAAATCATTAAAATTTATAATTTAGCACTACAAATTATTTTGATTAAAAAAGTTGTTTTCAGTTAAAATATAGTATTTTTCACTGTTCACCCAAATATGAAAGTTATCAGAAAAACACCAAAAATTTATTGAAACTAAAATTTTATGTCCTGATTCTAAATAATAAGTTTATTTTGTCAAATTGAATATATAAAAGTTTCAAATATTGTATTTAAAAAGGGTTCTCCATTAAAAGGCTGTAAAATTGCATTTTTAAAAAAATACTTCTTTTATCTAAAAAAATGAATTTTTTTTTTCATTATGTCTAAGAAACTCATAATAGGGATTCTAAAATTATAAGGAATATATTTTGTTCAAAATTTATTTAATACTATTCATAACCTCTTTTGAACAGCTAGTTTGGTAAGTCATGGTGTGCTTGAACTCGGTGTTGCGTGTAGTGCAAGTTATTGAATTACTTTGAAGAAATAATGTACTATGAAATCATGGGGTGTTACATTCTTCCCTCCTTAAATAAATTGTGTCCTCACAATTTGAAATTGTTCTTCAAAAGTAAAAGGTTTAAAATAGAAAATAACTTTATGGGACAACCCACATCGGAAATTGGGTTAATAAAATTTAGTCTTAATAAGAGGGAAAAGGGGAATGAAAAATTCACCACAAAATTATGATCTCGATTAGGAGAAAATTTGTGGAAATTATAGACACATAATTGGAGGAAAAACAAAAATATTTATAGGGTGTGATTGAGGTCATCAGTCACAAACAATTGTAGAATTGAGGTCCTCAAATCCATCAATCTATGATGATTTAAAATATCATCAGTTCAACAAAACATAAGGTATTAGGATAAAACATTTTTAGTTTTAAGATCCCTTACCTAAATTTTAAGAATTAATTTCTTCATAGAATAAGAGAATAAAAAAATTTATATACTTGACAAGTAGAGTTCCATCCTTTAATTAATTTCTACCACAAACTCATCTTTCACTCTAGAAGATAATAGAACTTAAAAAATATTCTATTTATCCTATTCGTATAGGGTTCCAAAAAAAATTAATTTATAATTCATCTACCAGAACTTTTAAAAAACTATATTATTCAATCCAGGACATCACGTGGGCCAGTGGTAGGTGATACACCCTTGTCACCCTTCGGTTGCAGGTTCAAGTCTCACAGCCTTGTCAGACGCGACGGGTTGCCGCCCAACCTCCAGGTTGTCCTTTTATGGAAATCCAAAAATAATCTCAAACTAGACTTATCCAAAATACTTCTGTCCAAACTCACAGTCTAAAATTTATTAGGAAGGTAAACACAATGAAGATTCTTTTTTCCATTTAATAACATTTGAACACCTTCATCATTTATTCTTTTAAAACACTACAACATCCTGAATTACCATAAAACCTTATTGATTACATTCATTCTCTCTTATTCTTTATATAATACTGGATATACTCCTTCTATCCAAATATGTTGTAAACTCCAATAATGATGGAATATACAAATCATTAATCAGTTTCAAGGTATTCAAGAATATCCAATATAATTTATCCAGATCAATCATGTATTATTCCAAAATCACTACCTCAGTATCAGAACCATATTATGGTTTATCTTTCTCTCAACCATATATTTTCCAAAAAATTAACCTGATATTGAGTCACTTTTCCTGGTTCCACAAAATCTCAAGTCTTTAATGAAATAGTTTTGCATAACAATCCTTATATACTCTATAATTCTTATAACATGTACATCATTAATACAATACTCAAATGACACAATACTTTAACAACAACATAAGAAATCTAATCATTCCTCTTCATCTTTGGTAGTATCATAACTTTATTATTATCTAATAGCAGCATTTGGGGTATACTCTGATGATTTGGAAATTGATTCACGTAGTGTCCCAACTCCTTGTAGATGAAGTATTGTACATTTGAAACTTTTTTCTTACCCTTGCAATCCCATACTTGATGTCCTTTTTCTCCACACTTATAACAAACTCCCATTCCCTTCAAAAATTTACCAAGGTGATTATTTCCACAGTTATCACATATGGGAAAATCCTTTTTTCCCTCTTCCCTTTATCCATCTTTCTCTCTTTCATCCTTTTCTTCTCTTGCTTCCCTTTAAATCCATAGGACTCAGATAATTCTTTACTTATCTTATTAACACATGATACTATTTCTTTATATATTAAGAATACATGGGAGATTATTTACCTTATAAATATTGTATTAATACCATGAAATATATGATCCTTCTTACTCTTTGGATCATACGTATTACTGGAGTTCAAATTCCTTCTATTGGACTCCATTTCTATACAATGGCATACACTAGGTCAGTTTATGAATTGCAATGAATAATTCCAAACTTGTAAAATAACTAGCATAAATTGAACAGTTTGTGGATATAATCCATAATTATAAAAATATTTTATGTGAGGAGGTATATACTCTTAAATCCTTCACAATTATTTTTAAAGAAAATGAGAATTATCCTAAGCATATCCCCCGACAGTTTCGTAACCAAGAGTGCAGCAAGGCATGTTGTCGTGCACCAATTCTCATTCAAGTCTAGATCAAAGCGGTGTTTTCGGGATTTACCCCTAGGTACATCTGTGCCAGAGCCACCTCTACCTGCTCGTATCTAGACAAGGATGTATTTTCTTGGAAAACTCACAAAATCTCTACATTACCAAAATTATAGGAAGTTCTTCTATACTAATCCTCAAAGTCTATCTTAGGGTAATGTGCTCTAATCAGAGTTTATATAAATCTAGTTTCCAAGGATTGTACTAGACTTCCTCTGATACCAAATGTAACACCTTGACCCCAGTTACCCAGAGTCGGTGCATTATTACATAACATTGGCATGATCACAAAAGATCAAGTCTCGGAAGACCGATTAGTTTAGTAGCCTTATAAGTACTAGATACATTCATAAGGTTTGCATTATATCATAAAATGGAAAACTAAAACAACATTTTTTCCATAGAAAACACTGAGATCCCATATACTATCCCTATATGTCAGTAATAATATACTTCTTCTTATCCTGGGAAAAATAAAACATAGAAAGGGGTGAGCTCAGATGCTTAGAATGGATAACAATATAGCGGAAACTTTCATAAATAAGTATAAACATTTAAGGAAATGTATAAGACGAAAAAAAAGCCTTTTTAACTTAAAATTAAGCATAATATGGCAAAGATAAAATCAAATAATTCCATTTACTTATTCACATGGATATTCTACTAGTCGAATAATCACATGCAATATCAATAGCCACTTTCATAAGGATGGAATGCATAATGCCATACTTTCATAACCACATAGTCAAGGCCTTGTTCCAAGACTACAAATAATATTTTTTCAAGGAATTTTTCCAAGACACTAGTTTGTCTCATGAGACCTACCGATTCATCGAGGAGCTATAGCGGGCTCCACCCATCACTTATTAGGTCCAATGTGTTCCTCATATGAAAAGGTTTAAACATAACATAAACATTCGTATTAAAACTAGCATATGAAATGTCAATACTTTATCCATAAACCATTAATGGTATAAAAAACACATCTATGGTCAAACATATCACAAAACCTTCAATACAATATGGAAGTTTTGTATCATAATAAATCAACTTCAAATAAGCTTAAAATCCATAAAAGGATATTGACATAGATGAAATCAAAACCTTTTTTAGAGAAATATATCTTTCTATTTTGAAATCATTTAAGAAAATGTTTATTTTGAAAATATTCTTATAATCTTGTAAGGGAAGCTTTGATGATGTTATAATGGCATAAAATAGTCACACCCTCCATATAAGTTAAAAACATTCTTACCTTAATTTTGTCGAAAAGGTCATAAGGTACCTCATTTGGAAAACAATAGAAAGATTCCTTTCAAACCATTTTATAAAAATTAAAAAAAGGGTATAAATGGATTTTAACCATATTCTTGTAAATATTAAAAAAAAAATTAGAATACATTTTCAAGAAACATGGATGTGGATGATAAAGAGGTCCCAATAGATACTTACGTAAAAAAAACCTCGGATAATAAAGAGATTGTGAAATTAACCTTTACCTTGTACTTTTCCTTGGTTGAGGGTAGGTTAACCTCCTTTATAATGGTGAAATAATTTTTATTAAATTATACTAGAATCATATACATTAATATGATATCATATATGATATTTTAACATTGCTTTGTTAATAATATCTTGGTATTATCGTCGTTTCGAGTGTTAACTGATTCATTTTCCTTTATATGTTTTGTTACGTAAGTAATGTTTTTTATGGATAGGATATATATTATTCATATTCAGAATTATATTAAGTTTTTAAACATTATTTTTAATCATATAATGAAAATTAGTCTTGAATGGATTACGATGGGGAATGAATCTCATCACGTTCGTGGAGATGGTAATCCGTACGTATGCACGGGCGACAATATCATTATTCTGATATTAAAATAATATATAATTGGATGTTATATCACATATAAAGAGTAATTATCATTTTATTTTTATTATTTACATCAATTACACATCATTATTATACCAATACAAATAAAAATGTATTGAATAACAATTACACCACGACGTGGAGACGGGAAGTCGTACGTACGCACGTATGGTGACATGTCATTCAAAGGATGGATAGAATAATGAATATGGTTGTACCATATTTATAATAACATCATAGTATATATAATATACTGGAGTTATTATTTTAGAATGGAAATAACAAAGAAAGAGGAAGCGGAAGAAGAAAGGATCTTGAAAGAGGTGATGAAATATTTACCTCTTCTTCAGGTTCTTCCTTTTGATTTGATCAAAAGGGCTCCTTAGGTTGGCTTTATGACTAAAGTAAGGCCTATAGGATTAAGGGAAGATATTTTAGAGGGTATTTGGGAAAATTTTGTCTGAGACAAATGGCTTTTAAGGGGTGAATTAGAGAGAAGGGGGAGTTCCCTTTTATAAGAGGGGTGAGGGGCACCTTAGGAAAAGCTAGAAATATTATTTTATAATAAAATAATTTTCGGTTTTTAATGGATCAAACATAGGTTATTTAAAGGATAAGGTGGGGATGGGTCTAAAACCACTCAACCAAAAGGTTTTAGATAGGTTTGGGTCACTATATTAACCTTATCTTTGAGATTTAACTCTTAGTTAAATAGTTTTACATTTACCATGTTTTTTGTATTTTTATATTATATGGTTAATAAACTTACTATATACTTCCAATAAAACCCCAAGTGGTTCATTAATGATACATCTATCAATATATAAGTCTTTTTTCCAAACCTTATATTTTTAGGAATATAATATCAATTAATAATATAATATTTGTTTTAAAAACTCTTTTATGTCAATTTTGAAACTATTTGGTATTTTGTTTTTTCTAAATTAATAATAGCAATATTACTTCGAAAAAAATTCATATAACCAACCCCAACATGTCATATTAACCTATAAAATTATAGTAACTCATAAAAAGTATCATATTACATTTATTTGGATATTTATAATATGAATTATTTTAATCTTTCATTAATACGGTAATTAATGCATCATCATTGTGTCATAAATAAATTTAATTATTTAATGTATAAAAAATATAAATAAATTACCATTATGTATTAAATATTTTTAGATTTCTAATTAATATTTATAGTCTAATTTATATTATGTATAACCCTGTATTAAAAAAAATTAGTTATTAAACTTTGATTTTAACTCTTTTGACTCTTCTTTAAATAAAATAACAGTAAATGTTCTAATCTAATCCAAGTGGACCTAAAGGATCATATTTTATTCCTAAGGTTTTTTATGGTCGAATTACACTTATCCAATAGAATTAGGACATGTGTTAGGGTAATAATAATATCATTTTTACCCTTAATTACCTTATTTACTTTTAACCATGGTAAATAAAAGTAAAAAATTACTATTCACCAAAAATTATTTTCATCTTATTGAACAAAATTTTAATTACTAATATCAACTGTGTCTCTTGGATTTTTGAAATTTGACTCACAAAAGCGGTAAAATTAGGTTTTATGTAAATTTGCAAATGCTCATAGGAGGTGGGTAAAAGACAGTAAAAAGTTCAATAAAATTTTTATATATCTAAAATTATTAAAAACTATCTCTAATTAATTATATTGAAATTATATTGGTATTATGCATCTATTTTGACCTAAAATTACTTTAAATAAAATAAATAATTATTTAAATAAAAAGTCGGTTTTAACCAATAACTCAATGCTTTTCACTATTCATCAAAAATTGAAAGTTTTCAGAAAAATACCAAAATTTCACCCTAAGCTAATTTTGATATTATGAATTCAAATATTAAGTCTATTTTACCAAATTCAAAACATATAAGTTGTGTTTATTAATTTAAAATTAATTATCGTTGTCAAAACCCAAAATCGTGTTTTTAAGAAATAATAATTTACAAAAGATTGATACATGTTTATGTTCAATTTCAAAGTGAAATTATTTCCAATTAATAAAATTGGATTAAATTGTAAAAATATAATCAATTTATACTTCTAAACCATTAAAATGTATAATTTAACACTATAAATTATTTTTATTAAAAAATTTGTTTTTAGTTAAAATATAGTATTTTTCACTATTCACCCATATAGGAAAGTTATCGTAAAAACACCAAAAATTTATAAAAACTAAATTTTTATGTCCTGATTCTAAAGAAAAAGTTTATTTTTTCAAATTGAATATATAAAAGTTTTAAATATTGGATTTAAAAAGGGTTCGCCATTAAAAGGCAGTAAAATTTCATTTTTTTTTTAAAATACTTCTTTTATCTAAAAAAATAAATTTGTTTTTTCATTATGTTTAAGAAACTCATAATATGGATTATAAAATTATAATGATTATATATTGTTCAAAATTTAGTTAATATTATTTATAACCTCTTTTGAATGGTTAGTTTGGTAAGTCATGATGCGCTTGAACTTGGTGTTGTGTGTAGTGCAGGTTATTGAATTACTTTGAAAAAATAACATAATATGATATCTTGGGGTGTTAAATCTATGCCACAGGGTGTCTCTTACTGAGTTCAAAGAACTCTATATAGTTTTCCAACCCCCAAAAATGCTAAGAAGGCCTCCAAAACTGAGTTTTTTTCCGCCGATCTCGGTTACTTAAAATTTAAATGGCTATAACTTACTATTCAGGTGTCCATTCAGCCTGTACCGCATATAATATTGAATATAATTTAATTATATTCAATTTTATTGGTTGTCGGGCTGAAACAGACACTTGGATCAAAATTTGTGATCATTTCATGGTTTTTAGGGGTTTTAGGGATTTCAAAGTTTATTAATGTTTTGATGTGTTTAAAGGATTTTTAGAGTTAATATTCATTTTAAAATATATATACATATATATATATATATATTTAAAAATATATGTATAAGTATATATAAAAACATATATATAAAAATATAAAAATATATGGTTAAAAAAATATTATGAAATATATATAAATATATAGATATATCATAAAATGTAAAACAAAACATTATAGGGGTGTGGAAAAGCTGCTGGAGTATAAGCTAGAGGTCTCAGGTTCAAAACTCACTGGAGGAAGGGGTGCACACTGGGGGTGGGATTATCTAAATCACTGATAAAGGGGTGGGGGAATCACTGATAAAGGGGGCATGGGAGAAGCACTGATAAAGGGGGGTGGGATGTGAAAAAAAATTATACCCTTTATCAGTAGGGCCTTTATCAGTGCTTTTTTTAGCACTGTTAAAGGTGGATTTTAACAACGTTAATAAAAATCACTAATAAAGGCCCTTTTTATCAGCACTTTTTTTAGTTCTCTAAAAGGGGGCCTTTATCAAATAAAATTACTAGTGCTATTGAAGCTAACCCTTTAACATTGCTTACATTATCAACACTTCTATAGTGTTGATAGATCCATTTCACTAGCATTGTTAAAGGCCATATTTTCATTAGTGTCCTAAAAATAAAATTTTGATTTTTAGATAATTTAGACCTATATATTTTAAATTCAAAATCTATTTTTTATGATTCAATTTATAAAATTTATAAAATTTAATTTTAATATAATAAATGTATAATGTATTTAAAAAATTGAGAAAAATATTAACTAAGTTCTAAAATATCAAATATAGGTTTGTAAAATATAATATATATTTTAAAATATATATTTTCAATTATAAAATAAGTATTTTTTCAAGAAATTTTTTTCATAATTTTCTTCATCATACTTATATACTAAAAAAGGCCTAAAAGTTAAAGTATTAGTAAAAATGGTGCATTTCACTGTTCACCTAAAAATAAAATATTTCAAAAAACCAAAAAGTTCACCCTAATATGATTTTGACATTAAAATTTAAAAAATTATTTTTATTTTATCTAATTCAAATTCTAAAAATTATATATTTTTCTTTAGAACCAAAATACAAAATATAAGGATAAAATGATTTTATTGGGAAATTGTGTTTTTAAACATTATGTTTTCTTATTATTATTTCATATAAATTTATGATATTGATATTAATATATTAGTTCACATATAATAATATTTTAAAATTATTCAATTTAATCTATTAGGATGAAATATAAAATACTTTACAAAATGGTTCTTTGAAAGAAAAAATATTACTTTTATATTAAATATGCTTTAACAAATATCATTTAAATTAATTATTTATATTCTAAAATTTAATTTTACTACTCTATTGATATTAAAATATTTATTTAAATTTTATAAATACATCATATCATATTTTAATAATATTTATATTTATATTTATACATTACGCATATATATATATATATTTATAATGTTTTAATATCAGATTTTTATTTCATTATGAGTTATATTATTTTAAATTTACTACTTAATAATACATGAATTCAGTATACATATTGGATATATATCAAATGACTATATATGCAATGACCATATTTGAAACAACCATGTTTACAATGATCATATTTGTAACAGCTTTATTTACAATAGCCATATTTTGTTCCTATAGAAATTACCTTGATAAAATTATTATATTCACACTTACCATTTTCATAGTTTTCATTTTAGATATCACAACATTATTTCTCCTTTCATGGTATTATTTCTCGCTATTGGTTTTGTTATACTAATGGTGATTTTTAAAGGTGTCAATGGTCCAGGGGAGATACTAGTTCTAAAGATATTATTCTTTTCAATTTATTGTTCCCTTTTAATTTTTGTAGTTCTAATGGATGTAATCATCCATGATGTGTAATAATTAGTTTCATGTTCTTTTTTGTAAAATTTTACTATGAAATAATAAAATATTTTTTAGTATAACCCATATCTTGTGTGATGTGTTACTTTATCTAGTTTATTAATTTGAATAAATAGAAAAAAAAGGTGTAGAATTATAAACATATAGTTTATGGAAAGAATATTCTTCCTAAGAACCTGAGGAATTATAAATATTCTAGGAAATTATCACATTAACACTACACAGAATAATAATCAATATGTGATAAGGTGATTATTAATATTAAAATCCATGAATAAATAGTAAATCTAAAGTGAAAATTAGTTTCTCTTAGGCCACCTACTTTAACATATACCCACTTGTAAATGAAATAGTTCCATAGGGTATTCTTTTGGTCACATCATATTGACATCTTCCATAAGGTTTCCTCTAAATTATGTGTCCTTGACAATCAATCACCCAATATGATGATCATAGAATTATTATTTGACAAGTATAATTCTAAAATTATTTTAGTCATGATGACCAGTGTATATGTTTTTTCATAGACCAAACCTTTCAATAATCAATCATGCTTTATTGGTACTGGAATGTATCATCCATGTCCAGTTTCTCTTAAATTATCTCCAGCAGTATCAAGTCATAGAAACATTTAAAATATGACTTGAATCTTGATACATGGAATTCATTACTTGAATTAATGCATACTTTTAAACCTTGAAATGTTTCCACTTACTACTTATTTTTAGGAATAATATATATATCACTCACCATGGGGGACATGAACTGCCTCTTTGGTTATAATTTCCTATATAGGATGTGTCTCTGGAACTACTCCTCTAACTGAACTTAGTGAATCCCAGCATTGTTATTCCAACTCATGTGCATCTAGAGCCTTAAACCATATAAGATAAGTTTGATCCCATTATCCTTAAAGATATAGGTTTCATTTATGGAAACATAATCAGTCTTGACTAGATGTTAATATCATTAGTATATATAGGATTATTAACTGAGATAAACTAATTATTTTGATGTTAATTTGTAGCTAAAACCAACATTTAACAAATGTTTTTCAACAAAAACTTGAGTCTATTTCCTAATATATTCTTATCATATCATAATTGATATGATATACATTAGTCAATATAGTTGTAATATGGTTAGTTGTTTCATTTATATTTGAAAAACATATCTTGGGAGAAATTATGGAAGATTTTCAATATATATAGGTCTCATTATTAATCTTTCTTTTACTACCATAACTATATTTATATATATATATATATAATGAAATTTTAGTTTAGTAATACCTTTACTTCACATGTATGATCACTAATTACTTGGAATTGAAGTTCTTCGAAAATATTGCTTGAAGGTTCCTCTATCTTTACCAATCGCACTCCTTTACTTCACTGAGAATTTCTAAAATTTAAAGGAATATCATGAAGTTTATGAATTTACCTCTAGATTTAGAATAGTTCACGTGTCCTGGTTGAACTAACTTTAAAAGCTTTGTGGCATACCTTTATTTATAAAGGTTTCTTTATCTAAAACATGATAAGTATTCTGTTAGTATACCATGTATCTTATCTCAATAGTGACTAAAACACTTTTTTGGGTATAAAAAGGTCAACTAATTTTAGTTTTATTTAATAAATAATTTTATTTTCACAATCTACTAAGAGTATTATATTTTATATCCATCATTCATTGTAATGGATATCTATGATTCAAGAGTTACTAAATCATTACTTTGTATCAAGTACCATAACAACATCTATTCCAAATGTGCAATAATGTCTTGGTGTGTCTAAATGGACACTGAGATAAAAGTTTTTATAACACTCATTATAAACTTGAATTAATCCATTCTGTAAATTTAGAAGGTGTTTCTTCTCACTACTAACATAGAAATCACCCATTCTCATCCTCTGGGAGAATTCACCCTACTTCTTATAATATTTCTGAACTTTCTTAACTATTGAATGAGAATACAAGAAAATTTTATTATATTTCAATGTCCAATAATTCCAATGGAAATATTATATTCAATGATTAATGTTTCAAAAATTTATAACAAATTCTAATTTAATATATTACAATTATTCCAATGACTAAAAATTAATTTTTTTTATTGAGAATAACCCCCTTTTAAGGGCTGAGGGGAAACCCACCAGGACATCATTGACTTAGACAATAAAAACAGCCCCAACAGACCAAAGTCTTAAGACCAAAAACACCCTACACTACAAGAAAGAATCTCCACCTAGCAACAACACCATTAAGTCCACTTTCCACTGTCTCGGAGTAGAATAGATAGTTGTCTCGTGAAAAAGCACACGGGCCTAGAACCGATGGCTGAAGCCATACCCTCTCAAACATCCGAATCCGAATTTCCATGAAACAGTAAGAATTCATTGCCCAGAACCTCATTTGGAACAACTTATTTTAGAAAATTGGTTGCTAAATACCTTAAGCTACAGACCACTGAGGCCAAAACCAAAATCACAACATTGAAGGAAATCTACCAAGTAACCCACATCAACCTTATAAATTCCTCAAGATCATGAACCTACAGAACTATAGAACCACACAAAACATAAGAAACACCACAAAACAAATCATGGCCATCATAGAACCCTTCATTGCCAACCAAAGGTGCAAACTGCTCATAGCCACACATCATCTCTCAACTGAAGACTATCCACTGTCTGAGCCAATTCAATCAATCTCATGGAACCAACATACTCAAAATCAACCAACAAACCTCCATTGAGGGATTCAACCCACCGATGGAACTGAAAATAGATACCTCGCCACGTCCACATGACACCCTCCAACCCAAAACGCGGCAAACCAAAGAGGAATACGAACCAAGTTGTATGAAGCTGAGTCTTTGTCACCTTAGGATTAGAAGACCCAACCGCAACTCGAGGGAGCATCACCATTGAGAGTAATCGAGTAGAACTTAACCAGAAATGCCTCTCTAGGCTAGAGCGAGATATAGTGAAGCCACAGAAGAACCCTCACCAGATTCCTAACTGAACAAACTTCGTGAAGTCGAAGGTGCTTGTGGAGAAGGGACAGGGCACTCCAACGCCGTCACCGCCGCAAGATCCCCCACAAATCATCAAACCCAAACCCTACAACGGAACCCAAAACCTCCAATAAGGAGAAAAATAGAAGCAGAAGAATGGGGATATGACTCCAAGGATATACGAGTCTCCCCCTTCTAGAATTCCACTAAGGAAACTCTAAAGTAACACAGTTTGAGAGAGGTTCTGCTCAGAGGCCCTTTGTAAGATTCTAGAATTATTATTCCAATAATTATTTCATTCCACATGAGAAATAAATAACCTCATTTTTATTTCCCTCCCTTTGAATCCTTTTTCTCTTTGAAAAATGTTACAAATACTCTATTAGATTTAAAATTCCATGGGATTTCCAACCTTTGTATTTCATTTTTATCACCATAAGGAGTGAAGAAATAAGCTTCAGTTAAACCTTATTTCTCTAGGTAAAGTATAGACAAAAGTATTTTCAAGTGGTTTCCCAGTTTTTTTCATCCATTCTTGGCTGAATAAAGAGAACCATGGTGGTAAGGTTGACAATAATAGATTAATAGATAATATCATATCCAAATCAGAGATTAACTTTAAATAATGTACTTCAATACTTGAAGACGGGCTTATAATTTAAACACCCCTTTCCAGTTTACACTAAAATAGTGTATGGAGGATCCCATTTATCTTTTATCCTATCTGTATTCTTATGAAGAGATATAATATATGATATTATGAAGGAATCACCATAAAAATATCTTATTTAGACATCATTTTTACCTTTACTTGGTAGGAATATGATCAAGTTTAGGTAATTCCCACGCATAGTAGAAATTATCTGATAGTAAATTAGTGTAAAACATTTATGCCACTTCAGGAAATTTGTTCCTATGAGAATATTCCCTGAGTTAAAGAATGTTCAAAGTTTTTTTAGGTTTTTCTTTGTTTTTTTCAATAATTAAAATTTAGGATTATTACTTTACTTGATTACAAAATAAGTGAGGTGAAATAATTTTTATTATCTTATTAAGTCTCCCATTATTTTTACCAAGTCTTGGTATCCCTCACCATTGAACTTGGAATATCTCATA
This sequence comes from Viscum album, assembly GCA_963277665.1. Classification (NCBI taxonomy): domain Eukaryota; kingdom Viridiplantae; phylum Streptophyta; class Magnoliopsida; order Santalales; family Viscaceae; genus Viscum; species Viscum album. Next base: position 460,057,586 of record OY728127.1, read on the forward strand.
ACTCAATAAATTCTAGTGGTAAATATCCAAATTTCCCTTATTATAATCTAGAAAAAGGCCATGAAAATTATAAAATGGTTTTTAGGTAGATGGTCTTACTAACTTCGTGCTTGTAGCTCTTTTCTCCATTGAGTGGACTCTCTCATCCTAAAATAATAACTCATATTTCCTCAACACTTGCCTCAAAAAAAATTTATTAAACAAAAAAATGCTGTTAAATTTAATAAAATTTCAGTTAAGTCAACCCACCATCATTTTTTAAATTTCTCGATAATTAAAAGTTCCCCCAACAAAGGCTTGAACTGACACTTTAACTATGGATTCATCTTAACTTAGATGATTAAAGGTGTAATGACTTAATATTAACTTGAGGGATTTTATTCATCATGTGTAAATTTTATTATTTTATCATTTACATGTATTGTTAATATTAAGTGTATTTTACTTGAGTGATTAACCATGTATCGATAAAATATTTACCCATAATCCTTTTATTCCATCTTAGAATATTAATCCATTTATTTAGGTTATCATTATCTTGAATCCATAAAATAAATTATGCATCAGATAGAAATAAAAATAAATAAATTATGACTTGATCATGAGATTTAAATATATATTTTTTTATTGAATGTACAATAAACAAACCGTTGAACCTATGGGAAAACTCTTTAAGATAGTCTAGGCTCGAGTTTGTAGCATTCCACCTCTATCATGTGTATCTCTTTGTTTTGGTTTCACCTTGGCTTCACCTTGAACCAACTTCATGCATGTGGGAGATCCATCCTTATAATGAAATTACTTCACTCACAGGTGAAAGGAACCAGAAATGAGGTTTACATAAAAGAAATTGTGGTCACACAAGCTCGTACATAATAAGAATGGGGAGATGACCTGCATGCCATTAATTTAATTTAATAAAATAATTGTAAAAACTCATGTAATAACTAAATTAAAAAAACCACACACATACAAAGGTTGGTCTAAGCTCATGGTCATCCACTTGTGCAATGAATATATATTTAAAATAATTGGCTATCATTTTGATTTTTTATTTTATTAAGATAAAATGAGTTAAAATTAATTTTATTAACTATTTTATTAATCAATTTATTCATTTTATCTTAATATCTATCCAATATTTCTTGGAAATAGTCATCCTATGTGATTTTAAATAAATTAAATAAATTAGTTTTATTTAAAATTTAATTTAAGTTCACGACTTGTGCTTTGAGGAAACATGACGTACACCCATATGAACTACTCAACATGGTCTTTATTTTATATAGTACACTCACATTACATATCATGTATGCAATATGTGATGTAATTTCACATCATGTATTATAAATAAATGACACATGGGACACATTAAAGTTACATTGTGTGTACTGATTTAATTCACACGGAGTATATAGTATGTAATGATTATACACGACTTGTAGTTATTATTTTTATAAGGAAATTAATAAAGTATTTAATATCATATAAAAACTATCATATGGAATGTACGAGTCAATAAATAACACAGAGAAAACATAATGATAAGGTTTATGGAGTAATAAGTTATTTTTTAATTTTTTTACGTAATTAATTTACACAGTGTACAGACTGACTTGGCGTGTATTCCATGTAAATGGGTATGAATTAATTATGTCATGTGGATTTAATTAAACTTAATGTGAATTGATTACATGACATATAAGTTAATTATATAGTGTGTAAATTAATTACGTTGAGTGTGTATTAATCACACTGCATGTGTATTAATTACCTTGAATGTGAATTAATTACATGGCATGTGAATTAATTACACCATGTATGAATCAATTATACTTAATGTGAATTAATTATATAACATGTGAATTAATTAAACCACATATTAATTAATTTCATCTCATGTTAATTAATTATATGACATGTGAATTAATTACACTACATGTAAATTAATTACATTATATGTGTATTAATTGTACCGCATATATATTAAATTCATTATGTGTGTGATTTAATTAATTACTTAATGTTTTTTGATCATGCAACCACCACATCATAGAATTACACATTATATTGGTGAGTTACATGCTATGTAACCCTAGAAATTGGGTTCCATCTATGGATGGTTCATCAGATGCTCTTTGTATATTATTAACTGATCTATGTTATATGATCGAGAAATGAAGAGGATAAGAAAATATATCAAAAATCAGATTAAAATAGTGGATTTAGTACAATGAAAACTAACTTTTAAGTAAATAAAGGGAAAATAATCAATAAAAAATTATAAATTGAGCATGTCCTCTTTGATACCACGTGATGGCTCGGGACGCAGTGGAAATTCCTATTGGGCCTATGACTAACTCAACTTTTTTCAAATTCAAGGGATCATCTACAATGTACATGACGGTGAATGTTGTGACCAATGGAAATTTTTCCAAATAATATTGAAAAATATTTTCATCAGAACCAAAAGAGAATATTTTTCACATTAATCGATAATTAAATAAAAAGCATAAAGGAATACCTTGATCTTGAGTTTTTTCTTTGATGTAGGTGTTGATCACCTGATGGTCATTCAATTGTATTTTCATTGAGTTGACGAGGACCTAATGTAGAAAACATCTAGTGGAGATCCACATATTCTCCTTTGATCTTGGAACATCATTGATGATACTCTAGGTGCTAGCGCAATAGTACCAATAATCTTGCATTTCTCCCATGATCACAACCATGATCCCTATAATCTTGAAAGATTATATCATGATCTCTCCAACTTGAGTAGGATAAAAGAGGAAGAGAGAATCTCTGGAGCTTGATAGAAACTCCTAGAGAAGTTATTTGTTGAGAGAGAATTCTCAAGGGAGGACAACCATCCTCATACAATTCTCATAATTCTCTATTTATAGACCCAAGGTTAGAGTTTAATATTAATTAATTATACAAAGACCCTTAATAATTTGTTAAACCCAAAAGTAACCTTATTCCATGTAAAATATTATTATTATTATTTTCTTTCATGGTGTTCTCTAACCCGCACAATGATAAATATTGTTTATAGTATAGTAAATAAATATTAATCACCGAACCAATAACTGGGTCTACTTTTATTCCTTGACATTTATTGAATTACCCCAAAAATATTTAATTTAATATTCATATAATTAAATAAACCATTTGTTAATAAAAAGTTATTTTATTACCTTGTGAATAACAAGGGATAAATATTATACATTCAATAAATAAATAAATATTATATTCACAGTCTGACAAATAAAATATTTATTTTGATATTCACATAATTAAATAAATTATTTATTAATGAATAAATAATTAATTATTACCTTTTGAATAAAAATAGATAAATAAATATTATATATTCATGTAATTAAACAATTACTATGTGAATAAATATTTATTTAATATTTATGATCATTTAATAGATCCTGAATAAATATTAATTCTCAGTCTGAAGAATAATATTTATTCCAGCTGTTAAAAATAAATAATATTTAACTGAGATCAAAAGAAAAACTTTGTAATATAATCCATTTATTGTGATATCTCATGAAACAGGTCGCATACCCATGTCATCAACCTATATAGAATACTACAGATCAGGTTATAGTTAGTGTTATAAAATCCATTTATCAGGGCTAAAAAAACATTGTTTTCCTAAGAATCGTTAAAAGGGGACCACTATTATCAGTGATAGAAAAGCGCTAATAAAGGGGGGGCCTTTATCAGTGCTAAAAAAGAAATTATAATGGTATCCCTTTATCATTTATAGTTTAGAACTGATAAAAGGGCCCCCTTTATCACTTATTTTTTTAGTAATGATAAAGGTTTGTTTTATTAGTGATATAAATAGCACTAACAAAGGGCATACTACTGTAGTGTTCTATTAAAATTACAATAAATTATAGTAGAAAATATAGGTATATAGAAAATTCCTAATTTAATTGAAATAAAAATTTCATCATAAATACAATAAAAAACACTATATTATAGAAATTTCAAACATTATTTTTTAAAATTACATTACCAAGTACAATTTATCACAAACATTCAAAAAAATAAATGGTTTCATTGTCTTTAGAACCTAACCCCCTCTCAAAAAAGTCCAATCATGATATCAGTTGTCGAAAAAACCACCCCAACTCAATAAAAATAATCCAACTATATAAGAAACAATTATTATTCTAGTAATACTATAAAGAAATAAATTAAACCAAAATATGAAACAATACATTAATAAAATGTCATTTTTAAACTAAAACCTCACAAATCGAGTGTAACATCCCAAGTAAGTAATGAATAATAGATTCTTTTTATCTATGTCTATTAATGAATTTGATGGTGTTTTATAGGCTTAAAATGAGAATAAATCTAATCTTAAGCATGGAATACACTAATATTTTTAAAAGATTGTTTTACTGCCTTTTGATGGAAAACCATTTTTAAATCAAAATTTTGATAACTTTATAAGATCTATTTTTCAAAATAAACTTATTCATTATGATTGGAACATTGAAATTTACTTTGGGTAAATTTTTGGTATTTTTCCGATAAGGTTCATTTTTTTAATGAATAGTGAAAAATACTGCATTTTACATCAAAACTGCTTTTTCATCTAATTTAATTATATGGATAGATTATATTTTGAATTGGTTTTAAAGTTCAATTAGAATATATTTTTACCAGTTAATCCAATAGTGGTCGTTGGAATTAATTTCACTTTGAAATTGGACTTAAACTAGTGTCAATCGTTTGATACTTATTGTTTCATAAAAACACGATATTTGCTCTGACAGCAGGAATTAATTATTAAATTAATTAATGAAACTTATATGTTTTGAATTTTGTAAAATATACATCATTTTTGAATTCGGAATATAAAATATAGCTTAGGGTGAAGTTTTGGTATTTTTCTGGAAAACTTCAATTTTTGATGAATAGTGAAACCACTAAGTGGTACTTATAAAAACTGATTTTTCGTTTAAATGAAATTTTACCACCTCTATGTTTTGAATTTCAAAAATATGACAAACACGGTTGTCATTAAGAAGTAAAATTTGATTCAATGGGATTAAAATAATTTTTTGGTGAATAGTAACTTTTAAGTTTTTAATTGCGATTAGAGGTAATTAGTGTAATTTAAGGTAAGAATAATGTTTTAATAATATTAAATGAACTTGAAACATGTCCTAACCTTATTGGATGTGTCATGGACGACAAAAAAAATACATGGGTCAGCTTGGGGACCCCATGGATCCACTTTGGTAGGAAAATGACATTAATATCTTTTAATTTAATGTTAAAGTAAAAATGTCACAAACATGAGTTGTTTTACTAAAACAACTTTTAAATGGGGTTATACAAGTAATATTTTTTACTATAAATATTCATTATAAAGATAAAAATATTTCCTACATCATGATATTTTTTTTATAATTTTTAGACATTAAATAAATTAAATTATTTATGACATCATGATGATGCAGCGATTACCTCATTAATAAAGGATTTAAATAAAATGAATAGATAATGTAACATCTAAGACCTACACATGTCAAAAACATATTGGATAGGTATATTTAGACCCTTGTCACCTTATCCTAGAATTATATCAATTTGGTACCATTTAAATCCGAAACTCATTTTAAAATAAAGTAACATTTCTTTACTTTCCAAGAGTGCCCCTCTTCTCCTCTTATAAAAGGCCCCCACCTCTACCACCTTACCCACACTTACAAATCCTTTGGCTCAGAAAACCCCTGCCCATTTTGTCTCTCCACATCCCTCTATAACTTTTAGAAGCCTCACTTTGGGTATTAGTCTTCCCAGGGAATCCTTTGAGCTCAAACCAAAGGGAGTTACCCGATTTTAAGGTAATGTCTTCACTTGAGTCCTTTTATTTTATTTTGCTTCTCCAACCCCCTAAACTCTTTTTATTAATTTATTTTGTAACAATTAAAGTATCTTAAATATACTAGTATGTTTTTATAAGAAGTATTGTAGCTACACTTACACACACCTACATCTAATGGTTAAAGAACATACTGTTTCTGTGGATGGAGAATTTCTGCCTCACGAAATGATGATTGTTCAACACTCATATAACACCTTTAAATGTGGCCATTAAGATGTCACTATACTTATATATGATATAAAATATGTTTATGTTTTACTTAAGCTTCTGTTTTTTTCATTTATTGCATACCTTTATGGTTTCCATTATGGGTATACGCGATATCTTCATTTTAGGAAGTGCGAACTACCGCCCCTCAAAGTGATTTGATTCATTAATACCATATGTGGTACGTATAAAGGATAGATATAATGATATTATATATGATACCATACTAGAATTATAATACTATTATGTATCATTATGTTTTAATTCCATTAAAGTATGAGGTAGAAATGAAAGTAGCGTTCATGCGTACGTACGGCTTACCGTCTCCATGAATGATACATTTCATTTCTTATCCCCAAATGTAATGTACTATTATAAGTACATATGTATAATGGATATATATGAATTATGTTACATCTAAATTATGAATATAATTCTGGAATTAAAATATACATATCTTTCATTTAGTTTTAATTCCATTAATATGACATGGAAATGAAAGTAGCGTTCATGCGTACGTACGGCTTACCGTCTCCATGAACGGTGTATTTCATTTCTTACCTCTAAATGTTATTTAATATAGTAAATGAATATATATACTGTATATATATGATATATATTATATATACATCATTATTATAACTCTGGATATAATGGATACATGAACAACTTGTAATTATAAAGAGCATATTTTTTACTCAAGTACCAATGATCGTTAAAACAACCGTTATTAACTTAAATAATTGCATAGGGTTCATGACATGGTAATAAGTGATAACAAAGGAATAATGAACTTGAAAAAGGTTCTTAAGAAAGTAGAAATTAACTCATGTTTATTATTCAGGACGTTAAAGAATGATCGAGTCAAGTCGGACCCGAGGTAAGAGACTTCGTCTCAATCTCCATTCATTGAGGCATATTTTGTTTTATACGGTGTATAAACCCCTTTGACTTTTACATTTATCCAAAAGGAATCTTTTTTATATGAAGCGTTTTACTAAATGACAAAAGGGAATGTTTTTGTCGTACGTATGAGGCGACAACGACTTCTCCACTGCCGTGACCATTATTTGAGTTTCGGCTTCCTCTATAAGCCATACATTCTTTTTAAAAGAAAAATAAATACCATGATTTACTTTTCTTTTATTTTGGTATTGAAAATGGTTTTCATAATGTTTTTATATCAATGTGTTGTATTGATATCTTGTGATTGAAAGGTGGAAATGTTATGTTTCCTTTATGCATGTTTTATGTGATACGATTATGTTGTGGTTCTTGGGCATTATTATGAAGGCGGGTGGTTCGGTGATAAACTAAGGGTGGGTGAGCCCGATATAGCTCTACAATGCATTGGGTAACACGAAGGAGTTAAATGTTACGGTTTATCCGAAGAGATTTAGGGAATATACTGTGATGGGTATTCCAAACGTAACCAAGAGGGTTACTCCCTACGTAATAATGATATGAATGCCTCAAGTTACCTTTATGTCTTATGATTTCTATGATTTATTCATGATTTGATGAGGTATGTTAAAGTGCTTATATTTTATGGGTAAAGTATGATTTCATTCTTATGTATATATGTACCCATGTTTCCTTTCCATATTTTTATATCCCTTACTGAGCTTTTTATGCTCATCCCAAGTTTTTTAAATGTTTTTCACAGGTCAAAGGAAAGGTACATGATATGATGATAGTGTCAAGGAAGTGTCAAGAAAGAATCCATGTTTTATTTTAAATATGTTTCCATTTATGGGAAAAATGAATACTATCTTTTATGTAACCGCTTTGTTTAAATGTGGAATGTAATGCATGTTTTATGATCTAATTCTCTAAGACTCTAAACCTGAAAAGATCCTCAAGGTGTAATCTTGTAATAACTCAAGATTAAGTAAGGTTTAAGGTTGAGGCCTTATAGTTGGTATTAGATGTCGGTTTAGATAACTTTAGGAGTTATAATTATATTAAATGATTATCCAAAAATATTTTTTTTATGGTCAAATTGAAATGATATAGCATTTAAAGATTACCATGTTGCTTCGCCTAAGATATTTCTGTGATAATAATGGTATTCCATAGAGGAAATGGAGCATATTTTCTAGGAAGGAATACAGAGTATAATGACCTTTTGAATCAGCAACCAGAGATGGTCGGAATCATAATTGAGCAGTTTACTACATTGATGGCTCAGTTGAATCAGGTGGCAAATGGTGGTTGTGTTTATTGATGATATTTTGGTGTTTTCTAAAAGTAAAGAGGAGCATGAAAGACATTTAAGGGTTATTTTTCAAACCTTAAAAGAAAAGAAATTGTATGGGAAATTAAGCGAGTGTGATATTTGGTAGCAAGAAATTTCTTTCCTTGGTCATATTGTTTCTAAAGATGGGATAACTGTTTATTCATAAAAAAAAAAGGTTGTTTAAGAATGGCCAAGACCCACAAATGTAACTGATATTCGTAGCTTCCTTGGTTTGGCAGGCTATTACCGAAGGTTTGTAAGAAATTTTTCACGGTTATATAGTCCAATGACGAAGCTAACTCGGAAGGGTGTTAAGTTTATCTGGACAAAAGAATGTGATGATTGTTTTCAGGAACTGAAAAGAAGATTGGTGAATGCTCCAGTTTTGGAACTACCTTCCAGGAATGGTGAGTTTGTTAACTACAGTGATGCTTCATTGAAAGGACTTGGTTGTGTCCCAATGCAGAATGATCAGCTAATTTCTTATGCTTCATGTCAGTTGAAAACTCATGAGGTAAATTACCCTACACATGATTTGGAATTAGCTGCTATAGTTTTCGCTTTAAAAATTTGGAGACATCATTTGTATGGAGTAAAGTGTGAAATATATACCGATCAGAAAAGTTTAAAGTATATATTCACTCAGAAATAATTGAACATGAGACAGAGGAGATGGCTAGAATTAATCAAGGATTATGATTGTACAATTCATTACCATCCGGGAAATGAAAATAAAGTGGTTGATGCTTTGAGTCGAAAAAGTAATGCTTCATTAGCAATGTTGCATTTGGAACATGATCCTTTGGTTAAAGATTTGATGAACTTTGGCATAGAAGTTGTTGGTGCAGGATGTTCTTCTGTTTTGTTTCAGGTATCAGTGAAATCTTCTCTATCAGACAGAATCAAGAAAGCACAGAAGCAAGACAGTGAGTTGCAGAAAAAAGGTAGAGCTGGTTCAGAAAGGTAAGTTGCCTGAATTCAACATTGATAATGATTGTGTTTTGAGATTTGGGAAGAGATTGTGTGTGCCTTGTGATTCACAGTTGAAGAGAGAGTTGTTATGTGAATCTCATAGTTCTCCATTTTCAGTTCATCCTGGAAGTACTAAGATGTACAGAGATCTGCGGGAGTATTACTGGTGGAATGGAATGAAAAGAGATATTGCTGATTTTACTGTGAAGTGTTTGACATGTCAACAGGTTAAAGTAGAGCGGCAGTTACTGAAAGGGATGCTTCAGCCTTTACCAGTACCAGAGTGGAAATGGGAGAATATATCCATGGACTTCTTTGTGGGATTGTCTAAGACCCCTCTAGGTAATAATGCAATCTGGGTTATTGTTGATTGTTTGACTAAATATGCTCATTTCCTTTCTATACGAGATACTTTTTCCCTAGATCAACTTTCCTGTTTGTATCTTAAAGAGACAGTCAGGTTACATGGAGTTCCTCTCTCCATTGTATCAGATCGTGATCCCAGGTTTACTTCTAACTTTTGGAAAGGCCTTCAGAAGTCGTTGGGCACTGAATTAAATTTTAGTAAAACTTTTCATCCTCAATCAGATGGGCAGTCAGAACGAACAATTCAGACATTGGAGGATATGCTACGTTCTTGCTCTATGGATTATCAGGGAAGTTGGGACCAACATCTTTCTTTGGTTGAATTTTCATATAATAACATTTTTCATTCCAGTATACAGATGGAACCATTTGAGGAGTTATATGGGAAGCGGTGTCGAACTCCAGCTTTTTAGGATGAAGTGGGTGAAAGAAAGCTAATGGGACCAGAATTGGTAGAAGAGTTGGCAGAAAAAGTTCAGCTGATACAGAAACACATGAGAACAGCTCAGAGTAGGCAGAAGAGTTATGCGGACAACAGGAGGAAGGATCTATCTTTTGAGGTAGGTGATCATGTTTTTCTCAAAGTCTCACCATGGAAAAGTGTGATGCGATTTGGAAAGAAAGGAAAGTTGAGTCCAAGGTTCATTGGACCATATGAAATTCTGGAGAGAGTAGGATCAGTTTCTTACCGAGTGGATTTACCTCCGAGTTTATCTCAGGTACACAATGTTTTTCATGTTTCGATGCTGAGAAAGTACATGCCAGATCCATCTCATGTTTTGAGTCCAGAGGTAGTTCAGCTGGAAGAGAACCTATATTAGGAGGAACAACCGGTCCAGATTCTTGACCACAGGGAGAAAGTGTTACAGAATAAGGTAATTCATCAGGTAAAGGTTTTGTGTAAAAACCACATGATTGAAGAGGCAACATGGGAATCTGAAAATGCAATAAGGGATAAATACCCCCACTTATTCGATAAGTAAATAAATTATGGGGACGCAATTTTCTAAAGGGGGGGAAGATGTAACATCCCAAGTAAGTAATGAATAATATATTTTTCTTATCTATGTCTATTAATGACTTAGATAGTGTTTTATAGGCTTAAAATTAGAATAAATTCAATCTTAATCATGGAATACACTAATATTTTTAAAAGATTGTTTTACTGCCTTTTAAGGGCAAACCATTTTTAAATCAAACATTTGACAACTTTATAAGCTCTATTTGTCAAAATAAACTTATTCATTATTATTGGAACATTTAAATTTACTTTGGGTAAATTTTTGGTATTTTGCCGATAAGGTTCATTTTTTTTAATGAATAGTGAAAAATACTGCATTTTACATCAAAACTGATTTTTCATCTAATTTAATTATATGGATATATTATCTTTTGAATTGGTTTTAAAGTTCAATTAGAATATATTTTTACCATTTAATCCAATAGTGGTCGTTTGAATTAATTTCACTTTGAAATTGGACTTAAACTAGTGTCAATCTTTTGATACTTATTGTTTCATAAAAACACGCTATTTGCTCTGACAGCGGGAATTAATTATTAAATTAATTAATGCAACTTATATGTTTTGAATTTTTTAAAATAGACATCATTTTTGAATTCGGAATATCAAATATATCTTAGGGTGAAGTTTTGGTATTTTTCTAGAAAACTTCAATTTTTGATGAATAGTGAAACCACTAAGTGGTACTTATGAAAACTGATTTTTCATTTAAATGAAATTTTACCACCTCTGTGTTTTGAATTTCAAAAATCTGACATACATGGTTTTCATTAAGAAGTAAAATGTGATTCAATGGGATTAAAATAATTTTTTGGTGAATAGTAACTTTTAAGTTTTTAATCGCGATTAGAGGTAATTAGTGTAATTTAATGTAAGAATAATATTTTAATAATATGAAATGAACTTGACACATGTCCTACCCTTATTGGATGTGTCATGGCCGAAAAAGACAATACATGTGTCAACTTGGGGACCCCATGGAGCCACTTTTATAGGAAAATGACATTAATATCTTTAAATTTAATGTTAAAGTAAAAATGTCACAAACATGAGTTGTTTTACTAAAACAATTTTTAAATGGGGTTATACAAGTCATATTTTTTACTATAAATACTCATTAGAAAGATAAAATGATTTCCTACATCATTATATTTGTTTTATAATTTTTAGACATTAAATAAATTAAATTATTTATGACATCATGATGATGGAGCGATTACCTCATTAATAAAGGATTTAAATAAAATGAAAATATAATGTAACATATAAGACCTACACATGTCAAAAACCTATTGTATGGGTATATTTAGACCCTTATCACCTTATCCTAGAATTATATCCATGTGGGACCTTTTAAATCCAAAACTCATTTTAAAATAAAGTAACATTTCTTTACTTTCCAAGAGTGCCCCTCTTCTGCTCTTATAAAAGGCCCCCACCTCTACCACCTTACCCACACTTCCAAAGCCTTTGGCTCGTCCAACCCCTGCCCATTTTGTCTCTCCACATCCCTCTATAACTTTTAGAAGCCTCACTCTCAGCATAAGTCTTCCCAAGGAATCCTTTGAGCTCAAACCAAAGGGAGTTACCCGATTTTAAGGTAATGTCTTCACTTGAGTCCTTTTGTTTTATTTTGCTTCTCCAACCCCCTAAACTCTTTTTATTCATTTCTTTTGTAACAAATCCAGTATCTTCAATATACTAGTATGTTTTTATAATAAGTATTGGAGCTACACTTACACACACCTACATCTAATGTTTAAATAACATACTGTTTCTATGGATGATGAATTTATTCCTCACGAAATGACGATTGTTCAACACTCATATAACACCTTTAAAGGTGTCCATTAATATGTCACTATACTTATATATTATATAAAATATGTTTATGTTTTACTTAAGCTTATGTTTTTTTCATTTATTTCATACCTTTATGGTTTCGATTATGGGTATACGCGATATCTTCATTTTAGGAAGTGCGGACTACCGCCCCCTCAAAGTGATTTGATTCATTAATACCATATGTGGTACGTATAAAGGATAGATTTAATGATATTATATATGATAACATACTATAATTATAATACTATTATGTATCATTATGTTTTAATTCCATTAAAGTATGAGGTAGAAATGAAAGTAGCGTTCATGCATACGTATGGCTTACCGTCTCCATGAACGATGCATTTCATTTCTTATCCCCAAATGTAATGTACTATTATAAGTACATATATATAATGGATATATATGATTTATGTTACATCTAAATGATGAATATAATTCTAGAATTAAAATATAAATATCTCTCATTTAGTTTTAATTCCATTAATATGACATAGAAATGAAAGTAGCGTTCATGCGTACGTACAGCTTACCGTCTCCATGAACGGTGCATTTCATTTCTTACCTCTAAATGTTATGTAATATTGTAAATGAATATATATACTGGATATATATGATATATATGATATATAAATCATGAGTATAACTCTGGATATAATGGATACATGAACAACTTGTAATTATAAAGAGCATATTTTTTACTCAAGTACCAATGATCGTTAAAACGACTGTTATTAACTTAAATAATTACATAGTGTTCATGAAATGGTAATAAGTGATATAAAAGGAATAATTAACTTGAAAAAGGTTCTTAAGAAAGTATAAATTAACTCAAGTTTATTATTCAAGACGTTAAAGAAAAATCGACTCAAGTCAGACCCGAGGTAAGGGACTTCGTCTCAATCTCCATTCATTGAGGCATATTTTGTTTTATACACAACCTTCTTTTATACGGTGTATAAACCCCTTTGACTTTTACGTTTATCCAAAAGGAATCTTTTTTATACGAAGTGTTTTACTAAATGACAAAAGGGAATGTTTTTGTCGTACGTATGCGGAGACAACGACTTCTCCGCCGCCATGACCATTATTTGAGTTTCGGCTTCCTCTACAAGCCATACCATATTTTTATAAGAAAAATAAATACCATGTTTTAGTTTTATTTTATTTTGGTATTGAAAATGGTTTTCATAATGTTTTTATATCAATGTGTTGTATTGATATCTTGTGATTGAAAGCTAGAAATGTTATGTTTCCTTTATGCATGTTTTATGTGATACGATTATGTTGTGGTTCTTGGTCATTATTATGAAGGCGGGTGGTTCCGTGATAAACTAAGGGCGGTTGAGCCCGATATAGATCTCCAATGCATTGGGTAACGTGAAGGAGTTAAAGGTTAAGGTTTCTCTGAAGAGATTTAGGGAATATATTGTGATGGGTATTCCAAACGTAACCAAGAGGGTTACTCCCTACGTAAGAATGTTATGAATGCCTCAAGTTACCTTTATGTCTTATGATTTCTATGATTTATTCATGATTTGATGAGGTATGTTAAAGTGCTTATGTTTTATGGGTAAAGTATGATTTCATTCTTATGTATATATGTACCCATGTTTCCTTTCCATATTTTTATATCCCTTACTGAGCTTTTTATGCTCATCCCAAGTTTTTGAAATGTTTTTCACAGGTCAAGGGAAAGGTACAAGATATGATGATAGTGTTAAGGAAGTGTCAATAAATAATCCATGTTTTATTTTAAATATGTTTCCATTGATGGGAAAAATGAATACTATCTTTTATGTAACCACTTTGTTTAAATGTGGAATGTAATGCATGTTTTATGATCTAATTCTCTAAAACTCTAAACCTGAAAAGATCCTCAAGGTGTAATATTGTAATAACTCAAGATTAAGTAAGGTTTAAGGTTGGGGCCTTATAGTTGGTATCAGATGTCAGTTTAGATAACTTTAGGAGTTAGAATTCTATTAAATGATTATCCAAAAATATTTTTTTTATGGTCAAATTGAAATGATATAGCATTTAAAGATTACCATGTTTCTTTTCCTAATATATTTATGTGATAAGAATGGTTTTCCATAGAGGAAACGGAGCATCTTTTCTAGAAAGGCATACAGAGTATAATGACCTTTCGAATCAGCAACCAGATATGGTCAGAATCATAATTGAGCAGTTTACTACACTGATGGCTCAGTTGAATTAGGTGATAAATGGTGGTTGTGTTTATTGATGATATTTTGGTGTTTTCTAAAAGTAAAGAGGAGCATGAAAGACATTTAAGGGTTATTTTGGAAACCTTAAAAGAAAATAAATTGTATGGGAAATTCAGCAAGTGTGAGATTTGGTTGCAACAAATTTCTTTCCTTGGTCATATTGTTTCTAAATATGGGATAACTGTTGATCCGGAAAAAACAAAGGTTGTTGAAGAATGGCCAAGTCCCACAAATGTAACTGAGAATCGTAGCTTCCTTGGTTTGGCAGGCTATTACCAAAGGTTTGTTAGAAATTTTTCATGGTTATCTAGTCCAATGACGAAGCTAACTCGGAAGGGTGTTAAGTTTATCTGGACAAAATAATGTGATGATTGTTTTTAGGAACTGAAAAGAAGATTGGTGAATTCTCCAGTTTTGGCACTACCTTCCAGGAATGGTGAGTTTGTTATCTACAGTGATGCTTCATTGAAAGGACTTGGTTGTGTCCTAATGCAGAATGATTAGGTGATTGCTTATGCTTCATGTTAGTTGAAAACTCGTGAGGTAAATTACCCTACACGTGATTTGGAATTAGCTGATGTAGTTTTCGCTTTAAAAATCTGGAGGCATCATTTTTATGGAGTAAAGTGTGAAATATATACCGATCACAAAAGTTTAAAGTATATATTCACTCAGAAATATTTGAACATGAGATAGAGGAGATGGCTAGAATTAATCAAGGATTTTGATTGTACAATTCATTACCATCTGGGAAAAGCAAATAAAGTGGCTGATGATTTGAGTCGAAAAAGTAATGCTTCATTAGCAATGTTGCGTTTGGAATGTGATCCTTTGGTTAAGGATTTGATGAACTTTGGCATAGAAGTTGTTGGTGTAGGATGTTCTTCTGTTTTGTTTCAGGTATCAGTGAAATCTTCTCTATCAGACAGAATCAAGAAAGCACAGAGGCAAGACAGTGAGTTGTAGAAAAAGGTAGAGCTCATTCAGAAAGGTAAGTTTCCTAAATTCAACATTGATAATGATTGTATTTTGAGATTTGGGAAGAGATTGTGTGTGCCTTGTGATTCTCAGTTGAAGATAGAGTTGTTATGTGAAGCTCATAGTTCTCCATTTTCAGTTCATCCTGGTAGTACTAAGATGTACAGAGATCTGCGGGAGTATTACTGGTGGGATGGAATGAAAAGAGATATTGCTGATTTTACTGTGAATTGTTTGACATGTCAATAGGTTAAAGCAGAGCGGTAGTTACCGAAAGGGATGCTTCAGCCTTTACCAGTACCAGAGTGGAAATGGGAGAATATATCCATGGACTTCGTTGTGGGATTGCCGAAGACCCCTCGAGGTAATAATGCAATCTGGGTTATTGTTGATCGCTTGACTAAATCTGCTCATTTCCTTGCTATAAGAGATACCTTTTCCCTAGATCAACTTTCCCATTTGTATCTTAATGATATAGTCAGGTTACATGGAGTTCCCCTCTCCATTGTATCTGATCGTGATCCCAGGTTTACTTCTAACTTTTGTAAAGGCCTTCAGAAGTCGTTGGGTACTGAATTAAATTTTAGTACAGCTTTTCATCCTCAATCAGATGGGAAGTCAGAACGAACAATTCAGACATTGGAGGATATGCTACGTTCTTTCTCTATGGATTATCAGGGAAGTTGGGACCAACATCTTTCTTTGGTTGAATTTTCATATAATAACAGTTTTCATTCCAGTATACAGATGGAACCATTTGAGGCATTATATGGGAAGCGGTGTCAAACTCCAGGTTTTTGGGATGAAGTGGGTGAAAGAAAGCTGATGGGACCAGAATTGGTAGAAGAGTTGGCAGAAAAATTTCAGCTGATACAGAAACACATGAGAACAGCTCAGAGCAGGAATAAGAGTTATGCGGACAACAGGAGGAAGGATCTATCTTTTGAGGTAGGTGATCATGTTTTTTCTCAAAGTCTCACCATGGAAAAGTGTGATGTGATTTGGTAAGAAAGGAAAGCTGAGTCCAAGGTTCATTGGACCATATGAAATTCTGGAGAGAGTTGGATCAGTTGCATACCGAGTGGCTTTACCTCCGATTTTATCTCAGGTACACAATGTTTTTCATGTTTCGATGCTGAGAAAGTACATGCCAGATCCATCTCATGTTTTGAGTCCAAAGGTAGTTCAGCTGGAAGAGAACCTATCTTATGAGGAACAACTGGTCCAGATTCTTCACCAAAGGGAGAAAGTGTTACGGATTAAGGTGATTCATCAGGTAAAGGTTTTGTGGAAAAACTACATGATTTAAGAGGCAACATGGGAATCTGAAAATGCAATGAGGGATAAATACCCTCACTTATTCGATAAGTAAATAAATTGCGGGAACGCAGTTTTCTAAATGGGTGAAGGATGTAACATCCCAAGTAAGTAATGAATAATAGATTTTTTTATCTATGTCTATTAATGAATTAGATAGTGTTTTATAGGCTTAAAATGAGAATAAATCCAATCTTAAGCATGGAATACACTAATATTTTTAAAAGATTGTTTTACTGCCTTTTGATGGAAAATCATTTTTAAATAAAACTTTTGACAACTTTATAATCTCTATTTGTCAAAATAAACTTATTCATTATTATTGGAACATTGAAATTTACTTTGGGTAAATTTTTGGTACTTTTCCGATAAGGTTCATTTTTTTAATGAATAGTGAAAAATACTGCATTTTACATCAAAACTGATTTTTCATCTAATTTAATTATATGGATAGATTATCTTTTGAATTGGTTTTAAAGTTCAATTAGAATATATTTTTACCATTTAATCCAATAGTGGTCATTGGAATTAATTTCACTTTGAAATTGGACTTAAACTAGTGTCAATCTTTTGATACTTATTGTTTCATAAAAACACGCTATTTGCTCTGACAGTGGGAGTTAATTATTAAATTAATTAATTCAACTTATATGTTTTGAATTTTGTAAAATAGACATCATTTTTGAATTCATAATATCAAATATATCTTAGGGTGAAGTTTTGGTATTTTTCTGGAAAACTTCAATTTTTGATGAATAGTGAAACCACTAAGTGGTACTTATAAAAACTGATTTTTCGTTTAAATGAAATTTTACCACCTCTGTGTTTTGAATTTCTAAATTTTGACATACATGTTTTTCATTAAGAAGTAAAATGTGATTCAATGGGATTAAAATAATTTTTTGGTGAATAGTAACTTTTAAGTTTTTAATCGTGATTAGAGGTAATTAGTGTAATTTAAGGTAAGAATAATGTTTTAATAATATGAAATGAACTTGACACATGTCCTACCCTTATTTTATGTGCCATGGCCGACCAATAAAATACATGGGTCAACTTTAGGACCCCATGTATCCACTTTGGTAGGAAAATGACATTAATATCTTTTAATTTAATGTTAAAGTAAAAATGTCACAAACATGAGTTGTTTTACTAAAACAATTTTTAAATGGGGTTATACAAGTCATATTTTTGACTATAAATATTCATTATAAATCAAAAAAGATTTCCTACATCATGATATCTTTTTTATAATATTTAGACATTAAATAAATTAAATTATTTATGACATCATGATGATGCAGCGATTACCTCATTAATAAAGGATTTAAATAAAATGAAAAGATAATGTAACATCTAAGACCTACACATGTCAAAAACATATTGGATGGTTATATTTATACCCTTATCACCTTATCCTCGAATTATATCAATTTGGGACCTTTTAAATCCGAAACTCATTTTAAAATAAAGTAACATTTCTTTACTTTCCAAGAGTGCCACTCTTCTCCTCTTATAAAAGGCCCCCACCTCTACCACCTTACCCACACTTCCAAAGCCTTTGGATCGGCCAACCTCTGCCAATTTTGTCTCTCAAAATCCCTCTATAACTTTTAGAAGCCTCACTTTGGGCATAAGTCTTCCCAAGGAAGCCTTTGAGCTCAAACCAAAGGGAGTTACCCGATTTTAAGGTAATGTCTTCACTTGAGTCCTTTTGTTTTATTTTGCTTCTCCAACCCCCTAAACTCTTTTTCTTCATTTCTTTTGTAACAACTCCAGTATCTTCAATATACTAGTATGTTGTTATAAGAATTATTGGAGCTACACTTACACACACCTACATCTAATGGTTAAAGAACATACTGTTTCTGTGGATGGCGAATTTCTGCCTCACGAAACGATGATTGTTCAACACTCATATAACACCTTTAAAGGTGGCCATAAAGATGTCCCTATACTTATATATGATATAAAATATGTTTATGTTTTACTTAAGCTTCTGTTTTTTTCATTTATTGCATACCTTTATGGTTTCCATTATGGGTATAGGTGATATCTTCATTTTAGGAAGTGCGGACTACCGCCCCCTCAAAGTGATTTGATTCATTAATACCATATGTGGTATGTATAAAGGATAGATTTAATGATATTATATATGATACCATACTGAAATTATAATACTATTATGTATCATTATGTTTTAATTCCATTAAATTATGTGGTATAAATAAAAGTAGCGTTCAGGCGTACGTACGGCTTACCGTCTCCATGAACGATGCATTTCATTTCTTATCCCCAAATGTAATGTACTATTATAAGTACATATATATAATGGATATATATGATTTATGTTACATCTAAATGATGAATATAATTCTGGAATTAAAATATACATATCTCTCATTTAGTTTTAATTCCATTAATATGACATAGAAATGAAAGTAGCATTCATGCGTACGTACGGCTTACCGTCTCCATGAACGGTGCATTTCATTTCTTACCTCTAAATGTTATGTAATATTGTAAATGAATATATATACTGGATATATATGATATATATGATATATAAATCATGAGTATAACTCTGGATATAATGGATACGTGAACAACTTGTAATTATAAAGAGCATATTTTTGACTCAAGTACCAATGATCGTTAAAACGACCGTTATTAACTTAAATAATTACATAGTGTTTATGACATGGTAATAAGTGATATAAAATGAATAATTAACTTGAAAAAGGTTCTTAATCAATTAGAAATTAACTCAAGTTTATTATTCAGGACGTTAAAAAACGATCGAGTCAAGTCGGACCTGAGGTAAGGGACTTCGTCTCAATCTCCATTCATTGAGGCATATTTTGTTTTATACACAAACTTCTTTTATATGGTGTATAAACCCCTTTGACTTTTACGTTTATCCAAATGGAATCTTTTTTATACGAATTGTTTTACTAAATGACAAAAGGGAATGTTTTTGTCGTACGTATGCGGCGACAACAACTTCTCCGTCGTCGTGACCATTATTTGAGTTTCGGCTTCCTCTACAAGCCATACCTTCTTTTTAAAAGAAAAATAAATACCATGTTTTACTTTTCTTTTATTTTGGTATTGAAAATAGTTTTCAGAATGTTTTTATATCAATATTTTGTATTGATATCTTGTGGTTGAAAGGTGGAAATGTTATGTTTCCTTTATGCATGTTTTATGTGATACGATTATGTTGTGGTTCTTGGGAATTATTATGAAGGCGGGTGGTTCCGTGATAAACTAAGGGCGGGTGAGACCGATATAGCTCTCCAATGCATTGGGTAACACGAAGGAGTTAAATGTTAAGGTTTCTCTGAAGAGATTTAGGGAATATACTGTGATGGGTATTCCAAACGTAACCAAGAGGGTTACTCCCTACGTAAGAATGTTATGAATGCCTCAAGTTACCTTTATGTCTTATGATTTCTATGATTTATTCATGATTTGATGAGGTATGTTAAAGTGCTTATGTTTTATGGGTAAAGTATGATTTCATTCTTATGTATATATGTACCCATGTTTCCTTTCTATATTTTTATATCCCTTACTGAGCTTTTTATGCACATCCCAAGTTTTTGAAATGTTTTTCACGGGTCAAGGGAAAGGTACAAGATATGATGATAGTATCAAGGAAGTTTCAAGAAAGAATCCATGTTTTATTTTAAATATGTTTCCATTTATGGGAAAAATGAATATTATCTTTTATGTAACCACTTTGTTTAAATGTGGAATGTAATGCATGTTTTATGATCTAATTCTCTAAAACTCTAAACCTGAAAAGATCCTCAAGGTGTAATCTTGTAATAACTCAAGATTAAGTAAGGTTTAAGGTCGGGGCCTTATATCGAGTCATACCAATCACACTATGTATTAGATTAAACTTTGTTTTATTAATACACATAACAAATGACTTATAGATTTTTGTATTAAAGTATCAAAACAATATGAATGTGTTTCATAATTTTTGAGTATGACACGTGCGTTTTGAACTAAAATGTCATTTTTAAACTCAAAACACATAGTTTGAGTCATATCAGGTACAGTGTGTATCGGATTGAGTGGAGGCTAATTCCTACATGTCACAAATTAATTATAAATTTTTTTCCTAGTGTTAAAATAATCTGAATATTTTTTCTTGGTTTTGAGTATGTGGCGTGTGTTTTGAACTAAAATGTTAATTTTAAATAAAATTACAGACTTGGAGTCATATTGGTCACACGGTGCATTTTATTTATGTGTGGTTGATTCCTACATATTAAAAATGACTTAAGGATAATTTTACTAAAGTATGAAATCAATCCAAATTTGTTTTCTTAGTTTTGAGTTGTTGTGTTTCTTTTTTACGAAAATGTCATTTTAAACTGAAAACATGCATTTTGAGACATACCAGTCACATAATGTGTTTTTGACATGATACTAATTCTAATATGTAAAAAATTAATTATGAATATTTTTTAAGTATCAAGACAAAACAATCATGTTTTATCAGTTTTCAGTGAGTGATAAGTGTTTCGAACTAAAATGTCAATTTCAAACTGATAATAGACACTTTGAGTTATACCGAGCACCCTGTGAGTTGGATTGAGGTGGGGATAATTACTAAAACTCACAAATTACTTATGGATAATTTTCCTAAATTATCAAAACAATATGAATATTTTGGTCAATTTGAACTATGTGATGTGTTTTTTGAACTAAAATGTCAATTTTAAATAAATAAACACACTTTTAGTCATACTTGTCATATCGTGCATTAAACTTATGTTCAGTTGATTCCAACATGTCAAAAATAACTTAATGATAATTTTAATAAAGTATAAAAACAATATTAATTTGTTTTCTAGGTTTTTAGTATGTCACATGTCATTTTTACTAAATGTCAATTGAAAATGAAAACACGCACTTTGAGTCATACTGATTGCATCATGTTTCAGTTTGATGTGAGACTGATTCTTACACATCAAAAATGACTTATGAATTTTTTTCCATAAATTATCAATACATTTAGAGTGAATGTTCTTTTTTTAGTGAGTGACATACATTTTGAACTAAAATGTCAATTTTAAATAGATAACATGCACTTTGAGTCATATCGAGAACACCGTGTATCGGATTGATGTGAGGCTAATTCCTACACATAAAAAATTATTTATGGATCATTTTCCTAAATTATAAAAATAATATTAATGTTTTTTATTGGTTTTTAGTATGTGATTTTTGTTTTGAACAAAAATGTCAATTTTAAATAAAAACACACTTTGACTCATACTGGTCGCACTATGCATCGGATTCACCAATAGTTAATTCCTACACATCAAAAATGACATAAGGATAATTTTCATAAAGTATAAAAAAATCTAAATTATTTTTATTGATTTTGAGTATGTCACGTTCCTTTTTATTTAAAATGTCAATTTAAATTGAAAACATTCACTTTGAGTCATACCAGTCACATCATGTGTCAGTTTGACATGTGACTAATTCCTGCATGTCAAAAATTAATTATTAATTTTTTTACTAAATTATCATGAAAATACAAGTTTATTTTCTTATTTTTTAGTGAGTGACATAAGTTTTGAACTAAAATGTCAATTTTAAACTTATAACAAACACTTTTAGTCATATTGGGAATATCGTGTATCAGATTGAGGTATAACTAATTATTACACATCACAAATGATTTATGGATCATTTTACTATAGTATCAAAAAAATACAATAGTGTTATCTTAGTTTTGAGTATGTGAATTGTTTTTTGAACTAAAATGACAATTTTAAATAAAAATGCACTTTGATTCATATCAATCACACTGTGAAATGGATTAATGTGCGGTTGATTTTTACACATCACTAATAACTTATGAATTAATTTCCTAAAGTAAAAAAAACAATACAAATGTGTTTGTTCAGTTTTGAGTATGTGAATTTTTTATTAAAATGTCAATTTAAACTAAAAACATGCACTTTGATTCATACTAGTCATATCATGTATCGTTTTAGCATTGACTAATTCCTACATGTCACAAATGACTTATGAATAGTTTTCCTAAAGTATCAAGATAATACAAGTGTTTTTTTTTTCTTGATTTTTAGTGTGTGGCACACATTTTGAACTAAAATGTCAATTTTAAACTGATAACATACACTTTGAGTCATACTAGGCACACCGTGTATTGGATTGAGGTGCGGCTAATTTCTATACATTATATATGATTAAATAATTGTTTTCTAAATTATCAACACAATACAGATGTTTTTTCTCATTTTTTAGTATGTGAGGTGTGTTTTGAACTAAAATATTAATTTTAAACTGATAAAATGAACTTTGAGTCATATTGGAGACACCATGTATCATATAGAGGTGTAGTTGATTCCTACACATCAAAATTTTCTTATGGATTGTTTTCCGAAAGTATCAAAATAATATGAATGCCTTTATTTGGCTTTGAGTATGTGATGTGTGTTTTGAACTAAAATATAAATTATAAACTAAAAACATAGACTTTGAGTCATACCGAGAACACTATATATCATATTGAGTTGTAAATGATTAAGGTGTGTCTAATTTCTACAAATTTCATGATAGATCTTTTGGGAATTCATAATTTTCCATTAAACTATTGCAAAATCCCTTGGTAGATGTGTCCTTCTGATTCACTTCACATTTCAGGTAATATGTGGTTTCTTCTTCCATCCAAAAGAAACATGTTCTCACTTTTTTGGATTATTTTAAATAGTTGAAATCAAAGTATGACTTCCTAAAATATCTATGTAAAAAAATAAATAAGTATCTGATAAAAATGATAAAGAAATTAACTTTAAAATAGTAAATTAAATGATGAAAAAATTAACTAAATAAGTAGTATTAATTCACCTTTTCATGATGTTTGTATAAATTTTTAACCCATTTCCCTATCTCCACTATCTCAATTAAATCCTCAAAGTCCAATCTATCATGAGAATGAGTAGCTTCAAACATTTTACTAT
Source organism: Viscum album (assembly GCA_963277665.1). Lineage (NCBI taxonomy): Eukaryota > Viridiplantae > Streptophyta > Magnoliopsida > Santalales > Viscaceae > Viscum > Viscum album. The sequence continues at coordinate 460,081,707 of OY728127.1, forward strand.
CTCTATCATGTTTGGAACATCATTTATTGGATTCAGGTGAAACTGATTCTTATAAGTCACAAATGAATTATGAATCATTTTCCTAAAGTATCAAAATAATTTGAATGTTTTTTATTGATTTTGAGTATCTGATGTGTGTTTTGAACTAAAATTTCAATTTTAAACAAAAAACATAAAATTCAAGTCATACTGGGAATACCATGTATCGGATTGAGTTGTGGTTGATTCCTACACATCACATCATGTATTTTTATTCTTCAATGAATTCAAAATTAAGGGTTATCTAACAATATTGTTGTTTGATAACCTAAAATGTTGAATGCATTACAGAATAAAAAAAGTGCATCATCTTGAGAGAATCATCCTTGTTGAGTTCATAATCATAGAACATGAGTGCATCATGAGTGTATCATCCTTCTTCATAATATCTATGAAAATTAAAAAAAATACTAGATAAAAATGATAAGTAAATTAACTAAGAAATAATAGATATAATGATATGAAAATTAACAACATAATTAGTAGTAAGTCACCTATTTGTAATGTCTGTATACATTCTAACACCATGTATTCTTCCCATTAATTTCTAAAATAATCGATTTTATATTTTAAATACAAGTACTGTTGATAGTCCTAGTAGTACTAGAAAAATATAAATAAACAAATTATTAAAAAATATTTTTAATTAAATTGTAATTATCATCAGAAATACCTCATCGAGGATGCTAGTTTGTTGATGAAAAATTATATCTTTCATAAATTCACAAACATAATAATTGTAATGTGGTTTCTTAGTTTTGAGTATGTAACATGTGTTTTGAACTAAAATTTCAATTTTAAACTAAAAACATAAACTTTGAGTAATATTTGGTATAATGTGTATCAGATTGAGGTGTAGTGGATTCCTACACATCACTCTATGTATTTTTATTCTATAATGCATTTATAATTTGGGGTTATCAAAAAAAATTGTTATTTTTTGACCTAGAATGTTGAATGTGTTACAGAATAAAATGAAAATTACATCATCATGAGTGCATCATCCTTGTAGATGAATTCTTTTATTCATGATCTCTATAAAAACTAAAAAAATAATTATAAGACAAAAATTATAAAGAAATTAACTAAAAAAGTAGATAAAATGATGGAAAAATTAACTAAATAAGTAGTATAAAGTCACATATTCATGATGTTTGTATACATTCTGACACCATGTATTATTCACATTTATTTATAAACAAAAATATTTACCCTTGTGAATACTATGACTGTTGACAGTCCTAATAACACTATAAAAATATAAATAAACAAATTATTGATAAATATTTTAAATTAAATTGTAATTATTATCAGAAATAACTCTTCGGGGATGGTAGTTCATTGATAGAATATGATATCATTAATGGATTTTCAAACATAATAACCATAATTCTTTCCATTAGTTTGTTTCAGGCACCACAAAAACATTGAGAAAGATAAGTAGTTTTTTTTACATATGTTTTGATAGTGGAATGTTATTATATAACCATAATAATTATATAATAAGTAGTATTAAGTCACATCTTTATGATGTTTGTATACATTCTGACACCATGTATTCTTCTCATTCATTTCTAAACAAATATATTTCCCCTTGTTAATACTAGGATTGTTGATAGTCCTGGTATCACTGGAAAAATATAAATAAACAAATGATTAATAAATATTTTAAATGAAATTGTAATTATCATCAGAAATAACTCTTCAGAGATGGTAGTTTATTGATGTAATATTATATATTTAATAAATTTTCAAATATAATAACCACAATTTTTTCCATTAGTTTGTTTTAGGCACTACAAAAACATTGATAAAGATAAGTAATTTGTTTTGACATATGTTTTGATAGTGGAATGTTATTATATATACTGTAATAATTATCCATTTTTATAATTTTATAGTATTTTTTCTCATGGACTGGTCTCTCCCAAATGTACCCAATTTTTTAGGGTTAAGTAGTCTCTTATAGTATAGCTTGGTTTGTTGAATCATCAAATACCTAAGAAGAAACATATATACTGGTATATTATATGGATTGTTTTTTTCTATGAAGTGGAAAACTTTGGGTTGATTTTATATGTGTTTAAATTATCACTAAGAGATCTATTTTAATTAAAATTATGAGAAAATGAGTTGGTCCTAGGTTATCACTTGGGGTGGATTGGATGAATTTCTTTTTAGACTATTTCAATTTCTTAAATTTAAGATGGGCTCATTCAAAGAAGTAAAACTACCATCATCACTTACTGGTTTAATACCTACACACCCAAATACTAATCACCTATACACTTAGAGGATCATATTTATGATCACTCTAAAGTAAAGGTACATATTAGCACTTGAAGTGTGTGACCTTCAAATTCAACAAGGATGAATAAGTTTTAAGGTCATAAAACAAAATTTTCAATTAAAATAAGTGATTGGAAATTAATAGAGTGAGAAATAACATCCAATAAATGTCCTTTATACTCCCTTAGATCAAACAATAATAGTTTTATCCCTCCATTGATGTAATTATCTCAATGGAAGTGAAGAGTAGACTCATGAGGGTGGAATTGAAGAAGTGAAAAACAATGAAATAATGAACACTCCACCATTGTTTGAAGGGTTTATCTCTTATATGTGTGAATAAATTCACACCTTAATTAAATGGTATCAATGTTTTAACAAAAGGAATAGAAAATGAGAATAATAATATGTTTTATTAAGATACTAAGGTTATTCGAATAACTTACAATTGAAAGAGGAACATTACAAAGACAAAGTAGCAGTATAACATTACAATGAAACAAATCACAAAAGCATCTTAAAATACTTAAACACCACTACATTAAGTAGTAATTTTTGTGTCAAGACTCCAATATTTAAAGTCACCCCAATTAATGGTGGTAGACCTAGGTGGGTGGAAAGTTAATGAAGAGAAAACTTTTCCACCCTTGACAAAAATCCAAGCCAGCTTGCATACACTAAATAGACATTCCAAAATAAGCTTCTATATGGAAAAATTGTGGTGGTTAACAGAACAATAAAATGAATATTAGGATGTACCTTGATAGACTGTAAAATTTCAGCCCAAATGGAAGATGTGTTTTTGAGATATTTTCAAAATAGTGGGCTATTTTTCTGGGCCATAGAATATGGCCCTGAATTTCATATTCAACTTGGGATGCCTGGAACTCCATTAAAACATCAAAAATAGCTAAGTAAGCTATTAAATTATATGTTCCCTAGGATTTCCTATATTTCCAGTTCAAATTTGAGAAGTATTGTACTTGGATCATGGATTCTACATTAATTTTATTGGGCTATTGTCCAGTTTACTTCATCCAAAATGTGTTGGTATGAAATCCCACTTTAGTCATATTCCAATGTGATTCTTCAAGTGCTCCAAATGAATGAAATATTCCCAATGGAATGGTAAATCTGGAAATGAAGTAAGAAATTTAAATCAATATCCGTGTGGGATTAAAAATGTGTCTCAAAATATACCAAGTAATAGTTCACTTTAAGTAATAATTGCAATCATGATGTGAAATAATGTTCAAATTGTAAAATACACTAAAAATGGTGTTTATAAATAATGAATCACATGAATGTTATAATATGTAAATTTAATATTATAATATTTTAGTGGCTAATAACACCCCACCCCCAACTTGATTTTTTCTAGTCTAGAGAAAAAAATTATCTAAAAAATATGAAATTTGAATTCCATTTTCCATAAACATTTTAATATAAAATGCTCACCAAAAGACCTCATACCAAGAAATTATAAAACCGATCAAAATATTTTAATACAATATAGGTTCATAATTATATCCCAATCCCAAGAACATTCCTTTTTTCAATTTCATTAGCACATTTCATCCAATTTCAATTAAGAATGATGATGTGTTGTGCATCACAATAGACATGGGGGTTCATTTTTATTCAAGGGAGGAAAGATGGAAGTGATAGGTGGAATCACATTTTAATATTAAGATGAGTATTCAATTTTTTTGTTTTTTTTTTTACTTTTTTCATGGTAATTTAAATTGAACCCAATCAATTCAACCCCTATAGTGAGACTTTACCGATGACTCCCAATCTCAAATACGTTAGGGAACCAAGTGAATCCCACATACTAAGGCATCATCTCAAATTAACTCAATCAAAAACAAATTAAAATTACCAAAAATAGTGATAAAATTTCCATATTTGGGCTAAAAAACTATGGATTCATGATCCCCTAGTGCTAAAAGTCACACATTAGGTCAATCCATTTCTCTACACACAATTTTTTTTTGTTTTTTTATATACAATTTTTCTGGTTTTTAATTGATTTTTTTTAATACCCATGTTAAAATTAAAACATTCACCAAACCTATGCTATTTATTATGGGACCCCAAGAACTAAAATTAATACCCCATAATCCAAAGTATGTTCATTTTGAATTTTTTATTAATTGGATGAAAATGTAAATGGTGAAAATCATATTATATAGCGACACTTTCCAAAATCTATTCCCATGAACTTAAAAATAGATTAAAATTAGAATCAAGGCATGAAAAATTACTTGATATTCAGTTTCAAAGTTTAAAATGTGTATTATCATGTTCAAGGTTAAATAAATTTTTCCTTCCACTAACATGAATTATTTTTCATTTCAAATATTTTTTTATTTATTCACACACAAAAAAATTATTTAATCCCCCCCAACTTATAATAACATTGTCCCTAGTGTCTAAAAAAAGAAAATTTAGAATGGGGTATAGGTATAAGATAGGAGTTCAAAAATGAAATTGAAAATGATAATCATGGTATGAAGTCACCTGGTGGTTGAAGTTGAAGTTTTTGTTGCTCCCATTTAATCCCTTGATCATCATATCACTCAAATAAGCCTCATAAATGATTATAGTTTGTGTCTGTACACCTATTATTTTACTAAAAATTAATTAATCTCAAAATCCTTTGAATCTTACACACAAAAACAATTATGACACAATGTAAACCCCTTGAGATTCCCTTAGCTAAAAATAAAAAAAACAAAATGAAAGGAAAAAAATGTACCTATTTATTTTGAAACTCCAAACCTTGAGGAAATGTAAAGGTAAAGGTTGTATTTCCTCCTATAAAGCACTTTTTTTAATTTCATTAGCCCAACATGGACCCTAAATCTATTAAATTTTCTCTGGTTCATAGTTTGGCTTAGTTAACTCATCCTTTGTTTCTTGTAAATTGAATGATTCAATGAATTCTTTTAAACTATGACCATTTACTTTGAAGACATGACCACTAGTGGGATCTAGAATCTCTATTTCCCCATAAGGGTACACATGATTCACTATATAAGGACCTAACCATATGAACCTTAAATTTCTTGGGAGTAAATGAAGTTTGGAACTATACAAGAGCATGAATTTTCATGATTCAAAGTGTTTGAATTTTAGATTACTAGATTGGTAGGCTTTAACTCTAGATTTATTAATCATTAAATTTTCATAAGCCTCCATCCTAAGTTCCTCAAGTTCATTAAGATCTAATTTCGTCTTTTTTTCATCCAAAGAAATGTCAAAGTTCATTTTTTTTATTGCCCAAAAGGCCTTGGGTTCAATTTCAACAGGTAAATGGAATGATTTTCCATAAACAAACCTATATGGTGACATGATTAGGATGGTTTTGAACACAGTATGATATTCCCAAAGATAATCCAAGAGTTTTTCAGACCAATATTTCCTATAGTGATTGAAATTTTTTTCAATAATTTTCTTAATTTATCTATTTTCCAACACATCTTGACCATTGGTTTGATAATGGTATGTAGTGTAAACTTTGTGAGAAATCAAAAACTTATACATTAGTGTAGAAAAGGGATAGTTGTATAAATGGGTTCCATGATCACTTATGATAGCCTTCGGAATTCCAAATCTAGAAAATATATGCTATTTCAGGAATCAGATCACATTATGATGGTCATTGGACTTAGTGGGAATGTAATCAACCCATTTTGATACAAAATCAATGTTTAATAGTATTTATACATATCCCCTAGAGTTTGGTAAGGTTCCCATGAAATCAATTCCCCAATAATTAAATATTTCAATAACTGGAATGGGAGTAAGGGGAATTTGATTCCTTTTGGTTATAGATCCTAATTGTTGACATCGAGGAAAACTTTGGAAGAATGTGAATGAATATTTAGTGAGATTATTACAGAATAAACCACTTTTTAGGACCTTTTTAGTGGTTTTATTTGTGTAAAATTTTTCCCCACATGCCTCCCCATGATAGAAATCTAGGATAGACTCTTGCTCAGACTCAGGAACACATCTCCTAATGATTTGATCAAGACAGAACTTAAAGAGGTATAGATCATAAAACATATAGTTTTTGACATAATAAAGGAATTTATTATTAGAATGGGTCCCAATTAATTGTATAATGTCATCTATAACCAAATGGTTTGTTATGTCAGTATACCATGTGCAATCACTCATAGAATAGAGGTACTCATCAAGAAATGAATCAGACATAGAAAGGTGATGTGGGCTGCCTTTGAATTCCATCCTAGAGAGGTTATCATATGAAACATTCTCAACACCATTTTTATCCTTAATGGTTAAATCAAACTCTTGAAGAAGAAGGACCCATCTAATCGATCTATCATTGGAATCTTGTTTTTGGAAAATGTATTTTAGAGCTAAATGATCAGTGAAAACAATGATGGGGGGTCCTAAGAGATAGGACCTAAATTTCTCTAAGTCAAAATAAAAGTAAGTAACTATTTATAAGTGGTGGTGTAGTTTATTTATGCATCATTTAATAATTTACTTACATAATAAATGACACATGGAGTTTTCTCACAATGTTGTTGTAAAACAGCTCTTGCAACGAAGTCGCTCGCATCACACATGATCTCGAATGGAAGTTTCCAATTACAATATTTCATGATAGTTGGATAGATAAGATATGAATTGAGTATTGATAATGATTCCTCATATTTTTCTATCTATATAAATGGATCATCATTTACTAAAAGAGCACAAAGTAGTCGGTAAATGGAGATAAAAATCCAAATGAACCTTTTATAGAAAATAGAATGTACTAAGAAGGACCTCAATTCCTTGATATTTTTTAGATATGGAAGGTAATTAATGATATCAACCTTATCTTTATCAACTTAAATCCCTATATTAAAGACCATATGGCCTAGATTTAGTCCCTCTTTTACCATGAAATGGAATTTTTTCCAATTTAGGATGATATTATTATCCTCGCATCTAGACAAAACCCTTTAAACATTTAGAATGAATATATACAATTTATCACTAAATATAGATAATTAATCCATAAATACCTCTAAACAATCCCTCACCATGTCATAGAATATTCCCACCATGCACTGCTGGAAGGTATCAGGGGAATTACATAACCCAAAGGGAATATTCTTGAAAGAAAAAGTTCCAAATTAATAGGTTAAGGTTTTTTTCCCTTGATCTTATAAGGAGACCTCAATTTAATTATGCCCATAGAATCCATCTAGGAAGCAGTAGAACTGATGACCTGCCACTTTCTTAAGGACTTAATCAATTAAGGGCAATAGGAAATGGTCTTTATTGGTGAATGAGTTTAACATATTATATTTAATACGCACTCTACATACACTACTGACCCTTGTGGGGAGTAGATCACCATACTCATCAGTGATCATAGTGATTCTAGACTTCTTTAGAATAACTTGAATTGGGCTTACCCACTCACTATCATCAATAGGGTACCCTCTTTCAAAAACTTAAGAATTTATTTCCTTACCACATCCATAATATTGGTATTTATTCGCCGCTAAGGTTGTTCACATGGATTTTATTTAGATTCTAGAACAATATTATGAGTTCCAATGAGTGGGTAATCCTAGGAATATCAGAAAGGGTCCATCCAATTGCTTTCTTATGATTTCCTAGGATATCCAGAAGCATCATGTCCTGGTTGTCTTTAAGAAATGTAGAAATGACAACAAGAAAGGTTTGATTTTCCCCTAATAATTCATACTTGAGTGATGAAGGTAAGACCTTAAATTCGAGATAATATTGGTTAACACGTTCAAAAGAAGGATGGGACCTTGTATCGAACTTGGTTTCTTTTTCCAAACTTCTTGATAGAATTGTTTTTTTAACAGAATTTTTAACCACAAAATTGACTATATCAATGCCATGAATGGTTATAGACTAAATTTTTCTCATTTCACCAATGGTATCATTGATTGTTGATCTTGAAAAATCATCAGGTGTTTTCTAAAACAGATTCAAGCCAAGGAGAAAAACTTCGATCATGTGAAAAAAAGAAATCAATATCATCTTGACCTAAACACACTTCTATTATTACTTGATGTTCCTCTAGTTCACTACCAACACACCAAATCCAATTGATTTCATTGATCTCTTAATCATCTCCAATTTTATATTTTTTATTATAAATGTTTAGATAGAGTCTCATGTTTCCAAATGTTATTATCATGTTCTCATTCCGAACTCAGATGACTGAGTTGATTGTTGCTAAGAAGGGATGACCAAGGATGATGGGTGTTTTCTCCCTAGGACCTAATATTGAATTATTTTCAAGGATAATGAAGTTTTTAGGGTAAATTAAATTTTCAAATTTCACCAAAATATCCTTTAAGATCCCCTTTGTAGCTCAAACACTATGATCATCAAGTTTAAGAGTGGCAGATGTGGGTTAGAGTTCTTCGAGCCCTAACTGAAACTACATAGAATATGGAATGAGGTTCACATTAGATCTTACATCACAAAGGGATTTGATAAATTTATTCTATCTTAAATCCACATTGATGTAAGGAAATCATAGATCTTTAAACTTAGGAGGAATGGTCCCTTGAATAGTGGTACCCACATTAGCATCCAAAAGGACTTGGTTTTGATGTGAAATTTTCCTTTTAAAAGTGAAAAAGTCCTTAAGGTACTTTAAGTAGGTTGGAATGGTTTGGATTTCATCAATAATGGGAATGTTAAAATTAACCTGGGTTAATATTTCCCTCAAAGTTTCATTCAATTCTGCTTTATATTTTCCTATCACGCATTGAGGTAACGGAGAAGGTTGTTTGAGTGTGTGGTGAGGTTTTGGTTTTTCACAATCTCATTGGGTTTTTCAAAGTCTCAGGGTTTTTATTCATAATTTTCATTTGATTTTGAATATTTTAATGGTTATTAAATGGTTTGAGAATTTTGTGGAGGGCAGGGGTTTGTTTCTTGTGGTGACTGGGTTGTTGGATGGGTTGTTGGTTATCTTTACAGCATAATCCTAGATAATCATTGTAGCTTGGATTGAAAGTGTTTTAGTACTATGGATTCTAAAATTTAAGATAATTTAACTTTGTTGGTGGTCCTCCAAAAATAAAATCTTTAATGGAAGGTGTGGTTTGGAAATTTTTAGTATTATGGTCATGTTTGTCACAAATTGTGTAAACAGGGTCAACAGTTTGTATTTCATGGACCTTTCTAAGATCGATCTCTTTGACCTTCATAGTGAGTGAAGCAAGTTTTTTTTCAAGTATTTATTCTTTACTAAGTGCGTGAATTTTACTATATTTGTCTGGCTTCTTATAGTAATGTGATGTTCCCCATGTTTGGTTTTGTTCGGACAAACCTTCTAGATACTCGTAAGTATCATTTGGGGCTTTTTTTAAGGTTCCATTACACATCATGTCAATAAATTTTTTGTTTTCCAAACCCAACCCTTAATAGAATATTGAAACTTGTTATAGGATTGAAAATAGATGGTGATTTACAATACAATTTTTATTTTTTCTTTGAACCTTTCATAATTTTTGTAAAATGACTCCCCTACTTTTTTGAAAAAAATTTGGATACTATTTTTAAGTGTAATTGTTTTGTGTTGGGGGGAAGTATATTTTGTATAATTCTCTTTTCAGTTGGTCCCGTGAGTGGATTAATGAAGGTATTAGATTTTTTAACCAATTATTTTCTCAATAATTTAGTTATAAAGGCAATATAATCGTCTTATCTGAATCAAGTTGATTTGGGGGCACATGGTTTCAATAATGTCATTGAATTCCTTGACATGAAGGTATGAAATTCCTGACTCCATCATGTGGAAGGTTGGAAGGTGGTTTAGGACATGAGGTTTGAATATAGAGTGTTATTATCCTAGGGAATAATGTATATTTAAAGAGTTTTAATTGGTCCAAGATGGTGTGAGGTAGTCATTCATGGTTTGATCGATGGTATTCCCCAAGGTTGGGGATACCTCATTTGGATTTCCATTTTGGTTCCTGTTTGGGTTTATGAGTTGGTTTCTTTGAATAACCTCCATTGAAATGGGATCAATTTTTGACTTTGTAGTATTATGAAGAATAAGATCTAGTGGAAAGATACCCCAAGTCATTCTTGACTCCCCAAACTTAGTACTATACACCCTAACAAGTCAGTTTGATTGGTCATGGGTATAGGCAGACAAGCGCCAAGAAAAGTGAAAAATAAAAGAAAATGATTTGATACTAGGTTATCACTTTGGGTGTATTGGATGAATTATTTTTTAGGCTATTTCAATTTCTTAAATTTGAGATGGGCTCATTCAATGAAATAAAACTGCCATCATCACTTACTATATTAATACTTATACACCCTAATACTAATCACCTATATACTTGTAGGATCATATTTATGATCACTCCATGGTAAAGGTTCTTATTATCACTTGAAGTGTGTGGACATAAAATTCAACAAGGACAAAGAAGTTTTAAGATCATCAAACAAAATTTTCAATTAAAAGAAGTGATTAGACATTAATAGAGTGATAAATAACATCCAATACATCCCCTTGATACTCCCTTGTATCAACCCATAATAGTTTTATCCCTATATTGATTCTATGATATCAATGGAAGTGGTAAGTCGATTCATGAGGGAGGAATTGAAGAAGTGAAAAACAATGAAATAGCAAACACTCCATTGTTGTTTGAAGGATTTCTCTCTTTGATGTGTGAATAAATTCACACCTTAATGAAAGGTATAAAAATTTTAACAAAATTAATATAAAATTAGAATAATAATAATTTTTATTAATATACTAAGGTGATTCTAATAACTTATAATTGAAAGAAGAACATTATAAAGACAAAGTGGCATCATAACATTACAATGAAATAGAGCACAAAATCATCCTTAACTACTTCAACAAAACTAACTTAAATAATAATTTTGGAAGGCTTGGGTCGAGCCTCCAATAGTTAAATTCATCCCAATTAATGGAAGTAGTCCTGGGTGGGTGGAAAGTTAATGAAGAGAATACTTTTCCACCTTTGACAAAAATCTGATCCAGCTTGTATTCACCAAATAGACATGCCAAAACGATCTTCTAGATGGATCAATTGGGGTGGTATATAGAAGAATAAAATTAATATTATGATGTCTCTTTATATCCTGTAAAATTTCAACCCAAATTGATGTTGTATTTTTTAGATATTTTTGAAATAGTGGGATGTTTTTTTGGGACACAGAAACTGGCCCAGAATTTCATATTCAACTTGGGCTGCATGTAACTCCATTAAAACATCAGAATTAGATTAGTAAACTATGGAATTAAATATTTACTAGGATTTAATCTACCTATAGATAAAATTTGAGAATAATTAGTCTTGGATCATGGTTGATAATGTAATTTTATTGGTCTGATGTCCAGTTCACTTCGCCCAGAATGTGTTGGCATGAAATCCCACTTTGGTCATCTTCCAATATGATTCTTCAAGTGTTCCATAAGAATGAAATATTCCAAATGGAATAGAAAATATAAAAATGAAGTATGAAAATCAAATAAATATTAATGGGGTATTAACAATGTGTCTCAAAACATACCAATTAATAGTGAACTTTAAGAAAGAATTGCAATCATGATGTGAAATAATGTTTAAATTGTAAAATACACTAAAAATGGTGTTTATAAATAATTAAGCATGTGAATATTATAATATATAAAATTAATATTATCCTATTTCAGTGGATAATCATGTAATATCATCATTCTATGATTTTTATGATATTTAAAATCTACCCTATCATAATATAATTTTCATTAAAACATAATATAAAATGTATAACTTGAAGTTTATTTGTAAAATGTTGCATGAAATGTATTACAAATTGATAAAAATCATCATGTGTCGTCGATTTTTTTGGTATCTATACATTGAATCCATAAAATAAATCATTGGAGCATCCAAATTGATTTTAATGAGTAACCAATGCTGCTTAAAAAATGAATAAGTAATTAAAGGAATGAAAATATATTCGATATGGTTAAATTATAGTTTACCCTCATATTTTGGGTATTAAGAATAGTTTATTGTCTGTAAGTTTGTTTTCAAACATTGTGGATAATTTTTCCACTATTACTTTATATTTCTTTGGTTCCAATGAGAATAGTTGTTTAGAATTTATGTGAGGACTAATGAGTCCAAATTTTTATACACAGGATTTTACCTTAAAATAGTATTGATATATACACCTGAAAAAATTATGAATAGTATTTAGTCATAATTAACATATTAGATCATCTATTGGACAAAAAATCATGAAAACACACCTCATGTATACATTTAAAACTGAGACTCCAAGTTATTCATGCTTGATGATTTCATTTGTATTCTCAAGACCAATATAGCCCATAATGGTCTCTTCATACATTTGTTATTCAAAATCAATTATGGCTATATCACCACTTTTTAACATTGTATCCACATAAAAATTTAATGTTAGTAAATGTGGAAGTTGAACAGGTGGGGTAAAGGTACTTTATGAAGATATTTTTTATTAGTTGGTTGATCCTTTAGATTGTTTTTATTTGACCTTCCATTTCACCCCCTTCCCTTGGTCCTTCTATAATAACATTCATCAGTTCAGGCCTTTTTCATTAATTTTTAAAGGTTTTTCATAAAAAATAAATTGTAAATGGGTACCTTTTTATCGTCATATATTTGTACAAGATCAAATATCCATGCTATGAAAGTTATAATAGAAAGATAGACCATATGAATATCTACACCATCAAGTGGAACAAGTAGCTCGGTGCTCAAATCATAATCTACATGAATCCCCACTCTCAAATGACATATTTGAATTTGTTTGTTGTATATAATATATCCTTGTATATTGTACAAGGTACCCCTTTCAACAAGGTGATGGGTGGGTGTTGATAGATATAAATCACAATCATTTTCACCCTATATAATATCAGTATAGGAAATGTATCAGTGTCTGTCGAATTTTCATTTCATGGAAACAATTAAGAAAATATTGATTACCTCTTCTAAGATATCCCTTTAAGGGGAATGTCTTGCCTCAAAGTTGGTGGGGTGGGTGGTATCTTCATGTAGTGGTTGTTTTTGCGTTGTTTCTTATCTTTGATTCCTTCCCATAACATTTTCTAACAACTCAAACTGCCAATTAAGTTTTTATTATAGAGAATATAATTGTGCCTAAATATCTTCCATTTTCTTATATTTATCCCACTATTCATTTATTTTCTCAAAATATGTTTGGAGTGACACCCCAAAACCCACTCCTCTGACTCATCCATACTGTTTTGACTGCTTCAAGGCCACTGATAGTAGTTTTTCATCAGGTACAGCTGATGATGGTTTATTTGTCTAAGTTGGATAAAAAAATATAGGATAATAAGTAATAATTATTATGTAATACTAATTTAAAATAAAAAATATATTATTTCATACTTACACATGCTTCTCATACTTTTTTTGAGTATTTTCCATCCAACCTATAATTTGATGCCTTTGTTTCTTGCCTTAAAAATTTTTTCTAACACTGTCACGCTACAACGCTCCTATTTTTTTGGGACATGGGTTGTTTACCATATACCATTTACTTGACTTCAAAATCATCAATATTTTATTACTCTATATTGGTAGCATCGACATGTGAAAAATCCAAATGTTCCTCTGCATTGGGAGAATCGGCATGTTGAGAAACCTGTTGTTCCTCGAGATTAGGAGTATCAACATGTGCATAAGTCGTTATCTATATAAGTAGTTGGGAATTTAATTTAGGATACATAAATGCATTAGTGAGCAGATAATAATATGAGGTAACTCAATTTATATTAAAAATATATAACTTGATTATTAAACTCTCTTTTTTATGGTTGAAGGGATTTGACTCTTCTATCAAGTATCCAAATCCCCTCATTATGGTCTCCTCTGATATACAAGACCAATCTATATTGGGAATATTGTGAAATAATTAAAATTTCCAAATGAAAGGGTCAACCTCAATTGAATTGATATCTAACCCTTTAATGGTTTTGGTTGATAACAAAACAATTGACCACTTTCAGTTTACAGTATTTGAAACATAAAATACTTATATTGTAATAGCCCGGAAATTAAAAACTTAGTTTTATTAAAAATATATTTTAGTAAATGGATTTATTTATAATTAAAACTAACAAAAAATATTTTTGAGAATTTTTTCTTTAAAAATAATAATTTAAAATTTAGTGTTTCAATTAATTTAGTTATAATACTTATAATTAATTATACTTATTATTTATAATTATCAAATTTATTTTAAATATTTTATTATAGTATTATTTTCTTTAAAATATTATTTGATTTCTATTTTTATTTTAATAATGAAATTTATCTTAAAATTTATTTAATAAAATGAGTAAATTTCTAAATTTCAATAGATATGTATATATTTTGAATATTATAATTATCTTGATAAATGTAACTAATTTGGTTTTATAAATTTTGATTTTCAAAATATATATATATATATATATATATATATAACAATTATTAATTTTGAATTATGGATTATGATTAAATTATTTTTATAAAATTTGAGTTATGAAAAAAATAGATTAAATAAATATACTATAATTATTAGTTTCAAATTATAAAATATTTTTAGATTATAAAAAATATTTTGTTAAATGTTAAAGTTAAACTTATAATATTTATAGGGAATATTTATATAAATAAAGCTATTAAATTAATTAAATAAAAAAATAGTAATGATATAATAAAAAACAAAAAGAAAATAAAAAGGGGGGATTTGGGGGTCTGTTCATGAGTCGCGTAGGGGGAGGCGTTGTAGGGTTTCATGGGGAAAGCTTGAGCAGGCCGATCCAAGGTCTTTAGGTCACACCGGTGAGGGATGTCATGCCAGTGTGGGGATAATGGGGTGTGGCCACTGGATGGGGTCTGACCGAAGCCATGGTGGTCCGAGCGTCGGTTGTAGTTAGGGTTTCTGAACCATATAAAACCAGATACAAAGGTGTCCGGTCTTCTTCAACCTAGCGGGTTGGCATGCATTTTTCCTCTGTAGGTTCTGAATTTATTGTCTTGTTGTTATATAGTTTTGATTTATTCTTCACTGAATTTTGTAGTCTGGTCTCTATACACTATTTTTATTTGACTATAAACAACAAGTGTTTTGTTTTGGTTCGTGGATGTCAATTCCATGTTCCTGTTCTAGCTATTTTAAATTTGTGATGTCAATGTTTTATTCTTGTTTTTATTCAGATGATTTCATTCGTTTATGGTGTGTATGATTATATTTTGTTATCACAATTAATTTAGTAAACAATTGTATACCCATATTTCACCACAAGATTGAGTCTGGTTCGTTGGTTTATCTAATTTTTTTACATCATTGTACAGTGAAGAACTTTGGCTATAAAAGCCCTTTTGTTAGTGTGAAAGTGTTTTCTGCAAACCTTTGGAGAGTGTGTGCATGTTGAGGCCTACATCTTATGGTATGTCAGTTCAGTTAGATGAGAGTGTGTGCAAAACTGATGTGGCTCAAGAATGTCTCATTTTTATGTTTTAGATAAGGGTCTATTTATTTTTTACCACACTATGTTGTTTTATAAAGATATATAGATGTGTGTGTGTGTGTCTATATTCACATATATAACCATCGATTTTTAAAATGGATGTTGTTAGGGATTTGTTTTAAAAACGTAATTCCTAAAACCTATAGTTGTAAGGGAAATTTTATATTATGTTCATATATTTATAAGGGGTTATTAAATTTACCTTTTCAGATGTGATCCTTGATTTTGTAAGGTAATAATAAATTTATTTTCTATTATGTAAAGGGTATGTTATAATAGTTTTATTTTCAAATTTGATTCTCTATTCATGATTATATTATGTATACATATTTTATATTAATAAATAAGTGTTTTTTCTTGTGTTTGGAAGGAAATTTGATTTTATTTTCTACAAACATTAGTTTGATAATTATTTTAAAAGTCAGAATGTTTTCAGTTTAAAAATTTATGTTGTGGAATTTATATTTATTGAAGTTTTTTGAATTTATACTAATATGGGTATTAAAAATTCCATGTGTATATGTATTAATTTCATATATTATGTTTATTTTATTTAAGCATATTTTATATATATATATATATATCAACATATTAAATAATTGTTATATGTTTTCAATGCACAAGAAAAATATGTATGAATATGTGATAAAATTATTTTCAATCGATAAGGATTTATATATATATGTGACTATTATGGGAAATTAAAGTTCTTTTTAGAAATTTTAATTCATGATTATGTTTATAATTAATTTTAAGTTTAAGATTTTTATATGTTTAAGCATCATCATTTATTTCAAGAAATTATGTGAGTATTATATTTTAAGTATATATATGTTTAGAAATTAAAAGTTCAATATCAAATTCTATAAAATGAAAATAATGATATAAGAATTTCATTTATGATCATCAATATATGGTCATAATCAATATTACTCATGAAATTATGCACATAATACATGCAATCATGTGCATTGAATTAATCTTACATTTATCAGAACAACCTTAAAAAGGATATTTATGGGTTTATGGGTGAAGTTTTTAAGTACATGGATGACTATTAATCTTCCATGTATTTATATAAAGAGTATGTATCAAGATTTTTGGGGGTGGAAAGTCTAAAAAGTGAATTACCATGATGGTTTATATTTATAAATAAAAATAAGTTCATGTGTAATTAATACTTGTTTATGTTTTAAAATAAAAACTCTAGTGGTAAATGCATATATAATTAAAGAAAGATTAAAATGTTTTCAGAAAAGCTGGCACTTGAACGTTGTAAATATATAAGGGAATTGGGGATTGAACCCATCCTTCTACAAGTGGGTAGGCCCAATATAGGCTTAAATAATTCAAGTGGTCTCAGAATAGTGTTTTTTTAGAAGCTTGTGTATTGTTTTCAGAAAAACACTGGAATATATTTTAATCATTTTTTAGAGAATGTTTTTTCTAAGGTGATATGGTATTTTTAGGGAATAAGTAATTACAAATAGTGTTTTGAAAAAGGATATTTCTAAATATATTTTTGAAAGTATTTTCACATAAATATTTTAAAAGGATTTATCGAAAGTTTTTAAAACCCCTTTCTGGGCATATTTAATGCTCACCCCTTGTTTTTAATTATTTTCTAGAGGTTTAGTAGAGTTTCTTATGGAGTCTGCTTCAATTAAGGAGGATCACATGTGAAGTTTTCTCTTTTATTTTTTTTATTTTTTTTGTTTAAACTCATGTATCTAATTCTCTAGAACCTAGACCCTTAAAAGTTCCTAGTATAAAATAAATGTTGTGTATTGTTTCATTTTCTTTTTAAAAAAAGTACACAGTATTTATAATGTACTGAGTTTGGTAGCTCGGGATTGGGGTGTTATACTTGGTATTAGATCAACGGTCTAGATAACTTTAGAGATTAGATGTTGGTGAGTCTATAAGTTTAGCATTCCTAGAGCTTCTTAGTTTTGAATATGAAAATTCATAATTCTTTCTAGTCAGATTAAATGAATTGTGTGGACACAATTCTCTTGATAGGGGAATAATGTAACAGTTCAGAAATTCTAAACTTATTTTTATTAAAAAAATATTTTATTAAATGGATTTATTTATAATTAAAACAAATTAACAACATTTTTTAGACTTTTTTCTTTAAAACTAATAATTAAAAATTAAGTGTTTCAATTAATTTAGTTATAAAAATTATAATTATTTATAATTATTATTAATAGTTTTCAAAATTATTTTAAATATTTTATTATAGAATTATTTTCTTTAAAATATTATTTGAATATTATTTTTATTTTAATAATGAAATTTATCTTAAAAGTTATTTAATAAAATTGTAACGTCCCGGTTCCGGAAGCCACCCAGAGGCGCCCCGTACCCAGTTGGTCACATGGCCTCAAGCGTATTTCCCCAAAATCCAGAGGCTACTAACTAGCAGCGAGGGACTTGGGTGTGATAGTGGGGAAACTATGCCCTCATTGGCAGAGTACACAGCGGAAGAAGAATAAACATACAGTAGCAGAAGCAGTGATAACCAACAATATAAACAGCGGAAGACTAAATCATCAAAATGGAGCACATATGTATATATATGAAATGATGCATAATATATAACTAGGAAAGCATCCAAACAAGTCACAATGCTAGAAAACACTATAGTACCAAGACAAGTACAAAAGAAAAATAAACAGCTCCTCAGCATCACAAGCCAAAGCTTGGTCCCATGCTCCCTTGCTCCAAGCAATCAAGTTCTAGAAGTCGAAGGGCGCTTGCCCATGTCTATATCTACAGCAACATAGTCCGCTTGGTCCCAAAAGCATGGCCCAAATAGGGTGTGAGATAAAATCCCAGTAGGCATTCACCCGAAGATCTGTGCCTAAAAGTTAGTGAATATATGGCAGGTAAAAGTACAATAAGCAGTAAACAGCAACAGCAAGCAATAGGAAGTAACAGTAAGTAGTAAGGTAAGATGATACAACAGTAATCAAACCACAACCAACAACAGTAGTGAAGCACAAAGCTAACAAACAGAAAACCCTATGGGAAGTACTCGTAGCCATCCCCTCTGGTCATATCCCAGAAGTACCAAAACCCTCTGGGCAGTGCACTCAGCCTAACCCCTCTGGCTTGGTCATACGCATTTATGAGAATCTCTGGGGAAGCTCACTCAGTCAATTCCCCTTATATTCTAGGGTAGTCTGGGACTCTCTTGAGGAAGATCACGTGGTCTAACCCTCTTATCCCCAAGGTCTAGAGACTCTCTGAGGAAGCTATCTCGGTCAATTCCTCCTATAGCCTCAGGTATACCACAGACTCTCTGAGGAAGCACACTCGGTCAATTCCCCCTCTAGCCTGGGAAAGTTCTTAAAGAGATTCAAACAAGGTAAGACTCTCTGAGGAAGCGCACTCGTTCTACCCTCATGTAGTCTATAAAATCCAAGACTCTCTGGGAGCTCACTCGGTCCATCCCCTCTATAGTCTGTAATGTCTAAGACTCTCTAGGAAGCTCACTCGATCTATCCCTTATAGTCTATAGCACCAGGTCCTCTCAGCCCCATGCCAGTCAGGGTATAATAATTCTATAAGTCTAAAGCACAACTATAGAGCTACTTGGATAACCAAAGTACACCTATAGAGCTACTTAGCTAAATAGTATACAAGGCAACAAGCATGTCATGAATTCCACTTCAACCTATAACCGCAAGGCATGGAAACAGGTGAGACAGCCAAAGGAAAACGAGACCCAAATGTCATAAACTGAACAAAGTAAGGGCAAAAACATCAAATCATAGAAAATTATCCCCTAACATGGTCAAACTACCTCTACACAAGAATATAGTCAAGGCAGGAAAACAAAAAGGGAAAAAATGGTAAACACGCGATACCCCGTTCACGGGTATCAGTGGAAATTCGCACATAAACTCAAGGACTTTGAACGGTAAGGCACAAACCACCTACCTCAATCCTAGGAGATCAACATACTTGAACCATTATGGCTGATTTTCCCTAGAACATTGTATATCTGAGAAAATGCACAAAACGTTCAACCTTAGATAACATGAGAAAGAGGAAGAATTGGAAAACAAGGTTCAAGAATAAGGAAGAACTCACCGTTGTGCTTCCAACGCAATTGACCGTGCTTGAATTAGAGATCGGACGGAGAGGCGGAAGCTCAGGGAAGATTCATCCGGACGGGTCACTCTCGGACGAACCAGACCTAGAAGAAGGCAAATAACGTGATGAGGCGCGACCCTGGTCCGTTTAGTGGGAAAAAAAAGAAAAGTACACGGTGTGTATTTTTAAAGTACAAGGCGTGTAGTGGGTCTTTCCGTACTCCGCCAAAATCAGGCTCTACGTCACCCGTACACCCCATGTGTGTGGCCCGGGCACCGCTAGCACATGGCTTCGAGCCGAAGAAGAGTACATGGAGTGTACTCATAAAGTACACGGCGTGTACTTCAAAAATTTCCATAATCTCCAAAAATTCTCAAAACTCCAGAAAATGAAAGACATACCTGAAACGAAGATCCGGGTTCTTACAAACTTCCCCCCTTAAAGAAATTCGTCCCCGAATTTCCCTTGATGGGCGTATAAGAAGAAACCTCGAACAACTCTGGCCACAGCGATCGAACCTCGGCCTCCCTCTCCCAAGTCTCGTCCTGTACTCGCCCGTGCTGCCATAACACTCGTACCAGTGGAACAGACCATCCTCGGAGAACCTTTGTACCATGATCGAAAATCCAGATAGGATGATCTTCAAATGACGCATCCTCTTCGAGCTCAACCTCCTCGGGCTGAAAGACATGAGACGGGTCTGAAAAGTAACGTCAGAGTTGAGAGACGTGGAAGACGTCGTGCATCGCCTGGTACCTCTGAGGTAGTTGAAACCGATAGGCAACCGGCCCAACTCTCTCCAACACCTCAAATGGCCCGACATACCACGGTGAAAGATTACCCTGTCTCTGAATCCTCTTGTGTCCCAACCTTGGTGCGACACGCAGGAAAACTTGATCTCCGACCTTGAACTCCAGAGGTCGTCTTCGCTGAGCATCATAAGACTTCTTTCGAGACTGTGTTGTAGCCATCCTATTCTAAATTAACTCTATCTACTCCGAAGTCTCCTAAACAAGACGAGGTCCCAATAGAGCTGCCTCTCCTGCCTCCAGCCAGCATAAGGGTGATTGGCATGGCCTACCGTACAAAGCCTCGTATGGTGCCATCTGAATGGTTGACTGAAAACTGTTGTTGTAAGCGAACTCCACAAGAGGTATATGCTTCTCCCAATAACCACTGAATTCTAGAATTCAAGCTCGGAGCATATCCTCAAGAACCTGGATTATGTACTCGGACTGGCCATCAGTCCGGGGATGGTATGCTGTACTCAAAAGTACCTGTGTACCCAAAGCCTTCTAAAGTCCTTGCCAGAACTGAGAGGTAAAGTATGCATCCCTGTCTGAAACAATGGAGTGTGGAACTCCATGTAGACGTACAATCTCTCAGATGTACAGTCATCCCAGATCATCGAAACTAAAGGTTTCCTTGATCAGAAATAAGTTTTATACCTTCGTAAGTCTGTCAACAACAACCCAAACAGCATCACTTCCCCATAGTGACCTTGGAAACCCGGTCACGAAGTCCATCGCGGCATCGTTCCACTTCCACTCCGGAATGGGTAACTTCTGTAGGAGCCCTACTGGTCGATGATGTTTTGCTTTCACCTGCTAACAAGTAGAACATCTCATGACAAAACCAGCAACATCTCTCTTCATACCTAGCCACCAGTACTGGCGATGAAGATCCCCATACATCTTGGTGACGCCAGGATGAACTGCCCAAACTAAGGAATGGAAATCCCGCATCAGATCCTCGCGTATGTCTGATGGCACCCATACGCATCCCTAGAAATGCAAGATCTCATCCTTGCCCACTATCCATCCAGTAATAGGTTCCCCTCCTAACACACTCTCTCGTAGGACTAAGGCCTTTGAGTCTGATAGCTGCCTCATTCGTACCCCATCAAGAAGTGTATAGGTAATAGCCAAAGATGAAAGGAAAGTCTGTCCCTGCTTGTCGCGCACCTCTAGATGCATCTCATAGAACAGAGCCATAATCTTCCACTCACTACTGGCCTCCTAAACTACATGAACCTGAGTTCTCCTGCTCAACACATCAGCCACTGTGTTGCCCTTTCCTGGCGTATAAGTGAGCTCAAAGTCGAAATACTGAAGATACTCGACCCACCTGTTTTGTCTCAGATTCAGATCACGCTGAGTGAAGATATACTTGAGACTCTTGTGATCGATGAAAACCACAAAGTGCTCTCCCAGAAGATAGTGTCTCCAAAAGCGTAAGTCATGAACAACTGCTGCCAACTCCAGATCATGCGTCGGGTAGTTCCTCTCGTGTGGCCTCAAATGTCGAGACCCGTACGCAACAAATCCATCTCCCTACATGAGCACAGCTCCCAGCCCAATACCTGAAGCATCACAGTAAATAGTGTAACCCTTTCCTGGCTCTGGAAAGACTAGTATCGGTGATGACGCCAACCTCCCTTTCAGCTCCTGAAAGGCTGACTCACAAGAATCTAACCATAAGAACTTCTCCCCCTTCTCAGTCAGACCTGTCAATGGTGCTGCTAGGAACGAGAAGTCCTGGATGAAGCGTCTGTAGTATCCGGACAGCCCTAGGAAACTCTGCACCTCAAAGACGTTCTTCGGCTGCTCCCAGGAAACTAGAGCTCTCACTTTCTCTGGGTCCACAGATACTCCAGTATCCGAGATAACATGACCCTGGAAGTGAATCTGATCCATCCAAAAGTGGCACTTTGAGAGTTTAGAATATAGTCGATGCTCTCTCAGTGTACTCAGAATAATCTCAAGATGTGTGGCATGGTCATGTCGAGTGTGAGAGTACACCAAGATATCGTCCATGAAGACCACGACAAAAGAGTCCAAGTACGGATGGAACACTCGGTTCATCAGTTCCATGAAGACTGCAGGCGCGTTCGTAAGACCGAACGGCATGACTGTATACTCGTAAAGACCGTACCTGCTCCTGAAAGCTATCAGAGGTATATCTGATGGTCTAACGCACAACTGATGATAACCGGACCTCAAGTCGATCTTCGATAACACCTGGGATCCTCAAAGCTGGTCAAATAGGTGGTCGATCCTCGGTAATGGATATCGGTTCTTGACTGTCAACTGGTTCAGCTTCCGATAATCCACACAAAGCCGAAGGGTACCGTTTGCCTTCTTTGCGAACAGGACAGGTGAACCCCATGGAGAAGTACTGGGTCGGATGAAACCCTTTGCCTGCAACTCCTCCAACTGCTTCTTGAGCTCCTGCAAATCAGGTGTAGCCATCCTATAATGAGGAATGGACACCAGTGCCGCTCCTAGAACGAGCTCAATCGAGAATTATACCTCACACTCTATAGGTAAACCTGAAAATTCTTCTGGAAATACATCCCTGAAACGATCCACCACTGGAGGAAAGTATAACTATGAAGTCCCCTGGTCATCCAGATAAAGACTGGAAATCTGGGCTGTAACTTTCCCTAGCCCATGATGCTCTGGTCCAGCTCTACCCTCCTAGGCATCCCACTCGCCTCTATGAAGGAAAGATCTGCCCTCTGGTGATGTGAAACTCACCCTACGACGATAGAAATCAACGACTGCCTGGAAGGGAACCAACTAGTCCATTCCGAGAATGACGTCATAGCTCATCATCTCCAGGACATAGAGGTCCCATAAGAAATGACACCCCGCAACCTCAAGAGGGCACTCTCTACACTGTCTTATGCTAGATTTCCTCATTCCCAATGGTGTGTCAAGAGTCAACAAATCGGCAGACGAAAAGATAGAGAGCTCAACGTTCTTCACAACCGCAACAAAGATAAAGCTATGGGAAGCACCAATATCGAAAAGAGATGAAGATAAAACTGAGGCTACTAAGATCATACCTCAAACCATAGAAGGGTCGGGATCCTGCTCCTGATAGGTCTGCTCCACGGAGAAAGATTAGCCTGCACTGCGGCCCTGCGCCCCTAGCTGACCGCTCTGAGCTGATCCACTCTACTGTCATTGATGACCTGGTGACTGACCACCACGGACGCGACCTCCACCTCAGCCTGAATGGCATGATGAACTCCAGTTCCCTGACTGGTGGGAAACTGGTGAAGCACCTCCAGAACGTGGGGTCTTAGAGGAACCCCCACCCCCAGCTGAAGGTGAGAAGATGTGACAGAAACGCTGAAGATGGCCCATCTTGCCGCAAGACCGGCACTCCATCGGATCCCTTTGGCACTGAGTCCTAGTATTCCCACTCCTACCGCACTGGTAGCATACAACCTGGTTGCCAGAAGATGCATCCCACGAACCTTGATCTCCTCGAGAAGACTCTCTGCGACGCTTCCTACTGTCTATAGGAGGAACACCAGCTCTGGATATCGAACCTCCCTAGCTCACTGCTCCAGAATCACTCAGATTGAGCTCAGTGATCAGTTCCTGGTTGAAGATGGAGGATATCGAAGTCAACTGGAAGATATTCACCTGGGAACGGATCTCTTGCCTGAGACCGTCCTCGAACTTCCTAGAAAGGAACAACTCATCACCTGCTGGGATCGGTGTGAAACGCTGCAGCTCAGTTAAATGAGATGAGTACTCCATAACAGAGAGAGTACCCTACTGCAGACTCATAAACTCTCGGGATCGATCGGCCCTCAGGGTCTCCAGATAGAAGTAATCATAGAAGGTGCGGAAAAACTCGTCCCAAGACATATCCTGTTGACGCCCTGACCGTGAGATCACCTCCCACCACCTCTTGGTGGTGTCCCGGAGCATATAAGTATCCATCTTTACCCTTTTCTCCGGAGGGATCTCTAGGTGCTCAATAATAGTCAGTTTGGCCTCTATCCATGACTCTGCAGCCTGAGGTCCTCCCTCCCCTGAAAAAGTAGGAGGATGCTGCTTCTGGAAAACCCGCGTCAACTCATCCATCGACGGGGAAGGAGGTGGCGCTCCCTGGAAGGTCTGCATCATCCTCAAGAAATCCTCCCTGAACTGCGTATCGGTGCCTACGATGGGTATGACAACCGGTGGCAAGGCTGGCTCAACTGGAGGATCGGCAGGAAGTCCCTAATAAGCCATATCTGGCGTCTTATCACTGCCTGACGTCAGATGTACAACCGGGGGACGTCTCGGAGGCATAGCTTTGAAAGATCAAAAGTACACCTTAGAACAGGAAAACAAGGACAGAGAACACAAGAGTACAAAATAGAAACAGGGGAAGAAAAACACACAAGTTTACCAAACATGACTACACGGAATGTATAAAAACTACATGGTGTGTCCTCTTAAGCCACTGACATGGGAGTGTACCCCTGCCCCACAGGTCGTGTAACACCTCAAACTACACGGCGTGTTGACCCAACACACGGCGTGTAATTGAAGACTATTCCCCTGCCTAATTCCCTTTACATGGCTAACTCACACGGTCAAACAAACCTTAGACTACATGGCGTATTCCCTAGGGACACGGCGTGTACTAGACACCGACTCGGTGGCCCGTGTTGTTAGTTACACGACCGTCTACACAGTTGGCATTTAAACGGCGTGTTTCGAACAAACATGGCATGTATAGGTGAAGGTGACACCGTCCAGTGTTGTTCGTGACACGACCGCGTACCTGGGCAAGACTACACGGCGTGTTTCGAAAGCAACACGGCTTGCCTGCTAGAGCTTCCACGACCCATGTTGTTGGTGACATGGTCGGGTACAGGGATCTAACTACACAGCATGTACCTGCCATACATGGCGTGTTCCTGAAGTTATTTCTACAACACCGTGTTCCTACACACACAGTCAGTAACACGGCCTGAAAAATACACGGCGTGTAACCAGAAAGTACACGCCGTGCATTCTGGGTTTTTCTGGGTAGTAAATCAGAAACCTCACAGAATACCCAGAAACACAGAAAACCAAGTAAATAGGTTCCAAATTCTGATCTGTGAGGGCCCATACTCCCCGTGAATCAAAGCTTGGCATCTCCAACAATCTTGTATAAGATAAAACAGGATCATGATCCACCAACTTCCGATCCAAGAGGGCCCATAACACCTCAAGAATCAAAATTTGGCATTCATTTGAGAAAAGTGCAATAAAAAAAATTCTCTAACAAAGTAGCAGAGATTCTATCAATCATCTATCACAACAGCATGCATAATCTACACAAAGTCTATCACAACAGCATGCAATCGTTAATTCACCCTAGATGGTATGGCAAGAATGCATGGAATGTGATTTCTACAAGTGCCTAGATGATGCATGAGATGGAATACCCTCATCTCATCGGGGTGTGACAGAAATAGAACTGTAATATCAAAATAATAACAGTACAAAGCATGTGAATTACTCTAGTTGAAATCGTATCAATCGTAAAATCTCATAACCAGAAAACTACAATAACGAGGCAGTATGGCTTTTCCCTGTACACGGGTTAGCTACTCCCGAGCACAGCTTATCACCAAGTACCAAATCCATCCTATCCCTGGATAAAGTCTCCAAATAGTAATGCAATAGAAAATAATTCCTCTGATACCACTTTTTAATGTCCCAGTTCCGGAAGCCACCCAGAGGAGCCCCGTACCCGGTTGGTCACATGGCCTCAAGCGCATTTCCCCAAACGCCAGAGGTTGCCGACTAGCAGCGAGGGATTTGGGTGTGATAGTGGGGAAACTATACCCTCATTGGCACAATACACAGAGGAAGAAGAATAAACATACAGTAGTGGAAGTAGTGATAACCAACAATATAAACAGCGGAAGACTAAATCATCAAACTAGAGCACATATGTATATATATGAAATTATGCATAATACATAACTAGGAAAGCAGCCAAACAAGTCACAATACTGGAACACACTATAGTACCAAGACAAGTATAGAAGAAAAATAAACAGCTCCTCAGCATCGCAAGCCAAAGCTTGGTCCCATGCTCCCTGGCTCCAAGCAATCAAGTTCCAGAAGTCGAAGGGCGCTTTCCCTTGTCTATACCTGCAGAAATATAGTCTGCTTGGGCCTAAAAGCATGGCCCAAATAGGGTGTGAGATAAAACCCTAGTATCCATTCACCCAAAGATCTATGCCTAATAGTCAGTGAGTATATGGCAGGTAAAAGTACAATAAGCAGTAAACAGCAATAGTAAGCAATAGGCAGTAACAGTAAGTAGTAAGGTAGGATGATACAACGACAATCAAACCACAACCAACAACATCAGTGAACCACAAAGCTAACAAATAGGAAACCCTATGGGAAGTACTCGCAGACATCCCCTCTGGTCATATCCAAGAAGTACCATAACCCTCTAGGCAGTGCACTCAGCCTAACCCCTCTGGCTTGGTCATATGCATTTATGAGACTCTCTGGGTAAGCTCACTCGGTCAATTCCCCTTATAGTCTTGGTTAGTGAGGGAATATCTTGAGGAAGATCGCGCGGTCTAACCCTCCTAACCCCAAGGTCTAGAGACTCTCTGAGGAAGCTATCTCGGTCAATTCCTCCTATAGCCTTAGGTATACCACAGACTCTCTGAGGAAGCTCACTCGGTCAATTCCCCCTCTAGCCTGGGAAGGTTCTTAAAGAGATTCAAACAAGGTAAGACTCTCTGAGGAAGCGCACTTGGTCTACCCTCCTGTAGTCTATAAAATCCAAGACTCTTTGGGATCTCACCTGGTCCATCTTCTCTATAGTCTGTAATGTCTAAGACTCTCTGGGAAGATCACTCGGTCTATACCTTATAGTCTATAGCACCAGGTCCCCTTAGCCCCATGCCAGTCAGTGCATAATAATGCTATAAGGCTAAATCACACCAATAGAGCTACTTGGCTAACCAAAGTACACCTATACAGCTACTTAGCTAAACAGTCTACAAGGCAACAAGCATGTCATGAATTCCACTTCAACCTATAACCTCAAGGCATGGAAGCAGGTGAGACAGCCAAAGTAAAATGAGACCCAAAGGTCGTAAACTAAACAAAGAAATGGAAAACACATCCAAGCACAGAAAATTATCCCCTAACATGGTCAAACTACCTCTACACAAGCATACAGGCAAGGCAAGAAAACAACAAGGGAAAAAATGGTAAACACGCTATACCCCGTTCACGGGTATCGGTGGAAATTCCCACATAAACTCAAGGACTTTGAATGGTAAGGCACAAACCACCTACCTTGATCCTAAGAGATCGATATAATTGAACCACGATGGCTGATTCTCCCTAGAACATCGTAGATCTGAGAAAACGCACAAAACGTTCAACCTTAGATAACTTGAGAAAAAGGAAGAATTGGAAAACAAGGTTCAAGAAGAAGGAATAAATCACTGTTGTGCTTCCAACGCAATCAACCATGCTCGAATTGGAGATCAGACGGAGAGGTGGAAGCTCGGGGAAGATTCGGCCGTACGGGTTGCTCTCAGACGAACCAGACCTAAAAGAAGGCAAATAATGTGATGAGGCGCGACCCTGGTCCGTTTAGTGAAAAAAAAAAGTACACGGCGTATATTTTTAAAGTACACTGCGTGTAGTGGGTTTTTCATTACTCCTCCAAAATTGGGCTCCACGTCATCCATACACCCCGTGTGTGTAGCCCGAGCACGGCCAGCACACGGCTTCGAGACGGAGAAGAGTACACGGCGTGTACTCAGAAAGTACATGGCGTGTAATTCAAAAATTTCCAGAATCTCCAAAAATTCTCAAAACTCTAGAAAAGGAAATACATACCTGAAATGAAGATCCGGGTTCTTACAAACTTCCCCCCTTAAATAAATTCGTCCCCAAATTTCTCTAGATGGGCATAGAAGAAGAAACCTCGAACAGCTCCGTCCACTGCGATCGAACCTCGGCCTCCCTCTCCCAAGTCTGGTCCTGTACTTGCCCGTGCTACCATAGCACTCGTACCAGTGGACCAGACCGGCCTCGGAGAACCTTTGGACCACGATCAAAAATCCGGATAGGATGCTCTTCAAACGACGCATCCGCTTCGATCTCAACCTCCTCGGGCTGAAAGACATGAGACGGGTCTGAAAATTAACGTCGGATCTGAGAGATGTGGAAGATGTCTTGCATCGCTCGGTACCTCTGAGGTAGTTGAAACTGATAGGCAACTGGCCCAACTCTCTCCAACACCTCAAACGACCTGACGTACCGCGGTGAAAGCTTACCATGTCTCTGAATCCTCTTGTGTCCCAACCTCGGTGCGACACGTAGGAAAACCTAATCTTTGACCTCAAACTCCAAAGGTCGTCTCCGATGAGCATCATAAGACTTTTGTCGAGACTGTGCTATAGCCATCCTCTTCCGAATTAACTCTATCTGCTCTGAAGTCTCCTGAACAAGACGAGGTCCCAGCAGAGCTGCCTCTCCTGCCTCTAGCCAGCATAAGGGTGATCGGAATGGCCTACCATACAAAGCCTCGTATGGTGCCATCTGAATGGTTTCCTAAAAACTGTTGTTGTAGGTGAACTCCACAAGAGGTATATGCTTCTCCCAAGAACTACCGAAGTCTAGAATGCAGACTCGGAGCATATCCTCAAGCACCTGGGTCATGCGCTCGGACTGGCCATCAGTCTGGTGATGGTATGTTGTACTCAAAAGTACCTGTGTACCCAAATCCTTCTGAAGTCTTTGCCAGAACCGAGAGGTAAATCACGCATCCATGTCTGAAACAATGGAGTGTGTAACTCCATGTAGACGTACAATCTCTCGGATGTACAGTCATCCCAGATCATCAACACTGAAGATTTCCTTGATCGGCAAGAAGTGTGATACCTTCGTAAGTCTGTCAATGACAACCCAAACAGCATCACTTCCCCGCGGTGACCTTGGAAACCTGGTCATGAAGTCCATCACGACATCATTCTGCTTCCACTCCGGAATGGGTAACTGCTGTAAGAGCCATGCTGGTCACTGATGCTTTGCTTTCACCTGCTGACAAGTAGAACATCTCATGACAAAACCAGCAACATCTCTCTTCATACCTGGACACTAGTACTGGCGATGAAGATCCCGATACATCTTGGTGACGCCAGGATGAACTGCCCAAACTGAGGAATGGAAATCCTGCATCAGCTCCTCGCGTATGTCTACTGGCACCCATACACATCCCTAGAAACGCAAGATCTCATCCTTTCCCACTGTCCATCTAGGAAGAGGGTCCCCTCCTGACACACTCTCCCGCAGGACCAAGGCCTCTGAGTCTGATAGCTGCCTCATTCATACCCGATCAAAAAGAGTAGAGGTAACAGCCATAGATTAAAGGAAATTTTGTCCCTGCCTGTTGCGCACCTCTAGATGCATCTCAGAGAACGGAGCCATAAGATTCCACTCACTACTGGTCTCCTAAACTGCCTGAACCTGAGTTCTACTTCTCAACGCATCAGCCACCGCGTTGCCATTTCCCAGCGTATAGGCGAGCTCAAAGTCGAAAGACTGAAGATACTTGACCCACCTGCGCTATCTCAGATTCAGATCATGCTGGGTGAAGATATACTTGAGACTCTTGTGATTGGTGAAAACCAAAAAGTGCTCTCCCAGAAGATAGTGTCTCCAACAGCGTAAGGCATGAACAACTCCTGCCAACTCCAGATCATGCGTCGGGTAGTTCCTGTATTGTGGCCTCAACTACTAAGACCCGTACGCAACGACTCAATCTCCCTACATGAGCACAGCTCCCAGCCCGATACCTGAAGAATCACAATAAATAGTGTAACCCCTACCCGGCTCTGGCAAGACTAGTATCGGTGCTGACGTCAACCTCCCTTTCAGCTTCTGAAAGGCTGACTCACAAGAATCTGACCATAAGAACTTCTCCCCCTTCTCGGTTAGACCTTTCAATGGTGCTTCTAGGCGCGAGAAGTCCTGGATGAAGCGTCTGTAGTATCCGGCCGGCCCTAGGAAACTTCGCACCTCAAAGAAGTTCTTCGGCTGCTCCCAGGAAACTACAGCTCTCACTTTCTCTGGGTCCACAGATACTCCAGTCTCCGAGATAACATGACCCAGGAAGTGAATCTGATCCATCCAAAAGTGGCACTTCCAGAGTTCAGCATTTAGCCGATGCTCACTCAGTGTACTCAGAACGATCTCAAGATGTGTGTCATGGTCGTGTCGAGTGTGAGAGTACACCAAGATATCGTCCACAAAGACCAAGACAAAAGAGTCCAAGTACGGATGGAACACTCTGTTCATCAGTGCCATGAAGACTGCAGGCGCGTTCGTAAGAACAAACGGCATGACTGTATACTCGTAAAGACCATACCTGCTCCTGAAAGTTGTCAGAGGTATATCTGATGGTCTAACGCACAACTGATGATAATCGGACCTCAAGTCGATCTTAGAGAACACTCGAGCTCCTCGAAGCTGGTCAAATAGGTCATTGATCCTTGTCAAGGGATATCGGTTCTTGACCGTCAACTGGTTTAGCTTCCGATAATCCACACAAAGTCGAAGGGTACTGTCTGCCTTCTTCGCGAACAGGAAAGGCGAACCCCATGGAGAAGTACTGGGTCGAATGAAACCCTTTGCCTGCAACTCCTCCAACAGCTTCTTGAGCTCCTGCACCTCAGGTGTAGCAATCCTATAAGGAGGAATGGACACCGATTCCACTCCTAGAACAAGATCAATTGAGAATTCTACCTCACTCTCCAGAGGTAAACCTGAAAAGTATTCTACAAATACATCCCTGAAACGATCCACCACTGGAGGAAATTCTAACTGTGAAGTCCCCTGGTCATCCAGATAAAGACTGGAAATCTGGGCTGTAACTTTCTCTAGCCCATGATGCTCTGGTCCAGCTCTACCTGCCTGGACATCCCACTCGCCTCTATGAAGGAAATATCCTCCCTCTGGTGATGTGAAACTCACCCTGTGGTGATAGCAATCAACGACTTCCTGGAAGGGAACCAACCAGTCCATCCTGATAATGACGTCATAGCCCATCATCTCCAGGACATAGAGGTCCCATAATAAATGACACCATGCAACCTCAAGAGGGCACTCTCTGAACTGTCGTACGCTATATGTCCTCATTCCCAACGGTGTGTCAAGAGTCAAAAAAATCAGCAGACGAAAAGATAGAGAGCTCAAGGCTCTTCCCAACCACAACAGAGATAAAGCTATGGGAAGCACCAATATCGAAAAGTGCTGAAGATAAAACTGTGGCTACTAAGATCATACCTCGAACCGTAGAAGGGTCGGGATCCTGATCCTGATAGGTCTGCTCCATGGCGAAGGATTGTCCTGCACCGCGGCCCTGCGCCCCTAGATGACCACTTTGAGTTAATCCACTATGTTGTCGCTGATGACCTGGTGACTAACCACCACGGTCGTGACCTCCACCTCGGCCTGAACGGCCTAAATAAATATAGTTCCCTGACTGGTGGGAAACTTTTGAAGCACCTCCAGAACTTGGGGTCATAGAGGAACCCCTACCACCAGCTGAAGGTGAGAAGATGTGACAGAAATGCTGAAGATGGCCCATCTTTCCGCAAGACCGGCACTCCATCGTATCCCTCTGGAACTGAGGCCTAGTATGCCCACTCCTACCACACTGGTAGCATACAACCAAGCTACCAGAAGATGCATCCCATGAACCTCGATCTCCCCGAGAAGACTCTCTACGACGCTTCCTAATATCTGTGGGAGGAACACCAGCTCTGGATATCGAACCACCCTGGCTCACTGCTCCAGAATCCCTCAGATTGTGCTCAGTGATCAGCGCCTAGTTGACGATGGAGGATATCGAATTCAACTGGAAGATATTCACCTGGAAATGGATCTCTTTCCTAAGACCGTCCTCGAACTTCCTATCAAGGAACAACTCATCACCTGCTGGGATAGGTGTGAAACGCTGCAGCTCAGTGAAATGAGATGAGTACTCCATAACAGAGAGAGTACCCTGCTGCAGACTCATAAACTCCCGGGCTCGATCAGCCCTCAGGGTCTCTGGATATATGTAATCATGGAAGGTGTGGCGGAACTCATCCCAAGACATATCATGCTGACGCCCTGGCCATGAGATCACCTCCCACCACCTCTTGGCGGTGTCCTGAGCATATAAGTAGCCAACTTTACCATTTTCTCCAGAGGGATCTCTAGGTCCTCAAAGATAGTCAGTCTGGCCTCTATCCACGACTCTGCAGCCTGAGGTCATCCATCCCCTGAAAAAGTAGGAGGATGCTGCTGCTGGAAAACCCACATCAACTCAGCCATCAACGGGGAAGGAGTCAGCGCTCCCTAGAAGGTCTGCATCATCCTCAGGAAATCCTCCCTGAACTGCGTATCAGCATCTGCGATGGGTATGAAAACCAGTGTCAAGGCTGGCGCAACTAGAGGATCAGTAGGAAGTCCCTGATCAGCCATATCTAGCGTCTGATTACTGCCTGACGACAGACGTACAACCGGGGGACATCTCGGAGGCATAGCTCTGAATGATAAAAAGTACACCTTAGATTAGTAAAATAAGGACAGAGAACACAAGAGTACAAAACAGGAACATGGAAAGAAAAACGCACAAGTTTACCAAACATGACTACACGATGTGTATAAAAACTACACGGCGTGTCCTCTTAAGCCACTAACATGGGCATGTACCCCTGCCCTACAGGTCGTGTAACACCTCAAACTACACGGCGTGTTGACCCAACACACGATGTGTACTTGAAGACTATTCCCCATCCCGAGTCCCTTTACACGGCTAACTCACACGGTCAAACAAACCTCAGACTACACGGCATGTTCCCTAGGGACACGGTGTGTACTAGACACCGACTCAGCGGCTCATGTTGTTAGTTACACGGCCGTCTACATGGTTGGAATTTACACGGCGTGTTCCGAACAAACACGGCATGTATAGGTGAAGATTACACCATCCTGTGTTGTTTGTGACACGGCCTGGTACCTGGGAAAGACTACATGGTGTGTTCCAAAAGAAACACGGCGTGTCTGCTCGAGCTTCCCCGGCCCATGTTGTTGGTGACACGGACGGGTACACGGCTCTAACTACATGGCGTGTACCTGCCGTACACAGCGTGTTCCTGAAGTTATTTCTACAACACCGTGTTCCTGCACACACAGTCAGTAACACGTCCAGAAAACTACATGGCATGTAACCAGAAAGTACACGCCATGTATTATGGATTTTTCTGGGCAGTAACTCAGAAATTGCAGAGAATACCAAGAAACACAAAAAACCAAGTAAAGAGGTGCCAAATTATGATCCGTGAGGGCCCATAATCCCCATGAATCAAAGCTTGGAATCTCCAAAGGTATTGTATAAGAGAAAACAGGATCATGATCCACCAACTTCCGATCCAAGAGGGCCCATAACACCTCAAGAATCAAAATTTGGAATTCATTTAAGCAAAGTGAAATACAAACAATTCTATAACAAAGCAGCAGATATTCTATCAAGCATCTATCACAACAGCATGCATAATCTACACAAAGTCTATCACAACAGCATGCAATCGCTAATGCACCCTAGATGGCGTGGCAAGAATGTATGGCATGTGATTTATACAAGTGCCTAGATGATGCATGAGATGGTATACCCTCATCTCATTGGGTTGCGGAAGAAATAGAACTGTAATATCAAAACAATAACAGTACAAAGCATGTGAATCACTCTAGGTGAAATCGTATCAACCGTAAAATCTCAAAACCAGAAAACTGCAATAACGAGGTAGTATGGCTTTTCCCTATACACAGGTTAGCTACTCTCAGGCACAGCTTATCACCAAGTACCAAATCCATCCTATCCCTAGCTAAAGTCTCCAAATAGTGATGCAAGAGAAAATAATTCCTTTGATACCACTTTTTAACGTCCCGGTTCTGGAAGCCACCCAAAGGCACCCTGTACCTAGTTGGTCACATGGCCTCAAGCGCATTTCCCCAAACACCAGAGGCTACCAACTAGCAGTGAGGGTCTTGGGTGTGATAGTGGGGAAACTATTCCCTCATTGGCAGAGTACACAGCCGAAGAATAATAAACATACAGTAGCAGAAGCAGTGATAACCAACAATATAAACAGCGGAAGACTAAATCATAAAACTAGAGCACATATATATATATATGAAATGATGCATAATACATAACTAGGAAAGCAGCCAAACAAGTCACAATGTTGGAAAACACTACAGTAACAAGACAAGTACAAAATAAAAATAAACAACTCCTCAGCATCACAGGCCAAAACTTGGTCCCATGCTCCCCTACTCCAAGCAATCAAGTTCCAGAAGTCGAAGGGCGATTGCCCTTGTCTATAACTACAGCAACATAGTCTGCTTGGTCCCAAAAGCATGGCCCAAACAAGGTGTGAGATAAAATCCTGGTAGTCATTCACCCGAAGATCTGTGCCTAACAGTCAGTGAGTATATGGCAGGTAAATGTACAATAAGCAGTAAACAGCAACAGCAAGCAATAGGCAGTAACAGTAAGTAGTAAGGCAGGATGATACAACAGCAATCAAACCACAACCAACAATAGCAGTTAAGCACAAAGCTAAAAAATAGGAAACCCTATGGGAATTACTCACAGCCATCCCCTCTGGTCCTATCCAAGAAGTACCACAACCCTCTGGGTAGTGCACTCAGCCTAACCCCTCTGGCTTGGTCATACGCATTTATGAGACTCTCTGGGGAAGCTCACTCGGTCAATTCCCCTTATATTCAAGGGTAGTTAGGGACTCTCTTGAGGAATATCATGCGGTTTAACCCTCTTAGACCCAAGGTCTATAGACTCTCTGAGGAAGCTATCTCGGTCAATTCCTCCTATAGCCTCAAGTATACCACAGACTCTCTGAGGAAGCTCACTCGGTCAATTCTCCCTCTAGCCTGGGAAGGTTCTTAAAGAGATTCAAACAATGTAAGACTCTCTGAGGAAGCACACTTGGTCTACCCTTTTGTAGTCTATAAAATCCAAGACTCTCGGGAGCTCACTTGGTTCATCCCCTCTGTAGTCTGTAATGTCTAAGACTCTCTGGGAAGCTCACTTGGTCTATACCTTATTGTCTATAGCACCAGGTCCTCTTAGCCCCATACCACTCAGTGTATAATAATTCTATAAGGCTAAAGCACACTTATAGAGCTACTTGGCTAACCAAAGTACACCTATAGAGCTACTTAGCTAAACAGTATACAAGGCAACAAGCATGCCATGAATTCCACTTCAACCAATAACCACAAGGCATGGAAACAGGTGAGACAGCCAAAGGAAAACGAGACCCAAAGGTCATAAACTGAACAAAGAATGGGTAAACACATCCAAGCATAGCAAATTATCCCCTAACATGGTCAAACTACCTCTACACAAGCATACAGTCAAGGCAGGAAAACAACAAGGGAAAAAACGGTAAACACACGATACCTCGTTCACGGGTATCAGTGGAAATTCGCACATAAACTCAAGGACTTTGAATGGTAAGTCACAAACCGCCTACCTCAGTCCTAGGAGATTGATATACTTGAACCACAATGGCTGATTATCCCTAGAACGTCGTAGATCTGAGAAAACGCACAAAACATTCAAGCTTAGATAACTTGAGAAAGAGGAAGAATTGGAAAACAAGTTTAAAGCGGAAGGAATAACTCACCATTGTGATTCCAATGCAATCAACCCTGCTCGAATCGGAGATCGGACGGAGAGGTAGAAGCTCGGGGAATATCCGGCCATACGGGTCGCTCTCGGATGAACCAGACCTAGAAGAAGACAAATAACGTGATGAGACGCGACCTCGGTCCATTTAGTGAAAAAAAACCACACGGCGTGTATTTTTAAAGTACACGGCCTGTAGTGGGTTTTTCCATACTCCGCCAAAATCGGGCTCCATGTCACCCATACACCCCATGTGTGTGGCCCAGGCATGGCCAGCACACGGCTTCGAGCCGGAGAAGAGTACATGGCGTGTACTCAGAAAGTACACGACGTGTACTTCAAAAATTTCTAAAATCTCCAAAAATTCTCAAAACTCTAGAAAAGGAAAGACATACCTGAAACGAAGATCTGGGTTCTTACAAAAATGAATAAATTTCTAAATTTCAATAGATATGTGTATATTTTGACTTTATAATTATCTTGATAAATGTAACTAATTTGGTTTTATAAATTTTTATTTTTAAATATATATATATATATAAACATATATATATATAAATTATTAATTTTTGAATTATGGATTATGATTAAATTATTTTTATAAAATTTGAGTTATGAAGAAAAAATGGTTTAAATAAATATACTATAATTATTAGTTTCAAATTATAAAATATGTTTAGATTATAAAAAATATTTTGTTAAATATTAAAGTTAAACTTATAATATTTATAGAGAATATTTATACAAATAAATCTATTAATGGATTTAAATAAAAAATAGTAATGATATAATAATAAAAAAATAAAAAGAAAATCAAAAGGGGGGATTTGGGGGTCTATTTGTGAGTCACGTCGGGGGAGGTGTTGTAGGGCTTCACAGGGAGACCTCGAGTAGGCTAAGTTGAGGTCTTCAAATCATGATGGTGAGGGATGTCATTCTGGCGAGGGGAGAACGGGGTGTGGTTTCCAGCAGGGGTCCGACCAAAGCCGTGGTGGTCCGAGCATCGATTGTGGTTAGGGTTTCTGAACCATATAGATCCAGGTCTGAAAGTGTTTGGTCTTCTTCAACCTAGTAGGTATGCATGCATTTTTCCTCTATAGGTTTTGATTTTCCAGTATTGTTATTGTATCATTTTGATTTCATCTTCACTAAAGTTTGTGGTCCAATTGATATACATTATTTTTCATTGACTATGAACAATAAGTGTTTTATTTTGGTTCATGGATGTCCAGTAAATGTTCATGTTCTGGCTATTTTAAATTTTTGATGTTAATGTTTTATGCTTATTTTTATTCAAATGATTCCATTAATTTACGACGTGTATGATTGTCTTTATTTTTGTTGTCTCAATTAATTTATAAAACAATTGTATACCCATCTTTCACCGCAATCTTGAGTCTAGACCGTTGGTTTAGCCAAAATTTTTACATCATTGTGCAGTGAATAAATTTGGCTATAAAAGCCCTTTTTTAGTGTGCAAGTGTTTTCTGTAAACCTTTGGAGAGTGTGTGCATGCTGAGGTTGGCATATTATAGTTTGTCATTCCAATTAGATGAGAGTATGCACAAAACTACAGCTTCTCAAGAAGGTCCCCTGTTTACGTTTCAGGTAAAGGTCTATTTATTTTTTACCACACTATGTTATTTTATAAAGATATATAGATATATTCATGTGTGTGTGTGTAT
Source organism: Viscum album (assembly GCA_963277665.1). NCBI lineage: Eukaryota > Viridiplantae > Streptophyta > Magnoliopsida > Santalales > Viscaceae > Viscum > Viscum album. Next base: position 460,119,942 of record OY728127.1, read on the forward strand.
TTATATATACACATATATAACCATCGATTTTTAGAATGTATGAGATAAGGGATTTGTTTTAAAAACTTAATTTCTAAAACCTACAGTTGTAAGGGAAATTTTCTATTATGTCCATATATTCATAAGGGGTTATTAAATTTACCATTTCAGAAGTGATCCTTGATTTTGTAAGGTGTTAATAAATTTATTTTCTATTCTATAAAGGGAATGTTATAACAGTTTTATTTTCATATTTGATTCTTGATTCTTGATTCTATTGTGTGTGTATAATTTATATTAATCAACAAGGTCTTTTCATTTTTTTATAAGGAAATTTGATTTTCTTTTATACAAACATTGTTTTTATGGTTATTTTAAAAACAAGCATGTTTTCAATTTAAAAATTTATGTTTTCGAATTTATATTTATCAATGTTTTTTGAATTTATACTAATATGGGTATTACAAATTCCATGTGTATATGTATTAATTTCATATTTTATGTTTATTTTATTTAAGAATATATATATTATAAATATATATATATATATATATATATCGATATACTAAACAATTGTTACATGTTTTGAATGTGCAATCAAAACATGTATGAATATGGGATAAAATTATTTTCAATCCATAAGGATTTATATATATATATATGACTATTATGGGAAATTGAAGTTATTTTTAGAAATTTTAATTCCTGATTATGTTTATAATTAATTTTAAGATTAAGATTTTTACATGTTTAAGCATCATCATTTATTTCAAGAAATTATGAGAGTATTATATTTAAGTATATATATGTTTAGAAATTAAAATTTCAATATCAAATTATATAAAATTAAAATCGTGATATAAACATGACATTATGCACATAATACATGCAAGAATGTGCATTGAATTAGTTTTACATTTATCGTAAAAACATTCAAATGGATATTTATGGGTTTATGGGTGAAATATTTAAGTACATAGATAATAATTAATATTACATGTATTTATTTAATGAGTATTTATCAAGAGTTTTGGGGGTGGAAAGTCTAAAAATTGAATTACCATGAAGGTTTATATTTATACATAAAAATAATTTCATGTGTAATTAATACTTGTTTATGTTTTAAAATAAAAACTCTGGTAGAAAATTCATATATAAGTAAAGAAAACATAAAAAAATTTAGAAAATATGAAACTTGAATGTTGTAAATATAGAAGGTAATTGGGAATTGAACCCATCCTTCTCCAAATGGGTAGGCCCAATACATCCTTCAACGACTCAAGTGGCCTCAGAATGGTGTTTTTTTCAGAAGCTTGCATATTGTTTTCAGAAAAACACTAGAATATGTTTAAATCATTTTTTTAACATAAGTATTTTCTAAGGTGATATGTTATTTTTAGGGTGTAAGTAATTTCAAATGGTGTTTTCAAAAAGGATATTTATAAATATATTTTTGAAATTATTTTCAAATCAATATTTTAAAATGATTTATCAAAAAAAATTAAAACACCTTTTTTAGGCATATTTAATGATCACCCCTTGTTTTTAATTATTTTCTACGGGTTTAGTAGAGTTTTTGGTGGATTCTACTTTGATTAAGGAGTAGCACATGTGAATTCTTTTTTTTTTGGTTTGAATTCATGTATCTAATTATCAAGAACCTAGACTGGTAAAAGTTCCTAGTATGAAATAAATTTTTTGTATTGTTTCAGTTTCTTTAAAAAAAAGTACATATCATTTATAATGTGTTGAGTCTGGTAGCTTAGGCTTAGGGTGTTATATGTACTGCCTGTGATTCTATTATAAATGGTTTGTATTTGTACTATTCCCTACTAAAATACACTTTCATGAATCTCAATTCATCTATTTTAACTTCACTCATGTTATCAACCCACTTACATTGAAAAATAATCCATTTGAATGTTGTATAATCCAAATCCCATATTTTTTTGATGATGCCAAAGTATGAAATGTTCACATAAATTGGATTTTTGTTCTTGGTACCAGATACATGCATCACTTCAGCCACAAGTGTAACTCCACTATTTTTCATGGTACTACATTCATCATTTTCTTTTGTATAGAATGTATAACCATTAATTACATAACCATTATAAGATAATGCATACACACTTTTTCCTTTGGCTAGCCATCAAAGGTTTTTGAAATTGAATCTATATTTTCAATTGACTCCTTAAAAATATGGTCTCAAAAATATCCTATAAATTTTTTATTATGGGAATTTGATATTCATTTCTCAGCCCTTGATGGATTAAAATGCCTAAGAATTACTTTATGGGTTTCAATATATGGGAAAAACTCTAAATTACTATGAAAAATGTAAAGGTGAGTCTGCACCCGCTCTATAATAGTAATTGTGACAACATCTATTCTGGAAATTCATTCACCCACAAGTCATATGATGTGATGAGATTTCAGTAGACCAATGCTTTACACATCAGATAGTTAGTCAGTATATAATTCAATGGCTTCCTTAACAACATATCTCTCTATAATAAAACCTTCTGGATGACTTTAATGTTTGACATACTCTTTCAAAATCTTCATATACTTTTCAATGGGGTACATCCATCTATAATGTATAGGACCTCATAGTTAAATATATTTTACCAATTGAACCATCATATCAAAGAATATTGGTGTGAAGAACATCTCTAATTCACATAATATGACATCAATTTCCTTTTTCTATAGTAAGAAAAAAAATTAGGTCTGCAACTTCACTGCATATAGATTTGAAAAAGAATAGAATTTTTGGTTAATGTATGAAAAATATTTTTTGGAAAAATGAAAAAAATATATATAGGTATTGACATTATATCTTACATCAAAACATGAAAGTCATATGATTTCAGGACCTTTAGATTTAAATTAGTCATTGAAATTATGTTCTTGATATTTTATGAATACCCCTATAGAACCTTTATATCATTCAATAAGTTCTAATACTAATATCTCACTTGCCTGGAAATCTAGAGTAAGAAAAGTATGTTTTTCACTCTTTACTGGTGCAAACTCTTCTCGTATCCTCATGTAAATTATATCCAACCTAGCCTTAATTCCATCCTTTATTTTTCTGGGTGAATTTAGTAATGTTTCAATGACATTATCACATACATTTTTTTCATATGCATAACATCAAGAAAATTCTTGATGTACAAAAACTTCTAGTATAGTAATTCAAAAAAAACTAATCTCTTTTTCCAACTATTTTTTGTAAGGTTTCTCTAAAAAGGTTTATCAAAATTAGTGTCTATATATTTTACTTTCTCAAATAGTTGATCGCTTTTTAGTGGAGATGGAGTTGTACCTTCTTCTGAACTCCCATCAAATGATATCGTCTAAGATCGATATTTATGTTTTCGGGGTAGAAATTTGTGATTTCATAAAAACATGGTATTCAATGAATGTTTCAAACTAATTGACTATGTACCTTGTTCACAAATGGGAAACCCTTAAGTTACTTTAATTCTATATCTTGACAAATTTCCATATGCATGAAATTCATTTATCGTCTCGTACAACATGGCTCTCAATGTGAAATCGTTATTTTATAAGGATCATACAATGTAATACCTAAATCCAATAATAATTTAAAATATTCAATAAATGGATCCAAATAAATATTAATATAACTACCCAGTTGTTTTGGTCCTGATATAAGCATAGATAACGTAATGTATTTTCATTTCATGCATAACAATGGTAGAAAATTATAATTTAACAATATAACTGGTCATGTATTGTGAGTGATGCTTTGAAAACCAAAAGGATTCACTCCATTTGTAGATAGAACAAGAAGAAGGTTTCTCAACTCTTTTCCAAATTTAGTATACTCATGATAAATTTTCTTCGACTAAGGAGAGTATTTCGAGTGATGAAGTTTCCCATATTTAATTCTTATATCCATGTGTCACGCCAATTTTCTTGCAACCCCCTCACTTCCTTATAGGTTCCTAAACCTTGTAATGATTGGAAAGTACCATAAAACTTTCATAGGACTTGATTAATCTTTATTTTATCGAGACACACCACACTTTGGCCATTTTTAAGTGATTCTTGGTACTTTTGAAATAGTATACAATCATTTGGATAGGCATGTATTCTTTTATAGATCATACCCATTGAATGTAGCATTTTTTAGTATCATATATTTAGGAAGGAAGCTCATTATCTTATGGGAGCATATCATTCAAGAGAGAAAGTAGTTCAGTAAAACTAGAATCACTCCATTCATTTCTATCTTTTATATTATATAGCTTTATTATGGCTGAAAATGTTGTATATTTAGTACAACTAGCAAATAATGGCTTCCTTGCATAACTCTTTAACTTCTAAAACAGTTTTGGAAAATCATAATCATCTTAAACTATCATTTTCATTTCCTCAATATGATCTTCATCATCATTCACACCTATAATCATATCCTCGATATAGTCTTCTTCATTTCTCACACTTATAATCATATCAGATGATCTATAAATTATAGTGTTATCCTAGTCACTAGATATATTCACTTTTTCTGTGTGTTTAGTCCCATATTTATAACTTTGGTCTATTTTGTTCTTAAAACTCCTTTGGACTAATTTTTCTTGAATAAAAATAGTTTAAACACAAATAAAGGATTTTGAGAGGGGACATATGCATTATATTTTTCAAACTTGATGAACTCTTTTAGTCTATCGATATACTCTTTTTTCATATGATTTTCATATATCTATTTTTGATTAATATCCATCCTATTTTATTCGGTAATATTAATATTTAACAAAATAAATAAATACAAAAAAATTATGAGCTTAGAACCCATAAAAGGTCATTATTAAAGAATCATTTAACCTATTTGAATCCATTGTTCTAAGATAATAACAGTTTAATGATTCATATTGTGATTGTTTTATAATGGTGTAAATCATTGAAGGAAATAAATGTGTGATATATATAAAGTTGTAAAGAATCTAATTAAATTTCATCTATTTCAAAACAGAGTGATCAAAGATGATTTGTATAACTTTTTAGGTGGGATTACAATATGAGGGAGGATTTGATGTTTATTAATTTCTCCACTTGGTATGTGGTGAGTCAGGTGGTGTTTCAATGATATTATTATTAGGATATGAAGTTTAACTTTTTTCAGATGATGAAAATGTTGATAGGCCTAATCACATGGTCTTGAGAACCCAACATTTGAGTAAACACTTGAATCTAAATCCAATAAACCAGAAGTCTTAGGTTGGGGTTCTCAAGCTACTATAAAAACTAATGAAAAATATAATTGGGGTTTCACAAATGCTCAAAATTTAAAAAAAATCACATGGCTGGGATGAAGACTCAAATAACATAAATGTAAATTATTATTGGGTCCGAAGGAACAATCAACTTCAACACAAGTTGAAGAAGTATCCCAGTGGGATTGATAGAAAGACTCATCTCATGCTAATGATTGGAGTATAAGGCCAACTACATGGTATATCCTAAAAACTCATCCTTAGTGGAAACGACAAATAGAAACAACTCTTGAAAAAATCCAAAGTGGAAACTGGGGAAAAGAGTAAGAATTCACTAAAAATAAAAACCCATTGGAACCAGGGTTGAAATGAAAGTGGAAGGAATCCTAAATAGAGTTAGTAGGTGGAAACAACTATTACAAGTGAATATTTATAGAAGTAGGGAACTACGAATGAAAAAACAGGTGAATTATCCTACTTAATATTGATTTGAAACTTTCTGTTGTGTACACTAACTTTTTGTATCACTCTTATAAGAAGGCATTTTTAACAGTACATGAGGTTAGCGGTTTTTGTTACAAAATGTATACCATAGATTTTTGTTAAAATAAAAATATAAAAAGGATTGGGGTTGTTCTACCTGGTAATGGAAGAAAATGGGAGGAATTGTTTGATTTTAATTCATGGGAGCATGAAGGATACCTGCAATTTGGATCGGATTACCATCTATACACTATAAAAACCCTTCCTACTTATCATTTGAAATAATAACTTTACATGATGAGTGGGTGGGGTTTTTTCAATGCACATATGGTCCTTTCATCCACATCCTCATTTAGTTGATAGCTCCATGCAATCATGGTGAGAAATTTTCAAAAGAAGATCCCATATAGGATTAATTTAATGATATCTCATATGATTAAATAGACAAATAAGATCCAGAAAAAGCAGTGAGTGATTGAAATGAACAGGATGGAGGAGTTAATGTTTATTCAATTCTTCACTTGGTACGTGGAAATCTGGGTGGTGTTTTAGTGGAAGGATGCCTAGGATCTGAACTAGATCTTTTGTCAAATGATGAAAATGTTGATAAGGTCCAATCACATGGTCTTGAGAACCCAACATGTGAAGAAAATCTTGAATTTAAATCAAATGAACCAGAAGTTTTGGGTTGAGGCTACCATGTTTCATTCCCATTTCTGACAGTTCACATTTTATCAAAGGGGCCTTTCAATAACTCATGTCAAGAAATTAAATTCATTAAACACCACATGCCACTTTAAAACATTACATTTCTTAAATCAAAGTAAAAAAATACATAACCCAAGAGGCATAAAAAACCATCACTATAATCATAATAAGGATTTAAATAATAAATCACCTTTTCTAAAATATGGAATAAAAGTAAAACAAGTCTATCGGGTCATTTTAATTTTAAAAGACTACCAAATTTTTAAAATATCATACGGAGAATCCCATTTTTAAGAACAAAATTTAAAATCCAAGTTCAAGATATATAATTTGACTTCCTAAACCACCCTTTGTCCTTACACATGTATGCATTTATAAATACAGATACCACTCATCCAGTTGCATATATTTACACATCATTGTGTGAAGACATGAAATAATTATTCTATATTTATATTTATGTATATGTGTATAAGTATCAAAAGTGTCATGAAATAATTTTTTATCAAGCGTTGTAAATATAAAAAATTGGTATAAATCATTCAAATTAAATTAAACTCATTTCATAATTCCTATAAAAATAATAAACAAATTATGAGATATTAAAATGATTGGGGTTCTTCTACCTGGTAAAGCAAGAAAATGAGAAAAATTATTTTATTTCAATCCATGAGAGCAGGAAATATACTTGGAACTTAGAGAGGATTATCATCTATGCACTATAAAAACTCTGCCTATTTATCATTTGTAGTCACTATATTACATGATAAGTGGACAGAGTTTTTTCGGTTTATATTTAGGAGCTTCATGCAACCATAGTGCTAAATTATGAAGAATGGATTAAATGAATGTGAGGGTGAGGGAAAGGATGAAGCACGAATGGATCGAGGTGAGGGATATTAGGTGGAGAATCAGTGAGGTGGATTGAGGAAAATTAATATCGCTCATGCACACCATTCAAACCCTTTGGTAAAATTAAAAACACATAAAGATGTTTGAGGGAGGGGGAAACGAATCACAAGTCATGTACCTAGGGTTTTGAAAGTATCGATTCGTCCGAGATGTTTGAGGGAGGGTGATAGTAAAGATTCAGTTCTGTGAAAGCTTGAATGACGTGAGGATGAAGAACTCTGTTAGGGTTTTATTTAAAAGATAGAAAAGATTTTTATCAGTGATTTTAAAAAAGAATTGATAAAGACATATATAATTAATTTTAATAATATATTCAATATAATTAATATAATTAAAATTTTAAATGTATATAAATAAATATAAATGTATATATTTATAAATATATTTAAAGAATTTTAAATATGTATTTGGAAATATAATTATAAAAAAATATAAATATATATAATTATAAACAAATAATTACTTATATAATTAAAAATATATTAAAATAATTGTAAATATGAATTTATAAATATAATTATAGATATATATTTATAATCATAATTGTAAATAAATATTTTTATAAATATTTGTATATAATTATAAATATATTTATATAATTATATATATATATAAATATATATTTATAAATATAATAAGTATTTTTATTATTTAAATATTTTTATTATAATTTTTTAATTATTTAAATATGTATTTATTTATTTATAATTATATAAATACTCTTCTTAAAAAAATTATATATATATAATTATAAAAATATAAATATAATTATATATATATTCATATAATTATATATATATATATATTAATATATTAATATATTTATTTTTTAAACAAGATGAGGGTCAAACCCCCTTTATTGAACATAAAAAGATAAGACCTCTTTTGATAACTGGTAAAAGAATTAATTCATTACAATCGTAGAGGAAAATGGGTTAAAGAAGCAAGACTCGAAGGAAATAATGGTCCTGAGTGTCCAATGGGTGAAAAACATCGAGATAAGTAAGAGAAGAAGTCTCATTGCACCCCCACCCCCCCCCCCCCCGTTAGACAATGAAATAGTGAAATCCATCAATAATGATGTGTTTCCCTCTGCCAAGAATTTGTGTCATGTTGGACCAACATAACATGGAAGAACACCCCTTCCATCCCACATGAACATGAAGAGGGAGGACCTGATGATAAGTGTTAGCACACCTATCTCTTTTTCGAGTCACCTACCAAACAATGCTTGTGAGGAACTCACTGTACTGTCAACCTGATGCAACACAAAACTGGATAGAAAAAAATATGCAAAGTCAATGTTAGGGCACCCATTCGTCCAACCAGATGAGGACAGATGGTTGAATGATGGGTTTCAACACACTCATACCTCTTTTGAGGTCACCCACCCAACGATACCTGTAATAAGCCACACCACTATCCAAATGCATCGAGAAAAAATCCACTACTCATAAAGACATTTGCAACACAATCAATAAAAAGGTCCCAAAAATTAGATGGATTCCAACTAAACCATGCCTGAAAGCACTGAAACAGATCATCGTCCATGGAGAAAGACTCCATTATCACCAAAACTAGAACCCACCACCAACTAACATTCATAGGCATCCCTGTTCCGCAACCATCATCCACTTGAACCTCCACTAACATTAATCAATCTCACTACGACAAGCCTCACACTACTCGACTGTCACCTGAAATCCATCTATCGCTTGACCACCAACATCATCACCTGAAGGCCACCAAGTGTAAAGACCTGTAAATTTCAAGGAAAATTTTTTTTTTCTTAAATTCTTTGGAATTTTACAAGTACGCAGTTTCTGATGGCACATGATTCTAAGGCCTGTTGTGCCCGGAATAAATTTATGAAGTTTAGCTTGGGTACATTCAGTGAACGAGCGAGCGGGTTTTTCTAACTTTTGAACCGGTGCTCGGAATCAAAATCTGAGGGCACCATTGAAACCGCAGCACCGGTAATTTCTTAAGAAGACCTTTTCTAGAGTTGCGTTTGCTCGGGAAGAGTTTTTTATTTTTGTAGTTAAGTGAATAAAGTTGTGTTACAACTTTATTTTACTTTGTAGTTTAACTTACATGTGAGGAAGTTGGGGTGGGACCCACACGATCCACCACCCCTTCAAATTCCCTAAACCCCCTCTTAAATTTTGGCAACCCCCCTAATTTTTGTAACTCGTCCACTCTCTCCTCTCTTAATGTGTGCCAACCCATTTAGTGAATGGCATGATTTAATTTGGGTGTTTATAATTCTTTTTGAATTTTAAACCTTTCACCCTCCTCTCTCTATTAAATATGTCAACCCATATAATTAATACTTTTATTAATTATTTTGGAGTGTCAAAAATTCTTTGAATTGTTTCTTTTTGCATGGAAATGTTTTTATTAAAGGGGCCTTGTAAAATATTTGTGGAGAAAATATTTTGGGTGGGGGAAGACCTCTGGAGAAATTGGAGGAGAGATCCCTCCTTCCAACGAAGAACGTTCTTGACGAAGAACAACGCCTCTTCGACAAATAACGCCTCCGGCGGAGAACGTGAAGTCACCGACGATGTGCCTTCTCTTCTTCTTCCTCTGCGTCAAGGGAGGAGATACCACTACGGGGAACGTCGCCATCGACGACGACTCTTCCTCCGACGTCAACGAAATCGGCACCGATCTACCGTGACGTTCGATCATCGCGATGCTTGTCTCTTTCCACGGCTCGACGTCGTGCGACGACTTTACGAGGTATGGGTTTTTCGTCATTCAGGAATTATCAATTGACGCTCTTCCTTATTTCTTGGACGCATGTTATCGGATTAATGGGAGGGGGTCGGACCGTACAAACACGGCCGACCCTCCTGCCCTTTGTTGTTGTCTCTTGTTGCTGATTGGAACAGAGGCAACGCATTATCGTCACACTGCGTGGGAACGAGGGAACCGCGGCCGGAGCGGGCCGTGGTGAAGAAGCGCGGCGTCATCACACCGTGCCGAAGCCGAAGAACCCGCGGCCAAGGTCGGGCCACGGCGGAGGGGCACGGCGCCGTCGCGCCGCACCAAACGGACAAGGGTTGTGGCCTAAGCCACGACTGTGCAGGGGAGGGCGGCTGGAATCGCCAGCCGTTGGCGCTTCGAAAGGGCGGGACCACGGGGTCCCACGACAGCGGCACCGACCGGCCAACTGGTCCGGCTGTTCGGAGGAGGTCGGGGTTCGTAATCCCCATCGGCAGATAGGCGAGCCCCCTCCATGTGGGGCGCCACCGTTTCGAGACAAGGGGGGCAGCGCCCCCCGTTTTCCGCTCGGCCGAAACGGCCGAGATGCTGGCCACGCGGGCCGCGCCCACGCCAGGCCAACCGGCCGCCTTGGGCCAGACCAGCAATGCCGGGCCGGACCCAGGTCGGGTCGCCCGGTTCAGGCTGACCCAGGGGGTCTTGGGCCGGGTCGCTCCGGGCCCAAAACCCCCTAAAATCAGACATCTTCGTTCAAAGGCCCATAACTTGGGCTATGGACCACCGATTGACGCACCGTTAGTTGAGATGTGATCCTTGGATCGAGACGGTCATTTTGGTATATTATACTCAAGGTTTAGGAGAATTTTGTGTATGGCCGGGTTGGTTCGAAGACGAAACCAACCGGGCCCTCGGAGCGGAAACGCTTATAACTTAAGCTCCGGACGTCCGATTGACGTGTCGTCAACTTTGTTGAATTACTCTTAGTGAAAAGGTTATTTTGGATTACTCCGATCAAGGTTTATACGCATCTAGAGTACGGTTGGGTAGGTTTTATCTTAAAAACCAACCGGGCCCCTGAGATGGAAAAGCCAATATCTCTCAGACCGAGCGTCTGATTGACGCGCCGTCTGTCGCGTTGAGTTCCTATTGATGTGGCAGAACTTTGGGATACATCAACTCCGGACTTCGGGTTAGTTGATTTATCGACCCCCTTGGCTCGTGGAGCGGACCCTCTCGGAATCGAGCATGCTGTGTGCGGGAACCCTAGAGCTGGTTGCGACTGCGACGACGATGACGACTGTACTAGGATCCTCCGTGGGTTAGAAGAGAACGACTACCATACTGGGATCCTCCGTGGGTTCGACGAGAAAGACTACCATACTGGGATCCTCTGTGGGTTTGACTAGGATGACTACCATATTGGTATCCTCCGTGGGTTTGACGAGGACGACTACCGTACTAGGATCCTCCATGGGTTCGATGAGGACGACTAATGTACTGGAATCCTTCGTGGGTTCGACTATCGTACTGGGATCCTCCGTGGGTTCTATGACGATGACTACAATACTTGTATCCTCTGTGGGTTCAGCAGCGACGACTACTAAACTTGGATCCTACGTGGGTTCGGCAGAGGAGATGATTCAGAGGCTACATCTAATCATCTCCACCCCTCTTCGTAAATGGATACCTGTGTGAGATGAGTCTTGACTTACAATCATTATCTTCGATGTGATTGACTTGATATCTTGTGTGGATTGGTTTATTCTTTCCTGTGTGGATTGGGTCGTACTTTCCTGTGTAGATTAAGTTTTACTTTCCTGAGTGGAATGGATTGTACTAGAGCTCATGAGTTAGATCTGAACTGGAAATGATGACTTAGGTATATGTATGGGAATATACCTAAGTAGAGTTGGTTGTTACTTCGTGATTGTATCTTTTACTTGTGGTTTATACTTCGTGGATTCTGGGAGATCTTCGGGGGTCTCGGGGTCCCTACTGAGTAGCGTATACTCACCCCTACACATGTTATTCCCGCACTACGTTGTGTTGAATACAGACGACGGACAGTGTTGATTGAGGTAGGAGCTCGTGGAGCTGGACAGTACCTGGAGGTGGATCACTGGATGAGACGTACACGGAGCGGACGGCTGGAGCTGAGGAGCTGAGGAGACTATTTGTACTCACCCTTCAGGAGGGATTTCTAGAGGACGGCTCGGTGTTGTTGCTTTACTTTTCTGCTGTTTTACTCCCTTTCAGTTGTACTTTACTTTCAGTTGGGTTTGTATACTGGCCCATTTACTTTCCAACATTTACTATTGTACTCAGTTTACTTAGTTTTTACTTATGCTTGCTTACTCTGTGGTGTTTTATTTCTTACATAAAGGCAATGTCTTCCCTTATATCGGGTTTTACGCCTTTGGTTCTAGTCGCCGGCCCCTGGCCTATGGAAGGCGGGCTTGGGGTAGTCACGGCACGGCCCCCGAGGACGGGTCATAACAAATTGGTATCAAAGGAGTTCGGTTCTACCATAGAACTCAGGACTCTGATCTTTCTTCTATGTGAAGCAATAGTGTTAAGGGTATTGAGTGTGGTTATCAGTCCAGGGAGTCTAGTGTTGGTGCGGCGGCCGACGTATCCATACACCAGGACCCTGACTTCTGATTTCCGACTCAGTGTATGAAAACATTGATTGCATGTGTGTTTCAAAAGTTTTCTTTGTGATTACTTTGTGTCAGCTCACCAGGTATACTGTATTGACCGTGGCACACCTGTTTCTTTTCAGGATGGCCCCACGACGGCAGCCAGCTAGGGTTCTGAGCTTTGTGCGAGATGACAGCCCACCGAGCGACGAGGCCTCGATGCAGGGCCCTATTACAGTGGAGGCAGCGGTGGTACCTCTACCCGCCGAGCCACCGATGCCACCATCCCCAGTCGTTGAGAGTGTACGTCGCCTTAGTGCACTGCACGAGTTTCAGTGTTAGATACCACCCAGGTTCCACAGGGAGACGGACCCTCAGGCAGTCGAGGATTGGATGGAGGCTGTTTTACGAGTTTTCAGGTTAGTGGGGACACCAGCTGACCACATGGTGATCCTTGCAGCGAGTCTCCTTCACACGGAAGCAGACAGATGGTGGATCCTGATGCTCCAGGTGCATGACGAGGCATCACTTCTTTGGACGGACTTTGAGAGCCTCTTCTGCTCGGAGTTTGTCCCAGCCACCCTCCGAGCGGTGCGCATTCAAGAGTTACAACAGCTGCAGTAGGGCATCATGATCGTGGCCCAGTACTCGGCGAGGTTTACTGATATCTCACGCTACTCCACAGATATGGTATGGGACCCATTATTCAGGGCTCGAACCTTCGAGCAGGGACTGAGGCATGAGATCAGGGCTTCGATTATCTCCCTCAACTTCTCGACGCAGGTGGGGGTGTTGGAGAGAGACCTTATAGTGGAGAGTTTTCTCGCCAAGCAGTCACCAACGGTGAGACCCTCCGCAGGACGACCCGTAGCAGAGTCTTCTGCAGCTGGTAGTAGACATATGATGCAGAGGTCCAAGCGGGCCAGACCATCAGATGAGAAATCTCAGGATGCATATTCGATTGTACGGGGCACACGAAGGAGAGCCAGCCACATGAGGAGCAGACAGTGTTATGCATGCGGTGGGCAGGGTCACATGGCTCGAGACTGCCCGACTCATCCTGCAAATGAGCAGCAGGTGGTAGAGGGACCTCCCAGGTAGAGGTTCGACCATGGTGGTCTACAGGGAGCAGGCAGAAAAGGCAGAGGAGCTGGCCGAGCAGAGGGTGGTGGGCGATGCTTTGAGCCACTACCACCACCACCACCAGGAAGACCACGCTGACCGCAGGGAACAGGTGGACAGGGGAGAGATCAGCTTCAAGCAGCTGAGGCTTACGACCATGGAGCTCCGAGATCTGATGGACAGGAGCGGGACTAGCTCCAATCATGGATACTTTTGTTCATGTTGCTTCTGGACTTGTTGATGTTTTATTTGTGGATGTTTTGTGTCTTTGTACCTTGAGCTGCAGTAATAAAAGACACTTGTTCTTGTGACATTTTTTTCCCTGACCTTTTTATGAAGTAGATACAGAGAGGTTCCGCTTAAAACCATTGACTTGACCCTCACTTCTGATATTCCTACTGGAGGAGACATAGTGACCACACACTGCTGCTGACAGTGTGATTCGACCCTTGGAGGTGAGAGTAATGGTTGGATCTCTTGGTAGCAGCGTTGAGGCCTTACGATGTCATCCATGGCATGGATTGGTATCATTCATGTCAGGATTGACTATATTAGGAAAAGAACGTGGTTCATCTAGGGGACGAGACCGGATTTATCTTATCGTCAAATAAGAAATCTTAGCAGCTCTTGTAGGACCAGAGAAGGTTCAGGTCATCCAGGAGCGGATGAGGACAGCTCAGAGCCGACAGAAGTATTATGATGACAGGAGGCGTAGACCACTAAAGTTCAAGGATGGTGACCACGTCTTTCTTATGGGTCTCACCTTGACGTGGATTATAGAGATTTGGTCGGGGCGGAAAGTTATCTTCGCGCTTCATCGGACCCTTCTAGGTCCTTAACAGGGTAGGTGAGGTGGTTTACCGCTTGACTCATCCACCTTAGTTACACCAGGTGCATGATGACTTCCACGTATCTCAGATGATGAGATACGTTCACGACCCGACGCATATCATCGACCAAGGGAAGCTGGACATTGATGACGGAGCGACTTTTGCGGAGGTCCCAGTAGAGATCGAGGATCGACAGGAGCAGGTCCTACATGGACGGTCGATTCCTCTAGTGCGCATCAGGTGGCAGTACGAGAACCTCCAGGAGAGTACTTAGGAGTGGGAGGCTCAGATGCGTGATCAGTACCCTCATTTGTTTCCCTAGTTTCTAATGTATCTTTACGGGGATGTAAAGCTCTGATGTGGGAGTAATGTAAAGACCTGTAAATTTCAAGTAATTTTTTTTCTTAAATTCTTTGGAATTTTACGAGTACGCAGTTTCTAACGGCACCTGATTCCGAGGCCCGGTGTGCCTGGAATCAATTTCCGAAGTTTATCTTGGGTACGTTTAGTGAATGAGTGAGTGGGTTTTTCTAACTTTTGAAATGGTGCTCGGAATCGAAATCTGAGGGCACCGTTGAAACCGCAGCACCGGTAATTGCTTAAGAAGACCTTTTCCAGAGTTGTGTTTGCTCGGGAAGAGTTGTTTATTTTTGTGGTTAAGTGAATAAAGTTGTGTTACAACTTTATTTTACTTTTTAGTTTAACTTCCATGTGAGGAAGTTGGGGTGGGACCCACACGAGCCCCCACCCCTTCAAATTCCCTAAACCCCCTCTTAAATTTTGGAAACCCCCTTAATTTTTGTAACTCATCCACTCTCTCCTCTCTTAATGTGTGCCAACCCATTTAGTGAATGGCTTGATTTAATTTGGGTGTTTATAATTCTTTTTGAATTTTAAACCTTTCACCCTCCTCTCTCTATTAAATATGCTAACCCATATAATTAATACTTTTATTAATTATTTTGGAGTGTCAACAATTCTTTGAATCGTTTCTTTTTGCATGGAAATGTTTTTATTAAAGGGGCCTTGTAAAATATTTGTGGAGAAAATATTTTGGGTGGGGGAAGACCTCTGGAGAAATTGGAGGAGAGCTCCCTCCTTCCAACGAAGAACGTTCTTGACGAAGAACAAAGCCTCTTCGACGAAGAACGCCTCCGACGGAGAATGCGAAGTCACGGACGACCTGTTTTCTCTTCTTCTTCCTCCGCGTCAAGGGAGGAGATACCACCGTGGGGAATGTCGCCATCGACGATGACTCTTCCTCCGATGTCAACGAAATCAGCACTGATCTACCGTGACGTCTGATCATCACGACGCTTGCCTCTTTCCACAGATTGACGTCGTGCGACGACTTTATGAGGTAGGGGTTTTTCGTCGTTCAAGAATTATCAATTGACGTTCTTCCTTATTTCTTGGACGCATGTTATCAGATTAACGGGAGGGGGCCGGACCGCACAAACATGGCCGACCCTCCTCCCCATTGTTGTTGTGTCTTGTTGCGGATTGGAACGGAGGCAACGCGGTGTCGTCGCACCGTGCGGGAACGAGGGAACTGCGGACAGAGCGGGCCGCGGAGAGGAACCACGGCGCCGTCGCGCCACGCCGAATCCAAAGAACCCGCGGCCAAGGTCGGGCCGCGGCGGAGGGGCGTGGCGCCGTCGCGCCGCGCCGGACAGACAAGGGTCGCGGCCTAAGCCGCAGCTGTGCAAGGGAGGGTGGCCGGAATCGCCGGCCGTCGACGCTTCAGAAGGGCGGGACCATGGGGTCCCGCGGCGGCGGCACCGGCCGGCCAACCGGGTCGGTATTTCGGAGGAGGTCGGGGGTCGTAACCCCCGATGGCAGACAGGCGGGCCCCCTCCACGTGGAGGGCCTCCGTTTCGAGACAAGGGGGGCAATGCCCCCCGTTTTCCACTCGACTGAAACGGCCGAGCTGCTGGCCACGCGGGTCGTGCCCACGCCAAGCCGACCGGCCGCGCCGAGCCCAACCGCCCGCGCCGGGCCGGGCCGGGCCGCCCGCGCCGGGCCGGGCCGCCCGCGCCGGGCCGGGCCCCCCGCGCCGGGCCGGGCCGCCCGCGCCGGGCCGGGCCGCCCGCGCCGGGCCGGGCCCCCCGCGCCGGGCCGGGCCGCCCGCGCCGGGTCGGGCCCCCCGCGCCGGGCCGGGCCGCCCGCGCCGGGCCGGGCCCCCCGCGCCGGGCCGGGCCCCCCGCGCCGGGCCGGGCCCCCCGCGCCGGGCCGCCCGCGCCGGGCCGGGCCCCCCGCGCCGGGCCGGGCCCCCCGCGCCGGGCCGGGCCCCCCGCGCCGGGTCGGGCCCCCCGCGCCGGGCCGGGCCGCCCGCGCCGGGCCGGGCCCCCCGCGCCGGGCCGGGCCCCCCGCGCCGGGCCGGGCCGCCCGCGCCGGGCCCGGCCCCCCGCGCCGGGCCGGGCCGCCCGCGCCGGACCGGGCCTTCCGCGCCGGCCCGGGCCGCCCCCGCCGGGCCGGGCCCCCCGCGCCGGGCCGGGCCGCCCGCGCCGGGACGGACCCCCGCAGCCGGACCCCCGCGTCGGGCCAGACCCCCGCGTCGGGCCGGACCGCGCCGGCTGGGTCGGGCCGCGCCAGTCAGGCTGGGCCGCACCCTAGTGGGCCAGACCCGGACCCGGGTCGGGTCGACCCGATTCGAGGTCCGGCCCAGGGGGTCTTGGGCCGGGTCGGTCTGGGCCCAAAACCCCCTAAAATCGGACAACTTCGTTCAAAGGCCCATAACTTGGGCTACGGACCACCGATTGACGCACCGTCAGTTGCGATGCGATACTCGGATTTAGACGGTCGTTTAGGTATATTATACTCAAGGTTTCGGAGAACTTTGTGTATGGCCGGGTTGGTTCGAACACAAAACCAACAGGACCCTCGGAGCGGAAACGCTTATAACTTAAGCTCTGGACATCCGATTGATGTGACGTCAACTTTATTGGATTCCTCTTAGTGAGAAGGTTCTTTTGGATTACTCCGCTTGAGGTTTGGATGTAGCTGGAGTACGGTCGGGTTGGTTTTAGCTTAAAAACCAACAGGGCCCCTGGGAAGGAAAAGCCAATATCTCTCAGACCGAGCGTTCGATTGACGCGTCGTCTGCCGCATTGAGTTCCTATTGATGAGGCGGAACTTTGGGATACATCAACTCTGGACTTCGTGTTAGTTGATGTATCGACCCCCTTGGCTCGTGGAGAGGACCCTCTCGGAATCGATCATGCTGTGTGCGGGAACCCTAGAGCTGGCTGCGACTGTGACGACGATGACGAATATACTGGGATCCTCTGTGGGTTCGACGAGAATGACTACCATAATGGGATCCTCCGTGGGTTCGACGAGGACGACTACCATACTGGGATCCTCTGTGGGTTCGACGAGGAGGACTACCGTACTGGGATCCTCCGTGGTTTCGACGAGGATGACTACCGTACTGGGATCCTCCGTGGGTTCGATGAGGACGACTATTGTACTGGAATCCTCCGTGGGTTCGACTACCGTACTAGGATCCTCCGTGGGTTCGACGACGATGACTACTATACTTGGATCCTCTGTGGGTTTGGCAGCGACGACTACTAAACTTTGATTCTACGTGGGTTTGGCAGAGGAGATGATTCAGAGGCTACAACTAATCATCTCCACCCCTCTTCGTAAATGGATACTTGTGTGAGCTGAGTCTTGACTTACAATCATTATCTTCGATGTGATTGACTTGATATCCTATGTGTATTGGTTTATGATTTCCTGTGTGGATTGGGTCGTACTTCCCTGTGTGGATTAAGTTTTACTTTCGTGAGTGGACTGGATTGTACTAGAGCTCGTGAGTTGGAGCTAAACTGGAAATGATGACTTAGGTATATGTATGGGCATATGCCTAAGTAGATTTGGTTGTTACTTCTTGATTGTATCTTTTCCTTGTGGTTTATCCTTCATGGATTCTAGAAGACCTCTGGGGGTCTCGGGGTCCCTACTAAGTAGCGTATACTCAACCCTGCACGGGTTATGCCCACACTACGTTGTGTTGGATGCAGACAACGGACAGCGTTGATCGAGGTAGGAGCTCATGGAGATGGAAGGTACCTGGAGGTGGATCACTGGACGAGACGTACATGGAGCAGACAGCTGGAGCCGAGGAGCTGAGGAGACTATATGTACCCACCCTTCAGGTGGGATTTCTAGAGGACGGCTCGGTGTTGCTGCTTTACTTTTCTGCTACTGTACTCCCTTTTAGTTGTACTTTACTTTCAGTTGGGTTTGTATACTGGCCCATTTACTTTCCATCATTTACTATTGTACTCAGTTTACTTAGTCTTTACTTCTTCTTGCTTACTCTGGTGTTTTATTTCTTACATAAAGGCAATGCCTTCCCTTATATCGGGTTTTACGCCTTTGGTGCTAGTCGCCAGCCCCTGGCCTATGGAAGGCGGGCTTGGGGTAGTCACGGCATGGGCCTCGAGGATGGGTCGTGAAACCAAGCTACCGCCAAAACACCTCTGCCCGAGCGCAGCCATTGATCCAAGTTGGGAAATCTCGAATCTAAACTAGATCTTGGGATGAGGGTAGTCGGGGAGGAAAAATAGCAAGGGCGAACTCAACAACTCCCTCGAATGATTCGAAGTAGGAAAAAGGAAGTGAAAAGTATTCAAAGAAGATTAGAGGACATAGTTGTCGTTAGAACTGTTGAAGAAGAATAACTGGAGAATGAATCTGCCATCAAAACATCCACCATTGAAGCCAAGAGGAGATGTTCGACGCCTCACGGGAAATAAAAAATCCCATAAGAGGGAGTCGCCTCGCCTGACGAGTGTAGAGCCATCTTCCTATGACTCCTTATATAAATATATATAATTATAAATATAATAAATATATTTATTATTTAAATATATTTATTATAATTCAATAATTATTTAAATATATAATTATTTAGATATAATTTATAAATACTTTTTAAAAAATTATATATATTTATTTATAAACATAAATATATAATTTTATAAATATAGTAAATATACATTTATAAATATATTTATATATAAATATATTTATATTTATATATAAATATAAATATATTTACTTATGAATATCTATTTACAATTATATGTTTATAAATATATTTTTAATATTATTAATGAATATATAAACTTAAAGGCATGAATATTAAAAATTAGTGAAATTGAATAATTAAAAATGAAGAGACTTCAAAAATACTAAAAAAATCAATAAGTTTCATTAATTATACAAATTATTTAAAAAATTAAATATGAATATGTATTAAAATGAAGATTAATATATATTTAAAATATTAAAACTTAATAAATATGTATAAATTTTAAAATATGAATAAATTCCAAAAATATCAAAAAATAATAAATATCAAAAAAAATATTAACTGAAATAATATTAAAAATGATTAAATAAAATTAAATAAATTACAAAAATATTAACTATTTAAATTACAAAATTATTAAAAAAACATTTCAATTGATTAATTATAGAAATTTCAAACATATTTGAAATATTAAAACTTAATAAAAAAATGAATAATATTATTCATATAAATTACAAGCATATTTAAAATATTACATGTATAGAAAAAATATATATTTATAAATAAATATTAAAAAATGATTAAATTACAAAAAAAATATAAAAAACAATAAATATTAAAATGAATAAATAATATTAAATGATGTCAATATTAAAAATAAATATAATTTGATATAAAAAACTATTTTAAAAAATGAATTAATAAAATATTAACTACATTAACTATAAACACATACATAAATGAAGGAAATATTAAAAAATGCATTTCAATAACTTAATCATGCAAATTTCAAACATTTTAAAAATATTGCAACTTAATAAATAAAATTGTATAAATACTAATCGTATAAATTAAAACCATACCAAAAAAATAATACTTAGTAAAATATAAATATGTATAAAAAATAAATAAATTCCAAAAATATTATATCAAAAATGAAAAAAAATATACATCAAATGTGAAATAAGTAGATGTTATATGTACACATGTACACTTGTTCTATACGCATATATATACATCTCATGTACATGTGCACATATACATACACATACATGCATCTATACACGTACAACATATATATATACACACACAAAACACACATATACAACATAATGCATACACGCATATGTACATAGACATTGATATAAATATATAAATTCAAATATCACATATTAGCAATGTGTCATTTATATTTATATTATTTAAATTTTTAAAATGTATATTAATATATCATATTTATATTAATTATATACATGAATTTTGTAATTAATATATATAAATAAACTTTAATTTTTTAATATAAACATGATGATTATATATATATATATTAATAATATTTTTTTAAAAGTTTTTATCAGTGATAAGAAAAGTGTTGATAAAGATGCACATTTATCAGTGTTAAAAAATACACTAATAAAAGGTACACTTTTATCAGTTCTTTGTGTAGCACTGCTAAAAGTTAATTTTATCAGTGATTTTAGCTCACGCCAATAAATGTTACCCTTTTATAAGCGCTTTATGTTTAGTGTCAATAAAATTCAGCACTAAATAAAGTTTGATCTGTGGCAGTGATGCTTGATATTTCTTTCTTTAGCTATCTGAAATAAACTTGTCATTACACCATGTTTATGAAATTTATTGTGACAGTTCAATTTCAATCAAAGGTTCTCGATATCAAATTCCATAAATATGAAAAGGAAAAATAATTTCTTGAAATATTCATTAATAATATATCATTCGTGACACACCCAATGTGCCCAAATTCACCATGAACTATCTCGTCATAGTTCACGACAATACATCTAAGTTCACGAGTCGTGACATGCATTAATAATAATATTAAAGTCTAAGAATCATTACACATGCTCGCAGATAAAAATATTTGATGACATGTAAACATATAGAATTCATACTATCGGGTATATTCTCATAATCTATCATCTTGGAAATTACCAAGTGTGAACTTCATGATATGAAATCTCATCTTCTTATGAGTACTCACACATGACAGTCAACATACTATGTTTCCTATCATAGAATGTTATCCGATCATAGAATAACATTTATAAATATTGTCATGACACTTCAAGGTTCTCATCATGATGGGGAAATGTTATGACATTTTCAATGTGACGGATATTCTATAACATTGTCACATCAATTCTATGTAGAAAAATAATTAATACGTGATAAGGTATTTACTAATATTCAATTACATGAATATATAGGAAATTTAAATTACCAAGTAGTTTGTTTTAGGGCACCAACTCTAACATGCATAGTTTCCATGTCAAGTTAAATTTATCCCCAATTTCAACTCTTTCTCTCCCTATTCAATAACTCCCATAGAACACACAAAGGTAGAAATACACAAACAAATGTAGCCCTTTATATGATATGTTCCACATGTCGACCATCAACATATTCAAAACTCGCCTCTTTTAATACATGAACACTTTGTTGAATCTACCCATCACTGAAACTAACCACAACATGTTTTTATCCAACACAGTGTGGTTTTTACTATCTGGTCAAATTTCTACGTAATTTTAACTCTTCAATTTTCTCCTCCTTCTCCAATGCTTACAGAACACACAAAGTAAATGTACATATATTTTTCAGGTCTCTATATAGACATTTTTTTTGTTTCATTGTGTTTGAAAAACTTAACATATATGCATGTTAGTCTAATATGATCAATTATTGATTGAAGTTTTATTTATTAACATACATGTGTTGGATTTTCATATTGTGGTTTATAAGCTATCTTGAGGGTAATTCCTCACAATTATGAAATTATACCCTTGACGTTAATCATCAATGTTTGACCTATTAGAGATGAACATGAGGATACACATTTCTAGTCTCATTTTTTATCTAAGATAATATTCTAGCAAGATCAGTTAATGTCAAGTTTTCCATCCTCATTTGGATTGAATGAGTGAAATAGATATCCCACATGAAATGTTATGTGATAAGGCATTATTAATTTAAATGTCAAGCGAAAGAATATTTTTGTTTACACACAAATTTTTTTAATATACATATATGCATATAAAACCCTTCATTTTCATGCACAAAAACAATGGTCAACACTTACACATCCCATGGGTATACACATATGCACATGTTCACTTATACATGCATGCATGAGTATGCACATGTCAAATCAAACATATATGCGTCTGTGTGTGTTTTTGTGATTGGTTCTTGTAAGTCCTTAATTTTGATTCATAACCCAAACTAATTGAGTTTGAACACAATACAATTGAACACATTATCATAAAATCAAGTTCTACTATCATTAAGGTATTAGGCACTTTTTTACATTAGAGAGGAAACATTTGAGGGAATATTTATAACACGCTTGAGGGGAGGATTAAAATTTATTGCTTGAGAGATAAAACTTTTGAAGAATTTATAATACCATTCATATAAATATGAGGATAATCTATTAAAATAACCTGTTATGTGAGACTTGAAACCAAAACATCATACTTGTTGGAGCCAACTATAAGATCCCAGGTTTTTCTGGATGTACGGATCATTGTTTTATGGTTAAATTTTTTTTACATTCCTTTTTGGATTATACCCTAAGATGGGTTGTGGCTTGGTTGGGTTGTTTTGGGAGAGAAGGAGAAAAAAAAGGCTAAAATCTGGTTGTAGTCTAGGTACACATCGTTTACATGGCCTACAAGCTGTTTACTTCCAGTACATGTTGTGTACTGGACCATCATGATGTGTAGCCTATCTAGTTCAAAAAAATAGAGAGTAGTACACACCATGTACTTAGCCTACACGTCATGTACTGGCCCACTGGGTTTTTTTATAAAAGAGTCAGTAGCCTCGTATATTGATGCACAAAGTTTTTTCATCCATTTTTTGAGAGCTAAAACACCTCTAAACTAGTTTTTTCAAATATAGAAGTCATCCGGACTCCAATTCTTATGTCATCGGTCACGTTAAAACCACATCGGTAGTTACTCAATTTTTTTAGTCCTTATTGATTCTTCATAATAATAACTATGCTATTTGGATTTAGGATCATATGCCCTAATATCCTGTTCTTTGTCCATTCTTCAGATTTCTTCCAAAACAGGATGAATCAGGACTTCATACTGGACAAGCTGTCTAATACCGAGGTGAGGTAGGTTTTTTATACTTTCTTTCAGCTTTTCAGGTTCTTTTCAGGCGTACGGCCTTTTTACCACCTGTCATACTTTCTGGTGAGGCCTCATTTTTGAGCGAGTTGCTTGTCGTAGGCTTAGTAAAACCTAGTAAGGATGCCCGTAGATTTTATTTAGGTGAGTTGACACCCTTTATATGATTCAAGGTCACCCAAGGGGTGATCCTTAAGGAAAAATACTTGTTTATTACAGTTTAAAAAACCCAAGGGGTGTGTTCTTGTGCTTTCCTAGTTAGAGGAATCCTGTTAATGCTTTGATGGCTTGAATATCCTGTTTAGGAGATGTACTGCCTTCATTCTCAATGAATATCATGTTATGCCTTGTCTATTTTGATAGTTTGGCATGTTAAATGGATAATATGGGTGGGTATACCTATATTAAATGACTAATTTCATGTTAAATGGTTTATATGGGAGGTTAGTCCCATATGCTTGTTTAATAAATGGTTTTCATGAGTGGGTATACTCATAGCTTGTACAGGTTTATGTGAGTGGGTATACTCACATGGAATTTTTGTTTAAATTGAATGTTTAAATTGAATGGTTGAATTAATGGTTGATCGATTCCATGGACTACTCTCCATGGATCTGGAACATGGTAGTGGACTCCTTGGGTTGACTCTTCCCCTTGGGTCTTGATTTTGTGGGATTCCTCGGGCCTTACTACCCCGTGGATATGGATTTCTTGGGCTCACGTATGACTTGATATTTCCATTCTCCTAGTACCCCAAAAAGTGCCTAATATATTTTCCAGCAAGGACGCCCATGGGATTTGATGGGATTCCTTGGATAAGCTCCTTGGATCTGGCCCTCTATGGTCTAGAATTATTACATGCATGCTTTTGTCTGCTGACACCTTGGATCCAGTCCTTGAGGTCTACTTTTCACTATATGACATGGTCATGGGATTCTAATCTTCACTATACAGTGTGGTTGTGGGATGCTACTTTTCACTATACAGTATGGTCGTGGGACACATGACTTCTCTATATAGCATGGATGTGGAATATAGGATACAGATGGATGTACAGCGTGACCGTGTGACTTATTTACTGTTGTTTTTAGCTTCCTATTTAGGAGATGACTCTTTTGCAGGTAGCCTTGAGGGGTTGTTCAGTATTACTTATTGTAGTATAATTATTCCATGGGAATACTCACTTTACTTTACCAGTTCTTCACACTTTCTATCACTTTTGTATAATTGTTGTTAGAACTGTATAGACCTAGGTGGTTGCCTACTGGTATGTTTATCTCACACCCTATTTGGGCCTCCTTGGGGACCCAAATAGATTATATGTTCGCATGTGATTATAGGGTAAAGTGACCTAGTATAGGTTGTTGACTGTGACTTTGGAGTAGGGGAACATAGGACCAAGCTGAGTCTTGCGATGCTAGGATACCTTTTTGGTATTTTGTTATTTTTGGTACTTGTACTATATTACATTGTCATGTGTTGTTCTAGATACTTTCTAGATACTTGTACCATATGCATCATTTTGTATATGAGACACTTCCGGTTATTTATATGCATTCTTGCTTGCCATAATTTCATTTGACTGATGTTATTTCACTTTTGCTATTTACTGTATGTTCTGACTTCTGTTGTGATACTCTGATAATGAGGGAATAGTATCTCCACTAACTCACCTAGTCCCTTGCTTCTAGTCAGCAGCCTCTGGAATTTGGGGATATTTTCTTGAGTCTGTGTGGCCTACTAGGCTTGGGGCACCATTTCGGGTAGCATCCGGGTCTGGGGCGTTACACCAACATCCAACCGACTCACACAACCTTGAATAATATGGGTGTCCAAACCCGACCCGACCCGATCGACCCGACCCGACCCTATTCGGTTGGGTCGGGTCGCACAGGTGTATAGATGGGTTGGGTTGAGATCGGGTTGGGTCAGGTCATGAGTTGGAAGTATAATGGCCCAACTCGACCCATCGACCCAACCTTCATTTTTTTTGGTTGTTTCGCTTCGGTTTAGGACTACGCTCGACCCACTGCCTCTTTCCCTCCCTCACATCAGTGTGCACCAACTCATCCCATCCATTTTCACCATCCTACCATAGTATTTCTTGGTCTTCCCACCATTGTTAGATTCGGTCTTTGGCGTTGTCTTACCCTCCATGAACCACATGGCCACCACCTCCACCATCATGGAAAAATCTCATAGGGTGAGTCGAAACCGATGAAGAAGATGAATCAGATTCGCGCCTGAGCTCGAAGCTAATGTTGGAAGAGAACTGAGGCTATGTACGAAGCTGATTGGTTTAACACTGATGCCTTAAGATGAATATGAACCACAATAATCCCTAATGAAAACAATAATGGAATAAGGAGGATTGATTCTTGATGCCTAGATTCTGGTTCATATCGAAGAAAGATGCGACATGAGGCTAAGAACCTGATTTAAGTTAAGAATATTTGTTCGAGGTTGATGATGAACTTCTACCCAAGACGATTGACCAAAACTATTGAACACAATTTTGTTCACTGGAATTATTTTTCTAGGTTCGGCAGGGCATCGTTCATCCCCAATGTTGAGGCTGTGTTACCGAAGTCTTGTGTGCACTATGTGTTTGATTTAATGCTTGGGTGAGTCCCACTGGATCCCTGTCGCCACCTCTATGTGTCACCAGACCTCCCTATCATTTTCATCCTCCACTATCACGACGTGGATTGTTTCCTCAGAAGATGGTCGACAGCCCATACACACCACTATCTGGTCTGGTGAGGCAGATTTGGCCCTTCAGTGTGGAACCTCTCTACCCACAACTGAACACCCACCGTTCAGTGACCGCTGCCTAGACCTGCCCTTTTAGGACCACCTTTATCATGGCTTGTCATCACCAACATCAGATCCACCCCCTCAAGGTCCCCCACTACTGAGGTCAGGACCACCACTAAGTCACCATCGTAGGCATGCCTCCCACCATCAGATTTGGGTGTTGGCCTCTCTTCTGGTGCCTGTGAGGTATGCATGCCCCGTATGTCCGATCCAGCACCTAGATCCAACAGGTTTCCTCCAATAGTAGGTGTGGAAGATGAATATTTTGGGGGAGGATAGGTCTCTTAATTTCAAGCATGGTTGTTTTTTTTTAGAAAAATGTTTTCTCCAGTGACCCAATAGACCCGACCCGACCCAACCTGATCTAAGATGGGTTGGGTTGGTTCGGGTCTGAATGGGAAATCAACTCAGACCTGACCCGACTCGACCCGACATTTTTTTATTGGGTTGGGTCCAAAAAATCCTCCAACATGACCCATGGACACCCCTATTGACCAATGGTTTAATTAAGTAATTTTTTTTAACCTTTAACCCATGTTCATTAGGTTTCTTTGTCTACATTACAATTTATATTTTCATTATTTCCCTCTATATAATCTTAACCCATATTAGAAAGGATCTTCCAAAAAATGATCAATGTATTTTAAAAATATTTAATGATAAATATATTTTTAAAATCATTTACCATGATTTCCAAATGATTTTTTTAAATGAAACTTTTGTATTTTTTACTAAATCCTGACATGAGCATGTGAAGTTTCATTTGTTGCGTCGTGTTCCATGCTATAAGATGTAATCTATCTATATTATTTTATAAACTATTACTAAATATATATTAAATATTAATGGGATAAATTTAAGGAATATTAAATTTATAACCTCAGTAAAACATGAAAATTAAGAAACATTAAATTTATTTAGTACCATTCGAATTAATAGGATTTTTGTGTTTTTTTAATAACAACCATAAAACTGATATCTAGTATTTTAAATGTCATATTTTATTCTAAACTAAAAATGAATTCAACTCATATGAATCAATTTAAAAGAGTTTTTTTAATATGTTTTCTGAAAAAAAAATTAAATGTATAGGTTAAAAATATTTTTAAAAATGTGTATTAAAGGCGGCAGGTGTGATTCCACCTTTATACTAAAAAATAATAATTTAATTATATATTTTATTATATTTATAAATATATATGTTTTCATATTATGATATATATATATTGTGTTTGTTTTATGTTTTTTAGAATTATGTCAATAACATTTGAAAGTGAACATGTTGTGTTTTCAAGCAATAGCTTTTATGGCGCTCAAATTTGAGACATTTTTAAGAACTATGGGTTATGGTTAATCTTCAAGTTGATATAAATATCATTGAGTGAAAATGGGTATTTAAGAGAGAAATGTTCATGGATGTTAAATTGAATAGATATAAAGAAATGCTAGTGACTAAAGGGTTTAAAAAATAATAAGGCATTGGATACAATGAAAACTTTTCATCCTGGCCATCTATCTAGATTATGATCACCACTTGGTTTTTTTATCTGTGGCATGTGGAATTCGGTATTTTGTTTGGGTTATTTCACCACTACCTCCTTTTCAGGGTAATTTATTATTCCATAGTCATTCTCCCTATTTTTTATGTGATGAATCAATCATTTTTTCTTTGGATCCTCCTCTACATTCCTTTTATTCACTCTCACTTCTGAGTAACCCTAGAGTGACATCGAAGAACTTGGGTTTTCATATACATAACTGCTTCTCAATGACTTCCAATGGAGATCCTCTCACCGCTCCATCATCCTAAATGAGATATCATCCTGGTGTACATTTCTGATGGAGATTTAGTTCCCATATTTACCATGTAGTCTTTGACATGCATTCATCATATCTAAAACTGGTTGTCACCAAGGGGCATCAACGTGAAAATGTTATGTTTATAAGTAATGGATTTTGTGGTGCTCGAATTTGATACATTTTTAAGAACTAAGTATGGGTTCTGGTTTATCTTCAAGTTGATATAATTATCATTGGTTAAAAATGGGTCTTTAAGAGAAAAATGGTCATATAAGAGAAAATGGTTCTTTAGTAGGGTTCAATATCTAGGGTTAGTTTTAATTTACAATGTTCCAAATTCATCAATATTTTATTAAAAAATAAATTTTAGTATTTTTTTAAACCATTACAATGGTATTTATAATCTTTTTTTACATTCCTTTCATTTTTATTTATTTATTTTATTTATGAAATCATTTTATTTTCAAAAACTTTTTAGAAGTTTAGGATATCTTTTAAATTTTATTTAGATTGTTTTTATACTGTATATTTTATAATATTTTAATGTTAGCTACTTGAAATTTAATAATTATCCCTATGTTTCAAGTAGTCAACTTTGAAAGTTGTAAAATATAAATTATGCCTAAAATATTAATGAAAAATAAAACACTGGATAAACATGTAAAAGGGATGATAGTAATAATAGTATATTCATTTGAATGTACATAAAACATATACATGAATAGGCAAAATCAATTTCTATGTCTATGAGGAGGATATTTCGTCCCACATGGTGGTTTATGAAGGGGATGCCCGAATCGAGATGCCAAGCTCCATACTGGGGTGGAGTTTGATGACCAAAAGAGGGATGATCCTCAGGCACTGGAATGTCAAGCATCGCATGCTCCACCTGTGTTTCAATGGGGGGAGGTGTCAACTGCATGTTGTTCTGTGCTTCCGGTCCTTCTCCCACTAGGGTAGTAGAAGTACCTTCCATCATCGCAGCGGGGAGCCAAGTTTGTGATGGATATGGACCCCAAGGCTATGATGGATCTAGACCCCAAGGTTGTGATGGACATGGACCCTAAGCTGGAGAGGACTATAGATATCCTATCAAGAAATATAGATCTCATTGTAAAGACCCATAAAATTCAAGGGAAATTTTTTTCTTAATTTTCTTTGGGATTTTACAAGAACGTGATTTCTGACGGCACTTGATTCTGAGGCCCGGTGTGCCCGGAATTTCTATCTGAAGTTCATCTCAGGTACGTTCAGTGAACGTACGAGTGGGTTTTTATAACTTTTAAACCGGTGCTCGAAATCTAATTCTGAGGGCACCGATGGATTCGCAGCGCCGGTAATTGCTTAGGAACACCTTTCCCGGAGTTGCGTTTACACAGGAGAAGTTTTTAAAAATTGTGGAAGTTAAAATAAAAATTGAGCTTTAATTTTTATTTTTACTAGGTAATTAAAACCTTTGGGTGGAAGTTGGGTAACCACCCAACTTCCCATGAGAGGTTATGAGGGCAGTGGGGCCCACACGAACCCCACCCCTTCATATTCCCTAACTCCTTCAACTCACCATTAAAGTTGATAACTTATGTTAATTAATTAGGTGAGTTTAATTTGAATGTTTGAATTCAAATACTTAAGTCATGTTAATAAAATAAGTAAAGGACATATTTTATTTTGGTTGGAACTTGTTGCATTGGGAGGATTTGGGAGAAAAGGAAAAGATCTTG
Organism: Viscum album; assembly: GCA_963277665.1. Classification (NCBI taxonomy): domain Eukaryota; kingdom Viridiplantae; phylum Streptophyta; class Magnoliopsida; order Santalales; family Viscaceae; genus Viscum; species Viscum album. Next base: position 460,150,139 of record OY728127.1, read on the forward strand.
AAGTTCTTCTTCTTCTTCGACGAAGAACGTGAAGAACGTGAAGAACGCGAAGAACGTCGGATCCTCGGAGATCGATATCGCGACGCCGACGAATGTTTTCTTCGTGACTCGATGATTCTCCTTCCGCGATGCCTCCTTCCGCGACAGTTATTCCCACGATGAACCTCCGTTCAAACTATGCTCGAGGTAGGGGTTTTATGCGTTTTTATTTCGTGAATTCTTCCATCATCTTTCCTCGTTAAATTGGACCACTCGTTACCAGTTAACGGGAGGGGGCCGGACTGCACAAACACGGTCGACCCTCCTCCCGTTTTTCCCTTGTCTACCTTGTGGTGGAATGGAACGGGAATGGCGTGGTGTCGTCGCACCGCGCCGTTGAATCGAACTAGATCGCGGCGCCGTCGCGCCGCGCCAGAGAACCCCGAAGGCACCGCGGCCGGAGGGGGGCCTCGGTGGAGGGGCGCAGCGCCATCGTGCCACGCCACGCCGGGCGGACCAAGGCCACGGTGGAGCTGGGACTGGCGGCCAGTTCCGGGCCACCGACATCAGAGCAAGGGGACTGGCCAGCGCTGGTCCCGTGGTGCAGCAGTCGGTCGGCCGAAGCGGGCCGGCCGGTCAGGGGAAGAGTCGGGGGTTACGACCCCCGGCTGGCCAGCATGAGCGGCCCCAACATGGGGCCGCGGTTACAAACGAGTGGGGGGTAGCCCCCCCCCCCCTGCACCCATGTCCGCTCGGCCGAAACGGCCGAGCCACCTGGCCGGTGCCAACGCGCTGGGCCGGCTGCCTAGGCCGGGCCGGGCCGCGCCCGGGCCGGGACGCGCCCAAGCCGGGTCGGGCAGCGCCAGCTGGGCCGGGCCACGCCCAAGTGGGCTGGACCCGGACCCGGTATGGGTCGACCCGGTTTGGGCCGACCCAGAGGGTATCGGGTCGGGCCCGAACCCCCTAATACCGGACCTCTCACGGTCTTTTTCCCATAACTTGGGTTGCGGACCTCCGATCGACGCACCACCAACTGTGATGCGATCCTTGGATCAAGACGGACGTTTCAGTATATTACACTCAAGGTTTCATAGAACTTTGGGTTTGGCCGGGTTGGTTCGTACACGAAACCAATCGGGCCCTCGGAGCAGAAACGCTTATAACTTGATCTTCGGACGTCCGATTGACGTGTAGTCGACTTTGTTGGTTTCCTCTAAGTGAGACGGACTTTTTGGATTACTCCGCTCGAGGTTTGGACGCAGTTGGAGTACGGTCGGGTTGGTTTTGACTTAAAAACCAACCGGGCCCCTGGGACGAAAAAGGCAATAACTCTCAGACCGGGCGTCCGATTGACGCGTCGTCTGTGACGTTGAGTTCCTGTTGACGATACGGAACTTTTGAATACATCAACTCTGGACTATGTGTCATTTGATGTATCAGCCCCTCGGCTCATGGAGCGTACCCTCCCGAAGGAGCTTTCTGTGTGCGGGAACCCTAGAGCTGGCTGCGACTGCGACGACGATGACGACTGTACAGAAATCCTCTGTGGATTCGACGGCGATGACTACAACACTCAGCGATCCTACGTGGATCAGTGCTACCGATCCTGTGTGGGTCAGATCTTGTGTGGGTCATTGTGGGGGTTAGTTACCTATAGATCCTGTGTGGGTCATTGCGGGGGTTAGTTACCTATCGATCCTATGTGGGTCCGATCCTGTTTGGGTCATTGCGGGGGTTAGTTACCTATCGATTCTTTGTGGGTCATTGCGGGGGTTAGTACCTATCGATCCTGTGTGGGTCTGACAGCTTAGATGAATCAGTGGAAATATCTGATTATCTCTATCGTCTTACGAAAAAGTATACCTGTGTGAGCTGAATCTTGACTTTCAATCCTTATCTTCGATAAGTTTGACTTGATATCCTGTGTGGATTACGTTTTGCTTTCCGGTGTGGATTGGGTTGTGTTTTCCTGTGTGGAATGGGTTGTACTTGAGCTCGGATGTTAGAGCCTAACAAGAATTAAAGACTTAGGTATATGTATGGGCATATACCTAAGTAATGTCAGATGTTACTTCGTGTTTGTATCTTTCCTTTGTGGATTATCCTTGATGGATTCTGGGAGACCTTCGGGGGTCTCGGGGTCCCTACTGAGTAGATTATACTCACCCCTGCACGGGCTATGCCCGCACTACGTTGTGTTGGTTGCAGACGACGGACATCGCTGATCGTGGTTGAGCTAGCGGAGCAGGTCGGTACCTGGAGGTGGAACACTGGGCGGGATGTACTCGGAGCGGACGGCTAGACCCGAGGAGCTGTGGAGGCTATCTGTACCCACCCTTCAGGTGGGACTTCCAGTGGACGGCTTGAGGCTGTGGCTTTACTTTTCAGTTGTTGTACTCCCTTTTCAGTTGTACTTTACTTTTAGTTTGGGTTTGTATTCTGGCCCACTTACTTTTCCGCACTTGCTGTTATACCCAGTTTTTACTTAGTGTTTACTTCTGCTTACTTGCTCTTTGGTGTTTGTTTCCTTTACAAAGTCAATGCCTTCCCTTTTTACCGGGAATTACGCCTTGGTTCTAGTCTCCAGCCCCTGGCCTATGGAAGGCGGGCTTGGGGTAGTCACGGCACGGGCCCCAAGGACGGGTCGTGACAAATTGGTATCAGAGGAGTTTGGTTCTACCACATAACTCATGACTCTGATATTTTTCTATGTGAAGCAATAGTGTTAAGAGTATTGAGTGTGGTTATCAGTCTAGGGAGTCCGTTGTTGGTGCGGCGGTCGACGTATCCGTACACCAGGACACTGACTTCCAATTTTCGATTTAATGCATGAAAACATTGATTGCATGTGTGTTTCAAGTTTTCTTTGTGATTACTTTATGTCATCTCACCAGGTATACTGTTTGATCGTGGCGCACCTATTTCTTTAACAGGATGGCCCCACGATGGCAGCCAGCTAGGGTTCCGAGCATTGTGCGTGACGACAGCCCACCGAGCGACGAGGCTTCGGTACAGGGCCCTTTGACAGTAGAGGCATTGGAGGTACCTCTACCCGCCGAGCCACCGATGCTACCAGCCCCAGCCGCTGACGATGCACGTCACCTTAGTGCACTACACAAGTTTCAGCGTCAGCGACTGCCCAGGTTCTGCGGGGAGACGGACCCTCAGGCAGCCGAGGATTGGCTGGAGGCAGTTGTACAAGTTTTCATGTTAGTGAGGACACAATCAGACCTCATGGTGATCCTCGCAGCAAGCCTCCTGCACGCGGCAGCAGGCAGATGGTGGATCTTGATGCTTCAGGTGCATGACAAGGCATCTCTCCTCTGGACGGACTTTGAAAGCCTCTTCTTCTCGGAGTTCGTCTCAGCCACCCTCAGTGCGGTGCGCATCTAGGAGCTTCTACAGCTGCGGCAGGGCAGTTTGACGGTCTGCCAGTACTCGGCGAGATTTACTGATCTCTCGCACTATTCGACGAACATGGTACGGGACCCATTCTTCCGGGCCCGGAAATTCGAGCAGGGACTGAGGCATGATATCAGGGCATCGCTGATCTCCCTCAGCATACCGACACAGGCAGGGGTACTGAATCGAGCCCTTCTCATCGAGAGCTTTCTTGCTGATTCTACACCAGCAGTGAGACCTACCGCAGGGTGGCACGTAGCGGAGTCTTCTGCAGCTGGCAGTAGACAGATGTCGCAGAGGTCCAAGAGGACCAGGCCATCGGGCGGACGACCACAGGATACTATCTCGAAGGTGCGGGACACACGAAGAAGATCCAGTCTTACAGGTGGAAGATAGTTCTATGCATGCGGCGGGCAGGGCCACTTAGCTCGTGACTGCCCGACCATCCATGCAGAGGAGCAGCAAACAGTTGAGGAACCACCCAGGAAGAGGCAGAGGTTCGACCGTGGCAGTCCGTAGGGAGCAGGCGGACGAGGTCGAGGAGCTAGTCGAGCAGTAGGTGGTGGGCGACGTTTTGAGGCTCTACCACCACCACCACCAGGAGGTCCACCCCGAACACAGGGGAGAGCACAGCTTCAGGCAGCTGAAGCTTACGATCATGGAGCTCCGGAAGCGGGTGGACAAGTGTGGGACTAGCTCCAGGCATAGAGGCCCTTGACCACAATGCCTCTAGCTTCTTTGTTTATGTTGCCTTGTGTCCTTGTTCTTTGAGTTGAAGTAATAAAAGACACTTGCATTGGTGACATTTTATTTCTTGTCTTTTGTATGTTAATACTAAGAGATACTGGTTAAAAACTGTTGACTTTACCCTCACTTACGATATTCTTATTGGAAGATACCCAGTGACCACACACTGATGCTGACAGTGTGACTCAACCCTTGGAGGCGGGAGTAACGGTTGGATCTCTTGGTAGCAGCGTCGAGGCCTTACGACATCATCCATGGCATGAATTAACTAATCATGACGGGACTGACTGTATTAGGAAAGGAACGTGGTTCATCCAGGAGATGAGACCGGATTTCCCTTTCGGCAAAGGAGAAATCTTTGCAGCTTTGCAGAACGTTAAGAAGGAAGGGGAAACCATTCGTGTGGTCAGATAGATGTCAGCAGAGCTTCTAGGAGCTGAGACAAAGATTTACCAGCGCCTATCTTGAGGTTGCCGGAGGAGGGAGTAGGGTACGTAGTTTACTGCGATGCATCAGGGACCGGACTCGGATGTGTCCTTATGCAGGAGCGGGTCGTGATAGCCTATGGATCACTTCAGTTGAGGCAGCATGAGCAGAACTACGCTACCCATGACCTAGAGTTAGCAGTAGTGGTCTTCGCTCTGAAGATGTGGAGACACTATCTGATGGGCGAGCGCTTTACAGTCTATTCCTGTGGCAGAGTTCGTTTCTCGATGCCTCACCTGCTAGTAGGTGAAGTCAGAGCTCCAGGTACTAGTAGGCTTGGTACAGCCCTTGGAGGTCCCGGAGTGGAAGTGGGATGAGATATCTATGGACTTCGTGACTGGACTTCCACGCACTTCCAGAGGTCATGACTCTATTTGGGTGATTTTCGACCGACTCACCAAGTCCTCTCACTTCTTACCAATCAGAGAGTAGGGCTCAGTAGAGAGCTTGGGACGTCTCTACGTTCAGGAGATTATACAGCTTCATGGTGTGTCATTGTCTATCGTCTCTGATCGAGATGCTCACTTTACTTCTCGGTTTCGTAAAGGGTGGTAGGAGGCGTTTGGGACGCAGCTACGTCTGAGCACCACCTTTCACCCCCAGACAGATGGTCAAACGGAGAGGACCATTCAGACTCTCGAGGACATGCTCCGTGCATGTTTCCTCGACTTTGGTCATAGCTGGGAGGACCACCTACCTTTGGTGGAGTTTGCATACAACAACAGCTACCACTCCACCATCAGATGGCACCATACAAGGCGTTGTACGACCGACCTTGCAGATCTCTGTTGTGCTGGACAGACCCTAGGAAGTGATCACATGTGTCACCAGAGATGGTCCAGGCCATGACAGAGAAGGTCCAGGTCATCCAAGAGAGGATGCGGACAGCTCAGAGCCGGCAGAAGTCTTATGCTGACAGGAGGCGGAGGCCACTGGAGTTCGAGGATGGCGACCACGTCTTCTTGCGGGTCTCGCCTCGACGTGGATTATAGAGTTTTGGTCGAGGTGGAAAGTTATCTCCGCACTTCATCGGACCATTCCAGGTCCTCAGCAGGATTGGAGAGGTGGCTTATCGTTTGGCTCTACCACCTCAGTTGCACCGGGTGCACGACGTTTTCCACGTATCCCAGCTGAGGAGATATGTGCACGACCCGACGCATGTCATCGACCATGGGGAGCTGGACATAGACGATGGGGAGACTTTTGTGGAGGTTCCAGTGGAGATCGAGGATTGAAAGGAGCGGGTCCTACGTGGATGGTTGATTCCTCTAGTGCACATCAGATGGCAGCATGGGAACCTCCAGGAGAGCACTTGGGAGCGGGAGGCTCAGATGCGTGCACAATACCCACTTTTGATTCCCTAGTTTATGATGTATCTTTACGGGGATGTAAAGCCCTGAGGCGGGAGTAATGTAAAGACCCGTAAAATTCAAGGGAAATTTTTTTCTTAATTTTCTTTGGGATTTTACAAGAACGCGATTTCTGACGGCACTTGATTCCGAGGCCCGGTGTACCCGGAATTTCTATCCGAAGTTTATCTCGGGTACGTTGAGTGAACGTACGAGGGGGTTTTTCTAACTTTTGAACCGGTGCTCGAAATCGAATTCCAAGGGCACCGATGGATTCGCAGCGCCGGTAATTGCTTAAGAACACCTTTTCCGGAGTTGCTTTTACACGGGAGAAGTTGTTAAAAATTGTGGAAGTTAAAATAAAAATTGAGCTTCAATTTTTATTTTTACTAGGTAATTAAAACCTTTGGGTGGAAGTTGGGTAACCACCCAACTTCCCATCAGAGGTTATGAGGGCGGTGAGGCCCACACGAACCCTACCCCTTCATATTACCTAACTCCTTCAACTCACCATTAAAGTTGATAACTTATGTTAATTAATTATGTGAGTTTAATTTGAATGTTTGAATTCAAATACTTAAGTCGTGTTAATAAAATAAGTAAAGGACTTATTTTATTTTGGTTGGAACTTGTTGCATTGGGAGGATTTGGGAGAAAAGGAAAAGCTCTTGCAGTTCTTCTTCTTCTTCGACGAAGAACGCGAAGAACGCGAAGAACACGAAGAACGTCGGATCCTCGGAGATCGATGATGCGACATCGATGAATCTTTTCTCTGTGACGCGACGATTCTCCTTCCGCGACGCCTCCTTCCGCGACGGTTATTCCCACAATGAACCTCCGTTCAAACTATGCTCGAGGTAGGGGTTTTATGCGTTTTTATTTCGTGAATTCTTCCGTCATCTTTCCTCGTTCAATTGGACCACTTTTTATCAGTTAACGGGAGGGGGCCGGACCGCACAAACATGGCCGACCCTCCTCCCACTTTTCTCTTGTCTACCTTGTGGTGTAATGGAACGGGAATGGCGCGGTGTCGTCGCACTGTGCGGGGTCATGCGGCAAGGAATGTGCGGCACCGTCGTGCCGCGCCGTTGAATCGAACTAGATCGCGGCGCCGTCGCGCTGCGCCGGAGAACTCCAAAGGCAACGCGGCCGGAGCGGGGCCACGGCGGAGGGGTGCGGCGCCATCGCGCTGTGCCGGGCTGACCAAGCCCGCGGCGGGGCTGGGACCGGCGGCCGGTTCCGAGCCCTCGGCATCGGAGCAGGGGGACCGGCCAGCGCCAGTCCCGTGGTGCAGCAGCCGGCCGGTCAGGGGAAGAGTTGGGGGTTACGACCCCCGGCTGGACATCATGAGCGGCCCCCACATGGGGTCGCGGTTACAAACGAGCGGGGGCCACCCCCCCCCCCCCCCCCCCGCACCCTCGGCCGAAACGGCCGAGCCACCTGGCTGGCGCCAGCGCGCCGGGCCGCGCCCGGTCCGCGCTGCGCCCAAGCGGGCTGGACCCAGACCCGGGACGGGTCGACCCGGTTCGATCCGACCCAGAGGGTATCGGGCCGAGTCAGACCGGACCTGAACCCCCTAATACCGGACCTCTCATGGTCTTTTGCCCATAACATGGGATGTAGACCTCCGATCGACGCACTACCAGCTGCGATGCCTTGGATCGAGACGGACGTTTCGGTATATTACACTCAAGGTTTCAGAGAACTTTGGGTTCGGCCGGGTTGGTTCATACACGAAACCAACCGGGCCCTCGGAGTGGAAACGCTTATAACTTGAGCTCCGGACGTCCGATTGATGTGTCGTCGACTTTGTTGGTTTCCTCTAAGTGAGACGGACCTTTTGGCTTACTCCGCTCGAGGTTTGGATGTAGGTGGAGTACGGTCGGGTTGGTTTTGACTTAAAAACCAACCGGGCCCTTGAGACGAAAAAGCCAATAACTCTCAGACCGGGCGTCCGATTGACGCGTCGTCTGTGACGTTGAGTTCCTGTTGACGATACGGAACTTTTGGATACATCAAATCCAGACTATGTGTTAGTTGATGTATCAGCCCCTCGGCTCATGGAGCGGACCCTCCCGAACAAGCTTGCTGTGTGCGGGAACCCTAGAGCTGGCTGCGACTGCGACGACGATGACGACTGTATAGAAATCCTCCGTGGATTCAATGGCGATGACTACAGCACTCAGCGATCCTACGTGGATCAGTGCTACCGATCTTGTGTGGGTCAGATCCTGTGTGGGTCATTACGGGGGTTAGTTACCTACAGATCCTGTGTGGGTCCGATCCTGTATGGGTCATTGCGGGGGTTAGTTACCTATCGATCCTTTTTGGGTCATTGCGGGGGTTAGTACCTATCGATCCTATGTGGGTCCGACGGCTTAGATGAATCAGTGGCAATATCTGATCATCTCTATCATCTTATGAAGAAGTATACCTATGTGAGCTGAATCTTGACTTTCAATCCTTATCTTCGATAAGTTTGACTTGATATCCTATGTGGATTACGTTTTGCTTTCCTGTACGGATTGGGTTGTGTTCTCCTGTGTGGACTGGGTTATACTTGAGCTCAGATGTTGGATCCGAATGTGAATTTAAGACTTAGGTATATGTATGGGCATATACCTAAGTAATGTCGGATGTTACTTCGTGTCTGTATCTTTCCTTTGTGGATTATCATTGGTGGATTCTGGGAGACCTTCGGGGGTCTCGGGGTCCCTACTGAGTAGCTTATACTCACCCCTGCACGGGCTATTCCCGCACTACGTTTTGTTGTTTGTAGATGACGGACAGTGCTGATCGTGGTTGAGGCTAGCGGATCAGGTAGGTACCTGTAGGTGGACCACTGGGCAGGACATACTCGGAGTGGAAGGCTGGACCCGAGGAGCTGTGGAGACTATCTGTACCCACCCTTCAGGTGGGACTTCCAGTGGACGGCTCGAGGCTGCGGCTTTACTTTTCAGTTGTTGTACTCCCTTTTCAGTTGTACTTTACTTTCAGTTTGGGTTTGTATTCTGGACCACTTACTTTTCCGCACTTGCTGTTATACACAGTTTTTACTTAGTGTTTACTTCTTCTTGCTTGCTCTATGGTGTTTGTTTACTTTAGAAAGGCAATGTATTTCCTTTTTACCGGGAATTATGCCTTGGTGCTAGTCGCTAGCCCCTGGCCTATGGAAGGCGGGCTTGGGGTAGTCACGGCACGGGCCCCGAAGACGGGTCGCGACACTCGTGTTGTATGAACCACATCCTTAATCGGCTGAGGCTGGACTTCTAGAGGGTTGACCGCTGCATGTGGAACAGGTGAGGCCTCATGTGCAGCACACCATTATCTATGTCGTCATTGTTATAGCTCCTCAGCACCAGTAGCTTCTAGAGGATGTTCCTCTAGGGTAGGAACCTCCTCTCTCCATGTTGGACTCTCAAATATGCTCTCGGAAAGTTCATTTTAAGTTGACATAAACTCCACCTCTTCAGCATGGACCGCTGCCCGGCTAAAGACCCCCTCCTCCTCTTCATCACTCATGTGAACAAGATTATCTGAGTGAGTACTCTGTAAAGAGATTAAAAATAAATTAGAAAATAGTTCAATAAACAAACTAATGGAAATTTATTGAATTATAATCTTATGAATCTCTCTATTGTGTCGGGTAAGATACAATATAGACTTCAGTCTATACCATGGCTCATACTCGACTTGCTATAAAAGAAATAATCACATTGTAGGTACACACTAGATATGAAACTCTACACGTCTATGCTAGTAGCCAAGATAGTTGGCATGTACTCAGTGTTAGTCCTCATCCAGTATCCCTGTCAGCTTCATGCCATGAAGCTCCTCTATCTATCTTAGAGGAAATGGAATCGGATGAGCATAGAGAAACTGGCGCATGACTCTATCAGGCTACTTCCACTCAATAATATGGAAGTGAATGAGGGGCACTAAAGACATAGAATTATCAAGTCTAGCAGTGTGGAATAGTGAAAATTGGTCCAGTATAGTCTAGTATGGAATCGATGTAATTTTAAATGGCATGTGACCTTTGTAAAAAAATATCCTTACTAAAAACCAAAACTGATGTTATTATTAAATTTTTTAAAGAGTGATATATTATATATACTTACCTGGTCGGGTAATAGATAGTATGGATTGAGGCGATATGGACCCAAATAGTGTGTCTGAACTATGCCGAAATTGTGTCTCTGACACCACCTATAAAATACAAGATCGAAAGTGAACAATAATGAGAAATTAAATTCAATAACTCATAGTAGCATTAGAAACCAATAGAGATGAGTGATCATACCAGCGTCCACATGAAGCATCATGCATCACCTCCACAGTGAGCGGTGGACTTCAAAGATGAGGGAAGAATGAGGGGATTTTCTCTTATGATCACATATAAATAAGGATGAAGCATCCCCTAAGATCTATGTAGTCACTATAGGATACCCTACATAATGATCTGTATGTGTATGCCAAGAAGGTCGGTCCCCAACTATACGTCCCAGCTAGATCAAAGTCCTCCAGTGGGGCTAGATACATCATGTGCATGTGCACCCCTGAGTGATCAACAAACAGGGTCCCTCCAATGAGCCATAATATATATGCATGGGCATAACGCATGACAGTCTAGTCATCAGTTTCATTGGGTAAATGTGAAATCTGCTCCTCCAACCAGGTCATAGATATCAACCCGCCATCTATAACCATGCGGTCAGCCAGAATTTCAATGCCTAACAATCACTAAGAAAGTTCAGTCCATGATGCGTAGGTGGGTCCAATAGCGGATTCTCCCTAAATAAGAAGACCAAGAAGCACTGCCACATCCTTGAGGGTGATGGTAATATCTCCCTCAGGAAAGTGGAATGTGTGTGTATCTGGTCTCCACCTCTCCACAAGGGTAGAAAGGAGGTGATGGTCAGAAAATGTGAAATTTGATACAACAATGTCGTAGAAGCCAACACAATGCAATTATGGTCTAATGTCATGTGGAGGTTTCATGTGATGAAAACAGTGTTCTCAACAAACCCTAGTCGGTCAAACCTCACCATCATCTAACATGACCTAGGAAATATGCCTATGTTGATCAGTGAGTAGTATGGTATCCTCCATCTGTATATAAAAAATGAAATTATTTGTAAGTGTAAATTGTAAATATAATGTTATTCTCATCAGAATGTAATAACTTGTATAATGTAAGACATTCCATGTTTATTCACATTATTTTATGAATTTATTTCTTACCAAAACAAAAGGGTATGTCTTCATGTTTTTTAAATCATGTTACTAAAGTGTTTTTAAGATATGATTTTACCTAGAAAAGGGTGTTTTATAAGATATGGTTTTATATATTTATATATATAAACATTTTGACTTCATTATGTAAAATTTTATTAGAAAATGTTGTGCTTTGTAATTTATGTATGATTTTCCACATGATGGTATGTTTCATGATTATTTTCCCACATGTATGATTTATGTTTTATCCATGGATTGATTGATTATGCATTAATGTCACCTCAAATGAACTTGTCATATTCCTTTTAATGTGAGTATGAAAGGATTATTTTTATTTTATAGTAAATTATTTTGGAGAAGTCCTATATTTATATGAAATGAAGAATCTTATTCACAGATTCACATGTTGCAATGTCATGGTTAATTTCCCAAAAATTATTTCTTGAAGTTCACTTAGTGTTATAGAATCAGTTATACTAACCACTATTGTTTTTTGTACTATAAGAAGCTCCTTTCTTAGTTTTAATAACCTCCCCGTAGTAGTATACATAGGTAAAACATGAATCTCTATGTCTAAAATGTTTTCTGATCATGACTCTGATAGTGTAACCAATATTGAAAAATATGGTTGATCATATAATATTTATTATATTGAAATTTTATAATGTACTTTTATACCCTAATATATGATATTATTATTTCATTATATAAAAGTTAATTAGAATATCAGTCATAGAATGTTTTGGAAACCGAAGTAAAAATGAATAGATAACACTATATAATTTACAATATGAGAATATCACAATGGATACAATACATCATTGTGGATGAGAGTGTGAAATCGACCCAAAAATTTTAGGGAATTGTTTATGATTATGAACTTCTTGATGACATGTGGTGCATCTCAAAATTTTTCCTTGTTCTTGAGGCCATTCCATCTCATTCAGCATCCTACTAGCCTTTGGTCTCCCACAGTTACGCAATTAGTTGATGTTAGGTATCACTATCGGCTGGCCTTTGGGAATTGGGAAATAACAAAACTCCCCAATAGGAATCCATGGTGTAGCATAACAGTTAGAAATTGTGTCCATTCGGTACACTGGATCAACATTTTCTTCCCATGATATGTTCATAGAGTCACATATTTTGATGGCATGTGCTCATAGAAACTGTATGGATTGAAAGTTTCCACATTAACATTGTCTTGCTTCCAGTAATACCACCATTTTTTCATCGATTTTATTTATGATGGGGTCCTAATGCTCTTGAACTTCAAATAGAGATTCTTCTTGGTGGAAAAGTATGACATGATAACCAGAAACTTATTCAATGTTCTTTTCAATCTCTCATTGAAAGTGTCTTTTTTACCTTATCCCCTTCTAAATACCATCTAAGGATAGTTTTTGTCTATCAACAAAGTACTTCATGCAATAATATTATGTCTCTTGAACTAGGACAGTTATGGGTAACTTTTGAATCCCCTTGAAGACACCATTGATTCACTCCACGATATTTTTGGTCATGTGTTTGTAACTCTTCCTCCCATTATATTCCAATGTCCATTTCTATTTTAGAATTTTCATCATATAATCATAAACTTCTTGATTAGCCTTGTGAATTTGTTTGAAACATTCTTCAAACCTTTGTTTATCTGGATCATATGCTACACTAATGTGATCATATTTCACATCAATTTTTATATCTTTATGTTGAAATAATAACAAAGACATTGCATACATATCCTCGTGATTTCCTTCTTCATAGGTTCTTTGAATAATTTTTTCCTCACATTTCTAGTAATGCGTCTAATGAAGAAACATGATGTGCATTTGGGGGTCTCTATGTATCAGGGTCCACATTGATTGCCTCATTGATCGCCTGATGCCGATCAAATATCAAACAGACACCCTGAATGCGGGTGAAATGGTTGTTGATACATGCCAAAAACAGCTCCATGATTCATTATTTTCCTTCTCCATAATGGAAAATGAAATTAGAAGTGGTGAAAGGTTTCCATATTGGGTTGTTGTAATCATCAATATGCCCTTGTATTTTTTGTATAAAAATATTTCATCATCTGAATAAACTTTTTGCTGAAACGAAATGTAGAGATACAAGGGAGGAATGGCCAGAACAACTGATTAAATTGAACACGATATGGATCAAGTCATTTATCTTGAGAAACATTTCATTTTGTATCAAGATGGAAGAAAAATTGGTTATGGTGCCTCAGTATGGCTAGAAATTACATCAACATCCGATATGAGTCATCTCAATCACCAAAGACCTTCACAATTGCCTTCTATTTCTCCATCCATGCCTTATTATAAGAAATATTATAACTGAATTTTTGTTGTATCCTCTATTGTAAAAGGATTATAGGAATATATTGGAATGTCCTAATCATCTCAATGATAATGGATGACACAAATTCTATATTCAATGAGGTATGATCTTATGTCAGGCTTAACTGAATTCAAGTATATGAGCTACCTCAATCCTTGAGATTCTCCAACCTCCAAATGCAATGTCTAAAATTGCCCTCAAGAATAATCTACAATCATCCCCATAATTCTCACACCATATGATATATTTATTATGGACTGATTCTTGAACTATATATATACAGTTCCTCTCAATGTTAAATCTCTTTAGTGTGATTTTTAATGCATCTTTACTTGGAAAATCCATTATAATATATAAGGTTTTTTCTATCTCACTAAACATATCTGATAAAACTCTAGGAAACTCAATTGTGGGTGTGAGAGAATTACAGTCGAATTTAGGCACATGTATCATTGCTTCTAACCAATATGAAAAGAGTGGTGGATGATTTATTATGGGTCGAGGCTATTCTATAACTAATACATTTCTAGAAACATCCTCCCCAAATTCCGTTGGTCCCTCATCATCAGTACTATTATCACTATCTATTCCATCATTATAAAACTCTTCATCAGAAGTCATATTTACATGTATATCCAAGATATCATCTAGTTTTTCCTCTTCTTCATCATTTAGAATAGGCTCAATTTCATGGGGCGGACCATCTTCAACCACTCTTGTAAGTCTATGTCTTTGTACAACTGGATGATGTTGTTGTACGGTTGAAACATAAACATACACTCCATCATGGTGCCATATGATCATTGAGAAAATAAATTTATTACTTGGAACCACTACGCATCACTAACTAATGAAAAATCTAGAAGTCACAATGTTTCCAAGAATTGTAAATGTCTATAGCTCATAGACTTGATCTCTTGATCGGGTCCTAGATTTAAGGAACCACAAATTATGTCTTGAAGGACACTTAGGGTTACACAATCAGTTATACTAACCCCTATTGTTGGTTATGTACTGTAAGAAGCGCCTTGATCAGTTTGAATAACCTACTTGTAGTAGTATACATAGGCAAACATGACTCTCTACATCAAAAATGTTTTTTGATCAAGATTAAGATAGTGTAACTAATATTGAAAATGATGTTTTAACATATAATATTTATTAGAATGAAATTTTAGGACACATTTCTATACCCTAAATATGATAATAATGTTTCATTATATAAAATTTTATTAGAATATAAGTCACAAAATGTTTTGGAAACTAAGGTAAAAAGAAGATAAAACATCAAATCAGTTTAATTATCATTTATAAAATGAAAATTATGATCATATAAAGTAAAATAGAGAAGAAAAAAGATATTAAATAACACATGAATGCTTTACAAAATACAAAAAACCTTGAAATTTTTCAGTAGAACATGGTTTGGATGAGATGAGCCTCACTTCGGATGTGAGGTAAAATCCAGCTTATTTTCAATTGGTATCTTAATAACATCTTCTAAAGGTATGTAATTATCTTTTAAATTTTGAAAATCCTTCAACCTTATAATAACATATCTTAGATGTAATCTTATATTTCATTAGAAGGTTGAAATATTTTCAAAATCCCAAAGTTAAGTACATACCTTTAGAAGATATTATTAAGATACCAATTGAAAATAAGCTCACTACAACAAAATGAGCTTCTAGTAGCGGGTTTTTTTATCTAGTAGCGGTTTAAACTACCCCTATATGGTTTTGTGATGGTTTCAAAAAACCAGTGCTAAAATTGGTGTCGGTGATCAACACATGGAAATTTCTTCCATTTAGCAGCAGTTTCTGGAAAGTGTCATAAAAGTCATATTTTACAGTAGTTTTCTTAATTTTAGTGGTGGTTTTGGGTTAAAAAATAACTAGGATCTAGAGGCAATTTGTAACTGCTGCTAATGTCTGGATTTTTTACCAAAAAACACCATTAATATGGATAAAACCATCGCTGAGTAAAATACCATAATATAGCATCAGTTTAAACTACTATGAAAAGAATCCTATATCCAGTGGAGATTTAAACCATCGCTATCTCATGAATTTAAAAAAAACAAGCTATAGGTTCTACAGCCCTAGAACCTGCAGCCAGAAAAACACAACAGTGACACTAAAAATTTTACCAGATCATTAAATATATCTCCAACGTACAAGGAAAACAACACATGTTAAAACTAAAGAATAAATGTACATTTATTCTCACCAAAACATAAATAATCAACACATTGACAAAGTAAAACAACACATTAAAATAAATAATACATTTATCAATACATTGAAAGAATCAAACAAGACACAACACAGTAAAAGAATCAATAATACATAAAAATATGGAAAGAATAAACACATTGAAAGAATCAATAATACATTTCTCAATAAATTTAAAGAATAAATAAATTTCTCAATACATTTCTCATTTAAAGTAAGTTGATTCTTTAAACTATTACACAACACATTTCCAAGGAAAAATAAATTTAATACATTTAAAACTAGATATAAAGAATCAAAATACTTCCATTAAAATGAGGCTTCACATGTTAAAACTAAATCCACCAAAATTAAAAACAACGTAAATTAATTTAATAATAAAGAAATAATTCTCAATATGAAACCGTCCATCATGAATACCATTTTCATCAAAAGAATCATTAATGATTCAAAACCAATAAACAATGATTATCCAAAAGATAAATCACCCTAAATATCCATAAATGGTCTAAACTTCCACAAGTGAGGATTAAAAGGACTTGGATTTTTACAACGGGTAAATACTTTATGATATCCTAGGACTTCCAACACTGATTCCACCCCTTTATGAGTTCACGAAAAACAACATAGATGCCTCTATGTGCCTAGACTGACTAGAATCCACATAGTCTAAGTTACCTAATTACATCACCATGGATTATCCAAGACCAACAATATAGAGCTCAAAAAATAGGGTCCATGCACAAATAGAGCACAAAAATATCCCAAAAGGGAGATCACCCAAAATATCAAGATTGATCTCTAACCAAGAAGGTGAAAACTAGAGGATACTAATCGAATATAGGGTTTGTAGATATGGGTTATCCTATATGGTATAGGCATGAGATATCATTGTATGTATAAGTTATATAGGACCTTTGTTTAGTGAGAGATGACATAAAAAGATCCTTGGTTAGTAGGACTGGGTCGTGATGTGAGACTTGGAAAAGGGTATAGACTTTCCTATAATGGCTAGGGTTAGATAGAGATTATGGTCTTGGAGATAACCATGCGGTTTTGTGTAGAGGCCCAAATCCTGACGTACATGGACATTACATTACTTTTGTGTAATACTTAATACATAACAAAAATAGACACACAAAGACCATAATAGTTTAGTGTCATTGGAAACTCAAAACATAATCTTCTAATCATGGTGAAAGATCTTCAACATCTCCCATAAAGATCTTCCCCTTTTGTTTTCTTACCTAAAACCTTTATTTATATCCTGGGGAAAATAAAACATATAAATGGTTATCTCAAATGCTCAGTAAGGGTAATCATGTATAAAATAAAATAAACCATATACATTTGAACTTAAAAACATGAACATAATGTTTAAACATCAAAATCTTGAGTAATGACATAAAACATGGCAGTACATAAGGTATAGATCATAAAAGAACATTAATCATGATAAAATAGAATGGGATTAAAACTTTTAATTGTGGAAAACATTAATCACATGATATTATTTCCATAGTAGCCAAGGCATTGCTGCCAAGACCATCTTAGTGAAAAAAATTTGTTACTGAATCGGGTTTACTTGTCGTTCTAGCCCTGTATTACTGAACCGGATTTACTTGTCATTCCATCCATGTCTATATCATGAGATATAAATATTTACCCAATGCATTGGATGGAGATATAGGTCCCACCCATCTCATATTTAAATCATTCGTACTTGTGCCACAAAATAAACATACATCATTCATAATAACCCAATGAATAAAATGGGTTTCATAAACATCATCCCATCATCACATAATCCATATAAAAGAAATGGATATAATTTCATAATAAGAAAATTGAAACCATGTAAATAATAGATACATTATACTTGAAACATACACATATTAAATAATTTCATCTTAGATGTAAAAATGGTTTTGATAAAACACTTGAAATGAATTCTTGAGGAAAATATCCTTTCTTCTTCAAAATCAATTTATTTTCACAAAACGTCATGCAATTTTAAAAGAAAGAGATTTTGTTGAAAATAGTCATGAAATATTTTGGAGGAAGCTTTATGAAAATAAGGATTTATAAAACTGTAACAATCCTTTCATTCCATATAAGTTAAAAAAACATTCTTCTCGTACTTTTTCCAGAAAAGTCAAAAAAGTACCTCGTAACGTAAACAAAAGAAAGATTCTTTACATACCATGTAGTAAAAGTCAAAAATGTGTAAAAATGAATTTAAACATACATTAAACCATTTTTATACAACAGGGACATGGATGATAAATATAACCCTAGTGAATACGTACGAATAAACAATCTCGGATAAAAACGAGATTGGAAAAGTCATCCCTTACCTTAGGTCCGATATGTTTTATACGTATCCGAACCTCCTTTATAATGATTTAAATAATGTCATTGACTTATTAAATAATCATATTCATTGTTATGATATCATATATGGTTCACTTATGAATTTATATTACCCGTTCTTTTGTAAATCCCATGTTAAAGTAACGTTTTGGGTAAAATCGTCTTATTTATCGTACGTGTTTGGACTTGTTGTTCTTGATGTTATTATTACTTATATCATGATTTACTTACTTCCAGAATGTAAATCATGATTTATATATCATATATATTCATTATATATCCAGAATATACATGTATTTATAATAGTACATAACATATGGAGGTAAGAAATGAAATGCACCGTTCATGGAGACGGTAAGTCATACGTACGCATGAACGCTACTTTCATTCCTGTTTATTATTTTAATGGAATTAAAACATACTGATACAAAGGTATATTATAATTCCAGAATAATATCATATATAATATCATTAACTACATCCTTTATACATCCCACATAAGGCATTAACGAATCACATCACTTTGAGGGGGCGGTAGTCCGCACTTCCTCAAATGAGATTATCGTATTTACCAACTATGGAAACCATAAAGGCTTGATATAATTGGGAATTAAAGAAGAATAAGGAAATCATAAACATAATATATATCGTATATAAATACAGTGCCATCATAATGTCCACCATGAGAGGCGGTAGGAGAAAATCGAACAATCATCATTTCGTGAGGCGTTAGTTTTCCATCACAGAAACATTATGTTCTTCATCCATTAGATAAAGGTGTGTGTAAGTGTAGTTTTAATCCTTCTCATAAAAACATCCTAGTATTTTCAAGATACTGGTGTTGTTACAAAATAAAGGATTAAAAAGATTTTAGGGGTTATAGAAGTAGAATAAAAGAAAACAACTTAAGAGAAACTATTACCTTTAATTTGGGTAACTTCTTTTGTTTTGAACCAAAAGGACTTCTTGAAGTGCCTTCTGCCTAATGTAAGGCTTCTAGGGGGAGGAAAGGGATGTAGAGAGCTTAATTGGGAAGAGTTTGGACGATCAAAATGGCTTGAGAGGTTTGTGTAATTGCATAGAAGTGGTCTCCTTTTATAATGGATAGGAGGGGCTCTTTAGGAAAGTGTGAAAAAATTATTTTATTATAAACTAATCTTCGGTTTCAAGAGGTCCAAAACACATTAATGTCAAATATAATATAACTAATATTATAAATAAAATCATCCAATAGGAATTGTACAGGTTTTGGATAATATTTTAATCATTATAATCTTATTCATTTAAATCATTTATTAATGAGGTAAATAATGCATCATTATTGTGTCATAAATAATTTAATTTATTTGATGTCTAAAAATTATAGAAAAAATACCAACATGTAGGAAATATTTTTAGATTTCAAATGAATATTTATAGTCGAAAAGATAATTTATATATCCCCTTATAAAAATTAATTACTAAAGGATTTTTGTTAATGCCAATTTTGTCTTTACATTAAATTAATTAATCTAATGTGTCATTGTCTTTAATAAGTGGCTCCATGGGGTCCCAAGATATACCCAAGGATTCCCATGTTCGGCCATTACTCATCCAATAAGGTTTGGAAAAGTTTTAAGGAAATTTTGAATTATTATAATATTCTTTTAACCTTGAATTACCCTATTTACCTTTAACCCCAGTAAATAAGTCAAAAGTTACTATTCACCAAAAATTATTTTCATCTTATTGAACCACATTTTACTTCTTGATAACAATCATATATGTAGGATTTTTGAAATTTAATTCACAGAAGTGGTAAAATTTCATTTAAATGAAAGATTCCGTTTTTTAACTGCCACTAAGTGGTTTCACTATTCATCAAAAATTGAAGTTTTTCAGAAAAATACCAAAAATTCAGCCTAAGCTATATTTGATATTCAGAATTAAAAAATGAAGTCCATTTTTTCAAATTCAAACCATAGAATTGGAATTAATTAATTTTAAAATCAATTCTCGTTATCAAAACAAATAGCGTGTTTTTAAGAAACAATAACTATCAAAAGATCGACCTTTGTTTATGTCCAAATTCAAAGTGAAATTAATTCCAATGACCAACATTGGATTAAATGGTAAAAATATATTCTAATTACACTTTAAAACCAATTAAAAAGATAATCTAACCATATAAGTTATTACGATGAAAAAAGTTGTTTTTAATTAAAATATAGCGTGTTTTTACTATTCATCAAAATATGAAAGTTATCAGAATAATAAGAAAAATTTATCCAAATTAAATTTTTATATCCTGATTCCAAGGAATAATTTTATTTTTTCAAATTGAACTTATAAACATGTCAAAAACTAGATTTAAAGTGGGTGCGCCATCAAAAGGCCGCAAAACTGCATTTTTTTGAAAAATACTTATTTTACCTAAAAATTTTATTTTGTTCTCATACCATGTTCTAGAAAATATGTAAGATGAATAATAATGTTATAAAATTCAAAATGTAGTTAATACTATTCATAACGGCTAGTTCATAATAATATTATAACCATATATCGTTGTTTAGTGAAACCTAGTATTGCATACAACACACGCTTTCGAGGAAGGTCGTGATTGCATGTAATGCAAGCCAATTCAGGGTTGCGTGTAGTGCAAGACTTCTTTGTTGTTTTGTATAACAAAATCCAACCATATTTCATTTATACACTGAATATATATATATATACACACTCAATGTTGTGTAGAATGACTACTATCAAACGAACTTGAAATTGTGTGTAACACAATCCAAGAATAGTGTTGCGTATACAGCAAGAACTACTAGAAAAACAGGTATTTGCGACGGGTCATTTGCGACGGGATCCCGTCGCAAATGGCTTGTCGCGATGGGGGCCCGTTGCAAATGACCCGTTGCTGAAAACGGTGTCGCAATAACACTTTTTTGCGATGGGCCCGTCGCTAAAGCCTTTTTCCGTGACGGGGAGAATCCCCGTCGCAACTAGTACTCCTTATATTTGTAAAAACCTATTTGCGACGGGCCCCGTCGCAAATACCTGTTGCGACGGGACCCGTCGCAAATAGTTGTTGCGACGGGACCCGTCGCAAAAACTATTTTTAAAAAAATAAAATAATAATAATACTATTTGCGACGGGAATGGTATCCCGTCGCAAATACTATAAAAAAATAAAAAAAATAAATTGTTAATAAATTATTTTAATTAATATAATAATAATCCAATTATAATTCAAAAATAAAAAATAATAAATTATTAATAAATTATTTTAATTAATATAATAATAGAATTATAATTCACAAATAAAAATAATAAATTATTTTAATTAATATAATAATAATAGAATTATAATTCAAAAATAAAAAATAATAGAATATTAATAAATATTTTATAATGAGACAGAAACTACGAATAGAAAAAAAATCATATTTTGATTTCACAAATTTTATAACATAAATACAAACTCTAATCTGAAGGAGGGGGCGGGGGGGATCTGTAGATGGTGGTGGAGGAAACTCCATCCCTAAAGCATGAGTGAGTCGGCGCATGTACTCCATCTGCTCCTGATGCTGCTGCTGCCACCGACTCGTCTGCTTCTCATACAGCTGCTGCTGGTGTCGATGCTCCTCCTCATGTTGCTGACGCATCTGCTCCTGCTCCTATCAGAGACTCTCTATCAGTGCAGTCTGAGATCGCAATTGATCCTCATACTGTGTAGCAGAAGAAGATGCACGAGCTCCTCTCGAGCTGGACGTCGACATCGCAGCACTGCCATAATAATCTCCGGGAGTCAGTCGAGAGCTGATACCAACTACCCGGCCCTTCTCGAAGGCATACTGGGTGGCCTGCATCCATGCCGCCTCATCAAACTGACGGCCAGTGGTCTGATCTGATGACTCGGCCTGACTCTCAGGTCGGGCCTGTGACGTTGCGGCCTCATATGACTCTTGTAGTTGCAATTTAAAATTAAAATTGTGAATATATTATATACAGTTAATTTTTAAACTTGAAAACAAATAATACTAACCACGATGTGATGCTGACGATCACCTCTGAGCTCCCCAGTAGCAGGATCACTATACATCCTCCGATATACGTCGTACTCCGTAATATCGGGGTGCTCGACAGCCTATAAGAATAAAAAATAAACTGTTAATATTTATAGTTATATAAAATATTTATAAATAATGTACGTACCAGATGCTGTCTATGAGTACTGAAAGAACGACTCCCAGCTCGATGAGTCACCTCCTGTCTCCCCCGATTCTGCCTCCCCACCGATGATCTCCACTGAAAGGCACCACTCAACCAGTGCGCACATAATCCATCCCATACATGGGATGAAATGTACTCTGGTCGGTGTGCTCGACATGACTCGTCAAAATCTGACACTCCTACTTTCTTCATCGCAGCTTTTCTTAAATTGTGCAAAAACTGACGAAGGCGATCACGCATGGCCACCTCCCATTCCTCGTGGATGGCGTCACGCATGGTATCCTCGATCGGATACCATAAACCCTACAAATAAATCAAAATATTAAGTTAGAAATGAAATAATTTTCAAAATAAAAATTATTTATTTACGTACGTACCAACCAATGGCCGAACATGGCCTACTGCACATCAATGGGAATCTGCTCCCATGTGGTCCACGGCTGATAGAAATAGTTGCGCAAAATAGCACTTCCCTGTCCGACTGCTATATGCGGAAAACTGTAAAAATAATAAACATTTATTATGTGAATAGATTAATGAAATCTTAGTCAAATCCACAAGTTATCACACCTCCGTGTGCGTGGATCAAACCCAAGACGTGGACGTCGCTCGGGGACGGGGTCAGGAATCATCAATCGTGCAAGATCGTGCCCCCTCCGCGTACTCCCTAGAGCACCTGCAGGCTGAGGGTCATCTTCCAGCAACTCATCCGCATCGAAAGACAGGTCAGCATCCACCAACTCACGAAATGTGGCGTCGTCCATCTGAAACAGAAAATGTTAATGTTGTTAGCAAATAATTGATAATTACTATTATATATACATATATACATATTATGCTTGTATATAAATACCATGGAATTCTATCAGTGTTCATCTTCATCATCATCTTCATATATGTCAATGTCATCTTCATATTCCTCCTCAACATCATTGATATCCATTCGAGTTACAGTTGCTTCATCTCTTACCATTTCAAATTCATATGTGACATCATTAACATCATCGTCATCACCGACTCTTAAATGTGGGGTGTCGTCATCGATACTCATGTCTCTTTGTAAAAAATATTGATTTTGAGTACTCTCTTGAAAAACTTCAATTCTTTTCACATCAGTGAAAGCACATTCACTTTGACTAAACTGATTGTCTCGAATTTTGATTTTTATTACACTCCACCAATCAGTAAAGTCTCTTGATGTAGCACAGTACTTTGCGTAATAAACTTGATGTGCCTGTTGAGCCAATAAGAATGGTTCATTTACTGCGAGAACACTTTTACATTTAATATCGATGATTCCATGAGTCGGATGAACACGCACGCCTCTCTCTGTATCCAACCACCGACATTTGAACATGGTTATGTAATGTTTTCCAAGATAACAGAGTTCAATGATTTCATCAAGTATGCCATAAAAGTCAACTTCATTTTCTCGATGATGAGATCCTCTCAAGATAGCTCCACTGTTCATTGTTTTTTTCGATTCTCCATATGCATGTGTGTGGAATCGAAATCCATTCACCACATATGCATTATAAGTTTTAACAAGTTTGGAAGGTGGGTTACTCAATACACACAGTCGTTTGTCAATTTTATCAGCATGTCGAGACACCTGAAAATTTGTGAAATAATTATCAATATAGTAAACTATACATTGAATGAGTTGCTAAAAGATAAAGAATTTATGTTACCAGTTTTTGAAACCACTGGGAGAAATTTTTCAGTCGACGTTCTTCGAGAGCAGCTGCTGTAATTTGTGAAATTTGTTTCTTGATATGATTATCATACAACCTATAAAAATCAAAGTTATTTACTGTAACATAAATGATAGAATAAGTGATATATACACTTATAGTACAACTGATGTCATCTATTCATAGTTGAGCAGAACATATGTATGAGCTCTATGATGTTCATCATCTGAAAGCCAGCATTCATAAACTCCACCAAAACCAAGCTCTGACTGGTTGAAAACAGATAATTAATTGTCGATTTCATCAATATTCCTCTCATTTCGTCCCATTCGGTTGTGTTTTGAAGGATACTCATATTCAAAATAATGGGAGCAAAAAAAATATATTTCCTCTTGCAAATAAGCTTCTGCAATAGATCCTTCAACAGATGCTTTGTTATGTACTTTTCTTTTCAATTTTTTCATGCATCTTTCAAATGGGTACATCCATCGAAACTGTACTGGACCTCCACATTTGGCTTCATATGGAAAATGTAACATCAAATGTTCCATTGAGTCGAAGAAAGACGGCATAAATATTTTTTCCAGTTTACATATAATTACAACAACATCTTTTTCAAGTTTGCCTAGAGCATCATAATCTGTTGTAGCCGCACAAATTTCCTGAAAAAAATGAGACATGTCTGTTATGGAATCCCAAATCACAGAATTCAATAGACCTCTTAATCCAATGGGTAGAATTCTTTCCATTATAACATGACAATCATGACTTTTTAATCCAGTAATATGACCATTCTTTACACATCTACCCAAATTGGAAGCACAGCCATCTGGAAGTCTCAAATCTGCAATCCACTGACAAAATAATAAACGGTTTTCTTTAGACAGTGTATAAGCTGATTTTGGTTTCAGTAACCTTTCTGTTCTGACATTCTCAAACAGTTCCAATTCTGGACGCCTGCAAATTTGGGCAAGATCTAAACGTGCATTTACATTGTCTTTGCTCTTTCCTGGCGTATCCAAAACTGTATGAAACAAATTATCAAAACAGTTCTTCTCAATATGCATGACATCTAACATGTGTCGGACCAACAAATCAGACCAATATGGCAAATCCCAAAATATGCTACGTTTAATCCAATTGTGTTCTTTCCCAAAACCAGAAATTTTCTGTTGGTTTATTGTGGGACCAAAAGTGATGGGAGGTAATGAAAATACAACTGATTTTAACTCCGAACCTGATAGCATTTTTGGAGGTCCATCCCTTTCAACTGTTCCTTTTCTGAAATGAGACCTGTTTCTGCGAAAAGGATGATCAGCTGGAAGAAATCTGCGATGACAGTCAAAATAACAAGGTTTCTTTCCATGAATGAGCATAAATGCTTTGTTCTCTCCCATACAGTAAGGACATGATTTATGACCATGTGTACTCCATCCAGATAACATCTCATAAGACGGGAAGTCACTTATTGTCCACATCAATGCTGCTCTCTGTATGAAATTCTGTTTCGTTGCAACATCATATGTACTGACACCAGTACTCCACAATAAATTTAATTCATCAATCAATGGTTTCAAATAAACATCAATATTTTTCTTCGGATGTCCTAGAATTAGTAAAGTCAAAAAGATATATAGCTCCTTCATCAACATCCATGGAGGTAAATTGTACGGAGTTAAAAAAACAGGCCAACATGAATATTGACTACCATAAGATCCAAACGGACAGAAACCATCAGTGGAAAGGCCCATTCGAACATTTCTAGTTTCTAAATCAAAGGATGGATGCACTCTATCAAAATGTTTCCATGAATCACCATCGGCTGGATGATTCAAGCTTTTATCAGTTGAAATATTCTCTTTATGCCATGACATCATTGTCGCTGTATTCTTAGACATGAATAAACGCTGGAGTCTGGATGTAAGTGGAAAATATCTCAACTGTTTTACTGGAATCAAACCAGACTTCTTGTGTTGTCCTTCTTTATATCTCAGTTTCCCACATGTGGGACAACTATCCAACGACTCATTTTCCCCAGAATATAAAATGCAGTCATTTGAACATGCATGAATCTTCTGACAAGTAAGTCCCAAATTTCGAACCAGCCTCTTACTCTCATAGTAATTTGCAGGTAAAACATTTCCTTCGGGTAACAGTGTTTTAAGCAAAGAAAATATCTGGTCAAAACAGGTGTTTGACATTCCGTTATCTGATTTGATAGCCATAAATTTTGCAACTGCTTCTAATTTGCTCATTTTGCAGCCAGGATATAATACATCCTCAGCAGACTTCAACAACTCATAAAATTCAGACGGTGCCAACTCAGGATTTGAAGCTATATCAGCCGGAGTTTCTGTATGTTGAATAGATGAACCTGCAACATCATGTACTAAATCTTGAAACCGGGATGGATCCGGAATCAAGTTGGTATCACCTGCTCTGGAACTGTTTTCACCATGTTGATACCAAAAAACATAATCTGGTTGAAAACCAAAACGCAAGAGATGTTCTCCCACTTTGTCAAACGTGTCAAACGTTCTCAATGCACATTTTTTGCAAGGGCATTTTATTTTGTCTTCTGAAACAAATTCTGGATTTGATGCCGCAAATGATAAAAAAGTCTCCACACCCTCTACATATACTGGATTTAAACCAGAACCGTTTGGATTTCTATGTTGATTTATCCATATGCGGTCACCTAATAATGATTGTTGACGACCTCGTTGTTCCATATTTCTCTTTAAAATATAAAATCATTACTGGTTTTGAATAATTTGTTAGAAAAAACACTCAAGCTAGGATAATTATAGAGTTTAGATCATACACGACTGACGCAAACTTTTTATTGAGATAGACCTAAAAATTGACCCTTTAAGAATTAAATGTGTTGAGAATAAAGTAAAACATGTAACAAATATTGATAATTTTAATATTATATAAATTTTTTATGATTTTCATAGTACTAATATTATTGGTAATTATTACTAATTATTACTAATTATTACTAATTATTGGTAATTCTTACTAATTATTACCAATTAGTGGTAATTATTACTAATTAATACTAATTATTGGTAATTATTACTAATTATTGGTAATTATTGGTAATTATTGGTAATTATCGGTAATTATTACTAATTATTGGTTATTACTAATTATTGGTAATTATTATTAATTATTGGTAATTATTACTAATTATTGGTAATTATTACTAATTATTGGTAAGTATTACTAATTATTGTTAAGTATTACTAATTATTGGTAATTATTACTAATTATTGGTAATTATTATTAATTATTACTAATTACTACTAATTATTATTAATTATTACTAATTATTGGTAATTATTACTAATTATTGGTAATTATTACTAATTATTACTAATTATTACTAATTATTGGTAATTATTACTAATTATTACTAATTATTGGTAATTATTGGTAATTATTACTAATTATTGTTAATTATTGGTAATTATTACTAATTATTGGTAATTATTACTAATTATTGTTAATTATTACTAATTATTGGTAATTATTACTAATTATTGGTAATTATTACTAATTATTGGTAATTATTACTAATTATTGGTAATTATTACTAATTATTAGTAATTATTACTAATTATTACTAATTATTGGTAATTAATGGTAATTATTGGTAATTATTACTAATTATTACTAATTATTGGTAATTATTGGTAATTATTACTAATTATTGGTAATTAATACTAATTATTGGTAATTATTTGTAATTATTACTAATTATTGATAATTATTACTAATTATTGGTAAGTATTACTAATTATTGTTAAGTATTACTAATTATTGGTAATTATTACTAATTATTGGTAATTATTTCTAATTATTACTAATTATTCCTAATTATTGTTAATTATTACTAATTATTGGTAATTATTACTAATTATTGGTAATTATTACTAATTATTACTAATTATTACTAATTATTACTAATTATTGGTAATTATTACTAATTATTACTAATTATTGGTAATTATTACTAATTATTACTAATTATTGGTAATTATTGGTAATTATTACTAATTATTGGTAATTATTGGTAATTATTACTAATTATTGGTAATTATTGGTAATTATTACTAATTATTGGTAATTATTACTAATTATTGTTAATTATTACTAATTATTGGTAATTATTACTAATTATTGGAAATTATTACTAATTATTACTAATTATTACTAATTATTACTAATTATTGGTAATTATTACTAATTATTACTAATTATTACTAATTATTGGTAATTATTGGTAATTATTGGTAATTATTGGTAATTATTGGTAATTATTGGTAATTATTACTAATTATTGGTAATTATTACTAATTATTGGTAATTATTACTAATTATTGGTAATTATTACTAATTATTACTAATTATTACTAATTATTACTAATTATTACCAATTATTACTAATTATTGGTAATTATTACTAATTATTACTAATTATTGGTAATTATTGGTAATTATTACGAATTATTACTAATTATTGGTAATTATTACTAATTATTACTAATTATTACTAATTATTACTAATTATTACTTATTATTACTAATTATTGGTAATTATTGGTAATTATTGGTAATTATTGTTAATTATTACTAATTATTGGTAATTATTACTAATTATTGGTAATTATTGGTAATTATTGCTAATTATTACTAATTATTGGAAATTATTACTAATTATTGGTAATTATTACTAATTATTACTAATTATTACTAATTATTACTAATTATTACTAATTATTGGTAATTATTGGTAATTATTGTTAATTATTACTAATTATTGGTAATTATTGGTAATTATTACTAATTATTGGTAATTATTACTAATTATTGTTAATTATTACTAATTATAGATAATTATTACTAATTATTGGTAATTATTACTAATTATTACTAATTATTACTAATTATTACTAATTATTGGTAATTATTTGTAATTATTACTAATTATTACTAATTATTACTAATTATTACTGATTATTGGTAATTATTGGTAATTATTACGAATTATTACTAATTATTACTAATTATTGGTAATTATTGGTAATTATTACTAATTATTGGTAATTATTACTAATTATTGGTAATTAATACTAATTATTGGTAATTATTGGTAATTATTACTAATTATTGGTAATTATTACTAATTATTGGTAATTATTACTAATTATTGGTAATTCTTACTAATTATTGTTAAGTATTACTAATTATTGTTAAGTATTACTAATTATTGTTAAGTATTACTAATTATTGTTAAGTATTACTAATTATTGGTAATTATTACTAATTATTGGTAATTATTGGTAATTATTGGTAATTATTGGTAATTATTGGTAATTATTGGTAATTATTGGTAATTATTGGTAATTATTGGTAATTATTGGTAATTATTGGTAATTATTGGTAATTATTGGTAATTATTACTAATTATTGGTAATTGTTACTAATTATTGGTAGTTATTACTAATTATTGGTAATTTTTACTAATTATTGGTAATTTTTACTAATTATTGGTAAGTATTTCTAATTATTGGTAATTATTGGTAATTACCGGTAATTATTGGTAATTACTAGTAATTATTACTAATTATTGGTAATTATTACTAATTATTACTAATTATTACTAATTATTACTAATTATTACTAATTATTACTAATTATTACTAATTATTACTAATTATTACTAATTATTGGTAATTATTACTAATTATTCCTAATTATTCGTAATTATTGGTAATTATTTGTAATTATTCCTAATTATTACTAATTAGTGGTAATTATTAGTAATTATTACTAATTATTACTAATTATTGATAATTATTAATAATTATTACTAATTATTGGTAATTATTACTAATTATTGGTAAGTATTACTAATTATTGGTAAGTATTACTAATTATTGGTAATTATTACTAATTATTGGTAATTATTACTAATTATTGGTAATTATTACTAATTATTAATAATTATTCCTAATTATTGATAATTATTGGTAATTGTTCCTAATTATGAGTAATTAAATGAATAATTACAAATAATTAGGAATAATTACCAATAATTAGGAATAAAAAATTATTAGTATATTTTATTATTAATATTAAAATAATATAATTTTCTAATTTATATACAATTCTCCTTTCATCTGTGTGTTTTCTATCTCCATATACAAATAATACATGTGGAGACAGCAAACACACAGATGAAAAGAGAATTGTATATATATAAAAAATTATATTATTTTAATATTAATAATAAAATATACTAATAATGTAATAATGTTATTATTCCTAATTATTGGTATTTATTACTAATTATTAAGTAATAAAACAATGTAAACATAATTAAATTACAACTAATTAAGAATAATTGAAACTAATAAAACATTAAAAATAAATATTAAATTTAAATGAATATAAATACCTTAAAAATTGATCTGAGGTTGATCTCTGATCGTTCTTCAAAACTTCAATATCAACTCCGGAGAAAAAAATTAAACTTGAGAAAAACTGAACTTTAGAAATAAAATTTGGAGAGAAGAAGAAGATGGAGTTTGAGAATGATTTGAAAAAAACGGATGGGGGTATTTATAGGTTAGATTATTTGCGACGGGCCCCATCGCAAATACCTTAGCCAGCATTTATTACGGTCAACGGTTAAATAGTTATTTGCGACGGGACCCGTCGCAAATAACCACCTGCCGACATACTATTTGCGACGGGGGAATATTCCCGTCACAAATACCTTTTACCGTCGCCGGTTATTTGCTACGGGAATATTCCCCCGTCGCAAATATGTTTCCCGCGATTTGGCGCGCAAAGGGCGCCAGTCCTTTTGCGACGGGCAAATACCCCCGTCGCAAATAAGTTTTTAACAGGGCTATTTGCGACGGGAATAAATCTCGTCGCAAATAACCCATCGCAAATACCCATTTTCCCGTAGTAAAGCTAATACGGTGTTGCGTATAGCGCAAGATAATCTTGGTGTAGCACAAAACAAATGACATCAAATAAATTAAAAATAATACCTATCATAAAATCCCGGGGTGTTACATTCTACCCCCCTTAAAATGAATTTCGCCCTCGAAATTCGTCGGGGTTATAAATGGTTTAATACTTGAAAGTTTCTTTAATAGAAACCCACATCGTAAAAAGGAATACCAAAACTTAACTTTAAAAACTAAATTATGAAATGTAATGGTTACCCAAAGTAACTTATCACTGGGTTTCCACATAGGAGAACATAGGTGAAAATATGGATATGGAAGAAAAATCTAACCATCATGTTTTGATGAAGAGTGGTAGAGGACATGGTTATGAAAAAGCCAACAATCACAAAGCCATAAAGTTTTGATGATCTAAGGTATCATATGATTCATCGGATATGAGGGCACTAGGACAACATTTTTTTTTGGTTTTCAATATCATTTTCCTAAATTTGATGAATTAAAAGAAATACTTATGTGATTTTGGTACCATCTCACTGTTGTTCATGCCTTGAACAATTTCCACTTCATCTCTTAAAGATATGAAGTTGAATTTGTTATTCGTGAAGTGTTATCAGATCATGTGATAGAATGATAGGTCATTCCATCTGTCTCAAACATAAGGTTAGAAAAAGATATATATATATATATATATATATATATATATATAAGTCCATCTATGGTGAGATTAATCGTATATGGTTCCAAAAATGGACTTATACTTCATCTATCATACCGCTTAATATAATAAAACTAGTTTATACTAACCAGGTACTTCTTGTAGGCCAGTGGTAGGCGATGAAGGCTTGTCTCACTTTGGTTGTGGGTTCGATTCCCACGGCCTTTTCCGACGCGACGGGTTGTCTCCTGTCCTACGGGTTGTCCTTTTTCTAAAACTATACTATTATAACATTCTATCAATAATATCGAGAAAAAAAATTTCTAGCCTTAAACAATACTAACTTTTGTTCAACATAATCCATTTGAATTTTTAGGCTTATCCAAAATACTTCTTTCTAAACTCATAGTATAAAGAGAACGATTACTAAAAAGGTCATATAACAAGAATGTGAATACCATCATTTATCCCTCATATATCTTGTTGGTCACATTCCAATCATGTGAATACCTTGATCATGTGTTCTCTTGAAAAATGAATACCCATTGAACCTTAGTGAAAACATGAATGCTGTCAAAAGTTAACTCTTTCCACATACCAAAATCCCAAAAAATCTATATACTCAAACCATGATATCACTTAGTCCTTATAGCAATCATGAGTTCATAAATACTATCAAACAATTTATTTTCTCCTTATCCCTTCATTATGTGCATATCATCTGCTTTCCAAAATATTTGAACCACTTCTCATGGTTACCGGTACCATAAAATTATTGAAAACCACAATAGACCAATACATAGATATTCCAAAATTCCACAATACCATAAATGAGATTCCATGATACTATTTTGAAATCCCATTACATAAACACTTAATCATTACACAGCATCATTTTCATACTCAACATCACAAATAGTGATCGCATGAGACTTCCCTTTATCCTTTTTCTTAAGAGGTTTCTCACATTGATCATCATTAACCCGTGGATTAGGGAATTTATTAGCATAATGTCCCATTTCCTTGCACTTGAAGCATTGAAGTGTTGGTGGAGCGTTCTCTGTTGTATTTTCTCTATTCACATCATTATCAACCTTTTTCCCATTACGTTGACAATCAACTGCTCGATGAACTTCTTTTCCACATTTAAAAAATTTTCTAGTACCTTTTAGGCAATCTCCACCATGCTTCTTTCCACACTTTGAGCATGAAGAAACATTCATCTTCTTTTCACCATTGTACTGAGATTTCTCCTTGAACTCCATCTTTTGTTTATTATCAAAACCATGAGATGGATATGTAACACCAACTTCCATTTCTACCTTGATATCACAACGTACAATTTGTTCATAGCTACTGAAGTCTCTTATAGCTAATGCCCTTCAAAGACTTGGTTTTAAGCGAATGAAGAATTGATCAACTTTACTTTTAGGTTGGATGATAAATCCAGATGCATACCTTGAAAGCCTTGTAAAATTCGCCTCATATATACCAACAGATTCATCATCCTTTTGCTTAGCTCAAGGAACTCCTTTTCCATCTTTGTTCGAAGAATACGAGGGAATTACTTATTGAAAAATAAGTTCTTGAACTCATCCCATTCCATGGAATCAATTTCACCTTGGGGCCTTGTATTCTTAATTAAAGTCCACCATTGATCTGCTTCACCTTCTAATCGATAAATATCCAAAATGACTTTTTCATGTTCTGAACAGCGAAGTATGGAAAATATATTTTCAATGGTACTAATCCATTGTTCAGCAACAAGTGGATTAAAAGACCCACTGAAAGAAGGGGGACGTTGCCTCATGAATGACTCAATAGAATATTGTTCCCTTCTCTACTCATTTAGAAGTCCATAATGATTCATAACATGAGTAAGTATAGCAATAAGATTTTTCACTCCATCTCCCATAACATTGGTTTGTTCAGAAGGACAATCATTTCATTGTCCATTACATTGATCAACACGGTTCCTTCGGGTTCCAGCCATCATCTAAAACCCAAAAAGAATAGTGTGAGAGGAAAAAATCATGATAGGTAAAACAACATAAAAAAGGGGGAGTAACTTAAATATCTAACATCTTAGGTTTAATTCTAAGATCTTTACCGTAATTCTAGGACTATAACCTATACTTATACTTAACCTTAGGGACATCCCTAGACATACCTTAAAAATATCTCTAGAGATCTCACTAAAGTTTTTGCATCCTATTTTCCAAAGGTTAACTAAACCTTTCCTCTGATACCAACTGTAGAGGCCCAAAGCCGGACGTACATGGAGATTACATTACTTTTGTGGAATACTTAATACATAACAAAAACAGACACATAAGGACCGTAATAGTTTAGTGTATTTGGAAACTCAGAACATAATCTTCTAATCGTGGTGAAAGATCTTCAACATCTCCCATAAAGATCTTCCCCTTTTGTTTTCTTACCTAAAACCTTTCTTTATATCCTGGGGAAAATAAAACATATAAAGGGTGAGCTCAAATGATCAGTAAGGGTAATCATGGAGAAAATAAAATAAACCATATAAATTTGAACTTAAAAACATGAACATAATGTTTAAACATCAAAATCTTGAGTAATGACATAAAACATGGCAGTACATAAGGCATAGATCATAAAAGAACATTAATCATGATAAAATATCATGGGAGTAAAACTTTTAATTGTGGAAAAACATTAAGCACATGATATTATTTCCATAGTAGCCAAGGCATTGCTGCCAAGACCATCTTAGTGAACAAAGTCCCTTACTGAACTGGGTTTACTTGTCGTTCCATCCCTGTATTACTGAACCGAATTTACTTTCCATTCCAGACATGTCTATCTAATGAGATATAAATCTTTACCCAATGCATTGTATGGAGATATAGTTCCCACCCATCTCATATTGAAATCATTCTTACTTGTTCCACAAAATAAACATACATCATTCAAAATAACCCAATGAATAAAATGGGTTTCATAAACATCATCTCATCATCACATAATCCATATAGAAGAAATGGATATCATTTCATAATAAGAAAAGTGAAACCATATAAATCATAGAGACATTATACTTGAAACATACACATATGAAATAATGTCATCTTAGATGGAAAAATAGTTTTGATAAAACACTTGAAATGAATTCTTAAGGAAAATATCCTTTCTTCTTCAAAATCAAATTCTTTTCACAAAACGTCATGCAATTTTAAAAAAAAAAGAGATTTTGTTGAAAATAGTCATGAAATCTTTTGTAGTATTCTTCATGAAAATATTGCTTTATAAAACCGTAAAAATCCTTTCATGCCGTATAAGTTAAAAAAACATTCTTCTCGTACTTCTTCCGGAAAAGTCAAAAAAGTACCTCGTAACGTAACAAAAAGATATATTCCTTACATACCATGTAGGAAAAGTCAAAAATGGGTAAAAGGAATTTAAACATACATGAAACCATTTTTATAAAATAGGTACATGGACAATAAATATAGCCCCAGTGAATACGTACGAATAAACAATCTCGGATAAAAATGAGATTGGAAAAGTTATCCCTTACCTTAGGTCCGATATGCTTCATACATATTTAAACCTTCTGTATAATGATTTAAATAATTTCATTGACTTATTACAGAATCATATTCATTTTTATGATATCATATATGGTTCACTTATGACTTTATACTACCCGTTCTTTTGTAAATCCCATGTTAAAGCAATGTTTTGGGTAAAATCATCTTATTTATCGTACGTGTTTGGACTTGTTGTTCTTGATGTTATTATTACTTATATCATGATTTACTTACTTCAATAATGTAAATAATGATTTATATATCATATATATTCATTATATATCCATAATATACATGTATTTATAATATTACATAACATATGGAGGTAATAAATGAAATGCACCGTTCATGGAGACGGTAAGTCGTACGTACGCATGAACGCTACTTTCATTTATATTTATTATTTTAATGGATTTAAAACATATTGATACATAGGTATGTTATAATTACAGTATAATATCATATATAATATCATTAACTACATCCTTTATACATCCCACATAAGGCATTACCAAATCACATCACTTTGAGGGGCGGTAGTCCGCACTTCCTCGTATTTACCAACTATGGAAACCATAAAGGCTTGATATAATTGGGAATTAAATAAGAATAAGAAAATCATAAACATAATATATATCATATATAAATACAGTTCCATCATAATGGCCACCATAAGAGGTGGTAGGAGAAAATCGAACAATCATCGTTTCGTGAGGCGTCAGTTTTTCATCACAGAAACATTATGTTCTTCATCCATTAGATGGAGGTGTGTGTAAGTGTAGTTAGAATAATTCTCATAAAAACATCATAGTATTTTGAGGATACTAGTTTTGTTACAAAATAAAGGATTAAAAAGAGTTTAGGGGTTGGATAAGTAGAATAAAAGAAAACAACTTAAGAGAAACTATTACCTTTAATTTGGGTAAATTCCTTTTTTTTTTAACCAAAAGGACTTCTTGAAGTTCCTTATGCCTAATGTAAGGCTTCTAGGGGAGGAGAGGGATGTTTAGAGCTTAATTGGGCAGAGTTTGGATGATCCAAATGGCTTGAGAGGTGTGTGGAATTGCATAGAAGTGGTCTCCTTTTATAATGGAGAGGAGGGTCTCTTTAGGAAAGTGTGAAAAAATTATTTTATTATAAACTTATCTTCAGTTTCAAGAGGTCCAAAACACATTAATGTCGAAGATAATATGACTCATATTAGAAATAAAATCATCAAATAGGAATTTAATAGGTTTTGGATAATATTTTAATCATTATAATCTTATTTATTTAAATCATTTATTAATGAGGTAAATACCGCATCATTATTGTGTCATAAATAATTTAATTTATTTGATGTCTAAAAATTATAAAAGAAATACCAAAATGTAGGAAATATTTTTAGATTTCTAATGAATATTTATAGTCGAAAATATAATTTATATATCCCCTTATAAAAATTAATTACTAAAGGATTCTTGTTAATGCCAATTTTGTCTTTACATTAAATTAATTAATCTAATGTGTCATTGTCTTTCATAAGTGGCTTCATGGGGTCCCAAAATCGACCCAAGGATGTCCATGGTCGTCCATTACTCATCCAATAAGGTTTGGACAAGTGTTAAGATAATTTTGAATTTTTATAATATTCTTTTAACCTTGAATTACCCTATTTACCTTTAACCGCAGTAAATAAAAGTCAAAAGTTACTATTCATCAAAAATTATTTTCATATTATTGAACCAAATTTTACTTCTTTATAACAATCATGTATGTCGGATTTTTGAAATTCAATTCACAGAAGTGGTAAAATTTCATTTAAATGAAAGATTCAGTTTTTTAACTGCCACTAAGTGGTTTCACTATTCATCAAAAATTGAAGTTTTTCAGAAAAATACCAAAAAATCAGCTTAAGATATATTTGATATTATGAATTCAAAAATAATGTATATTTTTCCAAATTCAAAACATAGAAGTGGCATTAATTAATTTTAAAATCAATTCCCGTTATCAAAACAAATAGCGTATTTTTAAGAAACAATAACTATCAAAAGATCGGCATTTGTTTATGTCCAAATTCAAAGTGAAATTAATTCCAATGACCAAAATTGGATTAAATTGTAAAAATATATTCTAATTACACTTTAAAACCAATTAAATAGATAATCTAACCATATAAATTATTACTATGAAAAAATTATTTTTTAATTAAAATATAGCGTGTTTTTACTATTCATCAAAATATGAAAGTTATCATAATAATATGAAAATTTTATCCAAATTAAATTTTTATATCCTGATTCCAAGGAATAATTTTATTTTGTCAAATTTAACTTATAAACATGTCAAAAACTAGATTTAAAGTGGGTGCGCCATCAAAAGGTGGCAAAACTGCATTTTTTTGAAAAATACTTATTTTACCCGAAAAAATTATTTTGTTCTCATACCATGTTCTAGAAAATATGTAAGATGAATAATAATGTTATAAAATTCAAAATGTAGTTAATAATATTCATAAAATCTAGTTCATAATAATATTATAACCATATATCGTTGTTTAGTGAAACCTGGTATTGCGTACAACACACGCTATCGATGAAGGTCGTGATTGCGTGTAATGCAAGCCAAGTTAGGGTTGCGTGTAGTGCAAGACTCCTTTGTTGTTTCGTATAACAAAATCCAACCATATTTCATTTATAAACTGAATATATATATATACACTCAATGTTGCGTAGAATGACTACTATCAAAAGAACTTGGAATTGTGTGTAACACAATCCAAGAATAGTGTTGCGTATACAGTAAGCTAATACGGTGTTGCGTATAGAACAAGATAATCTTGGTGTAGCATAAAACAAATGACATAAAATAAATTAAAAATAATACTTATCATAAAATCTTGGGGTGTTACATTTTGTGTCATGACTTCATCTATAGGGACCCTACTTAGGATACCAGTAATCTGAGAGTGACACCATATGTTCACCCCCAATATTTGAAGGGCTAGCGACAAGCACCGAGTAATAATATCACTAAAGTGGGAGGCTTTATCTTATTGTATGTGAACACACGCACACTCAATTCTAAGAAATACTGCATAGGTATAATAAAATAAAACTTCTCAGTGTAAAAAATTCATGTAGTAACCTCTAGGAAATACATCTGAATGAGATAGATAAATATCCAGGAAAGGGAAAGGGTAAAATACATGCCAAACCAAGAAGAAATAAATTAGTTCCCAATCTAGAAACAACTAAAATCAAATAGAAAATAATTTTCCAACTCAAGATCCCTAAGTCTTACCACCTGGTTAGTGCCTCCACTTGATTATATGTTCCATAGATACTAGGTCCACTAAGGACACCGTCTACTAGTTGTCTATATAAGAAAAAAATCATGCATGAAAATCCCATGCAGGTGTGATTATAAACATACTTATTAAGACACCATGAAAAACAAGTGGGAAATAATGGAATATAATAGTCAGATCAACCTATATGTAAAAGAGAGACAAGAAAATAAACATCATATATGATCATATAGAAATTTCAATCTCTATAACCAATTGAAACACATCATATAGATACATGGTTATACAACACATACATAGGGAACCTGTTGTACCAATCCCATCTAAAATATAAGAAAACGATAAAAAATTCCCACATTAGAGGTACTGATATATGAACAAACCCTTCCACTAATCATTTCCCAATGATGAAATCTTCTCATCACCCACTCCATCTCCATCTCTACTTACTTCTACCAGCACCTATAAGACAATTATATTTAAAATTAAACAATGTATTATATTTATATTTAAACTTAAAATCAATAAAAGTTTTTGAACTAAATGATTTTAAAGTTTTTTTATTTAACTTCTCACCACCAGTCATCACTTGCAATCCCCATTTGTCTACCAAAGACCTCAGATGGTAATAGTCCCAAACCAATTTGCACACTCGACCAGGATGCTCCTTCCCAAGAACTTTACCAACCGGGTCATCCTGGGAGACTGAGTAGGATTGTGTGGGATTGAAATCCCACAGTTCTTTAATTTTTACCTATAAATAAAATATCAGTCATATTATAATAAAAATATATTAACATAGTGACAACTGATAATAAGTTATTATAATGAAAAATGAATTCATACCCCAACTTGTTTGGCAGGATCATTAATAAAACTCCCATCAGATTTTTTATGAACATTCAACCACAATTCTGTTCGGGATTCTTAGTGGACTAAACTCAGTGACTACATTAAACAAAAATAAATCAAAATTTTAATATATTAAATATATAACATTGTATAATAAATATTTAAACTAATGAAAATATTACCATAGTTGATCGGCTTCTAGAAAAACTCTTTGACGTCGCAGTGTGAGTACAATGCTCCCTCCTTGGCATTACTATCATTTAATCAAATAAAATTAAGTTCAGAACATATATTTCAAAAAATTCATGAAAATAAAAAAATATAAATGATAACATATGCACAGTACTAACAAAAAAATATACATAACAATGATAATTAATGATTGTACAAATGACATAGGTGGTTGATAAATGAATGGATAACTGCATATACAATCATTTTCTCCTTCAATCATGTCAGTTTCCTACTCCATCATTACTTCATCTACTTCATCCACTCTTTAAAGACTAATATTTTCAATATCATGATGGAAAAATAATTCTGCTTCTTTCTATTGATGGGATTCAATGTTAGAGGTCAAATATTCCACTTCATCATCCATATCATAAAGTCTCTTTGTTTTACTTGAGAAACTACACTCCACCCTTCATCCACAACATCTTTCACATAATGTATCATTTTTTCTTGTGAAGATAAGATATACAGATCATGTAGTTTGTGGTCACCAACATCCATCAAGCGAGATAAGTTCATATAAGTTAATTACAATGAATCTCTTTTAACACCCCTGATAATATCCACTAAATTGCATTTGAATAAAACAACTGAAAAATGCCCATAGTAGTTTAATTCGATAATATCAGCCAATTTTCCATAGTATTCCTCTTCATAAAACATAAATATTCCATTATTCTATGTTTTTAAACCCTATTCCCAGTCAACTACACATAATCTAAAGTCATTCACATTATAAGTGTCGAACTGTCTAGCTTGTTTTAGAGGACCTCGAGCAAGAAACTTTAAATCTTCTGAAAAATATTCTTGAGTATCAGTATTCATGATCTGAAAAAATTAATATAAACTATTATATTTTCAAAATATATGTATTAACCTAATATCTGTATTTATTTCAATATTTACAAACTTACACATCATGAAAACCATTCTACAAGATCTTTATTAAAATCTTTTGTTATATCTTTCTCATTTCATGTTCATCCTATCATCCATCTATTTGTTTGTATCCTCAACTCTTAAATAAATGGATCTACAATTTCACTGTTCATCAACACATATCTATGTGCCTGTAATAATTCCATTTTTGTTAGTGTAACATTTGAGCTCCTCCCAACTGATCAGCCAATAACAGGAAAGATTTTTGATTTCTCGTATATTTCAAATTGAGTCGATGTGTCATCAACATGTCCACCTCAATTTAATCTTGTCTCAATAAAATCTAGGTGTCTAGAACAAAAGTTAAGACACTCCTCTGCCAAATATCCTTCAGAAATAGAGCCTTCAGGTTGACCTTTATTTTTCATGTATGATTTCAAATACCCAAGATATTTGTGAAATAAAATAAAAAAACATAATTATGTATTTAATGAAGTTCCAATAATTTTTTACTAAAATGAAAAACATATAAATAATTTACCTCTAAATTGGATACATCCATCGATAATGTGTGGGGCCTCCTAATTTAGCTTCCTCAACCAAATGCATAGTTAAATGCATCATTACAGTAAAAAAAATGATGGAGGAAATATCATCTCTATTTCACAAAGTGTCAATATAAATATATCCTAAAAGTTTTCAAGATGAAATGGATGTAGAGTTTTCTCACATAGTTGTCTAAAAAATTTACAGAATTGGAGTACAATAGTAGTAACCTTTTCAGGTAATAATGTACACAATTCCAATGGAAGTAACTTCTGTAACAAAATATGTGAATCGTGGATTTTCAATCCATGTAACATATGATTCTTTAAGTAAACATACTTTGAGATGTTACTTGAATACCCATCATATACCTTCATATGTTTTAAAATTTGAAGGAATGTATCTTTATACCTATTTTTCATTACAAAATTGTTGGATCACACTTTCCATTATCATCTAGCTAGAGATCATGCTTTACGTTCATTGCTTATAATTCATTACAAGAATTGTGATGATCCTTTGACTTTCCATGCTCATTAAGCAATGTGAAGATCAAATTGACACAAAAATTCTTCTCAATATGCATCACATCAAGATTATGTCGAAACAAATTAAATTCCCAATACAAAATTTTGAATAATATACTTTTTTTCTTTAATTTTTGTGTTTCGATATCACTTGATGATGCACTTTGAACTCGTTTCCCAATATCATTCAAATGATGCACCTTCCCCAATTATGTTTCAACATTTCCAAGTTGTGCTAATATTTCAGAACCTGTTAACAACTTTGGAGGTGGTTTATGATCAATGAAACCATTGAATTTTTACTTATTCAGCTAAAATCTATGAGATGCATTGAGAAATATTTGAAGACACAAGAAGAACCATTTTCTACTATATGGTAGTTGTTCAGGCTCAAAATCAAAGTTACAAATAGGAAAATCCAAAACCATATAATTTCTCCAACCAGATAAATTCCCAAGTCTAGGTAAGTCACTAATGGTCCACATTAGAGTAGCTTACATTTTGAATATTGTTCTAGAGGATTCATCATATGTCTCAATATCGTTGATCCATAACTCCTATAATTCTTCAATTAAAGGCTCCAAGTA
This sequence comes from Viscum album, assembly GCA_963277665.1. Taxonomy (NCBI): domain Eukaryota; kingdom Viridiplantae; phylum Streptophyta; class Magnoliopsida; order Santalales; family Viscaceae; genus Viscum; species Viscum album. Next base: position 460,192,335 of record OY728127.1, read on the forward strand.
TATATCAATATCATTTTCAAGAATTTTTTTATGAATAATAATCAAAATGATAAAAGACATATGTTGCATACACATCCACAGAGGCAGATTGTAAGGGATCAAAACAACTGGCCAAATGCTATAACTGGTACTCAAAATCCCAAATGGGTTGAATCTATCAGCAACCAATCCCAATCGAACATTCCTAGAATCAGATGAGAAATTTGGATGTAATGAATCAAATGTATTCCATGATTTTGAATCTCTTGGATGTCACATTAACCCATCATTGTTATTATCTACATAATTCCACTTCATATGTTCAGCGGTTTTTGATGACATGAATAATATTTGCAATCAAGGATTTAAAGTAAAGTAACGCAAAACCTTTGTAGGTGTGTTCATTTTCTTCTTTTTCATGGTATTATGTTGATTCATACTTCCAACATCACCCATAGACTTCCATGAAGAACATTTATTGCAATCCTGTCTTCTTGAATCCTCTCCCTAATAAATCATGCAATCACTGGGACATGCATGCATTTTTGTATAATTCAAACCAATCTTGTTAACAAATTTTTTCATATCATAAAAAGACTCGGGGATATTTTATTTAGGAAATGTATCATGCAATAATTCCAATATCATGTACATCACCTTATTTGTAATTCCACATAGGCATTTGATATGGTACAACTTTAGAAAAAAATAATGTTTTAAATATTTCAAATATCCACTATAAAACTCTTGATTTACATCATCAACTAAACCATAAAATGCATCTGTATTCTCAGTGAAGTTTTCTCTTACATTATTCTCCACATAATCAAGAGGAGGATCCACTAATATGTTACAATCTTGATTTTGTTGTCCTACAGTCTCAAAAATATCACTTGTCACGTTGCTATTTGTAGCATCTTCAACTGGTTGTTCTGATATGTTTTGATGTTGATGTTGGTGTCTTCCAATTCCTAATGCATCATTTATAAGGTTTTTCACTTCATTATCCATTGTTCATGAAGTTTAGATCTCATTATATGGATTGACATCAGTGCTCAACCTTTCTTTAAAGTTCTATTATCCATTCCAAATCGAACACAAATATTGAGAAGGGAATTTCTTAAATATCAAGTGTCCATAAACTTCATCTCTCTTCGACCATCTTCTAAATTTACATTTAGGACATGGACATCTTATTCTCTCGTCAACGGATCTATTGGAAATTGAAAAATCTAATAACTCCGACAAACCCTTAGCATATTTAGGTGTGTTCCTCAGTAATGTGATCCAACTTTTATCCATGCATATCACAATGTTCCTACACATTATTAAAATAAAATTAAAACACATAACTATTACTAAATAGTAAAATAGATTCATATATACTATTTGAGAAAAATATGAATATGTTAAATAAGGTTTTCCTATATAAATACAGAAGAAGGGATCAAGAATCAATTTTCATGACTCCACGAGTTCAATCACCAAAATTATAAATAATTATATTTATGAATGGATCAATCATGTAACATAAATTCCTTGAGGTTAAATACTTTTGAACTTTATATGTGTTTTTTTACACTTTAAAAAACTGAATCCCATTTTAAAATTCCCATTAAATTCATTCATGTATATGTCATGAAAGTAATATATACCAAATATGGTTCATGCACATGTGCCTCATTCTAGTGATAGAGGAGATGAAAATTTTAAATAACAACTTTAGTAAGAACATTATATTCCATAAAAACTCAATCATAGTTGAAAAATTAAATAATAACAATTCCACACCCATGGTAACTAGGACTTACCACTGAAAAGGTTTTCATGACTCACCTATATATAGTCTATCACAGGATTCGATAAAGTCCTCATATTCCCCTCTTCCATATACCCTATTAAAAAAATGAACTAAATGTTGTGATGTCACATTGTAATTCCCCATTCTAGAATCATTATATGAGATGAGGTTCAACATACCTCAGTCATTCCAACACATATTCAAGTGGATGAAAACTTGTTGTAAGGTACTATTCCATATTCTATGGTGTAAAAATGCATCAAATTAGAGTATATTGTAATGGAAAAATAACCAAGACATCTAACACATATCAATGTAAGAGTAAAATAAACAAAATTCTATAATAAATTCCATGAATAATTCATATTGTCATACAAACACTAATCACCCAAATGATGATGAAAAATATAAAATAAACCAAAAAAACAAAACACCAGAAATATAGACTTACATCCATCCTCAGACCTAAACACGTCCTATCTAAAAATATGCATCAAGATTTACAATACCTATCCACTATATGTGATGTGCTTATCTGAATTCTAAATATAAGGTATGCATGCACATAGGGGTTCCTGTGAATGGTGTGAGAAATACATCTCCATATGGCCTTACTAGGTTCCCCTAGTATATTCTATCATATTCATGTATAAATGAAAAATAAAATAAACATTACACATAAGATCATTGTATTTAATGTGAAAACCTAGAAAACAACCATGAATTCTCATTAAATGGTAGGAAAATTATCTTTGAATAATTTTTCACATGTAAAAATAGATGGAACACCAATCTGATTTACATTGTGCTCGGAATGATCGTAATAATATTTTTAAAGATATAAAATTCGTTGAAGACATTATTTAAGGGTTTGAAACAAATAAAAGAACCTAATATTTTCATTAAATCTTATTACAATGATTAAATATTAATTTTTGATAGATAGGAAAAGATGCCACATATATATGAGGGTTAGTTTGATCCGAATGACCAAAAATGTAGTTTTATTATTTTAAAATTCTTCAAACATGAAAGTAATGTTTAAAACATATAAAATGACCATGTATTGATTTAAAATTTTTGAACAATTATTATTGGATAATTTTTAACATGTATAAATGAATGAAACATCAATCGATGTGTGGTTTATTTAGAATAACCAAAAATGTATTTTTAATGATATCAAAGTCTTTAAAAACATGTTTTAGAGGGTCAAATTATAGAAAATAACCTTGTATTATTTTAAAATATTAGGAAAATTACTGGTGAATAATTTTTGAAATATAAGAATAAAAATCACATCAAGCTGAGTTTTGGTTCTCTTTTAATGAATGAAATTGATAAAATTATTATTTTATAACTCTAAAATATGATTACAATGGTCAAAACTAATAAAATGGCCCTTAATTGATGTGAAATTATAGGGAAACAATCATTGAATATTTATTAAATATAAGAAAATATAGTACATCAATTTTAAATTTAGTGTGATCGAAAAGATCACAAGTTCATTTTTGAAAATATAAGTTTCTAAAAACATGGTTCAAGGGGTAAAAACGTTGAAAATGACATTGGATTATCATGAAATTTTATGAAAGTGACTAGTGGTTATTTATTTAAATATAGGAATCAATTCTTATCCCACTACGTTATCTATAAATGTAGGGTTCATCGATCTCATCACACAATGTACCATGGCACAACCCTCTCATTAGAGGTCCTTAACTAAATAATACTAAATAAAGGTCAACTTATCACACTACCTAGCTCTTATGGAGGTACATGATCAACTACATGATTTGATAGCGAACAAGAATACATTATTAAAATGTAACTCTCTACTTGAGGAAAAATGTAATTGCCTTAGTTCCATAAATAATGTCACATCCCATGTCACGTACGAGGAGGTCACATCATGCACACTAACCTATCACCACAAACTTTATTGAGGTCACATCAAGAACATGAATCATAGGAAAGGACCATGTCATTCACATAGTTCACCATCTGATCTTAGGGAATTATGCAGTTGAGAGTTATCCCCACATCATTGTAGGTTTTGGGCACAGCGGAAGTGCGTGGATGGGTGTACCCAACTTTAATTTTTTCCATTAACAACGATCAATCTAAGGTCTGTCACGATAATAAAATGTCGGATCTTCAAAATAGAATGAAGAATGAAAGAAAAGGGGGGAGTCCCAGAACCATATAGAGGATCATCATATGTTTTCTATAATTAATTTAATTAAAAGATAAGAATTACCTTGATGGAATTCTCTCTTCTTTGATGTTTCCAGTCATGATCCAATGTGATCCATCATTACGTTGTAGAATCCAAGTGTAGGCTTACTCTAGTGGTGATCCACATGTGATCCATGTATATTTGGGTGTCGTTGAAGGGATATCCAAGTGCTAGCATGGAAGATCCTTCACTTGTGATGTCCTTCTTTTATTTCCTTGAGAGTGGCTTCCAATGTGCTCTCCTTGATCCGGTGGAGGAGGATCTCTCTACTAACTTGAGATCATTCTTGGAGGAAAAAGAATTCTATCTTGGCTTGAGATATTTCTCCAGATTCATTTTGCATAACCACAAAGAATGACTTGACTCATGAGAATAATGTAATTGGGATTTTATTACTTAGAATAATAAAATTAATTAATTAATTACCCAAAAGCATTTATTCATTTCATTTAATTCTTAGAAAAACCCAATGTCTAATAATAATAGTTGACTATTATTATTACTTGACATGCACCCAGTAATTTACACCTAATATTATTTAATTAAATAAATAATATTATTTCTCACAAATTCCTAGAAAAACTACACATAGTGTATATATTAATATACATGGCGTGTATTTTTTTTTTACATTTTCTTTATTTCTTCCACCACATTTATTAGACCTTGAATAATGACTATTTATTTCTTAAATAAATATCACTTCATTACTCGCTAATAAATATATTATTTCTCCCACAATATATTCTCTCGAATAATTAGTGTCGAAATAAATTAAATCAAACATCCTTGAATAATTATTAAACCACAATCAGGAATAATATTTATTCAACTTGTTAAATGGATATTTAACTGAGATACTTGGACACACGTAGTGTGTGACCCTCTAGGCCTCTTTCTCAGTGGCATTAAGTGGAGCCTGCCTAAAGTCCAAGGTTATCATCTAGCAACACTCCAAGTCACCCATAGAGAAAAAAGTTAATGCCGCAATGATGTGTCACCTCCTACGAACGCTTACCATGTAATGTAATATCTTTGTATTGATATCTCCAATAGAGTGGGTTGCATGATAGTGCCATCATCCCATGTGATTGATTATTCTTTCTTTGACTTCCCAGAATTGAAATTTCTCATTCCTTACCATGGAAATGGATTTATTTAGGCTATATCAATTCCATCAAAGGGCCTAAGATATCAACTTATGTTATGGAAGATAAGGGGAAAATCCTTTCTCACATTATTTATTAATTCAATATTACTCATGATGCACCCAACATGTCCTACCTCACTGTGAACAGTGTGTCATCACAATTTTCATCAATACATCTAAGTGTGAGAATTGTAATACCCATCAATAATAATCTTAAATTCTAAGGACCAATACACATGTCTGCGGATAAGAACATCCAGTGACACTATGAAATGTGGATTTCCTACCGGCAGGTCCCATTCTCATAATATCCTTATAGATATTACCAAGGGTGCACACCATGAGAAGGTGCCTCAATGTTTTATGAGTCCTCAACACTAATGGCCTTTATTATTTGTGTCCCTAAAATAATATCATCTTACCATAGAACATATATTCAAAAATAGTGTTATGGAACTTTTGGGTTCTCATCGTAGCAGGGATCTTCTATGACCCTTTAGTGAAACAACTATCCTTAGGACATTATCACATGCATTGTCATGCAGAAGAACAATCAAGATGTGATAAGGTATTTATTAATGAATAAAGTATAAAGTAGTTGGTTCTAGGCCACCAACTCCAACAGACTCCCACTTGGACTGGATCCAACTGCTAATAACCTTTAACCCGCTAACTCTCACATGATATTCATGCTTCTGGTAAGATAGAAATTTAGTCATGGGGTATTTCGCATTCTATTCCATGGGAACTCTGCTCACTACAACTTCACCCCTTTGATAGAAATCCCTCAAGAGGTGATACTTCTGAAGAATGTACTTTTTCTGTTGATGTGATCTTGGTTCTTTTTTAAGATCCATTGTTGCAGTATTATCACAATATAATGTGATAGGGTCTCTACTTCTAGGAACCACATCAATCTCCTGGACAAAGTTTTGAATCCATATGTCTTCCTTGGCTACATCAGAAGTTGCTATATATTTGGACTCCATTGTAGAATCAGCGACAACTGGATGCTTTGAACTCTTCTAGCTCACAGTTCCTCCGTTGAAACAGAAAATATGTCCTGATTGTGAATTCAGATCATTCTTATCTATTTGAAAATCAGCATCATCATACCATCTGATGATAATCTCCTCATATCCTCCATACAATAAAAACATATCCTTAGTTCTTCTCAGATACTTAAGGATAGTATTAACAGTAGTCTAATGATGTTCTCTTGGATCTGCTTGATATCTATCTACCATGATCAGTGCATAGGCAACATCAAGCCTGGTACATAACATGGAATATATTATGGATCCTATGGCCTAAGTTTATGGGATCTTACTCATCCTATCTTTCTCCTATTGTGTCTGAGGAAACATTTTCTTAGAAATATGTAGGCCATGTGGAACTGGAACTAATCCCCTCTTATATTGCTCCATACTAAATCTCTTTAGTATTTGGTCAATTTATGCACCCTGACTTAGTCTAAGATACCTCTTGGGTCTATCACGAATTATCTTGTTCCCTGGAATGTAGGTTTTTTCACCTAATTCCTTCATGGAGAAACACTTGTTCAACCAATCCTTAAATGACTGTAAGACTGGTACATCATTTTCAATAAGTAATATGTCATCAACATATACTACTAGGATAACAACCACATTCCCGTTAAAATGCTTATAAACACATGTCTCACATTCGTTCTTAATGAAACCAAAATCCTTTATGGATTCATCAAATCTAATGTTCCATGACTTGGATGCTTAATTTAATCCATAAATGGATTTTTGAAACTTGAAAACTCGTTTGGATTCACCTGGTGTCACAAACCCTTATGGTTGTTTCATATAGACATCTTCCTAAAAGTTCCCATTAAGGAATGATGTTTTGACATCCATTTGACAAATCTCATAGTCATGGTAAGCTACTATGGAAAGTATGATTATTATGGATTTAAACATGGCAACTGGCAAGAAGGTTTCATCGTAGTCAATTCCTTGGCATTTTATGAATCCTTTAGCCACTATCCTTGCTTTATAGGTGCTAACTTGACCTTCCATGTCCATATTTCTCTTGAATGTCCATTTGAATCCAACAGGATTTACATCAACTAGCTCATCAATCAGAACCCAAACTTGGTTCTGATACATGGAATCCATCTAAGAATTCATAGCTTCTAGCCATCTTTCAGCTTCTTATCTCTCTACTACTTCTTTGTAGGAGAGAGGTTCATCATTGTCCAACAATAATGATTCACCATCCTTGATGACTAGGAAACCAAATCTATCGGGTTCCCTTACCTCTCTTGTGCTCCTACGTAGTACTTGTGTTTCTGGAACCTCTTCCATGGGGACCTGTGGAACTTGTTACTGTACCAAATCCTATGTATCTTGAACATCAACTTCTTCAAAGTCAATATTTCTCCCACTATCCTTTTTGAGGATGTGCTCCCTCTCAGTAAATATGGTTTGTATGGAGACAATCACTTTTTTGTTTGAAGAGTTATATAGGTAATATCCTTTCATTTCCTTGGGATATCCTATAAAGATACACCTCATGCCTTGGGGTGCTAGTTTGTTTCCTAAAAAGGCCTTAACAAATGTCTCTCATCCCCATACATGTTTCTGCAAAAAATGGGTTTCTTTCCATTCCATAACTCGGAGGGAATTCCATTTTCCATCTTAGTTGGTACTTGGTTTAATGTGTATATTGTAGTTTTTAATGCATTTCCCCAAAAGGATAATAAAATATTTTCATGACTCATCATCAACCTCACCATGTCCAATAAGGTGAGGTTCCTCCTTTAACTAACACCATTCCACTATGGTTTATAAGAAGGAGTGAGTTGAGATAGAATCCCAGACTCCTGTAAAAGGTAGATGAACTCTTGGTTCAGATATTCTCTACCTCGATCCGATTGAAGCTTCTTTATCTTCTTACCAAGATGATTCTCTACTTCATTCTTGAATTCCTCAAATTTCTCCAAGGACTCTGAAATATACCTCATTAAGTAGATATAGCCATATCTACTCAAATCATTAGTAAAAGTAATGAAGTAAGAATATCCAACTCTAGATTTTATTGGAAATGGTCCACACAAATCTGTGTTCACCAATATTAGAAGCTTTGTGGCCCTTTCACCCTATCCACTCAAAGGAGGCTTGGTAATTTTACCTTGTAAACTAGCGTGACATCTATCAAGTGGTTTTAGCTCAGAAGAGTCTAAATAACCATCTTAGAAGAGTTTTGTCAAGCACTTCTCATTTACATGACCAAGACGATGATGCCACAACTGGGTGTTGTATGAGTCATGTGAATTTTTTTTGTTATCGATTTCCAATACTTGGTTTTCTTAATTTAATACATAAAAACCATTATTTAAATACACCATACCAGAACATACGTTGTTCTTATAAAATAAACAACCCTTATTTCCAAACTTGAAAATAAATCCATCCATATCCAAACATGATACAGAAATTATGTTCTTGGTAACACTAGGCACATAATAACAGTTATGTAAAATCAAAAGCATCCCAGTTGGAAATGAGAGATGGTAATCGCCAATGGATAATGCAGCCAACCTTGTGCCATTGGTATCTCGAATATCCACCTATCCTCTAGAAATATTTATAAATCTAATTTATTTCTATATTTGAATATATATGTGAGCTCCACAATCTGTATCTAATACCCAATGTGTAGAAATAGAAATATTACTCTTGATAACGAACGCACTTTTAGTGTACCTACACTTTTGGGTGCAATTTCTCTTCTAGTGTCCTAGCTTGCCACATGAAAAACATATTGATTCCCATTCCTTGCTCTGCCTTTGGATCTTCCCCTTCTTGGAGGGACAGTGATGAGGGGCTTTAGACTATTTATAAATCATTGGCCCCTTTTCCTTGTCCTTCCTTTTCTTATTCACTATAAGTATTGCGGGTTTTTCATGCCCCATGTCCTTATATACCTGGAAAATTAAGGTTAGAAGTTCCAATAGACTCTTCTCATTGTTTCTCATGTTTTAGTTGACAATAAATCTATATAAGGTCTTGGGAAGTGATGATAGGATTAGATCTGTGCGCAACTCATTTGAGAACTTAATCCCTAAGATGTCTAGACATTCAATGTAGCCAATAAGCTTGAATGTATGAGGCTCAGCTAGCGCAGACTCTCCAAGATTAGTTTTGAAAAAAGAATTTGAAATATCATATCTCTCTTGTCTTGCCTTCTCTTGATGGAGATCATTAAGGTGAGACATCATGCTATACGCGTTCATGTTTTCATGTTTCTTCAAGAGCTCATTAGACATGGCCGATAGCATGAAATATTGGACATTTGTGGCATCATCCATATGTTTCATATAGAGAGATAGTTCCTCATCACTAGTATATTTTCTAGGCACAACTAGAATAGGCTCCTCCAGCACATAAAATTTCCTCTTGTGGCGAAGGATGATGCGTAAACACCTCTACCACTCCTAGAAATTGGTGCTGGTGAGAAGGTTTTCCTTATCAAGTACGGTTCTCAATGATATGTTTGAAGTCATTTTTCTTGTCATTTATACAAATTAATATGAGAAAATATTTTAGTACTTTATCATGATAAAACTAAGACAAATAAATAAATTAATACTTATTAGTCTCCTGTTATTTTATCAAAATCCAATAGCCCTCACCATTAACTTCAGAATATTTGGTTGCCTAAATATTCTAGTGTAAAGGATCCATATTGCCCTTCGCATTACCCCAACTAGGGTTGTTCAAGAAACTTGAAGGTTTTTAGGTAGGCATTCCAAATTCCAACTACATTAACTCGCAGTTCCTTGATCTGCTGAGTGGACTCCCCAATCCTAAAATCCTTTTATTTTGGATTTCCTCAACCTTTTCCTCTTGGTCACACCAATTCCTACTATAGTAGTCAACCCTTTATGTGAACCAAGTCAAGTCAACCCAAAACCTTGAATTAGAATTCTCCGATAATTGAAAGCACCCCAAATAGGGTTGGTCAAGCACTTTGAACTATGGTTTGATTCTAACCAAGATTATGGAAGGATATACCGACTTAATATTTCTTTCAGGGATTTTATCCTTATACATAAATTCACATTTTATTATCTTTATTACATGATTTTTAATATTAAGTGGGATATACTTAAGTGATTAACCATGTCTAAGATAATATTTATGCATAAGCTGGTCTTATTTTAGTTCTATCTTGCATACTTGTTTAATTTATTAATTGTGTAATTGTGACAAAACACCCACAATAAATAAACCATGAAACTGACATAAATAAAATAAATGGTATGATCATGAGATTGTTATATTGGTTATTTTATCTAGAGGTTGATAAACTAACCCAAGACCTAGGGAAAAAACACCTTAAACCTTTTGGGTTTGTGTTTATAGTTTTCCAATTGTAAACCTTTGTATCTCCTTGGATTGGTTTCACATTGGATCCTAGCTTGAGCCACCTCCACTAGCTTAGGAGCTCCATCCATTACATATGCTTTTATCTCACTCATAGGTGAGGGGTAAAATGGGGTTTTACATAAAAGAAACCTTGGGCATACAGGCCCTACATATTAATGAGGAGAAGGCTCACAGGCCAACAAATTTAATTTAAATAAATAAATTAAAATAAACCATCCACATAAAAAGGTCTCGGTCCAGCTCATGATCATCCATACATACAACGATACTTACGCATAAATAAAACTAGTATTCAATTATTTAATCGTTCTTGTTTAAGATAAATCATGCTAAAATCAATTAATTATCTTTAATTAATCAATCCTTTTATCTTAAACCTTTTTTTAAATTTCCTTGAGATTCTCAACCATCATAATTTTAAACAAATAAATTCATTTAAAATTATCTTTGTACGTAACTTATACCTTGGAGGAAACCCGGTGAATTATCATTCATAACTACCCAATGGGTAGAAATGAACATTACGCAGATGTTAAATTAAACACATATATATATAACACCTATCATGTGTTGTGCCTCATCTTTACTCCTAAGCCATGGTACACATCTCAAGGGTTTGTATAATATAATAATAAATTTTAATAAATCTACATAATTTGGATGAGTACGCGGCATGTAGTTCTGACTACATGGAGTGTACTGTTGTTCATCTTCCATCAGAAGTACATGCCCAGGGATATATAATGTAGATGTACTTTGGAAATCTTCAGAGTACATGGTGTGTCCTTTAGGCCACACACCGTGTAGTGTTCGTGTTACATGATATCCAGTCGGGCAAGCTGTGTACGAGGTACACAGTCCAACCCTAACCCGAAGGGACTACTGCTCATGTCCTATGGGCCACATGGTGTGTAATCTGGAAACTGCATGCCACCTATTCCTATTCAACACACGGAGTCATTTAAGAATTATATAGACTCCAACACATGGTTTGGTTTGGCAGACCAATCCCGGTGCTCGGAACCTTGATACACAGCATGTGAATCCAACTATACACCGTGTATTCTAGTGTTGTATGGATAGGAAATTTTTGAACCCCTGGATGAGATCCTCTGTTTTATTTTAATTAAAATTAAAAGAAAATATCATTTCTATAAGGTGAACGAGAAACAAAAGAGGAGGAACAGATCTCAATATTTAGATTTGAAAAATGATTAATTTGAATGGAAATAACTAAATTATTAAATGCGTAAATCATCAATGAAAAATTAAATAATTATAATCAACGATATAACCCCTCTGATACCACTTTTAGTTTCTAGACACAGCGAAAGCGCGTGGATGGGTATACCCAACATTAATTTTTCCATTAACAACGATCAATCTGAGATCCGTCCCAATAATAAAATGTCAGATCTTTGGAATAGAACAAAGAATGAAATAAAAGAGGGGAGTCCCAGAATCATATATAAGATCATCATATATTGGTTATAATTGATTTAATTAAAAGACAAGAATTACCTTGATGAAATTATCTCTTTGTTGATGTTTCCAGTCATGGTCTGATGTGATCCGTTATTGTGTCATAGAATCCAGGTGTAGGCTTCCTCTAGTAGTGATCCACACATGCTCCACATATCTCTGGACTTCACCGAAGGGATCTATAGGTTCTATCATGGAATATTCTTTACTTGCGATGTCCGCCTTCGATCTCCTTGAGAGCGGCTTCCAAAGCACTCTCTTTGATCTGGTGAAGGAGGATATCTCTCATAACTTGAGAGCATTATTGGAGGAAAAAGAATTCTCTCTTGTCTTGAGATATTTCTCTATATCCATTGTTCACAACCACAAAGAATGTCTTGACTCATGAGAATAATTTAATTGGGATTTTATTACATAGAATAATAAAATTAATTAATTACCCGAAATCATTTATTCATTTCATTTAATTTTTAGCAAAACCCCATTTCTAATAATAATAGTTGACTATTATTATTACTTGACATGTGCCCAAAAAATTACACATAATATTATTTAATTAAATAAATAATATTATTTCTCAAAAATCCCCAAAAAACTACATAGCGTGTATATATTAATATACATGGTGTGTACTTCTGTTTTTTCATTTTCTTTATTTCCTCCACCACATTTATTAAACCTTGAATAATGACTATTTATTTCTTAAATAAATATCACTGAATTACTTGCTAATAAATATATTATTTTTCCCACAATATATTCTCTCAAATAAGTAGTGTTAAAATAAATGTGATCAGACATCCTTGAATAATTATTAAACCACAATCAGGAATAATATTTATTCAACTTGTTAAATAGATATTTAACTGAGATACTTGGACACACTTAGTGTGTGACCCTCTGGGCCTCTTTATCAGGAGAATTAGGTGGATCTTGCCTAAATTCCAAGGTTAGAATCTAGAAACATTCCAAGGTGCCCATAGAGAAATAATTTAATGTTCCAATGATGTGTCACCTCCTACAAACCCTTTCCATGTAATGTAATCTTTTTGTCTCGATATCTCTATTCAAACGGGTTGCATGATAGTTCCATCAACCCATGTGATTGATTATTCTTTCTTTGACTCCCCAGAATTGAACTTTCCCATTCCTTACCATATCCATGGATTTATTTAGGCTATATCAATTCCATCAAAGGGCCTAAGATATCAACTTCCATTACAGAACAGAAGAAAAAAATCATTTCTCAAATTATCTATTAATGAAGTATTACTCATGATTCACCCAACATGTCTTACCTCACTGCGAACAATGTGTCGTCATAGTTTTCATCAATACATTTAAGTGTACGAGTTTTAATACCCATTAATAATAATCTTAAAGTCTAAGTATCAATACACACGTCCATAGATAGGAACATCCAATGACACTATGAAATGTTGATTTTCTACTAGAGGGTCTTATTCTCATAATATCCTCATAGATATTACCAAGGGAACACACCATGAGAAGGTGCCTCAAAGTTTTATGAGTCTCCACCCCTAATGGCCTATATTATTTGTGTCCCTCAAGTTAAACCTAAAAAACTATTCCTTATACCCTAATATTAATATAATAAACCCTAAACCTTAAAAACTAAACCCAACCCAGAAATCATAAACCTAAACCCTAAATTCTTACCAAAACAATCCTAAAACCTAGACCCAAAACCCTATATCATAAACCATAATCTCTAAACCCTAATAATATCATCTGGCCATAGAACATATATTCAAGAATAGTATTATGGCACTTTTGAGTTATCATCATAGCAGGGATCCGTTATGACCCTTTAGTGAAACAGTTATCCTTATAACATTATCACATGCATTGTCATGCATAAGAACAATAAATATGTGATAAGGTATTTATTAATTAATAAATTAAAAATTAGTTGGTTCTAGGCCACCAACTTCAACAATCATAACAAGTTCTGAATCACCCTTTGGGGAATCCATTTGGAATTTCAGAACCATCATGGTTTATGATCTTTAATACAAGCTCACATACTTATATAATTAGTGATTATACATCATAAAGTATTATCCTAAATAAGATATCAATTTCCATTCCAACATAATTGAATCAACACCACACTCCTAGTCCTACTACCCATGGACCATCCCAATCCATGTCATCTAAACACAATGGAATCCAATCTCATCCATGCTGCATCTGAGTCTGTATAAACTCTCAAAATTTTCATCACATCACATCACATTAATAAATACCTATAAATAATTATAATTATATATTTAATTTAAAAAATAGGAATAAATGATATAAAACACACTGGGTACTACTATCGCAATTAACATGTATCCAACACCCCTTATATGGTCTATGGAGCACTCTCAACACTATACTAGTAAAAAAAACCTATGATGTAACACCCATTTAACCATCAATATCATCCAATTTTGGAAAACCCCAAAAATAAAATTGTTATGAGTTACCTTCACTTACCACTCGACCTTTGAGGGGTGACGAGGTGGGGGTTGGGATCAGCGGTATGGGTAGAGAGGGTCAAAGATGGGAAGAGAGGGTCGAAGATTGGTGGAATGGTGAGGCACGACAAGGGTCGAAGATCGGCGAAGAGGTGTGGAGAGCGGTGCGGCGAGGGTTGAAGATGGTCGGTGATGGGCTAGGGCTTTGGGGAGTCGGCAAGGTGGGGGTTCGGGGGTCATGGGGGTCGGGGGTGTTGGGGGAGGGGGGAAGTGTCACGTGTATTAATTTTTTTAATCATTTAGTGTCAGTTTATAAAAAAATACCATGAAATTATTTTTTAAAAAAAATAGCAACAGTTTAAAAAATCACCGCTAAATGCTCAGTTTTTTGTAGTGGATGGATTGTACCTCACGTCCAAATTAAGTCGAATCTCATCCAAACCACATTATATTGAAAATTTTCAAGGAATTTCTTGTATGTTGTAAATAATTCATGTTTTATTTAATATCTTTGTTCTTCTCCATTTCAATTTATATGATCATAAGTATCATTAACTAATCATCATATGTATTCATTTTTTAATCCAATTTTATTCATTAATTAATCTATAATTAATCATTACTAATAATAAATATTATTTCTAAACTATATAATCTTTATGGTACTAAATTTTTAGAACATTTTCTTATATCCTAAACTATGATACTAATGTTTCTTAGTACAGTTTTTACTTAGTTAATCATTCTTTAATCGGTAGTTAATCATTACTAATTTATTTATTAGTTAATCATTCTTCAATCACTCTATAATCATTCCTTATTAAATCATTAATCATATGATATTCATTATTTAATTATTATTAGATAATCATTATATGTATTCATTTTTTAATCCTAATTTATTCATTAATTAATCTATACTTGATCATTACTAATAATAAGTATTATTTATAAACTATATATAACTAATTAAACTACTTAATAAATAACATCTTTAAAACTAACTAAAAATAATTCAATTAATAATAATAACTTTCATTATTTAATGTCTTTGTCCTTGTCCATTTCATTTTATATAATCATAATTATCATTTTATCATTAATAAATATACTGATTTGATTTTTCTTTTCTTAGGTATTTTAGTAGTTTATAAAGAAAATATGAATCATCTAAATCATATCCCCTGAGAGTGTCAAACCAAGAGTGCAGCAAGGCCCGTTTTCATGCACCAGTTCCTGTTCGAGTATATATCAAAGTGGTATTTTTGGGTTTTACCCCTAGGTACATCTATTCCAGATCCAAATCCACTTGTTTGTATCCAGATAGGGATTTGATTTCTTAGATAACCACATAATCTCTATGCTACCAAAATTTTAAAACATTTAATCCTAAGTTATTCTATAGTTAATCTATACTTAATCATTACTCATAATAACTATTATTTCAAACTATATATAACTAAATAAACTAATTAATAAACAAAATATTTAAATCTAACTAAACTACGTAAAAATTAAATATTTAGAATGAAAAATAATTTAATTAAATAAATAAATAACTTTAAATTAAATAAAAAAATACCTCTAAATGATACTTCGCAAAAAAACCGGGACTTATTTTAAACCACTGAGTCCACCACATGCAAAAAAGTACTTTTTTAGAGATAGAATCAGTAGAATGAAGAGAGGTGGGGGAAATGGAAGTGAGGAGAAGGGTGGGTGCCCATTTATAGGGCATTGAGGTAAAGGCGGCATTGGGGGTGCCGCCTTTTTCTAACGTAAAGAAGAAAGGTGGAATCCCCCTACCACATTTTGTTAAGTCAAAAGTCTTCTTTTGACTTCTATATCATGTTTTGGAAATCACAAATGTATTCTATCATATGTTTGTAAATTACAAATTTTCTTTTATCATGTTTATCGTATCGTACAATGTCAATCGTACCATACTGACTCTGTCAATCGTATCGTACTGACTCTGTCAATCGTACCATACTGACTCTGTCAATCGTATCGTACTGACTCTGTCAATCGTACCATACTGACTCTGTCAATTGTATCGTACTGACTCTGATATTCAGATGTTCATTATTTGTTTTGGTACTTAGTCAAAAAAACTCACTACATATGAATCGTACTCATGTTTTTCATTTCTATATATCTCTTGTCCTAACAAAACGATGTCGTTGAGTTAGTTACAAACTAATCAAAACGATGTCATGCTTTCTGTTTCAATATGACCGTTGGAGGCAATATGACCGTTGGAACCCGAGGCCTATAAATAGGAGGTCATTTGAAGCTGAGAGGATGATGATGAACGAAGAGAACGAATGAAGAGACTCTGTGAACTATCAAGATTCTAGAGAGAGACACTATGACTTCTCTCATCTGCCTTGTGCGTCTGATCATCGTATCGAGGGCTTTCAAGTAATTGAAAGACAGAGGTGACGATTACCTACAAAATCGAGGGCTATCGGGGATAGGCAGACAGACGTGCCGATCATCGTATCGAGGGCTTCTAGGGATAGGCAGACAGACGTGCCGATCATCGTATCGAGGGCTGCCAGGGATAGGCAGACAGATGTGCCGATCATCATATCGAGGACTCACCAAGGTGTTGGTGAGACAGACCTTTTATCCTAGGTGAAAGGATAACCCTTCTCTTTGGGATAAAATATTTGTATTACTTTTACATTTCCGCTGTTACTTGTATTAGAAAGGGATTTATATTGTTTCCTTTCTTCTTTACATATTCAATTGTAATTGTTTCAATTACAATCATTCTATTACATTTTGTATTGATTGATTCTATATGCTTTAAGGTAGAATCATTCATCTTTATATTACTCTGATCATTGTGTTCACCTTGAATACAATTTTTTTACATTACATTAGTATTACAATACATCATACGTTTTATATTCAATACAATTGTGGGTGTTTGTATTTGTAATAGTTTAAGATCATTTAAACTAATCTCTTTGTTGCTAAAACTCAAAGGTTTTTAAACCTACAATTCACCCCCCTCTTGTATTGTTCCATCTAATAGACATACATATATCTACTATTCGATCCAAAAATTAGTATCAAAGGTGGTTTTCCACTGATTTGTATTGCTAGCTTTATTTCTTATTACTATCTTGAATACTTACTACACTAACGTGTGGAGTGGAAAAGTTGTTTTTGTTGTATTAGATGGCAGGAATGAATATCGGGTCAATAGATAATCTGAATCCTTCTAGACCACCAATCTTTGATGGGAATGATTATGAGTATTGGAGAGATCGTATGAAGACTTTCGTTATCAATACTGGTGTAGACAATTTTATTATGCTTACTGGGGGTTACAAAATTCTTGACAAAGAAGTTAGTACTTTCACCAACCAAGAGAAGCAAGAATATCAATTGAATTACAAGGTACGCAATACTTTATTATTCTCTATGACCAGGAATATATATAGTCAGATATATTCATGTGAAGCAGCCAACTGTATTTGGAAGAAATTAGAAGTTACTCATTTTGGTACATCCAAGGTTATAGAAACAAGGAGAGCAATGCTTCGAGCAGAGTATCATGGATTTGTTTTTCCTTATGGAGAGCCAGTATGTAAAGTGCAAAAAAGGTTTATGACAATTGTAAACAGCTTACAATCTATGGGAGAAAAAGGTCTTGATTATGAAGCTCTCGTTGATAAGATTATATATATAATACCAAATGAATGGGAGTCAAAAAGGACATCTATTGATGAAAATAGAAAAGTTTCCCAGATTACTCTTGATGAACTTTTTGGAACTCTTCTACAGCATGAGACAAGAATGAAGAGAGATGTTGATTTCAACAAGAAGAAGAATGGGAATGGAAGTGTAGCTTTTGCATCTAAAGCTAAAACACCTGAAAGGCTTACAAGGTCTAAATCCAAGAAAATTGTTATATCTGATTCAAGTGACTGTAATCTTCCGGATAATGAGTTAGCCAATCTTTTTCGAAGGATGAACAAGATTGTGGGAAAGAAAGATTTTCAATATAGATTCAAAAAGAAAGATAGGAAAGATTGAGAGGTAACTTGTTTTGAATGCAAGAAAGCAGGACATATAAGGCCTGATTGTCCTTTACTGAAGAGGAAAGATAGAAAGGAAAAACACTCTGAAAGAAACAAGAAAAGGTTTTATAAGACAAAGAAAGTCTTGAAAGCAAATGATACATGGAGTGCAAGTGGTAGTGATTACTCAGATGATTCTTCAGAATATGAGACATCAGGATAAAGGAATATTGGACTCTTAGCCAGATTACCAATTAAAGATCATTGTCTCATGGCTAAGGTACATAATGCTGAAGCTATTACAAATGTCTCTTTGAATGCAAATTGTACTGATAATATATATTATGAATCTTCAAATGATGAATCCTCATCATCAGAGGATGATACATTACCTTCTTTCGAAGAGGTCTCTAGATTTTCTAAGTTACTTGAAAATGAAAATTCTAAACTCAAAAAGAGATTTGAAAAAGCAAATTCTAGAATTTCTATTTTGACTAAAGAAGTATCAGATCTTTCTAAAGATCTTGATATGAAAACTTCTGATTTTGAAAGTATTTTAAAAACCCTTGAGAAAGTTAAATCTGATAAGGATAAACTTTCTAAGGATCTTGAAAATGTAATTTCGAAGAAAAATATTTTAGAGCCCAACTCTAGTTCAAACCCAAATGTTTTGGAAAACAAGAATTTGGTTTTAAAACTAAAGTCAGAGATTTTATCTTTGAGGAAATGTTTGTCAAACTTTACTCATGGAAAAGAAAACTTTGACAGGATGTATTCTCAAATTAGGCCTTTGAGAAATCGTTCTGGTCTTGGTTATACTTATTCCAAACCTGTTTTTAGCAATAACTATTTTGTTCCTCAAAAAAACATTTTCTGTTCTAAGTGTCAATGTGGTGGACACTGGAGAAGAGATTGTTCTCTTAACAAAACTCAATCTTTAGGATTTCATAAAGCTCATTTTGCAAAACAAATGTGGATTCCTAAAATTCTTTTATCTAACCCTTCTGGATCTAAACAAGTTTGGATTCTGAAAATCTAATTGTTTCTTTTTCAGGAAAATGAAAAAAGTACCAATAAGAATATTTGGTACATGGATAGTGGTTGTTCTAGACACATGACTGGAAACAAAGATCTCTTTGAAAAGGTTATCAAAAAAAAGTTGGAAAAGTTACCTTCGGAGATAATTCTCAAGGAAAGATTGTTGGTATAGGTAATATTGTTTTTCTTGGAAAAATTATTATTTCAAATGTTTTGTTTGTTAAAGGTCTTAGGCACAATCTCATCAGCATAAGTCAATTATGTGATGAAGGTTACCTTGTGAATTTTAGAAATGATAAGTGTCTAGTTCACAATTCCAAGGATGAGTTCATTCTATCTGCCCATAGGCAAGAGAATGTTTACACTATTAACTTAGAAGACCTTAGGAACCAAAACTTACCTTGTTTAAGTGTAATAGAAGACCAATCGTGGCTATGGAATAGGAGACTAGGACACTGTAATATGAGAAACCTAAGAAAACTCTCAAAGAAGGGACTTGTAAAAGGGTTACCGGACCTTAGATATGATTCTTCAAAAGTCTGTGATCCTTGTCAATTTGGCAAGCAACATAAAACTAGCTTTAAACCAATTAATGAAGTTTCAACTTCTAGTGCATTACAGCTTGTGCATATGGATCTGTTTGTTCCTTCACAATCTGGAAGCATTGGAGGCAAATACTATGTATTTGTTTTAGTTGATGACTTTACTAGATTTACATGGGTCTATTTTCTCACAAAGAAATCTGAAGCCTTTTCCTATTTCAAAACTTTTAGAGCCCAAGTTAAAAATGAGAAAAACCTACCATTGATAACTATTCATAGTGATCATGGTGGTGAATTTCAAAACTCAGATTTTGAAACTTTTTGTAGTAAGAAAGGTATTACTCACAATTTCTCAGCTCCAAGAACTCCTCAGCAAAATGGTATTGTTGAAAGAAGAAATCGTATTCTTCAGGAAATGACTTGAACCATGTTGAGTGAATACTCAATTGCTAAGCACTTTTGGGCTGAAGCTGTTAGTACTGCCTGTTATACTATAAATCGTGTTTTAACTAGACCATTTCTTAATAAAACCCCTTATGAGTTATGGACTGGCCGAAAACCTAAAGTTTCATACTTCAAAGTGTTTGGATGCAAAGTATTCATTCTGAATACAAAAGATTATCTACACAAATTTGCACCAAAATCTGATGAAGGAATCTTTCTAGGCTATTCTACAACCTCTAAGGCTTATAGAGTTTTCAATAAAAACACTTGTACTGTTGAGGAAACAGTACATGTAAAATTCGATGAAACTGATCCTTTTGTTTTCAACCAACCCAATCCTACATCGTCGGATGTGTTTTCTAAAAATGTTTATCAACCTTTATTAGAAGAACATTCTGATAAGGAAAATGTTCAAGAAAGTATTCCTGAAACATTTACCACAGAATATTTTCTACCATATGTTGATGAACAGGTTTTACAAAACCCAAATCAATTGTTTCTTAGGAATCATCCCAGTGATAACATCATTGGTGATATAAATCAACCAGTAAGGACCCTAAATTACTTAAGAAATGAAATAGAACATCTTTATTTTCTTTCCCAATTTGAACCTAAAAGTCCAAGTGAGGCCTTAGGTGATGATGATTGGATCAAAGTAATGCAAGATGAACTAAATGAATTTGAAAGGAATCAAGTCTGGACTTTAGTTGAAAGACCTAAAGAAACAACTGTGATTGGTGTAAAATGGGTTTTCAGAAACAAGTGTGATGAAAATGGAATCATTGTAAGAAATAAAGCAAGACTTGTTGCTAAAGGCTATAATCAACAAGAGGGAATAGACTATGAAGAAACATATGCTCCTGTAGCTAGACTTGAATCTATTCATATTCTATTAGCCTTTTCAGCATATTTCAATTTCAAACTATTTCAAATGGATGTCGAATGTGCTTTTCTAAATGGTTTTGTTCAAGAAGAAGTTTTTGTAGAACAACCTCCTGGTTTTCAAGACCCAAAACATCCTGATCATGTTTTTAAACTTACCAAGGCTCTATATGGTCTTAAACAAGCCCCTAGAGCATGGTATGATAGACTTACAGGATTTCTTTTACAAAAAAATTATACAAAAGGTACAGCAGGTCCAACTCTTTTTATCAAAATGGAAAACAAAAATGTTTTGATTGTCCAAATCTATGTTGATGACATCATATTTGGATCAACTCAGAAATCTTTAACTGATTCTTTTGCAAAATTAATGAAATTTGAGTTTGAAATGAGTATGATGGGTGAGTTAACATTCTTTCTAGGTTTTCAAATTTCTCAAAAACCAGAAGGAACTTATATATCTCAACATAAGTATATTAAAGATTTACTCAAAAAGTATGGATTTGAAAAAACTAAAAGTATTAGCACCCCAATTGGTACCTCAAATACTCTTGATCTTGATGAAACTGGGAAACCATTAGATCAAACAAATTTTAGAGGTATGATAGGGAGTTTTCTATACTTGACAGCTAGTCGACCCGACTTGATGTTTTATGTATGCTTATGTGTAAGATATCAATCTAATCCAAAAGAGTCTCACTTAAAAGCCGTAAAGATAATCTTTCGGTATTTAAAAGACACTATGGATTTAGGTCTTTTCTACTCTTCTGGAAATGATTTTGTTTTAAAAAGTTTTTCAGATGCTGACTTGGTGGTTGTAGAATGGATAGAAAAAGTACATCTGGAACATGTCATTTCTTAGGAGATTCTTTGGTTTCCTGGTCCTGCAAGAAACAACACTCAGTAGCACTCTCCACTGCTGAAGCTGAATATGTAGCAGCTGGAAGTTGTTGTGCTCAAGTATTGTGGATGCAGCACACACTCACTGACTATGGTTTGAGTTTCTCCAAAACTCAAATTCTTTGTGATAATACAAGTGCCATAGCTCTTAGTAAAAACCCAGCACATCACTCATGTGCAAAACACATAGATGTTAGGCATCACTTTCTTAGGGATCACACACAAAAAGGAGATATTATTTTACAATTCATCGTAACTCAAGAACAACTTGCTGACATTTTTACAAAACCTTTACCTTCCGATAGATTTGAATATATAAAACAGAATCTAGGAATGATTACGTTAAAATAATCATTCATATCTACTTCCTGTTTTACATCTCTCCTAATAGTAAGAAACTCCTCGTAGAAAGGGGGAGGACATTTCTTTCTATGTCTTTATGTTTCTTCTTATCTTATGATCTTTAACTATTTACTCTCTCAATATGTGTATCTTTTTCTATTTATCGTATTGACAGTTTTATTGTTTCATTCATTTTTTCCATTCTGTTTATCGTATTGATAGTTTTATTGTTTCGTTCATTTTTCCTGTTTATCATATTGGCAGTTTTATAGTATCATTTACTATCGACCGATGATGGTATTGAATTTCTTTTCCATCGTACCAATCAATCAATAGTATTGAATCGACCGATGATGGTATTGAATTTCTTTTCCATCGTACCAATCAATCAATAGTATTGAATCGACCGATGATGGTATTGAATTTCTTTTCCATCGTACCAATCAATCAATAGTATTGAATCGACCGATGATGGTATTGAATTTATTTTCCATCGTATCAATAGTTTTGTATCGACCAATGATGGTAATGATTTTCTTTTCTATTGAATCGACCGATGATGGTATTGAGATTTTTTTCCATCGTACTGTCAGTTCATGGTAACGAGATTGTTTTCCATCGTATTTTCAGTTCATGGTAACAAGATTGTTTTCTATCGTACGGTCAGTTCATAGTAATGACTTTGTTTTCCATCAGCATGATGATGTTTTTTTTATTTCCTTACGATTGTATTTTCTTTTGATTTCTATCAAAACCAACAATTACCTTACATTCTCCGACAGGGTTTTTTTCATTTTTTTAAATTTTTTTTCTTTGTTTTAATCCTAACCATTGATCTGGTTTTCTCTAATCTTGACCGTAGAAGATCAATGGTCACCCTTTTTCGACCGTAGAAGATCAACGGTCACCTCTTTATCGCCTATAAATAGCCCCCCTCCCCTCCCCAAACCCACATTGGTTTTTCAGGATTTCAGGCGAAGCTCTGCTCCACCAGCTATAAATCATCGTACGATCTTCTCATCGGCAGAACCTTTATGTCTCAATCCTCTGCTAATACTCCCGCTGAAATGTCTTCAAAGACTTTTACAGAGAAAGAATTTAACATAGAACGGTTAGTATCTCGAGATTTTTTCAATACGTATGATTCTACAATCAGGAGGATCATTTTGTTTCAAGGATGGGAACATATGTGTGTTGAAAAGCCTGATTCTCAAGATCCGGTTCTTTTTGATGAAGTTTGTCAGTTTTACAAAACCGTTTCTTTCGACAAAGACATGACTATAAACTTTGTTGTGTACGATAGAAAATTGTCTATGTCTGTGAAACAAGCGGCACATTTTCTGAATGTTTCTGTAGAAGGGGATTCTTTCTGTCCATCGCACAAACTACCAGAGGAAGTTGGTACGTTTAATAGAGAAAGTTCTGAAAATACTTTGTTTGTTATTAATGAAGAAAAGAGAAAAGTGTCTCGTCTTTCTCCAGACAATTGTTTTGTAACTTTATGGATGAAAGGTTTTCTTATCCCAAGGAAAGGGGATAGAGAAACTCTGAAAGTTTCTGATATCTTTATGCTTTACTATCTTGTGAATATGAGAAAAGTAAATCTCATGGGATATGTTTTTGAAACCATTAAGAATGTTAAGACAGGAGGGATTAAGTCCCAGATGATTATGTATCCAGCTATCCTTACGAAATTCATTCTTGAGAGTATGAAGTTTTGTAACATTCCTTTGAAAGGAAAACCCATGGATTTGAGGCCATCATGGATTAGTAAGAGTACGATGAAAAAGCTGAATGTTTGTTTTGATCCGAATTCAAAACTTTTTGTCAAAGATGTAGAAGCTGAATTGGCTCAGAATCAATCGGCACCTATGCCAACCAAAGACATTCAATCTACTGGTGTTACTCAAAATTCTGATCCGCAAACAAGTTCAAATCCGAAGAAGAAGCCAAGGTACAGTAAGGAGGTTGTAGCAAAATGGAGAAAGGATAAGGAACGGAGAAAGGAAGGTGATCCGAAGTTTGGTCTTGACCCTGCTGAGGCTTTTGCAGAAAGAGTAAGGGTAGAAGAAACCCTTCAGGCTGAAAAGAAGAAGAAGGTTCTTTTAAAAAGAAAGGCTCAGGACTTTGATATCTCTAAAGTCTTGAAAGCAGTTGAGGATGCTAGTGCCCAACTAACAGAAGAAGTGCATCAAGAGCCCATCGTACAGAGTCTCCCTGAGAAAGAAAAACAAAAACAAGTGATGGAAGAGATAGAAGAAGTGGAAGAAGAAGAAGGAGATTTTCTTTTAGAATTTCTTCAAAGTTTAAAGAAGAGTAGAGAGGAATCGGTTCAAAAGATGAGTGAAGGTGTTCAACAAACTCCTCATACCGATCAGGCACGATATCCGGACAGAATGTCATCTCAAGAAAAGCAAGGTACTCAATCCTCTCACTCTGATAAAGTTGTTATCGTTAGTGACAAAGTGGAAGAAGAAAGAAAGCAGAAAGAAAAAGCAAAAGGAAAACAGCCAGTTGTTGACTCAAGCAGATCGTATGAACTAGCATCGTAGGATGAAGATACTGATTCAGAGCATACAATCTCTCTCAAGAAAAGTGATTACATTGTTCATGTTTTGAGAAGGGTTGAGAAGACTATTCCCTATTTCTCGAGGCTGGAAGGGAAGATTTATTTTATCACTAACAATCAAAAGAAGAAGTTTGGATCTGTGAAAGAATTATGGAAGAAAGTTTTGTCAGTAGAAGCTGATTTGAAAGTTCTATCAGAAAGTTCGGTTGCTCATAAGAAGGCATGCAATAAAATGACCAAGTGGTCGTACAAAACAGAGAGCTCAATCAATGATCATGAAATTGCTATTGAAGATATAAGAAGGTTATCAAATGAGCTTTCAATTTCTTTCAACAAGCTTGATAGAGAAATGGTTGAAAGGTTGAACCTTTTGTCTTCTCAAAGAGCCGATGTTCCTTCAGTGAAAGATTTTCAAGAGAGAATGAATGTTTTTCAATCTGAATTCTCGAAAGTTTCATCTTTCAAGGATGAAATGGTCTTGCTGAAGAATCAAAATTCTGTATTGTCCAAAGATAACAAGAATCTGCAAAACAGAATTGATACCCTTGAAGAAGTAATCAGAGTCCAGGAGGAGACTATCAGAAATCAAGATCATATTTTTGCGGACCAACAAGAGATTCTCAAAACTCAGGGAGAATCAATTTCTGAAGACAAGAAGGAGATCAAGAAGATGAAAGATGTTCTTCATGAGCTTATAAAGAAGGAGAAGGAAAGATAAAACAAATTATTGTTGTATTTGTGTTCTTTTGGAACTTTTCTTTGTTTTGTAATGACTCTTATGATCCTTTTCTTTTATCCATTGTCTTGTATTGCTTTACTAACTCTTTCAGACAATTCAAGATTACTCCTTTCTTTTTGTAAATCACAAAGGGGGAGAATGTTTACAAGGGGGAGAAGGTTTTACAAAGGGGTAGAATACTTTACAATGCTCTTAAGGAAAATCTACGAATACAATCCTTAGGAAATTCCATACCTAAGGGGGAGTTAGTTGTATTCAATTTCTTATTCAGAAGAGTTTTCAATAACTCAGGGGGAGATAAGTATTTCTTGTTACATTTACTTTGTGTGTTGTTCTTTCCAAAAAGGGGGAGATTCTTAAGTCAAAAGTCTTCTTTTGACTTCTATATCATGTTTTGGAAATCACAAATGTATTCTATCATATGTTTGTAAATTACAAATTGTCTTTTATCATGTTTATCGTATCGTACAATGTCAATCGTACCATACTGACTCTGTCAATCGTATCGTACTGACTCTGTCAATCATACCATACTGACTCTGTCAATCGTATCGTACTGACTCTGTCAATCGTACCATACTGACTCTGTCAATCGTATCGTACTGACTCTGCTATTCAGATGTTCATTATTTGTTTTGGTACTTAGTCAAAAACACTCACTACATATGAATCGTACTCATGTTTTTCATTTCTATATATCTCTTGTCCTAACAAAACGATGTCGTTGAGTTAGTTACAAACTAATCAAAACGATGTCGTGCTTTCTGTTTCAATATGACCGTTGGAGGCAATATGACCGTTGGAACCCGAGGCCTATAAATAGGAGGTCATTTGAAGATGAGAGGATGATGATGAATGAAGAGAACGAATGAAGAGACTCTGTGAACTATCAAGATTCTAGAGAGAGACACTGTGACTTCTCTCATCTGCCTTGTGCGTCCGATCATCGTATCGAGGGCTTTCAAGTAATTGAAAGACAGAGGTGCCGATTACCTACAAAATCGAGGGCTGCCGGGAATAGGCAGACAGACGTGCCGATCATCATATCGAGGGCTGCCAGGGATAGGCAGACAGACGTGCCGATCATCGTATCGAGGGCTGCTAGGGATAGGCAGACAGATGTGCCGATCATCGTATCGAGGACTCACCAAAGTGTTGGTGAGACAGACCTTTTATCCTAGGTGAAAGGATAACCCTTCTCTTTGGGCTAAAAGATTTTTATTACTTTTACATTTCCGCTGTTACTTGTATTAGAAAGGGATTTGTATTGTTTCCTTTCTTCTTTACATATTCAATTGTAATTGTTTCAATTACAATCATTCTATTACATTTTGTATTGATTGATTCTATACGCTTTAAGGTAGAATCATTCATCTTTATATTACTCTGATCATTGTGTTCACCTTGAATACAATTGTTTTACATTACATTAGTATTACAATACATCATACGTTTTATATTCAATACAATTGTGGGTGTTTGTATTTTTAATAGTTTAAGATCATTTAAACTAATCTCTTTGTTGCTAAAACTCAAAGGTTTTTAAACCTACAATTCACCCCCCCCCCCCCTCTTGTATTGTTCCATCTAATAGACATACATATATCTACTATTCGATCCAACACATTTTTCATGTCATCAATCTGGGCCAAAAGTGACAGGGGGAAGGAGGCAGCCCCGCTTCCACCTTTGGGCATAAATAGAAAGGTGGCAGTGTGCCTCCCACCTTTCAAGCATAATTTTTTTAAAAAAAATAACCTGGACATATTTAAAAATAATAATAAGTAGTTAATTCATTTATCATCCCATAAAATATGGCTCTCAATGTTAAATCTTCATTTATATAAGGATCATAAGATATAATACCTAAATCCAATAATAATTTAAAATATTCAATAAATGGATCCAAATAAATATCAATATCCTTACCCAGTAGTTTTGGTCCTGATATAAGAATAGATAACATAATGTATTTTCATTTCATGCATAACCATGGTGGAAAGTTATAATTTAACAATATAACTGATCATATATTGTGAGTGATACTTTGAAAACCAAAAGGATTCACTCCGTATATAGATAGTGTAAGAATAAGGTTTCTCGACTCTTATCAAAATTTAAGATACTCATGATAAATTTTCTTTGACTAAGGAGAGTATGTGGGGTGATGAATTTTCCCATCTTTAATTCTTATATCCATGTGTCACATCAATTTTGTTATAGCCTCCTCACTTCCATATAGGTGCCTAAACTTTGGAATGATTGGAAAGTACCATAAAACTTTCATAGGACTTGATTCGTCTTTATTTTATCAAGACACACCACACTTTGGTCATTTTTTAAGTGATTCTTGGTCCTTGTGAAATAGTATACAGTCATTTGGACAGGCATGTATTCTTTTAGAGATCATACCCATTGAATGTAAATTTTTTTTAAAGTCATATATTTAGGAAGGAAGTTCTTTATATTTTGGGATCATATCATTCAAAAGAGAAATTAGTTCAATAAAAATGGCATCACTCTGTTCATTTCCATATTTTATATTATATAACTTCAGTATGGCTGAAAATGCTATATATTTAGTACAACCAGCATATAATGGATTCCTTTCATAACTCTTTAACTTCTCAAATAATTTTTGATAATCATGAAGTTCATCTTAAACTGTCATTTTCATTTCCTCAATACGATCTTCATCATCATTCATATTTATAATCATATCCTCAATATAGTATTCTTCATTGTTCACACTTTTAATCATATCAGATGATCCATAAAATGTAGTTTTATCCTAGTCACTAGCTACATTCACTTTTTTCATGTGTTTAGCCCAATATTTATGACTTTGGTCTATTTTGTGATAGATCAAGTGTTCTTCCAACTCTTTTGGACTAATTTATCTTTAATAACAATAGTGTAAACACAGACAAAGGATTTGAGAAGGGTCATATGCATTATTTATTTCAAACTTGCTGAACACTTTTAGTCTATCCATATACCCTTTTTTCATACGAT
This sequence comes from Viscum album, assembly GCA_963277665.1. NCBI lineage: Eukaryota > Viridiplantae > Streptophyta > Magnoliopsida > Santalales > Viscaceae > Viscum > Viscum album. The sequence continues at coordinate 460,221,406 of OY728127.1, forward strand.
TGGCATACATCCATTTTCAATTCATATGCATCCTATTTGATTCAATAATATTAATATTTAACAAAATAAATAAATACAAAAAAAATATGAGCTTAGAACCCATAAAATTTCATTCTTAAAGAATCATTTAACCTATATGAAGCCATTGTTATAAGATAATAATAGTTGAATGATGTGTATTGAGATTGTTTTATAGTGGTGGAAATCATTGAAGGAAATAAATGTGTGATATATATAAATTTATAAATAATATAATTAAATTTTAATCTATTTCAAAACAAAGTGATCAGGGATTATTTTTGTAACTTTGTTCAGTGGGATTACAGCATGAGGGAGGAGTTGATGTGTATTCATTTCTTTACTTGGTATGTGGTGGCTCGGGTGGTGTTTCAGTGACAGTATGCTTAGGATCTAAAGTTAAAAAAAAATTAGATGATGAAAATGTTTATAGGACTAATCACATGGTCTTGAGAACCCAATATTTGAAGAAACACTTGAATTTAAATCCAATGAACCAAAATTTTTAGGTTGGGGTTCTCAAGCTACTAGAAAAACTGATGAACAATCAAATTGGGGTTTCACAAATGCATAAAATTTAAAAAATTCACATGTCTAGGATGAAGAATCAAATAACATAAATGTAAATTCTTATTAGGTCGAAAGGAACAATAAAATTCAACACAAGTTGAAGAAGTTTCCTTATGGGATTAATAGAAAGACTCATCTCACACTAATGATTGAAGTATAAGCCCAAATACAAGGTATAGCCTAAAAACTCGTCCTCAGTGGAAACAACAAAGAGAAACTACTTTAGAAAAATTTTAGAGTGGAAACTAGGGAAAAGAGTAAGAATGCACTAAAAATAAATACCCACTTGCTAATTGGAATTGGGGTTAAAATGAAAGTGGAAGGAATCCTCAATAGAGTCAGCAGGGGAAAACATCTATTACGAGTGAAAATTTGTAGAATTAGGGCACTATGAATGAAAAATCAGGTGAATTAGCCTACTTAATAATGATCTAAAACTTTTTTTTTGTACACTCACTTTTTATATCACTCTTAAAAGAAGGTGTTTTTAACTGTACATGAGGTTAGCAGTTTGTGTTGAAAAATGTATACCTTATATATTCATGAAAATACAAATATAAAAAGGATTAGGGTTTTTCTACCCGGTAATGGAAGAAAATGGGAAGAATTGTTTGATTTTAATTAATGGGAGCATGAAGGATACCTACAACTTGGAGCGGATTACCATCTATGCACTATAAAAACTATGACTACTTATCATTTGAAATCATAGATTTATATGATAAGTGGGTGGGGTTTTTTCAATGCACAGATAGTCCTTTCATCCACATCCCCATTCAGTTGAGAGATCCATGAAATCAGGGTGAGAAATTTTCAAAATAAGATCCAGTATAGGATTAATTTGACGATATCTCATATGATTAAATATACAAATAAGATCCAGAAAAAATAGTGAATGATTAAAATCAATAGGAGGGAGGAGTTTATGATTATTCATTTCTTTACTTGGTATGTGGGATTCCAAGTGGTGTTTCAATATAAGGATTCTTAGGAGCTGAACTGGATCTTTTTTTAGATGATGAAAACGTTGATAAGGTCCAATCACATGGTCTTTAGAACCCAATGTGTGAAGAAACTATTGAATTTAAATCAAATGGACCACAATTTTGGGTTGGTGTTACCATGTTCCATTCCCATTTCTTATAGTTTTCATTTTGTCAAAGGGTTCTTTCAACAACTCATGCCAAGCAATTCAATTCATTAAACACCACATGCCACTTTAAAGCATTACATTTCTTAAATCAAAGTAAAAAAAATTAAATAACACGAGTGGCATAAAAACCATCACTATCATCGTAATAAAGATTTAAATAATAAATTCACCTTTTATAAAACATGGAATGAAAGTAAAACAAGTCAATCGGGGCATTGTAATTTTAAAATACTACCAAATTTTGAAATTATCATATGGAGAATCCCATTTTTAAGAACAACATTTAAAATCCAAGTTCAAGATATAGAATTTGAGTTCCTCAACCACCCTTTGTCCTTACACATGTATACATTTATAAATATAGATACCACTCATCCTGTTGCATATATTTACACATAATTTTGTGAAGATATGAAATAATGTGTTTGTATTTATATCTATGTATATGTTTATAAGTATCAAAATTGTCATGAAATAATTTTTTATCAAGCGTTGTAACTATAAAAAATTGGAATAAATCATTCAAACTAAATTAAACCCATTTCATAATTCCTATAAAAATTATAAACAAATTATGAGATATTAAAATGATTGGGGTTCTTCTACCTGGTAAAGGAAGAAAATGAGAAACATTGTTTGATTTTAATCCATGAGAGAAGGAAAGATACTTGGAACTTGGAGTGTATTATCATTTATGCACTGTAAAAACTCTTCCTATTTATCATTTGTAGTCATTATCTTACATGATAAGTGGAAAAAGTTTTTATGGTGCGTAGTTAGGAGCTCCATGCAATCGGAGTGAGAAATTATGATGAATGAGTTAAATGAATGTGAGGGTGAGGGAAAGGATGAAGCACCAATGGATCGAGGCGAGGGAGATTAGGTGGAGAATCAGTGAGGTAGATTGAGGAAAAATATGATCACTCATGCAAACCATTCAAACCCTTTGGAAAAATTAAAAACACACAAAGATGTTTGAGGGGGAGCGACGGATCACAAGTCACATACCTTGGGTTTTGAAAGTGTTGATTCATCTGAGATGTTTGAGGGAGGGCGACGACAAAGCTTCAGTTCTGTGAAAGCTTGAACGATACAAGAATGGAGAACTCTATTAGGGTTCTATTTAAAAGATAGAAAAGAGTTTTATCAGCGCCTTTAAAAAGTGTTGATAAAGACATATATAATTAATTTTAATAATATATTTAATATAATTAAAAAATTAAATGTATATAATTATAAATAAATGTGAATGTATATATTTATAAATATATTTAAAGAATTATAAAAATGTATTTGTAAATATAATTATAAATATATATATATATATAATTATAAAAAAATTATTTATATAATTAAAAATATATTAAAAGAATTGTAAATATGTATGTATAAATATAATTATAGATATATATTTGTAATCATAATTGTAAATAAATATATTTATAAATATTTGTATATAATTATAAATATATTTATATAATTATACATATTTATTATAATTTTTTTATTATTTAAATATGTATTTATTTATTTATAATTATATAAATACTCTTCTTAAAAAAATTATATATTTATTTATTTATTTATTTATTTATTTATTTATTTATTTATTTATTTATTTATAATTATAAAAATATTTATATAATTATATATATATTCATATAATTATATATATTTATTAATATATATTTTTTTTAAATAGGGTAAGGGTCAAACCCCCTTTATTGAACATAAAAAATAAGACCTCTTTTGACAATCGAGAAAAGAAGTAATTCATTACAATCATATATGAAAATGTGTTAAAGAAGTAAGACCCAAAGGGCATAATGGTCTCGAGTGTCCAATGGGTGAAAAACATCAAGATAAGTAAGAGAATAAGTCTCTTGCCCCCCATTAGACAATGCAATAGTGAAATCTATCAATAATGATGTGTTTCCCCCCTGCCAAGAAGTTGTGTCGTACTGGACCAACATAACGTGGTAGAACACCCCTTCCATCCCACACAAACATGCAGAGGGAGGATCAGATGATAAGTGTCAGTACACCTGTCTCTTTTTCGGGTCTCCCACCCAAAAATTCTTATGAGTAACTCACTACACTTTCAACCTAATGCAACACAAAACCAGATATAAAACACTATGAAAAATCAAAGTTAGGGTACTCATCCATCCAACTAGATGAGGATAGATGACTGAATGATAGGTTTCAACACACTCATCCCTCTTTTCAGGTCTCCCACCCAACAATGCCTATAAAAAGCCACACCGCTATCCAAATACAATGAGACAAAATCCACTACTCACAAAGACATTTGCAACCCAATCAAACAAAAAGGTACCAAAAATCAGACAGATTCCAACTGAACTATGCCTAAAAGCACTAAAACAGATCATCATCCATAGATCAAGGCTTCATTGCCTCCATACCTAGAACCTTCTGCCAAACAGAAGTCATAGGTGTCCATGTTCCCCAGCCATCATCCACTTGAACCTCCACTGACGTTAATCAAGCTCACTACGACAAGCCTCGCACCACCCGACTATCACCTGAAATCCGTTTGTCACTTGACCACCAACATCACCGCCCGAAGGCCACCACCTGGAACACCATCTCCTAAACACAGCCATTGATTCAAGTTGGGAAAGCCTGAATCTAAATCAGATCCAGGGATGGGGGTAGTCGGGGAGGGCAGATAGCAAGGGCGAACTCAACAACTCCCTCGAACGATTCGAAGTAGAAAAAAGGAAGTGAAAAAGTATTCAAAGAAGATTAGAGGACGCAGTTTCTGTCAGAACTGGAGAACGAATCCGCCATCAAAACATCCACCATCGAAGCCAAGAGGAGATTCTCAACACCGCATGGGAAATAAAAAACCCCATAAGAGGGATTTGCCTCGCCTGACGAGTGCAGAGCCATCTTCCTGTGACTCCTTATATAAATATATATAATTATAAATATAATAAATATATTTATTATTTAAATATATTTATTATTTAAATATATTTATTATTTAAATATATTTATTATAATTCAATAATTATTTAAATATATAATTATTTACTTATAAATATATAAATGATTCTTAAAAAAAATGTATATATTTATTTATAATCATAAATATATAATTTTATAAATATATTTATATATAAATATAAATATATTTACTTATGAATATCAATTTACAAATATATGTTTATAAATATATTTTTAACATTACTAATGAATATATAAACTTAAATGAATGAATGTTAAAAATGAGTGAAATTGAATAATTAAAAATGAAGAGACTTCAAAAATACTAAAAAATGAATAAGTTTCATTTATTATACAAACTATTCAAAAAAATAAAAATGAATATGCATTAAAATGAAGATAAATACATATTGAAAATATTAAAACATAATAAATATGTATAAATTTTAAAATATTAATAAATTCCAAAAATATCAAAAAATAATAAATATCAAAAATGAAAAAAAATAACTGAAAAAATATTAAAAATGATTAAATAAAATTAAAAAAAATTAAAAAAATACTAACTATTTAAATTAAAAAAAATATTAAAAAATCATTTAAATAGATTAATTGTAGAAATTTCAAACATATTTTAAATGTTAAAACTTAATAAACAAAAACGAATAAATGTTATTCATGTAAATTACAAGAATATTGAAAATATTACATGTACAGTAAAAAATATATATGTATAAATAAATATTACAAAATGATTAAATTCTAAAAAAATATAAAAACAATAAATATTAAAAATGAATAAATAATATTAAATGAAAGAAATATTAAAAATAAATAAATATAATTTAATAGAAAAAATTATTTTAAAAAATGAATTCATATAATATTAACTACATTAACTATAAATAGGTACAGAAATGAAGTAAATATTAAAAAATGCATTTCAATAACTTAATCATGAAAATTTCAAACATTTTAAAAATATTACAACTTAATAAATAAAATTGTTTAAATACTAATCATATAAATTAAAACCATATTAAAAAAAATAATTAGTAAAATATAAATATGTATAAAAATAAATAAATTCCAAAAATATTATATCAAAAATTAAAAAAAATATACATCAAATGTCAAATAAGTACATGTTATACGTATGCATGTACACATGTTGTATACACATATATGTACATCTCATATACATGTGTGCATATATATACACATACATTCATCAATACACGGACAACATCTATACACACACACACACACACACAACATGATGCATACACAAATATGTACATAAACATTCACTACCACAAAATGGGATTTTATCAGTACTAAAAAAATGCATTTATCAGTGCTAAAAAAGCGTTGTTAATCAAGCCGCTATTAAAGGGGGTACCCTTTATCAGTGCTTAGAAAAACGCTGATAATGGCCCCACTTTATTAGCATTATTCAAAGCGCTGATAAAGTCCCCATTTATCAGCGCATCAACTAGCATTGATAAAGGCTTCTCTGTCTGGGCGTGTTGTTTATATAACAGTACACTCAAAAATTTGTAAATAAAATAAACAGCCAACCAAAATAATCAAAGCATCAAAAATAACCTGCAAAAACTAGCAAAAACCTGCTAAAAATAACCACTCATAGTATATATATATACAAAAGATCCACATACACGATGCAAATAATGAAAAAATAAGCAACTCACACAAAAGTTTGGAAAAAAATGCTATATATATTTAATTAACATCATGAATAAAAAAACATTAACTCATGTTATATACCAAAAAACACTTCTATATACATTTCGAACAATGTTTTATAAAATTAAATTTACAAATATCCAACAAATAGTTAAAAACATTAATGTTTTCTCTTTTGACGTATGTGGTCCCCTCTAAAAAATGTCCTTTGATGGTAATAGTCGTCGAACAAATCATACCAACTCAAGAAAAAGTTTCCACCTATATAATAAAACAAATATTATGTTAGTAATACTATAAAGAAATAAATTAAACATTAATATGAAGAATGCGTTAAAAATGTCAATTTTTAATAAAAATGACACATTTGGAGTCATATCGGTGACACCATGCATCGTATTGAGTCGGGGTTGATTCTTACATGTCAAAAATTATTGATGGATCATTTTACTAAAGTATCAAAACAATCAGAATTCATTTTCTTGGTTTTCAGTATGTCGGTTGTGTTTTTTACTAAAATGTCATTTCAAACTGAAAACATGTAATTTGAGTCATAACGGTCGCATCATGCATCGGTTTGATGTGAGAATACTTCATAAACATCAAAAAGGACTTAAAAATCATTTTCCTTAATTTGGAAGACAATTGGAGCATGTTTTCTTGGTTTTTAGTGAGTGACACGTTTTGAGTTAAAATGTCAATTTTAAACAGATAGCAGACACTTTTAGTCATAATAATCACACCATTTGTCGGATTGAGGTGGAGTTGATTAATACATGTCAAAATTGAATCATGGATCATTGTCCTAAAATATCAAAACAATTTGAATGCGTTTGCTCAGTTTTCAGTATGTTAGTTGTGTTTTTTACTTGAATTAATGTCAATTTTAAATAACTAGACACATTTGGAGTCATACCAGTGACATTGTGCATCTTATTGAGGTGGAGTTGATTTCTAAACATAAAAAATGATTGATTGATCATTTTTATAAAGTATCAAAATAATCATAATGCATTTCCTCAGTTTTCAGTATGTTATTTGTGTTTTTTTACTAAAATGTCATTTCAAACTGAAAACATGCAATTTGAGTCATACCGGTCGCATCATGCATTGTTTTGACGTGAGAATATACACATAAAAAAACTTAGGAATCATTATCCTTAATTTTCAAGACAATCAGAGCATGTTTTCTTGGTTTTTAGTGAGTGGCGCATTTTGAGTTAAAATGTCATTTTTAAACTCATAGCGGACACTTTTAGTCATACTGGTCACACCATTCGTCGGATTGAGGTGGAGTTGATTTCTACATGTCACAACTGACTCATGAATTGTTTTCCTAAAGTATAAAAACAATCCAAATTTTTTTACTTCGTTTTTAGTATGTCAGTTGTGTTTTTTTACTTGAATTAATGTCAATTTTAAATAACAAGACATTTTTAGAGTCATACAGGTGACATTGTGCATCGGATTGAGGTACAATTGATTCCTACACATCAAAAATGACTGATGTATTATTATTATAAAGTATCAAAACAATCAGAATGCATTTCCTTGGTTTTTAGTATGTCAGTTGTGTTTTTTTACTAAATTGTCATTTCAAACCGAAAACATGCAATTTGAGTCATACTAGTCACATCATGCATCAGTTTGATGTGAGACTGCTTCATACACATCAAAAAGGACTTACTAATCACTATCCTTAATTTAGAAGTCAATCAGAGTGTGTTTTCTTGGTTTTTAGTGAGTGACACATTTTGAGTTAAAATGTCAATTTTAAACTGATAGCGGACACTTTTAGTCATACCAGTCACACTGTTTTTCAGATTAAGTTGGGTTTGATTCCTACACATAAAAACTAACTCATGGATCATTTTTCCTAAAGTATCAAAACAATCTTAATGCGTTTGATCAGTTTTCATTATGTCAGTTTTGTTTTTTTACATGAATTAATGTCTATTTTAAATAACAAGACATATTTGGAGTCATACCGGTGACATTGTGCGTTGGATTGATGTGTGGTTGATTCCTACATGTCAAAAATGACTAATGAATCATTTTAATAAAGTATCAAAACAATCGGAATGAATTTACTCAGTTTTCAGTATGGCATTAGTGTTTTTTTATTAAAATGTCATTTCAAATCGAAAACATGAAATTTGAATCATACTGGTCGCATAGTGCGTCGGTTTGACGTGAGAATGATTCATACATGTCACAAAGGACTTAAGAATCATTTTCCTTGATTTTTAAGACAATTGGAGTGTTTTTTATTGGTTTTCAGTGAGTAATATGTTTTGAGTTAAAATGTCAATTTTAAACTAATAGTGGACACTTTTAGTCATACCTGTCACACCATTTGTCAGATTGAGGTGGAATTGATTCATACATGTCACAACTGACTCATGGATCATTTTCCTAAAGTATCAAAACAATATGAATGCATTTTCTTAGTTTTCAGTATGTCAGTTGTGTTTTTTTTACTTGAATTGATGTTAATTTTAAATAACAAGACACATTTGGAGTCATACTGGTGACACTGTGTGTCAGATTGAGATGTAGTTGATTCCTACATGTCACAAATGACTGATGTATCATTTTCCTAAAGTATCAAAATAATCAGAATGCATTTCCTTGGTTTTCAGTATGTCAGTTGTATTTTTTCACTAAATGAATTACATGTTGATTGGTTTTTTAAAAGAAATCAGTGGTCCTCATTTTCAGTGTATGTGTGTTTTTGATAGGACACCAAAGATAACAAGTATACAAAAGGGGTTTCCCCATCCCTTGAGTTTGTTGTAACATATTTGATCCTTGTACGGTTGACACGAAATAACATCCTTCTTCTGCATCATAGCTTTAGTCAGCCCAGTGAAGAACCAACTTTCATATATTCAAGACCTCTGAATGAATATATGACAGTTGGTTCTTCATCAGTTCGACTAAAGAGTGGAGTAATCGCTTGTGCCCATTATGTATCAAGATGTCACAACAAACTTAAGGGATGGGAAAACCCCTTCTGGATACTCGTTATCTTTTGTGGTCTATCAACAACAAACATACCTTGTAAATGAGTACCACCAATTTCTTTTAAAAAACCAATCAATGTGCAATTCATTTAGTGTGAAAACAAGGACCACCAATGGCCATGATTTTCAGTGGGGCATTTACCCCATATAAATAACAACATTACCATCATACAAAGAGAAAGATAAGGAAGACAAGATTATTAAAGTTGAAATTATTTGAGAAGTTTACCATCTTCATTCTATATTTGTACATTCTTCCATCACGTATATTTCCCATTCATTTCTAATCATATCTATATCATCTTGTGAATATGACTGTTTTCAACAGTCATGGTAGTACTGAAAAAATATAAATACAAAAAGTATTAATAAGTATTTTAAATGAAATTTCAATTATCTTCGAAAATAACTCTTCAAGGATGTTGGTTTGTTCATGTAATATGATCTCTTTTATAAATTTACAAACATAATAACCACAATCTTTACCGTTTATTTGTTTCAGGAACTGCAGATACATTAATAAAAATAAGTAATTTTTTTATGTGTTTGGATAGTGAAATATTATTATATATACCCTGATTTGTATCTAGTTGTAGTACTTTTTTGGTTTCTTGTCATTTTCCCCTTGCCTCATTCCTTGATGTAGACGATATTCACGCATCGCCCTATCATAATAGAATCCTCATTAAAATATAATATAAATTATATAACTAGATGTTTATTTTTAAAATGTTGGATGTAGTGTATTAAAAATTGAAAAATGTCGTCATTTTTTGTTGGTTTGTTGGATATCCATGCATTTAATCCAAAAAAATAAATCTTTAGAGTATCCAAATTTACCGCAATGAGCATCCAATGCTGACTAAGAACAAAAAAATAATAAGTAATGAAAGAAATTAAAATATATTTGATATGATTAAATTGTATAGTTTTACCCCTGCATCATTGGTATTAAGAAGAGTCTGTCATCCGTAATTTTTCTATTAAATGATTTGAGAAATCCTGCCACTATTTCACCATGTTTCGTGGAAGTTATGTCTTCTTGTTCTGTAGAGGTGACGTGAGGACTAACAATTCCAAATTTGTGTTCATGGGGAAATCCCTTCAATTGTTTTTCATATATATGCCTATAAAAAATATGAAATGTATTTAGTCATAATTATTATAGTATATCATCTTTTGGAAAATCAAATCATGAAAACATACCTCATGTAAACATTTACAACTTATCTGCCTGACCAATCATAGTCGAAAATTTCAGTTGCACTCTCAACACCAATGAAGTTTGGATCTTCCCCTCTGTACTTATTTTCTTCAAAATCAATTATGTGATTACTACCATCTTTCAAATTCGTATCCACATTAGACTTTAATGATCATAAATTTGGATATAGAACGGGGGGTTAAGGTGCTTTGGGTAGATTGTTTTTATTAGTTGGTTGATCCTTGAGATGGTTTTGAACCGATCTTTTGTTCCACCCCCTTCCCTTTGTCCATTTGTAATAATTTCATCAGTTTAGAACTTTTTTCATTAAATTTTTAAGGTTTATCTTGAAAACTAAATTGGAAATGAATACCTCATTGTTGACGTGTTTTTTTTACAAGATGTGATGGTCATGCGATGAATATTCCTAGAGCTTGTTCTTCAGCCATATGAATATATGAATCATCAATTGGAATAGGTAGCTTAGCAATAAACTCTAGGGATATGGTAATCGACACTCTGACATGATCTGTCGGAATTGGTCTGTTGTGTAGCATGTCGTTCTAGATATTGAACACTATATCCCTCGCTACAAGGCGATGGGTGGGTGTTGATAGATATAAATCACAGTCATTTTCACCCTGTATAATATCAATACAAGAATGGTATTAGAGTTTAATGTCTATCTAATTCATATTTCATAGAAAAAATTATTAGAAAATTGACTACTCAGTTAAGAATTGTTTTTTAGGGGAATGGCTTGCCACAAAACTGGTGGGGGTGGGGTGGGATCTTCACGTGTGGATTGTTCTTGAGTTTTTTCTTCTCTTTGCCTCCCCCCATCAAACTTTATATCATCTCTCTCTGGTATTTTAATTCTTCTTAAAACATAGCTAATGTTTCTCTCATATTTTTCATTTTCTTATTTTGATCCTCTGCTTGTTTTTTTTTTCTCAAAATATGTTCGGGGTGTCACCCCAAAACCCACACCTCTAACATGGCCATACTTTTTTGGCTGCTTCAAGGCCACTAAAATTATGTCTGCATCTAGTGTGGGTGCTTTTGATTCTTGTGACTATGTCATATAGAAACTATAGGAAAATAATTAATCATTGTTATGTAATATAGATTTAAAGAAAAATAAATTTTTATTATTTCATACTTACACATGTTTCCCACACTTTTTGTGTGTTTTCATATATTAGTTTGTCATCTTTAATTACACATGCCTCCTTTCATAGCACATGGAGTGGGATGTAAGTGGTTGTGGATTTGGACTCTTCAAGCTATATATAAACAAAAGAACATAGTTATTGTGTTGTTTTATGTCACATAAAAGTATTATGGTAGATTTAAAATATGTACCAAATTTTTTTCAAGTGATGCGCACCCCATCCTTTCTTTACAGTAGGGGTACGCTGGTTTTGATTCCCATTGTTTATTTTCAGCACTCATTTTTTGTTTCATAAATAAAACACTATCAATCAAAGTGATAAATACATGTACCATCAAAAAATGTATTACCAGACACAATGTACCTGAAAAGACTACTTCGCACGACAACCAGTAAATGCATCCCATGATGCTTGGGTTATCAGGTGTGCATAAATAAGAGGTGGGTGTGGTTTTATTTTCCCTTCAACATATTTAAGATGATATTTCATTAAAATTGTGTGAAAACCCCTGTGGATCCTTCTAGCAACCCTTAAGACATAGTCTTTGTGCAATTCATCTACTATAAATGCACTTTTCAAGAGATGATGAAGTGTAAGTCAATATTTCATTATTTATTTTTTAGTAAATTAAAAAAAAATGATATCATAATGTTACCATAATATCTCTCAACATCAGTGTCTTAATCTCATCCACAAAATGGTTCCATGAAGTTACATCAATCGTCATGCATTGTTGTGTGACGATTCCAATGTAACTTCTGAACAGGGCCTTATTGGGGTTAACATGTTGGACCCTCTTATTCCATCCAATCTTGTATTTTATGCCTTTCTATTTAGCCTTAATGATTTTTTCTAATACTTTCAAACTATAACACTCTTATTTTTTCTGCATCACTGGTGTTTCATCGCCTTTCATTTCCATGGATCCACCATCATCAATATGTTCCTTCGGCTCTGGAGGGCTAGTATCGGCATTTGCAGATGGTGGTTGTACCTCTGCACTGGGAGCAGCAACAAGTTGAGAAACCTATTGTTCATCTACACTATGAGCAGTAGTAGGTTCAAAAACCTATTATTTCTGGGGATTGGAAGCATCATCATGTGTAGAGGTCATTATCTGTAAAATTGGTTTAACATTTAATTTAGATAACATAAAATCAATAAGGAACAGATATTAACATAAGGAAATAGGTTAAGAAACCCATTGTTTGTCTGCACTGCGAGAAACAGTAGGTTGAGAAACCTGTTGTTCTTGGGGATTAGGAGCATCATCATGTGCAGAAGTCATTATCTGTAAAAGTAGTTTAACATTTAATTTAGATAACATAAAAGCAAAAACGAACATATATTAACATAAGGCAACAAGTTGAGAAACCTGTTGTGCCTGGGGATTGGGAGCATCACCACGTGTAGAATTCATTATCTAAAAAAGTGGTTTAACGTTTAATTTAGATAACATAAAAGCAGAAAAAAAACATACATTAACATAAGGCAACATGATTTATATTAGAAAAAATATATAACCTGATTATTAAACTCTTTTTTTTAAAGGTTGAAGGGATTTGACCCCTCTATCGACTATCCAAATCCCTTCATTGTGGTCTCCTATGACATAAAAAATTCCATCTATAATAGAACTACTGCGAAATGATTACAACATCCCAGTGAAAGGGTCATCCTCTATTGAATTTTCATCTGACTCTTTAGTGGTTTTGGTCAATAACAGAACAATTGAGCAGTTTTAGTTTTCAGGATCTGGAACATAAAATACTTGTAGTGTTTGTGATTCCATTATAAATGGTTCATCTTTGTAACCTTCCTTATTGAAACCAACTTTCACAAATCCCAACTCATCTATTTTAACAGCACTTCTGTTATCAACCTACTTGCATTTAAAATCGGCACTCATAATGTCGTATAATCCAACACCCATATTTTTTTGATGATACCAAAATATGACATATTCTTGTAAATTGGATTTATGTCCTTAGTACTAGAAACATGCATCTCTTCAACTATAAGTGTAACTACACTATTCTATCTGGTACTGTCTTCATCATGTTCATTAGTATAGAATGTATAACCATTAATTACATAAGCATTGTAAGATAATACATACATACTTGTTCCTCCGGCTATCCATCAAAATCATTCTGAAATTGAGTCTGGATTTTCATTTAACTCCTTAAAAATATAGTCTTAAAACCATCCTATAAATTATTGGTTATGTTTATTTGATATCCATTTTTCATCCCTTGATGCATTTTAAATACTAAGAATTTATTTGTGGGTTTCAACATATGGTTCAACGTCCAAACTGTTATGCAAAATGTAAAGGTGGGCCTGCTCCCGATCTGTAATATTGATTGTGACAACCTCCTTTATAGAAATTCCTTCACCTATAAGTCACCCAGTGTGATGAGATTTCGTTAAAACAATGGTTTTAACACCGGATAGGTATTTGGTATATAATTTAATGGCTTCCTCAAAAATATATCACTCCGCAATAAAACTCTATGAACGACTTCAATTTTTTACATACCCTTTAAAAATCTTCATATACCATTCAATGGGGTACATCCATCTATAGTGTACAGGATCACATAGACAAATCTCTCTCACCAAGTGAACTATCAAATGAACCATCATATCAAATAATGTCAAAGGGAAAAACATTTCCAATTCACATAATATAAAGATAATTTCTCTTTCCATAGTCGGTAATTTTTTCAGGTCTATAACTTTGCTACATATATATTTGAAGAATAAATAGAGCTTAGTTAATGTATGATGGACATTCTTGGGAAATATGCAATATAAACCTATAGGAATTAGATCTTGCATCAAAACATGGCAGTAATGTGATTTCAGACCTTTTAACTTTAAATCATGCATCGACACGATGTTCTTGATATTCGATGAATACCCATTTGAAACCTTTACGTCATTCAATAAGTTGAAAAAATGATATCTCTCCTTCTTGGAAAGAGTGTAAGAAGCAAGAGGAAGAAATGTTCATTTTTCACCCTTCACTGGTTCCAACTCTTCTCATATTCCCATGTCAACAATATCCAACCTAGCCTTAATTCCATCCATTATTTTACCGGGTGCATTTAGCAACGTGTAGATGACACTATCACATACATTTTTTCAACATGCATAACATCAAGAAAATGTATAGCATACAGAAAATTCTAGTATGGTAATTCAAAAAAAATTATTTCTTTTTCCAACTATTTTTTGTAAGGTTTTTTAAAAATAGTTTACCAAAATCAATTTCCACATATTTAACTTTCCCAAATAGTTGATCACCTGTTAGTGGAGATAGTGTTGTATTTTCTTCTGAACTTCTATAGAATGATGTCATCCAAGGTCGGTACTTATGTCATCGGGGTAGAAATCTACAATTTCCTAGAAACACCATTTTCTATGAATGTTTCAACCTAATTGATTGTGTATCTTGTTCATAGACGGGACACCCAAGAGTTCCTTTAATGTTATATCCTAAAAATTTTCCATAAGCAGGAAAGTCATTTATTATCCCATACAATATGGCTCTCAACAAGAAATATTCATTTCTATAAGTATCATACATCGTAACACCTGAATCTCGCAATAATTTCAAATCCTCGATCAATGGATCCAAATAAACATCAATATCATCATCCGATTGTTTTGTTCCTAATATAAGCATAGATAACATGATGTGTTTTCATTTTATGCATAACCATGGTGGAAAGTTATAATTTACCAACATAACCAGCCATGTATTGTGAGTGCTGCGTTGAAAACCAAAAGGATTCACTCCATCTGTAGATAATGCAAGATGATGGTTTCTTAGCTCATTTACAAAGTCAGGATACTCATGATCAATTATATTCCACTGAGGAGAGTCTGTTGGATTCCATAGTTTTCCATATTTATTTCTTCTATCTACATGTTGCGTCAATTTCTCTACAGTCTCCTCACTTCCATATAGGCTTCTAAACCTTGGAATGATTGGAAAGTACCATGAAACATTCATAGGACCGGATTCATCTTTATTGTATTGAAAATCACCACACTTTGGGCATTCTCTAAGTGATTTTTGGTCCTTTAAAAATAGTATATAGTCATTCAGGAAAGCGTGTATTCTTTCAGAGATCATACCCATCAAGCGTAGTAGTCATTTGGCGTCGTATGTTCGGCTCGAGAGCTCATTATCTTTTGGGAGCATGTCATTTAAGAGAGAAAGTAATTCTGTAAAATTGGTTTCACTCCATTTGTTTCCTTATTTCAAATTATACAGCTTCAGTACAGCTGAAAATGTTGAATATTTAGTGAAACCATCATACAATGGCATTTTTTCATAACTCTTTAACTGCGCAAACAATTTTGGGCAATCGCGAAGTTCATCTTCAACTATACTTGCCATTTCCTTAATATGATCTTCATCATCATGAACATCTATAATCACATCCTTGATACGGTCTTCTTCATTTTCCACACTTGTAACCATATCAAATGATCCATAAAATGTGGTGTTATCTCAGTCACTAGCTATATTCGCTTTTTCCCCATGTTTATTCCAACATTTATAACTTCAATCTATTCTATGACATATCAAGTGTTCTTCCAACTCCTATGGACTAACTTTTCTTGAATAACAACAACGTAAACATGAACAAATTATTTTATAAGGATCATATGCATGATCTTTTGCAAACTTGATGAACTCTTTCACTCCATATTCATACACTTTTTTCAGATGATTGGCATTTATCCATTCTTTATTCATATCCATTCTATTTGATTTAGTGATATTAATATTTAACAAAATAAATACACAAAACATTTATATTAAAATTAAATAAGGCTAAAAAAGTTATAGACTTTAAATCTACTTTGAAAACTATTTATAATATCACAGTTGAAATACCATTAAAAAACCAACCATTTACACAAATTTCTCTTTAAAATAAAAAACATTTTTTAAAATAAACCAATTAGCTAATTTCCCCTGGTTAAGTTCATTAATAGGTTATATGATTGACACTTTTTGAGGATAATGGAGGGAAATTGGGATCTATGTCATCATGAATACATTCTAAGTCGGTGGATAGTTTCATTAGTGAAGTCCTCAGTTGTTCCAATAGCCTCGAGATTATTATATCATGTTGTGTTTTACTTTGTGATGTGGTTTACTTTATGTTTAAATTTACCTTTTTATATATATTTATATGTATCTTTTATAATGATTCTTATTCACTTTATTCTTTGGTTTATTTTTAAAAGCATTATGGTTTTTAAAGTAAATGAAATATGATTATTTTTTCCTCATGAAAAATATAAAAAAAATATTTTCTAAATGGTATTTCAGACTAGAATTTTGATTTTGGATTATAAAATAAATTATATAGATTCATAGAGATATTCTACTGGGTAATAGAACACACCATAAATATACACTTATGTGTGAATGTTCGCTTTATTTTATCTGATATAGGTAAATATAAGGAATCATCCTATTTTAGTGTAATTTCTTAGTCACCTTCTTCTTTACTTGGTGATAGTGATGCTTAGGTGGTGACCTCTAGTCACATAGAGATGATAAATTGGGTTCATAATAATTAATGAAAATCATTTCTTTTTCCAAACAAACATATATATACCATTTTTCTATTTTTGGTCAGAACATTGAAACCGTTTCCTAATTATATAATAGGCTCTACCTTGAACCGATACAAGGATGGTTTTCAATCCATTTTATTTATAAAGGCTACAAGGGTGTTCATCATTCCTCTCAGTAACACTTAAATGTCACCTCTATAATAAATGTTGATGCATACATCGGTCTCTTATTAAGGGGTGACCATGGGTTTCCCTTCGAAATCCTTGAAGCAATCCTCTAAATTTGTAGGGAGTAAGTTATCATTTATTCAATTAGTTAATAAATCTATGGTTATCATTTTATGGTTATATGACTACAAATCCTTGAGGGTGGGATCCACTCACCACACCTAAGGGGATCCCACTCACTAATGGGGGTGGATCTCACCTCACTTACTCAACTGTGTATCACCACATAGTACTATCATTAGTATCTAATATATTTAGAGGTAGGTACCACTAGATCTCACATATAACATAGAGCAATATCATTAAAGACCTATTTCTATACTAAGTATAATCTCACTTTACCAGCTGGGGGTGAGTGAAATACAGTCTCCATTATTGGAAATTCTCTAGATAATAAGGGTGTGTCTATGAGCTTCATTGGAATCTAAAACTCCCAAACATATGGTGTAAGAAGAATAACTCATTTAAATGGTATCTAGTATAAGGTTCTATCAAGATAGTATACAAATTTCACTCCAAAATACACCTATTTATGCCTAACTGTGGTCATCCATCACACATATTATAACAACCCTTCTTTTTATTACACACTTAAACTGGTTTATTACATAAAATTAACTTGATAAAACATATAAGAATGATAGTTCTAGTGTCTTTGGGGATTATGAACATTACATACCAAATTATAACATAAAACACACAACATCTTTATTAAAAACTTCTTTTACATAACCACGACATTCCCTCATACTTAACATTGCATGGGATAACCTGAGGACATATATGTAAAAAGGGTGAGCTATAAAGCCCAATAATGGAGTAAACAAGGAATAACATTAAGAATACAATACATGTTAGGAAATATTCATATCAATGGATCATAAAAAACATGAACATAAAAGCGTGATATAGCATGATTATCATAACATGGAAATGTGGGAACAACACTTAACATGGAATTAGCATGAGCTAAGGCTCATTGCACATGGAGCATGATTAAACCATCATTGAACTTGAATTAGCATGAGTAAATCCTCATTTCAATTGACGTATCATGATACTAATCTTTACCCAATGCATTGGAGCGCTATCAAGGCACACCCTTCTTAAACATTTCATTTCATGCATAAGTGTGTCACATGGATCATAAAACATGGATTCATCATCATTTATTCCACGATAAAGTAATTTGGAATTCATACATGAAACTATATAATCAATAAGTAAATGTGCATAAAGTTTAATACCTTTGATAGAAAAATGGGCATGGTATTCACTACACAATGACTTTGGCTTGGAAAAATGCGGTGCAATTTCGGTAGCATAACGACGTGACATAAGAATTCATAAAAAATGGTTTATGAGAGAGAAAGGGGTGTCTCATCATATGTACATGAAATTGGAATTAAGGAGGGTCATATAGATACATGTCCCAACATAAGTAATGGAATTTGTATTCATAATACAAAAGAATTGCTTGAATGTAAATGAGGAGAGAGAAATTATTTACAGAATTTCGGCATGGTAACGGGTGTACATGGGAGGAATTAATGAGAGAGAAATGAGTCTTTCATCATTCAAACATAAATAGGGCGGTATGGGCGAGGTCATATGTAACGACCCAAAGTTTTTTAATGGAAATTCCCTTCTTATATTTATGTCATAAAATAACATGAAAACACAACATAATGAACTACTAAGTGCTAAGTGGCCTCTAAACATAAGTTTCTCACTTATATGTTTTGAATTTCGAAAATCCGACATACACAGTTGTGTTCAAGATGTTTTTTGGAGTCTAATGAAACAAAAATAATTTTTAGTGAATAGTAACCTACCCTTATGAATAGTAACATACCCTTATAAATAGTAATATGACCCTTATGAATAGTAAATCATCCAACATAAGAGTAACCTTACCCATGAATAATTAAATAAAATTTAGACATCTTAGAAAGTGATAATTTGACCTTAGTAAACGTTTTGGTATTTTTTAAGTCATAAATAATTAATTATAATTAATTAATTAATTTAAAAGAAAATTTATCTTCTTAAAATGTGTTAAATAATTATAAAATCAATGTCTTATAGTTTTTAGATAATTTTATAAGACCCTGCATAATTTTTGAAAGCACTATAAAATCAGTTTTAATTTTAAAAACTATTTTTTTAAGTAAATTATGATTTTAATTAAATATTAAATTAATAATATTTAGAAAATTATTTTTGAAAAATGGAATTAATTTTTGGATTCTACACGTCAAAAAATGGTTGGGGTAAATTTTTGGGATTTTTCTGAAATACTTGAATTTTTTATGAATAGTGAAATACCGTAATTTACAAAAATAAGCTAAATAAGAAAATTATAGAGTCATGTGTGATGTTCTGCTGATGTCATTCCACTTGGTTCGGTATCACATTATAAAATTACTATTTTTGGTCATTCAATACTCACTATTCCTTTTCTTATGGGAAATTAATAAACTAATGAATTTTATATTAAGGAAACCCCTCTCCCCTCCACTATAAAAACCACCCTTCACACCCTCATTTCCTCACACCTATCAATCTCCAAGCCTTCTCTAAACTCTTCCAAAACCTCTTATCTAGCCCCTATCCTACGTTCAAGAGCTACTGGTCTCATCAAGAGACCAATCCTAGCTTCCTTAGGGAGGATCTCAAGAGGAATATTTAAGAGGTAATTTCTCCCCCTCTTCTCCTTTAATTTCCTTTCAAGTTCATGTTCATTAATTGATCTCTCCCCACCTTTATTATACATATAATGTAATTTTATTATTATAATGGGATATTATATCATCCATCCCCCTTTCCCTCTTCCTTTTATTTTATTAAAGTGAACGTTGTTCGTGAGGTGTTAATTTATCACCTTCAAGAACGAAATGATTTCTTCTTCCATTTCTACCTTAGGATCTGGTCATGAAACCATTTTTATGGTTGAACCAGAATATGTTATATGTATTATGTCCTATTTAAAGTTCTGGAAATAAATTATGTCCATAATACTAATTGATAAATTAAAATAAGTTCGTTGTGATCGAAAAACCTCCCAAATTAACCCAAACAATCATCATTTAATTCTTGTCTAATTATTCATCCACAAGGATATAATATGATTCATTATAAGATAATTAAAAATCCTGTAATATCATTAATAACATGTAATATCAGTTCTGGATGTTTACCCATGTTCTACCCAAACTTCAATTTAAGAATACAAGTGAACCACCTAAGAAAAACCATAAAAACGAACATCCCTGAACAATGTTTTTAAACTCTATTAGTCATCCAAAGGAACATAAAATGACATAATGAAACCATAATGAACCCTATTAATTTATAAAAGGTTCTGTAATTTCTAATTAATTAATATAATGTCATTATAAAGGACATTAAAGAGAAGGAATCATTCGGATACAAGGTAAGGGGAAAATCTCGAACCCAATTTTCTTCCTTCGGGTTCTCCTTCTTTCACTCCATTTTTTATATGGTTAATCCTTAAAGATCATTTGTTCATAATTGTCTTTAATTTTATGGGATATACAAATTTGTACCTGTTATTTATTTCAAACAAAATTTTTTCCAAAAGAACACTTCTTTTAAGAACACACCTTTTACTTCTCACTCAAAGTGGACGGTTCTTGCAACATGTATGTTATTCCCTCTTTCTTTAGGGAACCCAAAGTTTATGAATGTTTTATTATGATAAGTAACCCATTCCATTCCATGGGTTATTTATTTTCAATTTTGATATATTTTCCATGTGGAAAGTATGATAATGATAATGTTATGATGTGACGGGTGTGCCCGGAATTATATAGCGCAATATGAATGTTTCAAAGTGACGGGTGCGCCCGAAATTATACAGCGCTCCAATGAATTGGGTAAAGTCAATAATCTCATGAGTAAATGTGAAATGATGTGTGAACAAGATTCTAGCTTGGTTCACAAGTATGTTTGTTAGTTAACCACTAAGACATGATGTTTCATTTTTATGCATTGCCGCATTTCAAGTCTTATATTTATGCTTCCTCTCATGTTCATGATCTTTTTCCCATGTCATGATTATGATCACCCCATGATATATTGTTCTTATATATCCTCTTATTGTGCTTCTAGATCACCCCTTTTGATGTATATCCTCAGGTGGATACATGTACTAAGGACAGGACAAGTGCCAATAAGAAGCTAGAGAAGAAGAAATTAAATAAATGTTTATGATTGATGTTGTATTTGTTATGTATGGTCCTAGTTTTCCAAAGACACTAAAACATTGGATCCTCTATGTGTAATACTATTATTTTTTTATCTTTAAAATGATTTAATATTAATGTAAGGAAATATTGGGTCGCTATATGATAAATCATACCCCAACATTTATAATTGAAAATAAAAGGGCATAACAATATTAAGAAACTTGGATAAAATGAGAAAGGAAGGAATCCATTACTTGGAAATGTGATCCCAAAGGCTTGGGAGAGGCTTGATAGAGGCTTATTGGGATCTTGGTATGACATCCCACCTTTTTATTACATAACTTTTCATTACATTTTACAAACTTAGGATCTTTAAAGTCTAGTGTCTTGGAAATCAGGAACATAATACATGAAAACAACATAAAAAAATCTTCTAAACCACTTGTAAGGCTTCATTATAGGTTCATACTATGTGAAATTATTTCATCTCATATCCTGGAGACATACATCAAAGGAAAGGGTGAGCAGAAGGCCCAGTAAGGGTAAACAAGGGAATCAATGTACTTGTGATATCAATAAGAACTTGAATAAAAATATAAAGACATGAGCAATGGAAGTATATGCATATCATAATGAAAAGAACTTGGAACATAACATGAATATGTGGATAAAAAATTTCATTTAGACATTCATGAACATATCACCAAGTTCCATCCCCAAGGTGTCATAAAAATTACCAAGGTTATTCACCAAGGAATCGTAAAACTTGTAATCTCTAGAGATTAATTCTTTACCCAATGCATTGGAGTGATATCAGATCGCACCCTTGATATGTATTTAATTTAATGTGAGCCACATGGATCATAATCAAAAATTTCATAAATAACCCATGGAGAATAAAAGGAATGGGTTTCATTTCAAAATCATGACGTTTTAAAAGCTCTTAAAAATAAGATCATTATATCATTTATAACCCATGGAAAGGGAGTGAGGGTTATATGTATGTCAATTCCAGAATCAAATATCTCATCTTTATATATTTATGAACACCCATAGAAATGAAATACGTTTGGGTATTCACATAAATAAACAAGGGTATTTCTTGAGAGAAAGAGATAGAAATTTTGAGACGAAATTTCTGCAGCCCAACAGCTATATAACATGGTTTTAGAAAACATTGAAAAGAGAGGGGAAAATGGTGACCCACTCATAAATAATTCATAATACAGTATGGGTACTAAATAAGATCATGGTATGGATATTTTAATGACATACCACATGAAAAGGAAACATGAAATAAAAGAGAAGATGCGATATCTTTTACGAGAAATTCGGCAGCCTAACGGCTATATAACATGGTTTTAGAAAACATTGAAAAGAGAGGGGACAAGGGTCACCCACTCATAAATAATTCATAATACAGTATGGGTACTGAATAAGATCATGGTATGGATATTTTAATGACATACCACATGAAAAGGAAATATGAAAGAAAAAGAGAAGATGCGATATCATTTACGAGAAATTCGGCAGCCTAACTGCGTCACATAAAAATTCAGAAAACAAATTGATGAGATAAGAAAGGGTCTCTCATAGTTTGGAAATGAAATGGGCAGTAATAAGAACATATAATAACATACCCTAAACATAAATAGATGGAAAATATAATACACAACATAGAATAAGTCATTACTTAAAAGAGGAGGGTGAAAGAATCCCTTACCTTGAAGAGTAACTTCGAAAGCTTGAAGTTCGAAACCTTGGGAGGATTGAGGACACCTTGGGAGGACTCATTGGGAGGTAAGGAGACCAGAACATCATTGATGAGGATTTGGAAATGAAAAGAATGAGGGAAAGGCTTGGTATTTATAGGAGAAGTGAAGGGACAAGTCATTAATGGCCAAGGGACACCTCATCGGTGGTATTGGCAAAACCATGGGCTTGTCCATGGTATTGGCCACTTGGGACACCTCATACCTTATCTTACTATTCATAATTCGACCAGAATTATTACATAATTATTACATCCTTAATGATGTCATTAAACACCCGAAACTAAAAACTATATTTTCACTATTCACCAAAAATTCATTTTTTTCAGAAAAATCCCCAAAAATCACCTTAACCTAATATCTATGCTCTGAATTCAAAAATGAACTCCATTTTATAAAAATAATTTTCTAAATATTTTTAATTTAATTTTTAAATAAAAACACTATTCACTGAAAATTCAACTGTTTCAGAAAAATCCCAAAAATTCACCTTAACCAAATATTGATGCTCTGATTTCAAAAATTAGATCCATTTTATGAAAATAATTTTCTAAATATTTTTAATTTAATTTTTAAATAAAAAACACTATTCACCCAAAAAAACTAATACTTAACCAATAATTTCTGAAACGGTTATTTACATATTTTATTGAATCACATTACTTAATCAAGGTGCCTAAATTATATTAATACTTTTTTAAGTGAGGTAACTTAATACATTTGGTCACATTACTAAACATAAGCGTAAAATCACTATTCATAATTTACTATTCACCAAAAATTAAGTTGATCTTATTAGACTCTAAATTTCATACTGATAACAACTGTAGAAGACCATTTTTTGAAAATCATTACACATTTTAAATTATTTATGGTTTACATTAATATTTTAAAATATCATTTTTCCAAAATTCTTCAATAATATACATCCTATATTTATCTGAACATTTGAAAATTCACAAACTTCACCATAAGAAGAAATCGCAATTTTTATTTATATCAAAGGATTACATAAAGTAGCTAAGGTCTCGTTACATAGACCCTTATAACACCAGTATAGGACCTAAGTGTGAGGTGTGCTAAGGTGATAGAATCTTGGGGCAGTTCAGCCAATATTGCCCGAGTAGTGATTTTTATCAGCTTGAAATTCTCACGAAGGCGATTTCGTTCCAACTTCACACGACAATTTTCGACTTGGGTTTGATCCAGAGCAAATCCTAGTGGTTCTACCTCCTTCCCAAGTTCCGTTATATGGGCTTCGATCGGCCTGAGACTATTGGATGAGGCCATCGAATCTTCTTTCTATATTAATTAATCAAGATCACTTGTATTTGTAGACAATAATCGCAACATTTTGTTTCCAACGGTCATACTGACCAATGGTCATATAACAGTCGAAACCCAACGGTCCCATTTTAATTATACTAATTTTATTAAATGAAATAGTTTTGTTGAGTATAAAATAAAATAACACACAAAATTAGGAAACAAAATTTATTCAAAATTTCGGGTCGTTATATTCTTCTCCCCTTAAGAAATTGTGTCCTCGCAATTTTAAAATTGGGCTTGGAAATTTCATTGAAAGTCCCACATCGGAAAAAGAGTCAGTAAAACTATTACTTTAAAAGAAAGAAAGGGAAGTACAATGGTCACCTGAGTTAACCCATACTAGGATTCCATGTAGGAAAACATGGATATGGAAGAGAAAACAAAGGTTCAAGTTTTGATGGATAGTGATAGAAAAAATGATTAGGAGAAAAATAACCTCAAGAAGATCACAAACTTATGATGTGTTAAATGGTCTTTGATTACCCAGTAGGAAACGTAAACCAACAACATTTTTGTTTTATGTTCCTTTTCTTAATTTTGAGGAATTCATTTACTACATAGAATAAAAACATAAGGAAATATACTTACCTTCAAGTAGAGTTTCATCCTTTAATAAGTTTCTACCAAGACTAATCTTTTCTCCAAACAATGAGCATTCAAAAAGACTTGGTCTCATTAAAAGCACAAGAATCATCTTTTAGAGAATCACATAATCCACAAAAGAAGAACTATATATTTCCTTTGTCTTTAGTCATCAACTAAAACTAAAATGGTTAGTACGAGATCATATAATCCCCAAAAAGGATAATCCTTTATAAAAAGAAATATTACTGTTAATCTCCAAAATTCAACAAAAAGTACCCAAAGTTCCAAAAATACCATTCAATACACAATCATACTTAAAATTCTTCAGAATAATCCAAACCAAGATTGGAACCCAAAACTCAGAAGAATTTAATCACATAGTCTTCTACAATAAATCTTAACATTTATCTCCAAATAACATCGACTACTATTAAAGTCTCATACTAAAGTGTAATTAACCTAATCACATATTCTCTATGCTAGGTTAATAATTTTCTAGAAATAACCCAAATCACCATATGTCCACAATAAATACATAGATTCTTACAAAAAAAATTCAACCATTCTTCCACAAATTAAATCATGTAGTATTTTATTTTCCTTAGGCATATAATATTCCAAAAGAGAAAACATCGTCCAAAATAACCTTTATCATTTAATCACCAAATCATTTTCTTATACAAAGTATATCCATTTGATATAAGTTTTCAAAATCAACTTATTATTTATCCATAAAAATAGTAGGTGCATTATTCCGAAGGGCATAACAATAAACTCATAATGCCCATATCTTGATTGGAAGGCAGTTTTTGGAATATCATCATTCTTTACCCTCAATTGATAATAACCAGAACGAAGACCAATTTTTTGAGAAGAATTGAGCCCCACAAAGTTGGTCAAATAAGTCGTCAATTCTTGGAAGAGGGTATTTGTTCTTCGCTTTGATCTCATTCACTTCTCTATAATCAATACATAGCCACATCGATCCATCCTTCTTCTTCACAAATAGAACTAGTGCTCTCCAAGGAGAAACACTTGGTCGGATAAACCCCTTCTCCAAAAGATCTTGGAGTTGTTTCTTTAATTCCTCTAGATCTACACTTTCCATCCTATAGGGGGTCTTTGACATCGAATCAGATCCAGGTATGAGTTTAATGGATAACTCTACCTCTCTTTATGGGGGAGGTTCAGGTAACTCCTCAGGAAATATGTCAATGTATTCCTAGATGATGGGGAAATTTTCTAAAAGAATAAATCCTTCGTGAGAAACTTGTTTCATTTACAAATCTTTTAACTAAAGAGGATTGTATGCCTTAAAACTTTAGGCTTAGACAATTACATTTTTCTATAATTCCTTCATAATGATTCATAAAAATCTTGCGATTAACCAAACATATCCCCTGGGAGTGTCGTAACCAAGAGTGCAGCAAGGCCCAATGTCATGTACCAGTTCCCGTTCGAGTCTAGCTCAAAGCGGTGTTTTCGGGTTTTACCCCTATGTACATCTGTGCCAGAGCCACCTCTACCTACTCATATCCAGACAGGGATGTATTTTCTTAATAAACCACTTACTCAATACTCACCAAAATACCAGGAAGATTTCCTATATTTAAACTTTTCTATAGGGTTCTTCCTAAAGTTTTCATATCCTAATTTCCATAAATAACTAAACTATCCTTTAATACCAACTATGACATCCCGCCTTTTTATTACATAACTTTTCATTACATTTTACAAACAAAGGATCTTTAAAGTCTAGTGTCTTGGAAATCAGGAACATAATACATGAAAACAACATAAAAAATCTTCTAAACCACTTTTAAGGCTTCATAATAGGTCCATCCTATGTGAAATTACTGCATCTCATATCCTGGAGACATAAATCAAAGGAAAGGGTGAGCAGAAGGCCCAGTAAGGGTAAACAAGGGAATCAATGTACTTGTGATATCAATAAGAACTTGAATAAAAACATAAAGACGTGAGCAATGTAAGTATATGCATATCATAATGAAAATAACTTGGAACATAACTTGAATATGTGGCTACAACATTTCATGTATACATTCATGAACATATCACCAAGTTCCATCCCCAAGGTGTCATAAAATTTAACAAGGTATCGTAAAACTTGTCATCTCTATGGATTAATTCTTTACCCAATGCATTGGAGTGCTATCAGAGCGCACCCTTAATATGTATTTAATTTAATGTAAGCCACATCGATCATAATCAAACATTTTATAAATAACCCATGGAGAATAAAAGGAATGGGTTTCATTTCAAAATCGGGACGTTTTAAAAGCTCTTAAAAATAAGATCATTATATCATTTATAACACATGAAAATGAAGTGAGGGTTATATGTATATCAATTACAAAATCAAATATCACATATTTATATATTTATGAACACCCATATAAATGAAATAGTTTTGGGTATTCACATAAATAAACAAGGGGATTTCTTGAGAGAAAGAGATATAAATTTTGAGACGAAATTTCTGCAGCCTAACGGCTATATAACATGGTTTTAGAAAACATTGAAAAGAGAGGGGAAAAGGGTCACCCATTCATAAATAATTAATAATAAAGTATGGGTACTTAATAATATCATGGTATGGATATTTTAATGACATAACACATGAAAAGGAAACATGAAAGAAAAGAGAAGATGTGATATCTTTTACGAGAAATTTGGCAGCCTAACGTCTATATAACATGGTTTTAGAAAACATTGAAAAGAGAGGGGAAAAGGGTCACCCACTAATAAATAATTCATAATACAGTATGGGTAATGAATAAGATCATGGTATGGATATTTTAATGACACAACACATGAAAAGGAAACATGAAAGAAAATAGAAGATGTGATATCTTTTACGAGAAATTCGGCAGCCTAACGGCATCACATAAAAAATTAGAAAACAAATTGATGAGAGAAGAAAGGGTATATCATAATTTGGACATGAAATGGGAAATAATAAGAACATATAAGAACATACCCTCAACATAAATATATGGAAAATATAAGACACAACATAAAGAAAGTCATGACTTAAAAGAGGAGGGTGAAAGAATACCTTACCTTGAAGAGTAACGTCGAAATCTTGAAGGTCGGGACCTTAGAAGGCTTGAGGGAACATTGGGAGGACTAATTGGGAATTAAGGAGACCATAAATTCATTTAGGAGTATTTTTAAATGAAAATAATGAGGTAAAGTCTTGGTATTTATAGGAGAAGTGAGGGGACAATTCATTAATGGCCAAGGGACACCTCATCGGTGGTATTGGAAAAACCATGGGCTTGCCCATGGTATTTGCCCATGGTATTGGCCACTTGGGACACCTCATACCTTATCTTACTATTCATAAGTTGACCAGAATTATTACATAATTATTACATCCTTAATGATGTCATTAAACACCTGAAACTAAAAACTATATTTTCACTATTCACCGAAAAATCATTTCTTTCAGAAAAATCCCCAAAAATCACCTTAACCTAATATTGATGCTCTGAATTTAAAAATGAACTCCATTTTATAAAAATAATTTTCTAAATATTTTTAATTTAATTTTTAAATAAAAACACTATTCACTGAAAATTCAACTGTTTCAGAAAAATCCCAAAAATTCACCTTAACCAAATATCGATGTTGTGATTTCAAAAATGAGATCCATTTTATAAAAATATTTTTCTAAATATTTTTAATTTAATTTTAAAATAAAAAACACTTTTCACCCAAAAAAAACTAATACTTAACCAATAATTTCTGAAATAGTTATTTACATGTTTTATTGAATCACATTACTTAATCAAGGTGCCTAAATTATATTAATACTTTCTTAAGTGAGGTTACTTAATACATTTGGTCACATTACTAATCATAAGCGTCAAATAACTATTCATAATTTATTATTCACCAAAAATTAAGTTGATCTTATTAGACTCTAAATTTCATACTAATAACAACTGTAAAAGACCAGTTTTTGAAAATCATTACACATTTTTAATTATTTATGGTTTACATAAATATTTTAAAATATCCTTTTTCTAAAAAATTTCAATAATATACATCCTATATTTATCCGGACATTTGAAAATTCACAGACTTCACCATAAGAAGAAATCACAATTTTTATTTATATCAAAGGATTGCATAAAGAAATTAAGGTCTCATTACATATCCCCTTATAACACCAGCATAGGACCTAAGTGTAAGGTGTGCTAAGGTGATAGAATCATGGGGCGGCTCGGCCAACATTTCCCGAGTGGTGATTTCTATCAGCTTGAACTTCTCATGAAGGTGATTCCATTCCAACTTCACACAATGAAGTTCATCTTGGGTTTGGTCCAGAGCAAAGCCCAGTGGTGCTACCTCCTTCCCAAGTTCCGTTATATGGGCTTCGATCGGCACGAGACTACTAGATGAGGCCATTGAACCTTCTTTCTATATTAATTAACCAAGATCACTTGTATTTTTAGACAGTAATCGCAACATTTAGTTTTCATCGGTCATACTGACCAATGGTCATATAACAGTCGAAATACAATAGTCCCATTTTAATTATACTCATTTTATTAAATGAAATAGTTTTGTTGAGTATAAAATAAAATAACACACAAAATTAGGAAACAAAATTTATTCAAAATTTTGGGTCGTTACATTCTTCCCCCCTTAAGAAATTGCGTCCTCGCAATTTTAAAATTGGGCTTGGAAATTTCATTAAAAGTCCCACATTGGAAAAAGATTTAGTAAAACTATTACTTTAAAAGAAAGAAAGGGAAGTACAAAGGTCACCCAAGTTAAACCATACTAGGATTCCATGTAGGAAAACATGGATATATAAGAGAGAATAAAGGTTCAAGTTCTAATAGAGAGTGATGGAAAACATGATTAGGAGAAAATTAACCTCAAGAAGATCACAAACTTACGATGTGTTAAACGGTCTTTGATTACCCAGTAGTAAACGTAAACCAACAACATTTTTGTTTTGCGTTCCTTTTCATAATTTTGAGGAATTCATTTACTGCGTAGAATAAAAATATAAGGAAATATACTTACCTTCAAGTAGATTTTCATACTTTAATAAGTTTCTACCAAGACTAATCTTTTCTCCAAATATTGAGTATTCAAAAAGATTTGGTCTCATCAAAAGCGCAAGAATCATCTTCTAGAGAATCACATAATCCACAAAATAAGAACTATATATTTCCCTTGTCTTTAGTCATCAACTAAAACTAAAATGGTTAGTACGAGATCATATAATCCCCAAAAAGGATAATCCTTTATAAAAAGAAATATGACTATTAATCTCCAAAATTCAACAAAAAGTACCCAAAGTTCAAGAATTACCATTCAATACACAATCATCCTTAAAATTCTTCAGAATAATCCAAACCAAGATTGGAACCCAAAACTCATAAGGATTTAATCACATAGTCTTCTATAATAAATCTTAACATTTATCTCCAAATAACATCGACTACTATTAAAGTATCATACTAAAGTGTAATTAACCTAATCACATATTCTCTATGCTAGGTTAATCATTTTCTAGAAATAACCCAAATCACCATATGTCCACAATAAATACATAGATTCTTACAAAAAAAAATTCAACCATTCCTCCAAAAATTAAATCCTGTAGTATTTTATTTTCCTTAGGCATATAGTATTCCAAAAGAGAAAACATCATCCAAAATAACCTTTATCATTTAATCACCAAATCATTTTCCTATACAAAGGATATCCATTTGATATAAGTTTCCAAAATCAACTTATTCTTGATCCATAAAAATTGCAGGTGCATTAGTCTGAAGTGCATAACAACAAACTCATAATGCCCATATCTTAATTGGAAGGTAGCTTTTGGAATATCATCATTATTCACCCTCAATTGATGATAACCATAATGAAGATCAATTTTAGAGAATAATTGAGCCCCACGAAGTTGGTCAAATAAGTCATCAATTCTTGGAAGATGGTATTTGTTCTTCAATTTGATCTCATTCAGTTCTCTATAATCAATAAATAGCCACATCAATCCATCCTTCTTCTTCACAAAGAGAACTGATGCTCTCTAAGGAGACACACTTGGTTGGATAAACCCCTTCTCAAAAAGATCTTGGGGTTGTTTCTTTAATTACTCTAGCTCTACACTTTCCATCTTATAGGGGGTATTTGACATCGAATGAGATCCAGGTACGAGTTTAATGGAGAACTCTACCTCTCTTTATGGGGGAGGTTCGGGTAACTCCTCAGGAAATACTTCAACGTATTCCTAGATGATGGGGACATTTTCTAAAAGAATAAATCCTTCGTGAGAAACTTGTTTCATTTATGAATCTTTTAACTGAAAAGGATTGTGTGTCTTAAAACATCAGGCTTAGAAAATTAAATTTTTCTATAATTCCTTCATAATGATTCATAAAAAGTCTGCGATTAACCAAACATATCCCTCGGGAGTGTCGTAACCAAGAGTGCAGCAAGGCCCGTTGTCGTGTACCAGTTCCCGTTCGAGTCTAGCTCGAAGCGGTGTTTTCGGGTTTTACCACTATGTACATATGTTCCAGAGCCACCTCTACCTACTAGTATCTAGACAGGGATGTATTTGGTTGATAAACCACTTACTCAATACTCACCAAAATACCAGTAATATTTCCTATATTTAAACTTTTCTATAGGGTTCTTCCTAAAGTTTTCATATCCTAATTTCCATAAATAACTAAACTATCACTACTAGAAATGGAAAATTTCCCAATAGTTCTAAACCGTTAGGAAAACCTATAGACCCGTTGGTATATCTTATACCAATGGTTCTGCAAAACATTGGTAAGTAATCCGTTGGGAAAGCTTTTCCCAATGGTTTACACAGAACCATTGGGATAGGTTAGAAAAATGAACCTATCCCAATGGTTGGGCACAACCATTGGGATAGTTTTTCCCAACGGTTTGGCTTGAACCGTTGGGATAACCAACCATATGACTTCTTTCCCAATGGTTTCTAAATAGTTGGGAAAGGTTTTTTACCAATGGTTCATAAAGAACCGTTGGTAAAAAAAATACTGAGAATCCTATGCCAACAGTTTGAAACTGTTGGCATAGCCTATGCTGTGAAAATTGCACAGCATCCTACAATTTGCACAGCAAGCACAGAGTAGGGTGTTCATTCCCTATCCTTTCTAATTCCCTCTCATTTCCAATTATTGTACCTGCAATAATCAACTAAAACATACATATACAATTAATGTGCCTAAAATAACCAACTAACACATACATATATAGAACAAATTCATACACATTTAACATATAATGCATCCTAGAACTATACACATCCAGAATTAAATTAGAATTCATAACGTAATTATAAACATACATAATTCATTTAGAATTCAATTTAAAATTTATATGACAATTATATGTGGAATCTGAAATTCAATTCATAATTTGATCGGTTTTTCATATACCAGATGTTTTTACTAGAAATGATGTCCATTTTAAACAAAATACATACACCTGGAGTGACATCGGCCACACCGTGCCTCAGATTGAGGCAATGTTAACTCGTACACGTCACAAATGACTCATGGATCGTTGTCCTAAAGTATCAACATATTCTGAAAGCGTTTGGTCGATTTTCCGTATGTCAGTTGTTGTTTTCACTTAAAATGAAGTGCTTTTTAAATAAAAGAGAGAAACTTTGAGTGGTGCCGACCACACCACGCCTCAAATTGAGGTGGGGTTGACTCGTACATGTCACAAATGACCCATGGATCATTTTTCTAAAGTATCAACACAATCAGAATCTGTTTGGCCGGTTTTCCGTATGTACTTAAAATGTTGTCCATTTTAGACATAAGAGAGACACTTTGGGTGGTGTCGGCCACACCACGACTTGGATTGAGGCGCGGTTGACCCGTACACATCACATATGACCCATGGATCGTTTTCCTAAAGTTTCAACATATTTCGAATGCGTTTGGTCAGTTTTTCATATGCCAGTTGTTCTTTTCACTTATAATCCTGTCCATTTTAAACAAAAGAGACACAGTTAGAGAGGTACCGACCACACCACGCCTCGGATTTAGATAGGTTTGACTCATACATGTCTCAAATGACCCATGGATCATTTTCCTAAAGTATCAATACAATCCGAATGCATTTGGTTGGTTTTCCGTATGCCAGTTGATGTTTTCACTTAAAATGATGTCATTTTGAAACAAAAGAGAGACACTTTGAGTGGTTTCGGACACACCGCGCCTCATATTGAGGATGGGTTGATTCTTAAACGTCACATATGACCCATGGATCGTTGTTCTAAAGTATCAACATAATTAGAATCTGTTTGGTCAGTTTTCCGTATGTACTTAAAATGTTGTCCATTTTAAACAAAAGAGAGACACTTAGAGTGATCCCAGACACACCGTGCCTCATATTGAGGCGGAGTTGACTCATACACATCACATATGACCCATGGATAGTTTTCCTAAAGCATCAACACATTCTTAATGCGTTTGGTCATTTTTTCGTATGTCAGTTGTTGTTTTCACTTAAAATGATGACCATTTTAAACAAAAGAGAGACACTATGAATGGTGTCGGCCACACCGAACCTCTAATTGAGGGAGGGTTGACTCATACACGTCACATATGACCCATGGATTTTTTTGCTAAATTATCAACAGAATCATAATCCGTTTGGTCAGTTTTCTGTATGCTAGTTGTTATTTTCACTTAAAATGAAGTCCATTTTAAACAAAAGAGATACACTTTGAGTGGTGTAGGCCACACCACACTTTGGATTGAGGTGATGTTGAATCTTAAACGTCACATATGACCCATGGATCATTCTCCTAAAGTTTCAACGGAAATCGAATGTGTTTGGTTAGTTTTCCGTATGTACTTAAAATGTTGTCCATTTTAAACAAAAGAGAGACACTTAGAGTGATCCTGGCCACACTGCGACTTGGACACATATGACCCATGGATCGTTTTGATAAAGTATCAACAAAATCCAAATGTGTTTGGTCGGTTTTCTGTATGCCAGTTGTTATTTACACCTATAATCCTGTCCATTTTAAATAAAACAGACACGGTTAGAGTGGTACCGGCCACACAACTCCTCAGATTTAGACGGGGTTGACTCGTACACGTCTCAAATGACCCATGGATCATTTTCCTAAAGTATCAACACAATCCGAATGCGTTTAGTCATTTTTTTCGTATGTCTGTTGTTGTTTTCACTTAAAATGATGTCCATTTTAAACAAAAGAGAGAAACTATGAATGGTGTCGGCCACATTGCACCTCGGATTGAGGCGAGGTTGACTCATACACATCACATATGACCCATGGATCATTTTTCTAAAGTATCAATACAATAAGAATCTGTTTGGTCGGTTTTCCGTATGCTAGTTGTTGTTTTCACTTAAAATGAAGTCCATTTTAAACAAAAGAGAGACACTTTGAGTGTTTTCATCCACACCGCGTATCGGATTGAGGCGAGGTTGACTCGTACACGTCACATATGACCCATGGATTGTTCTCCTAAAGTTTCAATGGAAACCGAATGCGTTTGGTTGGTTTTTTGTATGTACTTAAAATGTTGTCCATTTTAAACAAAAGAGAGACACTTAGAGTGATCCCGGCCACACCGTGACTCATATTTAGCCTAGGTTGGCTCGTACACGTCACATATGACCCATGGATCGTTTTGATAAAGTATCAATAGAATATGAATGCGTTTGGTCAGTTTTCCGTATGCCAGTTGTTCTTTTCACTTATAATCCTGTCCATTTTAAACAAAAGAGACATAGTTAGAGTGGTACTGGTCACACTGTGACTCATATTGAGGCGAGGTTGACTCTTACACATCACATATGACCCATGTATCATTCTCTAAAAGTTTAAATGGAAACCGAATGCATTTGGTTGGTTTTCCACATGTACTTAAAATGTTATCCATTTTAAACAAAAGAGATACACTTAGAGTGATCCCGGACACACCGCGACTCAAATTGAGCCTGGGTTGGCTCGTACATGTCACATATGACCCATGGATTGTTTTGATGAAGTATCAATAGAATCCGAATGCGTTTGATTGGTTTTCTGTATGCCAGTTGTTCTTTTCACTTATAATCATGTCCATTTTAAACAAAAGAGACACAGTTAGAGTGGTACCGGCCACACCGCACCTTGGATTTAGACAAGATTGACTCATACACGTCTCAAATGAGACATGGATCATTTTCCTAAATTATCAACATAATCCAAATGTGTTTGGTTAGTTTTCCGTATGCCAGTTGATGTTTTCACTTAAAATGATGTCCTTTTGAAACAAAAGAGGGACACTTTGAGTGGTGTCGGCCACACCGCGCCTCAGATTGAGGCGGGGTTGACTCATACATGTCACATATGAACCATGGATCGTTTTTCTAAAGCATCAACACATTCTGAATGTGTTTGGTCAGTTTTTCATTTGTCAGTTGTTGTTTTCACTTAAAATGATGTCCATTTTTTTTAAAAAAAAAGAGACACTATGAGTGGTGTCGGCCACACCGTACCTCTAATTGAGGTGGGGTTGACTCTTACATGTCACATATGACCCATGGATAGTTTTTCTAAAGTATCAACACAATCAGAATCCGTTTGGTCGGTTTTTCGTATGCTAGTTGTTGTTTTCACTTAAAATGAAGTCCATTTTAAACAAAAGAGAGACACTTTTAGTGGTGTCGGCCACACCACGCCTCGTACTAAGGCGAGGTTAACTCTTACATGTCAAATATGACACATGGATCTTTCTCCTAAAGTTTCAATGGAAACTGAATGCATTTGGTTGGTTTTCCGTATGTACTTAAAATGTTGTCCATTTTAAACATAAGAGAGACACTTTGGGTGGTTCCGACCACACCGTGGCTCGGATTAAGACACGATTGAATCTTACATGTCACATATGACTCATGGATCGTTTTACTAAAGTTTCAACAGAATACAAATGTGTTTGGTCGGTTTTCCGTATGTCAGTTGTTCTTTTCACTTATAATTCTATCTATTTTAAATAAAAGAGACACAGTTAGAGTGGTACCGGCCACACCGCGCCTTGGATTTAGATGGGGTTGACTTGTACATGTCTCAAATGACCCATGTATCATTTTCCTAAAGTATCAACACAATCGTAATGCATTTGGTCGGTTTTTCGTATGCCAGTTGATGTTTTCACTTAAAATGATGTCCTTTTGAAACAAAAGAGAGACACTTTGAGTAGTGTCGACCACACCGCACCTCGGATTGAGGCGGGGTTGACTCATACACGTCACATATGACCCATGGATCGTTTTCCTAAAGCATCAACACATTCCGAATGCATTTGGTCAGTTTTTCGTATGTCAGTTGTTGTTTTCACTTAAAATGGTGTCCATTTTAAACAAAAGAGAGACACTATGAATGGTGTCGGCCACACCGCGCCTTGGATTGAGGTGGGGGGCTGTCCGCTGGGAATGTCCAGGGTCCAGGGAGGAGGGTGGGGGGGCTATCCACGGGGCTTTCCGCGGGGCTGTCCGGGGGGCTGTTCGGGGGGCTGTCCGGGGGCTGTCCGGGGACCAAGGAGGAGGGTGGGGGGCTGTTTGGGGGGTTGTCCAGGGGCTTTCCGGGGGGCTGTCTGTGGTCCAAGGAGGAGGGTGGGGGGCTGTCCGGGGGGCTATCCGAGGAGTTCTCAAACACACAAAACTCTACAAACATGCTCAAGATACACTGCAACCACTAAAAGACATCAACATCCATGAAAACAGACAATATATAAAAATAACTCAACTTCAATACTATACTACGGGTATAGATAAAACCAACAACTAGAATAGATTAAACATCAAATATCAGTAATATTAGTCAAAAATGTAATGGATCAATTTGTCCCACATCACTATCACTATCACCACCACCATCATCACCCTCATCCTCGTGGTCATCATTGTCCTCGTCATTGTCCCTGCCCTCCTCAACACCCTCCTCCTCACCCTCGCCCTCCACCTCGCCCTCCTCCTCCGCCTCGCCCTCCCCCTATCCCTCCTCTTCTACATCAAACTCCTCGCCATCATCATCATGAGGTTGGACATCATCTTGACCACCACTAGAACTACCACATGGTGCACCATATATAGAACATATCGACAACATATATTCATCAAAAGCTGGGATGGCCTCTAATGGAAGTGTTGGACGTAGAACTTCAATAAGTTTCATAAATTCACTATTTTCCCTAGCAGACTATTTTTCCGTCTCTATGGCCCTTTTTTCAGCCTGTTCTGCCTATTCCCTAACTTGCTGCAGCTCGGTGGCACTACAACTCATACCTGAGGAGATCCAATACTACGTCGGGGCTATCCTAGGTCGGCAGCGTACTCTGCCAGAATGCTCATCTCCCAACACCTGATGTAAGTGATCAGTTGGCCCAAAATTGTCTGGTTCTTGGGCATCGAGGGCCTCTAAATCAGCCTGTTACAAATATAAATATATTATTAAGTTACAAAATAGATATTAAAATATAAAATCAACAGATTAAAACTTACAATCTGCTACTGAGTCGGTTCATTGATGGCACTTCCATCCTTTTTCTGTCTACTCGAGCAAAACAGTTTTGCGCGAGGCACACATCCTTCAATATTCAGTTTTTGCCTCTACAATGACATTGAAAACTAAATTTATATGAAAACTTTATCAAACAATTAAATAATTGAGGAAACAAAAGAAACTGTAAGTCGTAAATAAAACTTATAAACAATTTTCATACCAGCTTCCTCTCATGATTTGGCATCGTAGTACATCCCAGTGTGTGGAGGTATTTTTTTACATCAATGTTTTTATTATTTTTTCCAGATGATTCATAAATAAAATTCAATAATGAAAAGGATAATATTAATTCAAAACATGAAAGTTATTATTTAAATACCTCAAATTTAATTAATACCTTAAACTGAGTAGTCGTCCAATGAGTAATCATCTGTCGATACTGCTTTATAGGACAATCATCCACGACTGGTACTGCCTCTAACTCAGTGCCAACTCTAGCACGCCATCCAATATACAACTCATGCTTTTAGGCTCTCCAAAGCTCACCTAAATCCTTTAGATGTTCCGATCGTGCACCCTCACCATCGGGAAAATTAAATCGAAGCTGACACCAAAATATTAATTCATATAAATACAAAAATAATTCATAGTATTAAATAAAACATATTTTTTACCCATATCTCTGCCCAAGCTCTATCCTTGACCTCTTGTGGCAACTTTCTCCACAATAGCGTGCTGACGGGAATGATGTCGGAGTATTTGGAAAGCATCACCAAAAAACTCTGACATTGCTGCCCTGTTTTCTCAACCATTTGGTTGTCTTCATTGTAATACACCATTACCTGTGTGTGGCAGTTCCACACCGCACGCATGCGTGTACACCCCTGACCCCGCCTCCTATCAGTAGATGTATCTTTCATGAAATAAAAACAAATATTTTATCAAAACATGTTATAATGAAAATAAATATTGGTATAAAAATTTGTTAGGGTTTTATAAATATACCTGCGCCAGTCTGATCACTGAGCGCCGTTGGATCCACAGAAACTGATGGAACACCCTGTGGTGGAACGAGTTGAAGACGATGGAATATAGAATCTCGAAGAGACAAGAGTAGAAGGAAAAGAAGATGGGATAGTTGTATGGATGGATTCTAGATGGGGAGTGGGAATCATCATGGGATATGAAAAAGATGGGTCAGAAGATGCAAAAGGTGGAGAAAAAATGGGAGGCCTAAATATCCTTTGTGTCCCTAATGATGCACTGGTATTAGAATGTGGGAAGGATGACATGTCAGTGGGAGGGGCAGGGTCTAGTAGAGTACATGGAGTTGCTCGTCAACCTTTGGTACGAACCCCCCTCGTACCACTGGCCTGAGTATTAGGACCAGTACTAGGCTCCTCGTCGAATAACTGTCGACGTATAGGTGGATCCTACAAAATATTTTACAACAAAATTAATCACATGACATTATATATTCTTTAAATATATATATTTGAAATAAATTACTCACTGCAGGCACTAATGGTGGAACGCCCATCTCCTCCATTCGACGACTGTTCTCCATCATTTTTTTCCTTTGTCTCTCTTCAATTGGCTGCATTTCCTGCTTTTGAAAAAAAATATGTAATTAATTAGAAAAAAGAAACTAATGTGTAACCCAAAAAACTAAATATATGAGGGAATAGGGGGATTCATTAGTAATTTAGCTATCAATTGTTTTAGAATATCTTGAATGGATTTAATAAATCATACAAGTTGTAATGTTCACCAAGTTAGAAATATTGTTTGACTAGGTTTGAATATAGTTCAATTCCAAATTAGAAAATGTAATTCAAATAAAACTGCAACCAATAAACATTGAAAATTCACATAACGGTCAAGTCAGCTAAAACATATATGTGATCAATACTAAATCAATTTGAATAGTACCAACCTTAACAACCCAACTCGAGGTAAACCAAAATAATTGAGAACATGGATGAATGATTCTATATATTTTCAACCACAACTTCAGGTTCACAATCAACTCTGAAAATTGATCTATTGGAGTCATCAAAAGAAATAAATGGATTAGTTCCAATGGAAGTAGGGAAAGTGTCAATTCCATCATCACCGTCATCAAAAATATGTCTTGTAATTACTTCAACTATGACACCAAATTCATGTCTAAGTTGGTCTTTGTCATAAAAAACTTGTTTAGCCATTGATGCCAACACATATGGTTCTTCGATAGCAAGAGTGCGAGTCATATTAATTACTTGAAATCCACAATCATCAATAAATGTTCCCTGTCTTGTCATCAAATCAAACAAATGGAATTTCATCATTGTGACTCGTCCATGAGAGTAATAATCCAATATTATTATTTTCTCAACAACTCCATAATAACCCACATTTTCAAATCACGGTCTACTATCTGATGCACTGGCATAAAAATCTGTTGTGGTAGTAACCATAACACCATCATGTTGTGTTCTCATGTTCCTTTCTCGTTCAGTGACAATAAATTTGTACTCATTGATAACAATTGATTTACAGTCACGAACCATGGTATTATGACCAAAAGCCAAATCTATTATTTCCTCAGAGACAGAGTCAGCAGACAAACTCAATACCTGAAAT
This sequence comes from Viscum album, assembly GCA_963277665.1. NCBI lineage: Eukaryota > Viridiplantae > Streptophyta > Magnoliopsida > Santalales > Viscaceae > Viscum > Viscum album. Next base: position 460,262,157 of record OY728127.1, read on the forward strand.
ATAAATGATTATTAAACTCAATTAAATATTGATTTAATTATTTTAAACAGTAATATTTTTACCTTCAATTTTAACCAAGTAGAAAACTCTTTGTTATGAAAATCCTCCCTCCTTATCAAAGATAAAGAACGATGCTTTCTATTTATTATTGTTTTATGTTCCCTGAAGATAAAAAATATGAATAGTTTAATATATATATATATATATATATGTAATATGTACATATTCAATTTAGTTACCTCATATAGTCATCGAACAAATCACATTTGAACAAAACTATGTGATGTGCCATCTCCCGCTCTTCATGGATTAATGTCTTCAATGTATATGATCCAGGAATTCCTCCTGTTTGAGGAAGTGATGGAAAACTGGGTTCAATTTACTCATATTGTTCTTCTTCATTTATCATTGGTCTGTTCATTCTTGTAGTAAGATCAGAAAAATACATTGAGCAGAAATCCATACATTCTTGAGCCAAGTAACCGTTCACGATAGAACCTTCAGGATGATTCATGTTTCAGACATAAGACTTTAATGTGTACATATTTCTTACAGTTGGATACATCCAATGAAAAGAAATAGGTCCTCCGATAAGTATTTCAGTGGGAATATGGACAGTCATATGCAACATGCATGTGAAAAATGATGGAGGAAATATTTTCTCCAACTCACACAAAATTAATGGGGCATCTTTCAACATTTTTTACAAGAAAGACTTGGACAAATTATTATCACAAAGATCTCTAAACAAATGGCACAACTGAATGAAAATCACCCTTATATTATTAGAAAAAAGATTATGGATTGATATTGGAAGCAACTCATGTAGAAGAACATGATAATCATGAGTCTTCAAAGATTTTAGCTTTGAATCTCTTCTGTTGACCCATTTAGATATGTTGCTTGAATAGTCATCGGGAACTCTAATAGTCTCTAATACTTCCAGAAATTGTTTTTTTTTTCATAGGTGTCATCGCATAAGAAGCACATGTAAGTTTCCATTTATTTTCACTGATACGCACAGGATGCAATTCTGGTATGATGCCCCAATCCACCAAGTCACGTCGAGATCATAAATCATCTTTTGTCTTCCCCTTGACATTAAGAAAAATCAAAAACAACATTTCGCATATATTCTTTTCAATATGCATTACATCTAAGCAATGACGTAATAAATTGGTTGACCAATAAGGAAAATTAAAAAAGATACTCCTCTTCCTCCAATTGTAACAGGTTTCAGTGGAAACATTCTTTCTCTTTCCAGATTTTATTTGACCCTTCCTGAATGAAAAACTGAAATCTTTCAATTCATTAAGCACATCAGTTCCATACATACACTAAGGTGGATCATCGTTCTCTATAGTATTATCAAATCTTTGACGATTATTTCTATATGGATGGTCCATTGGAAAGAATCATCGATGTTCTATAAAACTGAAACTACAGTGAATTTCAGTCTTCTGGATCTTGTATTCTTCATACAAATAGTACATGACAGTTTTCCCTTCGTGCTCCATCCAGACATCATTGCATAAGTCAAAAAATCATTGATCGTCCACATAAGTGTATCATGAATCTGAAATATGTCTTTCGAACATGCATTGTATGTGCTCACACCCACATCCCAAAGAAGTTTCAACTCTTTTATTAAAGGTTTCATGTATACATCAATATCAATGCCGAGATCAGAAGGGTCAGATATGAGTATATGTAATGCCCCGAACCCAGTTACCTAGAGTCGGTGCATTATTTTAATACATTGACATGATTACAAGGAATCAAGTCCCGAAGTACCGATCAATTTAGCAGTCTTGGAAAATAGATTACATACATGAACATTACATTACACTTTCTAACATACAACACATCATAAATAATCCTTTGAGAACGTCATTGTTCCCTTAGCTTAACCCTGCTTCTTAATCATAAAACACTTCTTGGGATCCTGGGAAAAATAAAACATATAAAGGGGTGAGCTCAGATGCTCAGTAAGGGTAAATAATTTAGCAGAAGCTATAAACTTTTAAGTCAAGATGTGTAATAAAAACAACAACCTTTTTTAAACATAAACTTGAACATAACATGGTAAAAATAAATCAAACATTACCATATAAACATGCACATGGATATTCTACTAATCAAATAATCACATGTAATAACTAATTTCATAATGAGAGAATGCATAATTCTAAACTTTAATTTTTGTGTCAAGGCCTCGTGCCAAGACCTAAGGGATAACTGTAACTGGAACCCAACTCGGAGAGCCTCTGTAACCGGACTCTAACCCGGAGTGCCTCTAATAACCAGACACCAACCTAGAGTGCCTCTAATAACCGGACACCAACCCGGAGGGCCTCTAATAACCGGACACCAACACGGAGTGCCTCTAATAACTGGACACCAACCTAGAGGTCTTACTTTTACCGGTACCCAACCTGGAACATACTAGTCCAACACATTCATCTTAAGAAAAGGTTGAGATATAACATAAACTTTCATATTAAAACTAACTTACGAAATGTCAATACTTTAACCATAAACCATGAATGACATAAAAATAACTCATCCACAGTCAAACATATCACAAAACCTTTAGTACAATATGGAAGTTTTGTATCATAATAACTCAACTTCAAATAAGCTTAAAATCCATCAAAGTATGTTGACATATTTGAAAATGTTTTGTAAAAATCTTTGAGAGAAATATCTCTTTTTCATGAAAACATTTAAAAGTTACACAATTTAGAAAGGAAGAAATTTAAAGAAATTTTTGAGTCAAAGTGTCCCATACCACTTTGAAACTTTTTAAAGGAATTAACATTTTTAAAACATTCATTTCTATATAAATAAATCCTTAAAAACCATTTTAAAAACATGGACATTAATGAGAATGATTTAGAAGAATAAATATTTAAAACATTTAAAATGATGTTTTAGTAAAAATTACCTTAAAAATAACCCCTTTGAAAAAAAAATTATGAAACATGGAAACGGATAATAAATATGTCCCAGTAGATACCTATGTAAAAACAACCTCGGATAATAAAGAGATTGTGAAATTAACCCTTACCAATTTGGTAACTTACGAAACATACACCCCATGAAAGAGGTATCATACAATGAATATGTAAATACACATAAATTAAAGTTTATTATACAAAAAATACAATTATGGGAAGTACATACACCACACAAAAGGTAATAGTGGCAATATAGCATGAATCTCACGGGAATAAGGAGTCAGATGAAAACCTCTTACCTTGCACTTTCCTTTAGTCGGGGATACGTTTAACCTCATGTATGAAGACTATAGTATGTTATTAAATTATACCAGAACCATATTAATATTTATAATATCATAAATTATTCATTTATGACTTTATACTACCCATTTAATAATAATTTCCATGTTATATTAATATTTTGGGTAATAATCGCTTTCTTTATCGTACGTGTTTTAACTTGTTACTCTTGATTGTATCACTTAGATCATGATTTAAATACTTCCAGAATATAAAACATGATCTATATATCATATATATTTAGAATATAAATATGTATAATAGACATATATATGAAATGGAAAACACTGTTTATGGAGACGGTAGTCCATACGTACGCATAAACGTTGTTTTGATTTTCATACAGTATTGAACGGAAGTAAGTGAATAAGATATATGTAAGTACATAAATACTTATATATATAAATATATATATATCTCCATTAGAATTATTATTTCATATATTACATACTTATTAGTAATATATATTTTTATAATCGTCGATGAATGGTGAACTTGGAAATGAATCTCATCGCGTCGTGGAGATGGTAATCTGTACGTACGCACGAGCGAAAATATCATTATTTTGATATTAAAATCATATATAATTGGATGTTATATCATATATAAAAAATTCTTATCATGTTATATTTATTATTTACATAAAATACACATCATTATTAAACCCATCCAAATAATAATGTATTGAATGACAATTACACCACGACGTGGAGACGGTAAGCCGTACGTATGTACGTATGGTGATGTGTCATTCAAAGGGTGGATAGAATAATGAATTTGGTTGTAACATAATTATAATAACATCACAGTATATATAATATACTGGAGTTATTATTTTATAATGGAAACAATAAAGAAAAAGGAAGTGGAAGAAGAAAGGAACTTGAAAGAGGGTGGTGAAATCATTACCTCTTCTTCGGGTTCTTCATTTTGATTTGATCAAAAGGGCTCCTTAGGTTGGATTTCTAAAAAACTAAGGCCTCTATGTTGAAGTGAGGGAAGTTAGGAGGATTTTTGGATAGGGTTTGGCCGAACAAAAAGGCTTTTAAGGTATGAATAATTGGTTAGAGGTGGTGTCCTTTTATTAGGGGGAGGAGGGGCTCTTTAGGAAAAACTTAAAGTATTATTTTATAATAAATTTATATTCAGTTTATAATGGATAAAAATGAATTTATTTATATACTTAGGTGGTTATGGGTCGAAATATTCTAAACCAATAGGTTTTAGACAAGTTTAGGTTACCATTTTAACCTTATCTTTTAGATTTACCTCTTAGTTAAATAGTTTATCTTTTGTCGTGTCTTCTTGTATTCTTACTCTATATGGTTAATAAACTTACTCTAAACTTCCAAGAGAACCTCAAGTGGATCATTAATGACATATATAATATTATTTAAGCTCTTTGGCCGAACCTTACATTTTTATGAATATTATATCAACCAATAATATAGTATTTGTTTTAAATATTAATTTATGTCAATTTTGACACTATTTGGTATTTTGTTTTTTTGAAAGTCATCAGAACTTGATTACTTCAAACAAGATACATTTAATCATCCCTAAAATGACCTATTCACCTATAAAATTAGTTTATTTCATAAAAATTTTGAAATTATATTTATTTTAATATTTATAATATCATTTATTTGATTCTTTCATTAATGAGGTAATTACTGCATCATCAGTGTATCATTAATAAATTTAATTATTTAATCTTTAAAATTTATAAATAAAATACCATTATGTAGGAAATATTTTTGTCTTTATAATGAATATTTATAGTAGAATTTATCTTATGTGTAACCCTATATTAAAAATGTTTTAGTTATTAAACTTTGATTTTAACTCTTTTAACTCTTCATTGAATTAAATAATAATAAATGTCCTAATCTAATTAAAGTGGACCTAAATGATAATATTTTATTCTTAATGTTGTTTTTGGTCGAGATACACTTGTACAATATAATTAGTACATGTGTTAGGGTAATATTAATATCATTTTTACCCTTAATTGCCCTATTTACTTTTAACCGTGGTAAATAAAAGTAAAAGTTACTATTTACCAAAAATTATTTTTATCTTATTGAACCAAATTTTACTCCTTGATATTAACTGTGTCTCTCGGATTTTCGAAACTCCACTCAAAGAAGCAGTAAAATTAAGTTTTATGTGAATTTCCAAATTCTCCTAGGAGGTGGGTAAAAGACGATGAAAAGTTCAATAAAATTTTTATATATCTTAAATTATTATAAACTAACTCCAATTAATTACATTGAACTTATATAGCTATTATGTATCTATTTTGACATAAAATAAATTTAAATAAAATAAATAATTATTTAAATAAAAATTCGTTTTTAAACTATAACTCAGTGTTTTTCACTATTCATCAAAAATTGAAAGTTTTCAGAAAAATACCAAAAATTTACCCTAAGATAATTTTGATATTTAGAATTAAATAATGAATTCTATTTTACCAAATTCAAAACATATAAGTTGCATCTATTAATTTAAAATTAATTCTCATTGTCAAAATAAAAAGTGTGTTTTTAAGAAACAATAACTATCCAAAGATTGACACTTGTTTATGTCTGGTTTAAATGTGAAATTATGTCCAATGACCAACATTGGATTAAATTTTAAAAATATATTCTAAATATAATTTAAAACCACTCAAATTCATAATTTATCACTACTAATTATTTCGATTAAAAAAGTTGTTTTTAATTAAAATTTAGTAATTTTCACTATTCATCAAAATATGAAAGTTATCAGAAAAGTACCAAAAATTCACCCTAAGATAATTTCGATATTCCGAATCCAAAAATGAATTCCATTTTGAAAGATAAAATGTATAAAATTTCAAAAAGTGGGTATTACTATTCATAACGGCAACTTTGATTGGTCGCGGTGTGTTAGAATCTCGAAGTTGCGTATAATGCAAGCTATTGCATTATTCAAAGGGAAACGTACCATGGAAGATTGGGGTGTTACATTCTCCCCTCCTTCAATAAATTGTGTCCTCACAATTTTAAATTTTTCTTCGAAAATAAAAGGTTGAAAATAGAAAATATCTTTGTGGGAAAACCCACATCGAAAATTGGGTTAATAAAATTTAGTCTTAATAAGAGAAAAAGAGAAATGAAAGGGCCACCACCAAATTATGATATCGATTTGAAGAATATTGGTGGAAATTAGAGACACATAATTGGAGAAAAAACGTAAATATTTATAGGGAGTTATTGAGGTCATCAGTCACAAACAATTGTAGAATTGAGGGCCTCAAACCCATCAATCTATGATGATTTAAAATATCATTGGTTCAACAAAACATAAGGTATTAGGATAAAACATTTTTGGTTTTAAGATTCCTTAACTAATGTTTAAGAATTTATTTCTTCATAGAATAAGATAAGAAAAAAAGTATACTTGTCAAGTAGAGTTCCATCCTTTAACTAATTTCTACGACAAACTCATCTTTCACTCTAAAAGATAATAGAACTTTAAAAAATTCCATTTATCCTATTCGTATAGGGTTACAAAAAAATTGAATTTATAATTCATCTACCAGAACCTTTAAAAAAAACTACATTATTCAATCCAGGACATCACGTGGGTCAGTGGTAGGTGATACACCCTTGTCACCCTTCGGTTGCGGGTTCAAGTCTCGCGGCCTTGCCGGATGCGATGGGTTATCGCCCGACCTCCGGGTTGTCCTTTTTATAACAATCCAAAAATAATATTCAGAAATTATTTAACCTTAACAATTGTATCAAATGTAAAATATTATCCATTCCAACTTTTATACTTATCCAAATTACTTATGTCCAAACTCACAGTCCAAAATTTATAAGGAAGGTAAATATAATGAAGATCTTTTTTTTTCACGTAATAACATGTGAATAACTTCATAATGTATTCTTTTAAAATATGGTAACACCCTGAATTACCATAAAACCTTATTGATTACATTCATGCTCCCTTATTCCTTATAGAATACTGGATATATTCCTTATATCCAAAAACTTTGAATATTCCAATAATGATGAAATAAATATACCATTAATAAGTGCCAAGGTAGTCAAGAATATCTAATATAATTTATCCAAATAAACCATCTCTTATTCCAAAATTACTACCTCAGTATCAAGACCATATTAAGGATTACCTTTCCTTCAACCATGTATTTTAAAAAAATTGACCTTACTGTTGAGTCACTTTTCATAGTACCATATAATCTCAAATCCTCAATGAAATAGTACTGCAGTACAATCCTTATTTATCTCCATAATTCATATAACCAGTACATCATTGATACAACACTCAAATTAAATAATTCTTTAATAACAACATAAGAACACTAGTCATTCCTCTTCATCTGTGGTCGTATCATAACTTTATTATTATCCAATAACATCATTTGGGGCATACTATGACGATTTGAACATTGATTCAAGTAGTGTCCCCACTCCTTGAAGATGAAGCATTGTACATTTGAAACCTTTTTCTTAACCTCGCAATCATGAATGTGGTGTCCTTTTTCTTCACACTTATAACATACTCCCATTCCCTTAAAGCATTTTCTAGGTTGATTCTTTCCACAGTTATCACATATGGGAAAATCCTTCTTTACCTTCTTCCATTTATCTGTATTTCTCTCTACCATCCTTTTCTTCTCTGGCTTCCCTTCAAATCCATAGGACTCCAAAAACTCTTTACTTATATTATCAACACATGATACTATTTCTTCATATGATGATAATACATGGGAGACTATTTCCCTTCTAAATTCTGGCTTAAGACTATGAAAGATATGATTTTTCTTACTCTTTGGATCATGTGTATTGTTGGAGTTTTCATTCCTTCTACTGGGTACCATTTCTAAACAATGGCATACACTAGATTAGTTAATGAATAGAAATACCTAATCCCAAACTTGTTAAACACTTAACATAAATTGAACAGTTTATGGATATAATCCATAATCATAAAAATATTTTCTTTGAGGATGTATATACTCATAAAACCTTCATAATGGTTTGTAAAGAAAATGAGAATTATCATAAGCATATCCCCCGGGAGTGTCGTAACCAAGAGTGCAACAAGGCCCGTTTTCGTGCACCAGTTCCCGTTCGAGTCTAGCTCAAAGCGGTGTTTTCGGGTTTTACCCCTAGGTACATGTGTTCCATAGCCACCTCTACCTGCTCGTATCCAGACAGGGATTTATTGCTTGGAAAACTCACAAAATCTCTAAAATACCAAAATTCTAGAAAGTTATTCTATAATAATCCTCAAAGTCTATCTTAGGGCGATGTGATCTAATTAGAGTTTATCTAAATATAGTTTCCAAGTTTATTTCTAAACTTCCTCTGATACCAACTGTAACGCCCCGACCCCAGTTACCCAGAGTCGGTGAATTATTTTAATACATTAGCATGATTACAAGGAATCAAGTCCCGAAGGACTGATCAATTTATCCGTCTTATAAAATAGATTATATACATGAACATTACATTACACTTTCTAACATACAACACATCATAAATAATCCTTTGAGAACGCCATTGTTCCCTTAGCTTAACTCTGCTTCTTAATCATAAAACACTTCTTGGGATCCTGGGAAAAATAAAACATAGAAAGGGGTGATCTCAGATGCTCAGTAAGGGTAAATAATTTAGCGGAAGCTATAAACTTTTAAATCAAGATGTGTAATAAAAACAACAGCCTTTTTTAAACATAAACTTGAACATAACATGGTAAAAATAAATCAAACATTACCATATAAACATACACATGGATATTCTACTAATCAAATAATCACATGTAATAAAATAATTTCATAATGATAGAATGCATAATTATGAACTTTAATTTTTGTGTCAAGGCCTCGTGCCAAGACCTAAGGGATAACTGTAACCGGAACCCAACTCGGAGATCCTCTGTAACCGGAATCCAACCCAGAGTGCCTCTAATAACCGGACACCAACCTGGAGTGCCTCTAATAACCGGACACCAACCTGGAGTGCCTCTAATAACCGGACACTAACCCGGAGTTCCTCTAATAACCGAACACCAACCCGGAGGGCTTACTTTTACTGGTCCCCAACCCGGAATATACTATTCCAACACATTCATCTTAAGAAAAGGTTGAGATATAACATAAAATTTCGTATTAAAACTAACTTACGAAATGTCAATACTTTAACCATAAACCATAAATGACATAAAAATAACTCATCCACAGTCAAACACATCACAAAACCTTCAGTACAATATGGAAGTTTTTTATCATAATAACTCAACTTCAAATAAGCTTAAAATCCATCAAAGGATGTTGACATAGATGAAATTTTTTTGTAAAAGTCTTTGAGAGAAATATCCCTTTTTCATGAAAACATTTAAAAGTTACACAATTTTGAAAGGAAGAAATTTAAATAAATTTTTGAATCAAAGTGTCCCATACCACTTTGAAACTTTTTAAAGGAATTAACATTTTTAAAACATTCATGTCCATATAAATAAATCTTTAAAAACCATTTTGAAAACATGGACATTAAAGAGAATGATTTAGAAGAATAAATATTTAAAACATTTAAAATGATGTTTTAGTAAAAAGTCCCTTAAAAATAATCCCTTTGAAAACACTTTTATGAAATATGGACATTGATAATAAATATGTCCTAGTAGATACTTATGTAAAAACAACCTCGGATAATAAAGAGATTGTGAAATTAACCCTTACCAATTTGGTAACTTACGAAACATACACCCCATGAAAGAGGTATCATAAAATGAATATGTAAATACACATAAATTAAAATGTATTACACAAAGAATACAATTATGGTCAGTAAATACACCACACAAAAGGTAATAGAGGCAATATGGCATGAATCTTACGGGAATAAGGAGTAAGATGAAAACCCCTTACCTTGCACTTTCCTTTAGTCGAGGATACGTTTAACCTCATGTATGAAGACTATAGTAAGTTATTAAATTATACCAGAACCATATTAATGTTTATAATATCATAAATTATTCATTTATGACTTTATACTACCCATTTAATAATAATTTCCATGTTATATTAATATTTTGGGTAATAATCGCTTTCTTTATCGTACGTGTTTTAACTTGTTACTCTTGATTGTATCACTTAGATCATGATTTAAATACTTCCAGAATACAAAACATGATCTATATATCATATATATTTAGAATATAAATATGTATAATAGACATATATATGAAATGGAAAACACCTTTTATAGAGACGGTAGTCCGTACGTACGCATAAACGCCGTTTCCGTTTTCATACAGTATTGAACGGAAGTAAGTGAATAAGATATATGTAAGTACATAAATACTTATATATATAAATATATATATCTCCAGTAGCATTATTATGTCATATATTACATACTTATTAGTAATATATATTTTTATAATCGTCGATGAATGGTGAACTTGGAAATGAATCTCATCGCGTCGTGGAGACGGTAATCCGTACGTACGCACGAGTGAAAATATCATTATTTTGATATTAAAATCATATATAATTGGATTTTATATCATATAAAAAAAATCCTTATCATTTTATATTTATTATTTACATCAAATACACATCATTATTATACCCATCCAAATAATAATGTATTGAATGACAATTACACCACGACGTGGAGACGGTAAGTCGTACGTACGTACGTATGGTGACATGTCATTCAAAGGGTGGATAGAATAATGAATTTGGTTGTACCATAATTATAATAACATCACAGTATATAGAATATACTAGAGTTATTATTTTATAATGGAAACAACAAAGAAAAAGGAAGTGGAAGAATAAAGGAACTTGAAAGAGGGTGGTGAAATCATTACCTCTTCTTCGGGTTCTTCATTTTGATTTGATCAAAAGGGCTCCTTAGGTTGGATTTATAAAAAAACAAATGCCTCTAGGTTTAATTGAGGGAAGTTAGGAGTATTTTTGGGCAGGGTTTGCCGAAACAAAAGGCTTTGAAGGTATGAATAATTGGTTAGAAGTGGTGTCCTTTTATAAGGGGGAGGAGGGGCTCTTTAGGAAAAACTTAAAGTATTATTTTATAATAAATTTATATTCGGTTTATAATGGCTCAAAATGAATTTATTTCGAGACTTAGGTGGTTATGGGTCGAAATATTCTCAACCAATAGGTTTTAGATAAGTTTAGGTTACCATTTTAACCTTATCTTTTAGATTTACCTCTTAGTTAAATAGTTTATCTTTTACCGTGTCTTTTTGTATTCTTACTCTATATGGTTAATAAACTTACTCTAAACTTCCAAGAGAACCTCAAGTGGATCATTAATGACATATATAATATTATTTAAGCTCTTTGTCCGAACCTTACATTTTTAGGAATATTATATCAACCAATAATATAGTATTTGTTTTAAATATTAATTTATGTTAATTTTGACACTATTTGGTATTTTATTTTTGTGAAAGTCATAAGAACTTGATTACTTCGAAAAAGATACATTGAATCATCCCTAAAATGACCTATTCACCTATAAAATTTTTGGATGTCATAAAAATTTTGAAATTATATTTATTCTAATATTTATAATAGCATTTATTTGATTCTTTCATTAATAAGGTAATTGCTGCATCATCAGTGTATCATTAATAAATTTAATTATTTAATCTTTAAAAATTATAAATAAAATACCATTATGTAGGAAATCATTTTGTCTTCCTAATTAATATTTATAGTAGAATTTATCTTATGTGTAACCCTATATTAAAAATGTTTTAGTTATTAAACTTTGAATTTAACACTTTTAACTCTTCTTTGAATTAAATAATAATAAATGTCCTAATCTAATTCAAGTGGAACAAAGTGGTTCATATTTTATTCTAAAGTTGTTTTTGGTCGAATTATACTTATCCAATAGAATTAGGACATGTGTTAGGGTAATAATAATATCATTTTTACCCTTAATTACCCTATTTACTTTTTACCGTGGTAAATAAAAGTAAAAAGTTACTATTCACCAAAAAAATATTTTTATCTTATTGAACCACATTTTACTCCTTGATATTAACCATGTCTATTGGATTTTAGAAATTCCACTCATAGAAGCGGTAAAATTAAGTTTTATGTGAATTTGCAAATTCTCCTAGGAGGTGGGTAAAAGACGGTGAAAAGTTCAATAAAATTTTTATATATCTAAAATTATTATAAGCTGACTCAAATGAATTACATTTAACTTATATAGGTATTATGTATCTATTTTGACATAAAATAAATTTAAATAAAATAAATAATTATTTAAATAAAAATTTGTTTTTAAACTATAACTCAGTGTTTTTCACTATTCATCAAAAATTAAAAGTTTTCAGACAATTACCAAAAATTTACCCTAAGCTAATTTTGATATTCCGAATTGAATAATGAAGTTTATTTTACCAAATTCAAAACATATAAGTTGAATTTATTAATTTAAAATTAATTCTCGTTGTCAAAACAAAAAGCGTGTTTTTAAGAAATAATAACTATCAAAAGATTGACACTTGTTTATGTCTGGTTTAAATGTGAAATTATGTCCAATGACCAACATTGGATTAAGTTGTAAAAATATATTCTAAATATAATTTAAAACCACTCAAATTCATAATTTATCACTATTAATTATTTCGATTAAAAAAGTTGTTTTTAATTAAAATTTAGTAATTTTCACTATTCATCAAAATATGAAAGTTATCAGAAAAGTACCAAAAATTAACCCTAAGCTAATTTTGATATTCCTAATCCAAAAATGAAGTCAATTTTGAAAGATAAAATGTATAAAATTTCAAAAAGTGGGTATTACTATTCATAACGGCTACTTTGATTGGTTGCGGTGTGTTAGAATCTCGAAGTTGCGTACAATGCAAGTTGTTGCATTATTCAAAGGAAAACATACCATGGAAGCTTGGGGTGTTACAGTATACTCATGAAATTGAAAGGTTTTTTCATACACAACCATGGGGAAAGATTATAAATGTGTATAAAAACTGGCAATGTGTTGTGCAAAGTAAGCATCTGCCCAAACGGATTAAAACTATCACATGAAAGACCTAGCCTCACATTACGCACGTCAGCTGCAAAATCAAGATGTCGAGCATCAAATCTCTTCCATGCAAATCCATCTTCAGGATGAACCAACTCATCATTAGTCTTCTTTCTCTCGGTATCATGCCATCTCATTTTTATTGATATGTCATCAGACATAAAAAGATTCTGGAGTATGGGGATCAATGGAAAGTGTAAGAATCCAGTTTTTACTACGGAATACTTTGGAATATTCTTGATGATATTCCAGAGCAGCGCCTTCAGACAGCGTGCGATTCCGAGCCCCGGAGTGGCCGGAATTAAATTTTCAGTGCATTCACACTGGAAATGACAAATAAATGGGATAACTCCTAAACGGTGATCCGTATCAGGGATCCAAGTGCACTGATGGGTCCGGAATGGGGTTTTTACCCTAGTAATGACATAAAACTTGTCATCGCGGGATGTTTGGACCCCTCGCTCGCTCTTGGAACGTTAAACGGATAAATTAAATAATTAATTTAATCGTTTAATGGTGAAACTCAAGTATCTCTTAAACGGTGGATCGTATTGAAAAACCGAGGGCACCGTTGAGTTCATAGAGTGTCGTTTACCCTAGGAGGGGTATAAGTTTTGTGGGCGCGGGCCGTCTGTGAAAAATGGCCCCAGGGGCGTTTTCGTAATTTGGCAGCTTCAGGCGCTAAGTTTAATAACTTTCGAATGGGGTCTCGGATTAAAATTATGAGATTGTCGTTGTGCTCGGGAGGTGGTTTTTACCCTAGGGGGATCTTAATCTTGGTCGCGCCAGAAGGTTTGGACGCGGGTGTTTTAGGGGTCGGGACTTTTAATTAAAGAGTTTATTTATTTAAACTCTCCCCTCCTCCCCTTCCTCCCCATTGAACCCCCTTGTCAAGACCCGACCCAACAGGGCTCGAGCCGCGACTCCCCAAGCCCGCCTCTAAAAGGTCAGGGGCTGGCGACCAGCGCCGAGTAGGCTATCACACACATGGGAGGCATTAGCCTAAGGTACCTGTACACACGCACCCACAAACACCTCCATGCAACAATGCAGAGATATAGAACTGAAAAGTAAAAACATGCATACAATCTATCTCAAACCAGAGTTCAATAGTAAAAGTACAAAAGGGCAAAATAGGGCCCACCAAAAGAAAACCACAAAGCGCGTCCAACCTGCTCTGGAGAAGGGGAACGCTGCCACAAACACCCGCCGGAAAGCTTCCTCAGCACAGCTCCGGTAAACACCCCGGTCAACTCGCTCACTAAGCTCCGCCTGCTCCGGGTCCTCCTGGGACTCCGTCAAAAGGCCTGTGGTCTGCACAAGACACAAACATGTGCGGGCAAAGCCCGTGCAGGGGTGAGTATAAACATACTCAGTAGGCACCCCAAAAACCCAAAACCCAAGGGAGCAACTGAAAGGCATCAGTCCGCTCAACCCAGCCAGAGGGAACCCAGATGAGAGAGAAACTTCATCTCGTGACCATCCTCGGCTAAACACAACTAGTCAGCTCAGGTCAGGTGTATGCCCATACATACACCTTGAACAATCCAGATATACTCAGCTCACGCCACAAAGCCACAAGAGGTACCAACCTCATCACCAGCAACTGTCTCAACCAGGAGAGTACACCCCATGGTCAATGTCATACCAGATGACAATCATCATAGAGATACACTCCATCGGGTCCCAAACAAACATCTCAGACGCTCACCCGAGATACCACGCTCGTCGGATAACATCACTGAGGAAACATCGTTGAAACAACAAAACCTCCAAACTCCTCGGATAGGGGATCGCCGCTAGGGTCCTCTAGGGGATACCAAGACCCACTCCGGTAGACGTAGCTCACAGATAGGGGATCACTCCCAGGGTCCGCTGGGGGATACCATGACCTGATCTGGTATACGTAGTTCTCACAAATAGGGGATCACACCCAAGATCCGTTGGGGGATACCACAACCCGATCTGGCACTCGACAGAAACTTCACACTCAGATAGAGGATCATCATCCATATAAAAATGGTCACGACGATACCGGAACCCTATCTGGTATAACTCACGATGTAGGGGATCGAACCGACGATGTCGCAACCCTACCGAAACCATGCGCTGAGTAGGGGATCGCATAACCAACGATACTGTAACCCTACTATACACCTCATGATGAGTAGGGGATCGTATACCCGACGATACCACAACCCTACTGAGCACGGACCACTGCGTAGGGGATCATATTCCCGATGATGCCACAAACCCTACGGGGTTAACCTGCTAGATAGGGGATCACCGCCCGTGAATAAGCGGTCACAGCGATACCAAGAACCCGATCTAGGGAAAAGATGCTAGAGGATCTTGCTCCGGGCCCACCGGAGGGATGCCACAACTCTAACAGTTTAAACATCCCATCGACAGGATCACAAACCCATACAAAGGTTGTGATACCACACGAACCCTCGTAGGAACGAACCAAGGGAGAACCCTCAACCACTGCTGGTCCAAACGTCGCTAACCCGAGCGACCCGCCACAACGCCACACTGCGCACCTCCTAAGCCAAAACCGAGGCCACCATCGCGTTCCACGCGGAAAAACATGCAGGATAGGCTGTTTACTCGCCCGAAATGGAGCACCGGTGAAAAAGGCACTATTCACTATAGCTAGCTCGTGCGGGGCCCACACAACGATCCTGAAACCCATCGAGCGGATCACACCACGGTGATCCCCTCGAAAAAACAAGCGGAATCGGCTACTCGCTCGTCCGAAACGGACACCCGGTGAAAAAGACACTATTCACCGAAGCCCAGCTCAGGTGGGGCCCACGCTTGGATTCCTAAACTCATCGAACGGAATGCACCATTGCGTTCCTCTCGGAAAAACACACAGGATCGACTATTCATCCGCCAAAATCGGACTCCTGGTGCAAAAGCTGCGTTTCTCCGCAAACGCCAAAACCCAGCCTCATGGGGCCCACACCCCGTTCTCAGTCCCAACACCCGGAAACCATCTCAAAAAGTCTGTCGTACCATCAGGGTCTCAACGCCACTGACGGCAAGTCAATCGGACGCTCCGGGTAGAAGTTACAACGGCCCGAAGTCGTAAAATAATAAAATAATATTATTTTATACGACGTTTCTAACTCCTGGGCCACGATCCTGAACCCTTAAACCCTCAAAGTGAGTTCAAAAGTTCCGTCTCGATGCAAGGAGCGCGTCGCCGCAAACGTCTCGCAAATCGGAGTTACGGTTTGCGAGTTACGGGGGTTTAAAGAACCCCCGGAAAATCCTGGCCGGACCACCGCCAACCTCGCCGGAAACCACCGCGCCGCCGCCGGATTCCGCCGCGCCGCCGCAACCGCTGCCGGAAACCGCCGCCCCGCCGCCGTGCCATCGCAGGATTCCACCATGGCCGCCGCCCCTCATCGCCGGAAAACCGGGTTTTCGCCGGAAAACTTCCGGGAGCCACCGGGAGCACCCCGGTGCTCCAAATTCAGATCGGAAAAAAGATTCGGAAAGCTCGGGACCTAAACTATACAACCCATATGAAAATTTAAAGAAAAACAACACAAAAACGGGATCCGGGATTGTAAAACTCAAACCGCCTACCTGTTGGCGGATCGCCGAAGCTTCGGGTGCAGAACGACGCCTGCGACGCGCTGGAGCTCGATCTGCTGACGATCGGTGCTGAAAACGGACGCCCGGAGCTCAAATCGGCGAAGAACGGAGAGGGGAGGGGGTGGTTCAGTCTGCTGCGCGTTGGAGGTGAGTGGGGAGGAGATGAAATGAAATTGTTTTTTTTTTAAACATTCATTTAAAACAACGCCCCTGACTCTGCGCCCAACGCAGACAAAGTTAAGGTCACCCCTAAGGTAAACGCGCCGTTCTGAACGCAACGGCGGACTCGGATTTGCGATCCGAGACTCCGTTCAGAAGTTATTCGAGCTGGCGCTCATAAATGGAATTTTCCACTTATTTACGAAAACGCCACTGGTGGCGTTTCTCACCGCAGGCCCGCGCCCGCAATGTTTACACCCCGCCTAGGGTAAACGGCACGTTCTGGACGCAACCGTGCCCTCAGATTCCCGTTCTGAGCTACTGTTTAGGAGATATCACACCCCCACCACGTGCATAGTATAAAAATACTTAATATTTTTATAAAATTAATTCTAGGCACACCGGGCCTCAGAATCGCACGTCGTCTTCGCGCCTAGCTCTGGAATTCTTCGAAGAAATATCCCAAAGTCTGACAGGGCCAAAAACCCGATTCGCTACACCCCTGGAGAAACCCCTCCCCTCTCCTCCTCCATCTCCGGTGAGGCGACTCCGGCGAGGTGCGGTGATGCCGAAAGATCGACGCGAAGCTCCGGGAGAAGCCCAGCGAGGTAGGAGGTTTTGTTGCGTTTTCATTTCTGAACCGCCCTTTGAATTCAATTTTATGCGTCGATTTGATGTTTAATCTTCGATCAAAGCCCGTAGATGCGTAGTATGTTTTCTGTTCTTCCCATCTCTTTTTTGGATCGAAAATCCGAGTTTGGAGATGATCGCAAAACCCCGCCGAAGTTTGCGGGTTTTGGGGTTTTGCGGCGGCAGCGCGGGGGTCCGGGGAGCTCCGGTGCGGCAGCAGCGGCAGCGGGCGCTGGGGGCGACGGCGAGCGGCAGCGGGCGCTGAGGGTGTCTGCGGGCGTCTGCGGGTGTCGCGGCATGAGGCGGCAGCCGCTCTTCAGGGGGTCAGCGGTCGTCAGGGCGAGGGGGCGGCGTCAGGAGGAGGTCGGGGCTCAGGCGGAGCGCCTCGGCGAGGCGGCGGTCACCAGGGAGCGGCGACCGCGGGGTCGCGGCGCGCGACCCCCGTGCGGCAACAAAGACCCGTGCCACACAAGTCTTCACGCGACTGTCACGACAGGCCCTCGTGGTCGGTCTGCGCGCGGACCGCGAGTCTACGGCCGGTCCAGCCCCAGGGGGCTTGCCCCCTCGGTTTTCGGACACCCATATTTTCCGCTATGGGTGTCCGTTTTGAGTGTCGTCTGCAACGGTGGAACCGTATCGACGAGGCGAACTTTTTTGGGATGGTTTTGGGAATTTTTAATTCCCGAAATGAGGGGCCTCGGTGGTGCGACACGTACGTCGAGGGGATTGTCATTTTTTCGGGGAAACTTGTTTTGGACGGCGCGGACGCGTCCGACGCTCGATTTAAGCGTCGTCAGTGGCGTTGGGACCCTGGCACCGAGGCGGAGCTTTCCAGAGTGGTTTCAGGCATTGAGGCTGAAGTTGAGGCGTGGGCCCCACGACCCGTCTTTTGAGCTGCGTGCAGCGTTTCACAACTTTTTCATCGGACGTCCGTTCGGGGCGTGCGAGCAGTCGTTTCTGGATATTTTTATGAGGGGATTGCAACGGTGCAATCTTTCAGCTCTAATTCAGCACGATGGTGCGGGGCCCACGAGGGCCATTTGGGCACCGACGGTGATTTTCCATCTTTATCACCAGGCGACCGTTTTGGACAAGTGAATAGTCCATCTTGTGTGCTTTTTTCGAGAGGATCACAACGGTGCGATCCGTTCGTTGTGTTTTGGGACCAGGTTGCGGGTCCCACGAAGCGTCGCTCGTGTGCAGTGCGCCGGAATGCATCTTTTTCTCTGGATATCCGTTGCACTCAAGTGAGTAGTGCTTTTGACGTGTTTTCCCGAGGGGATTGCAATGGTGCGATGTGCCTGACTATTTTCGGGGTTGAGGCTCGGGATCATGGGACGTCGTTCGGGCGTGAGGCGGTGTTGGTAAATTTTCCGTCGGATATCCGTTTGAGGTGATTGAGTAGTCTATCTCGCATGTTTTTCTGCGAGGATTACAACGGTGCGATCTATTTGGTTGTGCGGAGCCTTATACGCGATCTTATTAAATGTGGAAATGTGAAGGTGCCCTGGGGGCGGTTCTTCTACTGTGTTTGTAGCGGACCCTTGGCGTGTGATCGCGTGCACTCTCGTGTGAGTGAAGTGATGCTTGAACAGATGTGGTGGGTCATGTCCCAGTCGTTGAGGCGGAAAGTTGGAGATGTTACGTCACGCCTTCGCGTTGACGTTGGGTGTCGTGTGCACGATAGCCTTAGGTCTGGAGACGTGGTATACTCTGGGAGTATACGGGAATGCTTGGAGGTACACATTGGAGATTTTTGTACCTGAGAACGTTTGTACGCAGGGTTAGGGTTGAGATGGGGCCACACGTTGTATAGCATCCCGCCTTTTTATCACATAAACTTTCATTACATTTTACAAAACCAAGGATCTTTAAGGTTTAGTGTCTTGGAGACCAGGAACTTAAAACATGAAAACATAAAAAAAAATCTTCTTAAACACTTGAAAGTATTCTCCTTATGTTCATCCTAGGTTCATTACTGCATCTCATAACCTGGGGACATACATCAAAAGAAAGGGTGAGCAGAAGTCCCAGTAAGGGAAACAAGGGGAAACATTTAACATGCAAACTTGAGATACATCAACAATATCATGAAAAAGAACTTTAAGGGATGAGAAAAAAATAATGAGGCATATCATAATAAATATAACATATTTCATAACTTGAAGATGTGGCTACAACATTTAAAAAAGACAATAATTTCTGTTTCACCAAGGTCCATCCCCAAGGTGTCAATAAAAATTACCAAGGTTATTCACCAAGGTATCAGTCTAAATTGTCATCTCTAGAGATTAAGTCTTTACCCAATGCATTGGAGTGCTATCAGGGCGTACCCTTAAATTTGCCTTTATTATCATGTGATCCACATATATAATCATTAATCATTTCATAAAAAACCCATATATCATAAAATAAATGGGTTTCATTTCATAATCATAACGTTTTAAAAACTACTTTAAAGACATGATCTTTATGTCACTTTAAACCCACGAAAAGGGAAAGCGGGTCTCATGTATGTAAATCCCAAAATTTAAAATAGAACATTTTGGTATATATTTGAATACACCTTTATAAGAAAGATCTTTGAGTATTCACTTAATAAAATAAATGAATTTGAGAATAAGAGAGAGACATTTTGAGATGAAAATTCTGCAGCATAACGGCTATGTTACGAGGTTTTAGAAAACATTGAAAAGAGAGGGGAAATGGGTCACCCACTCACAAATGATCCATAAAAAAGTAGAGGGACAGAATATAAAGGATTTAAGAACATGGTAATTAAATTTTAAAGACATACCATATGAAATGAAGAACATTAAAGGAAGACAAAAATAAGATTTCTCTTATGAAAATTCGGCAGCCTAACGGCGTCACTTAACCTTCAACAAAAATGATTTGACGAGATCAAATAGGGTCTCTCATAATATGAAAATAAAAGTTAATTATTATAGATATAGATATCATATCCCAACATAATAAAAAGTAACTTTAAATACTTGACATGAAAGTATAACATTGAAAAAAGATAAAGGTGAAAGAATCCCTAAAAAATTCGGCAGCCTAACGGTGCCACTTAAACTTCAACAAAAATAAATTGACGAGATAAAATAGGGTCTCTCATCATATGAACATAAAAGATCAGTATGATAGATTTAGAGATAATACCCCAAAATGATAAAAAGGAACTTTAAAGACTTGACATGAAAGTAGAACTTTGAAAAATGAGAAAGGTGAAAGAATCCCTTAAAAAATCGGCAGCCTAACGGCGCCACTTAAACTTCAACAAAAATGAATTGATGAGATCAAATAGAGTCTCTCATAATATGAACATAAAAGATCAGTATTATAGATTTATATATCATACCCCAACATAATAAAAAGGAACTTTAAAGACTTGAAATGAAAGTAGAAATTTGAAAAATGAGAAAGGTGAAAGAATCCCTTAAAAATTCGGCAGCCTAACGGCGCCACTTAAACTTGAACAAAAATGAATTGATGAGATCAAATAGGGTCTCTCATAATATGAAAATAAAAGATCATTATGATAGATTTATAGATCATACCCCAACATAATAAAAAGTAACTTGAAATACTTGACATGAAAGTAGAACTTTGAAAAATGAGAAAGGTGAAAGAATCCCTTAAAAATTCGGCAGCCTAACGGCGCCACTTAAAATTCAACAAAAATGAATTGATGAGATAAAATAGGGTCTCTCGTCATATGAACATAAAAGATCAGTATTATAGATTTAGAGATCATACCCCAACATAATAAAAATGAACTTTAAATACTTGACATGAAATTAGAACTTTGAAAAATGAGAAAGGTGAAAGAATCCCTTAAAAATTCAGCAACCTAACGGCACCACTTAAACTTCAACAAAAATGAATTGATGAGATCAAATATGGTCTCTCATAATATGAACACAAAATATCAGTATGATATATTTAGATATCATACCCCAACATAATAAAAAGGAACTTGAAAGAATTGACATGAAAGTAGAACTTTGAAAAATGAGAAAGGTGAAAGAATCCCTTAAAAATTCGGCAGCCTAACGGCGCCACTTAAAATTCAAAAAAAATGAATTGATGAGATCAAATAGGTTCTCTAATCATATGAACATAAAAGATCATTATTATAGATTTATAGATAATAACCCAACATAATAAAAAGGAACTTTAAAGACTTGACATTAAAGTAGAACTTTGAAAAATGAGAAAGGTGAAAGAATCCCTTAAAAATTCGGCAGCCTAACGGCGCCACTTAAACTTCAACAAAAATGAATTGATGAGATAAAATAGGGTCTCTAATCATATGAACATAAAATATCAGTATGATAGATTTAGAGATCATACCCAAACATAATAAAAATGAACTTGAAAGACTTGACATGAAAGTAGAACTTTGAAAAATGAGAAAGGTGAAAGAATCCATTAAAAATTCGGTAGCCTAACGGCGCCACTTAAACTTCAAAAAAAATGAATTGATGTGATAAAATAGGGTATCTCATAATATGAACATAAAAGATCATTATTATAGATTTAGAGACCATACCACCAACATAATAAAAAGGAACTTGAAATACTTGACATGAAAGTAGAACTTTGAAAAATGAGAAAGGTGAAAGAATCCCTAAAACATTCGGCAACCTAACGGTGCTACTTTAACATTCTTAAAATGAAAAGATGAGAGAAAGAGGGGGTCTCTCATAATATGAACATGAAAAGGGAATTAATATGAATATAAAAGAACGTCCTTCAGCATAAGAGCATGGATCATAAAAGAAATTACATAAAAGAGATTACTTGAAAAGAAAGAGAGAGGTTGGATCCCTTACCTTAAACGTAACTCTTAAAACTCAAAGTTTGGGACCTTGAGGGATTGGGGGCACCTTGGTAGGACTCCTTGGGAGGTAATGAAACCAGATCTTCATTGGGGGAGAGTTGGGAGTCGAATGGATGAGAGGGTGACTTGGTATTTATAGGGAAAGTGAGGGGACAAGGCATTAATGGCCAAGGGACACCTCATTAGTGGTTTTGGCAAAACCATGGGCTTGCCCATGGTATTTGCCCATGGTATTGGCCACTTGGGACACCTCATACCTTATATTACTATTCATAAGTCTACCATATTTATTACATACTTAATACATCATTTAATGATGTCATTAAACACCCGTAACTTAAAAACTGTATTTTCACTATTCATCGAAAATTCAATTTTTTCAGAAAAATCCCCAAAAATAACCTTAACATAATATCGATGATCTGAGTTCAAAAATGAAATCCATTTTATAAAAATATTTTTCTAAATATTTTTAATTAAATTTTTAATTAAAAAACACTATTCACCCGAAAAAACTAATACTTGACTAATAATTTATGAAACCGTTATTTAACCATTTTATTGAATCACATTACTTAATCAAGGTGCCTAGATTATATTAATGCTTTATTTAAGTGATATTACTAATCCATTTGGTCACATTACTAATCCTAAGCATAAAATCACTATTCATAATTTACTATTCATCAAAAATTAAGTTGATCTTATTAGACTCTAAATTTCGTACTGAACATAATTGTAGAATACAATTTTTTGAAAATCATTACACATTTTTAATTATTTAAGGTTTACATAAACATTTTTTAAAATAACCTTTCTCTAAAATTCACCAAAAATATGCATACTATATTTATCCGGACATTTGAAAATTCATGAACTTCATCATAAGAATAAATCAAAAAATTTATTTAAAACAAAGGATTACACAAGGAAATTACGGTCTTCTTACATAGCCCCTTATCACACCAGCATAGGACCTAAGTGTAAGGTGTGCTAAGGTGATAGAATCTGATGGAGGCTCGGCCAACATCGCATGTGTAGTAATTTTTATCAGTTTGAACTTCTCGCGAAGGCGATTCCGTTCTAGCTTTACACGATGAAGTTCGACTTGGGTTTGGTCCCGAGTAAAGCCCAGTGGGGCTACCTCCTTCCCAAGTTCTATTAGATGGGTTTCGATCGGTCCAAGACTACTGGGTGAGGCCATCAAATCTTCTTTCTATATTAATTAACCAAGATCACTTGTATTTAGAGACAAAAGAAAATTAAACTTTTAGTTTCTAGCGGTCATATTGATCAATGGGCATATAACAGTCAAAACCCAACAGTCTCATTTTAATTATACTCATGTTATAAAGTGAAACAGTTTTGTTGAGTATGAAAAATAAAATAAAACACAAAATTAGGAAACAAGATTTATTCAAAATTTCGGGTCGTTACAATCTTCTCCCCTTAAGAAATTGCATCCTCACAATTTTTAAAATTGGGTTTTGAAATTTCATTGAAAGTCTCACATCGGAAAAAGAGTCAGGTACCCTATTACTTTAAAAGAAAGAAAAGGAAGTACAAAGGCCCCCCGATTTAACCCATACTAGGATTCCATGTAGGAAAACATGGATATGGAAGAAAAAACAAAGGGTCAAGTTCTGAGGGAGAGTGATAGAAAACATGATTAGGATAAAGTTAACCACAAGAAAATCACAAACTTATGATGTGTGTAAACTATCTTTGATTACCCAGTAGGAAGCTTAAACCAACAACATTTTTGTTTTACGTTCCTTTTAATAATTTTGAGGAATTCATTTACTACATAGAATAAAAACATAAGAAAATATACATACCTTCTAGTAGAGTTTCATCCTTTAATAAGTTTCTACCAAAACTAATCTTTTCTCCAAATGACGAGCATTCAAAACTACTTGGTCTCATCAAAGCACAAGAATCATATTATAGAGAATCACATAATCCACCAAAGATTAACTATCTATTTCTTATATCTTTAAACATTATCCCAAAAACAGAAAGGGTAAGATAAAACGACTCTTCCAAAAGAAAGAACCCTAGAGGAAGGAAAACTAATTTAAATCTTCAAAGTTCCACAGTACTACCCAAAGTTCATCATAGACCATTCCATAAATAACTGTTCTTAAAATTCCTCAAAATAAACCAAACTAATATTGAAACCCAAATACAAGAAGGATTTGATAACATAGTCTTCCAAAATAAACTTCATTGTTCATCTCCAAACAACATCAACCACTCCTAACATCTTATAACAAAAGTAGCTAACCTAAACATATTTTACCCAAGATAGGTTAATAATTTCCATAAGTAACCTAAATTACTATAAGTCCACCTTAAATTCATCGATTCTTCAAAATATAAGTCAACCTTTACTCCTCAATGAAAATACCGTAGTAATCTATTTACCTCGATCATATAGGGTCCCCAAAATAGTGAACGTATTCCAAAATAATAATCATCTTTTAATCCCCTAATAATCTTTGTCATATTAATACGACAATCGTCACATTTCCTATCACATTGGTTTTTGGGACATGTTCTTCCATTTCCCACCATTAACTAAGAAAAGAAATTATAATTGGGGGATTAAATATTTATCCAATAATCATGAAAAGGAAATTAAATAATATAAGGATAACTTGTAGAAGAAAATTATACCCTAACTTGTGATCCCCTAGGTTTCAAACTAGTCTATCCATGATCATATATTCTTATGTGAATATTTATTTTATTTTATGTTTGTTCCTTTAATAATGGTCCATACTAAGCTTATGAATTTACCAAAGCATATCCCCCGGGAGTGTCGTAACCAAGAGTGCAGCAAGGCCCGTTGTCGTGTACCAGTTCCCGTTCGAGTCTAGATCAAAGCGGTGTTTTCAGGTTTTAACCCTATGTACATATGTTCCAGAGCCACCTCTACCTGCTCGTATCCAGACAGGGATGTATTTTCTTGGAAACCCCTTACTCGTTACTCACCAAAATACCAGGAAGATTTCCTTTATTTAAACTTTTCTATAGGGTTCTTCCTAAAGTTTTCATATCCTAATTTCCACAAATAACTAAACCATCATTTGATACCAACTATATCATCCCGCCTTTTTATCACATAAACTTTCATTACATTTTACAAAACCGAGGATCTTTAAGGTTTAGTGTCTTGGAGACCAGGAACTTAAAACATGAAAACATAAAAAAAATTCTTCTTAAACACTTGAAAGGATTCTCCTTATGTTCATACTAGGTTCATTAATGCATATCATAACCTGGGGACATACATCAAAAGAATGGGTGAGCAGAAGGCCCAATAAGGGAAACAAGGGGAAACATTTAACATGGAAACTTGAGATACATCAACAATGTCATGAAAAAGAACTTTAAGGGATGAGAAAGAAATAATGAGGCATATCATAATAAAAATAACATATTTCATAACTTGAAGATGTGTCTACAACATTTAACAAATACAATCATTTCTATTTCACCAAGGTCCATCCCCAAGGTGTCAATAAAAATTACCAAGGTTATTCACCAAGGTATCAGTCTAAATGGTCATCTCTAGAGATTAAGTCTTTACCCAATGCATTGGAGCGCTATCAGGGCGAACCCTTAAATTTGACTTTATTATCATGTGAGACACATATATCATCATCAATCATTTCATAAACAACCCATATAGCATAAAAGAAATGGGTTTCATTTCATAATCATAACGTTTTAAAAACTGCTTTAAAGACATGATCTTTATGTCACTTTAAACCCACGGAAAGGGAAAGTGGGACTCATGTATGTAAATACAAGAATTTAAAATATAAAATTTTGGTATATATGTGAATAAACCTTTAGAAGAAAGAGCTTTGAGTATTCACTTAATAAAATAAATGAATTTTAGAATAAGAGAGAGACATTTTGAGATGAAAATTCTGCAGCATAACGGCTATGTTACGAGGTTTTAGAAAACATTGAAAAGAGAGGGGACATGGGTCACCCACTCACAAATGATCCATAAAAAAGTATAGGGAAAGAATATAAAGGGTTTAAGAACATGTTAATGAAATTTTAAAGACATACCATATGAAATGAAGAACATGAAAGGAAGACAAAAATAAGATTTCTCTTATGAAAATTCGGCAG
This sequence comes from Viscum album, assembly GCA_963277665.1. Classification (NCBI taxonomy): domain Eukaryota; kingdom Viridiplantae; phylum Streptophyta; class Magnoliopsida; order Santalales; family Viscaceae; genus Viscum; species Viscum album. The sequence goes on from OY728127.1 coordinate 460,288,952, forward strand.
CCTAACGGCGTCACTTAAACTTCAAAAAAAATGATTTGAAGAGATCAAATAGGGTCTCTCATAATACGAAAATAAAAGTTCAGTATGATAGATATAGAGATCATAACCCAATATAATAAAAAGGAACTTTAAAGACTTGACATGAAAGTAGAACTTTGAAAAATGAGAAAGATGAAAGAATCCCTTAAAAATTCGGCAGCCTAACGGCGCCACTTAAACTTCAAAAAAAATGAATTAACGATATCAAATAGGTTCTCTCATCATATGAACATAAAATATCAGTATCATATATTTAGATATCATACCCCAATATAATAAAAAGTAACTTGAAAAACTTGACATGAAAGTAGAACTTTGAAAAATGAGAAAGGTGAAAGAATCCCTTAAAAATTCGACAGCCTAACGGCGCCACTTAAACTTCAACAAAAATGAATTGATGATATAAAATAGGGTCTCTCATCATATGAACATAAAAGATTAGTATGATAGATTTAGATATCATACCACAACATAATAAAAAGAAAATTGAAAGATTTTACATGAAAGTAGAACTTTGAAAAATGAGAAAGGTGAAAGAATCCCTTAAAAATTCGGCAGCCTAACGGCGCCACTTAAACTTCAACAAAAATGAATTGATGAGATCAAATAGGGTCTCTCATCATATGAACATAAAATATAAGTATGATAGATTTATATATCATACCCCAACATAATAAAAATGAACTTGAAAGACTTGACTTGAAAGTAGAACTTTGAAAAATGAGAAAGGTTAAATAATCCCTTAAAAATTCGGCAGCCTAACAGCGCCACTTAAACTTCAACAAAAATGAATTGATGAGATAAAATAGGGTATATCATAATATTAACATAAAATATCATTATGATAGATTTAGAGATCATACCCCAACATAATAAAAAGTAACTTGAAATACTTGACATGAAAGTAGAACTTTGAAAATTGAGAAAGGTGAAAGAATCCCTTGAAAATTCGACAGCCTAACGGCGCCACTTAAACTTCAACAAAAATGAATTGATGAGATAAAATAGGGTATCTCATCAAATTAACATAAAATATCAGTATGATATATTTATATATCATACCCCAACATAATAAAAATGAACTTTAAAGACTTGATGTGGAAGTAGAACTTTGAAAAATGAGAAAGGTGAAAGAATCCCTTAAAAATTCGGCAGTCTAACGGCGCCACTTAAACTTCAACAAAAATTAATTGAGGAGATAAAATAGGGTCTCTCATAATATGAGCATAAAAGATCAGTATTATAGATTTATAGATCATATCTCAACATAATAAAAAGTAACTTGAAAGACTTGACATGAAAGTAGAACTTTGAAAAATGAGAAAGGTGAAAGAATCCCTTAAAAATTCGGCAACCTAACGGCGCCACTTAAACTTCAACAAAAATGAATTGATGAGATCAAATAGGGTCTCTCATCATATGAAAATAAAATATCAGTATTATAGGTTTAGATATCATACCCCAACATAATAAAAAGGAACTTGAAAGACTTGACATGAAATTAGAACTTTGAAAAATGAGAAAGGTGAAAGAATCCCTTAAAAATTCGACAGCCTAACGGCACCACTTAAACTTCAACAAAAATGAATTGATGAGATAAAATAGGGTCTCTAATAATATGAACATAAAATATCAGTATGATATATTTAGATATCATACCCCAACATAATAAAAAGTAACTTGAAAGACTTGACATGAAAGTAGAACTTTGAAAAATGAGAAAGGTGAAAGAATCCCTTAAAAATTTGGCAGCCTAACGGCGCTACTTTAACATTATTAAAATGAAAAGATGAGAGAAAGAGGGGGTCTCTCATAATATTAAAATAAAAAGGGAAGTAAGATGAATATAAAATAACATCCTTCACATAAGATCATGGAGCATAAAATAAATTACATAAAAGAGATTTCTTGAAAAGAAAGAGAGAGGTCGGATCCCTTACCTTAAACGTAACTCTTAAAACTCAAAGGTTGGGACCTTGATGGATTGGGGGAACCTTGGGAGGACTATTTGGGAGGTAATGAGACCATATCTTCATTTGGGGAGAGTTTGGAGTCGAATGGATGAGTGGATGGCTTGGTATTTATAGGGAAAGTGAGGGGACAAGGCATTAATGGCCAAGGGACACCTCATTGGTGGTTTTGGAAAAACCATGGGCTTGCCCATGGTATTTTCCCATGGTATTGGCCACTTGGGACACCTTATACCTTATCTTACTATTCATAAGTCGACCATATTGATTACATACTTAATACATCATTTAATGATGTCATTAAACACACGTAACTTAAAAACTGTATTTTCACTATTCATCAAAAATTCAATTTTTTCAGAAAAATACCCAAAAATTACCTTAACATAATATCGATACTCTGAGTTCAAAAATAAAATCCATTTTATAAAAATATTTTTCTAAATATTTTTAATAAAATTTTTAATTAAAAAACACTATTCACCCGGAAAAACTAATACTTGACTGATAATTTATGAAACCGTTATTTAACCATTTTATTGAATCACATTACTTAATCAAGGTCCCTAGATTATATTAATGCTTTATTTAAGTGAGATTACTAATCCATTTGGTCACATTACTAATCCTAAGCATAAAATCACTATTCATAATTTACTATTCATCAAAAATTAAGTTGATCTTATTAGGCTCTAAATTTCGTACTGAACATAATTGTAGAAGACTGTTTTTTGAAAATAATTACATATTTTTAATTATTTAAGGTTTAAATAAACATTTTTTAAAATATCCTTTCTCTAAAATTCACAAAAAATATGCATACTATATTTATCCGGACATTTGAAAATTCATAAACTTCATCATAAGAAGAAATCAAAATTTTTATTTAAAACAAAGGATTACACAAGGAAGTTGTGGTCTCCTTACATAGCCCCTTATCACACCATCATAAGACCTAAGTGTAAGGTGTGCTAAGGTGATAGAATCTGAGGGAGGCTCGGCCAACATCGCACGTGTAGTAATTTCTATCAGTTTGAACTTCTCACGAAGGCGATTCCGTTCTAGCTTCACATGATGAAGTTCGGCTTGGGTTTGGTCCAGAGCAAAGCCCAGTGGGGCTACCTCCTTCCCAAGTTCTGTTAGATGGGCTTCGATCGGTCCAAGACTACTGGGTGAGGCCATAAAATCTTCTTTCTATATTAATTAACCAAGATCACTTGTATTTAGAGACAAAGGAAAATGAAACGTTTAGTTTCCAGCGGTCATTTTGATCAATGGGCATATAACAGTCAAAACCCAATAGTCTCATTTTAATTATCCTCATGTTATAAAATGAAATAGTTTTGTTGAGTATGAAGAATAAAATAACACACAAAATTAGGAAACAAGATTTATTCAAAATTTCGGGTCATTACACGTTGTGTGGGCCCCACATGCGTGTCGGGTTCTGCTTTACGTACTTTGACCTCTCGCGACGTAGAGGGTCCCTCTGCACTTGTTTGTTTGACTAGTAGGGTGGAGTTTTTCCTCTGGCCCTGTGCTCGTTTGTTTGACCAACAGGGTTGAGTGGTCTCCCCCTGGTTTCGTTCTCGATGGATCGGCTGGTAGCGGCGCTTGTGACACCCAGTGATGGAACAGACACTGAACCTCTTTTGGTGAGTTGTTCTGGAGTTGGGTGGTTGCGCGGTACCCACTCCGTGTTCGGTTGGCTAGTGTTGTACCCTCCAGTAGAGATGGCCAGAGCAGTTCTGAGTTTTACCCTCCAGCGGGGCTGGGCAGTGGGTTACTCATCGGCTTCTTCGGGTCTACCCTCCAGCAGGGCTGGGCAGTGGGTTGCTCACTTGGGGTCTACCCTCCAGCAGATACTGGGAAGTGGGTCACCCGACGCTCTTAGGGTCTACCCTCCAGGAGAGACAGGGCAGTGGGTCACCCAACGACCTCTTAGGGTCTACCCTCCAGCAGGGCTGGGCAGTGGGTCACCCGTCATCTAGTTCCAGGTCTACCCTCCAGCAAGGCTGCGCAGTGGGTCGCCTGTCGACTTATTCCAGGTCTAACCTCCAGCGGGGCTGGGCGGTGGGTCGCCTGATGATGTATTAAGGTCTACCCTTCAGCAGGGCTGGGTAGTGGTTCGCCTGATGATGTATTAAGGTCTACCCTCCAGCGGGGCTGGGCAGTGGGTCGCCTGATGATGTATTAAGGTCTACCCTCCAGCAGGGCTGGGCAGTGGGTCACCTGATAATGTATTAAAGTCTACCCTCTAGCAGGGATGGGTAGTGGGTCGTCGGATGATGTATTATGGTTTACCCTCCAGCAGGGTTGGGCAGTGGGTCACCCGATATCATATTATGGTTTACCCTCCAGCAGGGCTGGGCAGTGGGTCACCTGATATCATACTATGAATTACCCTCTAGTAGGGTTGGGTAGTGGGACACCCGTTGATATTCTAGACTCAGTCCTTTCTACTAGGCTAGTCTGTGGATTTCCTCCGTGATTACCGGAGCGGGACCCTTGGTTGTACGGGTCAGTGTTGGAACGGCTTTGACTTTGAGAAGACATCTCGACTGCAGCGCAGTGACGAGGTGTGGTTTGACTTTCCCTAGAATTCTCAAGTACGAGGGGCACTTTCCCCACCGAGACATGTTCTTGTGATGCGATCTAAAACCGTGCGGGTGAGTCAGTGCCGCCCAAAGCGGATAATGTCGAAGTGCGGTGATTGAGTCCCTTGGCTTGTGGTTCGGGGCAGACGTGCGGGATACTGGGCATCGATGGATTTTACTTCTGGGACCGTTGGATACTCGTTTTCTTGGGCTGAGCTACGGGACATAGATCCCCTTATGACGTTGTTCTGGCTTCTTGCTGAGCATAAGGATATGTATATACCTTGTTCCAGTACCCACTTCTTGGGTTTGGTTACTCTCCTTCCAGGAGGGGCGAAGACGCGCGGGGTATGTCACATGCTTTCCGTGTCTAGCTTCTCGTGGTTGGACGAGTCTACTCTCCTGCTATAGGTAGCGAAAACTTTATGGTAATTTCATCTTCTCACCTTTTCTAGCTCCTTGTGTCTAGACGAGTCTACCTCCTTTCTTTTGTTGGGTTGAGCTGGAATCTCTACTAGTGTTCTACTGCACTCTCGGTTGTACTCCTTTACTTTTCCTATTCGCTATATTGCTCACCCTTCGGTACCTCCTTTGTTTCTCCCTCGAGCCTTCGGGGTATCCTTCTGATTATTTTTATACTCACCCCTGCTTGGGCTTTGCCCGCACTTGGTGTGCCCTTGCAGACGACGGACAGGTTGGTCGTGACGTCAGAGGAGCTTAGGAGCTTGGGAGCTTGGACCGCGTGCGGTGGTCGGAGTCGGGTTCCAGGTCGAGGATCCTACCAGCTGTTTTCTTTTGTTTACCTGATGCCGGGTTGTGGCACTTTTTGGCTAGGCACGTGTTTTTCCCCTTTTTCCTTTTCAGTGTACCTTCAGCTTCCTTTGTACTTATAGAGGTCGATGCACTTTGTGGTTTATATATAGCATTTTCCCTTTTTCTTTACTTGTCTTTTCTTTTACTCTGCACTTTTGCATTGAGTGTGTTGTGTGTGTGTGCATACAGGTACTTAGGAAAAGGCATCCCCGAGTTGTTGTGCCTTCGGCGCTGGTCGCCAGCCCTTGGCCTATGGAGGCGGGCTTGGGGTAGTTGTGGCTCGAGCCCGAGTAGGTTCGGGTCATGACAAAGTTGTATCAAAGGTGGTTCGTTCCTTGGGACGTTGTTCGGACGTCTCTAAAATAAAAGGAATTGGTTGGGATTTATGGCAACAGTGTTAATGTGTCTCGAGAGCGGCTCTCAGGCCAGGGAATCTAGTGATGGTGCGGCGGCCGATGTATCCATTCACCAGGACCCTGATAACCCGCTTGTCGACTCAGCATGCTGAGACACTCGTTGTAGGGAAAATTTGGTTTGTGCATCACATAGGACTGAGTCTTGACTATCCTTCTTGAGTCATCTCCCCATCGTTGTTGTTATTGGTATATATATATATGCTCATCTGACTGCGGCACTCCTAAATAATATTCAGGATGTCTTCGCGAGGATAGCCAGCCAGGATACCAGCTTTGGTTCGTGATGACAACCCTATGAGCTACGAGGCCACAGTCCAGAACCCATCATGCGAGCCCCTTTCTCTGGGTGGGCCGGTAGTAGCACCCCACCTGTTGAGCAGCAGACAGCTTAAGTAGAGCAGACGGGTCTTGAGCGTAGGTAGAGCGCGCACCGTGAGTTACAGTGGTAGAGACCGCTGAGGTTCAGTGGTGAGCCAGACCGTTAGGCAGCAGAGGTTTGTCTAGAGACAGTGGTTAGCCTTTTCAGGCTTGTGCAGATGCTGACAGATCAGAGAGTGGCTTTGGCAGCCAACCTTTTTCGTGGAGCAGCTTGGCGTTGGTGGAGTCTGGTGACTCAGTTTCTTGACGAGTCATCGCTTTCATGGGGTGACTTTCATTTGTTGTCCCATGAGGAGTTTTTTACCTCCTGCTTTCGCTCCATTCGGATTCAGGAGCTCCTTCAGTTTCAATAGGGAGGGATGATGGTGGCCGAGTACGCGGCTAGTTTTGCAGACCGTGCATGCTTTTACCCAGACTTGGTCCATGAAGACAACTTCCGAGCGCGGAAGTTCGAGCAGGGTCTCTGCAGAGAGATTCGTGCTGTCATAGTACCCTTGGGCATTTCTATATATGGCGGGTGCTAGAGCAGGCGTTGGTGACAGAGAACTTCCTGTCACGTTTTGCGGTTGGTAGTGGCAGTGGGCATGATGGAGCCGGGATGTCTGATGTAGCTAGCAGGCGCCGAATGACAGAACCTCGATGCAGGTGGCCTTCCCACTGTCAGTTTCGAAGACGTGGTCGTATACCACTATGGCGGAAAAGTGCAGGGCCTCAGTCGAGGGTGCCCTTCTATGAGTAGGCTCTGGGCCATGGTCGTACACCACAGTGGCGCCGGAGGGCACCAGGACAGCCCAGAGAGATTCGGTGCTATGCTTGTGACGGGCGAGGTCACTTGGCACGGGACTGCCCGACCAGGCATGCGGAGAGCTTCGGTCAGGCCGTGGGTGCACCACCATGATGGAGGCAGTGCCGTGATCGGAGTAGTGCCCAAAGAGGTGGTGCGGGAAGAGGAGCGGGAGGATCTGGTAGTGGGGGACGACCTTACGAGGTCCTCCCATCACCATTAGGCGGTCCACGTCGGACTCCGGGAGCTAACAGTTGGGATCGCGAATAGCCACGAGCTTTGGATGTCTACGATCCTGCAGAGCATGAGGTGATGAGAGGTACCCCTTGCGACTCTTCTACTTCCTGTAGTAGAATTTTTAGACTCTGTGTGTGAGGTGATTTTTCTCCCCGCTCCCTGCTTGAGGTGTTACCAGGATGGCGCGGGGCGTCAGTGTAACCCTGTGTTGGTATGATAAAAGGCGTGAGACCTTTTCCTTTAGTCGATGGTGTCGACTTCACCGCTTTCTGAGTGTGTAAGAGAGTCTTGGTTGCGAGACATCGACTGTGGAACCTTGCATGACTAGATATCCTTGGGTGTTTCACCATATGGATATTCTGAAGGAGGGAATCACCGGGCCTTATTCCAGGTGCGGGTGGTGATTCTAGTCGTAGCGTATGACGTAGAGGTTCGATCGAGGAGGTGAGCTACCCCCGAGAGCCTTCGGGCCATTTGAGATAGTGCAAAGGGATGGCGAGGTTCCCTACCGCCTTGCCCTAACCCCAAAGTCTAGAGTGGGTTCACGACATCGGCAAGGGCCGACCTCGTGTGAACAGATCAATCCTTTGGTCTGTGTGCGGTGGTGCAGAGCTGTGCGAGAGTTCTTCTGGGTATGGAAGAGCCGGGTGTGGGCTTAGTACCCTGTGTTTCTCCCTAGTTTTGCTTTTCGGGGAAGAAAATCTTGAAGTATGGAATGATTTAAGAACCCATTTTTTTCTGCGGAAGACTTTGGAATATTCTTGATGATATTCCAGAGCAGTGCCTTCATACGGCGTGCGATTCCGAGCCCCGGAGTGGCCAGAATTAAATTTCCAGTGCATTCACACTGGAAACACCAAATAAATGGGATAACTCATAAACGGTTATCCGGATCAGGGATCCGAGTGTACGGATGGGTTTGGAATGGGGTTTTTACCCTAGGAACGACATAAAACTTGTCGGTGCGGGGTGTTTGGACCCCTCACTCGCTCTCGGAACGTTAAACGGATAAATTAAATAATTAATTTAATCGTTTAATGGTGAAACTCAAGTATCTCTTAAATGGTGGTAAGGATTGAAAAAACAAGGGCACCATTGAGTTCAGAGCGTTCCTTTTACCCTAGGAGGGGTATAAGTTTTGCGGGCGTGGGCCGTCTGTGAAAAATGGCCCCAGGGGCGTTTTTGTAATTTGGCGGCTTCGGGCGCTAAGTTTAATAACTTTTGAACGGGGTCTAGGATTAAAATTCCGAGACCGCCGTTGTGCTCAGGAGGTGTTGTTTACCCTAGGGGGAGCTTAATCTTGACCACGCCAGAAGGTTTGGACGCGGGTGTTTTAGGGGTCGGGACTTTTAATTAAAGAGTTTATTTATTTAAACTCTCCCCTCCTCCCCTTCCTCCCCATTGAACCCCCTGGTGAAACCCCTACCCTACCCTCCTCCATCTCTAGTGAGGCGACTCCGGCAAGGTGCAGTGATGCCGGCAGATCTACGCGAAGCTCCGCGCGAAGCCCAGCGAGGTAGGAGGTTTCGTTGCGTTTTCATTTCTGAACTGCCCTTTGAATTCAATTTTATGCGTCGATTTAATGTTTAATCTTCGAGAAACACCCGTAGATGCGTAGTACGTTTTCTTTTCTTCCCATCGCTTCTTTTGGATCAAAAATCCGAGTTCGGAGATGATCGCAAAAACCCGCCGAAGTTTGTGGGTTTTGGGGTTTTGCGGCGGCAGCGCGGTGGTCCGGGGTGCTCCGGTGCGGCGGCAGCGGCGGTGGGCGCTGGGGGCGACGGCGAGCGGCAGAGGGCGCTGGGGGTGTCTGCGGGCATCTGTGGGTGTCGCGGCGTGAGGCGGCAGCCGCGCTTCAGGGGGTTCGGTGGTCGTCAGGGCGAGCGGGCGGCGTCAGGAGGAGGTCGGGGCTCAGGCGGAGCGCCTCGGCGAGGCGGCGGTCGCCAGGGAGCGGCGACCGCGGGGTCGCGGCGCGCGAACCCGTGCGGCAACAAAGACCCACGCCGCATGAGTCTTCACGCGGCTTCGGTGAGCGGCCCTCGTGTCCGGTCTGTGCACGGACCGCGAGTCCGCGGCCGGCCCGCGCGGCTAAGCCGTGGGCCGACCCAGGCCGGTCCAGCACCAGGGGCCTTGCCCCCTCGGTTTTCGGACACCCGTATTTTCCGCTACGGGTGTCCGTTTTGAGTGCCGTCTGCGGAGGTGGAACCATATTGATGAGGCGGACTTTTTTGAGATGGTTTCGGGAATTTTTAATTCCCAAAACAAGGGGCCTCGATGGCGCGACACGTACGTCGAGGGGATTGTCGTTTTTTCGGGAAAACTTGTTTTGGATAGCGCAGACGCGTCCGACGTCCGATTTAAGCGCCGTCAGTGGCGTTGGGACCCTGGAACCGAGGCGGATCTTTCCAGGGTGGTTTCAGGCATTGAGGATGAAGTTGAGGCACGGGCCCCACGGCCCGTCTTTTGAGGTGTGTGCAGCGTTTCACGACTTTTTCATCGTACGTCCGTTCGGGGCGTGCGAGCAGTCATTTCTGGATGTTTTTCCGAGGGGATTGCAACGGTGCAATCCGCTCGCTCTAATTTAGCATGATGGTGCGGGGCCCACGAGGGTCATTTGGGCGTCGACGGTGATTTTCCATCTTTATCACCAGGCGACCGTTTTGGACAAGTGAATAATCCATCTTGTGTGCTTTTTTCGAGAGGATCGCAACGGTGCGATCCGTTCGTTTTGTTTTGGGACTGGGTTGCGGGTCCCACGAAGCGCCACTCGTGTGCGGTGCGCCGAAATGCATATTTTTCTCCGGATATCCGTTGCACTCAAGTGAGTAGTGATTTTGACGTTTTTTTATGAGGGTATTGCAATGGTGCGATGCGCCCGACTGTTTTCGGGGCTGAGGCTCAGGATCACGGGACGCCGTTCGGGCGTGAGGCGGTGTTGGTAACTTTTCTGTCGAATATCCGTTTGAGGCGAGTGAGTAGTCTATCTCGCGTGTTTTTCTGCGAGTATTATAACGGTGCGATTCGTTTGGTTGTGCGGAGCCTTATATGCGATCTTATTAAATGTGGAAATGTGAAGGTGCCCCGGGGGCGGTTCTTCTACTGTGTTTGTAGCGGACCCTTGGCATGTGATTGCGTGCACTCCCGTGTGAGTGAATTGATGATTGAACAGATGTGGTGGGCCATGCCCCAGTCGTTGAGGTGTAAAGTTATAGATGTTACGTCACGCCTTCGCGTTGACGTTGGGTGTCGTGTGCACGATAGCCTTAGGGCTGGAGACGTGGTATACTCTGGGAGTATACGGGAATGCTTGGAGGTACACGTTAGAGATGTTTGTACCTGAGAACGTTTGTACGCTGGGTTGGGGTTGAGATGGGGCCACACGTTGTGTGGGCCCCACGTGCGTGTCGGGTTCTGCTTTACGTACTTTGACCTCTCGCGACGTAGAGGGTCCCTCTGCGCTCGTTTGTTTGACTAGCAGGGTGGAGTTTTTCCCCTGGCCCTGTGCTCGTTTGTTTGACCAGAAGGGTTGAGTGGTCTCCCCCTGGTTTTGTTCTTGATGGATCGGTCGGTAGCGGTGCTAGTGACACCCAGTGATGGAACAAGCGCTGAACCTCTTTTGGTTAGTTGTTCTGGAGTTGGGTGGTTGTGAGATACCCACTCCATGTTCAGTTGGCCAGTGTTGTACCCTCCAGTAGAGATGGCCATATCAGTTCTGAGTTTTACCCTCCAGCGGGGCTGGGTAGTGGGTTACTCATCGGCTTCTTCGGGTCTACCCTCTAGCAGGTCTGGGTAGTGAGTTGCTCACTTAGGGTCTACCCTCCAGTAGAGACTGGGCAGTGGGTCACCTGATGCTCTTAGGGTCTACCCTCCAGCAGAGACTGGGTAGTGGGTCACCCGATGACCTCTTAGGGTCTACCCTCTAGCAGGGCTGGGAAGTGGGTCGCCCGTCGTCTAGTTCCAGGTCTACCCTCCAGCAAGGCTGGGTAGTGGGTCGCCTATCGACTTATTCCAGGTCTAACCTCCAATGGGGCTGGGCAGTGGGTCGCCTGATGATGTATTAAGGTCTACCCTCCAACAAGGCTGGGCAGTGGGTCTCCTGATGATGTATTAAGGTCTACCCTCCAGCGGGACTGGGCAGTGGGTCTCCTGATGATGTATTAAGGTCTACCCTCCAGTAGGGCTGGGTAGTGGGTCGCCTGATGATGTATTAAGGTCTACCCTCCAGCAGGGCTGGGCAGTGGGTCGCTGGATGATGTATTATGGTTTACCCTATGGCAGGGCTGGGCAGTGGGTCACCCGATATCATATTATGGTTTACCCTCCAGCAGGACTGGGTAGTGGGTCACCCGATATCATATTATGAATTACCCTCCAGCAGGACTGGGCAGTGGGACACCCGTTGATATTTTAGACTCAGTCCTTTCTACTAGGCTAGTTTGTGGCTTTCCTCCATGATTACCGGAGCGGGACCCTTGGTTATACGGGTTAGTGTTGGAACGACTTTGACTTTGAGAAGACCTCTTGACTGTAGGGCAGTGACGAGGTATGGTTTTACTTTCCCTAGAATTCTCAAGTACGAGGGACGCTTTCCCCACCGAGACACATTCTTGTGACGTGATCTAAAACCATGTGGGCGAGTCAGTGCCGCCCAAAGCGGATAGTGTCGAAGTGCGGTGATTGAGTCCCTTGGCTTGCAGTTCGGGCCAGACGTGCGGGATGCTGGGCATCGATGGAGTTTACTTCTGGGACCGTTGGCTACTCATTTTCTTGGGCTGAGCTACGGGACGGAGATCCCCTTATGACGTTGTTCGGGCTTCTTGCTGAGAATAAGGATATGTATATACCTTGTTCCAGTACCCACTTCTTGGGTTTGGTTACTCTCCTTCCAGGAGGGGAAAAGACATGCGGGGTATGCCACGTGCTTTCCATGTCTAGCTTCTCGTGGTTGGACGAGTCTAATCTCCTTCTATAGGTAGCGAAGACTTGATGGGAAGTTCATCTTCTCCCCGTTTCCATCTCCTTGTGTCTGGACGAGTCTACCTCCTTTCTTTTGTTGGGTTGAGCTGTACTCTCTACTAGTGTTCTACTGCACTCTCGGTTGTACTCCTTCACTTTTCCTATTCGCTCTACTTCTCACCCTTCGATACCTCCTTTGTTGCTCCCTCGAGCCTTCAGGGTATCCTACTAAGTATTTTTATACTCACCCCTGCTTGGGCTTTTCCCGCACTTGGTGTGCCCTTGCAGACGACGGACAGGTTGGTCGTGACGTTAGAGGAGCTTAGGAGCTTGGGAGCTTGGACCGCGTGCGGTGGTTGGAGTCGGGTTCCAGGTCGAGGATCCTACCAGATGTTTTATTTTGTTTACCTGATGTCGGGTTGTGTCACTTTTTGGTTGGGCATGTGTTTTGCCCCTTTTTCCTTTTTAGTGTACCTTCAGCTTCCTTTGTACTTGTATAGGTCGATGCACTTTTTGGTTTATATATAGCAGTTTCCCTTTTTCTTTACTTGCCTTTTCTTTTACTCTGCACTTTTGCATTGAGTGTGCTATGTGTGTGTGCTTACAGGTACTTAGGCAAAGGCCTCCCCGAGTTGTTGTGCCTTCGGCACTGGTCGCCAGCCCCTGGCCTATGGAGGCGGGCTTGGGGTAGTTGCGGTTCAAGCCCGGGTAGGGTCGGGTCATGACAAAAAGTGACACATTACTTTCTGTGGAATGCGGGATGGTGTTCCATCAGATTTTGACTTCCAGCAGGATGTACCACAGTTTATACAATCATTTCATTCAGCGGTTTCCTCCCAGAAAAAACGACAATCTTTCTGGCAAGCATGAATTTTGTTTCTTGAAAATCCAAGTTCCTCAACTAACTTCCATGCCATATAGTGGTTTGAGGGAATATCTGCATCATTTGGAAGTAAATCCTTCAAGAGGGTAAGAATGTAATTGATTGCTGTATTAGAAATCCCATACATAGTTTTCCCACGAAACAATCGGATTAAAAATTCCAGCTTTTTCATTTTATCGCATTGTCGATATACTGGAGTCGTGGTAGCATAATTCAATTTTTTCACCCTATCAATATCATCATTTTCACTAGATGAATCATCTATCCTCATATCGAAGTCTTCTTGAGTCAAAATCCTTTCTTTTTCATGATGACGAATAAATGGAAACTGATCATCTAACAAATTCTCCATTCCAGTCCTTCCAATTCGATCATCACCAATTTGAGATTTAATTTTCTCCCCATTGTGATACCACGCAAAGTAGTTTTCTTGAAACCCATATTTGGTTATGTGGTATCTGACTTCTTCATGGCTCAACCAAGGTCTACCAACGCAATTGGAACATGGGCAGTGTATGTGACCACTATCTGAATCATTGTGAAATGTAAAATCTATAAAGCTCTCCAAATTGTTTTGAAAATCGCTTGAGATCCGATCAGTTTCATACATCCAACTTTTGTCCATTCTGTAAAAATAATTTATATAAGTCATTTTGTCATAAACAATTCAATAGGATTGAACTTTAATAGAAAATACATTTAAGTAAACGATAAAGGAAGAAGTTTCTAGTCGATGTAGTGAACTATTAAAACAATGTAAAGAACAAGTACTCAAAAATTAAATTAAAATTTATTTATATTCATTTTCATTAGGTCTATAAGAGGCACATGCCTCAGGTCCCATTATGTGTTATAGGCATCCCAAATCATTCACTCATGTTCAATAACTCATTATTGGCACCTCTATGGCCATACCTTTCATTACCCAATTACTCCCCCAAGTCAAGCGCACCCCATGGGTGAATAAATTTTAGGCTTCTACACTAATAGGTTGTTCATGGCTTGTAAAAAGATTTAATTTCATAAAGTATAGACAAAAAAAATTATTTTTAAATTTGAGATTAATAATAAAGTATGTCAATGATAACAACATTACTGAATTAAACTTGTGACTTATCTAACATTTTTATGGATGTCTACACATGCCAGCATGGCTAGTGAAAAGCACCCCACCCTCATAAAAGTGAGTATTGGCCAAGAAGGACACCTAATATACAACGTACAATGAGAACCATATTTAATTGACCCTAAAGTTATATTAGTACAGTCATCTTGGGGGAAATGGAATATATGATCCTGGTTAACTGATGAATTCAAAATCTCGTATTCCATATGTTGGACACTATCTAAGGTAAGAAATCATGTGAGGATGGGTATACATCATTCAATTTCTTACATGCTAGTGAGAATGAAGGCTTGAATTAATTACTTGAGTTCACTTATTAAATGAGGGTAGAGGTTGCATAGGCTGTGTAAACAGAATGATTAAATAAGGGTATAGGTTGCATACACTGTGCATGGTGGGGGATTCTCAACCGATTTAGAAACTAAAATAAATTCCCATCATAGGTATCAATAAGAAACATCATAATCAAAAGAAACTCCAAATAAAAAAGGACTAAAAACATCAAACATTTCAAGAATTCACTACTATGCATGGTTTATCCACATGTTTAGCAGTAATTATATGTCTTAATCATGAACCACCTCTACAGCTCCCAGTTTTCACCAATATACTTAAGGTAAATATCTCAAAATATCTTTGAAACAACTCATTAATAGGCTCAAAATGTAAATATAATCTTGAACCAACCATGGAATCTCTTTCACAACACATTATCACACACCATTTATCTCATGTGTTACTAAATACCAAACATAGTCACATAAAAAGTGTACTATAAAAAATTACATTACACAAGCCTTATTAAAAAAATTCTCATTTTAATAAAACACTTTCCTCAAGATTAAATCATTTCTGAAATATCTTTCAAAATCCATTTTAAATAATAAAATCCATTTAATCATTTTTAACAAATATTTGGAGTATTCTCAAGGCACCCCCATTTGGAAAAGTCTCATTAAATGCCCAATTTCCACGCCAAACCATTGAAAACAACTAACATGGGACAATCATCAACCACAAATAACTCAACTGGAAATTAAAAAAACATAAACCAAATATGATATAGAATTTAATGTTAAGTTAGGGAAATGAGATTAAATAGAGACAACAACATCATAAATGGTTCCAACATTATAACTTTTGATTAAAACCACCCATAATATGAAGATTAATGCCTCATACACCTAATCCCTAATAAAACAAACCAAATACCCAATTAAAATCGATAAGTTTTTTACACCAAATTTAGGGTTTCCACCTTCATAAATGGATAAATATGCAAGATAAGTGGAAAATGAGAAAGAATACATGAAGATTTGGACTTCTAACCTAGTTGGGGAGTATCTGATTTGATGGAGTAGGGCGCGCATGGGGCTTCTGCAAATTGGGGGAGAGGGGATTCTGAAATTGGGGGAGAACTGCTGAATGCAGGCAGTACTACCCGATTTGGTCTAAATCTAGGTATCTTTTCCCAACGGTTTTTAAAAACCATTGGGAAAACATTAGCTTTACCAATGGTTTGTCTAAACCGTTAGTAAAGGGAAACATTTCCCAACCTTTTCCAATGGTTTGTGTAAAACTGTTGGTAAAGGGAATTATTTCCCAATGGTTTTCATAAAACCGTTGGGAAATCATCACCTATGTCTTCCTTTACCAACGGTTTTATGAAACTATTGGTAAAGGCCTCCTATACCAATGGTTTTGATGAACCGTTGGTATAGGAGCATTGGGAAAACCTAGGTTTCATGTAGTGTATCCTTTGATACCAACTATGACATCCCACCTTTTTATTACATAACTTTTCATTACATTTTACAAACAGAGGATCTTTATAGTCTAGTGTCTTGGAAATCAGGAATATAATACATGAAAACAACATAAAAAATATTCTAAACCACTTGTAAGGATTCATCATAGGTTCATCCTATGTGAAATTACTTCATCTCATATCCTGGAGACATACATCAAAGGAAAGGGTAAGCAGAAGGCCCAGTAAGGGTAAACAAGGGAATCAATGTACTTGTGATATCAATAAGAACTTGAATAAAAACATAAAGACATGAGCAATGGAAGTATATGAATATCATAATGAAAAGAAATTGGAACATAACTTGAATATGTGGCTAAAAAATTTCATTTAGAAATTCATGAACATATCACCAAGGTCCATCCCCAAGGTGTCATAAAATTTACCAAGGTTATTCACCATGGTATCGTAAAACTTGTCATCTCTAGAGATTAATTCTTTACCCAATGCATTGGAGTGCTATCAGAGTGCACCCTTAATATGTATTTAATTTCATATGATTCACATAGATCATAATCAAACATTTCATAAATAACCCATGGAGAATAAAAGGAATGGGTTTCATTTCAAAATCGTGACGTTTTAAAAGCTCTTAAAAATAAGATCATTATATCATTTATAACCCATGGAAAGGGAGTGAGGGTTATATGTATGTCAATTACAGAATCAAATATCTCATATTTATATATTTATGAACACCCATATAAATGAAATAGGTTTGGGTATTCACATAAATAAACAAGGGGATTTCTTGATAGAAAGAGATAGAAATTTTGAGACGAAATTTCTGCAGCCTAACGGCTATATAACATGGTTTTAGAAAACATTGAAAAGAGAGGGGACAAGGGTCACTCACTCATAAATAATTAATAATACAGTATGGGTACTGAATAAGATCATTTTATGGATATTTTAATGACATACCACATGAAAAGGAAACATGAAAGAAAAGAGAAGATGTGATATCTTTTACGAGAAATTCGGCAGCCTAATGGCTATATAAAATGGTTTTAGAAAACATTGAAAAGAGAGGGGAAAAGGGTCACCCACTCATAAATAATTAATAATACAGTATGGGTACTGAATAAGATCATGGTATGGATATTTTAATGACATGCCACATGAAAAGGAAACATGAAAGAAAAGAGAATATGCAATATCTTTTACGAGAAATTCAGCAGCCTAACGGCGTCACATAAAAATTCAGAAAAAAAAATTGATGAGAGAAGAAAGGGTCTCTCATAATTTGGAAATAAAATGGGAAGTAATAAGAACATATAAGAACATAACCTCAACATAAATATATGTAAAATATAAGACACAACATAAAGGAAGTCATGACTTAAAAGAGGAGGGTGAAAGAATCCCTTACCTTGAAGAGTAACTTCGAAAGCTTGAAGGTTGGGACCTTGGGAGGCTTGAGGGAACCTTGGGAGGACTCATTGGGAGGTAAGGAGACCATAACTTCATTGAGGAGGATTTTAAAATGAAAATAATGAGGGAAAGGCTTGGTATTTATAAGAGAAGTGAGGGGACAAGTCATTAATGGCCAAGGGACACCTCATCGGTGGTATTGGAAAAACCATAGGCTTGCCCATGGTATTGGCCACTTGATACATATCATACCTTATCTTACTATTCATAAGTTTACCAGAATTATTACATAATTATTACATCCTTAATGATGTCATTAAACACCCGAAACTAAAAACTGTATTTTCACTATTCACTGAAAATTCATTTTTTTCAGAAAAATCCCCAAAAATCACCTTAACCTAATATAGATGCTCTGAATTCAAAAATTAACTCCATTTTATAAAAATATTTTTCTAAATATTTTTAATTTAATTTTTAAATAAAAACACTATTCATTGAAAATTCAACTGTTTCAGAAAAATCCCAAAAATTCACCTTAACCAAATATTGATGCTCTGATTTCAAAAATTAGATCCATTTTATGAAAATAATTTTCTAAATATTTTTAATTTAATTTTTAAATAAAAAACACTATTCACCTGAAAAAACTAATACTTAACCAATAATTTCTGAAACAGTTATTTACATATTTTATTGAATCGCATTACTTAATCAAGGTGCCTAAATTATATTAATACTTTTTTAAGTGAGGTTACTTAATACATTTGGTCACATTACTAATCATAAGCGTAAAATCACTATTCATAATTTGTTATTCACCAAAAATTAAGTTGATCTTATTAGACTCTAAATTTCATACTGATAACAACTATAGAAGACCATTTTTTGAAAATCATTACACATTTTTAATTATTTATGGTTTACATAAATATTTTAAAATATCCTTTTTCCAAAATTCATCAATAATATACATCATATATTTATCTAGAAATTTGAAAATTCACAAACTTCACCATAAGAAGAAATCAAAAATTTTATTTATATCAAAGGATTACATAAAGAAGCTAAGGTCTCGTTACATCGCCCCTTATAACACTAGCATAGGACCTAAGTGTAAGGTGTGCTAAGGTGATAGAATTTTGGGGCGGCTCAGCCAACATTGCCCGAGTGGTGATTTCTATCAGCTTGAACTTCTCACAAAGGCGATTCCATTCCAACTTCACACGTTGAAGTTCATCTTGGGTTTGGTCCAGAGCAAAGTCCAGTGGTGTTACCTCCTTCCCAAGTTCCGTTATATGGGCTTCGATCGGCCCGAAACTACTGGATGAGGCCATCGAATCTTATTTCTATATTAATTAACCAAGATCACTTGTATTTGTAGACAATAATCGCAACATTTAGTTTTCAACGGTCATACTGACCAACGGTTATATAACAGTCGAAACTCAATGATCCCATTTTAATTATACTCGTTTTATTAAATGAAATATTTTTGTTGAGTATAAAATAAAATAACACACAAAATTAGGAAACAAAATTTATTCAAAATTTTGGGTCGTTACACTTGGGGTGCCTTGGGAGGATTCTATAGAAAGGAGGATAGAGGTTGGATGAACTCCAAAGGCTTTGAGTGAATAGGAAGTGGGAGATTGGGTGGGTTTATATAGGAAAGGAGAGAGAATTCTTTATTATTTAGGTTTGGGACACCACACATGAAACTAATCAAAACCACAAACTAGCCCATGGTTTTTGCCCATGGTTTTTGAGAAAGTGGATTGGAAAACAATATTTTATAAGTCAAATGGCCAAAATTCTTAAAATTATAAGGTTTCTTATGTGGAGGTGAGTCACACTCTCAAGGAAATCAATTTAAAAAGCTAAAATGTTTTATAAGTCTTAGAGGGCCCACTAAGGCTATGTAAAATAAATCAAAAAAAACTAAAATAACATTATTTTAATTTTAAAACATATATTGGCCGAAAATAATGTTTATAGTATTTTATTACATCACTATTGGGTCATTATGATGTCATAAAACACATTATATATTTAAACGGTATTTAATTTTTACCCAAAAATTCGATTGTCTCAGAAAATTATGAAAAATTCACCATTGGATAATTTAGATATACTGATTCCAAAAATAATATTAGTTTTATCTAAATGATTTTTTAAATATGTGAATTTTCACTTTTAAAATAACAACTGACATTTATCGAAAATTCATGAGTTTTGACAAAAACTGCTTTCAAACCTTAATAAAAATTACAATTGTATTCATAAAAATTATACGATCATTTATATTTAATAAAAAGTAAATTAATAATAATAATATTTTATTAAAATATTATTTAATTCAAAAATACATTAATTTATCAAAATAAATTTCTTAGTTGAATATTAACTAAAAAAACTATTTGTGCTTTAAAAACTATTTACAAAGTAACAATAATAAAATGAATGTATATTCTTTATTATATACAAAAATAATTCACATAATCATAATACTAAGGTCTTGTTACATAACCCCTTATAACACCTGCATAAGACCGGAGGGTAAGGTGTGTGATGGTGACAGACTCTTGGGGTGGCTCAGATAACATCGCTCGGGTGGTAATCTCTATCAACTTCCACTTCTCCTTTAGGAAGTTCCGCTCGAGCTTAACGTGTTGAAGCTCAGTTTGGTCTTGGTAAAGAGTGAATCCCAATGATGTCACCTCCTTTCTGATCTCCAACAAATGGGCTTCGTATGGGGCATGTCTACTGGATGAGGTCATCGCTTCCTTTGTCTGAGTAGATTGGATTTGTTAAAGCCCTATATTTATACTAATCATGTGATCATTGTTCAACAAATATATTAACAACGGTAATAATTCTTAATGGTATTTTAAAATCCAAAAACATAAAACTAAGGAAGTGCATATTTTATATAACCATTTTACATAATGAGACATTTAATTAGATCAAGAGGAATTTTCATTAACAAAATTTTGGGTTGTTACACATATATTTCCCCATATTTAAATGAAAATACTTTATGCTTGACAGGAACTAATTAAAGGTAGTGATTATGGGATTGGATCAATGCATATTTCATCTCCAACTACTCTTGCACCATTGAAAATTCCACTGAATAGGTCCCTAGTTGGAAATTAGGCCGACAATAGGTGGGTCTATAATATCGATGTTATCTTATAGTTGGAGGTCCATCCATGGAACTGCTATAGTTTTCTTTAGTTGAAACACTAACCAACTCCTATATAAAGGGTACATCTACACTAAGAATACTCAATTGTCAATGCTCACTTGGGGGAAAACATCATAGAATTTTTTGCATGAAAACACAACCATTACTTGAAATAATTTCTTTCGATGTCTCCACCCAAACCACTGATCTTGAAAAATTCCACATTAAAACATGACCAGTGGATACCTTGATAGGTCCATGGGCCTCGATGCATACTCAGACACAATCAAGATTCCTTATAAAGGGTCCATCATCCTTATATAAATCACCATTTTGAACAAGGGATCAAAATCAAACCACAATAATGTAGTCATATCATGAGTTTTAGAAAAACATCATCCATTAATGGATCACTGTGTTATATAGGTATATTAATGCAAAAAATGGTAGCTGGTGAGTGAGAGTCTAAAATAGATGAAAGAAAAAGTCATAAACTCTAACCAAACTTATTTTTCCTAAGGATCAAGATTTCCTTAAAACCCCATGATACCTCTATTGGTAGAACTCATAAAATATATCTAGCGTATGGGTACACTACTAGATATATGGTTTTTACCAACCGCCAAAAGCGGTCGCTAAAGCCCTATACAGACAGCCATGCGACCGCTTCTGGCGGTCGAAATTGAGTCGTCGCTGTTGTTCAACAGCGACCGCCTCTGGCGGTCCCTAAAAACCTGCCTGGAATTTTGCTTCGAGCGTCCGTTGGATGTGAGCAGGGACGCGGGGTGCTGGGGGGTTGGAATGAGATGGACGGCCGCCGACCATGGCCGATACACGGTGGCCGGAGGAGGAGGAGATGGCGTTCTGGTATTTTGGGAAGGCTCGGGGGATGGGCGGCGGTCGTGTGAAGGGTAACGGGGTTGACCGAGAGTGGTCGGGAGAGAACGAGGGGTGGCGACGAGGTTGACTGAGAGTGGTAGGGCGGCGGCGGGGGTCACACCGACGTCGACATGGAGTTTCAGCGGCGGACACGAGGAAGACAGTGGTGGGGGCGGGAAATATCCCGCGTATTTTTTTCAGCATTAGCGACCGCCATTGGCGGTCGCTAATATTGTCAATAGCGACCGCCGTTGGCGGTCGCCCGTGTTCCCAGGCGTAGAAGCCAATTATTCTAGTATTGGTAGTCTTATCCAACTCAACATGATATACCATATTCTCTATAAGAAATTTTATACTAATAATGGAGGGGATGGGAAGTAATTTAGATTTTGGGTCAAAAAGATATCTCAACTGAGTCTCAAAAACCCCTCATCGCTCACTAATTTGTAGCAAGAGGTCCAAATATAAGAGTAGGATCATCTTGGATCTATCTTTGAACATGATCTATCTATCAATATTTATCACACTTTATTTGATAGGATAAACTCATGAGGATTAGAGTATATCTATATAAGAAGAAATAAGAAGGATGGGGAAGATCATAACCGATCACTATATGACGCATTTACCAAATTTATTTTACCTTGTAATCAATGTATTAGAGATATGGGCTAACTAAAAGGTTACCATAGTCCTAGAGAAATGATATGTTGGCCACCACACCTATGTTGGTCTCCTTGGTCTAATAACCAAACTCAAAACCTCTTAAACATTATTTCCCTAAATTCTCAAACCACTATTCACGTGATTAAAAACTCGAAACTCAACCCCTAGTAATAAATAGATATGATATTACTATAAAATTACCCAACCCACTTAGGCCACATCCAAGCCAACATTAAGCTGAGTGTTCCACCCCAATCCCACCTCTAATAGTCCAGAGCTGGTGGCTTTCACCGAGTAGGCATATCACACAATATGGGAGACCATATCCAATATCAACCTATAACAAACACATGTCTCCAATGCATAAAATAATCATAAACATCATCTATGTATGTATATATAAAAAAAAATTATACATACAATGCAATCATGAGATATCACATAGTGAGTACATCACCTCATGGGGAAAACACTATAAGTACTACACATCTTTCAAGGTCATAGAACCCAATGAACACGAAACAAGGGATAGATCCTCTATACTATAAGGACTCCTAGATTATCCTACAACTATAATATTAATCACCACCACCATGGACTAACAAGCTCTGATGGGTACCATCAACCTTTAGCTTTGAAAAAGTTATACCATCTCCATGTCCACTAAGACTACCTTCAAACCCTATTTTTTCCTATATGGACATGGCACATGTGGGAATAAATCCTATGTAGGGTTGATTATAAACATACTCAGTATGATGCCATAAAACCATAAAGTAAAGATAACAAACAACTCAGATCAACCCCTGGTGTTGGAAAATGATCAGGAGGAAGACATGGAAAGATTGATACATTCTCTACCACTAGAAGACTCATTGATGTGAATAAGACTTGGTCATCTTGTAACTAATCCATGAAGGTTGTATCTCATGAGAAACAAGGGATTATCAATGTATTTAAAAATACATGAAGTTTGAAGTTGATATCCCAGTTGTAAGTCACATATCTAAGGAAACCAAGGGGTACCTGAGGAGTCACAAGTCTTAAAGTAATTAATATGTTCAACCTTTATTCTAAAACAATCCCAAAATCTATTAAGGGGAACCCACTCCTTATTGAGGTATGCGCATAAATCGGGGGAGTACCATACCTTGTTTCCCACCATTATCGCATCACTTTTCTAGAAACCTATAGGGGAACCCATGCCTTAACTAATGACGGATCTTGATCAAGGGAGTATTAAAACCTACTATCATAACTACCTAGTTATGAGCAAACCCATGTCACCTATAAAAATATATATAAAGGGACCAACACCTTGATGAAGTATATACATTGGTCGAGGGAGTTTCAATCCCTAATAAAGGACCCTCTCCACATCAAGGAGTGTTCTTTAGAAGATGGATTATCGAACTCTATGGATATGTGGGGAGTACTGAACTCTATTAGTTATGTGTGGGGGATCAATACCTCATCAGTGTTGAGGTATTACCGACCCCATGATCGATTTGGGAGACTTGTACTCTATGTGTGTGGGGGAGTGCCAAACTTCATAAAGAATATGGGGGACCTACACCTTGCCATCAACACATAACCATGGGAAAACCCTACCCCATGAATGCTTTTATCAACATACACAATCCTCATCTTCATTCCTACAAAACTAAGATGATTAAATTGAATGAATCACCTCACATCCCACCTATGATGTTGAAGAGAATCTCACCACTGCATTCTATATAGAAAATGAACATGATGTATTCATGCACCTAAATCTGGGACATGAGCTAGGTGATACAAAAACCCATGAAGGTTAGAAAAAGAACATGGCATGTATTGTAAGGGTACATAGTGTATATCCCCTCAACAATAGTATTTTCATGTATTCCTCTTCACATGGCATGTTAAGTCAATGTACATAGCTTTCACTATGATGTGTAGAAATTATAAGACCAATAGGTACTTGAAATGTATCCCTAATACATAGATCTATGTCATATCGGGGTACATGTCATTTTTGAGGTGATACATAGTGTGTGATTCCCATGTGAGTACTTAGTGTGTACTATTAGATAGTCAAGACATGTAGTCTCTGACAACATAATGTGTCTTTGTGGACACATGTTGTTTATTCTATGGATGTCACCTTTGGTGTGCACTACTACCTGAGTCATGTCATGTAGGCATACATGGAATGTAATCAAACTACACTTCATGTGCCTAGTTATATACTCATCCTACCAACTTAATCTCATGCACGTGGAAGTTAATTTTATATAGACTACATGGTGTGTGAATCCATACCTTATATTGTGTGATAATTATAATTTCCTAAAACCCTATCGCCACATCTAAGGAGGTACATAGCATGTGTTTCTTTGAATTGCACATTGTGGAGTCATGTTCTTCACCCATATTCCTATATTCATCCACAGTTCAAGATGTTTACACCTTAAATCGCCAAAAATCACATCATAGTTCACCTCATTGCTATCCAGAACCCTTGAGGGTCTTTCCTGCTAATCTAATCTTCCTAGTCACACCCCCTCATAGTTTATTTGTCATCCCTTGATCAAATCCATGCCAAATATCCACTCTAAAATCACCTTGTGTACATTGACCATTATCCCACTTTCCCAACATCACCTCTTCATACCATTGTTCATTCATAATCCACACCCACACCTCAATCCATAATTTGTGATGAAGTCTCATGATACACACAATTTTAAGGGATCGAGAAGAACAATGGAGGAGGAAGAATCATGTCCAATGAAAACATGTCCTCTTAAAGTTATCGTCAAGGGATCATTTGATGATGGATACTAAGGGAATAAATTGGGGATCTAAGAATATTCCATGCAATGATGTTAGGTACTCCACGAAATCACTTGGAAGGGATGAATCTCATTAAAATGATTATTTGAAATATCCTAACCATAAAAGAATCTTTGAGAATGCATGTGGTTGTGCAATAAATGATTCACCGCATGAAGAATAAAAATTCATAAAGTTCATTGGAAAAATACGAATTATGCGGTACAAATCAAAATAAAATACATACCACAATACGAATTCGGTTTGTGGCGGAAGAGGAGTCGGCAGCCAAGGAGGAGGAGGATGTAAGAGAGGAGGGAGGATAGGAGGGGGCGGCAGCGGAGACAGCGGCACAACGGCGACGACCGCGGAGGAGAGGAGGGAGGAGAGGAGGTGGCGATGGCGGAGACAGCAGTGACAGCGGCGGCAACAATGATCAGCTTCCGCAAGAGCTTGAGGGTGTGAGGAAAGATGAGAAAGTTAGATTTAATTTATAAAACTCGACAACATTTTTATCAGCGTTAGATAAAAAGCACTAATAAAACATGTCTTTATCAGCGTTTTTTTTAGCACTGATAAAGGCTCATCTTTATCAGTGCTAAAAAAGCACTGATAAAGAAATGTTTTATCTGCGCTTTCAATTATAGCGCTGATAAAAGCCGATCTTTATCAGCACTAAAAAAACGCCGATAAATGGATGTTTTATCAGTGCTTTTTAATTAGCGTTGATAAAACATACCATTTATTCATAATTATAAAATTATAACCAATATATTTATTACATTTATAATTTTATAAATATATATATATGGTGTTTGTGTATAAATTATAATTAAATATATATAATTTTATAATTTAAATTATAATTAAATATATATAAATATAAATTGATATATTGTTTTTATTTTTATTTTCATAAGTATTTAAATATATATATGTGTGTCTGTGTCTGTGTATATATTCATTAAAGACGTGTATTTATAAATAAATACATTCGAAAGGTATTCATAAATATATATTTATCATTTAAAAAAAATATTTTGTAATTTTATAATTATTTAAACATATTTATATTTAATTATTTATATATAATTATAATTATATATAATATATTTAAAAAGTAAATAATTATATATAACTAAATATTTATATTTTTAAATATAATAAATAAATTTATTGTTTATTTAAATATATTTATCGTGATTTTAAGTATTTATGAGAAGATAAAACTTCATATATATAGGAAATGAATGAATACACCAAGTATATATAGTTGTATAGTATATATGGGACAACGTTAGGGTAAACAATGAACATATATTCATGAGAAGAAGCATCAATTGACACATTCATTTGGAAATATAAATTTATTTAAATAAATATATATATATATAAGTATTTGTATATATATATATTAAAAAGTATTTATATATAATATTATAAACATATAGTATGATAAATATATAATAAAGATATAATAAAACTAATAAACATAATAAACATAAATAAAATATAAACATAATAAACATGTGTTTTTTATTTAATGTATACATATAAACATTATTTTTGAATATAATTAAAATATTTTCATATAAATTAATAATATTTTCTATTAAAAACTTTTATCAGCGCTATTATTAGCGTTGATAAAGATATCTTTTTATCAGTGCTTTTTGTTAGCACTGATAAAGGGTAGATTTATCAGCGCTTTTTTCTAACACTGATAAAAATCCCTCTTTTATCAACGCTTTTTGATTAGCGCTGATAAAAACCGAGCGCTTCCCTTGCCTGCATTTGTGGTAGTGATTGATATACATATATAAATTCAAATATCACATATTAACAACGGGTCATTATATTTATATTGTTTAAATTATTAAAATTTATATTAATATATCATGTTTGTACTAATTATATATATGCATTTTGCAATTAATGTGTATAAATAAACATTGATTTTTTAATATAAACATGATAATTATATATATTAATAATATTTTTTATTAAAAGTTTTTATCAACGCTAAGAGAAGTGTTGATAAAGATGCACATTTATCAGCGCTAAAAAATGCACTGATAAAGGGTACACTTTTATCGGTGCTTTGTTTAGCGCTGATAAAAGTTACTTTTATCAGTGATTTTAGCTAACGTCAATAAATGTTACCCTTTTATAAGCGCTTAATGTTTAGCGCCGATAAAAGTCAGTGTTGGATAAAGTTTGATCTGTGGTAGTGATGATAGAAAAATATAGCCCTTTACATGATATGTTTCATATATCAACCATTAACATATTCAAAATTCACATCTTTTAATCCATGAACACTTTGTTGAATTTACCCATCACTGAAACTAACCCACAACGTGTTTTTATCCAACACAGTGTGGTTTTTACTGTTTGGTCGAATTTCTACCTAATTTTAACTCTTCATTTTCCTCTTCCTTCTCCAATGCTTACAGAACACACAGAGTAAATGTAAATGGATTTTCAGGTCTCTACATCGACGTTTTTTTCCCTGTTGCATTGTGTAAGAAAAACTTAACATATATACAATTAGTTTGATATGATCATTGATTTATTTAAGTTTTATTTATTGACATATATGTGTTGGGTTTACATATTGTGGTTTAAAATCTATCTTGAGGGTAATGCCTCACAATTATCCGGTTATACCCTTGACGTTGATTATCAATGTTTGACCTATTGGAGACGAATATGAAGAGACACATGTCTGGTCTCATCGTTGATCCAAGATAATATTCTAGAAAGATCATGTAATGTCAAATTTTCCATCCTCATTTGAGGAATGCGAAGAGGTGGTCAAGTCAAGCTGGAAGAGTTCTAATGAGGATGTTTTCCTTAACCTCCAACAGGTTGCATCCGATCTGAGGTCTTGGAGAAATAAGAAATTCCGACACCCCGCCCGACATTGTGGAGTCCTTGAAAAGAGACTGAACAATCTCCTTAGACAACCCACTTCCAATTATAATCTATCCAAGATTGGAGCCACACAAAGAGATCTGGCTTCGGCTCTGCGTGTCAAGGAAATTTTATGGGCTATACGTGCACGGGACAACCACATTAAATAAGGGGACGCTAAAACCTGGTTTTTTCACCATAAAGCTTCAGCCAGACGTCGGAAAAACTCTATTACTTGCATCTCTCAACCCGACGGAAGCAAAGTTTCTGACACCAATGGTATCCACGAGGCCTTGACAGGATTTTTCTAGAATATCTTCTCTGTAGGAACCCCTTTCATGTCTGCTGAGGTGGAAGAATGAATGAGACCGGTGATTACTGAAGAGATTAATAGGAAGCTCACCAAAGATGTGACAGATGACGAGATTCGCCTAGCTCTTAGACATCTTCATCCCACCAAGGATCCAGGACCGGATGGGTTCCACGCCCTTTTCTTCAAGCAATATTGGCACATAATCGGTCCTGACATCTGCAACATGATTAAAAATATATGGACTGGTAATACTAGCATTGCAGCCATCAATGAAACCATCCTCGTCCTCATTCCCAAAATTAAGAAACCTTTGGTGATCCCTGACTTTCGACCTATCAGCCTCTACAATGTCTCTTACAAGATCTTTTCTAAGATTCTTGTCAATCGGCTGCGACCTTGGCTACCTGATATTATCTCTAAAAATCAAAGCGCCTTCATGGCGAAGAGATTGATCACTGATAATGAGATTGTGGCCCATTAAGTGTTTCATTCTATGAAATCATGCTCCACTGCGAATAGATGGACCATGGCCTGGAAATTGGATATGACCAAGGCCTATGATAGAGTGGAATGACACTTCTTAAGAGTCGTTTTGCAGAAAATGGGTTTCTGTGCAAAATGGACAGATATGGTCATGCACTGTGTCTCGACCGTTTCTTTCAAAATCAAGGTCAATGGGGAGCTTACAAGAGATTTCGCCCCATCCCGAGGCATTAACTAAGGAGACCCCCTCTCCCCTTTTCTCTTCATCCTGGTGGTTGACGTTTTTTCTAATCTTATTTTCAGGGTTGTTTCTTCTAAGTCTATTCATGGGGAAAATGTCTGCCGAGCTAGCCCTCCAGTGTCGCATCTCTTATTTGCTGACGATTGCCTCCTTTTTTCCAGAGCTACAATTAATGAATTTCGGGTGATCTGTCAAGCAATTCATCAGTACAAGAGGGCGTCTGGTCAAACAATCAATCATGGAAAATCATAAATCTCCTTCAGCGTAGGGGTACCTCTTGCTAAGAGGGATGAACTTTGCGCATCAGCTGGCATCCATATGGTTGATAAACATCAGAAGTATCTCGGGCTCCCAACAGTGATTGGCCGATCCAAAAAAGAAATCTTCGCATCCATTGTGGACAGGATTGAGGCAAAAATTCATGGCCGAACCCCAAAAAGAATTTCTAAAGCTGGAAAAGAGACCCTCATCAAAGTTTTCATCCAATTTGTCCCCAGCTACTTTATGTCCCGTTTTAAAATCCCGACGGCCATCGTTGACCAGATCTACACACATACTGCTAATTTCTAGTGGGGGAAGAACGATGGCAGGAATCGACCTCATTGGATGGCCTGGGAGAACCTCTGCAAACCCAAATCAGAGGGTGTGATGGGGTTTCAGAATCTTCCTCTCTTCAATGAAGCACTTTTGGCCAAGCAAGGATGATGCCTTTTTAACCGCCCATCATCTCTATGTGCGCGAGTTATACGATCTAAGTACTTTCCCCACACAGACTTTCATGCCTCCTCTCTTGGTCCCCGCCCTCGCTTCCTCTGGAGAAGTATTTGGGGGGCTAAAAATCTCCTGGATAAAGGATTGGGCTGGAGGATTGAGAATGGCTCATCTGTCAAAATCTGGACTGACCCCTGGCTCATTGATAAGGATGGTCTGCGGGCTACATCCCCTGCCCAACCAGGTCTTGAAGACGCCACTGTCAACTGCCTCCTTTCCGACCAGGGATAGGGGTGGGATGTGGAAAAGATCCTTGATTGGTTCAATGAAAGAGACCAAAGAATTATCCTTAGCATCCCCTGGGTACCAGATGCAGACTCTGACCATCTTTTCTGGATCAATGACATCTCGGGCGAATACACGGTGAGATCCGGCTACAAACTTGCTGTTGAAATCCACTCAGTCAGCCGGGATGGGGGACCGTCACTACCACAAAACTGGGCAAGGCATGCGCCTGCCTTTATCAGCGCTAACGGAAAAGCGCTGATAAAGGGCCGGACCTTTATCAGCACTTTTTACTAGCGCTGATAAAGGGTCCCGCGGATTTGTTAAAAACCCGCGGGTCCTCTTCCTCCTCCCCGCACACAATCAATCTCTCACGAAAGCCCTCGTCTGCGCCGCTGCCACCGCCTCCTCCTCCTCTGTCGCGGCCGCCGCCTCCTCCTCTACTTCTGCTCCTCCTCCTCCTCCTCCACCGGCCTCATCCTCCTCCTCCTCCGGTGCCTCCGGTGCCTCCGCCCTGCCTCCGCGCCGCTGCTGCCAGTGCCTCCTCCTCCACCGCGGCCTCCTCCTCCTCCGCTGGTGCCTCCTCCTCCTCCGCCGGTGCCTCCTCCTCCTCCGCCGGTGCCTCCTCCACCGCGGCCTCCTCCTCCACCGTGGCCTCCACCTCCTAAGGTATGTTCTACTATCACATGTTTTTCCAAGGTTAGAGTGGGATTATGAGCCCTGTTTGATGCCTCACCCTTCATCAGTGTATGCTGCTAATCCTCCCAAGTGGAATAAAGAATGTAGGATTTCTCCAGTAAAACAACTTGACAATGATAATCAGAGTGTTGAGTTTTCATGGCTATAGGGATAAGAGTATGCAGTTATCCCATCACCTCCAATAATGTTGGGATATGTTGGTGGAGCTCTTTAGCTGTTGTTAAAATGTATTAGAACTTTAACAAAGTGTGTGAATAAATATAATATTACATTTTCTATGTTTCCATAGCCTATTGACAGATGTCTTTTATTGAAGTGGGGATATGTTCCCACATTAATCTTCCATGTTCCATCGAGATATGTCGACAGGATTCATTCATGTGGGTAGCAATATGAGCGTCCCCCATGTGTTCTGCAGGAATATGCCCATATACTTATTCCTAGGGAGTAGTGATGTGAGCCTGATGGTGGTTCCATGATAGAGTATGTTGGCGGGTGTTGTTAGTAGGAGCGGGGATATTAGACCTATCCTAGATATCCTATGCATTCCTTTTTTGATGATTCTTCTTCAGTGGATCCTGTGCATGGGCATCCGAGATGGCTATCTGTCATGAGGTGTCCTCACCAGAAGGTTGATCGGTACCTGTATGATAATCCTAACAATGAAGGTTAGCAGGCACCCTCCTTGGAATTGATTGATCTGTTTGAGATCTGAATATGTCCTCCTGATACACCTTCATTAGGTAAGGAAGGTGGTGGTTTTCACGCCGCGGTCACGCCGCGGTCACGCCGGTGCCTCCGCGGCGGCCGCCTCCTCCTCCTCCATCGCGGCCGCCGCCTCCTCCTCTGCTCCTGCTCCTCCTTCTCCTCCTCCACCGGCCTCATCCTCCTCCTCCTCCTATGCTGCCTCCGCTGCCTCCGTTGCCTCCGCCCTGCCTCTGCCCTGCCTCTGCGCTGCCGCCGGTGCCTCCTCCTCCACCGCGGCCTCCTCCTCCTCCACTGCGGCCTCCTCCTCCTCCTCCGCTGCCTCCGCTGCCTCCTCCTCCTCCGTCGCGGCCGCCACCTCCTCCTCTGCTCCTGATCCTCCTCCCCTCCACCAGCCTCATCCTCCTCCTCCGCTGCCTTCGCTGCCTCCGCCCTGCCTATGCCCTGCCTCCGCCCTGCCTCCGCCCTGCCTCTGTGTTGCCGTCGGTGCCTCCGGTGCCTCCTCCTCCACCGCGGCCTCCTCCTCCTCCGCCGATGCCTCCTCCTCCTCCGCCGGTGCCTCCAGTGCCTCCACGTCTCCTCCTCCTCCGCGGTCACGCCGCGGTCACGCCGCGGTCACGCCGCGGTCACGCCGCGGTCACGCCGCGGTCACGCCGCGGTCACGCCGGTGCCTCTGTGGCCGCCGCCTCCTCCTCCGCCACCGCGGCCGCCTCCTCCTCCTCTGCTCCTGCTCCTCCTCCTCCTCCTCCACCGGCCTCATCCTCCTCCTCCTCCGCTGCCTCCGCTGCCTCTGCCCTGCCTCTGCGCTGCCGCCGGTGCCTCCTCCTCCACCGCGGCCTCCTCCTCCTCCTCTGCTGCCTCCTCTGCCTCCTCCTCCTCCGCTGCGGCTGCCGCCTCCTCCTCTGATTCTGCTCCTCCTCCCCTCCACCGGCCTCATCCTCCTCCTCCACTGCCTTCGCTGCCTCTGCCCTGCCTCCGCCCTGCCTCCGCCCTGCCTCCGCGCTGCCGCTGGTGCCTCCGGTGCCTCCTCCTCCACCGCGGCCTCCTCCTCCTCCGCTGATGCCTCCTCCTCCTCCGCCGGTGCCGCCAGTGCCTCCACATCTCCTCCTCCTCCGCGGTCACATCGCGGTCATGCTGCGGTCACGCCGCGGTAACGCTGCGGTCACGCCGCGTTCACGTCGGTGCCTCTGCGGCCGTCGCCTCCTCCTCCGCCGCCGCGGCCGCCGCCTCCTCCTCTGCTCCTGCTCATCCTCCTCCTCCTCCACTGGCCTCATCCTCCTCCTCCTCCACTGCCTCCGCTGCCTCCGCCCTGCCTCCGCCCTGCCTCTGCGCTGCCGTCGGTGCCTCCTCCTCCACCGCGGCCTCCTCCTCCTCCGCTGATGCCTCCTCCTCCTCTGTCGGTGCCGCCGGTGCCTCCGCGGCCGCCTCCTCCTCCACGGTCACGCCGCGGTCATGCTGCGGTCACACCGCGGTCACGCCGCGGTCACGCCGGTGCCTCTGCGGCCGCCGCCTCCTCCTCCGCCGCCGCGGCCGCCTCCTCCTCCTCTGCTCCTGCTCCTCCTCCTCCTCCTCCTCCGCTGCCTCCGCTGCCTCCGCTGCCTCCGCCCTGCCTTCGCCCTGCCTTTGCGCTGCTGTCAGTGCCTCCTCCTCCACCGCGGCCTCCTCCTCCTCCGTCGATGCCTCCTCCTCCTCCGTCGGTGCCGTCGGTGCCTCCGCGGCCGCCTCCTCCTCCGCGGTCACGCCGCGGTCACGCCGCGGTCACGCCGCGGTCACGCCGCGGTCACGCCGCGGTCACGCCGCGGTCACGCCGCGGTCACGCCGCGGTCACGCCGCGGTCACGCCGCGGTCACGCCGCGGTCACGCCGCGGTCACGCCGCGGTCACGCCGCGGTCACGCCGCGGTCACGCCGCGGTCACGCCGCGGTCACGCCGCGGTCACGCCGCGGTCACGCCGCGGTCACGCCGCGGTCACGCCGCGGTCACGCCGCGGTCACGCCGCGGTCACGCCGCGGTCACGCCGCGGTCACGCCGCGGTCATGCCGCGGTCACGCCGCGGTCACGCCGTGGTCACGCCGGTGCCTCTGCGGCCGCTGCCTCCTCCTCCTCCGCCGCGGTCGCCGCCTCCTCCTCTGCTCCTGCTCCTCCTCCTCCTCCTCCACCGGCCTCATCCTCCTCCTCCTCCGCTGCCTCCGCTGCCTCCGCCCTGCCTCTGCGCTGCCGTCAGTGCCTCCTCCTCCACCGCGGCCTCCTCCTCCTCCGCCGATGCCTCCTCCTCCTCCGTCGGTGCGGCCGGTGCCTCCGCGGCCGCCTCCTCCTCCGCGGTCACGCCGCGGTCACGCCGCGGGCACGCCGTGGCCACGCCGCGGTCACGCCGGTGCCTCTGCGGCCGCCGCCTCCTCCTCCTCCGCCGCGGCCGCCGCCTCCTCCTCCTCCTCCTCCACCGGCCCCATCCTCCTCCTCCTCTGCTGCCTCTGCTGCCTCCGCTGCCTCTGCCCTGCCTCTGCGCTGCCGCTGGTGCCTCCTCCTCCACCGCGGCCTCCTCCTCCTCCACCGCGGCCTCCTCCTCCTCCTCCGCTGCCTCCTCCTCCTCTGTCGCGGCCGCCGCCTCCTCCTATGCTCCTGCTCCTCCTCCCCTCCACCGGCCTCATCCTCCTCCTCCTCCGCTGCCTTCGCTGCCTCCATCACCTCCTCCTCCTCTGATCCTCCTCCTCCTCCTCCTTCTCCTCCACCGCAGCCTCGTCCTCCTCCTCCTCCACCGGCGCTTCCTCCTCCTCCTCCTAGTCCGCTGCCTCATCCTCCTCCTCCACCGGCGCCTCCTCCTCCTCCTCCTCTGCCTACTCTGCTGCCTCCTCCTCCACCGCGGTTTGAGAGGTGCCTCAAGTACTCAGGTGAGTCTCACAAGCTTTATTTTAGTTTTATATGATGTTTTTTAGAGATTTTTCAAATGAAACATGGTTTTGTGTTCATATTTTTTGAGAAACAATGTAGAACCTTGAGCATGAGGAGGTTTTCAGTCCTCTTTCTAAATCACATAGTTGACTTTCATGGTTAGTGAAGGTTAACCATGGGATATCTTAGAGGAAACCATGTGAGGTGGATTTTAGTTAGGGATTAACATAAGAGGCATCATGATGGTATCTGCAAGTCACCAATCATTATGAAGGATTTGTGTTTCCTTTTGTAGTTTTCATGGATATTGGATCAAATTATATAATGTTGTCTATGGATTTGGTTTGGTTGGGTATTTTTCCTAAGATGGCACTAAGATCCCACTTCAGATCTTATATGGATTTTTGGTCTTGGTTCTAACATGAAAAGTCCACAAGATGAGTTTCTAGTGAATATAACAAGTTTAAATTGATTTGGATAATTAATTATAAATGTTATAATTTAATAATTTTGGTTGTTTGGAGAGAGGAAGGAGCTATATTGATGAGTTGACGTTGCAATGATGGTCTTCATTCTTAACAGCTTATTGATCCAAACCTTTAATGGTTTTCCTTTCTAAACATTGGTTTTAATGTATTAAGGTCTTTCTTAGGATTCATTTCAGCCCTTCATTTTAAAATAACAACTGTATAACAGCATGAATAACATAGTAGTGAGGTCTATGATACTACTAATAGGGACATTGATTTTGAGTAGTGATTATATTTGTTATAAAAAGTGGATAGGTGAGAGATTTCAGTCCTTATTGTGTATTTGTCCTGTTTGGTTGAGTGTCCTGCACTACTGGGTTTTAGAGATCTAGATGATGTGAGGCTTGGGGATTGTAGTGGTTCCCAATATATTTTTTATTTTGGTATTTATTTATTCCTTTATTTCCTTGAAGTATCTTGTTTTGTATCTAAATTATACTCATATTCCTTCTCCTTTAACCTATATACTTATCCTATGGATTTTAAATAGGATGAATATAAATAAAGAATGGATGAATGCCAATCGGTTGACAAAAGAGTATGAAGAAGGCGTGAAAGAATTTATCAAGTTTGCAATAGATCATGCATGTGACTCTTCTCAAATCCTTTGTCCGTGTTTACACTGTTGTTATTCAAAACAAATTAGTCCAGATGAGTTGGAAGAACACTTGATCTGTCACGGAATAGATCAAAGTTATACATGTTGGAATAAACACGGGGAAACAACGAATGTAGGTAGTGACTGGGGTGAAACTGCGTTTTATGGATCATCTGATATGATTACAAACATGAACAATGAAGATGACCGTATGGAGGATGTGATTACAGATGTGAATGATGATGAAGATCGTATTGAGAAAATAACAAGTACCTTCGAAGATGAACTTCATGATTGCCCAAAATTGTTTGAGAAGTTAAAAAGTTGTGCAAAGACGCCATTGTATGCTGGTTGCACTAAATATACAGCATTGTCAGCCGTACTGAAGTTGTATAATTTGAAAGCAGATAACGGGTGGAGTGACGACAGTTTTACGAAACTACTTGCCCTCTTGAATGACATGCTCCCAGAAGACAATGAGCTCCCGAGCCAAACATACGATGCCAAACGAATGCTACGCTCTATGGGTATGATATCTGAAAGAATACACGCCTGCCCGAATGACTGTATACTGTTTTGCAAGGACCACAAATCACTTAAAGAATGCCCAAAGTGTGGTGCTTCTCGATACAAGAAAGATGAATCCAGTCCTACTAAAGTTGTATGGTACTTTCCAATCATTCCAAGGTTTAGACGCCTGTATGGAAGTGAGGAGACTGCAGAACAATTAACATGGCATGCAGATACAAGAATTAAAGATGGGATACTACGTCACCCGACAGACTCTCCTCAGTGGAAGAGAATCGATCATGAGTATCCTGAATTTGGAAACGAGTCGAGAAACCTTCGTCTTGCGTTATCTACAGATGGAGTGAATCCTTTTGGTTTTCAAAGCAGCAGTCACAGTACATGGCCAGTTATGTTGATAAATTATAACTTACCACCGTGGTTATGCATGAAACGAAAATACATCATGTTATCTATGCATATATCAGGACCAAAACAACCGGGTAATGATATTGATGTTTATTTATCTCCATTGATCGAAGATTTGAAATTATTGTGGGATTCAGGTGTTACATTGTATGATGCTTACAGAAAGGAAGATTTCACTTTGAGAGTCATGTTGTATGGGACGATAAATGACTTCCCAGCTTATGGAAATTTGTCAGGATATAGCATTAAAGGAACTCAAGGTTGTCCTGTTTGTGAAGAAGGTACACAATCAATTAGGTTGAAACATTCATCTAAAATCATGTTTCTAGGACATCGCAGATTTCTACCGCGACGACATAAGTACCGTTCTTGGAAGACATCATTCGATGGAAGTTCAGAAGAACCTACAACACCGTCTCCACTAACAGGTGATCAATTTTTTGAGAAAGTTAAAAATTTGGACACTACTTTTGGTAAACCGGCTTCGAAAAACCTTACGAAAATCGGTTGGAAAAAGAGATCAATTTTTTTTGAATTACAATACTGGAATTGTCTGTATGTAAGACATTTTATTGATGTTATGCATGTAGAAAAAAATGTATTTGACAGTGTTATCGGCACGTTGCTAAATACATCTGGAAAAACAAAAGATGGAATTAAGGCTAGGTTGGACATGGTTGAGATGGGAATACGAGAAGAGTTGGCACCAGTAAAGGGTGAAAAACGAACATTTCTTCCTCCTGCTGCTTACACTCTTTCCAGGCAGGAGAGATATCAGTTTTGAAACTTCTTGAATGACGTAAAGGTTCCAGAGGGGTATTCGTCAAATATCAGTAACCTTGTGTCAATGAGCGACTTGAAGTTAAAAGGTCTGAAATCACATGACTGTCATGTTTTGATGCAAAATCTCATTCCAATTGCTTTAAGTTGCATTTTTCCCAAGAATGTCCGCCATACATTAACGAAACTGTGTTTCTTCTTCAAAGCTATATGCAGAAAAGTTATAGACCCGGTGAAATTGCCAGCTATGGAAAAATAAATTGCCGTCATATTATGTGAATTAGAAATGTTCTTCCCGCCTTCATTTTTTGATATGATGGTTCATTTGATGGTCCACTTGGTGAGAGAGATTCGACTATGTGGTCCTGTACATTACAGATGGATGTACCCCATTGAACGGTATATGAAGATTTTGAAAGGGTATGTCAAAAATCGAAGTCGGCCAGAGGGTTGTATTGCAGAGCGATATATTGTTGAGGAGGCCATTGAATTCTGTACCGAATACTTGTCTGGTGTGTAAAGCATTGGCTTACCGAAATCTCGTCACACTGGGCGGTTAGAGGGTGAAGGAATTTCTGGAAGAAAGGTTGTCACAATCAATATTACAGATCGGGAGCAGGCCCACCTTTATGTTTTGCATAACAGTTTGGACGTTG
The DNA here is from genome assembly GCA_963277665.1 of Viscum album. Classification (NCBI taxonomy): domain Eukaryota; kingdom Viridiplantae; phylum Streptophyta; class Magnoliopsida; order Santalales; family Viscaceae; genus Viscum; species Viscum album. The sequence continues at coordinate 460,326,625 of OY728127.1, forward strand.
ACCCATATGTTGAAATCCACAAAGAAAATATTAGGCAATTGAATCCATCAAGGGCTGAAAAATGGATATCAAATACACATAATCGACAGTTTATAGGATGGTTTCGAGATCATATTTTTAAGAAGTCAGATGAAAATCCAAAGTCTATTTCGGAACAACTTCGATGGCTAGTCGGAGGACCAAGTGTGTATGCATTATCTTACAATGCTTATGTAGTTAATGGTTATACATTTTATACTAATGAACATGATGAAGACAGTACCATGCAGAATAGTGGGGTTACACTTGTGGCTGAAGCGATGCATGTTTTCGGTGCTAAGGACAGAAATCCAATTTATGCGAATATGTCATACTTTGGCATCATCAAACAAATATGGGAGTTGGATTATACGTAATTTCAAGTTCCGATATTTCAATGCAAGTGGGTTGATAACAGGAGTGCTGTTAAAATAGATGATTTGGGATTTGTGAAAGTTGATTTTAGTAAGGAATGAGAGAAAGACGAACCATTTATAATGGCATCACAGGCAGTGCAAGTATTTTATGTTCCCGATCCCGCAAACCGAAACTGGTCAATTGTTCTGTTATCAACCAAAACAGCTGAAGGGTCAGATGAAAATTCAACGGAAGATGATCCTTTCATTGGGATTTCGCAATCATTTCGCAGTGGTCCCAATGTAGACGACGTTTTGTATGTCAGAGGAGACCACAATGAAGGGATATGGATAGTTGATAGAGGGGTCAAATCCCTTCAGTCTTTTAAAAAAAGGGAGTTCAATAATCAGGTTATTGATTTTTATTGTAATATAGATTGTGTTACATTATGTTATTATCTGTTCGCTGCTGCTTTTATGTGATCTAACTTAAATTTTAAACCAGTTCTGCAGATAATGACTTCTTCACCTGCTGATGCACCCAATCCCGAGACACAACAGGTCTCTCAACCTATTGCAGCTGGTCCCACTGCTGATGTACAACAGGTCTCTCAACCTGTTGCAGCTGGTCCCACTGTTGAGAGACAACAGGTCTCTCAACCTGTTGCAGCTGGTCCCACTGCTGACGTACAACAGGTCTCTCAACCTGTTGCAGCTGGTGTCAGTGCCGAAGCTAGTGCTTCGGAGAAATATAATGATGATGCAGAAACTGAGGAAATGGTAGGTGATGAAACCCCAGCGACACAAAAAAAACAGGTGCGCCGTAGTTTGACAGTTTTAGCAAAAAACCTTAAGGCAAAAGCAAAAGGTATCAAATATGAGGTGGGATGGAATAAGCTAGGCCAGCATGTAAACCCCAACAAAGCCATGTTTAGTAGCTACATTGGAATCGTCACTCGACAACGCATGCCGATTGACGTAGAGTCGTGGCACCATGTTGTCAGCGGGTTGAAAACATTAATGTGGGAAGAGATTACGGTAACATTACGATATCATATATTTAATTTATTAAAATAAAATAAAATATTGAAATATTGACTAACCCTTCATCATCTCTTGCAGAGTGCATTTATAGTAGATGTTTCGCACAAAGAATATGTTTTCAGACTGGCAGGAAGGATTCATAGAGGCTTTCGCACCATTTTAACGAAAAATCATCTGAAAGATGCCGAAGGGAAAATCAAGCCACACCCGCCTCCTCTTTATGCACACTTGATATCCCAAGGAACGTGGGATGCGTTTTGCAACCGTCGTGCAGACAAGAATTTTCAGGTACATTGTGTTTGGTTACACGTTGTGTAACGTTGCTTGTATTCATCACATTGATTGATAGGTTTTTATTTATGAAACAGCAACTGAGTGCTGAAAATAAAGAACGGGCAGCAAAACCAGCGTACCCCTACCGTAAAGCAAGGTTGGGGTACGCTTCAATTGAAAAACAATTGGTATGTATTTAAGTACTATAATAATTTTATGTGACATAAAACAACACTGTAACCATGTTTCTTTGTTTATAAGCAGATTGATGAAGAAAAATCTCAAGTCACTTCCATTTCACGCCATGTGCTATAGAAGGAGGCTCGTGTTAATAAAGAGGGGAAACTGATAGATGAAAACACACAAAAAGTGTGGGAAACATGTGTAAGTATGACATAATATAAACCTGTTTTGCTTTAAATCACTATTACATAACGATGCTTACTTATTTTTTCATATTTTCTATTTGACATAGTCACAGGAAACATCAACACCCGCACCGGATGCAGACATACTTTCAACGGCCTTGAAACAGCCAGAACAGTATGGCCGCGTCAGAGGTGTGGGTTTTGGGGTGTCACCCAAGACATATTTTAAGAAAAAAAAACAAGAGGATGAACAAACTAAAGAATTGCATGTAATGAGAGAGAAAGTAGCTACCCTTGAAGAACTAATCCAAACTCAGGGAGAGATGCTAAAGATTTTGATGGAGGAGAGGCGAAGAGAACAAACAACTCAAGAACAACCCCCGCGAGAAGATCCACCCCTCACCAGCTTTGAGGCGAGCCATTCCCCTCAAAGACCTAACTTAACCGAGGTAATCAATGTTATAATATTCGTTTTTGTGAGATGTGAATCACATAGACACTGATACCTTTCATTTAATGATATTCTGCAGGGTGAAAATGACTGTGATTTATATCTGTCAACTCTCACCCATCGCCTTGTAGCGAGGGCTACAGTGTTCAATATGCAGAATGACACGCTACACTCCAGACCACTTCCAACCGGTCATGTCAAAGTGTCGATTAACGTAGCTCATGAGACGAGCGCCGAGCTACCCGTGCCAAATGACGATGACGACATTCATACGGTGGAAAAAGCTATTGGAACATTCGTTGCATGGCCGTTGAATCTTGTAAAAAAACACGTCGAGCAGGAGGTATTCATTTCTAGTTCATTTTTCAAGCAGAACCTTTAACATTAAATTATAAAATGGCTGAACCGATGAATGTTATTACAGAAGGATAAAATGGAGAAGCTACAACGAAAGAGCGGCTCCAAGATTGGATCAACCAACCGATCAAAACGATCTACTGAGAGCACGTTCACCCCGCCCGTTCTATATCCACATTTAATATCATTGCAAGCTCATGTGGATACGAAAATGAAAGACGGAAATAATCATACAAATTTTTGTGAAAAAGATATGTACGGAGAGGAAACAATGGATTTCGTTAGTGCAGACGCTGTTTCTGAGATCATCACATACGACTGGCTAGGCGCCTCATTTATAAATGTATACATGAGGTATGTTTTCATGATTTGATTTTACAAAAGCTGATATACTTTGATAATTATGGATAAATACATCTCATATTTTTCATAGGCGTATATATGAAAAAAAATTGAAGGGATTTTCCCATGAATACAAATTTGGACTCGTTAGTCCTCACACCATTTCTACACAACGAACAGAAATAGATTCTAATTTTCAGGCTGAATTGATGCCAAATCTGCTCAGAACGTTTCAAAGAAGAATTACAACTGACATGCCCTTTTTAATACCAACGATGCAAGGGTAAAACTCTACATTTTAATCATATCAATTATATTTTCATTTCTATCAGTACTTATTTCTTTTTGTGTTTTTAGGGAACATTGGATGCTCATTGCAGTCAATTTGGATACTCCAAAGATTTATTTTCTGGATTCACTGCATGGATATCCAAATAACCGACCACACATGATGGCGATTGTCAATTTGTAATACACTAGATCCAACATTTTAGAACTAAATATCTAGTTATATAATTTATATTATCTTTTAATGAAGATTTTGTTATGATAGGGCGGTGTATGAATATCGTCTAAAGGCTGGAATGAATCCAGGGCGTAAGGACGACAATGCCCACAAGATCTACAAATGGAGAAGTATCTGGGTATATATAATTATATTTCACTATCCAAATACATATCAAAACAAATTACTTATTTTTCTCGATATTTCTGCAGTGTCCGAAACAAACAAATGACAAGGACTGCGGTTATTATGTTTGTAAATTTATGAAAGAGATCGTATTTCATAGACAAACTAGCATCCCTGAAGAGGTATTTTTGAAAATAATTACTACTTTATTTAAAATAATTATTAATCCTTTGTGTATTTATATTTTTTCAGTACTACTATGACTGTCGCAAAAACTCCTATTCAGAAGATGATATAAATGTCTTTAGAAACGAATGGGCAGCGTACCTGATCGAAGAATGTAAACAAATAGGACAATGAAGGTGAATTCCTAATACTTATGTTATCTTTATATGGTCATTGATATCTCCCTTTACACTTATTGAGCATCTATGATCTCCCTTTCTTATGTTTCATATCCTTAGATTAGTGAATTCCTACTACTTAGTTTGAAAATGACATAAACTTTGGAAAACAACACCAATGACATACGCCAAACCGATCAAACGCCTTCGGATTGTTTTGATACTTTAGGAAAACGATCCACGAGTCATTTGTGACGTGTAAGAATTGACCGCACCTTAATCCGACGCACGGTGTGACCGGTATGGCTAAAATTGTCTGATATCAGTTTGAAAATGACATAAACTTTGGAAAACAACACCAATGACATACGCCAAACCGAGCAAACGCGTTCGGATTGTTTTGATACTTTAGGAAAACGATCCACGAGTCATTTGTGACGTGTACGAATCGACCGCACCTCAATCCGACGCACGGTGTGACCGGTATGGCTAAAATTGTCTGATATCAGTTTGAAAATGACATAAACTTTGGAAAACAACACCAATGACATACGCCAAACCAATAAAACGCCTTTGGATTGTTTTGATACTTTAGGACAACGATCCAAGAGTCATTTGTGATGTGTAAGAATTGACCGCACCTCAATCCGACGCACGGTGTGACCGGTATGGCTAAAAGTGTCTGATATCAGTTTCAAATTGAGAGAAAATTTGGAAAACAACACCAATGACATACGCCAAACCAAGAAAACGCCTTCGTATTGTTTTGATACTTTAGGAAAACGATCCACGAGTCATTTTTGACGTGTACGAATCGACTGCACCTCAATCCGACGCACGGTGTGACCGGTATGGCTAAAAGTGTCTGATATCAGTTTCAAATTGAGAGAAAATTTGGAAAACAACACCAATGACATACGCCAAACCGAGAAAACGCCTTCGGATTGTTTTGATACTTTAGGAAAACGATCCACGAGTCATTTTTAATGTGTACGAATTGACCTCACCTCAATATGACGCACGGTGTGACCGGTATGGCTAAAATTGTCTGATATCAGTTTGAAAATGACAAACTTTGGAAAACAACTCCAATGACATACGCCAAACCGAGCAAACGCCTTCGGATTGTTTTGATACTTTAGGACAACGATCCACGAGTCATTTTTGACGTGTAGGAATCGACCACACCTCAATATGATGCATGGTGTGACCGGTATGGCTAAAATTGTCTGATATCAGTTTGAAAATGACATAAACTTTGGAAAACAACACCAATGACATACGCCAAACCGAGCAAACGCCTTAGGATTGTTTTGATACTTTAGGAAAACGATCCAAGAGTCATTTTTGACGTGTATGAATTGACCGAACCTCAATCTGACGCACGGTGTGACTGGTATGGCTAAAATTGTCTGATATCAGTTTGAAAATGACATAAACTTTGGAAGACAACACCAATGACATACGTCAAACTAAGAAAACGCCTTCGGATTATTTTGATACTTTAGTACAACGATCCAAGAGTCATTTGTGACGTGTACAAATCGACCGCACCTCAATCCGACACACGGTGTGACCGGTATGGCTAAAATTGTCTGATATCAGTTTGAAAATGACATAAACTTTGGAAAACAACACCAATGACATACGCCAAACAGAGAAAACACCTTCGTATTGTTTTGATACTTTAGGAAAACGATCCAAGAGTCATTTTTGACGTGTACGAATCGACCGCACCTCAATCCGACGCACGGTGTGACCGGTATGGCTAAAAGTGTCTGATATCAGTTTCAAATTGAGAGAAAATTTGGAAAACAACACCAATGACATACGCCAAACCGAGAAAACACCTTAGTATTGTTTTGATACTTTAGGAAAACGATCCAAAAGTCATTTGTGACGTGTATGAATCGACCGTACCTCAATCCGACGCACGGTGTGACCGGTATGGCTAAAAGTGTTTGATATCAGTTTCAAATTGAGAGAAAATTTGGAAAACAACACCAATGACATACGCCAAACCGAGCAAACGCCTTCAGATTGTTTTTATACTTTAGAATAACAATCCTCGAGTCATTTGTGATGTGTACGAATTGACCGCACCTCAATCCGACGCATGGTGTGACCGGTATGGCTAAAATTGTCTGATATCAGTTTGAAAATGACAAACTTTGGAAAACAACACCAATGACATACGTCAAACCGAGAAAACGCCTTCGGATTGTTTTGATACTTTAGTACAACGATCCACGAGTCATTTGTGACGTGTACGAATCGACCGCACCTCAATCCGACGCACGGTGTGACCAGTATGGCTAAAATTGTCTGATATCAGTTTGAAAATGACATAAACTTTGGAAAACAACACCAATGACATACGCCAAACCGAGAAAACGCCTTCTGATTGTTTTGATACTTTAGGAAAACGATCTACGAGTCATTTGGGACGTGTATGAATCGACCGCACCTCAATCCGACGCACGGTGTGACCGGTATGGCTAAAATTGTCTGATATCAGTTTGAAAATGACATAAACTTTGGAAGACAACATCAATGACATACGCCAAACTGAGAAAACGCCTTCGGATTGTTTTGATACTTTAGGAAAACGATCCACGAGTCATTTGTGACGTGTAAGAATCGACCGCACCTCAATCCGACGCACGGTGTGACCGGTATGGCTAAAATTGTCTGATATCAGTTTGAAAATGACATAAACTTTGGAAAACAACACCAATGACATACGCCAAACCGAGCAAACGCCTTCGGATTGTTTTGATACTTTAGTACAACGATCCACGAGTCATTTTTGACGTGTACGAATCAACCGCACCTCAATCTGACGCACGGTGTGACCGGTATGGCTAAAATTGTCTGATATCAATTTGAAAATGACATAAACTTTGGAAAACAACACCAATGACATACGCCAAACCGAGCAAACGCCTTCGGATTGTTTTGATACTTTAGGACAATGATCCACGAGTCATTTGTGACGTGTATGAATCGACCGCACCTCAATCCGACGCACGGTGTGACCGGTATGGCTAAAATTGTCTGATATCAGTTTGAAAATGACAAAATTTGGAAAACAACACCAATGACATACGCCAAACCGAGCAAACGTCTTCAGATTGTTTTAATACTTTAGGAAAACGATCCACGAGTCATTTTTGACGTGTACGAATCGACCTCATCTCAATCCGACGCACGGTGTGACCGGTATGGCTAAAATTGTCTGATATCAGTTTGAAAATGACAAACTTTGGAAAACAACACCAATGACATACGCCAAATCGAGCAAACGCTTTCGGATTGTTTTGATACTTTAGGACAACGATCCACGAGTCATTTGTGATGTGTACAAATCGACCGCACCTCAATCCGACGCACGGTGTGACCGGTATGGCTAAAAGTGTCTGATATCAGTTTGAAAATGACATAAACTTTGGAAAACAACACCAATGACATACGCCAAACCGAGCAAACGCCTTCGGATTGTTTTGATACTTTAGGACAACGATCCACGAGTCATTTTTGACGTGTACGAATCGACCGCACCTCAATCCGACTCACGGTGTGACCGGTATGGCTAAAAGTGTCTGATATCAGTTTGAAAATGACATAAAATTTGGAAAACAACACCAATGACATACGCCAAACCGAGCAAACGCCTTCGGATTGTTTTGATACTTTAGGACAACGATCCACGAGTCATTTTTGACGTGTACGAATCGACCACACCTCAATCCGACGCACGGTGTGACCGGTATGGCTAAAAGTGTCTGATATCAGTTTGAAAATGACATAAACTTTGGAAAACAACACCAATGACATACGCCAAACCGAGCAAACGCCTTCAGATTGTTTTGATACTTTAGGACAACGATCCACGAGTCATTTGTGACGTGTACGAATCGACCGCACCTCAATCCGACGCACGGTGTGACCGGTAAAGCTTTTCATTAGATAAAGAATCAGTATTTATTAAATGAGATAAATCAATCAAAAACATATTGATTTTACATTATTCTCTTTCATTGTTATGAAAATGAAAACTTTTGAGTTTAAAATTTAATATTTTAGTTTCACATTTCCATATTAATGTATTCTTTCATATTACTGTTTTAATTTCTTTCATTATTGCATTACTAACATAATATTTGTTTTCTTATATAGGTGAATTTTTTTCCTTGAGTTCGGATGCTTTGTTCAGCAACAAATACCATCGAGAGCGGATCACGAATATCAAAGGATGAAACATGAATGTTTATAACTGTTGTTGAATAATTGTAAATGTAACCATGCAAAACAATGTTTGAAATGTATATAGCAATGCGTTTTTTTTGTATTCATGATGTTAAAGAAATGTATATACCGTTGTCAGTCAAAATATTGGGTGCGAGTGCTATGGTGTGCAGGTGTGCATGTGCTACTTTGTGCAGGTATTCTGGTGTGCAGGTGTGCAGGTACTGTTTTTTAGGTGCAGGCGCTGGGGCCTTTATCAGCGCTTTTTTAGCGCTGATAAAGGACACCTTTAACAGCGCTAGAGGAGCGCTGATAAAGGGACCCTGTATCAGCGCTCCGAAAAGCGCTGATATAGTTGACCTTTATCAGCGCTCCACCACGCGCTGATAAAGGACCTCTTTATCTACGCCGGAATTAACAGCGCTTTTCTAGCGCTGTTAATGCTGGTTTTTAGCGCTGATAAAGGGGCAGGTTGTAGTAGTGCGTGGAAATCGATTTGGAAGCTCAACGTCCCCTAAAAAATTCGTCAATTTTGGTGGCAGGCTTGCTCGGGCATTCTCCCAACAATGAGCCTTCTCGTTTACCGACATATGGCCAGTTCCGTTTTTTGCCCTTTCTGCCCGAACACTCCAAAAACTCCTATGCACGCTATTGTTTACTACCCGGGAGCAAAGGATATTTGGAATCATTGGGGTCCGGGTTCAATTGCTTCGCTGGCATTGGCCTCTGACCTTCCCAATCTGCTGACGCATTGGTGCTCCTCTCTCTCTTCGGCGGATGTAGGCTCACTTTGCACCTTGGCTTGGATTATTTGGGTCCGGCATAACGATGCTGTTTTTAATCAAGCTCACAGACCCACCAAAATCTGGATTGACCGAGCCACTTCTTAGATTGAGGGCTGGAAAGGCCACAACAGATTCTCTTTGCCGGGTGTTCCCCCCTCCCACCCCGCCCACTGGAATCCCCCAACGGAAGGAACCCTCAAGATTAATGCGGACACGTCTCTTCCGAAGGATGGGCTTGTTGTCCTCAACCTCCTTGCCCGAAATCATATGGGGCAGATTCTTGCTGCTAAATATGAACCACATCAGGCATTCTGGGAACCAACAGTTGCTGAGGCCACGACTATCCTTGCTGGTTTGATGCTCGCTTTGGAATGTAGATGGGGCGATATCATCATTGAGTTAGATTGCCTCATCGTGATCGATGCTATTAATCACAACGACGTCGGCCTCCAGTCTTTTGGCATCATCATCAAGAGAATTCTCTCTCTTCGCCAATGGTTCTCATGTTGTACCTTCTCCTTCACCAAAAGGGAAGGAAACAACGCGGCCCATCAGCTTGTGGCCTCAGGCCCTTTCGATTCTAACCAGTTCTGGTTGGACAATTTCCCTTCATGGCTTAACATTTATACTTCTGCTGATCTTTGTCATTAATGTTATATGCCTTCTTCAAAAAAAAATGAGTGCAACAGACATCCCACATGAAATGTTAAGTGATAAGGCATTATTACTTTAAATGTCCATTGAAAGAATATTTTTGTTTACACACCCATGTTTTTAATATACATATATACATATAAAAACCTTTGTTTTCACGCACACAAACAAAGGTACATACACATCTCATGGGTATACACATATGCACATGTTCACTCATACATGCATGCATGAGTATGCACATGTCAAATCAAATATATGTGTGTGTGTGATTGGTTCTTGGTAAGACCTTAATTCTGATGCATAACCCAAACTAATTGAGTTTGAACACAATCCAATTGAGCACATTGTCATAATATTGAGTTCTACTATCATCAGGGCATTCAACGCTTTTTACATTAGAGAGAAAACATTTGAGGGAATATCTATAACACACTTAAGGGGAGTCTTAAAATTTATTGCATGAGAGATAAAACTTTTGAGAGAATTTCCAATACCATTCATAGGAACATGAGGCGAATCTATTAAAATAACATGTTATGTGAGACTTGAAACCAAAACATCATACTTGGAGGGGCCAACACCCAACCGACTCACACAACCTTGACCAATGGTTTAATTAAGTATTTTTTTGAACCTTTAACCCATGTTCATTCGGTTTCTTTGTCTACAACTCTATTTATATTTTCATTGTTGCTCTCCATATAATTTTAACCCATCTTAGAAAGGATCTTCCAAACAACAATCAATATATTTTAAAAAGATTTAACGATAAATCTATTTTTAAAATCATTTATCATGATTTTCAAATCTTAAAAAAAAATGAAACTTTTGAATTTTTTAACTAAGATATGTGAAGTTTCATTTGTTGTGTCATGTTCGTGGTGATGGATGTAATCTATCTATATTATTTTATAAACTATTACTAAATATATATTAAATATCAATGGGACAGCTTTAAGGAATATTAAATTTATAACCACAGCAAAACATTAAAATTATTTAGTACCATTCGAATTAATAGGTTTTTTGTATTTTTTTAATAACCACCGTAAAATCGATATATGGTATTTTAAATGTCGTATTTTATTCTAAACTATAAACGAACGCAACTCATATGAAGAAATTTAAAACCCCATTCGACCCGCTGTGCGGGGAACCCGCGGGAGAAACCCAATGCCACGCGCGCGCGTGCACTCCTCCACTCCTGGCTTTGCGTGACCGGAGCCGTAATCGAGAATCCCACGGCGGAGCGTGACGGTGGCGCGTGGAGGCTGCCCCGCTGCGCAGAAGCGCGGTCTTTCACGGAATTACAATGATGGCATCCGGAAGCATGGGGTGTTGGAAGTGGAGACACAGAGGTCAGTGAATACTCAAGGTTTGAGCCTTTTCTTTTCCATTTCCCCCCTTTATCTATCTGTCCTGCTCTCCTTGCTTTAATAAAGGAGCGAAACATCTCCAATAGAGCTATCTCTCTCTCTCTCCATCTTCTCCCTGCACATTTCTTTGCGCGCACTCCCTCCCTTAGTGTCATCACCAACGTTAAGTTTGTTGGAGGAGAAGATACAAATCCGATTCCCATTTTGCAGAATGTGTTTCATTCCCTTCTCAGTGCTGTCAAAATTTCCAAGTGCAATTTCTGCTTTCAAGTTTGTCTCGTCGCGATGCGTGCTTCAATTTGATGATTTGGAGCTGGTATGTGAAATCTATTCTGTTAATGAAATTCAGTGGTTTTGATCTGACTTTATGCGAGTAATGTGGTTTGACTGAGGTTGCATGCTGCTATTAGTCAGCTGCATTCAGCAGCATCACTTTTCTGTCCTGATCTCGAATGTATTTTTTCATTTTTAAGGGCTCAAGTGTTGTTTTCTTTTGTTTTTGCATCTATTTTTATGGCTGCTCAGTATAAAATTGAAGTGTCCTTGTGCCGTTGAAGTTCATAGTCAAGATCTGAGAATGCATGTTCAGTTAGAATGAATATTTGGGCATTCTGGGATAAATCCTGTGACCTGGATGGAAATCCCGTAGCTGGTTAAAATTTGGGGATCCTCGATCTCATTTTTGTGGGAAATTGAACCGTATACAATATGATCACGTTATTCCTTTGCCTGATTTGGATCTGGATGAGTTTTTTGGATTTTCCCATAATTCCCATGTTGAATTTCAAATGCAGAATTTGAGAAGCTCCTTTGTTAAATTGTACACTTGGAAATCAACGTTCTCTTAGTTTATGCAAAATCCAGCACTTGATGCCTTTGAGAATGGTCTTCACCTCGTAGATCGTTATATTTTTATTAACATCAGAGCTCTGTTGCATGATATTGAATGTCTTGTTTTTGTCAACAGTGTATATAATTTGGTTCAATGACAAAGGTGTGCCCTGAAGACTTGATCCAAATGGAGGCAATTCTGCCTGTTTCTGCAGATGTCAGTTTTGCATTCAACCGGTTTCCAAAATATAGAATAGGGCCTAATAATCAGATTGTTGAGGAGGTAGAAGAAGATGCTAAGGGGCCACCTCTGAAAGTGGTCATTGAAGAAGAGACCACCCAGTTGTTTGAGCAGCAAAAACGCCTCTCAGTTCGTGACCTTGCCACTAAATTTGACAAGAACTTGGCTGCTGCTGTCAAATTGTCTGGAGAGGTTCTCAATTTATATTTTGTTTGTTTCCCTGAAATGCTTTCAACCGCAGTGTTGATTCTTTTGAATTATCTCTTGTTCTTCCCAACTTAACACCAAGTATTAGTTGATTATCACAGTACTTTGGGGGCTGGTTCAGCATATAAAATTTTAGCTGCCATTTTGATGCTAAGGCATTACCTGTTTCATCTTATCTTATCACTCTAGGATGGTCTGTTTGGTTGTGGGGAAGAGGGGCGAAAGGAAAGGAAAGTTGGGGGGATTTCCTTCTTCGGACAGTTTGGTTGACAACTAGGGTTTTCACCGAAACCCCGGTTTTCCTTCATACGAAGTAAATTATCTCCTCCTAGACATGGGTGAAACTGAGAGACATGAAAACTAAAAATAAATAAATAAATATTTTTTATTTATTTTCATACAAAGAGTAGGTTTTACCGGGGCTCTAATACCATGTAGAAAGATTAGTCCTAGAAACTGTCCCCTCTTGAACGAGGACTGGACAACTTTTAATTCAAGACCCCAAGATAGATTGAAAATACAAAATTCAAACAAAGGAAATCAGAGGATTGGATAGACCTAAACAAACCCATATCCTAAATATCTAAACACTCTAACAACTTTTAATTATCTATTCATTATTATAATTTTTATTAATCATAATCTTTATTTCTATCAATATATAATCATTTTAAATATATTAAATTACTTTCCTTTCCATCAATAACCACACATCATCTTTTAATTTTGTCCTCTTTCTAGCCCTCTTTTCTTTTCTCTTCCTTTCCTTCTATTCAATTTTTATTAACCAAATGGTCCATAAGTTCTACTTTGTGTTGTTAAAGGCAAATAGAAACATGGAATGGTATGTAATTCTCTTATCCTGATTTTCAATCCGTTAACACAAACAAAGCACACACATTTGTCTAAATTTTGTGCTCCTTGATTTGATTCAAAAATTGGGTCAGCATTTGATGTAACCGAGTTCTTGTGAATTAGGCAAAAATCAAGGAGGTGGCATCTTTGGAGGGGCATGTTCTTTTAAAAAAGCTTAGAGATGCACTAGAATCATTGAGTGGTTGCTTGGCTGGTCGGAATAAGGATGATGTTGACAAAGCTATCTCAATGGTTTGTTTACTTTTATGCGCGCGTGTGTGTGTATGTGTGTGCGCACATGCGTGTATGTCAAATAGCGAAACATTCTAATTATTCTTAGATGTGTGATATCTAATGGTAAATAATATGCTTCAAAACACATTTTAGATATAGTTCATTTACTTTGCTCATACCTCAGTAACATGCATAACATGGACAAACATTGAAGCCTCGGGCATTTTTTCTGCTCACAGATCACAAATCTTCTCTGCTCTTTAAAACTGTGTTACCATTGTTTGAATATTTCATGAATTCCCGGTTTCTCATGAATATGTTTGGCTTATCTTGACAGTTGTCATTTCACACTATAATGTTTTGTTCTTGTATGAATTCACCCCTTGTATGCATTATTAGACTTATCGTTTCATCTTGGGAGTAACATTTTTTTGAAAATTATAGACGCCTCTTGTTATTTAGGTGGAAGCTTTAGCTGTTAAATTGACCCAGGAAGAAGGAGAGCTGATTCAAGAGAAGTTTGAAGTGAAAAGGCTTGCAAACTTTCTCAAGCAGGTACAATTTGCATGTTAAATCAAAGCTTATCTTCTTTACTGCCAATGTTTTAGCCATTTATTGAATGTAAATTATTTTAGTTTTTTGAGTGTAAATATATATATGTTTGGAAGAAAGTTTAATATAATTCCATAGTAATCAAAATATGAATGAATGGTCAAAAAAACATGTAAGTTTACATCGAACTTCCATAACACCAACAAGAAAACTAGAAAGTAAAACAAAGTACTAAAATCCGTTATTTAAAAAACTGGTGAAATATTTACCCCTGGACACCACTGTCTAATACCGCTGCAGTCCCTAACCATCAAGATTTGTGAGAAGTTAATCTTCAGATAGAAAAAAACTATATTGGTTCCAATTAATTGTTGTTGGTGGATGGTACTCTGTGTTCAAACCCAATGGTAGGATATTTAAGGCTCTGTTTGACATCACTTATTGAAAACTGCTTATGATGCCTATCACTTATGACAATCAGTTTTGAAAATCTTCCAGAATTTAAGTGATTTTCTTCCAGAATTTAAGTGGTGTTTGATAAACACCACTTATTTTTTCAAACTGCTTATCATAAATGATAAGTTCTATAAGTAGTTTTCAGAAAGTGGTGTCAAACAGATACTTAAATTTGAGAAAAAAACACTTAAAAATAAGTGGTAACAAAACACTTTTTCAATAATCAATCTGGAAACATTTATACAGAAATAAGTGTCAGGAGAACAGGTTCAATAATCAATCTGGAAACACTTCTACAGAATCATTTATCATAAGTGATAAGTGTTATAAACAATTTTTAGCAAGTGTTGTCAAATGAAGCCTAATTCTGATTGAAGCCTCAGATTTTTAAGGTATTGGAACCTAAAGACAAGTGAATGGTTCTCCATGTGTCACCTCTATACACAATTAACTCCACCATCTTTTCGAGACTGTGTGTTGTTCTACATCCATGCTAATGTTTGAGAAAATTGATTGCAGTTTTTGTTCAACAGGCTTCAGAAGATGCTAAAAAGTTGGTTAGTCAGGAAAGATCTTTTGCTTGTGCTGAAATTGAAAGTGCCAGAGCAGTAGTGCAGAGATTTGGAGAGGCTCTGGATGAACAGGAAAAAAATTCCCAGTCATATGGAAAGCAGGTGACTTTGATTCCCTTCATTCATTCTCGATTGGAAGACTGTTAGATTGGCAATGATATCAAAATCTCACCCTCTGTTTGATGATTGAAAATATTTTCTGTTTTCATTTTCTAAAAATGCATTTCAAATGTGTTAGAAAGTAGTTTGGAGAGTAAGCAAAAATAAAAATGTATTTTATTTATCATTTATTGCATTTTCATGTTCCAGAAAACATGAAAACGTTTTTTTTTGTTTTCTAAAATTTTTTTATTTTCATTTTCATTTCCTAAAAAATGCTTCCTATTTACATAATATAATAATTTTTTACTATTTTTTTCGAAAATGATAACAGAAAATGTTTTCCATAACCAAGTGGACCCTTAAACTTTCATGGATTGTGCCTGCTGTTAGAGTACATCAAGAATGGGGAGGGGAATGGTGGGGGGGATGGAGTTAAATCTGGAAATTTAGTTCCATTTGGTTTAACTTCATTAATGGAATGGAATATGATGGGATGAGGTTTGTTGAAATGGAATCATGTAGGCCATTATTGCATTTGGTATGTAAGGAATGAAAGATAATATTTTTTGATAAAATTGTTTGATTGAGCATTGTAAGATGTTTTTAATGAAAAAGAAACATTCGCCCATGTTAAATGGATGGTGATGTTTTTTTGTTATATCGGTGGGGGTAATTTAGTCCTGAAAAATTAAACTCACTCCCAGTATCCTCATTACCTAGCTTCTTTGAAAGAATTCGGATGTCTTAAAATCTGATTATCAAGATATTATTGCATTTGGCATGTAGGGAAGGAAAGATAATATTTTTTGATAAAATTGTTTGACTGAGCATGATAAGAAGTTTTGATCCAAAAAGACACATTTGCCCATATTAAAAGGATGCTGACTTTTTTTGTTGCATCAGAGGCTAATTTAATCCTCAAAAATTAAAATCATTCTCAAAATCCTACCTTGCTTCTTTGAAGGAATTCGGATTCCTTAAAATATGGTCATCAGGACTCCCAAAGACATTCACTTTCCAGGAATTTAACATACTAAATGTTAAACTTCTAAAATATCATTTGAATCACCATTCCATTATACCAGATTCCTTGAACCAAATGGGGCCTTAAGGCATCAATACTGTGATTTGGATCATGAAAGAAAAGGCATGGATGGGGGGTGAGCAGGAGTCCCCCATGGATGTTTACGATAAACAGAGTAGATTGCATGATATTAATAACCTCATATTCTTAACCAATTTTGATCAAACACTTTTCACGTGTTACTTTACTACTACAATATTTTATTCAGTGCACATTCCTATGATAAAACCTTGGATTTGTAAGAGCCTTCAATTTGATGCAACACATTATCAGGACTTGGAGAAGATGTTGGAGGAGATTCAAGAGGCTAGAAGAATTAAAATGTTGCATCACCCAAGTAAGGTGCGTGAAGACAGTGACATGATTTGTATTCTATAATTTATCAATAGGCTAATTTTATTTCACTCTATGTATCATATGCTATTTATATTGATATTATTTTGGCTTCTTTGTAAATTTATATGTTACACGGGGCATTCCATGTTATACAAAAACATGTTTTTTTTTTCTTGTTTGTGAAAAAGTATGGTGGGATTTCTTTGTAGGTGATGGACATAGAACATGAACTTCGTGGACTAAGAATTCAAATTCGAGAAAAGTCCATATTTTCAGCCAAACTTCAGAGAGAGGTTAAAGCTGTTATATGTTTTTTTATTTTAGGTTGTTAATTTTCTATAAAGTTTTTGTATTGTTAAATTGTATCATTTTATTACTGACTGTTATTATCACATTTTGTATTTTCTTCAGCTGACAGTGAACGGGAGGATTGGAGATAATAAATCCTGTCCATACAAGTTAGTTGGTTCTGAATCATTGGGTTCATGTCTACAGCTCCAGCCTTGTTCAGATAGGGCTCCTGAGCTTGCCAGATGTTCTATCCAGTGGTACCGTGTCTCGTTAGATGGTAGCAAAAACAATCTCATTTCGGGTATTTATTTGATACGGGCAAATGTGTCTTTTTGGTTAACAGTTTCGTTCCTTTCTCAAATTTGTATGACTCAATGAGACAGCTCATCAAAATTTATCACTTTCATTCATTCATTTCATACCAAATATGATAATGGTTTACATAATTTCATTTCATCCAACCTCATTCCATCTTATTCTATTCCATTTCATTAATGAAGTGGAACCAAACAGGGCCTAAAGGTTTTGATTTTTCTTTTCACATGTCCCCACTTAATTCTTAAACAGGTGCTGGTGAATCTGCATATGCTCCAGAACCATTGGATGTTGGACAATTTTTGCGAGCTGACATTACTTCAAATAGCCAAACGGTTCCTGTGATGACTGCCAATCCAATTGGTTCAGGTTAGTTCGATCATGAGAATTTTATTTGATTCCTGCACTTAACCCTAGTTAATATTGCCAACCAGAGTTGGATATATTCTTCATTCTAAGGACAGTTGTCAATTGATCATTGGATTTGCCACTTAAATTTATCAAACAACCCCTCACACTAATTGTTGGCATTGGCTTTGAAGCAGCAGCAGGATTGGAAGGTTGTTTTGAGATTCTTTTGCGAAAGCCGAATGCCGAATTTAGTGTATGTTATTTAATTTTCAAGTAAAACTATGGCTGTCTGGTTCATGAAAACATTTTATGTTTTCATTTTTCAAAAATGTATTAGAAAACATGTCCCATTATGTAAATGGGAAACACTATGGAAAATGAAAATGAAAATATAAGACTGCGTTTGTTTACTGAAAATGTTTTCTGTTTTAATTTTTAAAAAATCTATTAAAAAATCTATTGGTTTATGTATATATCTTAGGCAATGAATGTTTTTTATGAAAAAATTTACTTTTCATGTTTTCTGAAAACTGAAAATGCAATGAAAGGTAAATTACATTCTTATTATTTCTTGCTACTCAATATTTCTCTAACATATTTTTGGAAAATGAAAATAGAAAATGTTTTCCATAACCAAACGGTGCCTCAGGTTGTGTTCAGTTTTGAAAAATATTTTCTGTTTTTCATTTTCTAAAAATATATTAGAAAAGGTATTTTGATAATATAAATGGTGAATATTTCTTTGCAAATGAAAATAGAAATTTTAGTTATTTGGAAAAAATAAATTGTTTTAATTTTTTCTAGAAAATGAAAATGATTAGAGATGCAGCTCGCATACTTTATTATTTTTTTTTGAAAAATGAAAACAGAATACATTTGTATTGACCCAATGCAATCTATGTTTTTTGTGGAAAAAAACTTTTATTTGTTTTTTGGGAAATTTTAACTGATTAAAAAAATACATATTTTTTCTACATTCGTTCTACTCCAGAACATTTACTAACAGTTTCTTAAACTATTTTTGGAAAACTAAAGCAAAAAATGTTTTCCTGAAACAAACGTGACTTATTATTCCCCTTCCATTCCTTCATGATAGAAGGATTGGATCGGTTCATATGGATGAGCCATAAGTGATTTGAGGTCTGTTTGTTTTTGAATTTTAATATTTAATGTTATTCTGTAGGTGGCAATTTCCCGGATGAATGGAAAGGATTATCCATCGCGTTCCATTCATATCTTTCATGTGGGAAGGGCGAGAGCGAAGCTCTGTAGGGGTTGGATTACGAAGGCCAGAGAATCTTACTCCTCATCGATGCAGGTTTGATTCTGAATAAAATTTTCCACTGTGTTATGGGTTTTGCATTTCATGTCCGTTTAAAAGCTTAGTGAAATATTGATTACCTCATTTTTCTGAAGGATGCTAGGGTTTGGAATTTCAACCACAAAATATTAAAATCTACTCGGATTTAGGCTGTGTTTGACGGCACTTAGGGTGCTTAATGGACTGGACCACGTTGACGCCCACATGGACTGAGCTTAAAGTATCAAACCTGTTTAGGCTCACATTTAAAGCGGACTTGAAAAATGGACCTGGTTTGGTCTGCATTTTAATGTGAACAGTTCATGGGTTGATCCATATTTCAAATTATTCTTGATAACAAACAGTAAACATTAAACACGTCATGCTTGTCGTGTGAGTCTTGGTTCATTCACATGTCTCACATAAACTGAGTTTTTCTCGCTACCAAGCAATTACTGCATACAAATGAAAAAATAATTGAAAAAGACCCCCTCTAATCAGCAGTTTTTTTTCTTTGGTTCGTTTAAACCCATTTAAAAAGCGTACTATTTTCTATCAGTCCTTTCCATGTCAAAAGTATGGGTTGACCTGTTTGGCCTGTGGGCCTGCGGCCCATTAAGCACTCCTGCACCCCTTGAGGTACTTGTTGAAAAATGTTGCACTAATTACATATGATAAGTGTGTTTTCAAAATAAGTGATGTTTCTTTTACTTTTTTAAAAAACATGTGTACTTAATTTATGAATAAACCTTTCAAGTGGTGGAAAAACATGTTTCCAATGAACAATCTGAGAATAAATTTTAAAAACTATAATTTTTTTCATTAAATGCAGTTTTAGGTTGTATTTGATGGTGCTTATTGAAAAAAGTTAATAATTCTTATTTGGTTTGTTTTTAAAAAAGTGCTTGCATTTATTGGAAAAAACAACAAATTACATATAGAAAATCTTCAACTCTTCTGTTTCCTGATCTCTAGCTATGTGGAGGGAGGGAGGGTGAAGCCGCTGGTGCCAAGGCATTGTTCTGGCAGGCAAGGAAAGGAGTGTCTTTCCTGCTGGCTTTCAATTCCGAACGAGACAGAAACGCCGCCATTTTGCTTGCTAGAAAATACGCTTTTGACTGCAATGTAAGCGCCTGTTTCTTAAAGATTTTTTCAAAAAACCGATCCTGTTTCTCAGTTTTTTTCTCTGGAAACGGTTTTTTAAAAACTGATCTTAATTAAAACATGTTTCTATTATAACCTGAACTGAAAATAACCTCTGTTTTTTCTAGAATTATTATTTTTTAAATTACTTCAAAATCAAGGTCCCTAATTGTGATCATACTGTTGCATTGGGGATTTGTTAATTATGCATGATTGATTCATACACTGGGTTTTCTTTGATTTTTTGTATCATTTTGGCTTAAATTATCATTCATCCAATCAACCCTTTCCCCCACTTTTAGATTTAATCACGCAGTCATTGGGTAATGGTCACACCTTTACCCATTTTATCTTCTAGAGATGTGTGTGTTTTCTGGTCCTTTTTTTGCTTGTCTGGGTCTGAATTGAAGATTGGAATGCTACTGGGTGATTTGCAGGTGGTACTTGCTGGACCGGATGATCGATGATCTGCAATGTAAAACACTTTGACCCACTGATTCTTTGAGTTTTCATTTTGTTTTTCATTTTACCCACAGGTTTTTGAGTGCAATTTGGTGGGTATTTTCGGTGTGATTGTGTTGTAGTTGTGTTTGGTCTTCTTGTGGGGCTCTGCTGCTAATTTGGGTTGCATTCCTTTGGGTTGGGGCATGGTTTTTGTTTGCCTAATAGCCAGTTGTAATGATTTCTAACATATTTACTATTGTTTCAATGGTTCATTTGTTTGCATCATTGACCCCTTATCCCATTTTTTGTGAATGGGAATGAAAGTTATGTGTATAGAATTATCTTTTCATTGTATTAATTGACTTGTCTTGTATCTGATTAGTGTTATTCATATGTTATCATATATGCTTAACATGCAATATGATTGACATTCACAAATCAAGAACAAAGAACCGATCAATTTAATGTCGTTCACCCTCAAGATGGTATATGAATGTGGAGTTGCATAAGATTCTCACTAGATCAAGAGTCTTAATAGAAAAATGTGGGCTAATTGTGATAATAATTATAATATCACATGGAAACTTCATTTCATGATCAAGATATTGACCAATTTTGTTCAGATCATTCAATTCACGTGGACTCATGTGTTTCATGATCTCTATTATTGATACATGCAATCTTCTCTCTTTGATGGTTCCAACTAAAACATTTTAATTGAGTTACATATCAAAGAAATACTATTTTCAAATTGGGTAAGATGATTCTTTCCATACTTAATGTGCATATACATGTCTCTAAGTTACCTTGCTAAGCAAGAGATGAAAAATTGGAATGGGAAGATATGTCATTGAAGGTGAGTTAGGCTAAAAAAAGTGTCATACCACACTAATATCCCAATGTTCTCCATCAGGGCAATATAACGTTCCTATGTTTAATTATTGAAAATCGGTAATGTGATGGTGAGATTGTTGATGCATGTGCCATAAAGCCATATATGCCATGTTGGTTTAGGGACATTTTTGTTATCATGTATTACTTATTTATGAAAATCCAATTTATTATTTATTAATATTTGTTGTTTTATAATATGGGATATTATATGGTAATAAACTCATCAAAATATAATATCAAGGGTATCCATAATCAATGATCATCATGTATTACTAACGGTAGCGATGACCTGTTAAAATTAGCTTAAGTAGAAACACATGTATATAGATAGTTTACTCTTGGGTACAAGTTATAGAACTTGTAACAATGATTGATTCACTTGGAGTTAGTCACATGAGATGCAATAAAAAAATCATTGGTATTACTTGAGTGCGAATTATTTGATAGTCTTTAAACTTGAGGTTAATAATGCAAAGTTTCTTAGGATTGAAAGTAGGAGAAGACATAAGAAACCATAAACCATGATCATCCATGCTTTGAAATCGAAACCATGCATAATATAAAATGAAGAATGTACCGTATATCGAAGATGGACAATTCAACTATATGCTTGATGAAAATTACCAAAAAGCAGCCAAATGACTAATTCCTCCTAGGGTATCCATGGGTTGACAAATTACCTAACACTTGGACAAGATTTTCCTTTAGACCACAGTTTGCTAGAACCTCTTGATGGTAAATGAAGAAGGAGAAGAGTGTTCTCTAGCTAGGGAGAATCAGTATCACACAAACAAGACCATATCACAATTTTCATTGCCATGACCTCCTTTATATTGGCGCCAGGGACGTTAGCCAAGCTATCATGCATTTATTCGAATGTTTATAATGTTCAAGTAAATGGCTTGCGATTACAAACTGTTTGTAACTCCTTGACCATTCATGCATTTAACATTAATGTTCAATGTTCAACTTCCATATCATTAATCGTAGCATGCGATTGATACACATCTCAACAATTGCGATATGCCCATATCATGCAATTCGATATGGTTAAAGGCAGTGGTGTGATATCACTATACCGCGTCTTGCGATATGCCTAATCAAGGCATACAATATGCCTTATTTTCATGTATGTCATACCATACGACATACCTATATCATACCATATGATATAAACTAATATATATCATATACACATTAGGCTTTAGGGAATATATCCACCAATCTCCTACTTGCACCGAAGCCTTATAGAATTTGCATCATTTCACCTTATATGATCATATACAATAACTCGTGAAACAATATCCAAAACTCCTTTGGGATATGTTGACATTCCAATTATGAAGTTGTAAAGTGTTGGATTTATTGGAAACCAAGGTTATAAAGGTGTGTTGGATAATGTTGGATTTTTCGTCTACAAATGTTGATTGTTGAAGATGGATTTATTGTCGACACATGTCAATCGCAGACTACAACTACCCTGCCTATCGAATCCATCATGCCAGACTCCACTTTTGGTCCTGTTTAGCATTCTTTATAGTGGTTTGGGATGTGTTGATGGTCGTGGTTGGCGTCGTTCTTCTTAGTTTCGATGATGGTGCATGGTTGGATGCTTTTATTCTCTCTGTGTTTGTAGCTCATTATCGAGGACCTTGTTTAGCTCAACCTTTGCTCTTGCTTCTAGATCTATTGCACTAGGCACCATTTCAGTATGATGCAGTGGCTTTCGTGGGGGGTTTTGGGATGTGTTGGTTGAGAGTTCACAGGTATTCTAGGAGTCACAACTCGTGTTGGTTCTCTTCTACCTCAGGGTTTTGGTTTTATTCGATGGTTGTGCTTTGTGCATTTTCTATTTACTGATGGTCTTTCAATCATGGTGTTGTGGTTCAGTCTCAAATGATGTTTGGACTCGTGTAGTTTTGGATTTTTTGATGGTCGAGCTTCTGACGACTTGTTCTTGTCCCCATTTTTTCATGATGGTTTGGTTCGGTGTTTTTTGATTTTCATCCTTGATGACAACAATAGTGTTTGGTGAAGGAGTTTCAGCTCAATGCCAATGACATTTTGGTTTTGTTGGTTCTATTTGTGATGATTGGAGTTTTTTTTAAGACTGTAAAGACGATGTCAACATCAATGGTTTTCTTCATTTTTAGATATGTACAAATCCAGTTTTGATTTTTTTGGTTCTTTTACCTTTGGATGTTCCCTTCATTTTCATTGGTTCTGGTCGATGACATTGATGGCTTCTGGTGGTGTTTGGATTTCATTTGGTCACCAGGTGAAATTTTTACGGGCATGGCTGAAGCGGTTCCAGTGGCGATGAAGGGAAAGTTTTCGGTGGGTTGTTCACACTGATGTTGTGGGTGATGATGATGTGATTGAGTGTATTAGGGTTTGCAGATTGAGGTAGCAGTCAACTCATGGTTCGCGAGGCAGTGGTGTGGAAACATTGTATGAAATCTGAATTTGGTGGAGTTTACCGTGACATGTGGAGTTATCATGTGGTTTTTATTGAAATTTTGAAGCAGTGTTGTTTTTTTGTTAGTTTTTTGTGGTGTTTTGAAATTGGTATTTGAAATTGAGAGGTTCCCACTCATCCATAAAGTGTTTTATAGAAAATACGAAAAAAGGATTTGGAGGTGTTGTAATTATTGGAAACAAAAGCAGTGAAGTATTTTCATGTTGTGAAAGACTTGGGGAGAAGAAATGCACATGGAAGCATTAATGGAGAGATGAAAAAATACACCTTGATATCTATATATATCAAGGATGTGGCTTTGGAATAGATGTGATCAGGATTAAAGAAGCTTGGAGTTGAAATGAGAAGGATGAGATGAATTCTGGTTTGAAGGTTTTGGGTTTGTAGATTTTGGAAAAATGGTAAAGTCCCATACATAAGGGTACTCGGGAGAATATACATAAGGGTTGATCTGAACTTGAAATCTGGAAAAGGAAAAAAATTCACTGTGATACATAACGGTAGCTGAACTGACATGTAAGAGTCACTTTGCTGGATACATAAGAGTAGCTTCAGAAGAAGAGCAAAATGCAGAAAAGAGAAAAAAATTCCTTGTGACATGTAAAGGTCATCGACATGATACGTAAGGGTCATCCATTGGATTAAAAAAACAGTGAAGTCTCATACGTAAAAGTAATCTGGGCCGCTATGTAAAGGTTACCAAAATCTATAGTGTTGAAATGCATCAAAGTCTACGAGATTCACAGGGATACATAAAGGCAATCATGCCAATATGTAAAGATAATCAGATCACACTCTGAAAAAATAGAGAAGTGTTGAAATGTGTTGGAATACATAAGAGTAGGTCAACAACATACATAAGAGTCTTTTCTTTTCTGCAAAAGGAAACGATGATACTTAAGAGTATTTTATCAATCATAAAATATGATTAATAGTGGCTAACTACAATTTACAATATACAATGTATCATAAGATATGATTGATAATGTGGCCAAGAGTGAATGTTGTCACACCATGGGAAGGATAGTCACATCATGAAGAGGCTTAGGCATATTTCAATGGATCTGCCTATTTGACTATGTCCATGCCATGGAAGAAGATCACACCACAACACGTTTAAAGACTGATAAGAGATCATAGAATCATTCCACGATATTTGGAGGAGTTAAATATTAGATATCTCATGGATTTCATGGATCTAGTTGTTGACTAAGAATCACATTGTGAAGAAGGATATCACACTGTGAAGGTAGGAATCTAGGTTCACAGTTTTAAAATGAGTTGAGCATTGCATTTTATTGTTAGTGCTCACATCGTGAAGAAGACAAGTAAGTAGGTTTCTATATTTCAAATATCCTATCTTTCAGGAGGGAAATATAAAGATTAAATGGATGACTTTGAATATGATTTGAAGGAGAGTGTTGGATGGATTTTCACATTATGCCCATGGTGAATTAAATATATTTGATGAGGGAAACATGAAGAATTTCTCTAGGAACAAAGAAAAATAAATTATAGAATGAGAATTATATAGAAATACATCTCTATAAATATTGACAATTTCTACTATGAAGAATTATAGAGGGAATAAAGAGTTTTAAATGATATATCAAAGAGAAGTTTAATTCCAAAAAGAAGAGAGGAAGAAGATTCAAGAAAGGAATGGAACTCTTTGAAGATATTGTCAAAGAAGGAAGGTGGAGTTTCCATGATGACTCATGGAAGGTGATGCTTTTGTTTGTGGCGATGTTCACAACCTATGTGTGTGAGGGAGCAACACATGGAGATCAATGAGTACCTATCTACACTTGATGCATCAACAAAAATAGTGATATTGTTTTGTATTGGATTCCATGATAAGATGTTTTCCTTTTTAGAGTAGTGAGTGAAAGAGAGGAGACAGGGAGTAACCCTTGGGAGGTAGTTCACTATATCTAAATCTTGTAATGAGGAGTGAACCCATGCTTTGAGTGCCCTTTCCTAAACCCACCACCAAACATTGAGTTTAGTGGATTTTGGTGCATCAACACATTTCCATTGTATGATCCTTGGATTAGCCTAGTGCAGGTGAACCAAGTAAAGTTCTTATGTCTTGTGTGCACAATTTATTTATATTTTGTAAGAAATAAGTTAGTGAGTATGGGTTAAGTATTAATTGAGAAAATTTAATTAATGCAAGGATAAGTGAAATAAACATCAAATCATCATTGAAAGAGGAACTTGAGTGTGACCCTACTAAATACGAGGTCAAGATCAGTCAGGGTGGTAATATTTTGAGGAATACATGTTTTATTTTGAAAGAGTTTCATACCCTGATTCATCCCCCTCTCAGGGTATCTCTAACTATAGACCCTTTTGGGCCTGATAAGTGGTATTACAACATATGTATTTTTTTTTATTTTTTATTCTAAACCGATTTGATTGGTTCTTGGAGTTAAGTTTTATTTTTCCTTTACAATATTTTAATGACATGGATCCAATGATTAAGTCTCCTGTTTTCAATGGTACTAACTTTTGTGGATAAAAAACAAAGATATATTGTTTTTATAGGCTTGTGGTGAAGAGATAATAGAATATTTCCAATGAGATACAGATTTGATAAAGCACAGTGAATGATTTTTTAAATTGAGACACACAAAATTATAAATAGAGGTATATCCAATGAGGTATTCATAAAAACAATTCATTGTGTTAGTGATTTTGATAGTTGGATTATATTGGAAAAGATATATGGAAAAATAATAGAGGAAAAGAAGATTATAGGGCCTACTTCAAGAGATGAATGAAAATATAGTTGTGATGATAAACTAACAAACAAATAAGGATAAGGCTATTTTATGTTAAGGGATAAAAAGAAGAGGAATACGAATACAACTTCTAAAAATAAGAACACACCTACCGATGCAAGTGAAGTTGAGATCCGTATTAAATTTATGTCTAACACTGTTTTGGAAGATGATTTACAATCTAGAAATTCAGATTTCTCCATGAAGAATGACATGGATGGTGATTCAATGGAAGAAGTGGGAAGTAAGTTTATTTATCAATTTAGAGAATGTTCGTGCATTGATCAAGACAAGATCCAATCCATGTATGAGAAAGCGAATTAAATGGAAATCATTCACCAAGTGGACTATGCATTCATAGAAGATATTTCCATAGAGAATAAAAAATAAAATCAAGTGGAGGCATCCTTAAATAAATTCACTATAAGAACATGTGTAAAAATTAAGGGACAAAGTGATATACATGAAGAACTTACACATGAAGTAGGAAAAAAATGATCATGGAGAAATAGATAAAAGTAAGTATTATCCCACTAATTTTTTTTAAGCGAGGATAAAATCTAGGAAGGAAGCTGGATTGTAACATCCCAGACCCAAACAGTCACTCGAACAGTGCTAACTGGGTTGGGTGTTACTAACCTTAGGTGCACCTCCCCGAACGCCAAAGGTTTCCGACTAGTAGCGAAGGTGTAAACAGGTATAGCGGGGAGGTTATACCCTATTAGAGGAAAATAAGGTACTGGTCCGAGTATAATATAAAATGAGAGACTCTGCAGACTCGAACCAGACCTGCATAGTGGAAGAAAAATCGATAGCAGATAAACCAGTGGAAGAAATATAGAAACAAGTGTAGTGGAATGTAAATAAAATAGCATGCTAAAACCACTTGTAACAACTACTAGAACAGACAAGTCATGCATCCATAATAAGTCAAGATATAAAGAGGGTGCCAATGGCTAACCAACAGTTTCTACAATAAACAAGGTAAGCATGCTGATACAGAAAAGAAAGAAAAACAAAGTAAACTCCAGCTAGGCATGACCTCAGATTCCATACCAAATCTCCATGAAATAGCTAATACGATCCATCTCCTGAAGCTGATCTCTTTATTGCACGTAAATCTATAAAATCTACATGCATCCCAAAGGGACCATGAAGGGTGTGAGACGAATCTCAGTAGGATACCACTCAATGGTGTGTACCTATTATACGTGTTTAAGCAAGCATGCATTTATAAGTAAAGTAAACAGTACAATGCACAATGTAAACACAACTTCCACTAGTGCTCAGTAGCCACCGTGGAGTGTCACCTGCTTCGACCAACGCCAGAATATCAATCATATAACCTATAATCACGTGCTTCCTGACACCTAGTGTCTCAAGTATCGACGTCCTGATGGCACACCCAAACAATAGTAACCCATGCTCGAAAGCTCACGTCTGCCCATGGCACAACAACCGTAGGAACAATGATGCCTGTCTTCAAATAATAATTAGAGGAACAATGATGTCTGTACTCAAATAAATAACTGGAGGAAACACCAATATCTTTCCTCGATATTATAACCCGATAACCTCATCACTACCAACTGAAGGCTCCTCACCTTCCACATGGCTTCCTACGAAAATCACCCCCAAACCAATAGTACCTAAACCGCAACTATCAAGGTCCTCTACCCACACGAGTGGTCAAAACCACCTCATCATAGATTCAACCTACGTGCACATGACTCAAGTCATGGGTGAGAAGTAATCACCAAATAAATAACCCAAGACACAACATCTCTGACACCTCGTGTCCCTGCGACCATGTCGCTCAAATCTGATGGCCTTGCCATCCAAGCAACTCGGGCCATGCCCAACCTGATAGTCACACTACCTCAATCCGATGTCTATGATGCCCAATCCTGTGGTAAAACCGCTCAAGTAATCTAGGCCAAGCCCAACCTATGATCAACATCACTCAAGAATATTCGGGCCATTCCCAACACAACCCAAAGGTTCCAGCATATGCAATTCAACAATTACATATTTATCACATTTAAACAAATTACATAAACTGGAAAAAGAATCTAAATAGTTTAATTGCACTAGCCCATGACTATCACACAAAATAAATGAGGTATTGACTGCCTCTAACAATCCTAATAATGATTTACCAAATTAAACATACCAGTTTAAAAACAAAACAGACCAATTATAACCATTTTGGCACCCCTTGCCAAAATGTCCCAATAAGCATCGACCTCTCGCCCAACCTTGATCAAACAATTTAGGCAATATGGTATGCCGAAAGGCATCCCATGGGTCCAACGATTAATTCAATATTCAATAGCAGATAAAATGGGTTCCGCTCAAAAATACCCGAAGACACGCCAGAGGCCGCGCCACCCAGATTTCTACAAAAACACAAAACAAGGTATGCACCACCTACCTCGAACTAGTATGATGATCCTCCTCTGGTATTAGATTCTAATTCTGTCTAAAACACAGTAGATCTATAAAACAAGAAATAATGCTCAAACCCCTATAAATAGGTTTAGAATAGAAATAAAGATGAAAGGATCAAGGGGAATCAAGATCTCACCTTTGGGGTTCCAATGAATCAAACGGTGTGTGAAACGGGGTTTAGACGGATAATCGGGAGGGATTTCTTCCTCTAGCGCTGCTCCTCGCTCAAACCCGTTGAGGGTTCTACCTAAAAACATAAAACGAGGTTACTATCTGTTTTAAAGAAAAAAATAAATATATGGCGTGTATATATGAGTACACACCGTGTGTATCATTTTACTGTTCCTAAAATGGTTGAAATTTTGCTGAGGACCTGCCGACATGACTACACGATATATACGAGGCCGTACACGGTGTGTCCTTGGTTTTCCCCCTCTAACTTGCTGACATACCCACACACCATGTATATCCCCCATAAAAGGCTAGAATACATGACGTACACTAAGAGTACATGGCGTGTACTTGGTTAAACATCTATATTCGGCCAACACACCTACACGCCATGTATGGACTTCTCACACAAAAAGGGTATACAACATGTACTGGGAAGTACACAACATGTAACCTAGAAATTTCTAAAACTGCCCAGTTTTCCACCTTTTTCTCAAAAACAACGTAAAAAGAAAAGAAAAATAAAACTCGTACCTCAAAGGAAGGACCAAGTTCTTACAAACTTCCCCCCTTAAAGAAAATTTTCCCCGTATTGCCCTTCCAAGGGTGGTGAAGAAAGATTCCAGAACAACTATGGCCCAAAACTCAAATCAATCAAAGGTCCATCGACCTATTACCCAGACCCATGGTCCTCCCGTGACACGTCATCACCCATGCACCCTATCAGGTTCCCCCGTGTCATTCCCAACACTCAAAACGTATCCCACACTGCATCAGTGTCTACCTCCATGAGGTCCTGCATCCCATGGATGCTCAAAATAAAACCCGATGCCTTGCACCTCAAGTAATCCGCATCCTTGATGCCCCGATGGTCATGACACCTCAAGTATTCTGCATCCTCTATGCTCCTGATGCCACACATATCATATATATATATATATATAAATATATCACACACCCAAAATGGTTCCAATCCCACTGACTAGCATCTGGTTAGTCCATATATATCCTGTGCACCTCGTGCACTCAAAACAAACATGCCTCAACATGACATGCCAAAAAGAAAACAAGAAAATCAAGACCACGCCCATGGCGTACCTCTGATCGTCATCGGCTCACCAGCCTGCTCAGCCTTTGGCAGATCCATGACGTGAACCTAGCCTGAAGTATGACTGCCTGATGCCTGACCTCCCTGTGGTGCTGCTCCAGTCACTGGCCACTGACCCCTCATTTGGGTCCCATTGTCTCTGCCATGTCCTTTGCATTCAACTGAGCCTCAACTACCCTCACTTGGTACCGATCCTGAATCGACCCTAGATGACACTGTCTGTCTTGGTCCCTGTCTGCCAACCGTTTGAGAAGGATGCCTGTAGAACCTCTCTAGATGTTCGACCTATCCACATACCCAAAAATCATTTAGAGGACTATCAAACTGAGTCTAGACATGCCCTAGCTGTACACTAAAAGAAAACTACTGATGAACTACCACGAGGTGGTCTAGCTGAGTCCTTAGCCTGACTGCCCTGCTGGAACTCATCCCGACCTCACTTCCTGTTATCTAAACCATCACCTAAAGCCACTGACCAACTCAAATAGGATTTTTACATCAAGTTTCCCTCGTCTATGAGCACCTGATTCACCACCTCCGAGAATGAGGTCAACATGAATATGTTTACCTATACCTTAATGGCGTGTTGTAAGACATACTCAAAACACCTCACCTAGAGGTGTCATTTCCTACTATACCTGGTGAAAAGAAAAACAACTCAGTGAAGGTAGCTACATAGTCCATGACGAACATGTCACCCTACCGGAGGCTCAAGAACTCCCGATCTCTCTCTACCCTCAGCGTTTCTGGGAAGAAGTGCTCAAAAAACCTGTCCTCAAAGTCCTTCCATGCCAGTCCTTCGTGTCTGTGAGCCTAAACCTGCACATCCCACCAATGCTTCACCAGTCCTATAGGCATGTACGTCGCAATCTTGACCCTCCATCCTAGAGGCATCTCGAGCTGCTCGAAGATCAACTTCATGCTCTCTATCCAGTTCTCAGCCTCCTATAGACCACCCTCACCCTAGAAAAGTGATAGGTGCTGCGACTGGAACTCCCTCATCAGATATTCCATAGAGGGATCTGTACCCTACACACCTCTGTCGATCCCCTACAAGAAACGTACCGGACTGGACTGGAGATTCTCATCGAGCCACAACCTGAACATTGCAAAACCCGGCTGATTCTCTACCTGCACCGGATCCTGAAACTGTTCCTGTACCTGAGCCTATACCTACGGCTCATACTATGCCTGTCCGTCAGGTATCTAAACCTGATCGTGCTCCTGCGGCATTGTACCATCACCTGCATGATGTTCCATTGAGCTGTCTAGGAGGAACCCACTGAATATCATAAATAGCCAAACAACCCACATATATAACAATATATATATATATACAACACAGATAAGGAAAGCGGTAAAGAGGTTGTGCATAAAAACTACCCTTACTATCCCCCACCGCAACCATGCCCCACGACATCCCGACCTCATGGCCTCCTTACCCACCCTCAACAGAGCTAAGTATCAAAAGTATCTTAGGCCATGCCCGTCTTGACAATAATCATTACCTCAAATCGACGAACGAGTCACTCAATCCTGATAGCCACACTACCTCTAACCGATGTCCAGGATGCCCAATCCTAGTGATCAACATCACCTTATCCATAGTACCTACCTTCTCACATACTAGCCAGGCCCAAATGTCATGCCACATGCAATTTTACATAATTTAAAGAATGGCATATTAGTTTTCAATAAACAATCAATTCTATCATGAATTTCACCTTTCACATTTCAAAAGAATCTATAGCATGGAAATTGATATTATTCACATGATATTATCACTTCACAAAGTATACATACAGTTATGAAATTGCAATACCCTAAAAATGTGCCTACCAACATCCAAACAATCACACCTTGCCATACCGGGCCAAGGTCCAATTTCTTTCTCCCTTACCTCACCGGGTTAAGGGTCACATATCACAATCAATAACATCACATACCAAGTGAGCCACCAAGGTGGAAATCATATAAACTGTAATCCGAGAAAAGGCAAAACAACAAGTCCCACCCAAGGTAACTTGGTACATCCCTCATACCTGGGGCCACAGGCACCCAAACACAATCTAGAAACCCAGTTCCAATAACAACCTATCTCCAGTCTACCATATCCAAAATAGTAATCCAGTAGAAATAAAAGTCAGTCTCAATCTCATTAGTAGTCAGTCAAAAGATGCTACTAAATCCCTGTCAAGAACATCCTCCTCTGATACCACTTTGTAATGTCCCAAACCCGAATAGTCACCTGAACAGTGCTAAACGGGTCGTGTGTTACCAACCTTAGGCATACCTCCCTAAACGTAAAAGGATACTGACTATAAGCGAGGGTGTAAACAGGTATAGTGGGAAGGCTATAACCTCTCAGAGGAAAATAATGTACTGGTCTGAGTATAATATAAAATGAGAGACTCTGCAGACTCGAACTAGATCCGCATAGTGGAAGCACAATCGATAGTAGATAAACGATCAGAAGCAATATAAAAACAAGTGCAGCGAAATGTAAACAAAACAACATGCTGAAACCACTTGTAACAACTACTAGAACAAATAAGTCATGCATCCATAGAAAGTAAATATATAAAGAGGGTGCCAATGTCTAACCAATAGTATCTATAATAAAAAAGGTAAGCATACTGATATAGTAAAGAAATCAAAACAATTTAAAATCTATCTAGGAATAACCTCAGGGTCCATACCAAATCTCCATGTAACAACTAATATGATCCATATCCTGAAGCTGATCTCTTTCCTACATGTAAATCCATAAAATCTACATGCATCCTGAAGGGACCATGCAAGGTGTGAGATGAATCTCAGTAGGATACCACCCAATGGTGTGTACCTAGTATAAGTGTTTAAGCAGGCATGCATCTACAAGGAAAGTAAATAGTACGATGCATAATGTAAACACAACTTCCACTAGTTCTTAACAGCCATTGTGGAGTGTCACCTGCTTCGACCAACGTTGGAATCTTAGTCATATAACCTAGCACCACGTGCCTCCTGATAGCTCGTGTCTCAAGTACCGACATCTTGATGGAATGCCCAAACAATAGTAACCCATGCTTGAAAGCTCACGTCTACCCATGACACAACAACCAGAGGAACAATGATGCCTTTCCTCAAATAATAACTAGAGGAACAACAATGTCTATCCTCAAATAAACAACTGGAAGAAACAATGATATCTACCCTTAATCTCATAACCTGGTAGCCTCATCTATACCAACTGAAGGCTCCTCACCTTCCACATGTCTTCCTATGGAAAGCACCCCCAAACCAATAGTACCTAAACCGCAACTATCGGAGGACTCTACCCACACGAGTGGTCAAAACCACCTCATCACAGAGTCAACCTATGTATAGACGACTCAAGTCACGAGTGAGCGATAATCAACAAATAAAGAACCCAAGCCACAACATCTCTAACACCTCATGTCCCTATGACCATGTCACTCAAATCTGATGACCTTTCCATCCAAGTAACCCAGGCCATGCCCAACCTGATAGTCACACTGCCTCAATCTGACGTCCATGATGCCCAATCTTGTGGTCAAACCATTCAAGTAATCCAAGCCAAGCCCAAACTATGATCAACATCACTCAAGAATATTCGGTCCATGCCCAACACAATCCAAAGGTTTCAGCATATGCAATTCAAAAATTACATATTTATTACATTTAAACAAAGCAGATCAATTATAACCATTTTGGCACCCCGGCCAAAATGTCCCAATGAGCATCGACCTCTTTCCAAACCTTAATCAAACAATTTAGGCAATAGGGTATTACCAAAGGCATCCCATGGGTCCAAAAATTAATTCAATATGAAATAGTAGATAAAACAGGTCCCGCTAAAAAATATCCGAAGATGCGCCAAAGACCGTGTCACCCAAATGTCCACAAAAACACAAAACAAGGTATGTACCACCTACCTCGAACTAGTACAGTGATCCTCCTCCAATATAAGATTCTAATTCAGTCTAAGACCCACTAGATCTACAAAATGATAAATAAAAATAAAACCCCTATAACTCAATTTAGAATAGAAATCAAGATGAATGGTTTAAGTGGAATCAAGAGCTCACCTATAGGGTTCCAAAAGATCAAACGATCTATGAAACGGGGTTTGGATAGACAACCAGGAGGGATTTCTTCCTCCGGTGTTACTCCTGGCTCAAACACATCGAGGGTTCTGCCTAGAAACATAAAACTAGGCTACTGCCTGTTTTAACAAAATAAATAAATAAACAATATGTATATATGCGTACACACCGTGTGCATCATTTTACTGTTCCTAAGACAACTGACATTTTTCTGAGGACCTATCGAAATGACCACATGGCGTGTACGAGACTGTACATGTTGTGTCCTTGATTTCCCCCCTTTAACTCATCGATATACCCACACACCATGTATATCCTCCATACACATTTAGACTACATGGAATGTACTAAGAGTACATGGAATGTACTTGGTTAAACATCTCTATCCGGCCAACATGCCTACAGGCCATGTATGAGCTTCTCACACAGAAAGGGTACACAACGTGTACTAGGAAGTACATGACATGTAACCTGGGAATTTCCATAACTGCCTAGTTTCCCCCCTTTTTCTAAAAAATAACATAAAAATAAAAGGAAAAGAAGACTCGTACCTCAAAGTAAGGAACAAGTTCTTACATGGATCAAGGATAAAGGAGACAACTTCCCAATTATTGGAAAAAATTAGAAGATCAAGGATCTTGAAGAGTGGTTGAATACCTTTAATGAAAAGAATAAGATCCTTACCATGACATCCTCAACAAGTAGAGTATGAAAAATCTCAAATTTGGAATTAGTGGTTAAGTGGAAAATTATTACTAACAATGTAAGTGAAGGCCCTTAAAGGAAGGTAGCTACAAGATGATACTATCTTGGACTCATGGGACACACTATCACTATGAGCATGTGTTTATATTCCCAAGGGCTCAATGATGGGGATAAATTTTCCACAACAACATCTCAACAAAGGTATGACTATATGAGGCATGTTTTTAATAAGATATGTTTTATTTGTTCTAACCATGGTCATATGGATATAAATTGTAGTAAGATAGGAACTAAAGGTGTCATAATGAATTTACATGTTATTATGAATAACGAAAATAATGGTTTCAACAAAAGAAAACTTGTTGTGATGGATAATATATTTAACACTTTAGAGGAAAATAATGGATCTCAATGAAGGGTGCACTAAGTACCAATAACGGTATACTCGTAGTATCCCTCTTGGAAAAAATACAAATAATTTGGAGGAAAAAGAAGTAAGATACTCTATCCATGAGAAATATGGACGGGAATGTAAAAATATCCACATTAAAAAGACCAAGGTGTTTCTCATGGATATCAAGGAAGATAGACATGAAACATGCCTAAGTGGTCTCACAAATTACACTATAAGGAAATAGATGAAGACCAATGGTATATACCTTCTATGTTGGAGGAATCATGATGAAGGATGAAGTGACAAGGAATCGAAGGAATAAATTTTTACAAGTGGGATTAGTCTCACAAAGGAGGTGGGGACTAATTCAAGAAAGAATAAGTTAAAATAAAATATCTGAAATAGAGTTTTTATAAGTGGTATCACTTAATGGAGAACCACTAGCAATGCTTGGAAGTAATTTTTAAGCAAAGGGTTGGTTCAATATAACCAACCACATTCCTCAACTAGAGGAAATTAGAAGGTCCCATCTCCCCATATATTTAAATGCTATAATTTTTATTGAAGTGTTTAGTTTTTGGGGAATATATGATCCATGTGGATTTTTCATTATAAGATGAAAGTGATATTATGATATGATCCTAAGTTCCAATTTATGTTGGAGTAGTGCAAGTGGTATCTTATTGAACCTTGAATTTCAAGAAAATGAGTGAAATAAGAAGTGTTAGAGCAGCAATAATTGGTATCAAGATCCAATTGAAGTATTGGGTGCATGATATATGATGGTTCTAGGAGGATATGTGGGCCATTGGATACATGATATATAATGGTTCCAGGTGAGGATGTGCCCACCTAGGTGTATGATATATGACAATTCTAGGTGGGGATGTATCCTCCTGGGTGAATGATATATGAAAATTCTGAGTGGGGATGCGACCCCCTGGGTGCATGATATATAACAGTTTCAGTTGGGGATGGAACCCCTAAGTGTATGATATTTGATGGTTCCAGTTGGGGATGAAAACCCTTGGATGCATGATATATGATGGTTCCAAGTGGGGATGTGTCCCCCAAGGTGTATGATATATTATGGTTCCAAGTAGGGGTGTGGACCCATGAGTGCATGATATATAATAGTTCCAAGTGAGGATGCGACCCAATAGGTGTATTCTAGGTGTGGTTCTAGGGTAGGATTCAACCCCTAGGTGTATGATCTTCTAAATAGGTTCTAGTGTGTGAAATGGTCCCCCTAGGTGACATTCTAAATATGTTCTAAGGTAGGAAATATTTCCATTTTTGTTGTGATGTGAAATGCTCAGAGACATCTGACACTGACCAGTATGGTCGATCCCGGGTGTTACCTTAAAGACCAAGGATAAAAAATGATCTATTTTATTATGCTTATAAACTTTATTTAATTATTTTGAGAATATCACATTGTAAAAAAACTGTATTTTCTAGTTATGTTAGGTACACCATTGGTGGTGTCCTAATAAGTTATACTCAAACCCTTCTCGAGTGGCCTTGAAATTTTGGTACCCAAGAAGACATCATGATCATAGGTACAGGTGGGGAAGAGGCCTAGGATGGGATGGTTTAGATGGATAAATTGGATAGATTCTAGATATGGGAAAGAGTGTGGGACTTGGGACTAGGTGTTGATTATTTTTATTTATGTTTATTTTGGTCTGGTATGTATATGATCTATCCACGAGAGATCTTATTGATGTCTTACTAAATCCTATGAAATTATTAGATAGTTCATTTTATTACAACATGAAATATGTTATTTGTCCTAGATGGCCTTGGATATGATGTTCTTTTATTCAGTTGATTATTAAGATGAATAATTGTATATGATTTACATTGTTTTTTCTTCACTTTGGTATTAGAATATAGTCTCCCCATGGTAAAACCTTAGATCATAGTTACTAGTCAACAAACTTTGTCATACGGGGAGTCATGCCCGAGGTTAGGTGATGAACTAGTCCGGTTACTATATAGTGAGTTGGGATGGGAAGTTATAGTTCACTTACTAAAAATCATTGAGAATGAAACCACTATTTAAGCAGTTTTAGGATATTTAAAGACAAATATGGAATTGTGATAAACAGCCAGAAATTGAGAAGGAAATTGCAGGAGCCTTGAAGTGTATTGAAAATGGGGAGACTTGTATCTCTTAATTTGATGCAAATACTATCTTGATAAAGGAGGATAATATTTATTGATATCCCTTTGATATCTAGAAATAAAGGAGAAGACTTCCATGCAAAAAATGAAATTAAATTTAATGAGTGGTGTTGTATTTAACATCCTAACTAGTGGTGTGGATATAAAATGATTAGATATTTGTTTTACATGAAGAAGATAGAGGGATCATGATATTGAAGATAATTATTAAGTCTATTATCTCTAAAGTTAAAGGTTTTCTAAATATTCTATATTTTTTATTTGTGGATGAGGTTTTGATTTGGATTTGATATCAAAGGGAGAGAAGAGATCATCATGAATATGAAGAGTTGATACTAAGTGGGAGAATAGATCCTCATGAACTAAGTGTGAGAAAAGATAATTTTGGATCTTATGAGTTATGTGATTGGTTTCTTGATGTTTAGTTGGTGTTCAATTCACGATGAGGAGTTTCTAACAAATCCATAGGAGGATATTGTTGGCATTATGATTATGAAGGTGTAATGTATTGGATTTATTAGCAACCAAGGTTATAAAGATTTATTGGATAGTTTTGGATTTTTTTCAACACATATTGATTATTAAATATGTATTTATTGTCAACACATATTGGTTGTTGGTGTTAGAGTTATTGACAACCAAAGTAGTGAAGTATGTGCAGGTTGTGAAAGACTCAGGGAGAAGAGGTTCACATGAAAGCACTAGTGGAGAGATATAAAGAGACACTTATATATATATATATCAAGTAAATTAATTTGTAATAGGTTTGAGTAGGTTTAAATAATCTTGGATTCTAAATGAGAAGGATGGGATGAATTCTAGTATGAAGGTTTTGGATTTGCTGATTTTAGAAAAATGTTAAAGTCCCATACATAAGGGTACTTAGTTGATAATACGTAAGGGTTGATATGAAATTGAAATATAGAAAATTAAAACATTAATTATGATATCTAAGGGTAGATGAAGTGATACATAAGAGTAATTTAAATTATTTTTCACACCCATTATGCATTTTCAGGTGCAACATGCATTATTTATTGGTTTTTTGGTCTTATATTTTTGTTTTGGATATTTTTATTTTAAAATTTTATGAGAAAATGGAGGACTATGATATTGGGGTATGAAACAGAATTCCAAATTCCATAAAACCTATGGGATATTTTTTTTTCTAGACCACAGGTATCCCAACATCATGAAGCTCCCTATGGAATGCAGGGGGTGACCCTTATCCAAAACGACAAGGTGCCCCCTTATCATGGTGCTCACCTAGTTTTATTTCAGCCAATATTGATAGATAAAAAACACATTGTGGTTTATGTGTACCATGCCATGGTGCCACCTAACTTAAAAAAATGGTTTTCCCATTTTACCCCTCACCCTAATTAAACCTATTTTGGTTCTCTCCCCCTCCCTTCTCACGCGACGTACCAGGAAGCCAGGGAGGACCCCTGTGCACTCAAACCCTACATCCTACCTATATTATTGGTGTTTCTCATTATGATATAGAGTGGTATTTATATAGGTTAATATTTCTTCTCCTCTCCTCTTCTTTCTCCCCTCGCATCCCTACTTCCCTTTACTACACATATCCTTAGCCAAACCCCGAGTGGGGTTTTAGTTCTAATTGATTTTTATTTCTTATGGATTTGGTTCTTAGGGTGTGAAAAATCATCTTCAGGCCTTCCTATTTTCTTTCTTTAATGTTTCACATTGTCTATACTTGGCCTAGGTAGGTGCTTACATGATTTTTCATTTCCTTGAAATGCCATGGGTGTTTAGGTGTTACAAATTAGTTTTACTCAAAATTATGCATGTTATTTGAGTTCAAATGAATATATATATATATATATATATATATTTATCAAGGTTTTTAAGAAATTATGGTTGATTTCAAAATGGGATCTTATGAGTTTTTCTTTATTATATGTCTTCACCTAAAGAATAGTTATATTTTTGACTTATAAAATATTTATGGCAATGTTTGTGTAAAACTTGAGTGATTTAGTGTTGATTGAAAACTTTTTATGTAGTTGTATGTACTTATAAATGAGTTTATAGGGGATTATTTATTTGTGATTATTTGGTTGGGTATTTTTATTAAATTTACTTGTTCAAACCCTATTTTATCCATTTATTTTTGATGCCATGAACCTATCATGTTATGTTTGGAGATTATAAACCTATGTATGGATGTGTATATATATAAATGTGTATGAATGTACATATTCACATGATAATATGTGAATATATGAATTGAGGCAAGTAAGCACACACACATAAATGAATATGTGTATAATGATACAGGTAATATTTTAAACTCAAATTATTTGTTTGAATTCAGTTTTTAAATTAGTTTTCAAAGAGGGTTTATAAAATGTATTATAAGGGATAGATTAGAATTTTCCAAATGGTTTTCCTTTTTATATTTAAATTAAAATGGATGGAAAGTGGTATTTTTTTCATTTGAAATGAGTTGGAAGTGGAAATTGAATTGATTGTAATGAGGTTAACACATGGGAACCCTAGGTGCTTAGGTGGGATGACTAGAGCAAGTAATTATAGGCCAAGGTACACCCTACCTATCCTTTGGAATATGACATAATGTTAACTGAACAAATTCTATTATGGATGTGGTTACTTCTAGAAATCTAGATTATTCCTCTCTAGAGGATCATGCATGAGAATGTTTATGAATGGTTAAATCAGTAAGGGTACAAGGATCGTAGGATGAGTCCCAAACTTAGTCACCCTAGGGCTTCCCATGGTTCTTGGTTTTGTATTGCTTACTTTTGATTAATTATTCATTTATTTAAATTTTCAAAATTATGTTTCATTTAAAATTATTTTCAAACTATAATATTGAAGTACATTACTTTCTTTACTACCTTTAAAAGTTAAAATTTACCTTACATAGTTCATTTTAAATCTGAAATCTATGGTATATTTTTTTAATGTAAACACATTAACTTGTTGGTGAAACCCCATTGTTCTATTTATGCTCACACCCCACTTACACCACTCGGTGTCTGTAGAATGAGTGGATCTTGCTATATCCATCTCAGATTCATAATATTTTCACTTCATGGGATCTTTCTACAAACTTTTCATGGAGAATTTATTATTTCAGGACTAGATGGTGATTCATGGTGTCACATGAAGGTTAATTGGTTGTTTAATTTTATTTTTATTTCCTTATCATATCATACAAATCATCCATTCTAATTTTCTTTTTTAATTAATGTGTGGTGTTTATGCATGTGGAGTTTTAGATGTTGAATTAAAGGGAGTTTTGTTTGTGAGGGACTTGGGGGTGTTGTGGTGTTTTCTTTCCTTTTGTCACATGGAACTTTGATGTACTAAGTGGTCATGGAATATTTTTGTAAGGGGAAACCTATGTTATTAATTCATGTTATGGTAGAAATCATTACCATTAAGTTGTTTATGATGCATTGATACTTTTCAAAAGCTCATGGGGATTGAAAATTCCCCTCTGGACTTACCATGGGATAGATCGAGTGTTTAATGAATGGATGACCCAGTTTGGTTCGTGATAAAATGGTATTAAAGACTTAGATTTTTGGAGGGATAGTTTTTCAAAGAATTGTTTTTTTTATTTGGGAAGTAAAGGTATACCAGAGATAGGAATGTCAGGACTCAATATTTAAGAGTGGAAAGAGTCTAGTTATCTCTTGTATTTTCTAAGTTTTGAGTTACCATGGGAAGTCAGGTCATGAGTATTTAATTTTGGGCTTCATTTATTGATTTATTTGACATTTTGATTTAAATGGGAAATATTCTAATTATGTTGGTGTTTTGTGAGTTGTTTTGAGGTTTCATATTTAGGGTGAATATGGGAGTGAAACCATAGGAACTATTAGGTCACATGGACTAACAAACCTTGTGGATCTATCAAACATGGTTCTAAGAAACTCTTAGTGGAATTGGAAGGGTTATCACATGGTCTTTTAAACCGGGTGACTAAACCATGCATGATCACTATCCCCTTTAAAGGTTTTTTTGGATTATTTTGGATTTGAAATTATT
The DNA here is from genome assembly GCA_963277665.1 of Viscum album. NCBI lineage: Eukaryota > Viridiplantae > Streptophyta > Magnoliopsida > Santalales > Viscaceae > Viscum > Viscum album. The sequence continues at coordinate 460,368,520 of OY728127.1, forward strand.
TTTGGTGTTGTTTTGATGTTATTTAAAGGAATTTTTTTGTGATTTGGTTTGATTTTGATGAAGTTTTAAAAGGAAACATGAATTAAAATGATAAAAGTAAGTATTGGAAAATGGATTAAAGAGGATTGGGCGATGTGTTGATATAATATAGATTGATTTCAATGGATTATCAAAATGGTAATTAGGTTTTAATGGTATAAGTTTGTTTTTAAATGAATGATGAGAATTTATAAAAAATATTGAAAGGTATTTGGCATTTTGAGTCTCATGTGGTGATTTAAAAAAGGAGTTTGTGACATTTTAAGGAGATTTCAAATGGGTATTTGACGATTTAGAAATTAAAATTTAGAGTTAAAAAACTAATTTATAGTAAAATTTTGTTATTTTAAAATTTTAAAAGTTGAGTTTAAAAGGGTTTTAGAAGTGAGTGGTGATTGGAAAATGTTTTATGAATGAATTTTGTAAATATTTTGGCTTGGGGAACTTAGTTTTAAGCAAAGGAAAATTCAGTTTTCAAACTATTAAAGAGATTTTATAAATAAATTAAAATGAAGTTGGTGTTTTTAGATTTATAAATGTTTTTATGATTAACATGTAGGATTTAAAATGGGTTTAAAAATTTAGATTTAATATTTCAAAGTTTAAATATGTGGTTTTGAAATGGTTAAAAGGAGACCTTTGGTTCTTTGATGTTGTGATCCTATCTTGAATGATGTTCATGATATATTTTACTAAATTTTTGTTTTGAATTGAGATGTGTTTTTTGGATAGGGGTGATTATTATTTTGGATGTAATTATCTATGTTTTATATTCTCTCTATTATTTGGGGAATGTCTCCCAGGAAGGTTCTGAGCTTTATTGGATCTGGTTGATTGTCTAATGTGGGTTTATATTCGATTGAGTTTTTAAGGTAATTCTTGTTCAAGTGTGTCCCATTGGGTTCTTTCATGTTTGTTTTTTGAGGAATGTGATGATTTTATGTTTTTATTATGCTTAATTAGAGTGGATAGGTCTTTTTTAGGTTTTTTTGTGGCTTTGGTTGTAGTGGAATTGATCTTTGGTTTGTAGGTAATGGGAGAAACCTTAGATGTATCTCTTAGGTAACTAGGGAATTTGTTGAACTAATTGATATTACACACTTGATGGTGTTAACTTAACTTTTTTAGGGATAATTTTGGATGATGTTCCTAGTTTTAGGTATTAAGTTATATTTTTCTTTTTCTTTGACCCAAGGTTAGAACCCATGCTATTTTTATGAGGCATATTCGTGGTCTATGCCTTATTATAAATTCATTCTTAGTTAGAAGTATGTTTTTGGTTTGGTGATCCTTGTTTTGAGATTTTTGGATCATCTTTAAGTTTTATTCTCTCTTGAGAACAAGTTGGAGAAGTTTTGAGATGTTCCTTTTCACTCCCTTTCCTTTATAGCATTTCTTGTATTTCTTGGTTGGTTTTCATTGATTTGTGGATCATGATTTGTGAATTTTGAGATCTCATGTATATTTGAAGAGGTGAAGTCAGTTCTTATGGTAATTATAGATATGTTTAGGGTTGGGAGTTCTTATATTATTCTTAGTTGGAAATTTGGATCATTCCTAGTAATGCCCTTGTCTCATAGATCCACCATGCATGAGAAATTATTAAATAATGGGGATTCCCATAATGGGTCTCCATTTCTTAATCCTTTTTAGGGGATGTTTGTGTGTGAGATGTTATTGGATATTGGTGCATGTTTGATGGATTTATATCATTCTAATAGGACTCAGGTTCTGTACCTCATGGGTTTTCTTTCTTAACCACCTGTGCTCCTTTTTATATGTAATTATTTTGGAATTCAATGACTTTATAAGGGAATAAAAAGTTATGGTGGGGATAATTATCACACCCATGGTGTATTTTAAGGTGATACTTTCATTATTTATTGGTTTTTGGTATTATATTTTTTGGTCCATTTTTATGACAACCCTGATCTTTTATTACACAATTAAACATAATTTATTACATAAACTTCACTTGATACAACATAGAAGATCAAGAGGTCTAGTGTCTTTGGGCATTAGGATCATTACAAAACAACTTAAAACATGAAATACAACATCTTTATTGAAAAATTCCTTTACATGACCACTACATTCCCCTCGTACTTAACATTGCATGAGATAACCTGAGGACATGCATAGAAAAAGGGCGAGCTATAAAGCCTAGTAAGGGAATAATCATGGAATAACATGAGAAATACAATAAATTTTAGACAATAGGCATACCAATAGAGAACAATAGAAGCATAAACATAAAGGCATGATAAAGCATGATAATCATAACATGGAAATGTGTCAACAACACTCAACATGGAATTAGCATGAGCCAAGTCTCATTGCACATGGATCATGAGTAAATCCTCATTGCACATGAAGCATGAGTAAAACCTCGTTGCACTTAAATTAGCATGTGTAAACACCCATTGCGCATGAAGTATCATGATACTATACTTTACCCAATGAATTGGAGCACTATAAGGGTGCACCCTTGTTAAACATTTCATTTCATGCATAAGTGTGCCACATGAATCATATAACATGGATTCATAAAACATAATCATTTATTCCACAATAAAGGAATGCGGAATTCATACATGAAACTTTATAATCAATAAGTAAGTGTTCATAAAGGTGAATACCCTTGATAGAGAAATGGGAATGATATTCACCACACAATGACATTGGCTTGAAAAATCGGTGCAATTTTGGCAGCATAACGGCGTGATGTAAGAATTCATAAAAATGGTTGATGAGAGAGAAAGGGGTGTCTCATCATATGTACATGAAATGGATAGTAAGGGGGTCATATAGATACATTTCCCAACAATTGTAATGGAATTTAGAGTTATGATATGTCACGACCCGACCCAACGGGGCTCGAGCCGCGACTCCCCAAGCCCACCTCCAATAGGCCAGGGGCTGGCGACTAGCGCTGAGTAGGCTATCACACACATGGGAGGCATTAGCATAAGGTACCTGTACACACGCACCCACATACACCTCCATGAAATAGTGTAGATATATATAAAACTGAAAAGTAAATTCATGCATACATCTATTCCAAACCAGAGTACAATAAAAGTACAAAATGGAAAAATAGGGCCCACCAAAAGAAAACTACAGAAGTGTCTAACCTGCTCAGAAGGAGGGAAAACACTGCCAAAACACCTGCCGGTAAGCTCCTAAGCACAACTTCGGTAAAAACCCTTGTCAAACCTTCTCACTAAGCCCCGCTTGCTCTGGGTCCTCCTAGGAATCCGTCAAAAGGCCTGTGGTCTGCACAAGACACAAACATGTGCGGGAAAACCCCGTACAGGGGTGAGTATAACAATACTCAGTAGGCACCCCAAAAAACCAAAACAATAGAGAGAAAATGAAAGGCAACAGTCCGCTCATCCCAGCCAGAGGGAACCCAGATGAGAGAGAAACTCCATCTCGTGACCATCCTTATCTAAACACAACTAGTCATCTCAGCTCAGGTGTATGCCCATACATACACCATGAACAATCCAGAAATACTCAGCTCACGCACCAAGCCACATGAGGTACCGACCTCATCACCAACACCAGTTCACAACTAGGATAGCACACTCCATGATCACTATCATCCCATATGACACTCTTCCGAGAGATACACTCCATCAGGTCCCACACAAACATCTCAGATGCTCACCCGAGAGATCATGCTTGTCGGGTACTGTCACTGAGGAAACCCCACTGAAACAACATAAACACCAAAATCCTCAGATAGGGGATCGCTCCTAGGTTCCTCTAGGGGATACTAAAACCCACACCGATATACAAAGATCTCACAGACAGGGGATCACTCCCAGGGTCCGTTGGGGGATACCACAACCCGATCCGGCATTCGTAGATCTCACAGATAGGGGATCACTCCCAGGATCTGCTGGGGGATACCACAACCTAATCTGGAATTCGTAGAAACACGTCACTCAGATAGAGGATATTCACCCATGTCACGACGATCACAACGATACCAAAACCCTATCTGGTACGTCTTGCACTGTAGGGGATCGAACTGACGATGCTGAAACCCTACAGAAACGACACGCTGAGTAGGGGATCATATAACCAACAATACCACAACCCTACTATAATCCTCATAATGAGTAGGGGATCATATTCCCGATGATTCCAAAACCCTACTGAGCATGACCCACTGTGTAGGGGATCATATTCCCGATGATGCTACAAACCCTACGGGGTTAACCTGCTAGATAGGGGATCGCTGCCTGTGGATAAGCGGTCACAGCGATACCAAGAACCCGATCTAGGGAAACCATGCTAGAGGATCCCGCTCCGGGCCCTCCGGAGGGATGCAGCAACTATAACAGATTAAACATCCCATCGATATAAATCACAAACCTATACTAGGGTTGTGATGCTGCGCGAACCCTCATAGGAACGGACCAAGGGAGTACCGTCAACCATTGCTGGTCCAAACGTCGCTGACCCGAGCGACCCGCAACAATTCCACACCACGCACCTCCAAGGCCGATACCGAGGACACCATCGCGATCTACGCGAAAAAACACGCAAGATAAGCTATTTACTCACCCAAAAGGGACAACTGGTGAAAAAGACACTATTTACCAAAGCTAGCCTGTGTGGGGCCCACACTACAATCCCGGAACTCATCAATCAGATCATACCACTGCGATCCCCTCAGAAAAACACACAGGATTGACTACTCGTTCGTCCGAAACGAACCCCCGGTGAAAAAGGTACTATTCACTGAAGGCAACCCGGGTGGGGCCCATGCCTCAATCCTAGAACACATCAAACGGATTACACCATTGCAATCCTCTCAGAAAAACATACAGGATCGACTATTCATCCGCCAAAATTGGACTCCTGGTGAAAAAGTTGCGTTTCTCCGTAAACGCCCAAACCCGACTTTGTGGGGACCGCACCCCAATCTTGGTCCCAACACCCGGAAACCATCAAGAAAATTCTACCGTACCATCAGGGTCTGAGCGTCACTGACGACACACCAATCATATGCTCCGGGTAGAAGATACAACAACCCGAAGTCGAATAATAATAAAATATTATTATTTTATTCAACGTTTCAAGATCCCGGGCCACGATCTTGAAACTTAAAACTCTCGAACCTACACCAAAGGGTTCTCCTCGTCGCTAGGGTCGCGTTGCCACAGACGGCGCGCGATTCAGATTTTCAAGGAGAAAGATACAGGGGTTTTAAAACCCCCATACATCAAGGGAGGGCCGGTCCGGTCGGCGGACCGCGCCACCGTGGTGCGGCGCAACGCACGTGTGGTCGACCCCCCTCAAAGAGGTCTCCACTAATTTCTATTGGACCGCCGCAGTGTGGAGGTCCCGGTTGTCTCTCGCGGCCCGCCGCCGCGCCGGCGGACCTTCTGAGGGCCGCCGGGGGCACCCCGGGGGTCCAAACGCGCATTCGAAGACATCTGCGCCCCCCCCAGGACCAGATCTACACATTTGCAGGCTCAAAATAGAGAAAAAACAACCAAATCAGGATCCAGGATTTTAAAATTCAAACCGTCTACCTGTTGGCGGATCGCCGAAGCTTCGGGTGCAGAACGACACCTGCGACGCGCTGGAGATCGATCTGCTGACGATCAGCGCTGGAAATGGACGCCCGAGGCTCGATTCGGTGAAGAACGAATGAGGGAAGGGGAGGGTTTCTTCCGGCGTGTGCAAAGAGGAAATGGGGGGGGGGAGATTGACTTCTTTTTATTTTTTTTAAATAAAAACTACATTTTAACTCCCCGCCAACTCACCTCCGACCCGGCACCCGGCGCCGACTAAAATTATGTCACACCTAGGGTAAACACGGTGTTATGAACATAACAACAGACTCAAATTTTTGATCTGAGACTCCGTTCAGAAGTTATTCGAACCGACTCTCGTAAATTAACTTTTCCATTTATTTACGAAAACGCCCCTGGTGGCTTTTCTCACAGCAGGCCCGCGCCCGCAAAGTTTATACCCCACCTAGGGTAAGCGGCACGCTCTGGATGAAACCATGCCCTCAGATTCCCGTTATGAGCTACCTTTTAGGAGATAACACACCCCCTCTACGTGCATAGTATAAAAATACTTAATATTTTTATAAAATTAATTCTGGGCGCACCAGGCCTCGGAATCGCACGTCGTATTCATGCCTAGATCTAGAATTATTCATAGGAAGATTCCAAAGTTTGACAGGGCCAAAACCCGAGTCGCTAGATGATACAAAAGAATTGCTTGAATGAAAAAGAGGAGAGAGAAATTCCTTTCAAAATTTTGGCATAGTAACAGGTGTACATGGGAGACATTTAATGAGAGAGAAAGGGGTCTCCCATCATTCAAACATAAAGAGGGAAGTATGGGGGAGGTGTGAAACCACACCCCAAAATTTATAATTGAAATTACAATGGAATAACAATTTAAAGAATATCAGACAAAAATGAGAAAGGAAAAAAAACCCTTACTTGGAAGTGTGCTTCCAAAGGCTTGAGAGAGGCTTCTAGGGAGATTAGGGAACCTTGGGAGGATTATAGATAGAGTAGGGAAGAGGTTGGATGAACTCAAAAGGCTTTGAGTGAAGAGGAAGTGTGAGCTTGGGTGGGTTTATATAGGAAAGGTGATATAATTCTTTATTATTTAGGTTTGGGACACCTCACATTAAAATAATCCAAGACACAAAACAACCCATGTTTTTTGCCCATGGTTTTTGGAAAATGGAAGTGGAAAAAAATATTTTATAAGGCCAAAGTCTTAACTTCTTAAAATAATGGGGTTGCTTATGTGGAGGTGAGTCATACTCCCAAGGAATTTTTTTTAAAAAGACAAGATGTTTAATAAGTCTTGAAGGGTTCATTAATGCTTTGTAAAATAAGTCAAACAAACCCAAAACCACATTATTTTAATGGTAAAACATATATTGGACGAACATAAAGCTTATAGTATTTTATTACATCACTATTGGGTCATTATGATGTCATAAAACACATTATATATTTAAACGGTATTTAATTTTTACCCAAAAATTTGACTATCTCATAAAATTATGAAAAATTCACCGTTGGATAATTTCAGAATCCTGATTCTAGAAATAATATTTATTTTATCTAAATAATTTTCTAAATATGTTAATTTTCACTTTTAAAATAAAAACCGACATTTATCGAAAATTCACGGGTTTTGATAAAAATGGATTTTAAACCTTAATAAAAATTACGATTGCATTCATAAAATTATATGATCATTTATATTTAATAAAAATTAATTTAATAATAATAATAATATTTTATTAAAATATTATTTAATTCAAAAATCCATTAATTTATCAAAATATATTTCTTAGTTGAACATTAACTAAAAATACTATTTGTGCTTTAAAAAAAACTATTTACAAGGTAAAAATAATAAAATGAAAGTATATTCATTATTATATACAAAAAATAATGTACATAACCATAGTACTATGGTCTTATTACATAAACCCTTATAACACCCGCATAAGACCGAAGAGTAAGGTGTGCGATGGTGACAGACTCTTGGGGTGGCTCGGATAACATTGCTCAGGTGGTAATCTCTATCAACTTCCATTTCTCTTGTAGGCAGTCCCGCTCAAGCTTAACATATTCAAGATCGGCTTGGGCTTGGTCAAGAGCGAAGCCTAATGATGCAAACTCCTTTTCAAGCTCTGAAAAAATGGGCTTCATATGGGGCACGTCTACTGGATGAGGCCATTGCTTCCTTTGTATGAGTAAATTTGATTTGTTAAAGCCCTATATTTATACTAATCATGTGATCACTTTTCAATGGATATATTAGCAATGGTCACAATTCCTAACATAAAACCAAAGAAGTTGACATTTTATATAAACAATTTACAAAAAGATACATTTAATTAGATCAAGAGGGATTTCCATTAATGAAAGTTTGGGTCGTTACAATCTTCCCCCCTTAAAAAATTTCACCCTTGAAATTTTCTTTTCCCACACTAAAACAGATGTGGGTAACTTTGCTTCATCATTTCCTCCAATTCCCATGTCGCTTCTTCAAACTTGTTGTTTCGCCACAACACCTTGACGAGGGGCATTGTCTTATTTCGTAGAACTTTTTCTCTATGATCTAAGATCTTCACTGGTTGCTCCTCATAAGAAAGATCATCCTCTAACTGTACCACCTCTGAAGAGAGTACATGTGAAGGGTCCGGTATGTACTTCCTTAAGAGGGATAAATGAAATACATCATGTAATTTGGCCATGGTAGGTGGAAGTGCTAGTCGATAGGCCACAACCCCGATACGATCAAGAATATCGAAGGGGATTATGTACCTTGGACTTAACTTTACTTTCTTTCAAAACCTCATGACCTTATTCCCTAGAGATTTGTGTAGAAATACCATGTCTCCAACTTTAAACTCAAGGTCTCATCAATGGTTATCTGCATAACTCTTATGTCGACTCTGGGCTGCCTTGATATGCTGCTGAATGGTTTTCACCTTCTCCACCATTTCTTCGACTATTTCTAGTCCAAGCAGCTTATGCTCACCGACCTCATCCCAACACGCTGGTGTTCTGGACCTTTTCCCATAAAGGGCTTCATATGGTGCCATTTGGATGCTCGAGTGGAAACTGTTATTATAAGAGAACTCAACCAGAGGAAGATGTTGATCCCATCCTCCTTTAAAGTCCATTGAGCACGCTCTCAACATGTTCTCAAGTGTTTGGATAGTCTGCTCGGATTGTCCATCAATTTGAGGATGATAGGCCGTACTGAAGTTCAGTTCAGTATTCAGAGCATGTTGAAGACTCTTCCAAAACTTAGAGGTGAATCTTGGATCTTGATCGGAAACAATAGATAGTGGCACTCTATGAATCCTTACCACTTCCCTGATATATATCCGTGCTAGTTTATCCAATGAGAAATCCTCCCGAATAGCAATGAAGTGTGCATACTTTGTAAGACGGTCTATGAAAACACAAATTTCATTATTGCCTTTGGATGTCTTCGGAAGTCCAGTGACAAAGTCCATGGTGATTTTCTCCCATTTCCATTTTGGTATTGGAAATGGTTGCATCATCCCCTTAGACTTATGCCTCTCTGCCTTGACTTTATGACACACCAGACACTTTGATATATATTCAATGACCTCCTTCTTCATATTATCCCACCAAAAATGATCTCGGAGATCTCGATACATCTATGTGTTTCCTGGGTGAATAGAGAAATTTGAACTATGTGCATCATCCAAAAGTTCCTTCTTCAGCTCCGGACTTGATGGAACACATGTTCTTTTCCCAAATCTCACAATTATTTCTTCATTAACATTAAACTCTGAGGATTTCCCTTTTCCGATAGCTTTTACTTTTTCCTGAATTCCCATATCATCCTTTTGAGAACCCTTTAACCTTTCCAAAAGTGATGGTTGGGCAATCATTTGTGAAAGGATTGATGATTTTCCCTTTTTTATGATTCCCATGTCCATATTCATCAAATCTATGAAGATTGGATCCTTTTCAATTCTCATTAATGATAGAATTGATGGGTCCTTTCTACTTAGGGAATCTGCCACCTTGTTCACTTTCCCAGGGTGGTAATGGATTGATCAGTCATAGTATTTGATCAGATCTAACCATATTCGTTGGAGCATGTTCAACTCTTTCTGTGTGAATATATATTTGAGACACTTGTGGTCAGTATATATCTCACATTTCTCCCCATAGAGATAATGCTGCCAAATTTTCAAAGCGAAGATCACTGCAACCAACTCGAGGTCATGTGTTGGATAGTTCTATTCATGAAATTTCAATTTCCTTGAAGAATAGGCAATGACTTTGTCATTTTGAAACAACAAACATCCCAGACCCTTCTTCAAAGCATCGCTGAATACCACCAAAAGTTCTCCAATTGTGGGTAAAGTGAGCATGGACGCAGTGATAAGCCTCCTTTTCAACTCCTTGAAGCTTTATTCGCATTCATCACTCCAAGAAAACTTTACTCCCTTCCAAGTTATCTTGGTAAGAGGGTTGGAAAATCGTGATAAATTTCTCACAAATCGTCAATAATATACAGCTAACCCCAAGAAGCTACAGATATTTGTTACTGACGTTGGCCTCATACATCCCTCAATTGCATATGTTTTGGAGGGATCCACATATATCCCATTGCTTGTGATGATATGGCCCAAGAATGATACCTCCTTAAACTAGAACTCACACTTGCTGTACTTTTCATAGAGCTTCTCTTTTCGCAAGGTCTCAAGTACAGTTCTTAGACGCTCCTCATGATCCTACTTGGTTTTAGAGTATATCAGAATATCATCCATAAAGACTACCACAAATTTGTCGAGGTAATATCTAAAGACTCTATTCACCAATTACATGAAGATTTATGGAGCATTAGTGAATCTTAAAGGCATTACTATGAATTCATAGTGCCCGTATCTTGTACGAAAAGCAGTCTTGGGGATATCTTCCTTCTTCACCCTTACTTGATAATATCCCGACTGAAAATTTACCTTGTAGAAGTATTTTGCTCCACGTAGCTGATCTAACAATTCATCTATTTGTGGGAGAGGATACTTGTTCTTTATTATGATTTTTTAAAGCTCACGATAATCGATGCAAAGGCACATTGACCTATCTTTATTCTTGACGAAGAGGACTGGTGCTCCCCATGGTGAAGCACTTGGGTGTATAAACCCTTTATCCAGATTCTCCTGTAGTTGTTTCTTCAGCTCCTTAAGCTCCAAAAAAGCCATTCTATATGAAGTCTTGGATATTGGAAATGACCTAGGTATAAGATCAATTGAGAATTCAACATCTCTTCTAGGAGGAAGACCAAAAAATTCCTGGGGAAACACTTCAGCGAATTACCTCACAATAGGCATGTCTTCTAGGATGGTTGCCTCCTTAGACTCAATCATATGAGCCAGATACGCATGCTCATAGGGTAGTAATATCCACTCTTGAGATGATGGATCTAAAGAAGATTCATCTTCTTCCTTGCACTTGTAAAGAATTGGGGGTCGATTCTCCACATGGAGAGTGATTTCCCTCTCACAACAATTTATGTTGGATCTATATAAGGAAAGACAATCCATGCCAAGAATTGCATCAAATACCACCCGAGGGAGTATGCAGAGGTTCTCCAGGAAGTTTAATCCACAGATTATGATAGGGGATGAGTTATATTCATGGGATGCAATGATTTCCCCATTTTCCGTACTCACCGATATCTTCACTTCCATGATTTGTGGTGGTGCTGGGATTGTTCTACTAAACTTTCAGGATATAAAAGAATGCGTAAAACCTGAATCAAAAAGTATAATTGCTATTATGGAATTAATAACTAGTGTACCTGTCACCACTTCTTTGTCAGGGTTCACTTTGGCAGTAGTGATGGAAAAAGCTCACCCTTGCTGCCTTGGAGGTTGTTGGTTGCCTCTGAAAACCCTTGGCTTAGGGTACTGATTTGAAAGATTCCCTGGTTCTTTATAGTTTTATCAATGAACAACGCGTTGAGGTTTTTAATGTACTATTACTATCCTATGTTGCAGTCGAAGGTTTTTCTTATTGGCAGTTAACAACTAGGTTCCCTTCTCTTCAACACCTAAAGCATTTCCTCATCCCCTTTAGGAAATTTATAGGGTGCTTCTTTCCTCACCTTTGTCAAGTAGGGAGCTAGATCTTCTTAGCATCGTTGGATTTATCCATCAGACCACCATAATTGAAGTCCACTTTACACTTATTATCCCCATGACAACCCTGAGATTCTCCGATCTCCATTTCGACCTTGAGGGCACATCGAACAATTTTCTCATAGCCGTCGAAGTCGTGGATCGCCAGCACTTTCTGCAGGCTAGGTTTTAGCCCACCAAAGAAGCGGTCAACCTTGTATTTGGGGGTAATGACAAAGCTGAAAGCGTATCGTGCAATCCTTGTGAAGTTTTCCTCGTACGCTCCAATAGATTCGTCATCTTTTTTCTTGAGGGCAAGTAAGTCCCTTTCCATCTTAAGCTGGAGGGTGCGCGAAAAATATTTATCGAAAAACATCTTCCAGAAATCCTTCCATTCCAACACCTCAATCTACTCCTCAGGCTTCGTATTTTTGATCAATGACCACCATTGATCAGCTTCACCCTCCATATGATAAGCATCCAGGAGAACCTTCTCTTGTTCAGAACATTGAAGGATGGAGAAGATCTTTTTAATGGAGTTGATCCATTGTTCAATGATTGAGGGATTAGATGATCCATTACAAGTAGGAGGCCTTTATCTCATGAATCTCTCGATAGGGACTTGTTCTTTCTTGGGGGGGGGGGGGTGGGTGGGGGTTGAACGTTCCTCTTGACCCATGTTTCTATTCAAAACTTGAGTTATATGAGAGAGAAGCATGAAAAAGTTCATGATTCCCGCTCCCATTGGATTGGGCATCTCATTAGTACAGTCATCACATTGATCTTCACATCAGTTATTAGCCCGAGTCCTCCTATTACCGACCATTGGTTGGAATAAAAGGAAAGTTAGGGGTAAAAAATAAAGGGTAATCCAAAGAAAAACTAATAACTTATAAATAAATTCTATTTCCTTAACATATAAATCTACTGGCTTCAGTCTATGTTATCCATGATATACTTTCTAACATATATTCTTAGGGATTTTTTTGTCCCTTAATAATGGTTCATACTAAGCTTGTGAATTTACAAAATAATATCCCCCAGGAGTGTCGTAACCAAGATTGCAGCAAGGCCCATTGTCATGCACCAGTTCCCGTTTGAGTCTAGCTCAAAGTGGTGTTTTTAGGTTTTACCCCTAGGATACATCTGTGCCAGAGCCGCCTCTACCTGCTCGTATCCAGACATGGATGTATTTTCTTGATAAACCACTTACTAAATACTCAACAAAACTTAGGGATGTTTTTATTATACTTAGTCTTGTCTTTAAGGCTTCACTAGGGTTTTCTAATCCTAATCCCAAAAATAACTAAACCTATCCTCTGATACCAACTATAACAACCTTGAACTTTTATTACACAATTAAAAATAATTTATTACATAAACTTCACTTGATAAAACATAGAATATTGATAGGTCTAGTGTATTTGGGGCTTATGATCATTATATAACAACTTAAAACATTAAATACAACATCTTTATTGAAAACTTATTTTACATGACCACTACATTCCCTCGTACTTAGCATTGCATGGAATAACCTGAGGACATGCATAAGAAAAAGGTGATCTATAAAGCCCAGTAAGGGAATAATCATGGAATAACATGAAGAATACAATACATGTTAAAAAATAGGCATACCAATAGATAAAAATATAAGCATAAAAATAAAGTCATGATAAATCATGATAATCATAACATGTAAATGTGGCAACAACACTTACCATGGAATTAGCATGAGCCAAGGATCACTGCACATGGAGAATGAGTAAATCCTCATTGCACATGAAGCATGAATAAAACCTCATTTCACTTGAATTATCATGATTAAACACCCATTTCACATGAAGTATAATTATACTATACTTTACCCAATGCATTGGAGCACTATAAGGGCGCACCCTTCTTAAACATTTCATTTCATGCATAAGTGTGCCACATGGATCATATAACATGGATTCATAAAACATAATAATTTATTCCACGATAAAGGAATGTGGAATTAATACATGAAACTTTATAATCAATAAGTAAATGTGCATAATGGTGAATACCCTTGATAGAGAAATGGGCATGGTATTCACTACACAATGACATTGGCTTGAAAAATTAGTGCAATTTTGGCAGCATAACGGCGTGACGTAAGAATTCATAAAAATGGTTGATGAGACAGAAAGGGGTGTATCATCATATTTACACTAAATGGACAGTAATGGGGCAATATAGATACATTTCCCAACAATTTTAATGGAATTTAGAGTCATGATACAAAAAATTGCTTAAATGTAAAAGAGGAGAGAGAATTTCCTTTCGAAATTTTGGTATAGTAACAGGTGTACATGAAAGGAATTTAATGAGAGAGAAAGGATTATCCAATCATTCAAACATAAAGAGGGTAGTATGGGGGAGGTGAAATTACAAGGGCATAACAATTTAAAGAATATTGGACAAAAATGAGAAAGGAAGAAAAACCCTTACTTGGAAGTGTGCTTCCAAAGGCTTGAGAGAGGCTTATTGGGAGCTTGGGGAACCTTGGGAGGATTATAGAGAGAGGAGGGAAGAGGTTGGAAGAACTAAAAAGGATTTTAGTGAGGATTAAGTGGGATCTTGGGTGGGTTTATATAGGAAAGGTGAGAGAATTATTTATTATTTAGGTTTGGGACACCTCACATTAAACTAATCCAAACCACAAACCATCCCATGGTTTTTGCCCATGGTTTTTGGAAAAGGGAAGTGGAAAAAAATATTTTATAAGTCCAAATTCCTAACTTCTTAAAATAATGGGGTTTCTTATGTGGAGGCGAGTCACACTCCCAAGGAAAACAATTTAAAAAGACAAGATATTTAATAAGTCTTGAAGGGTCCATTAATGCTTTTTAAAATAAGTCAAAAAAACCCAAAACCACATTATTTTAATTTTAAAACATATATTTTCCGAACATAAAGCTTATAGTATTTTATTACATCACTATTGGGTCATTATGATGTCATAAATCACATTATATATTTAAACAGTATTTAATTTTTACCCAAAAATTTGACTGTCTCAGAAAATTATGAAAAATTCACTGTTGGATAATTTTGATGTCCTGATTTCAGAAATAATATTTATTTTATCAAAATAATTTTCTAAATATGTTAATTTTAACTTTTAAAATAAAAACTGATATTTATTGAAAATTCACGGGTTTTGAAAAAAATGGCTTTCAAACCTTAACAAAAATTACGATTGCATTCATAAAATTATACAATAATTTATATTTAATAAAAATTAATTTAATAAAAATAATAATATTTTATTGAAATATTATTTAATTCAAAAATCTATTAATTCATCAAAATATATTTCTTAGTTGAACATTAACTAAAAATACTATTTGTGCTTTAAAAAAAACTATTTACAAGGTAAAAATAATAAAATGAAATTATATTCATTATTATATACAAAAATAATGTACATAAACATAGTACTAGGGTCTTGTTACATAAACCCTTATAACACCCGCATAATACCGAAGAGTAAGATGTGTGATGGTGAGAGACTCTTGGGGTGGCTCGGATAACATTGCTCGGGTGGTAATCTCTATCAACTTCCATTTCTCTCATAGGCGGTCCCACTCAAGCTTAACATATTCAAGCTCGTCTTGGGTTTGGTCAAGAGCGAAGCCTAATGATGCCACATCCTTTTTGAGATCTGACAAATGGGCTTCGTATGGGGCACATCTACTAGATGAGGCCATCACTTCCTTTTTCTGAGTAAATTGGATTTGTTAAAGCCCTATATTTATAATAATCATGTGATCACTGTTCAATGACTATATTAGCAACAGTCACAATTCTTAACATAAAACCAAATAAGTTGACATTTTATATAAACATTTTACAAAAAGAGACATTTAATCAGATCAAGAGGAATTTCCATTAATTAAAGTTTGGGTCGTTACAATTTTGTCCTTGAATTTTTATGAGAAAACAGGGGACCATGCTTATGGGGGATAAAACGACACTCTCTACATTGTAGCCCCTATGGGTTGGATATTTTGACTAGACCACAGGGATTCCCATACCATGGAGACCTGTTGAACGTTGGGGGTGACCCCTATCCAAAATTTTGAGGTTCCCCCTCACAATGGTTCTCACTTGGTGTTTAAATCATGATCTATATAGAGGCACCATGCTATGGTTCATGAAAACATGTTTTAGTGGTGAAAAACTTAAAAAAAGTTTCTATCATTTTATCCCTCACCCTAATTAAACCCATTTTTAGGTATCTTCCCATCCATTCTTATGTAATGCACCAAGAATCCATGAAAGACCCTCTACACTTGACCCCCCTTTCCCCCCCTCTGATTCTCAATGTTCCTCAAGATTTAGAGCATGATTTCTTTAGGTTTTTTTACTTCTTCTATCCTCTTATTACTCCTCTATAATCCCTACTTCCCTTCACTGTGCATATCTTTATCCAAAACCTAGGTGAGGTTTCATTTCTAAATGATTCCAATTTATTATGGATTTGGTTCCTAGGGTGTTTGGAATCCATTTAGAGCCTTCTTCTCACCATTCTTGAAAGTTTTACATTGTTTGTTCTTAGCCTTGGTAGGTGCTTACATGATTTTTATTTTCCTTGACATTCCAAGTGTTCTTGGGTGTTCCAAATTAGTTTTATTCAAAATTATTCATGTTAATTGAGTTAAAATGGATATATATATATATATTGATCAATATTTTTGAGAAAGAATGTTTGATTTCTAAATGGTTTCTTATGGGTTTTCCTCTATTATAAGTCTACACCTAAATACTAGTTATATTTTTTAATTAAAAAATATTTATGGTAGTTTTTTTGTAAAAGTTGAGTGATTTAGTGTTTATTAGAAACTATTTATATAGTTGTATGTATTGAAAAATGAGTTTAAATGGGGTTATTCATTTGGGATTCTTTGGTTGGGTAATTTTATTAAGTTTACTTATTCCAAACTTATGTTATTAGTTTATGAATGATGTCACGAATCCCTCATGTTATGTTTTGAGATTATACATATATGTATGGGTGTGTATATATATACATGTGTATATATGTATGCATATATTTATATGATAATATGTGAATATGTTCATTGAGGGATGTGCATATATATATATATAAATAAATTCATATGTGTATAAAAATAAAGGGAAGATTTGAAACTCAAATTCATTATTTGAATTATGTTTTTAAATTAGTTTTCAAAGAGGCTTTGTAAAATGAATTGTAAATTCCCTATTAGAATTTTATAAATGGTTTTCCTATATTGAAATTGAAATGGATGGAAAATGGAATGTTTTTCTTGTGAAATGAGTTAGAAGTGGAAGTTTAATTGATTGCAAAGATTTTAGAAAATGGGAACCTTAGGTACTTAGGTGGGATGACCGAGGAAAATACCAGAAGGAAAAGTTATTACCTCCCTATCCTTTAGACTATGATAAAATTATAACTAAAAAAACTTATTACGGATGGGGTTATCATTGGAACTTTGTATTAGTCCTCTCTAGATGTCCGTGCACAAGAATGGTTATGAATAGTCAAATCACTAAGGGTATGAAGATCCTAGGATGAGGCCAGACCTTAGTCACCCTAGGGTTACCCATGGTGATTCATTTTGGATTTATTAATTTTTATTCTTTATTTCTCAAAATCACTATTCCTTTATTTTTTTAAAACTAGAATGTTAAAGTACATTGTTTTATTTATTTACTTTAAAATTTAAAATATTACCTTACATAGTTTATTTTCAAACTAGTATACATGGGATGTTTTTTGGAAAGGAAATAAATAAACCCATTGGTGAAACCCTATTAGGCTGTTTATGATCACACCCTACTTACACCACTTAATGTTTGTAGAATGAGTGTATTTTTCCGGTTCCTTCTTATATTTAGAATATTTCAACTTCATGGAATCTTTATCCAGGCCGCTCTTAGAGCATTTATTATTCTGGGACTGGATGGTAACTCATGGTGTCACATGGAGGTTATTTGGTTATTTTATTTTATTTTTTCCCCTATCACATCATCTAAATTGGCCATTCCTATTTTTCTTTTTTCTTTAATGGGTGGTGTTTATACATGGGGAGTTTTGGATGGTGAATTAAAGGGGTTGTTGTGTGTGGGGGAGTTGGATCTGAGTTACGGGTCTACCTTTATATTATGTTGTTTCTTTTCTATTGAATTATTTTGTTTCTTTAATTTTTTTCACATAAAACTCTGATGTACATAAGGGTCATTCCAAATTTTCATGGGGGAAAATCACATATTAATAAATTATTACATGGAAAAAATAATTCCCATTGAGTTGTTTCTGATACCTCAATGCTTGTTTCTGATGCCTCGATGCTAGTTTCTAGACCATAGGGATTAATAACTCCCCTTGGGCCTTAACATAGGCCGACTTAAGTGTTCGAAATATGGTCGACCCGGGTTGGTTTATGAAATTCTCTAAGTGATATTTAGAGTCACTCTACTAGACATGTAAGAGTATATTTAGAAGAATATTGAAACATGACAAAGAGGAAACATTCCTTGTGATATGTAAAGGTCAATGACATATTATATAAGGTTCATATATTTGATTAGAAAAAATGAAAAGGTATCATAATTCAATGTAATATAGGTCAATGTGTGAAGCTAATATCATATAAAATTCATAAATAAGGTAAAGGAAAAACACTCACTACAATACGTAAGGTAACCAAGTGATACATAAAAGTAATGTGGGATGATATGTAAAGGTTACCAAAATCCATAGTGCTGAAATGTGACAAAGTCTTGAAGATTTAAAGGCATATGTAAAGGTTACCAAGATAACACATAAGGGTAATCATGAAACACATTATAAAAATTTAAAAGTGTTAAAATTTGTTGGAATATGCAATAATAAACCAAGAACATACTTAAGAGTATTTCCTTTACTGTAGTAGGAAAATATGATACATAATAGTAGTTTATCAATCATAAAATATGATTGAAAGTGGCCAACCATGTTTTATGATATATAGTGTATCATAAGATACAATTAATCTTCCTATCATGAATGTTATCACACCATGAAGAGTCTTAGGAATATTTCAATGGATCAACCTATTTGAAAATTCCAACACCATGGAAGAAGATCATGTCACAACATTTTTGAAGATTGAGAAGAGATTGGAGAATCATATTATGATATTTATATGAGTTAAATATTATATAATGTATAGATTTCATATATTTCAATACAAACTAAGAATAAAACCATGAATAAAGACATCACACTGTGAAGTCAAGAATTCAAGTTCACGGGTTTAGAAGGATTTGAGCATCAATCTGTGGTATTAGTGACCACACCACGAAGAATAAAATCCAACATGTTCCCATATTTCAAATATCCTATATTTTAGGAGGGAAATATTAGGATTAAATGGATGGATTTGAATTATATTTTAAGGATAAATTTTGATGTATTTTTCCATAATACTCATGGTGAATTAATATCTTTGATGAGGAAAACATAGAGAATTTATTTAGGAATATAGAAAAGGAAATTTTATAAATAGAATCATGAATATATCTGTATCCATAAATGTTGGTGATTTACAATGTGAAAATATGAAAGAGAATAGAGAGCATTAAATGATATATCAAATAAGTGTAATACGAAGAAGAATGTAGGAATAAGATTAGAGAAAGGATTATAACTCTTCAAATATATTTCTAAAGAAAGAAGGTGGAGTTTCCATAATAACTCATAGAAAGTGATTCTTCTATTTTAGTGATGTTCACAACCGGTCTATGAAGGATAAACACATGGATATCAATGATCACCTATATATACTCAAAAAAATAGTGACATTGTTTTGTATTGGCTTACATGCCAAGGTGTTTTCCTTTTTGGAGTAGTGAGTGAAAGAGAGGAGTTAGGGAGTGACCCTTGGGAGGTAGTACACTATCCTTAAACCTTTTAAAGGGTAGTGACCTAATCCTTGGAGCAACTTATCCTAAATAAACTACAAAATAATGATTTTAATGTATTCTAGTATATTAACACATTATCATTTCAAATTTTTTCTTTTTTTTGGTCTTGAATCCTTCCAGCGTATGTGGTTACCGCTTCCTTTAAGCGGACTTTCAGAAAATCAAATAAAAATATAAATTTCAGTCAGTCAACACATTATCATTTCATGATCCTTGTATTGGACCAATGCAAGTGAACTAAGTAAACTTCTTGTGTCTTGTGTTCATGATTTATTTTAATTTTTAAAGATGTGATTTAGTAAGTATGGGTTAAGTATTCATTGATAAAATCTGGTTAAGTCAAGGATAAGTGAAATAACCATAAGATCACCATTGAAAAAGAACATAAGTGTGACCTTACTAATTATGAGTTCAGTATCAGTTAGGTCAGTGAGAGTTTGATGAATAATTGTTTTAGTTGTATTGAGTTTCATACCCCAATTCACCCCTATATCATGGTATCTCTCACTAAAGACCCTTGTATGCCTAAAAAGTTATTTCTAAAACACTTTATGAAAATAATCATCAATTTCACCATGTATTACATCATATATAATACCTTATGAATAACTATTCAAAACTATTTTTGAATAAACTCTAAAACACATTTAGAGTAACTATATAAGATTCATAAAACTCAATCCTCATTCAATGAACCTCAAAGTGTAACCCCAATAGCCTTTGTAGTATTGAAAAAATTATGAATTCTTTAATCTTTACATGTAAGAAAAGAGTATCCTCTAGAAAAACATCAATTCTACCCAAGCTAAAAAGGGATCTGGAATGATCTCCATTAAACACATGTATCTCTATACATATATCCACTAACTATATCATATATAAGTATGTATAATAATACAATCCATTTATCTATGACATCGAGTATACACAAAACATAGAGTGTGTAAATATTATATAACCACCCAAAGATTCTCAATTCTCTAAGTATAGATTGACCAGATGGATGAACACATCATGTTTCATTCACCCTAATTGATGTGCACATCACATAAACCTCACCTAATAAATAAGAACATAAAATTTTACTTACCTAGTTATAATTATGTATTCCTTAATTCTATCACAATCAAGGTCTTATATGTCATACTCATCATATGAGAGTAAAAATACCATCTTAGTTAAACCTGAACCGATTTTTTGATAAAAAATATACCCAATTACCCTATAATTAGCTTAGACTCAAGGCTGGGATAAGTAAGGTATCAATGTATGAAGGTTATTATCCTAGGTATCTTTTCTAACCTTAGGTATAGGTATTAAATATAAAACATGCACCCCTAAAATACCAAATACATAGTGTACGACACTCTGTGGTATACTTGGATAGTCATCCAGTACACAAAACTCATTTTTTCTCTCATGAGAATACTCTGTATCTCTATATAGAATCTTACCCATGTTAACATTAACATTTCACTACAACCTATAATATTTGATTATGAACATCATTTAGGTATAATTCAAGGTCTTACTTTGATATATTAATTATTATTTCACCCCATGATTATATATAGTTAACATGAGATAATGATAAAGTGGAGAATTAATTTTCATAACATAATGGTTTTTCTATTCTTAAACTTCTTTAATAATACTAAAAAAACCATACATAAACACTTTTATAATCATATACTTCATGGTATATCACCATAGATGCCTTGTTTTCTTCAATTATAGAGTTTTGTGTTGAGACCAAGAGGTTTTGAGCTATTATCAAACTAAGAAAGAAGCTGGTTAACAAAAAATAGGTTTGATTTTAGTGTTGTTTTTTGTTGTCAACTCATAAATCACTTGAAAAAGTTGAGACTTATTTATAAATATTCCATATGGAGTGTTCCAAATATGAAAATATGATTCTAGTAGATTGATATTATTAGAGAGAAGGTGGGAAAAGTTTTTTTGTCTGAAAGTGTTCATAGGGTTATTGGAATAATTTTTCTGGAAAAAGAAAATTTGGTGATGCTTTTATGTTATTAAAAGTACCAAAAACCATGATTATTCAAAGGTTTTCATGATTCTAGATAAATTTGTTCAAATGAATAAATTGCATGAACATGAGTTTTTCGGAAAAAGTTTTCCAGACAAAGGTTTCTAGAAAGAGTTTTTTTCGGATGGAGAAATTAGGGTAGAAAAAAGAAAAGACTACGTCGAATAAAGGATTGAAAGTTGAGTTTTTTTCAAAGAAGAAAAGCTATAAAGTAGAACCAAATGAATCTTTTTAATACTTTGGAAGATATATATTATTTCAAATAAGTTCTTCAAGTTCATCAGACAAATAAATACTATTTATTACAGACATAATAACTCAAAAGGATTTAGATAGAGGAAACATGTAATGCTTAAAGGGATCTAGAAAAAGAATTACTTAATAAATAATATCAATACAAAAGAATACCAGATTAATAATTACTGGATAGGGGAGTTTTTATGAATAATAACTATATAAAGTGATGAGGATCTCAAAAAAGTTTTTATAAATTCATACATTATGATGATTATAAGGTGTAAATTTAATTCCTTAATAATACTTAAGGAAAGATCGTGATTCTAAATGAGTTTTTAGGAAGCATTGAAGATCATTAACATTGAGATTTGAGGAATTTTTTTATGAAGGTTTCTAACTCTAATTTATTTGGAGGCTTTTAAGGTGGTCAATATAAGAATGATTCAAGCAATAAATTCCAATTTAAATTTCACACCCATCCCTTAATTTTTAGAGAAACTATGGGTATATAAAAGAGATAAAGTGAATTGTGAAGTATTGTTGAAGAAGTGTGGTGATAATCAAGTAGTATTAAGAGATCATTCTATCAAAGTACTAGACAAAATGTTTTGTACATAGAAGTAAGGATCATATACTATCATATAGAGAAATACCTCACATGTATTACTAAGTAAATAAGGTACTAGATGAAGAAATGATATTTCAGACGAAGCAGTTCAAGAGTAAAAGGTATCATATGAAGTAGTTATAGATTAATAAGTGTCAGATAGAGAAGTATCAGATGAAGTATTACAATATGATGTGCAATAAATATAAGAATAAGAACCACTTGCAGGTTCATGGGTGTAGAGAAACTTTATTAGCACACCAATAACATCTTGGAACCAATTGGTGAAGGTCTATTCTATTATTGAAAAATCTACATTACCATATGATATGTGAAATAATCACATACCATGTAAAAGTATTTTAGTTCTACATAAGTAACAGATATACCCTACTTAATATTCACCACAATTATTGTTTTCTAGTAGATTGTGTGGTCTTGGATTATTTCTAGACCATTATAAGGATTAACTACTCTTATTGAGTAGTGAACCTTGTAAATTCTTGTGTTCCTATGGGTGTTACTATGTGCTGTATTTTTGTTGAGTCATTTCTCTATAACCTAAGGTGAATGTTGTTTTAATAGAAGAAAATAGAAAAAGAGTTAATCAATGATTCACCCCCTCTTAATGATTACATAGATTCATACTGAACCTTATAATTGGTATCATAGTCTAGGTCCCATTCATTGACTTTAGTATGTGTATAGATTGAAGAAGAAGGTTTCCATGGATGCTCATAACTTAGTTAATAGTAAAGAGTTTCCTATTTTTGATGGGAAGAACTATAATATCTGAAAGGATAATATGCTTACCTATCTTTTATCCATTGGATATAAAGTTATGTAAGCTAATTCAGATGGGTTCACTCCTCCTACCGAGGGTTCTCCCTTAACAGAAACCAATAATAAGAATCTAGAGAATGATGGAGAAACTAGAAATGATATACTTTCCTATCTCTTTGAAATTGAATTTTTGAGGGTTAAAGGAATTGGAAAATCTAAAGGAATCTAGGAAAAGTTGAAAAGTATTTATGAAGGGAATAAAAAAGTAAAGAAAGTAAAGTTACAAATATAAATATTGAAGTATGAAGATCTTAAAATGAGAGATGATGAATCTGTTGGTGAGTTATTTACAAGGTTTAAGGACATTGTAAGCACCATAAGATGTTTTGGTGAGAAATTGTAATATTTGACTATTTTTGAAAAGATTATAAGAATTATTCTTGATAAATTTTATACTAAGGTATATTATTTAGAATATATATATCATAAAACTCTATCTCTAGATGATTTTCATAGTATTCTCATCACATATAAAGTGAGAAGAGAAAAATATGTTAAGAATAAGGAAAAGGTTGATTAAGAAATATCTTTTAAAGGTTCTAAGAAAAGTAAGTCTAAGAAAGTTTCTGAGGAAGAAGTTAATGAATATGAAACTGAAGATGAAATGTGTAATTTCTTTTATTAATTAATATTTTTTTTCTAAAAATGTTAAAAGAGGCACATGGAAGTATAAAATAAAGTTACCATTTAAGTGATTTAACTGCAGATCCATTGAACATTTCATATCACACTATCCAAGGCTAAAGGAATACGAGGATAGTGATAAATAATATAGAAATTCAAGAATACATATGAAAAAGAATACAAAAAAATAAAAGTCCTATTTAAAAGTAAACTCTAAGAAGTTTTATAAATATAAAAAGAAAAACTTTTTTCTAATGTGAGAAAGATGGTGACAGTGAAATGGAAGTTGAAAATTATAGTGATGATGGTGCTGATAAGTTGCTTATTGAAAAAGTAAATGATGATAATTTTACTAGTGATGAAAAAATATCTATGAAGAAGATGAAGAGGAAAATCATATGGATTTTATGATTATAATATAATTGAAAAATGTCTCTCAAAATATATCAAACTTGAGAAATAAAGTAAGAAGTTGAGGAAAGAATATATATAAAAAAAATTCAAGAATCAATACTTGAATAAAAATATAGGTTATTAAAATAGGTCACTGATCTAAATAAATTTCTTGATAAAGAGAAAAATCTTAACAAAATGCATGAAGAATAATTAAATGTGAAGGTGAAAGTAATTAATCACGTGTAACCGAAACCAGATTAAACTAAATGATGAATATCTGGATTTCAAAATTCAAATTAGGGAGTTGAAGAATAATAAAATAGAGGTGAAGATTAGGTGGATTAGTAAAAATTATACTTAAATATTGATTACATGGATGAGAGTATTGATAATAATCCTGATAAGATGAAGCAATTCAAAAGGACTATGTTTGTAGCTAAAATAAGTGAATTTCATAATTCTAGAAATTTTAAAAAATCCTATATTGATACAAAATATGATACAACTAGAGAATCTATTAAGACTAAAAAGAAGTATATATAAATAGGATTATGTTAGTATTCAACCAAAATTATGGTTCAAAAAAAGGTACCAAGGATGATAATAAAAAGATAATGGAATACCAGTTTATTGCTCTAAACAATGTGCTTCTTTCAATTTTAAATATGATTTTTATGGATACTACTAGAATTGTGGAGGATTTGGACATAAAAAAAATATTTTTTAGTTTAATAATCAACACTATTGTAAATTTAAAAGGCATTAGAAGTATAGTTTAATGGGTAGTCAACCCAATCAAAGAAGAAAACCTGAAAAATCCAGTTTGAAAATTGAAAATAGATTTTAACTATTGGAAAATATTTTTGAAAGATGAGATCATATCATATATCTTGATAAAGGATGTATTATAATTATAATATCTCAAAAAAGTTTATATCAAAGATCTCAAAAGAATCATGATAAGGAGAAAAATGTAAAGACCCATAAAATTCAAGGGATTTTTTTTCTTAATTTTCTTTGGGATTTTACAAGAACGTAGTTTCTGACAGCACCTAATTCCGAGGCCCGGTGTGCCTGAAATCATTTTCCGAAGTTTAGCTCGGGTACGTTCAGTGAACGAACGAGCAGGTTTTCTTAACTTTTGAACAGGTGCTCGGAATTGAAATCCGAGGACACCGATGGAATCGCAGTGCCGGTAATTGCTTAGGAACACCTTTTTTGGAGTTGCGTTTGCTCGGGTGTGGTTCTTAAATTTTGGGTTAAGTAAATGAATAAAATAAAATGGGGCAACCAATTTTTTTTATTTAAAGTTGTTTAACCTAAGCTAAGCGGTTGAAGTGGGACCCACTATATCCTACTCCACTAGGTAGGATATTTTTGGGGTGGGGCCCACACGAGCCCCACCTTTTCAACTTCCACAAAACCCCCACCTTTAATTAGGCAACTCACCCGCATTCCCCCCTTTTAATGTAAGTCAACTCTTGCGTTTAAACGGAATAATAAATGCCTCATTAATTGGGTGGTTTAAACTCCTCAATTAATTCAATTAATTGATTGATGCATTTTTTTTTGAATTTCAAAATGCTTGGCTTGTGTGTTAATAAAATAAGACAAGTATTATTTTATTAAAGGGGTTCGTTGTGTGAGAGGGCTTGGAAAAAATCACTCAAAGCCTTGAATCACTCCTTCCTCAACGAAGAACGTGAAGAACGCGAATAACACTGACCTCCGACGAAGGTCAACAAGAACGCCGGATCCTCGGAGATCGACGACGCGACACCGAAAAATCTTTTCTTTGCGACGTGACGATCTTCCTTCCGCGATGCCTTCTTCTGTGACATATAATTCCACGACAAACCTTCGTTCAACCTTTTCTTCGAGGTAGGGGTTTATTTTATTGTTGTTCGTGATCTCTTCTGTCGCCATTCTTTGTTTCAAATTGGGCCGCCTGTTATCGCAATAATGGGAGGAGGTCGGAACGCACGAACACGGCCGACCCTCCTCCCCCCTTGTTTGTTTGAATTTGTTGCGACATGTGTAAGGTGGCGCGGTGTCGTTGCACCGCGCGAAAACTATGAGAAAGGGCGAAGAAGCGTGGTGCCGTCGCGCCGCGCCGTTGAAATCGAACAAGCCGCGACGCCGTCACGCCGCGCCGTTGAAATCGAACAAGCCGCGGTGCCGTCGCGCCGCGCCAGAGAATGTCGAAGAGGCCGCGGACGGAGTGGGGCTGCGGCAGAGGGGCGCGACACCGTTGCGCCGCGCCGGTCGGACCAAGGCCACGACGGAGCAGGAAGTGGCGGCCGACTTCCGGCCGCCAGTGCCGGAGTAGGAGAGCGGGACCCTGACGGTCCCGCGGCGGCAGCAACCGGCCGGCTGGACCGGGCCGACCAGCTTCCGAGAAGGGTCGGGGGTTGTAACCCCCGGCTGGCCAGCAGGAGCGGCCCCCCTCATGGGGGCCGCAGTTTCACACAGGGGGGCAGCGCCACCCCCGCCCCATCCGCTCGGCCGTTACGGCCGAGCCGCCTGGCCGGGCCGCACCGGCCAGACCGGGCCACGCCCACCGGGCCGGGCCACGCCCTATTGGGTCAGACCCAGATCCGTCTCAGGTCGACCCGGTTCGGGCCGACCCAGGGGGTATCGGGCCAGGTCAGACCGGGCCCGAACCCCCTATTCGCGGACCTATTTCATTATTTTGCCCATAACTTGGGCTAAGGACCTCCGATCGACGAATCGTTAGCTGCGATGTGATCCTTGGATCGAGACGGTCATTTCGGTATATTACACTCAAGGTTTCGGAGAACTTTGGGTTCGACCGGGTTGGTTCGTACACGAAACCAACCGGGCCCTCGGAGCGGAAACACTTATAACTTGAGCTCCGGACGTCCGATTGACGTGCTGTCAACTTTGTTGGATTCCTCTTAGTGAGACGGACCTTTTGGCTTACTCTTCTCGAGGTTTGGATGCATTTGGAGTACAGTTGGGTTGGTTTTGACTTAAAAACCAAACGGGCCCCTGGGACGAAAAAGCCAATAACTCTCAGACCGGGCGTCCGATTGACGCGCCGTCTGTGACGTTGAGTTCCTGTTGACGATACGAAACTTTTGGATACATCAACTCCGGAATTCGTGTCAGTTGATGTATCAGCCCCTCGGCTCGTGGAGCGGACCCTCCCGAACGAGCTTGCTGTGTGCGGGAACCCTAGAGCTGGCTGCGACTGCGACGACGATGACGACTATACAGAAATCCTCCGTGGATTTGACGGCGACGACTACAACACTCAGCGATCCTACGTGGATCAGTGCTACCGATCCTGTGTGGGTCAGCGCTCTGCGGTCCTGTGTGGGCCAGCGCATACCGATCCTGTTGAGGTCAGATCCTGTGTGGGTTATTGCGGGGGTTAGTACCTATCGATCCTCTGTGGGTCATTGCGGGGGTTAGTACCTATCGATCCTTTGTGGGTCATTACGGGGGTTAGTACCTATCGATCCTTTGTGGGTCATTGCGAGGGTTAGTACCTATCAATCCTGTGTGGGTCCGGCGACTTAGATGAATTAGTGGCTACATATGATCATCTCTATCGTCTTACGAAGAAGTATACCTGTGTGAGCTAAGTCTCGACTTTTAATCTTTATCTTCGATAAGATTGAATTGATATCCTGTGTGGACTGGGTTGTACTTGGGCTCAGATGCTGGAGCCGAACCAGAATTGATGACTTAGGTATATGTATGGGCATATACCTAAGTAGTGTCGGATGTTACTTCGTGATTCTATCTTTCCTTTTTGGATTATCCTTTGTGGATTCTAGGAGACCTTCAGGGGTCTCAGGGTCCCTACTGAGTAGCGTATACTCACCCCTGCACGGGTTATGCCCGCACTATGTTGTGTTGGATGCAGACGAAGGACAACGCTGATCGTGGTAGAGGCTAGTGGAGCAAGTGGTACCTGGAGGTGGACCACTGGGCGGGACGTACACGGAGCGGACGACTGGACCCGAGGAGCTGAGGTGGCTATCTGTAACCACCCTTCAGGTGGGAGCACCAGTGGACGGCTCGACGTTGCGACTTACCTTTCAATTGTTGTACTTTCTTTCCAGTTATACTTTACTTTTAGTTTGGGTTTGTATTCTGGCCCACTTTCTTTTCCGCACTTACTATTGTACCCAGTTTTACTTAGTGTTTACTTCTTCTTGCTTTCTCTGTGGTGTTTGTTTACTTTACAAAGGCAATGCCTTCCCTTTTTTATCGGGAATTACGCCTTGGTGCTAGTCGCCAGCCCCTGGCCTATGGAAGGTGGGATTGGGGTAGTCACGACACGGGCCCTGAGGACGGGTCGTGACAAAAAAGTCAAATAAAAGGTTTTAGTTGTTAAGACTACCCTCAAAGACAGAAAATCATAACAACCTTGGATATTGGATGTGTATGTTCTTCATATATGACCAATGATTTGAATTTTTTTAAAAATATGAAAGACTAAAAAGAAGGGATAATGATGTTTGGAAATGATGAGTCACTCAGAATCGAAGGTATTGTATCAACTGTCATTGGAAAATAAAAATTGAAATACAGAATTACTTTATTTATTAAGGGATAAAACACAATTCGTTGAGTGTTTCACAACTTTGTGATAAAGAAATCAAATTAGTTTTCATAAGAGATGGGTTTTTTTGTTAAAAGTCTTGAATATGGGAATGTTATAACAAGAGGACAATAAACTAAGGGAAATTTGTTTCGGGTTAGAGATGCACAGATTTCATGCTATATGAGCACGATGGATGAAAATAAGTTATGGTATAAAAGACTTGGACATATGTTCCATAGGAATATGAACAAGTTTAAAAAGAGAGGAAGTATTCATGATTTTATTGGAATGGTAAGAAGAATAGATTGGTGTTTTTCAATATGCTATAAAGTTAAGATTTCAAATTTAGTACATAAAAGTGTTGAGATCCATAAAACTCATCCATTGGAGCTTATTCATTCTGACATATGTGGGACCATAAGAAATAAATTGATAAATATAGGAAATTATTTTAATTACTTTATTAATTATTTCACTCATATTATATGTATTATGTTTTTGACTTACAAATCATATAACCTTAAGATGTTTAAGAATTTTAGGAGAAGCGATGAAAGGGAATGTGGATACTTCATGAAGAAGATTCAAACAGATAGTGATGAATACTCAAATAATAAGTTTAAATATTATCTTGAAAAATGTAAGTCTTCATGAATTTATTTCACCATAAATACTATAATAGAATGATGTTTCTGAAATAAAGAATATAAATTTGGATGAGATATCTCGAACCATACTGATTGAACATAATACTTCTCAATTATTTTGGAGACAAGATATTAGAGTTTCAGTTCGCATTAAAAATTATTGTTTCTATAGACCTAACTCTGATATGACTCTATATGAGATGTTATATAAAGATACCCTAAGTTTTAAATACTTAAGGGTGTTTAACAACCCCTACATTATAGGGTCAAATGTAATAATCTTGGGAAGTTTGACCGAAGAGGTGTTGATGGTATATTCCTTAGAAACCCTCATAATGGTAGAGCATAAATGTGTTATAAAAGGGAAACTAAAAATATCATTGAATCATTATATGTGAAAGTGATGGAATATTCTGATAGAAAGGTTTCACAATCATCTGTAGATATAATAGGAAGTGAAGATGAATCTGTTTCAATTAAACAACATGAACAATTTTATGATAGAGTTGATAATATAGAAACTATACAAGATGAATATATTTATTCATTCACTTCAAGTGATGAGGGAAAATTACATTTATCTCATTCAAGGTTTAAGAATAAATTAGAGGTCCAAAATATCATTAGAGATCAAGTAAAACAAGTTCAAACTAGAAGAACATTGAGGAACGTTTTACACACCTATTTGTTTTCATAGGTTGATCCAAGAGATATTGAAGAATCTTTAAAGCATAAAGAGTGAATTAATTCCATGAATAAATTATTATATTATATTAAAAAAATGATACTTGGATTATGGTCCCCAAAGAAAAAGATAAAAATATGACTGGAAAAAAGTGAGTTTTTTAGAATAAGATGAATGAAAGAGGTGAGGTGGTAATACACAAGGAAATACTGGCTTGTAAAGGCTACTCATAGGTTGAAGGCATCAATTTTTATGATACCTTGATTGTAGCTGAAAGACTTGAAACCATTAGAATATTTCTATCTATTACTATATAAAGAAGATATAAGATATTCCAAATGGATGTTAAGTCTTCTTTTCTCAATGGAGATTTGGAAGAATAAATTTATATTGAACAACCAAGGAAAAGAAGACAACTATGTGTGTAAATTAAAAAAGGATTCATATGGGATGAAGTGAAGTAAGCTCTAAGAGCTTGGTATTCTAATTTGGATTCATGTTTAAAGAATATTATCTTCAATAAGGGAAGAGTGAAAAAAAACCTCCACATAAAATAAAATCAAGAGGTTTCTCTCATTGATATTGTTTATGATAATTATATCATACTTAAAAATAATAATAAATAATACTGTGAAGGATTCACTAAATAAATTTTGATTTTTGTTTGAAATGCGTATGCTTTTAGAAATAAGGTGCTTTCTTGGATTGTAAATTTTTCAAGATATGGATCACATTTTCTTATCAGAAGAAAATATGATAAGAAATTACTTAAAAGTTTTATCATGGATGATTCAAAACCTATTTTCACACCTATATCATTGGGAACAAAGTTGTTTAAGTATGAAGTTAGAATGAATATTGATCCTAAATAATTTAATAAATTGATTGGAATCTTGTTGTATTTAAAAGTTTCTAAAAAAGACTTGGTTTATACTTTTACTTTCTAGATTTAAAAGTGCACAAAAAATGACACATTTTTTAGTTGAAAAAAGAATTATCAAATACATTAAGGGAACTATAAATTATGGGATAAAGTATGTCATCAAGGTAGAGTTAGATATGTTTATCTATATGGATGTAAACTATACAGGTTGTGTCGATGAAATAAGATCCACATCTGATGGAGTTTTATTTCTAGTAGAAATATGTGTAAGTTAGCATATAAGGAAGAAAAATTTAATGACTCATAATTTCATAAGTTGAGTATGTATCTACCAATCAAGATAGAATATACATATATGTGGATCAAGACATAAATAGAAGATTTGTGGTTGATGGGATGCTGCCTATTCTCTTGGGTTGTAATAATGAAAGTTCTATCAATCTCACCAAGAATCTAGTGTAACATTCATAATCTAAGTGAATTGATATTAAATATCACTTTTCAATGAAAATGTATAAATAAATGAACTAAATATGTAATTTTTACTTAAAAAGGAGCAGGTAGATGATATCTTCATTAAACCATTGCCAAAGGAATTATTTTAGAAGCTGAGGTTGATTATAGGCATAAAACCTCACTCTACTTAAGGCTAAGGTATGTGATCTATGTCCCCACTCTCTTATTTTCTTTGGATATTATATTCAAAGGTGGATAAATAAGACAATATAAAATCCATTGATATATGCTTTACCTATTTTAGGGAGAACATATATTTAGGGGGAGTTTTTATTAAAAGGGGAAGGATTTGATGTCAGTATATGTTTACTATTTTAAAAAATTATTGAAGTGAATATAATAACTTTTTATTTATAGGTTTAAGTATGTTTTGGATCATGATGATGAAGTTTTTAGTTTAGGAAGAAGTTCATAATGATTTCTAATAACTAATTTATGTACATAATGGTATTACTATTCAATTATTATTGTTTCCAACACTGAGATCACTCACGTAGGCTTAGAATCATTGGATAGTGATCTATATTCTGGTTTTTAGAGATTCAATGATTTATGTTACTTGGTTGAAAACAAAATACAAAGGGTTAGGTTTTTGAGATCAAGAGGTCTTGATTTCTTATCAAACTGAGAAATAAATAAGTTAATAGAAAAAAGGTTTGATAATGGTGTTATATTTTGTTTTCAGTTCATAAATGACTTGAAAAATATGCACCTTCTTCATTAAGTTTTCAGATAGAATTTTCTAGATAGAGAAATATGAGTTTAGCGGACTAAGATGATCAGATATAAGGTGGAAAAAGTTGTTTGTATAAAATTGTTCACATACTCATTAGAATGAGTTTCTTGAACAAATAAAATCAAGTGACGCTTTTATATTATTCAAGGTACCATACATCATTACTATTCTAAGGTATTAATGATTATAGATGATTTTTAAAGGAAGGAATTGCATGAAAATGAGTTTTCTAGACAGAGTTTACCAGATAGAGAAATTGGAGTATAAGAAAGAAAAGGCTATATAGAATAGAGGATTGAAAGTTGAGTTTTTACAAAGAATAAAAGATGTTAAGTAGAACCAAGTGAATATTTTTAATAATTCATAAGATATATATTATTTAGAATAAGTTCTATGAATTTTAATACATATAAATCCTATTTATTCAAGAAAGAGTAACTCAAAAATATCTACATAGAGGAAACATGTAATGCTTAAGGGAATCTGAACAAATAAGTACTAAAAAAATAAGATCGTTATAAAGGAATGATGAAAAAAAATTAATAAATTAATGAGTTTTTATAAATAATAACTAGATATAGGGTTGGGTATAATTAAAAAGTTTTTTAAAGTCATACATTGTGATGATTATAATATGGAAATTCAAATCCTCAATAATCATAAAGGAAAGATTGCGATTCTACCAGATTTTTTTGGAAGTATTGAAGATCACTGACACTAAGATTTGAGGGAAGTTTTTACAATTTTTACTAACTTCAATTTATTTATAAACTTTAAAGGAAGTCAATCAAAGAATTATTTGAGTGGAAAATTTAATTTTGAAGTTTGTTATCCTACCCTATTTTTCAAAGTAACTATGGTTATATAAAGGGGAGAAGGTTCATTATGAAATGTTATTAAATAAGTGAGGTACTAACAAATAATGTTTTAGATATCCTTCTATCAAAGTACAAAACAAAAAGTTTCAGATATAGAATTATTAGACACAGAATTCTAGAAAGAGTTGTACCAAACACAAGGTATTGAGCGAAGAAGGTACCAGATAAAGAAGTGATATTCTATATAATGAAGTTATGGAAAAATTGGTATTGTATAAAGTAGTTCCAATTGAATCATTATTGGATGGATAAGTATTAGGTAAAGGATTACAAGCTACTATGCAAGCAATAAATATATAAGAACTAACTTATAGGAGAAAAATTGTGAAGAAACTTTAACAGAACATTAAAAATGTGTTGAAACCTGTTGGTAAAGATCTATTTCATTATTAAAAAATTTATATTATCATATTATCTATAAAATAATCACATTAACTATAAAATAACTATATTTCTATGAAATTTATGGATATAACTTATCTATTGTTCATTATAAGGATTTTTTTCTATTGTATTGTGTGGTCTTGAATTATTTTCAAACCATGCCAAGGACTAGATACTCTTATTGAGTAGTAAACCTTATAAATTATTATATTCTTGTGAGTGTGATTGTGTACTGTGTTTTTATAGATTCATTTCTCTCTAATTGGAGGTGAAAGTTTTTTTAATAGAAGAAAATTGAAAAAGAGTTCATCACTAATTCACCCCCCTATCTTAGTGATTACATAGATGCTGATTAAACCTATATTTTTGTTAAAATCATTGGATCTCTATTAATTCCCATTGCATCTCTATGTGACCATATGATAAATCCCTCCCAATAAACTCTTTTAATGACTAATATCCATGAAAAAAGTTTTTTTAAATAATAGTGAGATGAGAAATTATATTCTTAATGTGTAACTCTTTGAACATAATATTTAAACTACTTTACTTCACAACTTAAAATATTAAAATATTAATAACTTTTTTTGTCTAGTTAGAAATATTTCTAATTTTTTCATAATAATAATATTTGGAACATTTCCATTCAAACTCTCCTTTGTGGTCATTTGGAAACCAAATCAAATGGAACTCTTTAAATTAATATTTTTCTTTACCAACACATCCTAAACTATTTTAGGATATAAATCGACATTCACTTTGATTTTAACTGTTATAATTTTTTATTTGTTATACTTTGAACTTATCTAATTCGAAACACACTCCCACTAGGATTTTAGAAACTATATTTTTATCTAAAATATGATTATAAGAAACCAAAACTTATTTGTGATTGGAAATAATATTTATTTCTTTTAGTTATAATATTAAACAAATAAACTATTAACATATATATATTATATGATATTTTATGTGTTTAGAGAAATATTTTGACGTTCTCTGTTCTTTCACACATATTTTAACTAAAAAATTCCTATAAAACATTGTATATATAATGCCTATATTATTTCCAATAGAGCCTTTTTAGGTTACCTATCATCTTGAACACATCTATGTTCTCATGTTTCTTTTGAAACTTAGGTTTTATGGGTAAAAGCATAAGAATGAAGACATATAAAAAATACTTCAAATGCTTATCATAATCATAAAGATCTATTTTTTAATAGATTCACCCACCATCTACTCAAGAATGGGTTTCTCTAACATATATACTTTTCCTTGTCACTTAATAATGATTCTTAAGATTGTGTACTGGTATCAGAAGTTGCTTCATTTTTCATGGACCAACCTCAAATTAATATTTAATGATGATGATTTAATTTTATATACAATATAACCTAATATTAAATTATTATTATTATTATGTTTTACATCCATTTAATAAGTAATTTTATTAAATATGATCCCACTAAAATGATGACCCCTTTAATTTTTACATCTTATCCATTAGTGGTAAAATATCTATATTTCATCATGACTCATCCAAAATATTCTTATAACATAATACATTACTATATATTATATATAATCATGCCAATCATATCACATATGACTAAAATGAACCTTGTTGTTAGGTGTTTAAAAGTAATTATTTCTTAGTTTAAATTTTGTATTAGTGGCAACCCTAGGGTTTTCTCTAGAGAGAAGTGATAAAAAATTAGTTATCACTTAAGGTAAAAAAGGGGTGTTTGAGTTCTTTTGATTTATTTAAAAGAAATGGAAACCACTAATATTAAATTCAACTAATAAAGAAAGTGATAGGTTAAGGGTTTTATTTCTATTTTTAATGCTATCATAGTATTTAAAATAGTTTTACTTCTCTACTTATTAATTGATAAATGAAATATTCCTCAATTGATTCATCAAACACATGAGGATGAAGATTATTATGGAGACTGATCTAATAGTGAGAACTACTTGTCTAGACCCCTTCTTATGTGTGTGAAAAGTATCAAATATACTATAATAGTAAACCATTATTAACTATCAAGGAAATACTTAATTGGGTTTTGGTACTCCCATGAAATTTAAAATAAACTTAATTCCTTCACACACGTAAAAAAATTATAGACACTCACCACCTAATAAAAAATGTTCCTTCATAGAAAAGATGAAATGAGTAGAGGGAGATTTAAAATTATCAAAGTAGTAAATAAAGAACAATTTCAAAACCTTAAATGTAATTTTATTAAAAGTATTAAAAAATCACTAAAAATTGAAATAAATTAATAGAAGAGAGTTTTATTCATCAAGTGTGGGACTCAAGAATTATAATGGATCTTATTACCTTCCTCGATCACTCAAGTTTTACCCCTCAATTCAAAAGTAAATAAAGATGAAGGAGTAATAAGAATAAGTAATTATATAATTATAGAAAATAGAAAGTAAAAACTAAAGTAGCAACAACAACAATGCACAAAAATATAACAACTCTCTAATAGACAAGTCTCCCACTTCCTTCAACCTCCCCCTCTTTTTGTAGAGATTCAACTCCCTTGTCATTAAACTAGTTGAATACCAATATTTTTTTTGACCTTTTAGAAAGTTTAATTCTTCCTCAAAACTTAAAATCTCAACACAATCCTATCTTCTTGAAAATATATAGCTTTATTTATTTTCTCTTGATCAATTTATTTTTCATATTATGATCTACATGGTCACCTATGATTGGTTGCATACATACTTAAGTGGAACCATAAATCCTTATATTGAAGTACATATTATTACCCTAAAGTATTCTTATGATCATCCTTTAACCAATTTTCACAAATCCATGACACATAAGCACTGGAAAAGTACACATACCAAGCTTGGAATGACTCATACACAACCTAGAATGAATCATAAATAAAGGAAAATAGAACATATGTAGAGGAATATTTATACATATGAAGAGGGAATTAATCACACATAGGTGGATATCACTCATACATAGGTGTATTTATCTCATATATAAGTAAAAAATGACACATTAACAGGGCTAAAACAAATCATACATACCTATGTCTTTTACATTTCTTTATGATTTATTTAGGAATGTGAATCAATAACAATCCTATATGCATAAAAAATTATTTAAAAACCATCTTATCAAGAATGAAATCCAATGTCACATTCCATTATTCAACCCTTCACAACAACAAGATAAGTAATAATTAGTAACAAGCTATTCATATTACTCAAAAATGAAGTAAGTGAATTTAATTCCCAATCTGTCCAATTTAAACAATATTTTCACAATCAAATGATTTGAAACTTTAATTCTAAAACTCATTAGAAATAAATTAATAGATAAATATAAGGGAATAAAATTAATTTAATATCAAAAAAATATCATGAATTTATGGACTATTTCAATTCCCTCATGCTTAATCCTTGGACTCCTGGATAAGTGAACTTCAAAAAGATTACCCAAGAAAAATTAAAAAAATATCCAATTGAGATTCCTTTTCAATACCATGATCCTAAATGTTATCATGAATAATTAACATTATTAGTTCCGTATTCTTCATTAATCACATTTAATTAATTTCCACTCTTTTTATCCTTTCATGCACACTTATACCATTAATATTGGAATTGTTTCAATCAATACTCAAATATGAATTTTAAGCAAGGATTTATCATTCAAAGTTCATACAGGGGTAACAATAGGCTTGATGAATTTATTCATCTCCACCCAATTATTCACATACTTTTTCATATCATGAGTATTTTTTAGAGTTGTTCTATGGATTAAGGTTAGCGGGTTCTAATGATTTTTTGAGGAAGATTTAGAATGTTGGAATCTATATTGAATAATAATACATGATATTCAATTTCCTTCAAGAATGAATTCCTAATTCTCTTCCTATTCCATTTATACAACTCTATTCTTTTTAATTCCATAAGAAAATTTCACACCTTTTACATTTTAGTAGTAGCATACTTTTCCTCTCCATATTTCCTTTAGCGAGTTTCAAAATATTTTTTCCTTTTCACTCTGATTTTTAAGGTAGAGAGGGACATTTTATTTTACCTAACAGGTGTGAGATCTATATTTCTAAAAATTAGGAAGTATTTTCCCTTAATTTTTATGTATGATATGGACTTTCTTCAAACTAAACAAAAATTCCTTTCAAAATATAATTAGCTAGACAACACTTTTATAATAGATTGATAAATTTTTTTTAGCCCCATTATAACTCCAATTGTTCTCCAAACTCCTCTTCATCTTCTTGAGAAATCTAAATTTAGATAAATTTAATGGTAATAAAAATTTCTTCCCTCCTTTCTCTAATTCTTGGCAGCTTTAGTGCATATTTTTATTTTTGATTAGATGGGTACTTTTCACATAAAAATAGTGGTAGAATTACATGCCCATATTTGGATGATATATAGGCCATATTCCCATTATTTGAAACATTATTTTATTCAAAAAATAGAAACAAAAAAGTTACATCACTTCTAACTTCATCTCAAGAATATTCTAAAAAATAGCTTATTCTATCCCACTTTCCTCCTTCTCCCACACTTGAATTCAGTCTAGATCTTGCATCCATTTCTAGAGGAAGTTGTATATGTATTTTTAGCTTGTAATGTGGCTACCTAACAAGGTTATTCGTTGATAATAGAGATAAAAGGTTTAGATGTAAAGGTAATCTAGAATAGAGGTTCATTATAAAAGGGGATTTAAAATAAAAATAACACCTCAATCATATAATAAAAAAAGTTCTCAATGATTCTAGGTTTTTACTAGATTTCTTAGAAAATTATATTTATTCAATAATGAAATTGTTTAATCAAGAAAATGGTCATTTTAAGAAGTTTTTAAAATAGGTTCATAAGCCTTTCATTTTAGTGATTAAAATACAGGACAATATATCATGGCATGAAATCAAAAAATCAGTGGTCCTTTCATGAATTTACCTAACTTATAATTTGAAACAAAGTTTATTTTAGAATTTATATAAGGTGATTAAATGGGTCAAATCAGTTCCTCAACATTATAATAAATTCAAAGTTTGTAATGGAATTAAAATTGAGATAAAAAAGATTAAAAAAAAACTGAAATTGAAAAATAAACACACAAAACATTTGAAAAGTCACAAAATATGAAAAATAAATAACAAAATTTGAAATTCCTAAACTATAAGGGTTCACTTCCTGACACTTAAATGATAAAGTTTCCTCAATCCATTCTAACCGATTCGTCATGTAAATAAAATTTTAAATGTAATCATAGTAATCAACCAAGTGTTAAGGAGAGGTATAACCTGATGTTTTACATTGATAAAAAGGTTAGAGGAGTGTGATATCCTCCAATAGTTATTGGAGAAAGTTTACATGGAATTAATTTAGTCTTTTCCCATTATAATTGAATAGGTTTTTGTTTCCTTATTTAGTGATTTTTATAGTACTAAAGGGATATACATTATTAACTATAAATAGACCTTCAAATATAGAATGAATTTTATTGAGAAATATATTATATTTTGAGTTGTATAAATTCACTTGGTCCCTAGATAGAAGTATTTAGGTTTAATTAACTTTTCACGATCCACTCAAGTTCTTTCTTTATAAATTCTGGAATTTTAAAAATCTTCTCTTCTTATTTCTTTTAACTCTTAAAGTTATAGTTTTCTTTCTTTTCCAGCCTTTTCTAGGTCTAAATTCATCTCTATAATTACCAAATATTACTTGTGTTCTAAATCCATAGGTAGGTGATAACTATTTCCATAAATCAACCTATATGGTATCATTTAAATGGGTGTTTTATAAGCTATCTTACAATACCAAATTATGTATTCTAACTTTGGATACAATATTTCCTATTTAGTTTAATAGTTTTCAATAAAATCACTTTGATTTATCTAGTTGAAACTTCATATTTACTATT
This sequence comes from Viscum album, assembly GCA_963277665.1. NCBI lineage: Eukaryota > Viridiplantae > Streptophyta > Magnoliopsida > Santalales > Viscaceae > Viscum > Viscum album. Next base: position 460,408,222 of record OY728127.1, read on the forward strand.
TGTATATGGATGGTAGGGTGTGGATGTCTTATGATGCACTATATACCTCCTCATAAGATCTTCCATGATTCTATTGAAAAATGTGTTCCTTAATCACTGATGATGACTCTCATAACTCAAAACCTATAAAAATGTTAGTCCTTAAAAAATAACACACAACATTAGTATCATAAATGTTGTTTTACTTAAATTACACAAATTTTGAAACATAATCAACCACAATAACAATGTAAAAATTTCTAAAATACATGATAAAAGGTCTTATAAAATATATCCCCTAGACTTCAAAAATTTCACAAAAACTATTTGGGTTTTAGGTAATTTCTTATCTCTTTGATATGTTTCTAGTTAATTGAAATTTATAATTATTTTTAAAAAATCCATGTGAATATTGAAATAAATCAGGACAATAAATTATTTATTCTAAAACTTTTCTATTAGTTCTTTGGGGTCTAAAGTGTCCTCTACAAGATAGAGTATAGAAAAATTAAAAAATAAACTGAACTTCACTTCTAGGAAAACATATTCTTATCATTTGGTAATTAAAAATTTTCTAAATATAAAGATATTCACAAATGTAAAATTTTGATTTTGATTTAATCTTAAGGATTTATTCAGGGTTTACGTAAGATGATAGTTTAGAAATTACCAAATAGTTGACCATATCAACAATCCATGGTACCTCTAATTCAAAAAAGTAGAACTAATCTCCTAAAATTTTTCCATTCATTGATTCTTGATATGGAATCTCAACTTATACTATGTTGGGAAACCCACTTAGTTGATCATCCAATTGATTATTATCTCTTTTCTTATCCTTAATATCTATATTAAACTCTTTAATTAACAACATCCACCTCACAAGCCTTATTTTGGATTCATCCTTCTTCATAAAATATCTAAGGTCTATATGATAAACAAACTTTAGCACCAAACAAATAAGATTTTAATTTATCCAAACCAAAAACACTTGATAAAATCTGTTTTTTAGTTATTATATAGATAATATGGGTAACATCCAATGTTCTTGAAGCATAGGAAATGATATGTGGCATACTATCAATTCTTTAGTATAGGATTTTACCTACCACATGGTTAGAAGAATCAAAATCTATCTTAAAGGTTTGTTCCTAATTTTTTGACTATATCATTGGTGGTGTGATTAATCTTCTCTTCAACCCACCAAAAGATTACCTACACTCATAATTAAAAACAAAATCTAATTATTTAAAAATAAACCTGGAAAAGGAAAGAGAAATTTTAATAAAGTATCTGAATAACCTCTTATAAAATCTTGCATGCCCTAGAAAAGGTCTAACATGTTTAAAAAAAGTTAGAGAAGGGAAAAAAATTTCACTTAAATTTTTGATTTATCCACCTAAGAATGATCATAAAATATACTTACCATACACCTCTAAAATTTACTTGGGTCATTGAACAATCCAAATGGAATTATCCTATAAGAAAAGGTGCCAAAAATACATGTAAAAGTTGTATTCTCTTGGTCCTTTGTGGAAATGAGTTCCTGAAAGTAACTTAAAAATAAATTTAATAAAAAATAGTGAGTTCTCCTTATTAATCTATCTAATATATGGTTAATAAATGGGATAGTGAAATGATATTTTCTAGTGACTTGATCAAACAACCTATAATCAATGAAAACTCTCTAGTTATTATGACTTCTCATAGGGATTAACTCATTTGGTTCATTACTCAAAATGGATAGTCCATTTTTTGGAAACAATATGAATGGGGATAAACCATTATGAGTCTAAAATGGAGTATATGATGTCAAATTATAATAACTTCTCCATCTCATTATTCACAAAATCTATCATGGTTGGGTTGAGCCTTATTTTTGGCTATCTAATAGGTTTGGAATTTACTTAAAGCATAATTCCATGTATGTAGTTTTTTAGATTTATTCCAGGGATATATCTTAAACTCCAAATTATCGCTTTCACATTATCTATTAAAAGTTCAATCAATTGGTGTTATTGGGTTGGGTACAGTTTATTTGAAATTGTTACTAGAAAATTTTATCCTTCCAATAAGTATACATATTTCAAATTAGATAGAAAAGGTTTTAATTCCAAATTTGGGTGTTTTTATAAGGATAAAATTTGATTTGGGTTACTCACTTACATAGTTTATATTTCCTACTCAAATATAACATATAAGATACCTCATTATTAAATATACAATTGAATCCATAAAATAATTCAGGTATTATCACTTACTCTAAATTATAAACAACTATTCCTAATTTATAAACATCTTTCTTCCCTATGGAGTGTTAAATCATTAAGTGTTTTCCTGCAGCTAATATTTCATAAAACATACCCGAATATTCATCAGATTTAGTCTTTTCAATGTGGGAAATTATAAAAAGGGAAGGATCCTAAGAAGGGTGCCTAATGAAGTCAAAAATGTTGAAGTGAACTATATTGTCTCTAAATTCCATGGTGCGGGTTCCTTTATAAAAATCAATGATGGTTTTGGATTTCTTAACGAAAGGTCTATAAAAAATAATGGGTGAGTGGGCTGGTGATCTATTTTCCTCCATGTTGAGTATATAAAATTTTTCTAGGAAGATTATATTTTGAACTCTAACTAGCACATCATCCAAGAATCACACTAGAAAAGTAGTGGATTTTTTTTCTAGATGTACCATCACTCTAGTGAGTTTTAACTCTACCATATGTGAAGAAGTAAAAATTGAGTTAGGTATAACATTAATGGAAGCACATAAATCATATAAAGGACTAGAAAAATCCATAGAACCAATGGTGAAAGGGATATAAAATACACTTTAATCATGACACTATGTGGTAAGTTGTGGTGTGATCAAAGTTGATACACTTATTCCAAGATTGACCTTACAATCCCCTTGAATTATCTTATTTTTGACGAAAATATGTTTCAAAAACTTGGAATACTTAGGAATTTTTTTGAGAGCTTCCAAAATAGGAATATTAATCTTAACTTTTTGTAAGGTTTCTAGAATTTATTATTGAAATTATTCCTCTTATATTTTCTTATATTGGATCATTATTGATGGTAAAAGAAGTGGAATGTCTTTTTTCTCCCTTTGGTTCCTCTCTAATGGTCTTTATTTCTTCTTTATCCTTGGCCCAACCATATCTCCCACTTCTTTTTTTTCTTCTCCTATAGACTAATATTTAGAATTATACTCATAATTTTTATATTTTTATTCCTTGGGTTTTTGTTAGTTCTACTAAGGTTCAGATTTGGATGGTGGAGATATTCTCTTTCCACTTATTATGGTCATTATGCTCACATTTCCCTTTGTATTAGGTACTAGTTGGGATGGTTGTTTTCCTGGGTTTTTGGATAATATTTCCACAAGATTGCTGAGTTGGGTTTTCATTTATTTCACTTCATTCCTCAAATACTCAACTTTAGGTCTTTTTTTCTACCATGTAAATGGTTATAAATAGGTATAGAGTTATTCAAGGGGTTTATTTTTTTGTAAAGGAGGGTTTTTTTGTAAGTAGTTTAGGTGTATGGTATTTGGAATCATGGTGGGTGTTGGAATGGGGGATATTGTTGGTTCTGATTTTGGTAGTGTGTTATAACCCGATTATACTAATTTCCCAATCTATATTGGACTTAGGAAGGATCTTTTCATCCTACATTGGGTTTTTGAAATTCCTTTTGTGGAAGTCTATTTAATAGTTCTTAGTTTATAACACCTCAAAATACTATCCATTAAAATGGTGAGGGGATGAATGTAAACCATATACCTTTGTCTATACTTGTTGTTCATTGTTTTAATTTAAGTCCTTTTTTATAACAAGACTAGTTATGTCTTTAAGCTTAGATTTTAACAAAGGATAGAAGTCATAATATATTACCTCATGAATCCCTCTTGTTCTTATATCTCTTGTACCAAAATTTTTCAAGTTTTATTCAATATTTTCAATAAGTTCTTTGTATTATACTAGTGACTTGTCTATCAAGGATCTTATAGATGATGAACACAAAATAATTCTTTCATTATAAAAAAATAATTTATAAAATAATAATTTTAAGTGGTACTCCTTAATGTATTAATGTAGGAAACATACACATATCCTCTTAAACTCCTCATAGTACTAATAGAGAGTCTCTCTAGTAACTTCTATGATAGAATAAAACTCCTTATTGAAATATATTCTTCTTGAAGGTTCCGGGCGCAGCGGAAGCGCGTGGGTGGATGTGACCACTTGGCTTTTTTTCATTAGCAATGATCAATCTGGGATCAATACGATGATAAACGCCAGTCTCCATGGATCGAATCACAGAAAAAGACAAAGAAGATGGTTTGTCCCGGAACCACAAACAAGGATCGTTACAGGTTGATTATAATTAATTTAATTAATTATAAAGAAATACCTTTTGGGTGTTCTTTCTTCATTGATGTTCTTGATCACGTTGTCGATGTGATCCGTCGTTGCGTCGCAGAATCCAAGTGTAGACTCCCTCTAGCGGTGATCCACACGTGTACCTCGTATCTCTGGACGTCGCTAAAGAATTCTCCGGGTGCTAGCGTGGAGAAGCCTTTGCTTGCGTTGTCTACCTTAGATCATCTTGATCTGATGGAAGAGGATCTCTCTCGGTCTTGAGAGCATTCTTGGAGGAAGAGGTTCTTTCGGCCTTGAAAGAATTCTCCAGAGATTTTGTGCACAACGATTCTCTTGTGTGTTGGAAAAGAGTTGGGGTTGTGAGGATATTTATAATCGGGTGTGTGGGGTTATAGAGTTATGACAATAAATAAACGCATTACACATTTTATTTATTTCATTGACTCTTATTTAAAACCCCCATGTCGAATAAATAATTCCTTGACATGGGCCCATGTTGATTATAATAAATATCATTTAAAACAATATTATATCCTCAAAATCCCAACTGGAAAAACTACACGGTGTGTAATAATAAATACATGACGTGTACTTGTTTTTCATTGAAAACTACATGGCGTGTACATTAAATGTACACGACATGTATATATTGTTTTCATTTATTCATTTCCTTTCCAAAATAAAACTACACGTGTACATTTAATAATACACGGTGTGTACTTGTTTTATTTTATTTTTCCTCCATCATTTAAAACAACTTAGGCTTCCTTGAATAATTATTAAACCACGTATGGGAATAATCTTTATTCAACTTGAGATACTTGGATACACTTAGTGTGTGACCCTCTAGGCCTCTTTCTAGTTGGAATTAGGTGGGATTGCCTAAAGTCCAAGATTACTGTCTAGCAACGGGTCAAGGCACCCAAGAGAAAGAAGTTGACGCCGCATTGACGTATCACCTCATACGGATGATTAATGTGTAATTTAATCCCTTTGTCTCGATATCTCATCAAGCAGGTTTCATGGAAGTGTCATAAACCTATATGCTTGATCCGTCGTTCTTTGAATACCTGAAATAAACTCATCGTTCACACCATGGCCATGGAATTTAATGCGACAGTTCTATTTCAATCAAAGGGCTGAGATATCAACTTCCATAAATGGAAGGGACAAATCCTTCCTCGACTTATCCATTAACAACATGTCACTCGTGATGCACCCAATGTACCCTACTTCCCGCTAACTGTCTGCGTGACAGTTTTTGTCAGTAAATCTAAGTGCGCGAGTCATGACATGAGTTAATGATAATCTTCCAGTCTAAGGACCATTACACACGCTTGTAGATAGCAATGTCTGATGACACCAAGACATGCAGAATTACTAATGGCGGGTCTGTTCTCATAATCTCTCATCTTGGATATTACCAAGTGCGAACTCCATGAGAGAGAGTCTCGTCTTCTTACGAGTACTCGCATATGACGGTCTATATACTATGTGTCCTATCATAGTATGTCATCCAACCGCAGAACTTTATTTAAGAATATTGTTATAGAATTTCAAGGTTCTCATCATAGCGGGGATCTGTTATGACCTTATTAATGCAACAAATATTCTAGGACATTATTATATTATAGTCATGCAGAACAATGAACAATATACAATAAGTGACCATTCATGTAATAAAAGTACAAAATAGTTGGTTCTGAGGACACCAACCCTTACAAACTCCCACTTGGACTAGAGACAACTGCCTATGACTTTTAGTCTACTAGACCTCACATGATGATCATGTTTCTGCTGAGTCAAGGCTTTAGTCAATGGATCCGCCACGTTGTCTTCCTTGGAAATACTGCTCACTGCAACTTCACCTCTCTAAGAAAAATCCCTCAAGAGATGATACTTCTGAAGTATGTGCTTTGTCCGCTGATGTGACCTTGGATCTTTTGCAAGTGCCACCGCTGCAGTATTATCACAATAGAGTGTGATAGGATCTTTACTGCTCGGTACTACATCCAGCTCTTGGATGAAGCTTCGCATCCATACTGCTTCTTTAGCTACCTCAGAAGCTGCGATATACTCGGACTCTACTGTAGAATCTGCCACCACACTTTTCTTTGAGCTCTTCCAGCTCACTGCACCTCCATTCAAACTGAATATGTATCCAGTCTGCGACTTCATGTCATCTTGATCAGTCTGGAAACTAGAATCTACATGTCCTCTGATGACTAGTTCCTCATCTCCTCCATAAACTAGGAACATATCCTTAGTATGCCTCAGATACTTAAGGATAGTCTTGACTGCCATCCAATGACGGTCTCCTGGATCATCTTGATATCTGTCTACCGCACTTAATGCGTAAGCAACATCTAGCCTCATACATAGCATAGCATACATGACTGACCCAATCTCGGATGCTTAAGGGATCCTTGCCATTCTCTTTCTTTCCTCATGTGTCTGAGGACACATTTTCTTGGAAAGATGAATGTCATGTGACACTGGCAAAAATCCCCACTTGGACTATTCCATACTGAATCTCTTCAGTATCTTGTCAATGTATGTACTTTGACTCTGGCCCAGCATTCTCTTGGATCTATCACGATGGATCTTGATCCCAAGAATATATGCCGCCTTGCCCAAGTCTTTCATGGAGAAACATTTATGCAACCATGCCTTAATTTACTGTAAGACAGATACTTCGTTTCCAATTAGTAATATGTCATCAACATATACTATTAGGAAAATGACTGCACTCCCACTAAACCTCTTGTAGACACAAGGCTCACATTCATTCTTAACAAAGCCAAATTCCGTTATAGCTTCATCAAAATGAATGTTCCATGATCTTGATGCTTGCTTTAATCCATAAATGGATTTCTGCAACTTGCATACCTTGTTGACATCCTTTGGAGTCACAAACCCTTCAGGTTGTGTCATGTAGACATCTTCCTGGAGGTTCTCGTTAAGGAAAGCTGTTTTGACATCCATTTTCCAAATTTCATAGTCATGGTAAGCAGCAATGGCCAATAGGATTCTGATGGATTTCAGCATTGCAACTGGTGAAAAGGTTTCATCATAGTCAATTCCTTGATGCTGTCTAAAACCTTTTGCAACCAGTCGCGCCTTGTAGGTGATGAATTTCCCCTCCATGTCCAATTTCTTCTTGAATACCCATTTATTACCAATAGGCTTTACATCAACTGGAGGATCTACCAAAATCCAGACTTGGTTTTGGTACATGGAATCCATTTCAGAATTCATGGCTTCTTGCCACTTGACAACGTCTGTGCCTTCAACTGCTTCCTTGTAGGTAAGAGGATCATCATTTTCAACCAATAATGAGTCACCATCCTCGGTGACAAGAAAACCATATCGTTCTGGTTCTCTCACCTCTCTCGTGCTCCTACGCAGTTCTTGTGTCTCTGGAACAGATTGTTCTTCCACGGGGCTTTGTGGAATCTGTTCTTGTACCAACTCATGTGTATCTTGAGCCTCGACTTCATCGAAGTCTATCTCACTCCCACTCTCTCTTTTGGAGATGTGCTCCCTCTCAAGGAATATGGCGTGTCTTGCCACTGTAACCTTTTTGTATGAGGGGTTTTATAGGTAATATCCCCTTGTTTCCTTGGTATATCTGATAAAGATATACTTTGTGCCTTGGGGCACGATTTTGTTACCTGAAGAGGCCTTAACAAATGCTTCGCTACCCCACACATGTAAATTTGATAACATGGCTTTGCATCCACTCTATAACTCGTATGGAATACCATTTATCGATTTAGTTGGTACTTGGTTTAGTATGTGTGCTACTGTTTGTAATGCATATCCCCAAAAGGATAATTGAAGACTCTCATGACTCATCATTGATATCACCATGTCCAACAGGGTGTGGTTCCTCCTTTCACTTACACCATTCCACTGTGGCGTGTAAGGAGGAGTGAGTTGAGATAGAATCTCAAACTCCCGTAAGAAATCAATGAAGTCCTGATTAAGATATTCTCATCCTCTGTCTGAGCGGAGTTTCTTAATCTTCTTACCAAGCTGGTTCTCAACTTCATTCTTGTATTCTTTGAACCGATCAAAAGAATCTGACTTATACCTCATTAAGTAGATATATCCATATCTACTAAAATCATCAGTAAAAGTTATGAAGTATGAGAACCCACCCCTTACCTCAACTGAAAATGGCCCACACACATCTGTGTGAACTAATTCTAGAAGCTCTTTATCTCTTTCACCTTTCCCACTAAATGGGGCTTTGGTCATTTTGCCTTGTAGACACGCATGACATACACCAAGTGGTTTTAGTTCGAAAGAATCTAAATACCCATCTTGATGTAATTTTGTCAAACGTTTCTCATTGACATGACCTAGACGGTGATGCCAAAGTTGGGTGTGGTATTATTCATGTGAATTAACTTTTTCATCGATTTCCATTACTTGGTTTGTGTAGTCTAACACATAAAGGCCGTTATATAAATGTTCCCTACCAAAACAAATGATATCTTTATAAAAATAGCAACATCCACTTCCAAACTTGAAGATGAATCCATCAGTATCTAATCTGGATACTGAAATAATGTTTTTGGTTACAGAGGGTATATAATAACATCCTTTCAAAACTAAGACCATCCCCGTAGGCAATGTGAGGTGGTAGTCCCCGACAGCTACATCAGCAAGTCTGGCTCCGTTGGCTGCTCGTAGATCTACCTCCCCTCGATCAATCTTCTTGAATCTACTTGGTTCCTATATTTGGATACAGATGTGAGCACCACAAGTAGTATCTAATACCCAATTAGTAGAAACAAATAGATTTCATTCGATAACAAACGCACCTGAAGATTCCCCTTGCTTCCTTGGCTGGGTGCAGTTTTTTTTCCAGTGTCCCTTCTTGCCACATGAAAAACAAACAACATCCTGTTCCTTTGCCTCCCCTTTGATCTTCCTTTTCTTGGAAGGCCTTGAAGAAGATTTGGGCTTAAAGCTCTTCGCCTTCCCTTTCCTTTTATTCACCATGAGGACAGAAGGATTTTCACACTTCATGTCAGTGTCCACTTGGCGAATGAGGATGAGAAGATCAGACAGAGACTTCTCAATGTTGTTCATATTGAAGTTCACAACAAAGTTTGAGAAGCTCTGGGGGAGTGATGCAAGAATGAGATTGGTACCTAGTTCTTCGGGGAGTTTAAACCCTAGAACCTACAAGCACTCAATGTATCCAATGAGCTTGACTACATGAGGCCTGGCTGGGGAACCCTCTCCAAGCTTTCTCTGAAATAGAGCCTTGGAGATCTCAAACCTTTCTTATCTTGCTCTCTCCTGGTATAGACCACAGAGGTGCTCGAGCATGCTATAGGCATCCATGTCTTCATGAGACTTCATGAGCTCACTAGACATCGATGATAGCATCAAACATTGAACGTCGAGAGTGTCATTCAAATGTTGATCATAGACCAGGAAATCTTCATCACTCGCCCCTGGGGTAGGAGAATCAGGAAGTGAGGACTCCAGCACGTAAAACTTTCATTCATGGCATAGGATAACCCAAAGGCTCCTAAACCATTCCTGAAGGTTACTGCCGGTGAGGATATTGTATTTATCCAGTATTGATCGCAAAGAAAATGTGGTTGATGAGTTTGTCATTTCTATTCTACAAATTAAAAGAGCAGATTTATCAGTACCTTTTTGATTACATTTTATGAGAAATAATAAATTAATTAATTCTCCCACTATTTTATCAAGTCCGAATGGCCCTCACCATTGAACTCGGAATGTCCAGTTTCTTTGACATTCTAGTGGAAAGGATCCATATTTCCCTTCGCATAACCCCAATAAGGTTTGGTCAAGATATTTGAAGGTATTTAGGTAGGCAGGTCTTTGCCAACTGTGAGCTTACAGTTCCTTGATCTGTTGAGTGGACTCCCCAATCCTGAAATCCTGACTTGGATTTCCTCAACTCTTGCCTCCAATATTACACCAAGTCTAGCAAGGGATACTTCTCTTGATGTAATATGGTTAAGTCAACCCGAAACCTTTCATAAGGTCTTCCTTTATAAAAGTAAGTGTCCCAACAAGGGTTGGTCAAACACATAGTTTTATTGAGTCTTGCCCTTAATCAGGTAATAGAAGGCTTGGTCTGACTTAATATGGTATTGAGGGATTTTATTCCTTTATGCGTAGTTTCACATTATCACATGTTTGTTAATATTAAGTGATTCTTTCTTAAGTGATTAACCATGTTCTCATAATGTTTACGCATAGTCCGGTTTTTATTTTATTCCATCTTTGCATGCTTCTTCATTTTATTAATTATGTGATCGCGACAATACATACATAATAAATAAACCATGCAATCAGACAGAAATAAAATAAGATGGCATGATCATGAGCTTCTATTGGTTAGCTTATCTATCGGTTTTGATAAGCTAACCCTGACCTAGGGAAAACACCTTGAACCTGTTGGTTCATGTTTTGCAGCTCCCACCTGTCCACCTTTGTATCTTCTTGCGTCGGTTTCGCCTCGGCTTCAGGATTTGAACCGTCTCCTCTGGCTTGGGAGATCCTCCATTACATGGGTTTACATTAAAGAAACCATGGGCACGCAGGCCCTACATTTTATTGGAAGAAGGCTCACAAGACAACAAATTTAAATTAAATAAATTTAAATGAAAACATACACATACAAAGGGTCGTTGGTCTAGCTCATGATCATCCATAGTATTCAACGACATTTACGCATATTTAGAATTCAAATTCTTTTAATCGTTCTTTTATTTAAGATAAGACGCCCTCGAATTCAATTAATTATGATATTATAATTAATCAATTATTTATCTTAAATTCCTTTATGAATTTCCTTGAGATTCTTCTCATCCATATTCCTTGTACGGGTCTTTGTACATTGGAGGAAACCTGGTGAAATTCCATTTCTGGAAAGTACACAGCGTGTAGTTTATAATTACACAACGTGTATTTTTCTTTTCACCCTTTATCCAAGTACACGTCGGGGCTTTGGCGTGTTTTCTGTACTTTGGAAATTTTCAAGTACACGGTGTGTAGATGAATCATACACGGCGTGTACTTACTTGTTACGTGGTAACCGACCTGGTGATCCCATGTATGCGGTACATGACTTATCTTTGTAAAGGGTCTCACCTGGTCTAGAACGGACTACACGGCGTGTTGCTCCAACATACACGCCGTGTATTCCAGTTTCCATGTGCCGTTCAATTCTGGTCAACACGGCGTGATTAAAACTTAGTCATAATCAATTCACACGGTGTGGTTTGGAGGACCAGCGCCGATTCATTGAACCTAAGTACATGGAGTGTAGCTTTAATTACACGCCGTGTAATCCCGTGTTGTACAGACAGAAAGAGCGACTCCTCCGGATGAATTACGCATTTTTATTTTAATAAAAATTAAAATTAAAAAGTCTTTTCTGTGATATGAATCGAGAAATGAAGGAGGAAGAATAGATCTCATTTATTCAGATTAATAGAATGATATATTTCGAATTGAATCAAATATAAATGCGTAAATTATCAATGAAAATTAAATAACTATAATCAACGTTGTAACCTCCCTCTGATACCATTTGAAGGTTCCGGGCGCAGCGGAAGCGCATGGGTGGATGTGCCCACTTGGCTTTTTTTCATTAGCAATGATCAATCTGGGATCAATACGACGATAAACGCCAATCTCCACGGATCGAATCATAGAAAAAGACAAAGAAGATGGTTTGTCCCGGAACCACAAACAAGGATCGTTACAGGTTGATTATAATTAATTTAATTAATTATAAAGAAATACCTTTTGGGTGTTCTTTCTTCGTTGATGTTCTTGATCACGTTGTCGATGTGATCCGTCGTTGCATCGCAGAAGCCAAGTGTAGACTCCCTCTAGCGGTGATCCACACGTGTACCTCGTATCTCTGGACGTCGCTAAAGGATTATCCGGGTGCTAGCATGGAGAAGCCTTTGCTTGCATTGTCCGCCTTAGATCGTCTTGATCCGATGGAAGAGGATCTCTCTCAGTCTTGAGAGCATTCTTGGAGGAAGAGGTTCTTTCAGCCTTGAAAGAATTCTCCAGATATGTTAACAACGATTCTCTTGTGTGTTGGAAAAGAGTTGGGATTGTGAGGATATTTATAATCGAGTGTGTGGGGTTATAGAGTTATGACAATAAATAAACGCGTTACGCGTTTTATTTATTTCATTAACTCTTATTTAAAACCCCCATGTCGAATAAATAATTCCTTGACATACGCCCATGCTGATTATAATAAATATCATTTAAAACAATATTATATCCTCAAAATCCCGACTGAAAAAACTACACGGTGTGTAATAATAAATACACGGCGTGTACTTATTGTTCATTGAAAACTACACAGCGTGTACATTAAATGTACACGGCGTGTATATCTTATTTTCATTTATTCATTTCCTTTCCAAAATAAAACTACACGGCGTGTACATTTAATAATACACGGTGTGTAATTGTTTTATTTTATTTTTCCTCCATCATTTAAAACAACTTAGGCTTCCTTGAATAATTATTAAACCACGTATGGGAATAATCTTTATTCAACTTGAGATACTTGGATACACTTAGTGTGTGACCCTCTAGGACTCTTTCTCATTGGCATTAGGCGGGCTTGCCTAAAGTCCAAGATTACTGTCTAGCAATGGGTCAAGGCACCCAAGAGAAAGAAGTTGATGCCGCATTGACGTATCACCTCATACGAATGCTTACTGTGTAATTTAATCCCTTTGTCTCGATATCTCATCAAGTAGGTTTCATGGCGGTGTCATAAACCTATATGCTTGATCCATCGTTCTTTGACTACCTAAAATAAACTCGTTGTTCACACCATGGCCATGGAATTTAATGTGACAGTTCTATTTCAATCAAAGGGCCGAGATATCAACTTCCATAAATGGAAGGGACAAATCCTTCCTCAACTTATCCATTAACAACATGCCACTCATGACACACCCAACGTACCCTACTTCCCGCTAACTGTCTGCATGACAGTTTTCGTCAGTAAATCTAAGTGCGTGAGTCATGACATGAGTTAATGATAATCTTCCAGTCTAAGGACCATTACACACGCTCATAGATAGCAATGTCCGATGACACCAAGACATGCAGAATTGCTATTGGCGGGTCTGTTCTCATAATCTCTCATCTTGGAGATTACCAAGTGAGAACTCCATGAGAGAGAGTCTCGTCTTCTTACGAGTACTCGCACATGACGGTCTGTATTCTATGTGTCCTATCATAGTATGTCATCCAACCGCAGAACTTTATTTAAGAATATTGTTATAGCATTTCAAGGTTCTTATCATAACGGGGATCTGCTATGACCTTATTAATGCAACAAATATTCCAGGACATTATTATATTATAGTCATGCAGAACAATGAACAATATATAATAAGTGACCATTCATGTAATCAAAGTACAAAATAGTTGGTTCTGAGGACACCAACCCTTACACTTCTAGATGTAGGTAAGAATCTCTAAAGAAAGGATCTTTGTAGGTCATAACAATCACAAAATTCACCTATATATAGGCTATACAACCATTCCTTGGTTTCTCTTTCAAGTGAAAATGGGGATTACATCCACTTGAATTGTTCTCCTTCCACTAATATAAGATTAAATGATGAGAAAAACAACATAAAATCCTTAATGTTCTTGTTTTTATATCTCTCGAAAATCCATGGAATTTTGGTAATAATTTAATTAGGATAGTTTAAAAATAAAAATGATTTTATAAAATATCCGTAATAATTTTATTGTAATTATTAATGAACTGTGGGGAACATAGGCCTCTCAAGGTTAGATTAGGGTTAATTACCATGGTGGTAGAATTAGAGTAAACACTAGAAGTTTAAATTGATCCTATCAATGTTATTTTTTCTAATTTAGTTAGTTAATTTAAATTCCCAAGTTTTGTTAAAAAATTTCTTCCAATTTATAGGTCTAAAGGGTGAATATTATGGTCAGAAGTCATAGTCATTAAATTAATAAGGTTTAGATCTTAGAACTACCTCCATTACAATGAAGCCGATTTTTAACAGACACTTTGTTGTGAGGTGTTCAAAAACAATAATTTCCCAGGTTAAATGTAGTATTAGTGGTAACTGTAGGGTTGTCTCCATAGAGGATTTATTAAAAATAAGTTTTCACTTAAGAGAAAAAATGGTGTTTGAGTTTTTTTATTTCTTTAAAATAAATTAAAATCACTAAGATTTAATTCAGTTAATGAAAAAAGTGATAGGTTTAGGGTTAGATTTACATTTGAAATGATATCATAGTCTTTAAAACATTTTTACTTATCTTCTTATTAATCGATAAATGAAATATTTCTCAACTGATTCATAAAACACTCAAGTTTGAATTTTATTATGGAGATTGATATAAAATTGATTACTACTTAGTCATAAACCCTTTCCATGTGTGTGAAAAGTATAAAAGATACCTGAATATTAAACCACTTATATACTACTAAGGAAATACGCAATCAGGTTTTAGTGATCATGGGGAATTTATAAGTAAGTCAATGCCTTCACACACATTCAATCAATTTCTAGACACTAAACACCCAATATAGCCCGTTCCTTCATAGGAAATCTGAACCAGGTGGAGTAAGATTAAAATTTATCAATCTAAGCAGTAAACAATGAATAAGTTCAAAACGTTAAACATAATTTTATTAACAGTATAAAATCATCACTAAAAACTGTAATCAATCAATAAAATAGAGTTTTATTCTGCAAGTGCATGAATAAATAATTGAAATGGATATTATTCCCTTTAATTCACTCAAGTTTTACCCCTCCATTTGAAGAGTAACATATATTAAAGAGGAGGAATAAGAAGGCACCATTATATAATTAAATAAATCATAAAATAAAAAATTAAGTAAAAAAATAGTAGCGTACAAAATCCTAGAAATACTCTAATAATACAAGTTTACCTCTTACTTTGAACTCCGCCTCTTTTTTTATATCCACAACCCCATTCTCTTTTACAGGTAAAATCCCATGAAATATTTTCTTTTTTTGAATTTTTAGGAAGTTTCCTCATTTTTCATAGATTCAAATCCTCATACGATCCTATATTCATGAAAATTTATAACTCTATTTCTTTTTTTTTCTTTATTGAAGTATATTTTATATTATAATACATGTGTATAACTTTGATTGGTTGTATTCAAGATGAAGTGGTACCCTAAATACACGTCTTGAAGCATAGGTGAGTCCCCTGAAGTCTTGTTATGATAATCCTTTGGCTAATTTTCGCAAATACATGACACATACACATTGGAAAATGACACATACAAAAACTAGAATGTCTCATAAACAACTTTTAATGACTCATAAATAGGGTAAAATGACACATATATAGATTCATAGTCACACATACATAAAGGTAATGACTTATACATAGTTGGAGATCCTCATACATAGGGGAAAATTGAAACATAGGCAAAGATAAAATGACTCATACACACTCATTCACTTTCCATTTCTTCAAGATTTCTTAGGGAAGATGAATCCATAAAAATACTCTAAGCATCACTAATTTCTTTAACAATTGACTTATCAAGAATGACATCCAATTTCACATTCCATGTTCCAAGAATTCATAATAGTTTGATAAAGAATTATTAGTTTAAATCCATTCATATTACTCAAAAATCAAGTGAATGAATTTAATTCCCAATTTGGCCATTTTAAACAATACTCATACAATCAAATGTTTTTAAACTTTAGTTATAAAATTCATTAAAACTCAATAAATAATTAAATATGAGGGAATAAAAATAATTTAATATAAAAAAATACCATGAATTTATGGACTATGTTAATGAATCTTGGATAGTTGAGTAGATAAATCCTAACCCAATCCATCATAGAAATTATATCAACTCTATTCCTTTGGTAACCTAACCTATAGGGTTTATTATTTAAGTGTAACCTAATTTCAATCTAGAAATAGGAAACTAACCATTAGATTCACTTATATCCTTATTTCTTTACACAAGATAATCCATGGGCACCAAACCTTGACATGACCTGCCCATTGGATGATTAAAGTCTTGAAAAGTTTTAATTTTGGAAGGAATCTAATAATTAGTATTTTTAAGGGATTTTATTATCTAAAAATATTATCTCATGTATTAACTTTACATGTACATATACTTCTAGTGGTTTAGTTTGACATGTAACTCTTTACACAATCATAGCTTGTATTACTAACCCAAATTAAAATCCAATTGTATTTATGCATGTCCAAATATATAACATGAATAAGGTACATGAAAACATTTCTTTTAAGGTCTTATAATTAGATGAAATAAAAAATCCTCCCAAGAGTAAGCATGTTGTGAAAAATAGTCAACCCACCTTTTCTAGACATAGAATAAGCCCCTAGGCCAGTGAATAGTTTGACCCCAAGTCCCATTACTCATGGTTCAATAATAAAGAGAGTCCTCAATTATATCATAATTATAACACCCAATTTGTATAAAATATAAATTACTTGAAAATTCATGAAAATAAATCACAAACAAGCCAAAACTAAGATAGAAGAAATCAAAATCAATTATCATACACAACATGTCTAGAATTAAACTCTTTAAATACATGTATGATAATTTATTGAATCATTTTAAACACATTAAACTAAATAATACATTAAAATTCATAATATAAATAATTTATATTTATGAACAAAGTAGAAAAATAACTAAATAAATGAGTATTTATTAAATTTAAAAATGATATAAACATTTATGAACAATTCATAATTAAAAAAATTATAAATGTTTTATAATTGAATAAGCATTATGGATATTCCATAAATAAATAAATATAAACAATTATATTTATTTTTATTATGAACTCCTTCATATTATCATTCTATATGACATTTATTTAAATATCTAATATCTAACTAAAATATAAACATTTTATATTTCACATGAAAAATTCATATATTATGAAAAAATTTCACACAATCAAAATATCACATATTTAATATTATGTAAACCTTGATCATATCAATTATCAAAACTCCTTTGATATGGTTTAAATAATTTCTCAAATAAGGCCTTTAATTTGAACATTTCAAATTAATAATTATAAAAAATTCATAATTTCAATATAAAATCTTATATTTTATCTTATTTTTTAATTTATATACACTTTATAAATTACCTTATAATTTATATATAAACCTTTTATATCAAAATTATAATTCATTCCGAATTAATTAATGATATTTAATATTAGTAATTAATATTAAAGATATTTATTTATTAAACATATCAAAAAACATTTAATAATTAATTATAAATACTTTATTATTAATTAATTTATAAAAACTTTATAAATTAATTAAATATCCCAAAATATATTTTTTATATTTTAGAAACAATATATAAATTATCTAAATCAATTTATAACTAAAAAAAATAAAAAAGAATAATTTTTTCCTCTATATCATATTTTATGATTTTCCCACATCGCATTTCATGATTCAATCCAAAAATTATATCATGATTTATGATAGAAAACATCATGGATTTTAATGCATTATCTAGGTGATGGAAATCATACTCTATAACATAACTATATCATATGCTGCAGTTCACAACATATGCTTTATTAAACCCATTTTGAGTTTGTGTTGTACTTGTTGCTAATAAGGATAAAAGGAATTAGGGGAAGCTATATGATGTCAACATGTTGATGAATAATTACTTGGAAGTAGTTTTAAATTCCCAATTATATTGATGAGAAGTTGGACAACTTGGAAGAAAATTATAGGTTTCCAAGCTTGTTGAGAAGGAACATGAAGTTCCCAAGAAAAGGTGTTTGTGTGTGTATCTTATATAAGTTTTCTATAATTATATTAAGTCTTGTAAGTGTTTTTAAGTTCTTACAAACTTTATATTTCATATAGAATATTTTTTTAAAAAATTATACTTGAATAAGTAGAGATTCCATTCTTGTGGATTTAACTGGCATGTGAAGTATAAAATATGTTTGGATGAAGTTGAGGAGATTTAATAAGTAAATTGATTAATCCTATTAGAGTTTGGATTAATAGGACATGATAATATTATTTTCTAATAAAATATTTTTATAATTGGAAAAGGAATATATATATATATATATATATAGTGAGAGAGAGAGATAGAGAGACAAAAAATAGGTAAGCCCTCAAGGCTGCACCTTTGAAGCAACATGTCACCACAGGTGATGGACAATCTTGATAAAAGCACTAGTGAGAGTCACCATGGTGAATGAGAAAGTGAAAAAGTGTAGTATGGCACTATAAAGAGGTGTCTAGTGTGGAACAAGAGGAAAAATCACCATGAGGGGTGACATGATGGACCAGTCGAGTAGTGCAGCCCTAAGGGATTTGATGAGTAGATGATGGGGCACATTGAGTTATTAAGAATAGGAATAACTAAGTCATTTTTTATGTGGGGAACATGTAATTGAGGTATTGTTCATGTTTAAAAATGTAGGTATGCATTGCTTCAAATGATGGTGTTCAATATCATCTTCAACCTCACACAAAGGGTTCTTTATGTGAGGGAGATCGTGTTGTACTAGTTAAGTTTTATACCATTTATGTTTCACTGTGAATCAAAAACCACCATTAAAACTGGAATGATGAAGGAAATATAAAAATTTCATGTTTTTCTTGTGCAAGCAGTGTTTTTTGAAATGGATAATGCTGCTACATAGAGGAGAAGAAGGAACCTTAAACATGATGATGCTTCACTGTTCTCATCAAGAAAAAAAATACCATATTGATCATGATTCGTGTAGATAAAACAAAAGATAACCAGGATTAATAAACTAAGGATATGAGTTTCTCACAAAGGTATAGTTTTTTTAAAATTTAAAAGGTTATATATATACTTTATATGATCAAGTGACTTTATAAGAGTTAATATAGGTTCCCAGAACACTGGAAGCGTGCGATGGGTCATACCCAAATTTTATTTTTTTTCATGATTGATGATCAATACTATATTTACACAATGATAAATGTCATGATCTATATAATTTAATGAAATAATATAGAAAAGGGATGGAATGATGGAACCAGAGAGAGGATCATCACATATTATTTATAATCAATTTAATTAATTAAATAATTATCTTATTAGAATTATTTCTTTGTTGATGGATTTGACAAAAGATCTTAATTTTACCATTATTTTATTTTAGGAATAAAGAGAATATTCCCTCTAGTGATGATCCACACATGTTCAAAAAATCCCCGAATTTCACCGTAGGAATCTTTGAGTGCTAGCACGGAAGATCCTATCACTTGCGTCATCTGCTTTTGATCATCTCGAGAACCACTTCCAAAGCGTTCTCCTGGATCTCTATTGACTTGAGAGTAGGAGGTGGAGGAGTATTTCTCTTCATTCTTGGGAGCATTCTTGGAGAAGGGAGCTCTCTAGGTCTTGAGAGGATTCTCCAAATTCATTGTGCACAACCAAACAAATTAATTGAATCTTTTGAGAAAAATAATATAATTGGGTTTATATACTGCCAGGGTTAAAATAAAATAATTACACAATTTCACTTTATTATTTATTTAATCCCTATGAAACTCCATGTCAAATAATAATAATAATATTATTTCTTGACATGCACCTAACTTGAGAATAAAATTAAATATTATTTAATAAAATAATATTCAATATTTATTATTTCTCATAGGACTATTAAATTCGGTCCGCCATTCCTCCATAATATTTATCAGGCCTTGAATAATGACTATTTATTTATTAAATAAATATCACTGCATTATTCACTAATAAATAAATAAATATTATATTCACTAAATAAAAAATAAATATTTATTAAATATTCTACTCACATATCTGGTGATAAAATATATGAGATCAAAAAAACTTGAATAATTATTAAACTACGCGTGGTAATAATATTTATTCAACTTGTTAAATAATAAATAATATTATATTATTTAAATGAGATTTTGGATACACTTTATGTGTGACCCACTAGGCCTCTTTCTCAGTGGCATTAGGCGAAGCATCCTGAATTCCATGGTTAGCATCTATCAACAGACCAAGGAACCCACCGAGAAAGTTGTTAATGCTACAACGATATAATACCACATACACACTCTTACTATGTAATATAATCCCTTTATCATGAAATTTCAAATCAAGAAGGTTTCATGTTGGTGCCATAAACCTATGTGGTCGATGTATCTTTCTTTGAATTCCTAGAAATTGAACTTACCTGTAGAACACCATGGACATGGATTTATTTAGGCTATATCATTTCCATCAAAGGGCCTAAGATATCAACTTCTATTAAAGAAAAGAAGTTAAATGTAATTTCTTGCATTATTCATTAATACAATATTACTCGTAACATACCCAATGTACCCTACCTCACCATGAACATCTGTCATCATGGTTTTTATCAATACATGAAAGTACGCTACTCATAATACTCATTAATAATAATATTAAAGTATAAGTATCAATATACACATCCACAAATAAGGACATCTAATGATACATATAAATGTGGATTTCCTACTGGCAAGTCTCATTCTTATAATATCCTATACTGGATATTACCAAGAGCGTACACCATGAGAAGGTGGATCAAAGTCCTATGAGTCTCCAACCTTGATAACCTTTATAATTTTTTCCCTCAAATAATATCATACAGATATAGAACATATATTTAAAAATAGCATTGTAGCACTTCTGGGTTCTCATTATAACGGGGAACTACTATGACCTTTTTGTGAGGAAACTACTCTTAGGACATTATCACATACTATGTTACACAAAATAAAAATAATGACATGATAAGAAGTTTATTAATATTCAAAACTATGAATACAAGTTATCATAAAGTACACAGAAGTTGGTTCTAGGGAACCAAATCCAACAAATTTCCACTTTCTCTAGAGCCAACTACTATCAACCTTAAGTCTGCTAGCTCTCACATGGTACTCATGATTTTGATGAGACATGCCTTTAGTCAAGGGGTCCACCACATTCTCTTTCATGGGTACTCTACTTACTAAAAATTCACCCCTTTGATAAAAATACCTCAAGAGGTGATACTTATAGAGTATATGATTTGTCCGTTAGCATAACATTGTCTCTTTTGCAAGAGCCACCCCTGCAGTATTATCACAATACAATGTGACAAGGTATTTATTTCTAGGTACCACATCAAGCTCTTGGACAAAGTTTTGAACACAAAGTAATTTTTTGGATGCATCAGAAGACTCTGTATACTTGTAATCTACTATAGAATCAGTGAAAACAAGTTCATTTGAACTATTCCAGCTCACAGCTCCTCCATTGAGACAAAAAAAATATCCTGACTACAAATCCAGATCATTCAGATCTATCTAAAAACTAGCATCAATATATCCCCTGATGACCCACTCCTAATATCCTACATAAACTAGGAACTTATCCTTATTTCTTCTCAGATACTCAAGGATAACCTTAACAACATACCAATTTTGTTCTCCTAGATCTTCTTGATTTCTGTCTACCAAGCTCAATGCATTGGAAAAATCAAGTCTAGTACATAACATGACTTACATGATTGATCCTATCACTAAAGAGTATGATATTTTACTCATTCTCTCTTTCTCCTGTTATTTCTGAGGAAACATTTTCTTAGAAAGATGTAAAACATGTGACATTAGAACCAATACCCTCTTGGATTGTTCTATACTAAATCTATTTAGTATCCATTAAACATATGTACTTTGACTTACTGCAAGAATCCTATTTGATCTATCATGAATGATCTTTATCCCTATAATATATGCTACTTCACCTAAGTCATTCATGGAGTGAAACTTTTTTAACCAGTTGATTCTCGCTCAAATTTACCCAAGATATGAAGGTAGAACGATCCTTGTAGTTTAGCTTGGGTTATCGAATCCTCAGAGACCTAAGAAGAAACCTATAGACACGTACATTCTATAAACTGTTTTTGGCTATGAAGTGTCCAACTTGGGTTGATTTTATATTGGTTTAAAGGATAACTAACAGATTTAAGTGAATTCAATTTAAAATAATGAGTTAATCCTAGGTTATCGCTCGGGGTGGATTGGATGTATTTCCTTTTCAATGATTTCAATTTCTTATATTTGAGATGGATTCATTTAAGAAGATAAAACAACATCATCAATTACTGGTTTAATACCTACAACCTTTAATACTAATCACCTATACACTTGAAGGATCAAAGTTTTGAGCACTTCAAGGTAAAGGTTCGTATTAGTACATGAAGTGTGTGACCTTAAATTCAACAAGGACGATGGAGTTTAAAAATCATCAAATAAAAATTTCAATTAAAGAAGTGATTATACATTAATGGGGTAATAAATAAAATCCAATACAGACCCTTTCTACTCCCTTGGATCAACCCATAAGTGGGTTAGCCCTCCATTGATCCCATGGTTTCAATGGAAGCAGAAAGTAGACTCATGAGGGAGGAAATGGAGAAGTAAAGAAAACACAATAAAATAACGATCACTCCACCATTGTGTGATAATCTCACAAGATTTGGTATGAAAAAGTTCACACCTTGAAACAACAGTATCAAAGTGATAAGGATAAGAACATAATAATAAGAGAAGAATAACTTTTATTAATAAACAAGGATGAATTAAAACAACTTACATGTGGAAGACAAATTTGAGACAACAAAACCACAACATAACATTAAAATGAAAGAAAGCTCCAAGATTCCTCAATCATCCAACACCACTACCTTAAATAGGAATTTTTGAGCCCTTGGGTCGATCCTACAACAGTCCAAGTCTCTTCAATTAATTGTGGTAGTCCATAGGTGGGTGGAAAGTAAGGGAGAGTTGATTTTTCCACCCTTGATCCGAGGTGGCAGCCAGATTCCCTTCACCGAACAGACGCGCTTGGACGACCTTATAGATGTATGAATCAGAGTGGACATATAAAAATAAAATGGATTTACAGATGTCTTCTAACCTCCTGTAAAATATGGGCCCATTTGGAGTTGTGGATTCCGATATATGATCAAATAAGTGGGCTGTTTTTCTGGGCCGCAGAATCTGGCCTAGAATTTTATCTCTAAATTGGGACGCCTTAATGACCACCATAGATGCCGAATTAGCATTGTATAATGAAGAGTTATTTTCTCCTAAACATGTCTTCTATCATCCCACAAAATTTGGGATTCATTGGGCCTGTATGTTGGGCCCCACAGTCTCATAAGTGGACTGGTGTCCAATCTGCCTTTTCTAGAATTGCTTCCATTCATCTCCAAATAGCTCCATCATCGTTTATGAATCATCCATTGATCCCTGAATAAAAAATGTTCACATATAAGTGTAGATATAGTTCCCAAAATATCAAATTAAAATATTTATAATTACATTCCTTAGAATCAGATGACTCATTGGGCCTAAATTGGTGTACATTAGGCATGAAGTGCACAAATGATGAGAATGGATGCTCATAATGAAAATGCACTAACTCAGGCCCATAAGATCAAAAATTAACATTTAATACCATTAAAATGTAATTAAAATATATGTTTTTATTGTATAATCACACCCCCCAACTTGATATTTGCTACTCCCGAGCAAATAATTCAATGATTTTATTTTAATTCCTTTCTTCAAACACATTATAACAAACACTGCTCACAATGTAAACTTCACACAAATATATCTTTATAACCTATCAAGATAATTTAAAACAAGATGAATTTAAAAGAATATCCCAATCCCAAGCCCATTCCTTTGATCAAATCCATCATCATACTTCATCCAACTCAATTAGGTGTAATGATGTGTTGTGAATCACAATAGATATGGGGGTTAATTTTCATTCCAGGGGGAAATCATGGAAGCGCTAGGTGGAATCACATTTAATCCTAATATGAGTATTATTCATTCCTTTTTTTTGGATTTTTTTGCAATATTTCTATAGTAATTGAGATTGCAGTTAATCAAATTAACCCATGTAGCAAGACTTTGCCGATGACTCCCAGACTCAAAGGCCTTAGGGCACCAAGTGAATCCCACATACTCGAGAATCGTCTCGAGTTAAATTAATAAAAAACAAAGTCATATTACCATAAATAGATATAATTGAAAAACTCAGGGCTAGACAACTCTGGAGTCACGATCCCCAAGTGCCAAAAGCCTCACATTTTATCAATCCATTGCTCTACACGCAATTTTTTTTGAATACTCATATTATTAATAAAAATCAAACCAGCCTATGCTATTTATTATGGGACCCAAAAAATTCAAATCAGTACCCCACAGTCTAGAGGACGTGCATTGTGGAATTTTTATTTAATGGATGAAAATAAAAATGATGAAAATTTTCACTAGACAACCAAACTTCCAAAATCAATGCTTTTAAACTTAATCATGAATTAAATTAAGAGACAAGGAAATAAAAGTTATTTTATATGTAGTTTTAATGTGATAAAAGATTTTATTATATGAATGATAAAGGAATTTTACTTCTTTTTTTTATCATTGTTTTTTTTAAACAAACATTTTGTTTCCACACCCCCCAACTTAGAATGAAACTGTCCCTAGTTTCGTAAAAATAAAATTTAGAATGGGGTAGAGGAATAAAAGGGGAGTTCAATAAGGAAATTGAAATATGAGGATCATGGAATGAAGTCACGTGGTGGTTGAAGTTTGAAGTTCTTGCCGCTCAAATTTAGTCCTTTGATATCCATGTCGCTTGCAAAGTTCCCTAGTGAAAAAAGAAAAACAAACAAACAAAACAAAACAATATATATATATATATATATATAAGTAAAATATAAGTATATATATAAAAATTATAGAATAAGTAATCACATTAATCCGTAGTTCAGTGGTAAGCACACACCCCTATCTCCCTTCGGTCCCGGGTTCAAGTCCCCACGGCTTTGCCGGTTGTGACGGGGTTTGCCCCACGGCCTATGGCGTGTCCCTTTTTTAATTATTATATTATTATTATTTTTTATTATTTTTATCTTAACCTATAAAATAATAAAAATAAAACAAAATAAACTGATGATACATTGTCTTCTTTTTAAATTTCTGGGTAAGGTATTACTCAAGGATCACACCACATAACACAAATGAATATGGTGCTCCCCTTTCGTACCCATCCATACTCATAATAGAAGAACATGTCAAAAGTCTATTTTTTTATTTTTAAATATAAAAATGATTAATTAATCTTATTTGAAAAATAAATATGATTCAGAAAGATTAGAAACATAAAAACCATGGGTTGCCTTCTGTACAACGCTTTGTTTAACATCGTTAGCCTGACATAGATCCTAAATTTATCAATTTTTTCCTGGTTCATAGATTGGCTCAATTAACTCAACATCAATTTCCTATTTATTGAACAATTCAATGAATGTTTTTAACCTTTGACCATTGACCTTGAAAATGTGACCACTAGTGGGATCTTGAATCTCTACTGCCCCATGGGGGTATACATGATGCACTATGAAAGGACCTGACCATCTAGACCTTAACTTTCCCGGGTGTAAATGAAGTTTTGAACTATACAAGAGAACAAGTTTTCCCAGTTCAAAATGTTTCACCTTGATATTCCTAGATTTGTAGGCTTGAACTCTAGCTTTATTGATCCTTGAATTTTCATAAGCCTCCATCCTTAGTTCCTCCAGTTCATTGAGATCTAATTTCCTTTTTTTTCCGGCCAATGAGAGATCATAATCCATTTTCTTAATTGCCCAAAAGGCCTTATGTTCAATCTCCACTGCAAAATGGCATGCTTTACCATAAACCAACCTATATGGGGACATTCCTAAAATGGTTTTATATGTGGTTCTATAGGACCAAAGAGCATCTAAGAGTTTCTCAGACCAATCTTTCCTAGAGGGGTTGACAGTTTTTTCAAGAATTTTCTTAATCTCCCTATTCGCTAACTCAGCTTGACCATTGGTTTGAGGATGGTATGAAGTGGACAATTTATGAGAAATACCATACTTAGACATGAGTGAAGAGAATGGGCGGTTGTAGAAATGGGTTCCTCGATCACTAATTATAGCCCTAGGAATTCCAAATCGAGAAAATATGTTCTCTTTCAGAAATAGAATCACAACTTGATGATCATTGGACTTAGTGGGAATGGCCTCAAACCATTTTGAGACATAATCAACAGCTAAGAGTATGTAGAGGTATCCCCGAGAGTTTGGTAAGGGACCCATGAAATCAATTCCCCAACAGTCAAATATTTCAACCACTAAGATGGGAGTGAGTGGCATTTGATTCCTTTTTGTGATGGACCCTACTTTTTGACACCTAGGACAGCTTTGAAAAAATGTGTAGGAGTCCCTTGAGAGGGTGGGCCAAAAGA
Source organism: Viscum album (assembly GCA_963277665.1). Lineage (NCBI taxonomy): Eukaryota > Viridiplantae > Streptophyta > Magnoliopsida > Santalales > Viscaceae > Viscum > Viscum album. The sequence continues at coordinate 460,435,033 of OY728127.1, forward strand.
TACCACATTGAAGAATCTTAGCAGATGTTTTCTTAGAGGAAAAGTGACCTCTACATGCCTCACTATGACAAAATTTAAGGATGGACTCTTGTTCAGATTCTGGAACACACCTCCTAATGACTTGGTCAGGGCAAAACTTATAGAGGTATGGATCATCAAACACATAGTGTATAACTTCAGAAAGGAATTTACTTCGATCTTGAGTCCATAAGAATTTTGGAATGACTCCTGTAACTAAGAAATTGGCTATGTCGGCATACCAAGGGCAGTAACTCACAGAGTATAGGTGTTCATCAGGAAATGAATCAGACACAGAAAGGTGATTTGAGTTGTCTCTGAATTCCATCCTAGAGAGGTGATCAGGTACAACATTTTCAATGCCCTTTTTATCCTTGATTGTGAGGTCAAATTCTTGTAAGAGAAGGACCCACCTAATTAGTCTAGCCTTGGCATCTTGTTTTTGGAAGAGGTATTTTAGTACAGAATGGTCAGTGAACACAGTGATGGGGGATCCTAAGAGGTAGGACCTAAACTTCTCTAAAGCAAACACAATAGAAAGTAACTCCTTTTCAGTAGTGGTGTAGTTTATTTGGGCCTCATTTAAGGATTTGATTACATAATAAATGACATAAGGAGTTTTATCACAGCATTTTCCTAACACAGCTCCAACAGCAAAGTCACTGGCATCACACATAAGTTCAAAAGGAAGGTTCCAATTTGGAGATTTCATAATGGGAGGAGAGGTGAGAGAGGATTTGAGGGTTGAGAATGAACCCTCACAGATTTCTGTCCAAACAAATGGAGCATTCTTTACTAGGAGAGCACAAAGGGGACAAGATATTAAACTAAAGTCCTTGATGAATCTTCTATAGAAACCAGCATGTCCTAAGAAAGACCTCACTTCCTTGACAGTTTTGGGTGATGGAAGGTGACGAATGATTTCAACCTTTTCTTTATCAACTTCAATCCCCCTACTTGAGACCAGATGGCCTAGAAAAAGTTCCTATTTAACCATGAAATGACATTTTTCCCAGTTTAGGACCAGATTCTTTTCTTCACATCTTGACAAGACTCTCTCCACATTTTGCAGACATCCCTCAAATGTATCCCCAAATATAGATAAGTCATCCATTAATACCTCTAGAAAATCCCCTACCATGTATGAGAAGATTCCCATCATGCACCGCTTGAAGGTTCCAGGGGCATTGCATAACCCGAAGGGCATGCGTTTGAAAGAAAAGGTTCTGAATGGACATGTGAATGTAGTCTTCCCTTGATCCTCTAGGGAGACCTCAATTTGATTGTACCCCGAGTACCCATCTAGGAAACAGTAGAAGGAATGACCTACCACTCTCTCAAGGACTTGGTCAATGAATGGTAAGGGGAAATGGTCCTTCTTGGTGAATGAGTTTAACTTCCTATAGTCAATGCAGACCCTCCATCCACTACTCACCCTTGTTGGAAGAATCTCTCCATCCTCATTGGTTATCACTGTGATTCCAGCCTTTTTTTGAACCACTTGGATTGGGCTCACCCATTGACTCTCAGCTATGGGATATATGATACCATCTTTTAGCAATTTCAGGAGTTCATTTCTTACTACCTCCATGAGATTAGGATTGAGTCGCCGCTAAGGTTGACGACATGACTTTGAATCAGATTCTAGAACAATCCTATGAGTCCTGATAAGTGGGCTAATCCTAGGAATATCAGACAGGGTCCAACCAATGGATTTCTCATGTTTCCTAAGGACATCTAGAAGAATCTTCTCATGATTGGCTTCAAGATAAGAAGAAATGACAATAGGATGTGTTTGATTGTCCCCTAGGAAGGCATACTTTAGTGCAGCAGGAAGTTCCTTAAATTAAAGATCAGGTTGGTTCATAATTTCAGAAGAATATTGGGACATTGGATCAAGATCAATTTTATTTCCTAAAGTTTTAGACAAGATTGATTCCCTAGATATAGAAGTTTCAGCTACTAGATTGGCTTGATCAAATTTAGGGAAGGAAGTTTGATCGGTCTCCATGAATGTGGTTTGTTGAAAGGTTTCACTGATTGTTGGACCTAAGACTTCATCATAAGAGAAATTTGAAAATTATTCAATCCAAGGAGATAAACTTCCGTCATATGAACAAAGGAAATCAATCTCATCCTGACTTAAACATCCATCAAATATTCCTTGATGTTCTATGGATTCATTATCAATGCTTCCTATCATGTTTACTTCATGAATGACCTCATCATCCCCTATTTGTGAGCTTGCATTATAGATGTTCAAGTCTAGAATCATGTTCCCAAAGGTGATGGTCATGTTCCCATTTCGGACTCGGATAACAGAGTTTATTGTTGCAAGAAAAGGACGACCAAGGATGATTGGGGTTTTTTCCTTATTTCCTAAGTTTGGATGGTTTTCAAGGACAATGAAGTCAGTAGGGTAGATGAAGTTTTCAACATTTACCAGAACGTCCTTTAAAATCCCCTTTGGAACCCTAATGCTACGATCAGCAAGTTGAAGTGTGACAGATGTGGGTTGGAGTTCTTCTAGGCCTAACTGGCAATACACGACATAGGGGATGAAATTGACACTAGCACTTAGATCACACAAGGCCTTGAGAAATTTTCTTTCTCCTAGTTCAACATTGATGTAAGGGAAACCTGGGTCTTTCAACTTAGGAGGAATGGTCCCTTGAATGGTGGTACTCACATTATCAGCCAAAAGGACTTGGTTTTTATGTGAAAATTTTCTTTTAAAATTGCACAAGTCCTTAAGGTACTTTGAGTAGGCAGGTATGGTTTGGATTGCATCGAGAAGGGGTATGTTCAAATTGACTTGTGAGAAGATTTCCCTCAATGTTTCACTCAGTTCAGGCTTGGGTTTCCCCCTCATGCGTTGAGGAAATGGTGCAAGTTGTGGGGTTGTTTTTTGAAGAGTTGTTTCTTTCACATTTTTATCAGTTTCCTCAGTTTGATCTTGTGGTTAATTTGAATTTTCATCCAAGTTTGAATCTTTAGGTGGGTTCTGAATTAGTTGTTTAGGTTTCTCAATTGATTTCCCACTTCTTAAAACAGTCACAACCTTTAGTTGTTCATGATTTGTTTGAGTACAACTTGACTCTCCCCTTGAAGTTGAGGATGGCACCACCTGAGTAGGAATGGGTGTCTTTCTAGTTTTAATGGTTTGAAGTTCTTGTTTTAGGGAAGAGACTTCCGAGTTCATCCTCTCCATTTGTTTTCACAGTTGTTCTAGTAGGATTTGTGGAACAGTTTGGGTTGGTGCTTGGGAAGATTGGTTTATCCAAGGGGATATTTTGGAGGTGGGATGGTTTGTTGAAAATGGACCGTTGGCTATTGGTATTGGATAGGTTGGGTTTGGAACTGGTTATGGGATTGGTAGTTCTGATGGGGGTAAGGATTTTGTCCCTGTGGTTGGCTAGGTTGTTGGTTATCTTTCCAGCGGAAGCCTGGGTGGTCATTATACCTTGGGTTGAAGGTGTTTTGGTATTGAGGCTTTTTAGATTTCAAGGAATTTACTTCCGCTGGGGGTCCTACTAAAAGAACATCCTTAATGGATGGAATGGTTGGGCAGTTGTCTGTATTATGGTCATGTTTTTCACAAATTGTGCAAACAGGGTCAACAGTTTGGATTTCATGGACTTTCCTAAGGTCTATCTCTTCAATCTTCCTAGAGAGTGCTGTGAGTTTAGTCCTAAGGCTTTAATATTCTCTAAGTGTATGAATTCCAGTAGTTCTTTTTGGATTTTCAAAATAAGGTGAAGTTCCCCATGTTTTATTTTGTTCAGAAAGGATTTCTAGATACTCGTAAGCATCATTTTGGGCTTTGTTTTTAAAGGTTCCATTACACATAATGTCAATGAATTGTTTGTTCCCTGGACCCAACCCCGCATAGAAAATTCTCACTTGTTCAGGAATAGAAAAACCATGGTGTGGAACCATGTTTAGAGTGTCTTTGAACCTCTCCCATGTTTCATAAAATGACTCTCCCTCTTTTTCAAAAACGTTTTGGATACTCTTTTTAAGTGCAATTGTTTTGTGGTGGGGAAAGTATTTTTTGTAGAATTCTCTTTGTAGTTGGTCCCAAGAGTTTATGGATGATGGTCTCAAATTTTTTAGCCAATTTTTAGCTCGATCCTTTAAATAAAAAGTAAATATCCTCATCTTAGCCGATTCTAGTTGATGTGGGGGACACATGGTTTCTACAATGTCATTGAATTCCTTAATGTGAAGGTAGGGCATCTCGGACTCCATTCCATGGAATGTGGGAAGGTGGTTTAGGACATGGGGTTTAAATATGTAGTTAACATCTCCTAGGTAATTGTGTCTAATGCATGAGGGGGCATTGGTCCAGGAATGTGTGAGGTAGTCATTCATGGTTTGATCGACCGCATTTTCCAAGTTTGGGGCTGCCTCATTTGGGTTTCCATTTTGGTTTCCACTCGGGTTTATGAGTTGGTTTCTTTGAAGACATTCCATTGAAATGGGCTCAATTTGACTCTAGAGTATTAGGAAGATTAGGATCTAATGTAATGAGTTCCCTTGGTGTACTTGACTCCCCAACCCCAGGACTATCCAACCTAACTAGACGGTTTGATTGATCGCGGGTGTAGGCGGACATGCGCCAAAAGAAAAAAAATGATAAAGGGACAAGATAAGAGAATTTGGATGAGAAAAGAAAAAATGGGGGAGAATAGAATGGGTGTTTATATGAATTACATGGGTCCCCGGAAACGGCGCCAAAATTTGATTCTCACTCAAATTTACCCAAGAGATAAAGGTAGAATGGTCCTTGTAGTTTAGCTTGGGTTATCGAATCCTCAGAGACCTAAGAAGAAACCTATAGACACGTAAATTCTATGGACTATTTTTGGATATGAAGTGGCCAAATTGGGTTGATTTTATATTGGTTTAAAGGATAACTAACAGATTTAAGTGAATTCAATTTAAAAGAATGAGTTGATCCTAGGTTATCACTCGGGGTGGATTGGATGTATTTCATTTTCAATGATTTCAATTTATTATATTTGAGATGGATTCATTTAATAAGATAAAACAACATCATAAATTATTAGTTTAATACCTAAACCCTTTAATAATAATCACCTATACACTTGAAGGATCAAATTTTTGAGCACTTCAAGGTAAAGGTTCATATTAGTACATGAAGTGTGTGGCCTTAAATTCAACAAGGACGATGGAGTTTAAAAATAATCAAATAAAAATCTCAATTAAAGAAGTGATTATACATTAATGGGGTGATAAATAACACCCAATACAACCCCTTGATAATCCCTTGGATCAACCCATAAGTGGGTTATCCCTCCATTGATCCCATGGTTTCAATGGAAGTGGAAAGTAGACTCATGAGGGAGGAAATGAAGAAGTAAAGAAAACACAATAAAATAACGATCACTCCACCATTGTGTGATAATCTCACAAGATTTGGTATGAAAAATTTAAAACCTTTAAACAACATTATCAACGTGATAAGGATAAGAACAAAATAATAATAGAAGAAGAACTTTTATTAATAAACAAGGATGAATTAAAACAACTTACATGTGGAAGACAAATTTGAGACAATAAAACCGCAGCATAACATTACAGTGAAAGAAAGCTCCAAGATTCCTCAATCCTCCAACACCACTGCCTTAAATAGTCATTTTTGAGACCTTGGGTCGAGCCTCCAATAGTCCAAGTCTCTTAAATTAATTTTGGTACGCCATAGGTGGGTGGAAAGTAAGGGAGAGTTGATTTTTCCAACCTTGACCCGAGGTGGCATCCAAATTCCCTTTAACGAACAGACGCGCTTTTAAGACCTTCTATATGGCAAAATAAGAGTCGTCCATAGAAGAAGAAAATGGAGATCCATATTTCTTCTAACCTCCTGTAAAATTTGGGCCCATTTGGAGTTTTTGATTCCGAGATATGATCAAATTAGTGGGATGTTTTTTTGGGCCGCAGAATCTGGCCCAGAATTTTATCTCTAACTTGGGACGCCTTAATAACCACCATAGAGGAAGAATTAGCATTGTATAATGAAGATTTATTTGCTACTAAACATTTATTCTATTATCCCACAAAATTTGGGATTCATTGGGCTTGTATGTTGGGCCCCACAGTCTCATAAGTGGGCTGGTGTCCAATCTGCCTTCTCTAGAATTGCTTCAATTCATCTCTAAATATCTCCATCATCGTTTATGAATCATCCATTGACCCATGAATAAAAAATGTTCAAATTTAAGTGTAGATATAGTTCCCAAAATATCAAATTAAAATATTGATAATTACATTCCTTATAATCAGATGACTCATTGGGCCTAAATTGGTGTACATTAGGTATGAAGTGCACAAATGATGAGAATGGATGCTCATAATGAAAATGCACTAACTCAGACCCATAAGATCAAAAATGAAAATTTAATACCATTAAAATGTAATTAAAATATATGTTTTTATTGGATAATCACTAGTCCTTAATAGACTTTAATAATGATATGTAATTTCCAATAAGTAATATTTCATCAACATATAATACTAGGATAAGGATTTCATTTCCACTAAACATCGTGTAAACACACGAATCACATTCATTATTAATGAAACCAAATTAATTTATGGATTTATAAAATCAAATTTTCCATAACCTAAATGCTTTCTTCAATCCATAAATAGATCTATGCAACTTGAAAATCCTTTTAGCATCACCTGGAGTTACAAAAATATTTTGGTTGTGTCATATAGACATCTTCTGGAAGGTTCCCATTAAGGAATGTAGTTTTTAAATCTATATTCCAAATATCTTAGTCATGTTAAGTTGCTATATAAAGTAGAATTATAATAGATTTAAACATGGAAACTGGTGAAAAGGTTTCATCATAGTCAATTCCTTGAAACTATTTAAACCCTTTAGCCACTAACCTTTCTTTATAGGTATTTACATTACCTTCCATGTCCATTTTTCTCTTGAATACCCATTTGAATCCAATAGAATTTACATCAACTGGCACATCGACCAGAAACCAAACTTGGTTATAATACATGGAATCCTTTTCAAAATTTATGGATTCTTTCCATCTTGTAGATTCTAAGATCTCCATTACCTCCTTGTAGGAGGGAGGTTCATTATTTTCAACCAATAGCGAGTCACCATCTTTAGTGACTAGAAAACCATATCGCTCTAGTTCTCTTACCTATCTTACACTCTTACGCAGTACTTGTATTTCAAGAAATACTTATTCTATGGGGACTTGTGGAATCTGTTCCTACACCAACTATTGTGTATCTTGATCATAAAATTCATCAAAGTCAATCTTGATCCTACTATCCTTTTTGAGGATGTTCTCCCTCTCAAGAAAGACATATTTTCTGGTGACAACCACTTTCTTGTATGAGGTCTTGTATAAGATATATCCCTTTGTTTTCTTAGGATATCCTATAAATATACACTTTGTGATCTAGGGTGCTAGTTTGTTTCCTGATAAGGCCTTAAAAAATGTCTCACAACCCCATATGCATGTGTGTGAAAAAACAAGTTTCTTTCCACTCCATAGCTTGAAAGTAATTCCATTTTCCACTTTAGTTGGTACTCGGTTTAATGTGTATGTTGCAGTTTATAATTTATATCCCCAAAAGGATAATAAAATATTTGCATGACTCATTATCTACCTTACCATGTCTAACAAGGTACAATTACTCCTTTCACTAACACCATTCCACTGTGGTGTATAAGTTGGAGCGATTTGAGATAAAATACCAAACTCTCATAAGAATTTGATAAACTATTAGTTAATATATTCACCACCTCGATCCAATCAAAGATTATTTATCTTTATGACAAATTGATTATCTAATTCATTCTTGAATTCCTTGAATTTATCAAAGGACTCAAACTTATACCTCATCAATTATACATAACTATATCTACCAAATTCATTAGTAAAAGTTATGAAGTAAGAATATCTACCTCTATCTTATACTAGAAATGGTCCAAAAACATTAGTGTGTACCAATCCTAGAATCTCTGTGACCCTTTCACCCTGTCCACCAAATAGTGGTTTAGTCATTTTTCCTTATAAACAAGCATGACATATTTCAATTGGGTTTATCTTATAAGAGTCTAAGTAACCATATTAATAGATATTTTTTAAAAATTTCTTGTTTACATGGCCAAGGCATTGATTCCATATATGGGTGTTGTATGAGTCATGTGAACATGATTCTTTATCAATTTACAATACTTTTTTTTCATTATTTAATTCATAAATACCATTATTTAAATGTTCCATATCATAATATATGTTTTCCTTATAAAATAAAAAAACTTTTATTTCCAAACTTGAAAATAAACCCATCTGCATCTAGGCATGATATAGAAATTATATTCTTGGTAACCATAATTACATAATAACAATATTTTAAAACCAAAATCATTCCTGTTGGTAATGAAATGTGGTAGTCACTAATGGCTTGGGAATCCAGCCTCACTCCATTAATAGTTATTAGATACACCTATCCTCTGGAAATATTTCAAAATATACTTGTTTCCTACATTTCAATACAGATGTGAGCGCCGCAAGCTATATCAAATACTAAATATGTAGATTTTAAAGATTACACTTGATAATGAACAAAACTTAGCTTCCCCTTACTTCTGGGTGTAATTCCTCTTCTAGTGGCCTAGATTTCCACATAAAAAAAAATACCACCCCCTTTTCCTTGACCCACCTCTAGATATTACTCTTCTTGGAAGGACGATTCTTAAGAGATTTAGACTTGTTAATATTTTTAGGATCCTTTTCCTTGTTCTTCCTTTTTTTATTCACCATAAATACCGCATATTTATCACACCCCATTTCCTTATCCACTTGGTGAATAAAATTAATAAGTTATGAAAGACTCTTCTCATTATTTCTCTTATTATAATTAAAGATAAAACTAGAGAAGGTCTTATGAAGTGATGAAAGTATGAGATCTATATGAAAATTATTTGATAATTTAATCCCTAAGATGTCCAAGTGTTCAATGTAGCCAATAAGCTCGACTACATGAGGCCCAACTAGAGAAGACTCTCCAAGATTAGTTGTAAACAAATAATTGGAGATCACACACCTCTCTTGTCTTGCCTTCTCTTTATAGAGATCCCAAAGGTGGGATATCATGCTATACGCATCCATGTCCTCATGTTTCTTAAAAATCTCATTGGAAATGGATGATATCATGAAACATTGAACATATATGGAATCGTTCAAATGTTTCTCATAGAGTGATAACTCTTCATCACTTACCTCATTACTAGGTGCATTAAGAATAGGTTCTTCCAGCACATACAATTTCCTTTCATGGATAATGATAATACATAGATTCCTTTTCCACTCTTGGAAATTTTTTATGGTTAGAAGGTTATCCTTCTCAAGTATGGATCATAATGAAATGTTCGATGTCATTTTATTTCTATTTCCAAAAATAATATGAGCATAGATTTTAGTACTTTATAGATAAATTTAGAAAAATAAATAAACATTATATTTATTAATCTTCCACTATTTTATCGAAACCCAATATCCCTCACCATTGGCTAAAGAATATCATGTTTCTTGGACATTTTAGTGGGAATAATCCATATTACCTTTCTCATTACCCCAATATTGGTTGGTCAATAAACTCGAATGGTTTTAGGTAGGAATTCCCAATTCCAACTACATTAACTCACAATTCCTTGATCTGTTGAGTGGACTCCCTAATCTTGAAATACTTAAATTGTATTTCCTCAACCCTTTCTTCTCTATTATACTAATTCCTTCTTTGCAAGTCAACCCTTGATGTGAAATTATTTAATTCAACCCAAAACTTCAAGTTAAAATTCCCCAATAATTGAAAGCACCCCAACTTTGGCTGTTTAATCACTTTGAACTATGATTTGATTTTAACTGAATTAGTGGAAGGCTATACCAACTTAATATATATAATTGAGGGATTTTATCCTATTATTCATAAATTTAAAATTATTATCTTTATTAAAATATTGTTAATATTAAGTGGATTTACTAAAGTGATTAACCATGTATTAGATAATATTTATACATAATACAATTTATTTTAGTTCTATCTTTCATGCTTGTTAATTTCATTAATTAAAGTGATTGTGACAAAACATCCATAATGAAATAACTATGAAACTTTATAGAAATAAAATAATAAAGCGTTATGATCATGAGATTTTACTAATGGTCATTTTATTTAGCAGTTGATAAACTAACTGTTAACCTAGGGGAGAAACACCTTAAAATAATTAAGGTTTGTGTTTACTGCTTTCCACCTATCCACCTATGTATCTCTCTTGGATTGGTTTTTCCTCAGCTCCAAACTTGAACCACCTCTACTAGCTTGGGATCTCTATCCATTACATATGCTTTTTCTCACACATAGGTGAGGGAAACAATGGGTTTACATAAAATAAACCATGGGAATGCATGACCTTACATAATAAGTGGAGAGAAGGTACACATTCCAACAATTTAATTTAATAATAAATTAAATAAAACCAATAACATACAAAGGTTTGGTATATTCTCATGATCATCCACATGCATGCAATGGATTAAGCATTTAATAAAACTAGAATTCAATTCTTAATCGTTATTATTTTAGATAAATTATTGTCAAATAAATTAATTATCATCTTCAATTAATCAATTATTTTATCTTAATTCTCATTTTAATTTCCTTTAGATTCTTATCCATAATAATTTTAAGAAAAATAAATAATTTTTTTAAAATTATCTCTGTATATAAATGTACCTTGGATATAACATGATGAATACCCGTCTGAATCTACCCAACATGTATTACAATCATATAATGTTTACTCTTGTGACATATGGAATACATGAATTATCACATACTTTCATGACATGTACTATAAACTTAATGATTGCATGAATTACATGATTTTTAATTCACACATTATGATTCAATGCATGTAGAGCATCAACTATAATACTACTCATACATGATATGAAAATCTAAACATTATAACGATATTAATTACACACACACACACATATTAAAACCTATCACATGGAGTGTCCTATAAATTTAATGACCACATGAAAGCACATGTAGATAAAGTTTATATAGTATAATAAATAAATTTTAAATCTGCTTAATTTGGTATAAGTACATGGTGTGTACAACCTAGCTACATAGCATGTAAATCTCCCACTGTGTATCTGAGGCACACACCTAGGGACTTAGAAAGTAAACTGTGCCCCGAACAAGTGGATTACAAAACGTATATAATAGACTACATGACATGTGGTCTCTAAGTTACATAGTCACCAATTAGGTATGTTGTGTATGGTAATACATGACCCATCTGTGACTCAAAGGGACTACATGCTATGTAAGTGGGCTACACGATGTATACTCTAACTGACCATGCACCACCCTGGCCCGATCAACATGCGATGTAAGAAATAAATGCACCAAATGTCATAAATTCACACAGTTTGAATTAATTTCTTAATTAATTCCTAATGCATTGAACACAAGTACACGACATGTAACTCCGATTACACGGTGTGTACTCCTATGTTACCCAACCAAAATCCTTGGAATTTCCATATGAGTTACTTGATTTTATTTTATTCATAAAATTAATCATATTGATTATATCTACAAGAAACCAAGGAATAAGGATAATACCTCTCAATTAGAATTAAAAGAACAATTAAAATTGAATTGAAAACTAAATTAAAATTGAGTAAATCAATCAATGATCTTTAAATAATTTTAAATAATTATGTGACCACTCTAATACCACTTGTAGGTTATGAGTATAGAGAAAGCGTGTGATGGGTCACAACAAAATTTTCTTTTTGTCATGATTAATGATTAATCTGATATTTACACAACAATAAACATCATGATCTAAAAAATTGAATCAAAGAATATAAATAAGGGACAGAACACCAGAACTAGAGAGAGAATCATCACACATTATTTATAATAAATTTAATTAATTAAATAATTACCTTGTTGGAATTATTTTTTCATTGATATATTTGATAACATATCTTCATTGTACCATAATTTCTTTGTATAAATTATGAGAATATTTCCTCTAGCGGTGATTTACATGTGTTCCAAAAATCTCCAAATATCATCATAGGAATCTCCAGGTGACAACATGATAGATCATATCACTTGTGTCATCCACCTTTGATCGCCTTGAGAATCACTTCCAAATCTTTCTCCTGGATCTCTCTTGACTCGAGCATGAGAGGTGGAGGAAGACTGCTCTCCATTATTGGGAGTGTTCTTTGAGAAGGGATCTCTCTAGGTCTTGAGAGGATTTTCAAAATCAATTATGCCCAACCAAACAAATGAATTGAATCTTTTGAGAAAAATATTATAATTGTGTTTATATACTTCTATGATTAAAATCAAATAATTGCACAAGTTCCATTTATTATTTATTTAATACCTATAGAACCCCATGTCAAATAATAATAATAATATTATTTCTTTATATGCTCTTAACATGTGAATTAAATTAAATATTATTTAATAAAATAATATTCAATATTTATTATTTCTCACCAGACCATTAAACTCGGGTTTTCATTCCTTCATGATACTTATCAAGCCTTGAATAATGAATATTTATTTATTAAATAAATATCACTTCATTATTATTCAATAAATAAATAAATATTATATTCACTAAATAGAAAATAAATATTTATTAAATATTATGTTCATATAACCGGTGACAAAATATATGCGATCAAGAAAACACGAATAATTATTAAACCATGTGTGAGAATAATATTTATTCAACTTGTTAAATAATAAACAATATTATATTATTTAACTGAGATTCTAGATACACTTAGTGTGTGACCCTCTAGGCCTCTTTCTCAGTGGAATTAGGCGAAGCAGCCTAAAGTCCAAGGTTATCATCTAGAAACATGCCAAGGCACCCATAGAGAAAGAAGTTAATAATAAAATAACATAATACCCCATACAAATGCTCACTGCGTGATATCATCCCTTTATCATGATATCTCAAATCAAGTAGGTTGCATATTAATGCCATCAACCCATGTGCTCGATGTCTCTTTCTTTGACTTTCTGAAAAATAAACTTGTCTATAGAACACCATGGACATGGATTTATTTAGGCTATATCATTTCCATCAAAGGGCCCAAGATATCAAATTCCATTAAAGAATATAAGGGACAAATCCTTTCATTATTCATTAATTCAATATTATTCACGACATACCCAACATATCCTACCTCACCAAAAACACATGTCATCATAGTTTTTATCAATAAATAAACATATGTGACTCATAATACTCATTAATAATAATATTAAATTCTAAGGATAAATACACACAACCGTAGATAGGAACATCCGATGACACATAGAAATGTGTATTTCCTACCACTGGGTCTCATTCTGATAAAATCCTACACTGGATATTACCAAGGGCGTACACTATGAGAAGGTGCCTCAAAGTCCTATGAGTCTCCACCCCTAATATCTTGTATCATTTGTGTCCCTAAAATGATATAATCCAGATATAGAACATATATTTAAGAATAGTGTCATAACACTTCTGGGTTTTCATCATAGTAGGGAACTACTATGACATTTTAGTGTGATAACTACTCTTAGGACATTATCACATACTATGTTATTAAGAAGAACAATCATGATGTGATAAGGATTTTATTAATATTCAAAACTACAAATACATGTTATCATAAAGTACACAAAAGTTGGTTTTAGGGAACCAAATCCAATAGTTACTTCATAAGAGTAACTCAAATTATGGAAGAGTAGATTATATAATAATTGGATTGCACATAATACTTCATCTTCCAAATCATAAGATGTATGCTTCTTATGAAGTGTGTTCATAAGATATGGGGTTTCATATGATATTATTCCTCCATATGATAACCAAATTCATAAGATTTTTAGTTTTATATGATAACAAACTTTGTAAGATGTTGTGGCCACTTTTTAAGGCACTAATCATGTATGATTTCTAACTTCATAAGATATCAACTGCCTTATATGATAGGAAACCTCATAAGATATGTAATTTTATAAAGTAACTATAGAATAATTTCAAAATGATTTATGAATAAATCAATATTAAATGTGATGAAGCTTATGTTGTGATTTCAAAGTTGGAAATATCACAATACTTTAACTGTGATTCTAGCAGTGATCAAGGATGGAAGAAGATTAAGATTTGAGATCTTATTTCCACTAAATGAGGAGAAAACATGATTATTCCATGCATGAATTAATTCATACATGTAGGTTTTATGAATTATATTTCATGAGATAATTATGGATATATTTATTAAAGGTTAAAGATGAGTATTTAGATGAGTAAAAGGAAAATAAATGTGACTTAACAAACAAGATTTTATGGAGTCATGAATACTGAGGATCATAGAAATTCCAAGTGAAAAAATTTCATGGTTAAGAGAATATAAAACATGAGAATAAGAAGAAATATAGGTTTTAGAATGATTGTGTGTTCTTGGAATATATTACATAAGTAAACAAATTAAATAAAAGAGGAGGATCTGATACTGAAACTCATTGAAGATACCATGTATTAAAGAAAGAGAGTGAGAGGGATCTATTACTACATGAAAAGGATTCATCCTATGCACTAAATAATAATAATAATAAGAATATGGTTAAGATAAGAGTTACTATATTTTTCTACCACTAATAATACCCAAGTTTTGGATGTTTTATAGAGTCATTCTATAGTTTTCATATACCGTAAAAGTATGAATAAGTTTAAGGTAGCCAGTTAAATTACTGTAATTGAGGAAAAATCTGAAATATTTATTATTTATGAGGGTATCAATCCAACACTAGTGATATTACTTCAAGGAGGTGAAAGACTATTTTCTTGTAAAAAAGAATAACAAGTAGGTGATATCATTATACATAGTCGGTGTTCAAATAATGGGTCCAAGGATATACCCTTTCCCATGATTATTTTAATAAAAAGAAGGAATATGTACATGATTAGGATAATAACCACAATACACCAAGTATTTATTCATCCTAAATGAAGGTGGACCTCATTAAAAACCATATTGTTTTTATTATATTTCTTTCCTATTTATATTTTCATAAAAACCGACCAAAGGTGAGATAAAGGAAGAGAGAGTTCCATTCATTGAATATATGAAGAGGTGATAAGAGATAAATGTTTAAATTGGTTTAAAAAATACCAACATTGATTCACCCTCCCCCTTTTAGTTTTGGATACAACCCTTTGTGATCATATCAATTAGTATTAGAGCATCAGGTCACACCACTATTTGTATTCTCTACTATGTAAAAGTTTGGAAATTTTTCTTGAGTTTATCTTCTGAAGGAAACATTGAATGAAAACTTGGATGAGTTTTATCAACAAATGATCATATTTTCATCTATTACAGTATTCATAATAATATAATTAAGAAGGAGTTGAAAAGGAAAAGGAAATCATCCATCTTATATAAAGTGGAAGTTGAAGTAGTTTCCCCATTCCATGATTCTATTAAAGTCAAACCAAACATATAGGGAGTAGATAAATTAGTTCAACCATATACCAAGGATATGGAAAATTTTTCAACCTTAGAAGCAAAAAATGATTTAGGTGATAAAGTGATAAGTGGAAATTATTATAAAAAATTCCCTTAGAAGGACCCAAGCACCAGTGGGAGTAATCATACATCTAAAAAGATGAATAATTTGTTACACTAAAATTTATTATCTATAATGTTCCTAAATAAATAGTCATTTACACTTGTGGTATTTTTAAAATTATGTAGGAAGAGATCACCCAAATTGATATAGAATAAAAAAACTTATAGAAAGATATTGAAGAAAAAGTGTTAGTTTATATAAATCTATCAAAGAAATTTAGAGGAAAATAAGTAATGAATATGGATCTTGAATAAAGGATCCAAAAATTTGAGAAATAAGGGATCAATATAATCCATGAGAGATTGTAATTCTGAAAAAATATTAAGGAAAAGAACCATTCATTTAAAGAATAAATTACTATTAAAAATGCTCAACTAGAGTTCAAATAAAAGTGGATTAAATATCATGACCATCTTCTACAAGAAAAGATAAAATTCATGAAGTTTATTTTGAAAATATTAAAAAGGAATGTGAATAAAGAATAAAAATTGTGGAGGATATAAATAATTCTCTTAATTTTAGATGTATTGAGCTTGAAGTCAAACTTTCAAACCTAGAAATAGTTAAACCCGATTCTTCACACTAAGATGGAAAGAGATCTTTTGAAACATGAAATTAAAAGGGGTTTTCCTATATAAAATGACCTTTATCTGGTGTCAAAAACACCCAAACATAAACTAATTATAAACATACAACAAACACAAAAGAAAATTTACCATCTATATTTGTGAATAATGGTTAAACTGATTTTTTTTTCATGAATAACGAAAACTTAAACTCAAAATATGTACAAATGTTGATGATAAAAACTTTTAAGAGTCTAAAAATATATGTAGAGTGGTTTTAAGCATGAGTATAAGGTTATTTTTATCTTAAAAAATACCATTTTTTGAATAAAAAGAAAAAACAATATAAAAGAATCTATCTAGATTATAATGAAAAGGGAAAGATCAAGGTTTATAGGCCTATTTTGGTGTTGAAATTGGTTTGGGAACAAAGCAATTTATTTTTGGAATAATGTGTTAACTAATAGGATAATTTATAAGCCAATACTATAGAGGAGACAGTATGAGATGTTGCAACATCAAAAAATTAAAAAGAGAAATCTATATATTAAAAATAGATTTTAAAAACTTGGAAATATCTATGGGAGATTCAATGGTTGTGGTCACATAGATGTTGCATGATAATTCTACTCAACTAATAATATATCAAGTAAAAATGAGAAAAAAAGACCACTAAATCTTAATAAATGAATAAAGTCTACCTTGGGAAACTTTCAAGAGGATAAAGCTATAAACACCATTCCCAAGAAGCTTTAAAAGAAGTCTGGTGATTCATACTTGGTAAAAAATAGGAGAAAAATGTTGTTCAAAAAAAGTCCAAGAAGCAAATTAGGTGGGATAAACCAAATAATAATAGTTACTCTTATTATTTAAAAATAGGATACTCTTTATATATATGCCAGTAGACCATGAAAATTAAAATTGATAGTGTAAATCTTAATCAAAGAGGAAAATCAATTCAAAATAAGAATAAAAGAATTAATATGGTGAAGAGTACCTCCAAAAATCCATGTGGAATATCTAAAAAATATGAGAACATTCTCATGGAATTATTAGTCATTTGAACAACCCAATTATAAGAAGTAATAATAATAGAAGAACCATAATAAAATTATAGTAAAAAAAATATAATTCCACATGAAGAATCTAAATTTCATGAGAGGTTTCCAAAAAATTTTGACTAAAGGGATCCAGAAGTGTTGTGTGGGAGGTGAAATTAATATGTATACAATTCAAAGTAAGTATCCATGCTTCCTAAGACCACTTAGATATCTATAAATTATTTTATAAAGCGTTTATCTATACATGGAGATAAAATGGAAAGGAAAAATTGGTTGGGAAAAAATTATCAACCCAACTGCTCATAAATGACGAGAAAGGCGATCGTACTTGTTCCATTATTTCTTTGTTTTATTTTTGTTCTTTAAATACAAGGAATTAAAGTTAAACCTTGTTCTTATAATGATAACTTATAAAGGGTCTGTTTTCATAATAAATATAGAATAATAATTCTTGATTTGATTATGTCCACCAACCTGATATGATTTAACAGTTGACATTATAAAGAACATATGAAGAAAAAATTCTACCTTGATGAAGTGAAGATAGAGATCATACCTCAAAAGGGAGTTTAATTTTATAGGATTAAATAATTTCATAATTTATACAAATCTAAATTTTGGAATGTTATTGAAAAACTATCATTGAAAAGGTATGCATGCCCACTCTCTCAACATTGATTTCTCAAAAATAAATTTTGATATTAAAGGGGAGATATTGATTTCATAAACGACATTAAATGAATAATTTTGAGAAGATTTAGGTATGATATCAAAAACATGGTACTTATATTTGAATATTTGATTTTTTGTATTGTGATGAGTGAAAGAGCTAATTCTATGATTCCAAAAAGAATAATGTTATCAATTAAAATCACCTAGTTTCATCGTAAGGAAACTTGGAAAGCTTATAATTGATATGTGTTAATTAATATGAGTCGGTATCATATTATTTATTTAATAGAAATATATTTTTTATCTAAATATACCCATATTGTTTATACACTAAACATTTCTCATGTATACTTAGAGTGAGATGATTTGTGTAACATTACTTAAGTATAAATTGATATCACCATCTTCAATAATATTTGTATTTATTGTCAACAAGGGGAGAGGAGAAAATGAAATAAGTCAATGAGAAAATAGAAGAGAATAATAATTCGATACCATATCAACATGAAATTTTCTATCATTGGTATAGGTAATAAATAAAAAGGAGGGGGGTATTGTTGAACGCAATTTGAGTTTTTGATGTATTTATTATTTATAATAATTAAAGGCATTAAGAGAAGCTACATGATAAAATATATTGATGAATAATTCCTTGGAATTATTTTTAAGTTCTCAAGAATATTGATTAGAAGTTAGAAATCTTAGAAGGAAATTAGAAGTTCCTAATCTTGTTGAGGAGTATGAAGTTTCCCAATAAAGGTGGTAATATATGAATCTTATATGAGGATTGTAGAATTATCTTGAGGTTTGGAAGTATTTTTAAGTACTTATAAGATTTATATTTCATGAATAATACCTTTTTGGAAAATAATACTTGTTTGGAAAATAATACTTGAATAATTATAGATTCTAACCTTGTGTATTTAACTATATTGTGAAGTATAAAATATGTTTGGATGATGTTGGGGAGATTTAAGAATTAAATTAGATGAGGCTATTAGATTTTGGATTTATATGATTTTATACTATTATTTTATACTACTATATTGGTATAATAGGAAAAGGAATATATATATATATAAAGGGAAAAATTGGGTATGCCTTCAATCCAACACTGTTGAAGTAGTCTGTCACCATGGGTAATGACCAATCTTGAAAAAGGTGTTTTTGAGAGTTTACAAGGTGAAAGAGAAATTGAAATAGTGTGGTTCAACACTAGAGGGAGGTGTGTAAGGTGGTAAAAGAGGAAAAACCACCATGATGGGTGGCATGATGGACCCACTGGGTGGTGTGACCCTATGGGATTTAACCAACAGTTGATGAGGCACATTGAGTTATTAAGAAGCAGCATCCCTAAGTCATTTTCAATGTGGGACATGTGTAATTAGGGTACTATTAATGTTTAAATTTTTTGAAAAAATTATTCTTCAAATGAAGTCATTCGATATCATATTTAACCTTAAACCAATGGTTTTGTATGTGAGGGAGTTCATGTCACACTAGTTAAGTTTCACAGTGCATCTGTTCCAATGTTCATCTTGAACAACTATTAAAACTGGGATGATGAAGGTACCATCTAAATTTTATGAATTGGGAGATATATGTTTTGGGTGTTTGAATTGTATTATGTGAATTTGATAATGAAACCATGCCAAGGAGAATAAGTAACCTTAGACATGATGATGATTTATTATTCTCATAATGAAACAAATATCATAGTAGTGCTATTATGAGATGTATTCATGCTTCCTATGGAATTGAATCATCTTTGGAAGTTGAGATACTGATATTGATTAATGCGGTTGATATGGTATGGTAGGGAGGATGGGACAAATTCTAGATCAAGTGTGACTATACCATTCTTATGAAAGCTATGAGAAATGGAAAATTTCATCTTTCATAGAAGCTCACTCCCTAATGGATTAGATGTCTGGATCTTCTCTCATCCATGAGATACTTCATTACATATGCATACCAGAAATCCAATCACCTAGATGATGGTATTATGAATAGATGGATAAGTAGTGAAGCTCTCATTCAATATAACTACTTAACTGAGGAGTTTACCCCCCCCTTAAAAGGGATTTCTATAAATAATCACAATTTAGATTGTTTTAGTTTTATTTTTCATCATAAAAGAGAATTTTCCATTTGGTAAATTTCTCACCTTATTCTTCTAATATCATGATGATCATGTGTCATGAACCAACCTAGGACACCTCTAAATTGGGAAACCAATCTAGCCCATGGAAAGGCATAAGGGGAATTCCTAATCCCCATAGGTTGGTGAAAAGTTCCAAAGGAATCAAAGTGAACACAATGGTAACTATTTAATTCAATAAGTAAAACTAAATATGGTGCTTCCTCTCGAAAGTTAGGCATGGAAACTTTATATATAGGAGGTACATGAACCAAAAGAAAAGTAGTTTCACAAATAATAAGAACCAAAAAATGAATAATAAATAAATAAACAACCAACTTAGAATCAATATAAAAAAATAAAGAAAAAATAAAATATAGGAATGGACTACTTGGTTGATATAAAAGTGATTCAAATATAAACAGAAATATATAAACCAACATCCATGTGAATCTACTATTCACCACCCAGGATTAATGCCATAAATTCTCCCAAAGTGATCAAAGTTTGATCCAAAACCTAAAATGTTTATTGGAATGATAAAAAGTCCCAATAGGTATGCCAAAACCACACCTCATTCATAAAGTTTAGATAAGATACCCATTTCCTCATAGTTTGAAATAAATTTATAAAAATATTTTTCTTTTCATTTTTTTATTAAAAAATTATCACAAATTTATTATATTCCCAACAACCTCATTTAAAAAACTTAAATGGTAGATTTATTTTATTTAATTGATCCTTTAAACATTTGAAAAAGAAATAAGAAAGTGAAAACTTGGATATGAAAATTAGTTTATAAATCTTTCCTTTGAAACAAATTATTTTGAGTGAAAATTGATAAATAAAACTAGATTATTTAACCATTTTTATTTTAAATAAATAAAATATCCTCTATAAATTTAAAATAGAAATGGAATAAAAAACCTAAAATGATATAAGTAATAACATCATTTTTAATAAAGGGAAATATAGTGTAACCAAAAACTAAATAATAAATTATAATGAAAGTAATCATTATGGAATTACCAATTAATAAGGATCATGGGAGCACCTAGGAGATTAGGGTATGATCATGAACAATACTTAAAAATATCCATTTTAAGAAACATACTTGATTCAATAAAATCTCCTTAACACTCATTTTCACCCTACCTGGTCAAACTGAGGAGAAAAATCCCAAAGTAGGGCATGAATCCATACGAATGGCTACTAGCCAGAGAATGATCATAAACTAGTGCGACACATTCTCTCAAAAATTCCACTAGATACTCTTGGTTCCCCATGATATATAAAATTGAGATGATCTAATTAAATGGTAATAAACAATAATGAAAACATATATATATATATATGTGTGTGTTTGTGTGTGTGTGTGTGAGTATTTACATGAAATAGGAACCATAAACAAAGCCTCACCCCCAAGAACCCTTCATAGAAACAACCCATTATTCATTAATCATAACAATATAACAAATGCGTCTTATACCAATGACAATTTCATTATTTTAAAATAAATAAGGCAAGGGTCACGTACTATGGCTACAATTTCACTAAGATCATCCTCTTTAAAAAATTCCAACCAGGCCTCATAATAATTATTTAAAATTAAAATTTATAAAATCAACATTAAAACTGGTCACCCAACATTATAAGGTATTTAAAACATTCTAAACATTTAAAGACACCCCTTTTATGAACCTAGAACATGTTTAAACTTTAGGTAATTTTTTTTTGAAAAATAATTTTGGAGACTAAAACACCTGTCAAGGTTTCAAAATCCCTTTACAAATCTATTTAGGAAAATTATCAATCACTTGGGGTGTGTGGTTGAATAAAAATAAATTTAAACTAAAAAAATCCTTCTGTCCCAATGTAAACAAAGTAAAAGAATAATTTTTTTCAATAATTCTTAAACACATTTAGTATTATCAATTAATACCCTAAAAATAAATTTAAATAAGTAATAAATCACAATTCTAGAATTTAAAGGCTAATATATAGAGTAACTTACCTCACATTTTCTCTTTCACAAAGTGAGGGGATAATCCACCACAAGAAGAAAATGATGACCACTAGAGATCCAAAATAAACCCTAAAATTAAGAAAACCCCAATTTAAAATAATTATAAGGGCTTACATAGGTCTCAAAGACCTTTCTAAGGAAATAATAAGAGGAAATAATAAGTAAAAGAGGAGAATAGGTGGTCTAGAGATAATTAACTTGAGAAATCATCCATAAAAATTGAATAAATCTAGTGAAACAACCATAGGATGGAGAAGAAATGAAGGGGAGGCATTTATGTGGTTGAACTACATGAAATGGGGGGGGGGAGATCCTAAAGGGTTTCATTTTGAAGAGGGATAAGTCTATAATTTCACAAAAGTGAAGAGTTTTCCTAGGGCCCATTCTGGTGTAAAGCCTTATGTCATGGTGTAAATTATTTCAAAACCCAAACATTCACAATGTGACACCCTGCATTGCAGTGTGAGCACCTATATTCTAGAACTATAAACCCTAGAAAAATCCTAATCATGATATGAAACCCCCTTTTACAGTGTGACTTGCTTCAGTCTGTACCATAATTTTCTTGAGACCCCCTAAACTCTTAAACAACCTTGAAAATAGGAAAATAAAATCTCAATAACTAAATAAAATACTAATATTGGTAAGTTTTTGGTGTGAAAATACTCACCAATATACCAATTTCCTCCCCTATAAAGTCATCGAGTTCAAAAGACAAGACACGATAAAGAAAAATTAAATGGAAAAGAAGAACCACCAATTCTATAATTTTTGAACCATCCCAAATAAAAATGAATAAAATATAACTAACCACGTGTCTAGATCCATAACTCACACTCAACCATACTAGTGAAAATATTATAAAATTAATACCCACATTTGGTCTCCCCACCTTTTAAATTTTTATCTAACTTTGTTAATTGATAAGATAAGGACATCTTAAAGAGATATTCTGAGACATAACCTGATCTTCCCACTAAAGAGATATCAAATAAAACATACAATAAAGGGTATAACTATAATTAATATAATAAATAAATTATTCTCTAAATAGGCACAAGTTAATTAGTTTTCCTAAAACACAAAGTCATAGATCAATATTAGTAACATTAAAATAATAAAGAGAACAAGAAGGGTAAGACAAACAACGATACCTCAAAATTTTATTTTGGAGAATAATCATAAGGTGATACCCATAATGGGCCTCCCCACCATATATAGATGAAACTAATATTTAAATGTTGTAACACCCAAATATTTTATGATATATTTCTCTTTAAATAAAATTAATTTCTTAGATTTCTTGCAATACATGCAATCCCGAGTCAAAATGAACCATAATATAGTATACCATTATAACCTAGCCATTAAATTAGAAGATATGAATAGAAATAACTAAATTATGAAAAATATATGGTTTACACATGTATGAAATAAATTAATTTTCTATCAATTTATTTGTAATAAAAATAAAAATCATTTTTAAGTAAAATATATGTTTTTCTCAAAACTATTTTTATGTATGCAATGTGTTTTTATCTTGATAAATTAAATTCATCACTATTGGTGAATGATTTTAATGAAATTTATAAATTATATATTCAATAAATTTTTTTAACATTAATCTAATATTTTTTATAAGCATGATATGATAATATATATCTAGTTTTATGATTAAAAATGTTTCTTTAAAAAAAAAACGGGTTTGTCGCATTTTGCACACTTATTTTAAAATTAATTTATACCACTTACAGAAATTGAATCTTGAAAAAATTATTACATATTTTTAATAATAAGGAATTTTTTTTAAATAGGTATATTTTACTTTTGATAAATATAAATAGTAACCATAGTAAATATTTTTCACCTTGATAAGGGTAAAACATGAAAAATATGGTTAAAACTTTGGTATGTGGATTTAAAATTTATATAACACTTGACTTTATCCTATAAAATGAGTTTATTTTCTAAATTTACATAAAATTCAATAATATATGGTTATTTTTTTTCTATATTTCTTTGATTATGACCTTTATATTAATTTAAGAAAAGAATAAATACAAAATTCTACTCCCTTGACTTTAATATCTCTAAATTTTTTAAATAAGGATAAAAAGAGGATAGGTTTGGTTTGGAATATTTATTTTGAATATAAATCAATTTTTTTTATCATAATAATTTATTTATAATTTTTATTAGTTTAATAATTAACTTAAATGCCTACGCAACACCGTTACAGTATTTATTAAATTAATAGAAAAATAAAATAAATGATTTTAAAAATATTAAAAGTAATAAAATTTAAGGTAATTATTATGTTTCAATTTTTTTATATAAATATTAAATATTATGGATTTTCAAAAATATAACACCCCAAGATTTCATAGTGCGTTATTTCTTCAAATTAATTCAATAACTTGCACTACACACAACACCGAGTTCAAGCGCACTACAACCAATCAAACCGGCCGTTATGAGTAGTAATACCCAATTTTTGAAATTTTATACATTTTATCTTTTAAAATGGACTTAATTTTTGGATTTGGAATATCTAAATTATCTTAGGGTGTATTTTTGGTACTTTTCTGATAACTTTCATATTTTGATGAATAGTGAAAATTAATAAATTTTAATTAGAAACAACTTTTTTAATCGAAATAATTAATAGTTATAAATTATAAATTTGAGTGATTTTAAAGTATAATTAGATTATATTTTTACCATTTAATCTAATGTTGGTCATTGGATATAATTTTACATTTAAACTGGAAATAAGAAAGTGTCAATCTTTTGATAGTTATTATATCTTAAAAACACACTTTTTTGTTTTGACAACGAGAATTAATTTTAAATTAATTTCTGAAACTTATGTGTTTTGAATTTAGAAAAATGGATTCAATATTTAGAATCAGGAGGTCCAAATTTTTTAAATAGGTAAATTTTATTTTTAGACATTTTGAATAATTACTTCGGTAAATATTTTATTTACCATGGTTAAAGGGTAAATCTGGTAAATAAGGGTAAAAAATAATATTATAATATTATTAAATTACCCTAAAACATGTCCTAACCCTATTGGTTGATACATTTCCAACCATGGGAATATTTGGGTCTATTTTGGGACCCTATGGAGCCACTTGTAAGTGATAATGACACATTATATTAATTAAGTTAAAGTAAATACAAAAATGACATAAGCATATATATTTTAGAAAAACAATTTTTACATAGGGTTATATATGTTATATTTTAGAATATAAATATTCATTAGAAATATAAAAATATTTCCTACATAATTTAATTTTATTTATAATTTTTAGACATTGAATAATTAAATTTATTTATGACACAATAATGATGCAGTA
This sequence comes from Viscum album, assembly GCA_963277665.1. NCBI lineage: Eukaryota > Viridiplantae > Streptophyta > Magnoliopsida > Santalales > Viscaceae > Viscum > Viscum album. Next base: position 460,460,625 of record OY728127.1, read on the forward strand.
TTTTCCTTATTAACGAAAGAATCAAATAATTGGTATTATAAATGTTAAAATAAATATAATTTGAAAGTTTTTATGACATAAAATAATTTTATTGGTTAATATTACATGTTATTATTTATTAAATGAATTTGGTTTGAATTAATAAAGTTGTTAAGACTTTAACAAAAATCAATTATTAAATAGTGTCAAAATTGACATAAAGGAGTTTTCAAAAAAAATATTATATTATTAATTGATATTATATTAATAAAAATCTATGGTTCGGAAAAATGACTTAGATAAGGTTATATATATTAATAATGAACCACTTGGGGTTTTATTGGGTTGTTATAGTAAGTTTATTAACCATATAATATAAAAATACAAAGAGACATGATAAATGTCAAACTATTTAACTAAGAGTTAAATATAAATGATAAGGTTAATATAGTGACCCAAACATGTATAAAATCTATTGGTTGAAAGTATTTCTACCCATACCAAACTTATATTATAAATAAGTCACTTTTGTGCCAGTATAAACTGAATATGAATTTATTATAAAATAATATTTTAAGTTTTTCCTAAGGTGCCTTTCACCCCTCTTATAAAAGGGAACTCTCCCTTCTCTAAAATTCATAACTTCAAAGCCTTTTGATTCGGACAAAACCTACCCAAATATCCTCTCAAATTCCATCAATTCATCCTATAGGACTTCCTTTAGTCAGAAAGCCAACTTAAGGAGCCCTTTTGAACAAATCAAAAGGAAGAACCCAAAGAAGAGGTAAAAATCTCACCACCCCTTTCAAGTTCCTTTCTTCTTCCACTTCATTTTTCTTTGTTGTTTCCATTATAAAATAATAACTCCAATATCTTCTATATACTGTTATGTTATTATAAATATGGTACAACCAAATTCATTATTCTATCCATCCCTTGAATGACATGTCACCATAGGTGCGTACGTACGGCTTACCGTCTTCACGTCGTGGTGTAATTATTCTTCAATACATTATTATTTGGATGGGTATAATAATGATGTGTAATTAATTTAAATAATAAATATAACATTATAATTATTCTGTATATATGATACAACATTCAATTATATATTATTTTAATATCAAAAGAATGATATTCTCGCTCGTACGTACGTACGGACTACTGTCTCCACGAACGCGATGAGATTCATTCCCCATGGTATCCATTCAAGACTAATTTTCATTTTATGATTAAAAATAATGTTTAAGGACTTGATATAATTCTGGATATGAATAAGATACAACCTATGGATAACAAACATGACTTATGTAACAAAACATATAAAAGAAAATGAGTAAGTGAACACCTGAAATGATGATAATACTAAAATATTATTAACAAATCAATATTAAAAGATCATACATGATATCATATTTATGTATATGATTCTTGTATAATTTAATAACAATGATTTAACTATTATAAAGAAGTTTAACCTACCCTCTACCAAGGAAAATTACAAGGTAAGGGTTAATTTCACAATCTCTTTATTATCCGAGGTTGTTTTTATGTAAGTATCTACTGGGACATATTTTTTATCCATGTACATGATTCATAAAATAGTTTTCAAAGGGATTATTTTAAGGTACTATTTACTAAAACATCATTTTAAATGTTTTAAAGATTTATTCTTCTAAACCATTCTCATTAATGTCCATGTTTTCAAAATGGTTTTAAGGATTTATTTAAATGGAAATGAATGTTTTTAAATGGTAATTACATTCAAAAGTTTCAAAGTGGTATGGGACACTTTGATTCAAAAATGTATTTAATTGCCTTCTTTTCTAAATTGTGTGAATTTTAAATGTTTTCATGGAAAATGGATATTTCTCTCAAAGAGTTTTACAAATCATTTTCATCTATGTCAAAATCCTTTAATGGATTTTAAACTTGTTTGAAGTTGATTTATTATGATACAAATCTTCCATATTGTATTGAAGGTTTTGTGATATGTTTGACTGTTGATGTGTTATTTTTATACCATTCATGGTTTATGGGTAAATTATTGACATTTCGTATTCCATTTTTAATACAAATGTTTATTTTATGTTTAAAACTTTTCATATGAGGAATGCATTGGACTTAGTAAGTGACGGGTGGAGCCTGCTATAGCTCCTCGATGCATCGGTAGGTCTCATGAGACAAACTAGTGTCTTGGCACAAGTCCTTGACAAAATCTTATTTGTAGTCTTGGAACAAGGCCTTGACTATGTGGTTATGATAGTATGAAATTATGCATTCCATCATTATGAAAGTGGTTATTGATATTTCATGTGATTATTCAACTAGTAGAATATCCATGTGAATAAGTAAATGGCATTATTTCATTTTATTTTTGCCATATTATGCTGAAGTTCAAGTTTAAAAGGCTTTTGTTTTAGTTATACATTGCCTTAAATGTTCATGATTATTTATAAAAGTTTCTGCTATATTGTCATCCTTACTGAGCATATGAGCTCACCCCTTTCTATGTTTTATTTTTCCCAGGATTTGAAGAAGTATTTTATGACTGAACTGTAGGGATAGTTAGAGGGGATATGAGTGTGGACTATGGAGACTATGTTTTGGTATTTTTTCAATTTATGATGTAATGTAAGACTTATGAATGTATCTAGTGTTTCTAAGGCTACTAAACTAATCGGTCTTCTGAGACTTGATCTTTTGTGATCATGCCAATGTTATGTAATATTGTCGTTCGTGCATACGTACGGATTACCGTCTCCACGAACGCGATGAGATTCATTCCCCATCCTATCCATTCAAGACTAAATTTCATTTGATGATTAAAAATAATGTTTATAGACATGATATAATTCTAGATATGAATAAGATACATCCCATCCATAACAAATATGGCTCACATAACAAATAATATAAAGGAAAACGAATCCGTTAACACCCGAAACGACGATAATACTAAGATATTATTAACAAATCAATGTTAAAAGATAATATATGATATAATATTAATGTATATGATTCTTGTATAATTAAATAACAATTATTTCACCATTATATAGGAGGTTAACCTACCCTCAACCAAGGAAAAAATATAAAGTAAGGGTTTATTTCACAATCTCTTCATTATCCAAGGTTGTTTATACGTAATTATCTACTGGGACCTCTTTATCATCCACATCCATGTTTCTTAAAAATGTATTTAAAAAAACTTTTAATAGTTACTATACTATGGTTTAAAGTCATTTATACCCTTGTTTGACTTTTTATAAGATTTTTATAAAGGAATCTTTCCGTCATTTTCCAAACAAGGTCTTTTTAACCTTTTCGACAAAATTAAGGTAAGAATGTCTTTTTTTAACTTATATGGAGGGTATGGCTATTTTACGCCATTATAAAATCTTCAAAGATTCCCTTAAAATCTTATAATAATATTTTCAAAGTAAATGTTTTATTTTATAATTATGCGACTTTTAAATGATTTAAAAAAAGACATATTTCTCTCAAATAGTTTTGATTTCATCTATGTCATCATCCTTTGACGGATTTTAAGCTTATTTGAAGTTGATTTATTATGATACAAAAATTCTATATTGTATTGAAGGTTTTGTGATATGTTTGACTGTGGATGTGTTATTTTTATACCATTTATGTTTTATAGATAAAGTATTGACATTTCATATTCTAGTTTTAATACGAATGTTTATGTTATGTTTAAACCTGTTCATATGAGGAATGCATTGGACTTAGTAAGTGACAGGTGGAGCCCGCTATAGCTCCTCGATGCATCGGTAGGTCTCATGAGACAAACTAGTGTCTTGGAATAAGGCCTTGACAAAATCTTATTTGTAGTCTTGTCACAAGGTCTTGACTATGTGGTTATGATAGTCTGGCATTATACATTCCATCATTATGAAAGTGGTTATTGATATTGCATGTGATTATTCGACTAGTAGAATATACATGTGAATAAGTAAATGGAATTATTTCATTTTATTTTTGCCATATTATGCTGAATTTAAAGTTTAAAAGGATTTTGTTTTAGATATACATTGCCTTAAATGTTCATGCTTATTTATGAAAGTTTCCGCTATATTGTTATCCTTACTGAGCATCTGAGCTCACCCCTTTCTATGTTTTATTTTTCCTAGGATGTGAAGAAGTATTTTATGACTAAACTATAGGGATAGTCAGAGGGGATATGAGTGTGGACTATGGAGACTATGTTTCTTTATTTTTCCTCTTTATGATGTAATGTAAGACTTATGAATGTATCTAGTGTTTCCAAGGCTATTAAACTAATCAGTCTTCTGAGACTTGATCTTTTGTGATCATGCCAATGTTATGTAATAATGCACCGACTCTGGGTAACTGGGGTTAGAGATTTACAGAAAAGGATATATTCAAATTTAATCTTTTTCTTGATGTATTTATAGTTAAATTAAATGAATGATTCTAAAATTGACTTTAATGATATTTTATAATAAATAATATTTTATTAAATGATTTAAAATTCATAAAAATATTATCTTCATACAATTTAATAAAATATGGTTTAAAATATCAACCATGACCAATTTATGAGTCAATTAAATTTATGGTAACATTCTCAACCCCTTAAAATTTAAATGATTGTTATTGTGGTTAAGGTTAAAAATGGTTAATGAAGGGGTTATTAAAAAATTTAAGGTTTAAAATGAAACCAAAACTTATATAAATTTTATTATATGATGATATTTAGAACCTATAATTTTTTTATTCTAATTCATGTCCATTGGAATCACTTTACTTGATAATGAATTTATTATATTTTAATCTTTCAAGAAATTCCAATTGTGTCCTCTTCTTCCCTTATAAAAGGACATCCATCCTTTCTCTTATTTACACCACTTTGAGCATTCTATATTGAAAAAAACATAAAAAATTCAGTTTTATACTTACCTAGTCATGTTATAGAGGTTTTGGTTTCCCAAAAATACTAACCCTAGGGTCCTTAAGAGGATATCTAAAGGAGTTCCTTCAAAGAAGAGGTAATCTCCTCGACCAATTAATTTCTTTTTAATTATTACTTAATCTTATATAAATATATTTTATTTATAATAAAATAATAAATTAATAATAATAAATATAAATAAATGTTATTATTATTATTAAAAAACCATTATCCACCATCTTTTCCTTTAAATGGGAAGTGAAAGTATCACTCGTGCATACGTACGACTTACTGTCTTCACTTAGTGATATAGTTCATTTTTCGTTGCTATATTTTATGGATGGGTAATATGATGGGTTTAATGTTTATATATGATATTTATTAAATAATTATACTAATTTAATGATAATATAATATCTATATTCTTACCTTCCAATCCATTAGAAAATGATAACGTCGCTCGTGCATACGTGTGGACTACAACCTCCACGAAGTGATGTGATTCATTTTTTATTTATGCTTTAAATGGATGGTAATAAGGATGAATTTGATGAATATATATTATGTATATGATATAATAATTATTATTTAAAGTTTAATTATTATTTACCTTTATTTCATCTAATCCATCGAAAAGTAAAAACAACATTCATGCGTACGTACGACCTACCATCTCTATAAACGGTGTAATTCATTTTTCTATATTTTATTTTATGAATGAATATATATATATATATATTGAATATATATGATATTTATATAATTATTAATATTATATATATTATGTAACCATGATCAAAGTACAAGGACTAAAACTACCAAACCAAAACATACATGAAAAATGAAGTAGTTATCACCAAGAACAATGATTTTAATAAAGAATTATTAATAAAAGAGTGATAAAAGGTTATAAGATAATAATATATGGTATGATATATATTATTATGGTTCTATAATATATTCATATTAAATATATATTTATTATACAGAAGGTTTTAACATGTACGAAGGAAGTCCGACCTGAGGTAAGAGTTTTATGTTACAATATTGTTGTTTATCAAGATTATTTATGATTAAGTTTTAAAAGATGAAATATTATGATATAAATCTCAATAAACCCATGAAATTTATTATACCATGGTTATTTATTAAAAATAAATGTTTTAATTTTATTTTACTCACTTTAATTACTCAAGACACCAAAAGAATTTTTGTAAGGAAAACTGACTTTATTTCTCTCTTCAATCAAAAAACTTTTTACTTCCATATCCATGTTTTCTAAAAAAATGTTTTCAAAAATGTTTTTAATATAATAATATGATTACTTGAAGTAATTTTTACCCATTATTTACTTTTTAAAAAATATTTTAAATATAATCTTCTTTTCATTTTCTAAACACGATACTTTTGGACTTTTTTTTACAAAAGTGTGAAAGGAATGTATTATTTTAACTTATACGACATGAATGAAATTTCACACTATCATGAACACTAAATTTTTTAAAGATTACTTTAAAAGTTTCCAAGTTCATTTTTAAAGAAAATGTTTTCCTTAATATTTGGTAAATTTTTATTTTTTAAATAAGTGATTTTAAAGGGAGAAAGGTATTTTCCTCAGGAAATGTTCTAAGTAATCTCTTAAATAAAATTTTCATTTATGATAAAATACTTTGATGATACTTATGATTTTATAGGGATATTATCCATGTATATAATCCTTATTACTTCTATGTATGGTTTACAATTATGATGAAAATATATTTATAAAACCTATTCTTTTTCCATGGGTTACACTATAATGAATTGATGAAATTTTTATGAAATCCATTTATTTTCCATGAATTATGATATGATGGAATGTTTATGAAACTCATTTATTTTCATGAGTTATGATATGATGCATGTTTTATGATATTTTTGAATATATATGTATAGTTTTCATTATGTGATAGGTGGGTCTAAAATTATATATCCCTATAATGTAATGGGTAAAGATAGATATCTGATGAGATAAACATGATTGGAATAGGGAGTGAACCTATTTCAATAAGAGACTCTTCCCACTATGATATTCTTGGGAGTTAACCTTGAATACTACAATGGTTTAGGGAGTGAACCCAATCCACTATGATAGTCTTGGAAGTGAGCCTTGATTAATAAGTAAATTATTTTTTATGATTTTGTGTATGCCAAATACTTATGTATTATGCCAATATTTTAATATCTTGACTCATATTACCTGATTACTTTGTGATTCATGTTTTATGAACTTCCATTTTATTCCATGATTCAAGATTATGATATATGATATGCATGGTATGATTTTCAAATGATATACTCATTTTCTCATACCCTTATTCTCATGTTATATTGATATCTCCCTTTTTTACCCTTACTAAGCATATGAGATGACCCTTTATTATGTTTCCTTTCCCTAAGTTATGAAGAAATGTATTATGTATGATATTTATAATAATAATTCTAGTTATGAAGAAATTAATGGGAGATAATGTAGTTCACTTATGAATTGATTATTTATTTATCCATGTTTTCAAATATATTAGGCCTATAAGATTATAGAGTGTATCTTTATGTTATGTAATGAATATTAATATAATAATATTTATTTTCTATGTATGAAAAGCATGGGTCATTATAGTTGGTATCAAAGAAAGGTTTAGTTACCTTTGGAAACTAGGATGAGAAAAATTTAGTGACAAATTTTGGGATAAGTCTAAGTGTTGAATTACATCCTAATGTTTTAGTAATAATCACGAATGAACTAGGTTAAATGTATGGTTTTATAGATTGAAAATAATATGTCTTGATTTATACATCCTATAAATTATTTTTCATGATTATGTAGTTTACCACTATGATTATTGTTTCTCATAATATTTTTTTTGGTTTTAGTCAATGGTTGGAACTCGAAGGAATCATGTTAATACTGAATGTTATGGAAAATGTAATGAATGTACTCCCGTGTAACCAAATTTTATGGGAGATAGAATAAAAAATCTCATTTCTATTCTTATGCTACTTTCTCAAGCTATGAACCATGCTAAGCTTCCAAAAGAGAAAATTTGGGAATAATGTTCTATTAAGTCCTTCATGAGGTAACAATTACTTTATTTTAGTGGGTCTTCTAATCCACTAGTTACTGAGTAATGGATCAGTACCAATAAAATGATATTTTCTATTCTCCAGTGTTCTAAACATGAAAAATTTAATTTTCTATTCATCATTTGGAAGGTGAAGAAAATCAATGGTGGAATCATATCAAGAATACAAGGAAATGGGAATAAATTAACTCCATGCGGTGGGATTAGTTTAAGATATTATTTTTGAAAGGTAATTTACTCATACTATTCATATAAAAATGGAGAGATAATTTCTTGAGCTAAAACAAAAGGATGATGAATTTTTTAGTACCTATGAGGAAAATCATACACGAATTGTGAGATATGCTTATGGTATTATCATCTAACTCAAAAGTAAGGTTGATAATTTTTTTAGTGGATTAAAACCAATTCTTTGAAGGGTGTTATTAATAAGAGAATTCAATAGATATATATAAATCGTTTGATGCGATATCAAGGTGGATATGGAGATTGGAGTTACCCATTAATCTAATGGCTTTGATAAGAAAAGATAGATGGAATTCAAATGGAATTCTAAAAACCATGGAGAGAAGAAGATGATATTTTCTTTATGCTCAAAGTGTGAAAGGAAACATGGTAGAAATTTTCTTAAGGGAACATGTAAATGTTTTATGTGTATAAATTAAGGTCATCGGAAAATTTAATTCCATAGTGATGGGAAGAATTTATCCAATGATAGAGGAAAAACACCACAAAATGAACCAATCACACTCTAGTGTTTCAAATGGAAGGATTATGAGAATTATGCTAACCAGTGCTAAAACTCGAAGGTTAATGATGAAGATCAATGTTAATAACCTCTTAAGATTAGAGACAAATGGAAATATCATGAAATAACTATTACCTATATATATTATGATAACTAAGTGGTAAAAGGTACACCTAACATCCACTATAGAACTATTAATTCATTATTTGATTCAGGATATACCCACTATTTTACATCTGAATAATATTCTAAGGGTATCAAAATACAGACTCAATAATTAAATGTTGAATTATCAGTAAAAAAAACTAATGGTATGATGATCACATCACAAATCTATGATTATCCTCCAATTTATTTTTTTAATAATATACTTCCTGTAAATATCATTATTATCCCTCTAGTTGAATTCGATGTTATTTTGGGCATGGATTTGATTTATTTACATAAATTTCACATCAATTACAGAGGAAGGGAAGTCACATTTGATATTTTGAACCATTATATGATCTTATATCAGTGTGATGATAAATATTAAATTTCAATGGAAATTTCATCCATTATATGGGTCTTAATTCATATTCAATAGGGTTATTTATCTTAGATGGATGGGTAGAAACCCAACATCGATGATATGCCTATTGTGAAGAAGTTTGTCGATGTATTTCTAGAAGAGTTTCCTAGTCTTCCATCAAATCATGAAATTGAGTTCTCAGTAGAACTCATACCTGGTTCTACACCTATTTCAAAGAATCTATATACAATATCCTTGATTAAGTTATAGAAATTGAAGAAGAAACTTAAATAGAATCTTGAAAAGGGATTTATTTTTCCAAGTTTTTCGCCTTGGGGTGCACCTAATATTTTTATTATGAATAAATATTGATAAATTAAACTCTTTATTGATTATTGGGAACTTAATAAGATCAAAATCAAGAATAAGTACCATCTTCCTCATATTTATGATTTTTTGATCAACTATAAAGAGATAAATACTTTATAATATTGATCTTTATTCTGGATATCATAAATTGAGGTTCAAGAAGGAGGATATAACCAAGAAAACATTATGTACAAGGTATGGACACTATGAATATATAGTGATTCCATTTGGTCTTACTAATCCCCCACTATCTTTATGGATTTAATGAATATAGTCTTTAGATATTATCTTAATTAGTTTGCGATTGTCTTTATAGATGATATTATTATATATTAAAATAGTAAATAAGATTATAAATATCACTTAAGGATTGTTTCAAAGATCCTAAGGAAGGAGAATCTATATGAAAAGTTTACAAAGTGTGAATTTTGGCTATAAAAAGTTTCATTTTTGGGTCATATAATCTCAAGTGATGGTATATCAGTGGATCCATCCAAGATGAAAGTTATTGAAAATTAACTGAGACCAAACACTATGAATAATATCCATAGTTTTCTTGGTTTTTCTAGATATTATTATCACTATTTGGAGAATTTTTCATAGCTATCTAATCCAATCACCATGTTAACTCGGAAGGGATCCAAGTTTCTTTAGATAGATGAATGAGAGGAAAATTTCAAGGGACTGAAGATAAGGTTAGTTAAAGAACCTATGTTACATTACCCTACACTAGAGAAGGGTTTTTAATCTATAATGATTCATCAAAGAAGGATCTAGGACATGTTCTCATGAAAAATGACATGGTTATAGATTAAGACTCATAACAATTGAAGGTTTATGAAAAAAATTACCCAACTCATGATTTAGAATTAACTAGGTATTTTTTTAATTAAATATATAGATGAATTATATTTATAGATAAATATTTGATATATATACTAATCATAAAAGTTTAAATTATATACTCACACAAAAATAATTAAATATGAATCCGAGAAGATAGTTGGAGTTGATTAAAGATTTTGACTGCTCAATACATTACCACCCTTGGAAAGTAAAAATAGTGGAATATTATTTGAGTTAAATGATATTTATAGATTATATATGATGAGGATCACAAAAGATATAACATTTTTGTATTTATAAAGGATACACCTTGAAATCTTGAAGTAAGGGGAGAAATATTATCTTGCTCAAATGAGTGTTCAAACATATATCCAAGTGAATTTTAAAGAGGCATAGATGGAAGATGTAGAGATATAAAATGAGGTGATAAATGTTCCTGAGTTCAACCATGATTTTAATGGAATGATAAGTTTTAAGAATCATGTATGTGTTATGTCCATACCATATTTGAAGAAGGAGATGTTGGATGAGGCTCCTAGTTCATCATTCTCTATTCATATTGGAAGCATGAAGATGTATAGAGATTTGAAAGAGTGTTTATAGTAGGATAATATGAAGAGAGATATTATATAGTTTTTATCTTGTTACTTGGTATTTCATCAAGTTAAGGCTGAGATATATAAGTCTAAGAGGATTTTACAACCGTTACCCATATGAGAATGGAAATGAGAAAACATCACCATGGATTTTGTTTCCAGACTGTCTAAAACATATAAAGGCCATAATGCTATTTTTGTCATAATTGAATTTCTTAAAAAGTCAATATACTAAATTATTATTATATAATATTTATATCTTGACCATATTTCCAGAATATACATTAAATAAGTGGAAGGTTTGAATGGAGCACCACATTTTATTATATCTAATCAGGATATGAGGTTTACCTCAAAGTTCTAGAGAAGTCTTCAGAAGGATTTGGATATAGAGTTGAGTTTCAGTACTGATTATCATCCCCAAATAGATGATTAGTCCAAGAGAACCATTAAAACCCTATAGGATATGTTTATATCTTATTCTATGTATTTCAAAGGGTGCTGGGATTAACTTTTTTCCTCCTTAATTATCTTATAATAATAACTTTCACTCGATCATTCAGATAACTCATTATGAATCCCTATATATAAATAAGTGTAAAAATATAATGTGGTATAATGAAGTTGGAGAAAGATATCTACTGGGACCTGATCTAGTTGAAGAAATTTCATATAAATTTATAACTATTTAGAAACACATATAGGCATCTTAGAGTTGACAAAAAAGTTATGTTGATAACTGTCAATGCAATCAGGAGTTCAAAGTTGGTGAGAAGGTGTTTCTATAAATTTATCCAAGGAATAAGGTTATGATATTTAGAAAAAAAGTGAAACATAATCCCTAGATATATTGGTACATTCTAGATTCATGATCAAGTTGGGATGATAACTTGTAGTTTGGCGATTCCACTGAACCTCTCTCAAGTTCATGATGTGTTCCATGTATCTTACCTGAGGAATTACATACCTGATACTTCACATATAATAAAATTAAAGGTTATACCATTTGATTATGATTTTTATTATGAATAATAACCAGTATAAATCTTTTATTATAGAGATAAAGTTCCATCAAACAATTCTACACACCTAGTTAAAGTTCTATGAAGGAATCATAAATTCAAAGAAGCTATTTGGGAACCCGATGATGTAATGAAACAAAGATATCCTCATTTTTTTATATCATAGTTATATATTTTTGATGGAAAAATCCATTTTAAGGGGGATAGAATGTAACACATTGAGATTTTATGATATATTTCTTTTCAAATAAATTTAATTTCTTCAATGGATTACGATACACACAAATAAACCATAATATAGCATACAATTTTAACCTAGCCATTAAATTGGTGGGTATAAATAGGAATAAATAAATTATAAAAAATTTATGTTTTACACATGTATGAAATAAATTTATTGGTTATCAATTGATCATAAATGAAAATAAAAATCATTTGTAAGTAAAATAGATGTTATTCTAAAAAAATATTTTATGCGCACAATGTGTTTTTTATATTGATAAATTAAATTGATAAATATTGATGAATGATTTTAAGGAAATATTTATAGCATATATTCAATCAAATGTTTTAACATTCATCTAATATTTTTTCTTAGCATGAGATAATAATATATATCTAGTTTTATGCATAAAAATGTATTTTTCTAAAAAATGTGTTTTGTCACGTTTTGCGAACTTATTTTAAAATGAATTCCTACCACTTATAGAGATTGAATCTTAAAAAATGGATTCCATATTTTTAATCATATGGATAAATTTTGGTAAATAGTTCCATTTTATTTTTGGTCAATATGAAGAGTAACCATAGTAAATTTTTGTTACCCCGGTAAGGGTAAAACAAGTAAAATAGGGTTAAATTTTTTGGATATGGCTTTAAAATTTATTTAAAACTTGAATTTATCCTGTTTTATGAGTGGAGTTAGAAAATTTAAATCCAATTATATAATATATGTTCACTTGGTACCATATTTCTTTGAATATTACCATTATATTAATTTAAGAAAATAATAAATACAAAATGTCACTCTCTCTACTTTAATATCTATAAACTTATTACATAAGGATAAAAAGAGGATAAGTTTGGTTTTAAATGTATATTTTAAATATAAATAAATTTTTATCATATTAATTTATTTATAATTTTTAGTATTTTAATAATTATCTTAAATATCTACATAACTCCGACACAATATTTATTAAATTAATAGAAAAATAAAACAATTATTCTAAAAATATTAAAAATAATAAAATTTACATGATTTATTGTGTTAAATTAATTTTTTAGATATATATTACATATTAGGGATTTTTTAAATGGTTATATACTAATTACATATTTTTATTGGTGTCTTTAATGTCAAATTAAATGAATAGTTCCAAAATTGACATTAATGATATTTTATAATAAATAATATTTTATTAAAAGATTTAAAATTCAAAAAAAATTTATATTCAGGAAAGTGAATTTAATATGGTTGAAAATATCAACCATGGTCCATTTATGAGTCACTTATCCATTTATAGTAACAATATTAACCCCTTAATATTGAAATAGTTGTTACCATAATTAAGGTAAAAAATGGTTAATGAAGGGGTTAATAAAAAAGATAAGGTTTAAAATAGAACAAAAACCTATATAAATTTCATTTTATGATGTTATTTATACCATATCATATTTTTATTCTAATTTATGGCCATTTTGAATCATTTTTCTTAAGAATGAATTTATTATATTTTAATATTTTAAGAAATTCCAAGCATGTCCTCTCCCTTCCTTATAAAAGGACTCCCCTCCATTCTCTTCTTTACACCAATTTGAGACTTATATCTCAAAAAAACCCTTAAAAATTCACTTATAAACTTCCATAGACATGTTATAGAGGTTTTTTTCTCCCAAAAAGACCAACCCTAGGGTCCTTTTGAGGAGATCTAAAGGAGTTCCTTCAAAGAATATGTAATCGCCTTAACTGATCACTTTATTTTTACTTATTATTTTATCTCCTATAAATATATGGTATTTATCATAAAATAATAAATTAAGTATAATAAATATAATTAAATTTTATTACAATTATATAACCACCATTATTCACCCTCTTTCCCATAAAATGTGAAGTGAGAGTATCGCTCGTATGTAAGTACGACTTACCATCTCCACGTAGCGATACAACTCATTTTTCATCACCATATTTTATGGATGAGTATTATTATGGGTTTAATATTTATATATAAAATATATGAAATAAATATTTTTATTTAATGGTAATATCATATCTAACTTCTTACCTTCAAATCCATTGGAAAATGATAACATTGCTCGTGCGTACGTGTGGACTACCACATCCACGAAGTGATGTGATTCATTTTTCATTTCTGATTTACATAGATGCTAATAAGGATGGATTTGATGAATATATATGATTTATATAATATAATATTGAATCCATAAATGTGATTTATTATTTAAATTTCTTTTATTCTATCCTTCAAAAAGTAAAAACAATGTTCATGCGCACGTACAACCTACAGTCTCCATAAATGACACAATTCATCTTTCTATCTCTAATTTTATAGATGAATATATATATATATATATATATATATTAAATTTACATGATATTTATATAATTATTAAAATTTATAATATTATTTAACCATGATTAATATAAAAGGACCAAAACTACCAAACCAAAATATACATGAAAAACGAAGCAGTTATCATCAATAAAAATGATTTTAATAAATAACTATTAATAAAAAGGTGATAAATGGTTTTAAGTAAATAATATATGGTATGATATATATGAGTATGGTTATTTAATATATATATATATATATATAATAAATATATATATAATAAATATATATTTATTATATTGGTGTTTCAAATACATATGAAGGAAGTTGGACCTGAGGTAAGGGTTTTATGTTACAATATCATTATTTATCAGAATTATTTATGATTAAGTTTCCAATGATTAAAAATTATTATATAACCATATAAAAATTCATTATTTTAATTATCATATGATCATTTATTTAGAATACATTTTTTCATTTCATTTTACTCACTTTAAGTACTCAAGATACTAAAAGATTTTTTTAAAGAAAATTACTTTATTTCTCTCTTTGCTCGAAGAACCATTTTCTTCCATATCTATGTTTTCTAAAAAATGTTTTCAAAAATGTTTTTAATATTATAATATTATTTTTAAATTTATTTTACCCATTATTTAATTTTTTATTTTTTTTAAAAGTAATCTTCTTTTGTTTTCTATATGATGTGATTTTTGAATTTTTTTTCAAAAGCGTGAAAGGAATGTTTTCTTTTAACTTATACGACATTAATAAAATTTACCACTCTCATGAACACTTAATGATTAAAATATTTATTTAAAAATTTTCCATGTTTATTTTTAATTAAAATATTTTATTTATTTTTGGAACATTTTTATATTTTAAATAAGTGATTTCAAAGGGAAAAGGGTATTTTCTCAGGAAATGTTCCAAGTATTATATTAAAGAAATTATTTATTTATGATAAAATACATTGATGATACTTATGATTTTATGATGATATGATCCAAGGATTCCATCCTTATTCTTCATATAGATGGTTTATTATTATGATGATAATATGTTTATGAAACGTGTTCCTTTTCCATGGGTTACTCTATGATGAATTGATGAAATTTTTATGAAAATTATCTCTTTTACATGGGTTATGCTATGATGAAATGTTTATGAAAAACATTTATTTTCATGGTTTATGATATGATGAATGTTTTATGATCTTGTGGAACACATATGTATGTTTTTTATTATGTGATGAGTGGTCCTAGAATTATATAGCTCTCCAATGCATTGGGTAAAGATTGATATATCATGAGATAAACAAGAATGGAATGGAGAGTAAACCTAGTTCAGTAACGGAATCTGTCCACTATGATAGTATTAGGAGTAAAACTTAAATACAATGATAGTTTTGGGATTAAACCTAATCCACTATTATTGTCTTGGTAGTGAGCCTTGAATTTTAAGGAAATGTTTTTATATTCTTATGAGTATGACATAAACTTTTGTCCTATGAAAATATTAAAATATCATGAATCATGTTATTTTATTACCTTATGATTAATTTCTTGCCAAGATTTATTCCATAATTCAATAATATGATATACGATATAAAGGGTATGCTTTTAAAATGTTATGCTCATATTCTCATATCCCTATGCTCATGTTATGTTATATCTCCCTTATTTACCCTTACTAAGCATCTAAGCTCACCCTTTCTTATGTTTCCTTTATATAGGTTATAAATAAAGGTATTAGGTATGATATGTATAAGAAGGGTTCTAGTTATGAATAACTTATCAGAAGATGATGTAGTTCGCTTATGAATGAGTTGTTTATGTATCAAAGTTTCTAAAGATACTTAAACTATACTATTCTGGTGTGGATTATGATATTATGAAATGAATATTCATCTAATAAGATGAAATATATATGTATGAAAAGTATGGGTCATTATTGAGGTAATATATTAAGGGTATAGTCTAGGTAAATCATTGTGAGTTACATCTAGAACTTCTTATTGAGGGAACCCAAACAAAATATTTTATCTATAGTACATCTAGAATTTTTCCAGAGAACCATAATTTATTATTTAAAAAATTAACAAGATGTAAAATAACCCAAAATAAAAGTCACTGATCAATAAGGGTGGAAACGGAAGAAAGGATATGTATAGAGAAGAAGGTAATGAATAGGGAGAGTAGAGGAAGGAAAAGATCAAAGAAGGAAAAGAAGGATAACACTCGGAATAGGTTCCTTTAGATTACTATCTAGATTCAAGATAATAAACCCTAATTATTATAGATTATGGGTCATCAATATTAAAAATAATAGGATTTAATATACATAAATCCCTATTAGATAAATCACTAAAAAAATTCATACCAAGATAAGACGTTTCCAAATAAAATTTTAAACAATGACTTCTAAAATAAGAACTGACTCAATTAAAATGAACCTTCTTAATGGAGAAGGATAAGATGATAATATTTTAGCTTAAAAGTAAGATTAAAATAATAAAGGAGGGTTTCACTATACCACTCCACCTAAAGTGTGGGTAGGTGTTGACAACTCGAGGTAAAAGCACTCAAATCCTAAGAGATATTAGTTTGAGAGAATCCCTAAAATTTTAACCTTCTACAAACTATTAGGAATTTTCTAGGAGTATAATATAAATAATAATAAAAATAATAAAATTACAATAATCATTATTCAACTTAATTAATTCTTTATTAGATACATATATCAAAGAAAAAATAATAACTCATAAATTAAATCAATTGCATCCAAAACTTAAATCATACCCAACCATAAGTAAGTCCAAACATAAAATAAAACTCCAAAAAATTAAATCACAACCACTTAAATGAAGTTATAATATAACTTTACAAACTATTTAAAAATCCCATATCTCAGTTTCTGAAATCTTAAAATTTCACTTAGAAATAATTTTAAATTTTTAAAAAATTACTTATTAAAACTATTTACCCACTTTTAAAAACTAAATTCATTTTAATTAATCTTAGGAAATATCTTATCAAATATAAAAGCTTCACATTTTACTTATAAAAATTTATTTCCATTATGAAGCCCTTTTATAATTTTAAAACCCTAATTACTTTATTTTTAAAACCATCATTGTCATTTTCAAATATCAAATCCACTTCACCATATTTTGAAAAGTTTATTTATTAATTTTAAAACTCACCATCACTATTTAAAAATCCACACTCTCCTTGAAAATATCATTAAAATTAATGAAAATAGTTTAACACACTACACAATATAAATATTACTCAAGAGGGACTATTGTCCATGCATGAACCATCTACATAGTTCGGTGGAACATGAGTCATTCATGAAATTTTCATTGAGAGTTATATCGATCCATGTACTTGAGATTCACATGGTTTTCTAGACCATACAAACTCATCATGTACCACCAGTTTAACTCTCATTTTTATCTTCTAAAAATTAAGAATCCTTTAAATAATTCATATTTCTTTAATTATTTTTTTAAAACCATCAATACAGAACAAACCATACCATAAAATAATATTGAGAGCTCAAAATTCAAGAATCACAACCTGACATCCAATGGTAACTAGAGGTTCTAAGTGAGAAAGGGATAACTAGACTCTCCCCTCTCCTAAATATCAAGTTCAGATAGTCTTATCTCTACTTTTCAATTACCCCACAAATAAAAAAGGGCACTATAATACCATTTTATCATGAATTTATCTGGGACACACTTGAACCAGGCACCCAATCTGACCCATGGAAAGGCCCGAGGAGTGTTCCCAATACCCATGGGCCAGAAAAATGCACTAATGGAATCAATGTGAACACAATGAGAATGATTTTAACAAATAAATAAAATTAAACACAAATATTTCCCTTATAAGTCTAGTATGATTATTTCATATATCAGACATGCACCAAAAGAAAAGAAATTTGATAAATAAGAAGAACCAAACAAGGAATAATAAATAAGCAAACAATCAAATCAGAATCAATACAAAAAATAAAATAAGTAAATAAAGAAATATAATAATGGTTAGCTTTTTAGATACAAAAGTTATGTTAAGAGAAACATAAATATATAAATTGACCTATGTGCAAATGCATGAGTCACCAACCAACCTTAATGCCACAGACACTCTACAATAAATTAAAGGCTAATCAATAACCTAAAATGTATATTAAAAGGATCACAAATCCTAGTAGGTATGACATAACCATTAACCATGCATAACCTTTAAATAAAATATTCATTTCATGCTAGTTGGAAAATAAATTTACAAAAATAGTTTTGTTTTCATTTTTTTATTAAAAACCAATCATATATTGATTCCATTCTAAGCATTATCATTTAGTAAACTTGAATGATATATTTTTTTAATTATAATGATCCTTTGAAACTTTTAATGAATAAGAAATAGAGTGAAAACTTTGATATGTAAAATAATTTATAAAGATAAACTTTAAAAATGCACATGTTGAGTGAAAACTGAGAAATATGACTAGAGTCTTTAACCCTTTTTATTTTAAATAAAGAAAACCATGTTTATAAATTTAAAATAGAAATAAAAGAAAAAATGGAAAATTATATAAATAATAAAAACATTTGTAATAAAGGAAAATATAAAGTAACCACAAACCAAATAAAAAATATAATGAATATAATCATTATGTCATAACCAATTACCAATGATCATGGGAATACCTAGGATCTTAGGGTAATATCTAGAAAAATACTAGAAAATATTAATCCAAATGGTGTGTTTGATGAAATCCAATCACCCTAACACTCAATATCACCTTACCTTGCCTAACTAAGGGGAAAATATCAAAGTAGAGTGTATCTCTATACTAAGGTCCACTAGCTAGAGTGTAATCATAAACTAGTGCAATATGTACTATCATAAATTTTAGTATCTACTCTTAGTTCCCCATGATATATACAATATAGGTGATCTAATTAAATAGTAAGAAACAATGGAAAATAACCCCTTATTCATCAATAATATAAATATAAAAAACTTTTCATATACTAAAGAAAATTTTATTATTTTAAAACAAATAAGGAAAGGGAAAAATCCCAAGGGTGTAATTTCACTAAAAATTCTCTTTAAAAGGTGTCAATAAAGCTTTATAATGATTATTTAAAATTATATGTTATAAAATAAACTTTAATACCAAGTACCAAAAAATTTAAGGTATTTAAAACATTATAAATTTTTTAAAACACCCCTTTTAAGAACCAAACACTCCATTAAACTTCAAGTAAACCTTTTTTTTAAAAAATTGGGTTGTATATAAAAACACCTCTAAAGGTTTCAAAATCCTTTTATAAAGACATTTAGGAAAATTATCAAACACCTAGGGTATATGGTAAAATAATAACAGATTTAGACTATATGTTTAAACTAAAAAAATTATTTGTACCCAACAGAAACCAAGTGAAGTATTATTTTTCTTCTTAATAACCCATAAAACACATTTAGTACTATAAATTTATATCCAAAACACGAATTTAAAAAATTAATAATTCATGGTTCTAGAATTTAAAGGCTAATAAATAAAGAAACATACCTTAATTCATCTCTTTCATAAATAAAGGGGATGATCCACCATAAGAAGGAAAGGATGACACCTGAATAGACAAACAAAACCCTAAAATCAAGAAAAAACCAATTTAAACTTGGTTCAAGGACCTCCCTAGGATTCCATGACCTTGAAAAGACAAGAATAAGAGGAAACAAGAAGTAAAATATGATAGTAATAGGTACATTGGGGATTAACTTAAATAATCATCCATAAAACTCTAATATTTCCCATGAAATCACCATAGGATGGAGGATAAATTAAGGGGATCCACTATTGGGGTGGATCCACGTGAAATATAAGAAAAGAGAACCCAAAGGGTTTTATTTTGAAGTAGGGTAAATATATAATTTTGAAAAATTAAGAGTCTTCATGGGGTTCATTATTGAATGAAGTCCTATTCCATGGGTGAATGCTTTTAAAACCTAAGTGTTCATAGTGTGATGGCTTACACCACAACATGAATGTATATAGTCCGAAACTGTAGTTCCTAGAAAAAAATCCACCCATGGTGTGAATCCCCCATTTCATGGTATGAACTACAACAACATATTCTATAGATTTCTCAATACCCATGGAACTCCTAAACAACCTAGAAAATATTAAAATAAAAATAAAATCCAAATAAATAAATAAAATAATCATTGCGGTAAGGCTAGGTTGTTAAATAGAAATTCATGCTAAGTTTACTAGAAGATAACTAGGTCAAATAAATTGAGAATATGAGTTTCTCAAAAAGGAAAAGTTGTATAACAATTTTGAAGGGTAAATTTATACTTTAGAAGAGTAAGTGACTTTGTAACAGTTATTTCATAAGAGTAACTCAAAGTATAAATGTTTTGATAACGTAAAGATTTTATGGAATGTTAGGATTCAGCTTTAAAAATATAAGATATCTACCATGTATGATTAGTTTTCATAAGATATAAGGTTTCATATATTGGTCTTAATTTATATGATACCTGATTTTTTAAGATTTTAAGTTTCATAAGATAAAAAACATCATAAGATTATATTGATATTTCATAATATACCAATCACATATGATAGTTGAATTCATAATATATCATCTACTTCATATGATGTCTACCTCGTAAGATATGTAATTTTATAATGGAATTAAAATGGATTTTTCAGAATGATTTTTTAAAGAAATAAATATTATATGTGACTATGCTTATATTTTTCTTTTAAAGTTGGAAATATCCATATAATTTACCGATTATTCTAGAAATGGCCAAGGATGGAATAAGAGTAACATATAAGAGATTCTAACCCCTAAATAAGGAACACCCACAATTGTGTCATGTATGAATGCATGTATACATGGAGGTTTCATTAAATAAATTTCACTGGACAATTGGAATGAGATGAAAGTTTCAATAATTTTAGAGATATTTATAAAAGGTTAAAGTTGAGTCTTAAAGAGAGTAAAAGTAAAGTCCAAGATTTCAATGATTATTGAATAACAAGGATTATAAAAATTTAAATTTTCATATTCATATGGTGAAGAGAATATAAAACATGTGAAAAATAAGAAAGATAGGTTGGAGATCAACCATGTGTGCCTAGAATACATTATATAATATGAAATATAAGATAAAATATGGTGATAATATACTAAAACTCATTTAATACATTTTAATTCAAAGAAAGAGAGGGACCCAACACTATATACAGAGGAATATTCTTGTTTCCTTAAGAATATGAAGAATAATAAGAATAAGAATAGAAGAGTTTATAGATTTTCCTATGGTTAATCATACTCAGAATAAAGATGTTTGAGAGATTCATCCTAAATTTTCCATATATTTTGGAAGTCTAAAGAAGTTTTAGGCTGCTAGTTTGATTGATTAAATTATGGAAGAAGATAAAATCTTTATTTTCTAGGAGGGAATCAATACAATTCCAATGATATTTCTTCAAAGAGGTGCAATCCCATTTTCTTGTACAAAATAATAACTAGTTGGTGCTTGCTTTATACCTAGTTTTTTCTAGGATAATGAGTCCAATTCCATACAATTTTTTGTGCTTCTTTTTATATTAAGAAGGAATCTATGTGAGAGTGAAATAATAACCATTATACATGAGAGATGTAGTCATCCTAAATGGAGGTGAACCATATTGAAAAACTTTGGCATTATTATTATGTTTCTTTCCTATTTATATCTTCATGCATACTAACCAAATGTTAGATAAAGAAATAGAGATATTCATTCATTGAATTAGAGAATAAGTGATAAGGGATAACTGCTAAATTGGTTTAAAATAATACCAACACTAATTCACCCCATCTCAGTGCTAAATACATCCCTTTTTTATCTAGGTATTGAAAATCGTATTTTATGATATAACTATATCATATGATGTGGTTCAAATCATATAATTATATCATGTTTTCAATATATAAACCACAACACATTATAAATCCTTCAAATACAAATAATCACGACTTATGAGAGGCTCAATATCATAAAAACAATATGGGTATCTATTTTAAGCTATGTGGACTAGTGATATCACCTATTCTAATTCACAATCATACACTAGGATATAGAATAAATTCTTACGATATATTAAAACCAAAAGACTTATAATATTCTATAATCCATGATACCTTATATCATATGGTGGAATCCCATCATAGTTTAAAAACCATATTGAAACTTATGTTAATGAATATGGTATACAATATAATTTATTTTAACATGATTTTATGAATAAATTCAAATGTGGAATTGATTTTATGCCACTATAGGTTTTCTTAAGATTGAATTATACTTATTTGAGTGGTGAAAGACATAAGAAATCATAAACCAATATCATCCATGCTTTGAAATCAAAACTATGAATAATGTAAAATGAAGGGTCATGAACTACCCCCATTAAAACCCCTCCTAGGTTAGTAGTGTAGATGAGAGTGACCCCAAATATACCATGCAATAGTCCATTAATTAGAGACTATAAATGATGGTATTTATCAAAATTATGGGAGGAATTACCTTATAAATTACTAAGAAAATATAAACAATAAAAAAATCAAATCCATAAATATATAAATATAAGATGTTACATTACCCAATCCCATCTATATCTATGTGAAATAAAATAAAAAACAACCAAATATGGTTCAATACTGAGCTCTTAAAGCTCCAATATAGCCACCCAAATACTAGAACCCCCATTTTCCCATGAACTATCCTGCAAAACAACTCAAGAAACAGTATAGAGGGGTGAGAAATTAGGAGCACTTAGGAGCACTTAGTAGGATCATATTTCAAAATCAAATCAACATCCATTTGAAATAAATGTGCCAGGATAAATATGTGTGAGAAAAAATAAGAAATAAAATCTAAAAATAAGGATAATTATAGTCAAACAAACATAAAGGAGATGCATCATATCTCAACAATATCTAATATCGAGGGTGATGTCCTACATATCATAAGAAAACATAATCAAGTGAGAGGTATCCCACATATTTAATTACCAAAACCTCTATCAATTACCGTATTTCCTATAAACTCCCCATTTAAGATAAAATATCACAACCATAAATCAACTATGGAAATATTTAAAATAATATCATTAGGAAAAAAGGCTATAAAAATCACTTCTACTCTTACCTATTCACCAGATCCTTTCCAAATCAAACCTATAGTGAGACGGTAGGAGAAACTCTTTCACAATGACTAGGAAGTATAAATGAACAACAATTACAAACACATCATCCCACATTTACAATAATCCATCATGTCAACATAACCATTTCCCATCATCATATCCATAACTATGCCATCATCTTCACATCATCTGTCCACATTAATCATGACTTGATCCCATCACAACCCATTTCTAAGTAGAACCAAATCATTTGATCCAAGAAACCTATCATATCCAATATAAATCTACACACATCAAAATAATCATAATAATGAGTAAGAAATAATTAATAATAGATCAATAATCAACTAAAATAGTATACATCACTATATCAATTGATATTACAAATAATGTAACACCATTACCATTAAGGAAGTTCTCTTCTTAACCATCACACAATCTGTTCATGCATTATAGTTCATCTTACTTCCATTAAATAATATCAAGGAATATACCATTAATTTATAATTACAACACAAACCATTAACACAATCATTTATCATATTTATTTCTCAATCTCAACCTCAGATAATTATTCTAATTAGTTAATCTAGCACCTTTCATTCATTATTTAACATATCACTATATTCCCAATCTTATTTTAGATTACCTTTTCATTAATTAATTTATAAATGATATATAATTATGAAATTAAATCATTTAATACTATAATTTTAAGTTAATTTAGTCGATTAAATCATTATTTCACATCTCCAGATGACTATGATTTACTCCAAAACCCAACCTTACTAGCCCAACAACAACCCCAGTCCACAATGGAAGCTAAAAAACTCACCAGGTCCACATAACCCATAGAGTACTAAGAAAAAAACCCTACTCAAGTTATACCATTAATTCTAGCAACTCTCGGCACTTAAACTCACATAAAAACACACCTACACACCTGTATTTCATATGCTAGTAGCTCACTTAACTCACCTAAAATAATAGCACCATATAGAAAAGAAAAACTATACCGCCTCTCCTAAGGACCCTTAAACCATCACTATACAACCTAAGGTTTAAAGAATCCTTCTAATGTAAGGTAAGACACAAAAAACAAAAACCTACCTAAAATGGATTTCCAACAATCCTCATTTCACTTAGAGGTTACAACCAACCCAAGTTAACCAACCAAAACTGAAAGGAAATGTATCAGATACAAATAAGTCTAGCCCAAGACCCTACACCAGGAAACATCTACCAAGTTACAATAATACAGACAAACCCAGTAATACCTCAACACTATAAGCATTGAATATTATAATTGAATTCTCATTTGGTATAAATTTTAGTTTACCCTTATTCATAATTTTCATTTCCAAGTATCTTTTGGTTATGTTAACATCCATTATAGATTTATATTCTCATTCTATTCTCTATTTATTATATATATATATTACATCCCAATTTATCGATATATATGCATCAACATACTTAATATAAATTATCACATCAATATATCAATACTGGAGTAAAAAGGAAGTGACCCATCATGGTCACCATACCATGTCCAATTCATAATCCATTTAATGTCTCCTATAAAATAGATTATATATAAGTAACATATAACAAAATGACAATAAAATACCTATGTATAAATTTAATCAAGAAAGAAAGGTATTAAATAAACAATTCAAAAATGATCTCAATAATCACATAATAAGGAAACATACAACAACCCCTTCCCTTGGGACAAATTGACAACACCAAGTCCGAGAGAATGGAGTATTAATGGAATTAAGTAAATCATAAATAAACCCATTCCCTCAGAATAAAGGGCCAAAGTGAAGAGTATGATAGTAAAATCATAAGTTAAATCACCACCCAATCCTTAGAAAAAACCATATCCACCAATCATGAGGGGAGGTATAGACTTACCATGTCCGAAGTCAGTTATAGTGTGTGTTTATCATCAGTGGTTGAAGTGGTACAATCATTAAATTCTTATAGGATTTAATGGGAGGGTTTAAATCAAGAGAATTATAGAAGCTCCAAGTATTCATGCAAAGGGGATAATAATTGAAGGGTTACAAATTAGAAAAGGTTTACTTAGAGGTTCCACAATATATCAAGTAATAAATAATTTCAAAAGATAAAATGAAGCTTAAAAATACCCTACCTCAAGGAAGAAAAACAATTAAAAACCAAAAAACTAAAGATGATCACCAATGAATCAACAAAAATATTATTTGAATATTAGATTGAAGAATAATACAAACCAAGAATTAAAGGATTATGATCCTTATAAGGATAAAAGAACTCTAGGACGTACTTTGGAATTATCTGAGGCTTAACAGGGAAGAAAAAGGTCGAACCAAGAATACAAGTTGATCCTCTATTTATAGAGGAACTCGATTGACCTCCACTATAGTGCAGAGACACTCAAAATGGCCATAATGGAACTAGAAAAAGAGAGATATGAAATACCATATGTTTAAAAGTATATCTTTCCCCCTTTATTAGTTATTGAATCACTGATTTAATATAGGCTTTACCACCACCACAACCACCTCCATGATGTGGAAAAATTATCCTTTCCATTTCAGGTCCTCCATGACATAGAACACATCATTGGACATCCTCATTTTTTCTCTAAGATCACACTGCATGACCTCCTTCAACACAAGGATACCATTCCCAACAAAATAGTGTGTTGGCCATCCCTGTTTCCCTTCAGGAAACACTCTAAACATAATATGCCGCCTCGCCCTCTAAAAAATCTCACCCTAAAAGTTTTGTTTGATTTTTTCATATTGGGAAACTCTCCAAACATTTCCATACACCATGCCTTATAACATAGATATCACCTAGTAATTTCAGACCTCGACTACACCAAGTACTAAAACAGCTCACAAAAACATCCCATAGGATGAAAACACACTGAACTATCACCTGAACCACACTTACCTCCACAACAAGGTGAACCTATAGATGGAAAAAAAATTCAACTACCACCTTCATAACTCCTCAAATATCCCTATTTTTACCTTTAAGTCTCTAAATACACAAATTAAGGGATCCAGAAAAATTAGGTGCTTACATAAGATACCTCTCAAACAATTTTAATCCCTAACAATTAAAACAAAACCCAACAAATGAAATCAATCCCAAAATAAGGGAATAGGGAAACCCAATACTTCATATTAGATTCCACTTAAATGATTCATGACTAGAGAATATAATCAAAACTTGAAATAAGAAAATCCCCAAACTTAATAGTTATGGGGATATATATCACAAATAGGAGAGACACACTATGAAAATAGCCTCATAAAATGGTTTAATACCCAAACCATAAATAATTACCCACTGAATACGAGAAATCATGATCAACCTCGTGGAAATCATACCGGTGATTCCCACAACATTAAAACAAAAATAAACCAACTTTCCTAATACAGGACCCCTTGAGCTACTCAACCCCAGGGATTAAATCCATGATCAAACTGTAGAAGATTTCCTCACTCTCTTATTATGTAGAGATCGATACCCAAAACTCAGAACATTTATCTTGACTCCCCTAGAAACCCAAGATGACTCTTTACTGAAACCTTCTCTCATAGAAAGGCCTCTCTGCATAGTCTCTACATAATCCTTCACTTATTCACAAGACGTTAGTTGAATGGTCATGATAGATCACGGAATATCAAGCCTTAAGGAGAACTTAAAATTTCACAATCTATCAGTTTCACTATCTAGGATGTGTGGAAACTAACCAATAATACCCATAAATGATTCTAAAATCTACACACACTAACCAAACCTATTGTAACTCCTTAATATTATTTATAAGAATATCCATTTCTATATAGGAAATAAGATCTTTCTTGAACATTATAAGAGACTCTACCCAAGGCATCACATCCAAGTTTCCACACATTATCTTACACCATTATCAAGACACCTTTAAAAACAAAACAACTTCTAGAGATATTAAAAACCAATCTAAAGTCTTCACTAGGTTAAAACTAACTTCAATATCTTCCAACCATCCCTTAACCTCCTAATTAGATGTTCCACTAAGGAAATTTGGTACTTCTGTAACGTCCCGGACCCGGGTGCCACGCAACGGGTGCCCCAAACCCGGTTTTCCATGTGACCTCAAGCACATTTCCCCAAATGCTAGAGGCTGCTGACTAGCAGTGAGGGCCCAGGTCTGATAGTGGGGAAACTATTCCCTTATTTGTCAAAGTGTAGCGCAGCGGAATACGAAATAAAACATACAACGAACAACGGAAGCAATAAAACATACAAAACTGAAATAAACAACTGCAGTGGATACAAACAATAGTATATAAATAATGATTCTACATGTCTCAAGTTATAAGAAAATAGCCAAAACATGTTATATATCAATACAGTACAACAAAAGCAGAGTATAGCGAAACAAAGAAAAACAGCCGGCAACAGCATCGCGAGCCTAGGCTCGATCCCATGCCCTCCTACTCCTCAGCAGCAATCATGTACCTTTATAGGGAATCTTTCCCCTATCCACACCCGCAGCAATGTAATCTATTTGGGCCGAAAAGCGTGACCCAAACAGGGTGTGAGAAATATCTCTTAGTAGGCACCCACCAAAGGCCCGTGACCAACTATGTGTAAACATGCAACAAGTGTGTAGTAATAAAATTCAATAAACCAAGCAGTACTCAAAAGTAACTAACTTACCAGTTATATTGTCATTTAATTATTTATTTAATCCATTTAATTTAGTATCATTCTATGCTCAATAGCACCAAGCCCTCAGGCCAACCAGTATCTTACCCTTAGGCTAATATAGTGAACCACGCCCTCAGGATAAACAAAATCCAACCCGCAGGTATTGCCCTCAGGCATAAAAGAAATTTCCCTTAGGCATAGGAAGTGTCGCCCTCAGGCACATAAGTCAATCCCTCAGGCATGAAAGGTTTCCCTCAGGTGAAATAACTATAGCCCTTGGGCTAAATAGTACAGTGCCCTCAGGCTAATCACAACAACGCCCTCAGGCTAAACAGGTAACCGGGCCATGCCCAACATGTCAAAACGCAGTAATCAAGAAATTCCTCTCAAGGAAATACTAAAATTACTACATTAAAGGCATACCCTTGGGTACCCTGGCCAAACGGCTAACATTTGAACACACCCCCGGGGTGGTTCCAGATCAAAGCAACGATCCCAACTAGAATTTTATTATAACAATTTAATCACCTATGAAATTCTAGGCATTAAATATAGAAACGGCCTCAGCCACACGACACCCCAACATGGGTTCGTGGCACAAAAATGCACAAAACACACAATAGTTGGAAAACTAAACACCAACCCACCTACCTTATACGCCAATGAGCGTTATACACGATCGTCGGTTCCCAAAACGCCCAAGAACGGCGTAGATATGATGAAGAAGACAAACTGTTAAAACCCAAATAACTCATGTTAGGAGAAGAATTGGTAATAAGAAGCCAAGGAGATGGAAGCCCTTACCTGTGCGGTTCCAACAAGATCGTCCAAGGCGGAATCAGATTCCAGACGAACCCCTGACGAATCTTCAAAGGTTCGGCCTCCTCCTTTGGCTCCAAAATGGCTCAAATGCCTCCTCTGCCAAATGAGGAGGATACTACCTATTTTAAGCTGAAAAAAAAGTACACGACGTGCAATTCCAAGTAAACGGAGTGTACTCCTTTCATTAAACTGTTCCTCTGGCGGCACCACCACACTGTTCATCCATCGACTTGATTACATGGAATGTACTCCTGAGTACACGGCGTGTACTGCCACCCAGCTGGCGGCTGCTCCACCGCCTTACTATTTTGGTCTGCCGACTGACTACACGGCGTGTAAAGGACCACTACATGGCATGTAGTCGGTTCCTACACCCTTTGTCTCCGACATGACTACACGCCCCGTGTACTCATCCCTACACGGCCAGAACTACACGGCGTGTGGAAAAAGTACATGACGTGTAGTTCCAAAATTTAGGATTTTTCCCCATTTTCCATATTTTATTAAAAACACTTAAGGAAAAGAGAAAATAAGAAGCCTGTACCTCAAAGACAAGAACTAGGTTCTTATAAACTTCCCCCCTTATAGCAATTCGTCCCTGAATTTCCCTTCCAAGGGTGGAGAAGATATAACCGTGAACAAATCTGGCCACTGAGCACGTACGTCGGCCTCCCGATCCTAGGTCTCGTCCTACACCTGGCCATGCTACCATAGCACCCGTACAAGAGGAACTGACTGGCCTCGGAGAACCTTCGTGCTCCTGTCAATGATACGGATCAAATGCTTCTCAAAGGACGCATCTGCCTCCAGCTCAACCTCCTCGGGATGAAAGATGTGAGATGGGTCTGAATGATAGCGAAACAACTGAGATACATGGAAGATGTCGTGCATGGCTCGGTACCGCTGTGTTAACCACAACCGATAAGCAACCAGCCCACCTCTCTCCAGAATCTCAAATGGTCCCACATACCGCGGTGAAAGTTTACCCTATCTCCTGATCCGCTTGTGTCCTATCCTCGGTGAAACACACAAGAAAACCTGATCCCCGACCATGAACTCCAAAGGTCATCTGCAGCGATCAACATATGACTTCTGAAAATACTCTGCGGTAGCCATCCGCTTCTGAATCAACTGGACCTGCTTAGACGTCTCCTGCATGAGACGTGGTCCCAGTAAAGCTGCCTCACCTGCCTCTATCCAGCACAAAGGTGAATGGCATGGCCTACCATATAGAGCCTCGTATGGTGCCATCTAAATAGTCGCCGGAAAGCTATTGTTATAGGAAAACTCGACTAAGGGTATATGCTTCTCCCAAGATCCCCCAAAGTCTAGGACTCATGCACACAATATGTCCTCTAGCACCTGTATCATACGCTCTAACTAGCCATCGGTCTGAGCGTGGTAGGCTGTGATCAGAAGCACCAGTGTACCCAATGCCCTCTGAAAACTCTTCCAGAAACGAGACATAAAGAGGGCGTCCTTATCAGAAATGATAAAACAAGGGACCCCATGAAGATGTACGATCTCTCGGATATACAGCCTTCCGAGCTCGTCAACACCGAAGGTCTCCTTAATCGGAAAAAAGTGAGCTACCTTCGTGAGTCTGTCCACAACAACCCACACGACATCATTTCCATGTGGTGACCTCGGCAAACCAGTCATGAAATCCATCACAAAATCATCCCATTTCAACTCCGAAATGGGTAACTGCTGTAATAGCCCAGCTAGTCTCTGATACTCTACCTTCACCTGCTGACAGGTGGAACACCTCGTAACAAAACCAGCTATCTCTCTCTTCATACCCGACCACCAGTACTGACATCTCAAGTCACAGTACATCTTGGTATCCCCAGGATAAACTACCCAAGCTGAAGCATGAAACACTCGCATAAGCTCCTCTCGTATATCCCCTGGAACCCATACTCATCCATGGAAATGTAAAACCTCTTCTTCGCCTATCTTCCAACAAGGAGAAGGGTCCTCACATACCACCGACTCCCGTAGAACTAGGACTACTGAATCCGATAGCCGTCTCATCCTCACTCTATCCAAGAGGGTAGAAGTCACAACTAAAGATGAAAGATAAGTCTTCCCCTGACTGTCGTGCACCTCCAGATGCATCTCAGAGAACAAGGCCATGAGCTTCCACTCATCGCTGGCCTCCTGTACTACTTGTATCTGAGTCTTCCTGCTCAGTGCATCAGCTACTGCATTACCTTTACTAGGTGTATAGGCAAGATCAAAATCGAAGGACTATAGGTATTCAACCCACCTCCTTTGCCTCAGATTCAAGTCACACTGATTAAAGATATACTTGAGGCTTTTGTGGTTGGTGAAAATCACAAAATGCTCCCCCAATAGATAATGTCTCCAACAGCGCAACGCATGTACAACTGAAGATAACTCGAGATCATGCGTCAGGTAATTCCTCTCATGTGGCCTTAACTTCCGAGACCCATACACAATAACTCGGTCGCCCTACATCAACACTTCTCCCAACCCAATACTTGATGCATCACAGTAAACTGTATAGCTCTTCCCTGACTCTGGGAGTATCAGGATCGGTGCTGATGTCAACCTTCCCTTCAGGTCCTGAAAAGCTGCCTCGCAAGCTTCCGACCAAACGAACTTCACACCCTTATTAGTCAGACCTATCAACGGTGCTGCTAAGCAGGAGAAGTCCTGTATGAAACGTCTATAGTAACTAGCCAGCCCTAAGAAACTCCATATCTCGAACACGTTCTTAGGCTGCTCCCAGGAAACCACTGCTCTTAACTTCTCTAGGTCTACTGAAACTCCTGCCTTAGAGATGATATGTCCCAGGAAGTGAATCTGGTCCATCCAAAAGTGGCACTTTGAAATCTTAGCATATAGCCGATGCTCCCTCAGTGTACTCAATACGATCTCAAGATGGGTGGCATGGTCGTGTCGAGTGTGAGAGTACACCAAGATGTCGTCCACGAATACTACCACAAAAGAATCAAGATACAGATGGAACACACGATTCATCAGAGCCATGAAAACTGCTGGCGTGTTCGTGAGTCCGAACGGCATAACCGTATACTCATATATAATATACCTACTCCTGAAAGCTGTGAGAGGTATATCAGATGGTCTAACGCGCAGCTGATGATATCCGGATCTCAAGTCAATCTTCGATAACACTCGTGCTCCACGAAGTTGATCAAAAAGATCATCAATCCTCAGCAAGGGATATCGGTTCTTGACTATCAGCTGGTTCAACTTCCGATAATCCACACAAAGTATGAGGGTACCATCCTCCTTCTTCGCAAAAATGACCGGAGAACCCCACGGAGAAGTACTGGGTCAGATGAAACCCTTTTCCTGTAACTCCTATAACTGCCTATTGAGCTCCTACAGCTCAGGTGTAGCCATCCTATAAGGAGGAATGGACACTGGTGCTGCTCCTGGCACAAACTCGATAGAGAAATCCACCACTCGCTCTGGAGGAAGACCTGAAAAGTCGTTCGGGAAGACATCCCTGAAATGATCAACCACTAGAGGGAAATCCGTCTGACAAGTCCCTTGGTCATCCAGATATAAACTCGTAATCTGGGCTGTGACTCCACCTCACCCATGATACTCTGGTCCAGCTCGACTTGCCTGAACATCCCATTCGCCCTTGTATAGAAACTCTCCGCCCTCTGGTGATGTGAAACGCACCCTGTGACGATAGCAGTCTACAAAGTCATGAAAAGGAACCAACCAGTCCATCCCGAGAATGACGTCATAGCTTGTCATCTCTAAGTCATAGAGGTCCCAAAGGAAGTGACACCCACCAACCTCAAGGGGGCACTCCTTGTACTGACGTACACCAGCCGTTCTAGTCCCCAATGGAGTGTCTAGCGTCATGATATCAGAAGAAGTAGAAATACAGAGCCCAAGGCTCTCCATAATGGGCACAAATATAAAACTATGTGTAGAACCCATATCGAAAAGTATTGAAGATAAGACAGAAGATACTATAATAGTACCTCTATCTGTAGAAGGTTTGGGATCCTTCTCATGCTGGGTCTGTTGCACCGCATATGTCTGCCCAGTGCCGCGGCCCTGCGACACAGCCTGACTACCCTGAGCTGTCCCAGCCTGATGCCTCTGAGATCCTAGTGTCTGGCTACTACGACCACGACCACCATCTCTGCCTACACGACCTAACGTATTCCAGTTCCCCGACTGGTAAGAAGCCACTGGTCCTGCCCCCGCATGCGGAGTCTGCACAGAACCCCACTCACTAGCCACTAGTAGAAATGCCCTGCAAAAGCGCTGCAGATGACCCATCTTGCCACAAGCTCAACACTCCACTGGATCACGTGGACACTGCGGTCTCTTGTGCCCTTCTCTGCTACACTGGTAGCACCTGATCGGGACACCTGAAGAGAATGTCTGGCTGTTACTACCACCCTGAGATAAATCCATCTATCTCTTCCTCTTGCTAGTAGAAATAGTACCAGCAACCGGTGCCGAACCTCCCTGGCCCACACCACTAGCTTCCCACAAGTTCCTCTCTGTAATCAGCGCCTGGTTTACAATAGCGTGTACTGAAGGCAACCTGAAAACATTCACGAGGGATCGAATGTCATAACAGAGACCATCCTCAAAACATCTGGCCCTCAACGTCTCATCACCCACCAGCACGGGTGCAAAGCACTGAAGCTCGGTAAAGCGAGTAGAATAGTCCATCACTAACATAGCGACCTGCTGCAG
Organism: Viscum album; assembly: GCA_963277665.1. Taxonomy (NCBI): domain Eukaryota; kingdom Viridiplantae; phylum Streptophyta; class Magnoliopsida; order Santalales; family Viscaceae; genus Viscum; species Viscum album. The sequence continues at coordinate 460,494,806 of OY728127.1, forward strand.
ATTCATGAAATCTCGAGCTCTATCTTCTCTCAGCATCTATGGGAAGAAAAATTCATAGAAGACTGCCTGAAAGTCTTCCCACGCCATGTACCTGTGATGCTATGACTGGGTTCTAACATCCCACCACCTCTTGGAGGAATCACGCAGCATTTAAGTTGCGAGCTTGACCCTCCACCCTGGAGGCATCTCAAGATGCTCGAAAATAGTCTGCATCGACCCCAGCCAAGACTCCATATCCTGTGGTCCTCCATCCCCTGAGAACATAGGCGGATGTTGCTGCTGGAAGATACGTGTCAGCACGACCATAGATGTGGCAGCCTGCGATGCTCCCTGAAAGGTCTTCATGAACCGAAATAAGCCTTCACGGAACTGCGCCTCTGTGCCTGTGTCCGGTATAGCAGCTGGTGCTGTATCTGGCTCTGTTGGAGGATCAATTGGTAGCCCATGGACCACCATCTCCGAAGTATTCTCGTTGCCGCTCTCCTGGCGAACAACGCGTGGTCGTCTAGGCAGCATGACACTACAAGGTCAAAAACACGCCTTAGAACAAGATTATCAAAGACTGAAGATGAAGAAAACCTAAAGGGAACAGGAGGAATAAGGCATTCAAAATTTTAAAAACAAGACTACACGGTGTGTATACTGACTACACGACGTGTACTTGACTTCCCTTCCCCTGCCCGGGTCCTTCTACACGGCTAAGCCACATGGCTCCCGTTTGAACAAAAACTACACGGTGTGTATTTCATATACACGACGTGTATGATGTTATTTCCAACTGCCCGTGTTGTCTGTGACACGGCCGACTACTCAGCTTGACACTACACGACGTGTTACACCCACACACGGCGTGTCAACAACCCTATTTCCCCATCACACGGCTAAGTCTACACGGTCTGTCCTCAAATAAGACTACACGACGTGTTCCATAGGTACACGACGTGTTCATGGAGCGGTGACACCAGCCCGTGTTGTTAGTTACAGGACCGAGTCCCCAGGTCACACCACACGGCATGTACATTATTGACACTGTGTGTTCTGTGAAGAAATTCATCGACCCATGTTGTTAGTTACACGACCGGTATCCGGGTCAAAACTACACGGCGTGTATATCTGGTACATGAGGTGTTTTACCCAGGATCTTCCCTACCCCGTTTCACTGCCCACATGGTTTGTGACACGGGAAGAGACTACACAGCGTGAACTCTGGGTACACGACGTGTACTCAAAAAGTTCATTTTTTTCTTCCCGAACAGAAGTCCATACACGACGTGTGTAAAAATACTACACGGCGTGTATATTGGGTTTCCAGATAGTATGCCTCAGAAACTTCCCCGGAACCCAGAAAATACTGAAAACCAACACCTAAGTGTCAAATTCCAACCCGTGAGGGCCCATACTCCCCACGAATCAAAGTTTGACATCTTATTTATGTTATAACTAATAAACAGTCAATGATCCACCAAATTATGATAAATGGGGGCCCATACTCCACAAAAAAAAGTTTGGCGTCCATTCTATAAACAGGATTACACAAGAAAATACCCTATCACAAAGCAGGTATTTTTCAGAGCAGCTATCACAACATCATGCTTTTCTCACACATCAACTATCACAACAACATGCAATTTCTAATGCACCTACATGGCATGGAATTATAAATGGCATGTGATTTCTAACATGTTCCTAAATGATGCATGAGATGACATACCCTCATCTCATCGGGTTGCAACTAAATAGAACCCATGGATAAAATATAACAGAAAAATACCAAGTGCGTCACCCAACGGTGAAATCAAATGAACTGTAAAATTTGCAAAATCAGAAGAATTGAAAAATACAAGGTAGACTGGCTTTTCCCTATACACGGGTTAGCTACGCCTGGGCACAACTTATTACCAACTACCGTTCATCCTATCCCTGAATACGGTTCCAAATAGTAAGTCAAAGAAAAGAAAGCCTCTGATACCACTTTGTAACGTCCCGGATCCGGGTGCCACGCAACGGGTTCCCCGAACCCGGTTTTCCACGTGACCTCAAGCACATTTCCCCAAACGCCAGAGGCTGCCGACTAGCAGCGAGGGCCCAGGTCTGATAATGGGGAAACTATGACCTCATTTTTCAAAGTGTAGCGCAGCAGAATACGAAATAAAAAATAAAACGAACAACGGAAGCAGTAAAACATACATAATTGAAATAAACAACTGCAGTGGATACAACTAACAATATTTAAATAATGATGCTACATGTCTCAAGTTCTAAGAAAATAGACAGAACATGTTATATATCAATACAGTACAACAAAAGAAGAGTACAAAGAAACAAAGCAAAACAGCTGGCCGCGGAATCGCGAGCCTAGGCTCGGTCCCATGCCCTCCTACTCCTCAACATAAATCATGTACCTGTATAGGGACTCTTTCCCCAATCCACACCTACAGCAACAAAATCTGTTTGGGCCGAAAACCATGACCCAAACAGGGTGTGAGAAATATATCTCAGTTGGCACCCACCAAAGGCTCGTTCCCAACTGTGTGTAAACATGCAACAAGTGTGTAGTAATAAAATGCAATAAACCAAGCAGTACTCAAAAGTAACTAAATTACCAGTTATATTGTCATTTAATTATTTATTTAATCCATTTAATTTAGTATCATTATATGCTCAACAACACCAAGCCCTCAGGCCAACCAGTATCTTTCCCTCAGGATAATATAGTGAACCACGCCCTCAGGATATACAGAATCCAACCCACAGGTATTGCCCTCAGGAATAAAAGAAATTTCCCTCAGGTGTAGGAAGTGTCACCCTCAGGTATAGAAGTCAAGCCCTCAGGCACAAAAGGTTGCCCTCAGGTGAAATAACTACAGCCCTCAGACTAAATAGTACAGTGCCCTCAGGCTAATCACAACAACGCCCTCAGGATAAACAGGTAACCGGGCCATGCCCAACATGTCAAAATGCAGTAAACAAGAAATTCCTCTCAAGGAAATACTACAATTACTACATTAAAGGCATACCCTCGGGTACCTTGTCCAAACGGATAACAGTGGAACACACCCCCGGGGCGGTTCCAGATCCAAGCAACGATCCCAACCAGTATTTTATTATAAAAATTTAATCACCTATAAAATTAAGGCATTAAATATAACAACGACCTCAGCCACATGACACCCCAACATGGGTTTGTGGCACAAAAACACACAAAATGCACATCAGTTGGAAAACTAAACACCAAGCCACCTACCTTATACACCAACGAGCGTTATACACGATCGTCGGTTCCCAAAACGCCCATGAACGGCATAGATATAACGAAGAAGACAAACTGTTCAAACCCAAATAACTCCTATTAGGAGAAGAATTGGTAAGAAGCATCCAAGGAGATGGAAGCCCTTACCAGTGCGGTTCCAACAAGATCATCCGAGGTGGAATCGGATTCTAGACGAACCCCCGACGGATCTTAAAAGGTTCAGCCTCCTCCTTTGGCTCCAAAACGTCTCAAATGCCTCCTCTGCCAAATGAGGAGGCTACTGCCTATTTTAAGACGAAAAAAAAGTACACGGCATGTACTTCCAAGTACATGGCGTGTACTCCTTTCATTAAACTGTTCCTCTGGCGGCACCACCACACTGTTCATCTGTCGACTTGATTACATGGCATGTACTCTAGAGTACACGACGTGTACTCCCGCCCAGCTAGAGGATGTTCCCCTACCTTACTATTTTGGTCTGCCGACTGACTACACGGCGTGTAAAGGACCACTACACGGCATGTAGTCAGTTCCTACACCCTTTGTCACCGACATGGCTACACACCATGCGTACTCATCCCTACACGGCCAGAAGTACACGACGTGTGGAAAAAGTACACGGCGTGTAGTTCCAAAATTTAGGATTTTTCCCCATTTTCCATATTTTATTAAAAACACTTAAGGAAAAGAGAAAAGAAGAAGCCCGTACCTCAAAGAGAAGAACCGGGTTCTCACAACTTCCTACCCCTAGAAATTCAAAAAAAATTTATTCTAAGATTTTTATTCATCTTTCAAACACACAATGTCTCAATGGAATTTTGATGGAGTATCTTCAGTTCATCATTAAACAACTGGGTTTGTACATATCACATGAATCACAAGAATTCCACAAAGAGAATCATATCAAGTAAGAAAAAATTTCCTCTGGACAAAAATCAACCATCAAATCATACCCATCATCCCAATACTTCCCATTATCAAAAGAAAGAAACATAGGTGATCATAACCTATACCAACTATCTTAGTGTTATTCCCAACACCCTTTCTACACTATCCATTTTATACCACTATCTACACATCCATCACATATCATCATATCAAAACCATACTAGGGATATCAAAATAACATCACATCAACTCATTTTGGGAAAAGTAACCAAAGAATAATCAATTAATTAATAGGTTATAAAAGAATGAAATATTACCAGAAAACAACTGATCAAGAAAATGATTTGTAATTCAACACATAATATTCAACCAGTACTAGAAGAAACATCTCATGGGGGTACACATGTATATTTATATTTATTTCCTTTTATTAGGAGATATTTACAATACTTGCATCATATTAGGGTTCTAATAACATCACAAAATTATTATTTAAACTACCATAGGTTTACTTATTATTTTATTCCATGATTTATACTTAAATAAAAACACAATATAATTTTTGAATAACAGTTCAAGAACATCATTCTCAACATGGCATAGATAAAAATCAATATATCATTCATCATAGGATGCTTGCGTAACAAATTAATTATAGAATTTATCAATATTATACATGTTTGTTATACCAATAACATATAAAAATTTACTTTTTAATTTATATATGAAATATTAATTCTTTCTAAATACATTATGTGATGGGAATGAGCCACATAATTTTATTAAATTATATAGGATAAATAATAAGATTCAAAACTCTAGCATGATTTGTAATTAAATAAAATTATATGTAAAACTTTTATTTAATTATAATGAACTTTATAAATCATAAATTCAACTTAACACATGAAATGATATTTCATTTTAAGGATCATTATAATTTTAAACATAATGTTAAAATATTTCATCAAAACCTGTTAACTTGAATAAAAGTTAATCAATAGAGGTACTCTTAATCAAGAAAGTTTATAGAAAATTTATGAGAAAATAATATCTTAATCATGATTTATCATCAAGGGGAATCATAATAATATACTACTCTCATTAATATAAAACAAAATCCTTAATTTCTATCATGATCTTATAAATTCATTATTTAACATATGCCAAACCTTTAATTATGACTAACCATGGTATACTAAGGAATAAAAGTATTCAATCATGTCATAAGGTTATAATAAAATGCATTTAAAATTAATACAGATCAAATTATTAAAAATTCATGCAAAATAATTATAAAGACTACATCATATCAACACATGTTATCATAAATAAACACACTAATCATAATCATGAATCAAAATTCTATATTAAAATACAACCTATTAGAATAATTCATGCATCATTTCTAAATATTATACCCTAAAATTAGTACACTTACAGCTAAACATGCTTAATAGACTACCGAGGTACTTGAATTAGATCACAAGGGCCCCTAAATACCCATTTCCTAGCCGGTCTCTTCTGCCTACATCATATTATAGGTTTATATAACACTATTTCTCTACTAGAATCATGTAATTATAAATTGTTAATAACTTCAAACTCCATCATATATCTTAAAAAAATCTTTGATATCACTTTATGATGATATGCCCCTGAAAACCCCCACTTAGGTCAATATTGGAGAAGAGAGTGACCCTTTAAATCTACCTCTAATAGGTCACGGGTTGGTGACTAGTATCAAGGGTATCTATCACGATTATTAGAGGCATTACCCTATTAATTCTTAGGAAAACATAAAAAATCCACTAATAAACTCCATAAATGTATAAATATAAGATTTTACATTACCCAATACTATCTATGGATATATGAAACAAAATGAAAAACAAACAAAGAAAATTTGAGACCGAGCTCCTGAAACTCCACTCCAATTACCTAAAAAGTAAAATCCCCATCCTCTCATGAACCATATTGCAAAAAAAAAAACTCAATAAACATTATAAAGAGGTGAGAACTTAGGAGTAATTAATATGATTATATTACAAAATCAAATCAACATCCATGTGAAATCAATCCATCGAGACATATATGTGTGAGAGAAACTAAGAAAGAAAAGATGGAAAAAAGGATAATTCCAGTCAATTAAACACAAAAAAAAGAGATATATCATACCTCAAAAATATCCAATATCAAGGTATATTTCAAACATATCAAGATAAAACATAATAAAGTGAGAGATGTCTCACATCCCAAATTACCACAGCCTATACCATTTAACACCTTTCCCAAAACCACCCCTTTAAAATAGCATATGACAACCATCAATCAACAATGGAAATACTAATAATAATATCATTGGAAAAAAGGGCTCATAAAATCACCACTACTCTTACTTATCGATTATAGGCCCTTACAACTCAAAACTGTAGTGATCTAGTAGGATAATATCTCACACAATGACTAGGAAACATGAATGAAAAGAAATTATAAAGACATCATCACACCTTTCCAATAATCCATCATGTCAACATAACCAAGTCCCATCACCTTAACTATAACCATGTAATCATCTCCACATCATTTATCCAAATCAATTATTCCTTGAGATCATCATGATCTATTTCCAAATAGTATAAAATAATATGATCTAAGAAACATATCACATATAATATAAATCCACACACATCACAATAATCATAACTATGAGCAAGTAATAATTAATGATTGAGTAATAATCAAAGAACATAGTAGATTTCACTGTATCAATTGATACCATAAACATGTAAACACCATTACCAATAGGTAAGTCCTTTTATTACCCATTACACAATCTATTCATGCATAACAATGTTAGTGTTAAGTTTGATTGATATGAATTTTATTAGTGTTTGGGGAGTCTTTCTGTTTGTGTTGTTGTTTTTTTGAATATTAAAAATACCTCATATGATACTTTGTTTATAAATACCTCACAATTTTAAATTGGATAAATATAATTTCTCATGGAATTTTTAAATCACATTTTGTCTATTATTTAAGTTTTTGATGTTTATAACATTTTTATAAAGGATTTTATAGTCACTGTATTTTAGTTTTTTTAAATTTTTAGTATATTTTAGATTTTTTAAAGTTATACGATTTTATTTTAAGGTAATATATTTTTTTGAAATATTATTAAAATATTAAAGTCTTAAAAAACTATTTTTGAAGTAATATGAAAATATTAAAGTCTTAAAAAACCATTTTTGAATTCATATGAAAATATTGAAGTCTTACAATTTGAAAAGTATTACAATTTTAAAGTCATATGATTTGAAAAGTCTTTTGATTTTTTAAATTCATATGATTTTATTTTGAATCCTTAGTAATTCCATTTTAAATTTATATGAAATCATTTTTTAAGTCTTACTATTTACATAGTAATATGAATATAAAATTAATATGATTTTCAAAGTCACACGATTTGAAAGCATCATAAATAGTATTAATTAACTTGTAGAAGATTTGAAAAAAACTGATATAGTTTATATAGTTTTGAGGTCACTAATTAAAAAGTGGATTGTGAATAAAATAGTAATTGATGAGAGTAAAAAACTTAAATTGTACAATTTATATGAACCAATTGGATTGTTATTATAGTATCAATTGGAGTTAAAAAATATTTCAGATGAGGAAGTTCCTAAAAAGAAAGTCATTGATTTCTAATATGATATTAATGTGTCCTATAACTCTACTGAATTTGATTAAGATGGAAGTTATAAAGCGTTGAATCACTTTATAATTTTTTTTCTTACTTTGTGAAGAATAATTAAGGATTTAAGAAGCAATTTAGGAAGAATAATAGAAAAAAATATGGAAAGTCAATTCAATTAAAAGTAATGATGTTTTAGAACTAACTTGTTATGAATGAATAAAGATGGGAAATATTAAAATATATTTTACAAAATTAAAACATTAAAATAAAGACAAGTACAATAGGAAAAAAGATAAGTGGTTTATTTTTGGTGGATGAACTGACACTGATGATTATAACTCAAGTAGTGAGTCAGGAAGTGAAGTGGAAAATGGAAACCTCTATTTAATGTCGATATATTTCAAGGAACATATTTCAACTTTTACATAGTTATAAAACCTACTAATGTTTGATATAGTGTTGTTAATGAAGATGAAAGTGAGTATGATCATGGCTCTATTTATGATTATAATTCAGATTCTAAAAATTCTAATATTAAACAATTTCATGAATAGAATAATATTTTTAAGAAAAATAGTTTGAGACTTATTAATTCATATAAAGAACTATATGGTAAAAATAATAAAATGGTTAAATAAAATAAGAAACTTAAAGATTAAATTTAAAATCTAAAATTTTCTAACTCAAATAATGAAAAATAGAAAAAGGTTGCTAATTCTGAAATATTAATTCTAAAAGATGAAAAAGAAAGAATAAAAATTTTCTTTTCAAAAACCAATTAAGATCAAAAAATTAGATTTAACATATTCTTAGAGGATTTAACTAAATTTCAGAATGAATGTAATAATATATATCTATAAAATAAAAGAATAATAAATAAAACTTCTTGTTCAAATGTGAAAGAATGTGTTGATTTAGAAGTTATTCAAAAAGAAAACGAGACATTAAAAACTAAAATTGATTGTTTGATAAAGGAATTATCAAATTTTGTTCAAGGTAAAGGAGAATATGATAAAATTATGTATATGATGAAACATAATAAAAAAATGGTTTTGGTTATAATAGTCAACTACCAAGAATGAATAAAAATTTATTCATGAAAAGTTTAATTGAAAGTATATCTAGTGTAACATGTTTTAAGTGTAGAATGTGTGGGAATTATTCCAATGAATTTTATTTAATACTGAAAAAATATTCTCATCACTCTAAAAATTTTATTTCTAAAAAATATTTTCTAATATAACCAAAAATGGTTGTTTGAAGTCTATTTGGGAGCCTAATATTTCTATTACTAATATATTTGTACCCAATATAACATGGGTACCAAAATAATATTTCACTTAATTCATTTCATTTAATATATATAATATGTATCATAGATTCATGGTATATAGATAGTGACTATTCAAAACACATGATTGGAAATATTTTGAACTTTATATCATTTAATTCATGTAATGGAGATTCTGTCACTTTTAGAGACAACTATAAAGGTCATATTAAAGGCTTCAGTGAAGTAATATTTTCTAAAACTACTATCATTTATAAAGTTTTGTTTCTTGAGGGTTTAAAACAAAATTCAATAAGAATATAAAAAATGCGCAACGATAAAATATATTTTAAATTTGGAAATGATAAATGTATAGTTTTTAAGAATGAAATTGTATTATTTTTAGCTTATAGAAAAGATAACATATATTCTATTTATTTTTATTAATTAACTAAACAGAAAGTTAAGAATTTAAATATTGTAGAAATATATGAAATTTTGTGGAATATGAGACTTGGAAATGAAAAATTTAGGCTTTTATATAAATTTTCAAAGCATGGATAGGTTCTTGATTTACATGATTTGAAAGTAAGCAAACATTCTGCATCTAATTATTGTTTAAAAGGTAAGAAATATAAGGAGAGTTTTAAATATGTTAATAAAGTTAAAACTACTAGAATTATTGAGTTATTACATATTTATTTATTCATATATATGATAAATTATAGTTTAGAAGAAAATAAGTATTTATTTGCAACTATTGATGATTATAGTAGATTCACTTAGACTTATTTCTTAACTCTCAAGTGAAACTTTAACTAAGTTTACAACTTTTTGAAAACTAATACAAAAATTATAAATTTTATTTAATAATATTTATTATAAGTAAAAAATATAATGAGTTTTTTAATCTATATTTAGATAAATTAAGTGATGATAATGGATATTTACTTAGTTTTTGTACTCCTAGAACACCACAACAAAATAATTTGGTATAAATAAAGAATAGATTAATTCAAGAAATGGATATAAATATTCTTAATTAATTTAATGTGATTAAATATTTTTGGAATGAAGTTTTTAATATAACATTTAATGTTTTAAATATTTTTTAATTAGAAAAATTCTAAATAAAACTCCTTATAAATTATTTAGAGGAATGAAACCTAAAGTTAGATATTTTAGGGTGTTTAGGTGTAGATTTTTTATCTTAAATGAAAAATACAATCCAGAAAAGATTAATTCCAAATGTGATGAAGGTATCATTATATCATATTCTAATTCTAGTAATTAATATCTAGTTTTTAATAAGAAAAATTTAGTTATTAAATTTAATGAAAATAATATTATAAAGTAGAATTCATATTTAAATAATAATGAAGAAGTTTTTAAAGAATTTAATTTTAATGAAGATGATCCTCAAGATAATAATGCTAATGTATCAGTTAAGGGGGAGAAAATATCTTTTCAATATAATCTAAAAGACTAAAATAATCCTAAATACCATCCTCTTGAGAATGTTATTGGAAATATTGAATTTGTAATTCAAACCAGAAAATATATTTTGAAATATTATGATAATTTTATTTTTATTGATAATTTTGTGCCTATTCATGTTGATGAACCTTTCAAATATTCAAATTGGTATTTTTTAGGATTTATGAACTTAGTAAATTCACAATAAATAATATTTGAAATCTGGTTGAACTTTCTAAAGATAAAAACTTTATATGAACTAAATGTATTTTGAGAATAAATTAGATGAAACGAGTAATATAATTAAAAATAAAGATGGATTAGTTTCCCAAGGTTATTATCTAAAATAAATAATTTATTTTTATGATTCTTTTTCTCATTTTTATAGAATAAAATCATTTGGGATTTTGTTATATTTTTCTTGTTTTCAATTTTCTTTTTCAAATGGATTTCAAAATTTAATTCATAAATATATTAACTTTAGAAGAGGTTTATATTCCTTAAACCACTTTTTTTGAGTAGGAGATATATTTTTTAAATTTTCTTGAGCTTTATATGGTTTTAATAAAGTTCCTTGAGCTTGGTATGATAGACTAACATTTTTTTGTGGTGAAATAATTTTAATAAAAAAGGCTAATCATGCCTTATTTATTAATTAAGTTTGAAATGATATTTTGATTGTGGAAATATATACTAATGGAATTGTTCTTAGTTCAGGAAACTAATTTCTTAGAAATAAATTTTCTAAGTTGATGAGATCTGACTTTGATATATTCTTAATGGGAAAATTTAATATTTTTCTCAGTCTTCAAATTTATGAAATAAAAGATGGTATATTTTTAAACCAATCTAAATATGATAAATAACTTGTAAAATTTTTTCATCTTGATTCAAGTAAAAAATTTAAAACACCTATGAGTACTAATTATAAATTGGATAGACGTAAATATATAAAATATGTTGATGTTAAATTATATAGATACATGATAGGTAATTTTCTTTATTTGAAAGCATCTAGAACTAATATCATGATTTTAGTTTTCTTATACACTAGATTTTAGTCTAAAACTAAGGAAATTCATCTAAAGGCTTTGAAAAGAATTACCAAATATTTAATGAAAGTATTAATACTAGTTTATTTTAATCAAATATGAATTGTTTTAACTTTTTCTATTATTCTAATTTTGATTTTAGAGGTTACAGGATTTATAGAAAAATAACATTAGGTATGTGTCATTTACATGGTAAAATCTTAATTCACAGAGTTTTAAAACTCCATTACCAATTTCATTATCCATACATGAGGTTGAGTATATTGTAATTTCTAGTTACTGTGCTCAAATTATTTAAATTAAATAAACTCTATGATTTTAATGTTTTTTTGATAAAATTTATATTTTCTTTGATAATTCTAGTTAAATTTCAAAATAAAAAATTATTTACAATTTTCTAGAACAAAACATAGATATGTTAGATTTCATTTTCCAAGAGATCATGTAAATAAAGGAGACATTGTTTTATAAACAATTTCAACTGAAAAAAACATGTCAATATATTCACTAAACCTATTGATGCTATGATGTTTGAGAAAATAAAATTAAAACTTTCTACGATATAGATATATCTTGAAATCTTGAATTTTTAAATGATTATTACTATTTTAATGTGATAAAATGTATGCTATATAGAATGATTGAATTTGTTTTTAGGAATATTTTTGATGTATTAGAACTTAATGATTTGTTTTCCATTGAAAGTGTAAGCTAATATAGTATTTTTACTTTTTTTATATGGGCTATTTGTTTTAAAGTTAAATTGGTCTATTGTTTCTCACTATTGTGCACGTTTTTAATTAATCTATAAAATGAATGAATTGAATAAGTATTTTTGAGAACTATAGTATTTTATTTACAAAATATTAAATTTTGTGATTTATTTTATGCATTAATTTTGGGGGATTTTTCACTATTTATAAGTTTTTAATCCTCACTTTTGTATTATTATGATTATTAATTATCTATTTATTTTAGATTTCTTAATTTTTATGTTAAAAAATAGGGAGAGATCTTTAATAAATTGTTTTTATTGTTTTATTTTTGATAAATTTAAAAAGTGGTTGAGTTTTTATAATTTCTATAAAATTTATTTTGAATACTTTTGTTTTTTAATTTTCAAAAAAGGGATATTGTTAGTGATAAGTTTGATTGACATGAATTTTATTTTTGTTTGGGTAGATTATTTTTTTGTGTTGATGATTGATTTGAATAATACAAATAAAAAACATGTCACTTAGTTTAAAAATACCTCACAAGTTTAAATTGGATAATTATAATTTCTTATATAATTGTTAAATAAAAATTTTCTATTATTTAAGCGTTTGATGTTTATTGTAACACCCCAAAATTCTAAATTAAGAACATCGTATTCGATAGTGTGTATGACACACAACCCCAAGCCTAAAAAAGAATATAACCTCTCATGAATTTATTATATATTTACTATTTTAAATAAATTTAATCTATTATTTAGATTTATCTACATGGAAAATTGAGGTTATAATACATTATATGCAACAATGACTCTCTTAGATAGCTTTCATTACACGCAAGACCGAGTTTTACTGAATAAAATTAATATTATTATTTAATATAATAGGATATAACCTATTTCTAAAATTTATGGTTATGAATATAATTAAATAAATTATATAATATATATTTCACAAAAATATAAAATGAAACAATTGGTTACCAATTAATTAGAAATAAAAATAAAAATAAATTGAATATAAAAGAAATGTTTTTATAGAAAACTATTTTTATTCTCCCAAAGGTGTTTTTTATTAATAAATTAAATTAATTAATATTATTGAATGATATTAATGATATATATATATATATATATATATTATTCAATTAAATATTTTTGACATCCATCCAATATATTTTATAGGAATTGGATAAGAAAAAATCCAATTTTATACATAAAAAGCTATATTTTTCTAAAGGCTGTTTTACCGCCTTTTAATATAGCACCTATTTTAAAACTTAATTTGGAAAATTTTGTAAATTATATATGAAAAAATAAACTTTAATTTTGAAATTATAATTTCAAAATTATCCTAGGGTGAATTTTAGGTATTTTTCTGAGAAGTTTCATTTTTTGATAAATAGTGAAAAATACTAGATTTTAATTGAAAACAGACTTTTTGTCTCAATAATTTATAAGTTTAAATTATATTTTAAATTGGTTTTAATATTAAATTAGATCAATTATAAATTATTTAATCCAATTTAGTTCATTTTAATCAATTTCACATTGATATTGAATATAAAAAAATTTCAAACTTTAAAACACTTTTACTTTAAATACCCACCTTATCATCCCATCCATGAGATTAATTTCAAATTAATTTCAGTCAATTATGTGATTGGAATTTGTCAAAATTTATTTAATATTTTGAATCATAATAATTTATAATGTATAATGAGGTAAAATTTATTTTTTCTCAAAAACATTAGTGAAAGTGATTAAAACTAATTACAATGATTAAGAGAAAAACTAGCTTAACAAGGGACTAAACCTTAAACGTAAAGGCCAAAATGACCTAGAAACATGTCCAAAACCTATTTTATGGATATATTTCTACTATATACCCCATTTTATCTATTTTTTTTCATTATTGGAGGCACATGATGTAAGAGAGACCTCTTAATTGTGTTTACCTTTTTATATTTATAAGAATACCACTCCTCCACTATGAAAATGAACTCACCCATCCCACTTAATCACAACTATAAATCCATTTGAATCATAAAAACCATGAAAAAATAAGTTCCCAACATCCCTAACCTCATCCTATAAGCCTCACATTGGTCATAAATCCAACCAAATAAGTATTTTGGTATAAACCAAAAGGAGTTACCTGAAAAAGAGGTAACACTCTTTAATGATCACTTTTGTTTCATTTATTTATCCACATATTAAATCATTATTATTTATTTATAATATAATAAAAAAATTATCTTAAATATACTGAGATTTTGTTATGTCAATGGTATGACCTACACTCACACACACTTCTATCAAATGTGATACACAATCATCGTTGGTGTGTACGACGTACTACCACCTCATGAACTGATGTCGTTCATTCTTCCATTAACACATTTAAAAGTTGGGAATAATGATGTATTTATAGTTTTTATATGATATATATGATATTTATAATTTATTTATTCTTTTTTTAATTTTTATATAACACATAACTTCATGCTTTCCAATTTTTGGGAATACAATAACATCACTTGTGGATGTGTGGACTACCGCCTCCTCAAAGCGATGTGATTCATTCATGCTATACATGTAATGTATTAAGAATGTTTTTAATAAAAATATGTGACATATATTACATAAATTTAATAATTTAATTATAATATATATATATCACTTAATTTTGAAATATGATAAGAAAATGGAAGTAGCATTCATGCGTACATATGACGCACCATCTCCATGAACAGTGCATTTTATTTCCTATATCCAAATTTTATGGATTATTATAAATAAATATATAATGAATATATATTATACTTAAATAATGGTTTAAATCCCATATATTATGAAATTGTTATTTACATAAAAAGAAAAAAAATAACAAGTCAAAACATACTAAAAACATGATAATTAACACCCGAAACGATGAAAATAATGAAAGATTATTAACAAATGGGTAATAACATATTATAATAAGATAATATATGTTATTATAAATATGAGTTTTTTGGTATAATTTAATAACATGATCAAAACCATTTACAAGAGGTTAAAGGACATTCACCCAAAAGGAAGTGCAATGTAATGGATTTTCATCTCACCTTTTACATTTGTGAGATAAATGTAATATGCACTGCTTAATTATTTTGTGTGGTGTATCTACTTAAATTTTAGATATATTATATCATTAATTAATTTATATTCATGTTATTTTAATGTATCATTTGATGATTATTACTTTTGGGGTTTCCAATTCAGATGTTACCATAATTGTAAGGGGATTTATAGTCTCACTTTTATTTCTATGATACTTATTCCATATTCACCTATCATTTCATTTATGTGGTTTATATACTACAATATGAAATTTTATATCATGATTATCCTAATTATAATGAGATTATAAGTTTCATTTTATTTTATTCCTTCATGGGTCTTATGATTAAAATGTTTCAAAGTGGTATGAGATACTTTGGAATGTATAAAGATTAGTTTCCTCACGAACATTTTTAAAGATATTTTTATGGTATTTTTATTTAATAAATGAAAAAACCCATACTATTAATCCAATGGGTATATGTTTTATTGATACCATACTTACTCTTTATTCAGATGGATTATAATTATTTTGACCAAGGATAGTATCGACATTCACTTCCTTGAATCATTTTTGTCATCATTAACTTCCCCTTGAAATATTCACTTTCTAATGATCATTTAAAATTAAAATTTCCTCAAATATACATATCATTTATCCTGGATATGATTATATTCTAAATCATATACCATTTTTTACATATGGTGTTTACTTCGAAAGTTATTTTTTAAACTAGGGAAATATTGATAAATCTGTATCATTTATTAGATAAAAATATTTTATAAGGCACATTTTTCATAAATTAAATCAATTATTATATATATAAGGAATGATTTGGATAGGTATGACATGAGTGGGGATTGGTTATAGATGTCCCCTGGATGCATCGGTAGTCTCATGGGATGAGTAATTTTTTAAGATATTGGACTTCATTTGAGGTACGTTCTTGCCTAAATTTTGGTTTAAGTCTAGTTATTTTGGTTAAAGGAATGTTTTTATAGTGTATAAGGAGTATCGGGGGGGGGGGGGGGGGGGTGTTATGGGGGTTTGGGATATGAAATAAGGGAGAATGAGGCCATCCAGTGCATGTCACATGGTTGGCACATGATTAGTAGTAACTGTGTGCCCAAACCATGTATGCTTAGAGGAGGGGTGCACAGTTTGAAGAAAATATACAAGGGGGAAGGAAAAATCATGTGGGCCTGGAAAGATCCATCTCACATGGTCAACAAATACTTTTCCAAACCGTGTTGGATCTACAAGTAACTTTTTGGTATGGCCCCGTCTTGGATATAGGGTGACACATGATTGGTGCATAGTTTGGCTAACCATATAGCCAAACCATACTCCCCTTAAAAAGTGGGAATTTACTAATTTTTTTACCTCAGGCCTTAAGTGATTTAACTCAAGATTTACCTTTATTGTTCCTCTTGTATCCCTAGAGACAATCCAAAATTTCCTAGACTTCCCAAGGGTCAATATCCTTCAATTCTAAGTCGTTTGGAGCATCATTGGTTGCGAATCAAAGCTACAAGTGAGTCTAAAACCCTTCTTACTTATTTTTTTTTTGCAGATTAGGGATTTTTTAGTTTTCATTATTCTTATGAATCCCTAAAACCCTATTTTTTCTAGAAAATATTAGGTCAGGGATTTTAAAGGTGTTAGATTCCAAGTTAAGGGCTAAGGCTAAGCAAGCATTATTCTTCAGAATCGAGGTGATTGGTCTAAAAGTTATATCCCATAGTTTTGATGTTTGGTTTATGTGTATGTGGTTGTGCTTTGGTATCTTCTTGTTTCCCATTTGATTCATTTAGTAATATTTGGTAAACTGGTTTGCTAAATTATGAATTAAATCCCTCATGATCCCTGTGGTATTCATTGAGGTTTATTAGACCAGATATAAAGACACCCATGAGGAATGTCATCATTCCGAACATGAAAAATTATAATGATAAGTATAGAATTTATTTTGATTAAGTAGATCCCATGATAAATATGATGACATGTTAACTTGAATTATAAAAAGTAATTAACGGTAGTTGAATCTAGTTGCTTACATGGAATAAGGGGTTGTTTGGGATAATGTGAATGGTTTAAATGAATGAAATTGAATGTGTTAATTGACTTATGGGTTGTAATGGAAATATGAAAATGAGTTAAGGCATGTAAATGAGAATGCGTAAATGGGTAAAAGCATGAATATGATTTATATTTCGAACAACCTATGTTTTTTAATTGTTACATGTTTTTATCGAGTTTGGTTTTTATAATGGTATTTTTAGAAATGGATTTGTGGTATGTGGGGTATTGACTGATGTTATATGGCCATAGATCAGGTTAGACTGATTCTCTAAACCGCACCCCTATAATGGATGGGTTAAGGAGTTAGACTGAGGCTCCAAGGTAAGTGTGATATAACTATTATGAAATGTTTTTTACCTAGTGAGATAGGGAAATTTACTTATCCCCTTATGCATAGTAGTTGACGGGCATAGTCCATTGTGTTATGAATGAATTTCCCAACCCATGGATTAAATGATGTAAGTGGTTTATGTGAATATTATTAACTAATGGAACCCGTTTTTTTTATATTTTTCATTGTTTTAGAACATGAATACACTATCTATTTAGACTGTATATTTTTTAGACATCATTGGTGGTGACCTACTAAGTTGTAATCACACCTTGCTTGGGCCGCCATTGGGTACCCAAATAGATTGCATGGTTGTAGGTCAGGACAAGGGAAAATGACCTATACTAGAGGGTTGATTTGGTCATTAAATGTGCATGTATGAGGGACCCAAACTTGGAGTTAGGACCCATTTGGGGATTATTCAGTTTGTCTTCATTTTGTGTTTTCTTTACACTTTAAACTGTATTGAAATTACATATCATGTTTACTTTTGGTAGTGGGCTTATACCCAGTTTTGGTAAGTGGATTTGGATGCCTGGTTATTGGTTATTATATTTTCGTTTATTTATCTTTTTTATCTATTATGGATTACTCTGATAAAGAGGGTATAGTATCTTGACATAATCAATTAGACCCTCACTGCTAGTTGATAGCCTCTGGTGTATAGGGAGGCATGCCCGAGGTCATGTGGTGACCCGACTCAGAGCACTGGCTTAGTGGTCTCTGGGATGGGGATGTTACACAGTTGGCTAGCCTTAGTGGTTTTTTTCACCCAGTATGTTTTAAAATTTCTTGTGAAATTTATTGATGGTAAGGATATAATGTACCTAGAAAAAATTGTGTCTAATAATGAGCACATCCTTAATTCATATTCAATTATTATTATCCATGATATTTTCACTATAAAAAAATTTATGGATGCATTTAATTATAAATTTATTGACTAAATAAAATATGTGTTAAGTTATTTAACTTTCCACCTTAATTATTCCTTATACATTTATTTAAATGGAGTGTGTGTTTAGTTATTTACCTTTACATATTGTTTATGCACTCCCTCTTATTGATTACATGGCATGTGTGTTAAGTTATTTACCTTTCCATATTGATTATTATCATTGATTCATTATTATTTCCACCGTACTTAACCATTACTGATCATTTGAGCATACCCTTATCTTGTTTTCTTTCTACAAGAATCCAATAAGGGTGCTAAGAAAGATATAAAAGGATATTCTAGACGGAATAAAGTTATCATCAAATGAAAAAAATTATATTGTAATTAGTGTATTCATTTTTAATACAAGACTCATATATGTATCTAGTTTACCAAGAATACTAAAATATTTTTTACTTTAAGATTTTATTCCTTATAAAAATGAAAATATAATAGTATTATACATCAGCTCCTGGATTACTGGGTCTGGGGCACTACATTTATAATGCTTTATAAAGGATTATACAATCACTATATTTTAGTTTTTTGGATTTTCAATATTTTTTATGAGATTCTACAAATTCATAAAATTTTATTTTAAATTCATTCATTTTTTTAAGTATTATAAAAATATAAAAGCATTATGAAACTATTTTTTAAGTAATACAAAAATATTAAATTCTCAAAATACTAATTTTGAATTCATAATAAAATATTTATGTCATATGATTTGAAAAGTATTAAAATTTCAAACTCATACAATTTGCAAAGTATTATGATTTTTTTAAATCATTCTATTTTATTTTAAAGTTTTATGAAATATATTTCAAAGACACATTAAATCATTTTTAAATATTCATGATTTTCAAAGTCATACGATTGAGAAATTAATATGATTTAAAAATTCATACATTGTAACAACCCTGACTCCAGTAACCCAAAGCCAATGTCTACTTTATTACATTGGTGCTAGATATAAGAAATCACATCCCAAAGGACCTAATAGTTTACTAGTATTTGTATACCATATACATACATTATTCTTATATTAAATTTTAATACAAAAATAAAACATATTTTTTTTCTTGAGAATATCATTTTTCCCTCTATAATATCCTTACATATAATTAATAGTACACTTCCTAGATTCATGGGAATGGAAAATAAATAAGGGTGAGATAAAATGATTAGTAAGGGTTATATACAATGTAATTTATCATGATTAAACAAATAATAATCAATATAGAATGGTAAATAACTTAAAAAAATTACATTTAATCAATAAATTGAGAATGAAATATTGAATAATCAATATGGAAACGTAAATAACTAAACTGTGATGTCCCAGACTAGGATGCCACTGAAGGTGCCCCAAGCCTGGTGGGACACATGGCCTCAAGAGTATCTCCCTGAATTCCAGAGGATACTAAATAGTAGTGAGGGACTAGGGTATATACATGGGGAGAATATACCCTCATTACTAGAGTGTATTGTAGCAGATAACATATAAGAACATGTAAGTAAGTAGTGGAATAAATATGAGTAAAAAGATGGCACAACAAAAGCAGACATGAGTAATAAAAAACTAAACAACTGATAATCATACACAAAATCTAATGATGATATGTCATGTATCTATAAAGCTAGAAAACATGGATATAAAGTAGTAGACAAGCATGCTATACAAAAGTAGAAAAATGAAACCAAAAACTACCCCCAGAATCCTGAGCTCTAGCTTAATTATTTTCTTCCAGCTCCATCCTAAGCAATAAGAAATCAAGTTTCCAAAGAAGTACACTTACCTTTGTTAACACCTGCATACATGTAATCTACCCAGGTTCCAATGGTGCTCTGGACAGGGTGTGAGATAAATATCATTAGGACACCACCACCAATGTCTATAAAATCCTATCTATGTAATATAAATAGAAACAATGTGCAAGAATGCATATATAAAAGAAAACAGTATAATAATGTAGATGCCCAAATACCCACTTAGGACCTTGGATAGTGTATGAACATGTAACCAGTTCATTAGTTTATTAAGTTTCAGTTTATATACATAGTTCATCTGAGGTAATACCAACACTCACATAATAATAAATTATCTAAGGTGAACAATGTATCCATGATTTTATTTATAGTGAAGAGGTTTTAAGGTGATAACCAAGACAACCTAGACCTCAAGGGTTCCCAGCTCAATAATAATTGTATCCTGGCTAAGGGGTAAGAGTGTAATCCAAGGAGTGTCATCCAAAGAATTCCATAATAATGAATCTAACCAAGTCCAAGGAAAACATCCAAGGTAAAACGGGATAAGAAATGTATAGGTCAAAGGATGTAACCAAGGAACCTCATGTACATAAAATCCACATTGGATCCAAGGAGTGTATCTAGGGAATCCTGTAATAGTTTAGGAGGGATTCTATGATGTCATACTGGGCATCCACTTATATATGAGTACCATATTCCATGGTGGGTTTCAACCAAGGTAATCGACATCCTTGAATCAGAATGGTATCCACGAGTGCCCAAGGAATTCCATTGGGAATCCAAAAGCTATCATAAGTCTAAACACTCTTGTAATGATGTCAATGTCCATATATAATTATGCACCTTACATTAGATTCATTTAATTAATTAAACAAATTAATGTTCTTTTAGTTTAATGAATTTATTTGGTTCAATCATTTAATTTCATTAGTGTGACAAGGCCATGGGGCTTAAAACCATTTAATTAATTTCATTTCAATTCATAGTCAATTAATGAAGTCCACCCTGATTCCTTCCATAAACATGGAAATGTGTGCTAAAGACATGAAACCGAGTTCCTCAATTACATTTAATAAGGCCAAGTCATATATGTACAATATACTTTCCATTTCAATTTAATAGTGATTAATCAAGTGAAGCACTTACATTAGGTAGGTCAAGTGGGAAGAAAAAATGGCACTATCCATATAACAATTCAATAATAAGTTAATTCAAGGGGATTACTATTAGCAGGGTCAAGCCACACACTCAAATGGTGGAGCTAACAGGTCATAACCAACTATTAAGGCATAACTAGCCACTAAGAGCATAGATATGGAAGTCACCCTATTTGGGGTGGTTAACATTGTGAACATAACCACCAATGTTGAATATAATATATGGAATGGGTCTTAGAACATGATTCTAATGACTATAAGAAATACATATTAATTTAAAATGCGACGCCTGATGAAATCGGTGTGACCATATGACAATTTATAAAATGATGAAACTTAAGGGATGAGTTATAGACCACCTACCTCTTACTCATATGAATCTCATTGTATAGTATTAGCCTCTATTTTTTTCCAAGATTGGAAGAAATATAAAGAATGGATCAATGCCCTAAAAATAGGGCATATGAGCCAGCATATAAATAGCGTTGTTGATAGGAAGAAGAATGAATAACGATTAAAAAGGAATTGATATCTTACCGATACACATATAATGTGATAGACGATGATCAAATTGGAGTTTAGAAAATTAACCATGATCAAATACTACCAAAGAGGCTCAAAGGAGTTTAAAAAGGGAGGAGGAAGCGGCTACTGTTTTCTGGTGAGGAAATGAGAAGATAAGGTTAATTTAATTAGTTCATTAGGGGGAAAACCATAAAATCACCAAAATTTTACCCTTTAATGGTCTAAACGCATGGTTTTCCAAAACATGTTCCATATGTGCATGGTTTTTTGAAGGAATGGGTCACCTGAATGGTTAGGCCACACAATTAAGGAAACCATACACCAACCATGTGAAACTCCTCTATATTTTTTTTGCAATTTTTTATGCCTGTGTGGCTCATATCACATGGTTAGGGAAAACCGTAAACCCTTATGATTATCTCTATCTATCCTCACATGTTTAAAAAAACCATGCATCTTTCACCACATGGTTTATTATAACCGTGCGACATGCCATTTTCTTCAAAAAAGTTGGGATCTGGGCTTCGAATAGGACCTAGACACCCTTGAGACCTTCATGAACTCATTAGGAATCCATATTAGGCATATAAAATGGAATTAGACCCTAATTAAAATGATCTATACCTGATTAAAAAACTAGGTTCTTAATGTGTCCCCCCTTAAATGAACTCATCCCCTAGTTCACTTTCTAATGGTGGGGAAACACTATCTAAGAAGAAATACGACCACTAGGCATGTACGTCAGCCTCCCACTCCCAAGTATCATCCTATACATGACCGTTCTGCCATATCACTCATACTAGAAGGATATAAAAGCCTTAAAGATCCTTCATGCTCCAGTCAATGATGTGTAAAAGATACTCCACAAATAAAGCATAAAAATTTAGCTCAACTTCCTTAGGATCAAAAGTTTTAGATGGAAAAACATGATAATGTAAAATATGTAAAATGTGGAATAATTATTGAATGGAACAGTACCTATAAGGTAGTAACAACTAATATGATACCATCCTAACTCTCTCCAGGATCTCAAATGGCCTGAAAAAGTGCATCGATAACTTCCCTTGCCTCTGTATCAGTTTATACCCAAGATTGAGTGATACCGGCAGGAAAACAAGATCCTCAACCTCGAAATCCAGAGGTCATCAATAACGATTGACATAAGATTTATATTTAGACTAAGTATTATACATATAATTCATGGCCAATTAAACTTGCTTCAAATTATCTAGAATAAGATGAGGATCTAGTCGGGGCACCTCTCTTGCCTCTATCCAGTACAAATGTGAATGGAACGACCTACCATATAAGGCCTCAAAAGTATCCATCTTAATTTTCACCTAGAAGATACTATTATAGGTAAAATAAATGAGAAGTACATGATTCTCCCAAGAATAGATGAAGTTAAGGACACATACTTCTAGTATTTTCTCTAGAACTTGTATTATCTGTTTCAATTGTCCATTGATCTGAGGGTGAAAGGTTATGCTTAGAAGCACCTATGTACCCATAGACTTATGAAACCCCTACCAGATATATGATGTGAAACAAGAATCCCTATCTGAAATGATAATATGAGGGACCTTGTGTTGTCGTATGATCTCACAGACATACAATATTACTAGATCATTAATTGATAAAGTATCTCAGATAGGAAGGAAGTGGGTTACTTTCATTATCCTATTAATGAAAACCCATACAATGTCGCTACCTCTAGAAGACCTCGGTAATCCTACTATAAAGTCCATGGAAAATTATTTCTATTTCCATTTAGGGAGTGGACATGGCTATAATAAGCCTTTAGGTATCTGGTGATCTTCCTTCACCTGCTAATATGTGGAACACCTAGCGATAAAGCCTTCTATATGACGTTACATCCCAGACCACCAATATTAGTGTCACATGTCTTGATACATTTTGGAGATTCCTGGATGAACGACCCACTGAGAAGTGTGGGGATCTCACATCAAATCCTCTATCATATCTATAGGAACCCAGACATGTCTATGCATATTTAGAATGTCATCTCTGTCCACAGACCAATCTGGAGGCAGTTCAAATCCTAAAATACTCTTACGGAGAACCAAGCCCTCGGGATCTGAAAATTTCCTACTATTCACCTTCT
The DNA here is from genome assembly GCA_963277665.1 of Viscum album. Classification (NCBI taxonomy): domain Eukaryota; kingdom Viridiplantae; phylum Streptophyta; class Magnoliopsida; order Santalales; family Viscaceae; genus Viscum; species Viscum album. Next base: position 460,519,190 of record OY728127.1, read on the forward strand.
CAAGAAGGGAAGAGGTAACTATCAATGATGAGAGATAATACTTCTCATGACTATTGTGAAACTATAGATATAGATTAGAAAATAGGTTCATCAATTTCCATTCATCATTGGATTCCCATATAGATTGTGCCTGATTTTTCTAACTCAGCTCATTAACAACTAAATTTCCCTTCCCAGAAATATAGTCAAGCTCAAAATCGAAGGAATAAATATATTTGAACCATATTCACTATATAAGATTCAAGTAATCATATATAAATATATATTTGAGGATATTGTGGTATTTATACACCACAAAGTGCTAACCCAACAAATAGTGTATCCAACAACATAAGACATGAACAACTACTGCTAGCTCAAGGTCATGCATCAAGTAATTTTTCTCATGAGGCATCAACTTCCAAGATCCATATGCAACAAATGTTTCCCCCTACATCATAAATACTCCTAGTATGATTCATAATGCATCAAATAACACTATATAGCCTCTTTTAGGATCTGTAAGAACCATAATAGGTGTCGAGACATGCCTCACTTTCAGCTCATGAAAGGCTTTCTCACACTCTTCTGACCACATGATCTTAACACCCTTATTTGTAAGACTAGTAAGAGGTAAATTAAGGTATGATAAGTACTATTTGAAATGTCTATAATATCCAACTGGTCCCAAGAAACTATTTATTTAAAACGTGTTCTTGGGATTCTCCCAGGAAACCATAACATTCCCCTTATCTGGGTCAATAGTCACTCTTGATTTTGAGATAATATGACCCAATAAGTGAACTTTTTCAATCCAAAAGTGGAAATTAGAAAGATTGATATAAATATTATTCTCTATCAGTGTACTTAGAATGATCTCAATGTGCTTACCATGGTCTCTATGAGTGTGAGATTACACCAAGATGTCATCCACAAATACTATGACAAAGGAATCCAGATAGGGGTGAAACACCCTATTCATCAATGCCATGAAAATAGTGTGCATGTTTATAAGAATAAATAAAATAACAAGGTACTAATACAGACCAAACCTGATATAGAATGATGTACGAGGTATGTCTAATGTCCTGACTTGCACATGATGATAGTAGGATCTTAGGTCGATCTTTGAAAACACCTTAGATCCTCATATCTGGTCAAAGAGATCATCTATTTGAGGCAGTGGATACTGGTTCTTGACCATAAGCTGGTTCAAAATTCTATAATACATGCATAGATGAAGGGTCCCATCTGCCTTCTTGGTGAAAATAATGGGAGAACCCCAAGAGGAAGTACTGGGCCATATAAAACCTTTGACCTGTAAGTCCTCCAACTACTGATTGAGCTCCTGAAGCTCAGTAGGTGCCATCCTGTATGAAGGAATGGACACTAGATCTTCTTCTAGAACAATATCAATCACAAACTCTACCTATCTCTATGGAGGTAATCCAGAAAATCCATCAGAAAAGACGTGCCTGAAGTGATATACTAATAGAGGGAATTCAACCTGATGTAAACCCTAATCCTCCATGAAGAGATTTGTAATCTGGGTGATCACTCCACTTAGACCATGATGCTTTGGTCTATCTCTACTAGCCTAGACATCCCTCTCAAACTCGTGTAGATAACTACTTCCCTCATGTGATGTAAACGACACCCTTAAGTGATAAAATTCTACAAAAGTATGATACAAAACCAACCAATCCATCCCAAGAATGACATAGAAGCCTGTCATCTAGAGAACAAAGATGTCCCACAAGAAAGGGAAACTACCAAACTCAAGGGGATAATCCCTACATCGACGTATGCCCTCTGACCATACTACCAATGGTGTATCTAGGGTCATTACACCATAATAATACTATATTTCCATCCTCAGACTTTCCATGATAGATAAAGAGATGAAGGAGTGTGAATCACCTATATAAAATAAAGTAGATTCTATAGTGAAGGCAACTAGAATAATACCTTGCACTATATATGGTCCTGTAACCTGATCCTTGGGTATCGGCTGTAATGTATGCAACTTACCTGATCTAAGTCCCTGTGAAACAACTGGACTAACATGATCAAAACCACTCTACTGGCACTACTGGTGATCAAGAGTTTGGATACTACGACCATGAATTCATCCTTGACTAGTCCCGTCGGTGCTACTCCAACTCCCCAACTGACGCAACTTAAAATAACATAATCTTGAAGGTGTAGCTGGTGTAGAACCTCTTCCACTATAAGTTGATGGAAAGTTCTAAAAGAATCTCTGAAGGTTCCCCATACGGCCACAAACTTGACAATCTAGAGGGTCTCTATCACATTGAGGATTCAGGTGCCCCTATTATCTGCACTGATGACACACCATGGAACTACCAGTATGGGTACTCTGGCTGCCAAAACCCATATGAGAAACCTCAAAGGATCTCTTTCTACTACTAGATGAACCACTAGCCTACCTCGGTATTGGTCCTCTATGTCCGGTACTATCTCACAAGTGAAAAAGTTGGATTTAATGTTAGTTTTTTTTTTCATTTTTGATGTCAATTTTTAACCAACGTCTATAAAGGAGATATAAAATATAATCTTTTTCAATGGAAGAACCCTATTTTCCATGCTGGTTTCTTATAAAATGATGAGGAAAACCATTTTTGACATTGATTTATTAAATAAACCAATGTCTAAAACCGTGTATTTTTTAAAAAAATTTGGGTGTCGGTTTTGAAGAAAACCCACACTGAAAGTATTTTTTTTAGAAAATACAAAATATTAAACTACCAAAATAATCAAAATCTATGTAATAAAACACAGTATACATCAATAAAATAGTATTTATCATTGACTAAAAAACTATAAAAACTTACATGTTTTTATCTATTTAATCAAAAATCTATCTATGCATTTGTATTGTAAAGTAGAATTAAAATAGACATACCTAAAATTGATGACTTGATCGTTGTTGGTTATTGTTGAAGCCTTCATTTGATATAATTATGTTAAAACAACTATTATAACAAAATAATTAGTTTTTTAAACACATGTTATTAAGAAAATGTAATATTATTCAAAAACATTAGAATATACATACCTCAAACCGTAATCAAACTTAACAAATAGTTCATAAACAAAGATTGAAGATGGGTAAGTTCAGTTTGGGTATAAGACTCATTATCATTGAATGTATATAATAACATTTAATGATATGATATTAAAAAATAGAATACTATAATAGAAAATATATAAAAAACAATATAACTAATCTTATCAAATTCAGTAGTTACCCCCGTTTTGATTAAGTTGTACATGAATCATAGAACATAATAACCACATTCAACATGTACTTGTTGACGATGAAACTATAGTTATAAAAAATTAAATCGATAATAAAAACCAATATATATATATATAATCAGAACAATATATAATATAAAAAATAATTACCTTTACTTTCACATAATTGATTGCATTTGGTTTCTTTATCGATATGTATTATTTGTTAAATTTTTTACATGAACTGTATTTTCATATATATGAACTAATAATACATGTATAAACAATGAGAATTAAAAATAATGATCTTATTAAAAACAAAAACACTTACCTATATAATAAGGTGGAGAAACTTTTACAAACACACCCTTGTAAAGAGAAAGTCCAATATAAGGTGCATTCACTTGGGAAAAATACGCCTAACATCCAATGCCCCTATAATACAATAAATTTCACAATTAATGACATTATAATGACCATTTGTTCATAATTATGTTTCTATCCTTACTTATCAAGAAATGGAAAAAACTAACATCCAATCTCTGTATGTGATAATCTCTCACACATATATGCAACTCTACTAGGATTATTCACATGATGAACTTCCATGGAAATGTATTCTGGATCTATAAAACCATAAATGGATGTGATTTCATTTTTTACAAGAAGTATGTGTTGATACCTAATTTAATAATGAAATATAGTTATTCAATTTAAACCATCTTTTATTAAAAAAATAAAAATTCAAATATAAATGTACTTACATGGAAAACAACTATGACACATTCAGGATGAGATCTTCAAAATAAACTATATGAAAGATATATTATTTGAGTAATATCAATGGATAATATCTTTTTCATATATAATACATCAACCAAAACTCATAGATATTATTCAAGGAATAAGAAGCCTGAGATAATATTTGTATCTCATAAGAAATATCAGACGTATCTAAAGTCGATTATTCCTGAACGTGTTATTTCAATTTTGAAATTTCTTTTGCTTTTAGATAATCCTATATAAGTTAAATGTCAGAAAGAATTATAATTAATTTTCAATCATATGTAATTAATATTTAAAAAAATGAATACCTCAAATGAAATATAATGAAGAAGACCAGTTGGCTAAAATAAAAAATGACCCAAACAATCCCCAAACCTGGTAATCTCCTTAGTAGGAAATGGTAGTAGAGCATTATGATCAATAATATCAAGTACTAATACTCTAACCTAACCCATATTCATAGGTTGATTATGTACATAATCCCCCAAAAAATGTATGAGTCCTAATGCAACAATATTTATATGAGGATCTCCAGCAAAAAACTCATAGTATATAGTTTAGTCTGAGCAAGGAGGCGGAGGATCAAAGTAGGAAGGTTGGGCAGGGTATTTCGGATGGGATGAAGGTGGAGGATCAAAGTAAGCAGGCTAGGCAGGCTAGGAAGGCTGTACAGATTGTGACTATCTTGTAAAGTGTTCTAACAAAGCCTATTACACGACTACTTGAATTTGATCACCCATATACTATTTCAACTCTTTTAGATCAACTTTTAATGATTCTATTTCTGGGTCTTTTGATTTCTTACTTAGAACAAAATATTTCCAAATACTTACACCTACCTGATATCCTATAACACAGTCGAGGTGTTCTACCTTTCCTAAAGCAGTGTCTAGGATTTCCATCCTACCCTTAGAAATAAAATAGCCCTGTGTCTCTTTCTCCTAAAGTTCATCCAAAAAATGAAAAATGAAAAAGTTATATTTGTGTTTATAATTTATAAAATAGAAAAATTCATGACAAATAAATAATATTTACTTACAATTTTATTAGCTACTTTCTTAGCTTCCTCTATAAGATACTTTTCATTTTTTCTTCTTCTTGCTCATTTCCATTTTTCATGGAGAGTGTGAGAAGATGGAGGACCAAAATAGAACTCTTATGAACCATTACTAGATCGAGCTCTTAATTCTTCAAGTTTTTCATCAATCATTTTATGCTCTAATTATGGATACCCTCTATGTGATAAAGTATGAGGTTATACATTTTTCAAATGGATCTCTTGATGATATCTCCTAGAGTCCTATTTCATAAAATAAACTAATAAGTAATTAGACAAATATATAATAAATATTAAAATATAAAATAATTATCATACTTGAAATTTTTCTTCATGATGGTTGTCAAAAAATTATTTCCATGTATTTGCAACTATATACGAATACTTAAGGCATGGGTTTTTAAACGTTTTATTTCCAAAAATACAAATTTTTATTAGTTTTGTGTTAAAATCTTGCCATCGAACCACTACTAAAGAGAGATGTCTTTTCTTAATTTCTTTTGTTTCCTAAAAATTGAATGTTATCTATAATTGAATAAATGAAATATGTCTTTTAAAATTTTTAATATTAAAAAAATGAGATAAAATAAATCAATTGTGATATTTTTCTATCATGACCTCCCAAAGCTGTTGTTTCACCATCTTGTCCACAGACTTCCAATCAGGATATAAAATACTAATCCTATGACAACTCTGCATTAATATATAACTAATAAACTAAATTTCATTTGGTCCAGTTACATTATTATTTTCATCAAAACAAATATTTAATCTCTCATCTCCATGAGAAAGTGAAATTTTTGGTAAATGTGTAATACCACATTTACCAACTTGGGAACTTGATTTCTCTATAGTAATAGGAGAAGTCTCCTCCACCGAGAATGCATCAGTAGTCCTGAAAAAAAATTTATAAATTAAAAGTTTTCTTTCCTTAAATAAGTATATTACTAAATATTTAACAATATGAAAAAATATATATACCTTGGTAACTACTCCCCTATCTCTTTATCTGACATTGACAAAAGCTAGTGTAATAATTTTGTGTGTACCTTTATATCATTAGAAAACTGAATATTTAGAAATAAGGATGAAAAAAATAAGTAAAAAAAGAGGGACTCATTTGTATGTTTCAAAAAAATAAAAAAATATAAATAATTACCAAAAAAATTAGGAGACTAATTTAGTGTTTTCCCATATGCCTTTATCATGATCATTACATACTGCATGCACTATGTCTGCCTTGTAGTCATTTTAATTATCCAAAAATTGCGTAATAGATGAATAAGGCTCATGTAAATCAATAATATCATCAGTATCATTATCATCACAAAAAATGTGAAAATACATTTCTAGTTGAAAAAGTATAAGAGAAGCCTCATTATCCAACTCATATAAACAATTTGGATCAATATCTTTGATACAAATAGATTTGAAAAAATTACATAATCTGAGGATATTATTTCTGACAGTTGACAAAAATATACCATGTAGTGCGACTGGTAGCAGTTGTTGCATCAATACATGATAGTCATGAGATTTCATACCTATTAATTTTCAATCCTTAACTGATATGAAATTATTCACATTTAAAGAACATCCATTGGGTACTTTTATACCATACAGACACTGAAAAAAATTCAAATTCTCACTCTTTCTTAGTGTGTGACAAGATGGAGGTAAATATGTTCTATTTCCTTTCATAGTGGGAGCTAACTCCAAACTTATTCCCATTACTATCAAGTCCAATCTAGAATTCAATCCATTTTTGTATTTCCTTTTATTTCTAATAAATTTCCAATCAAATTTTCACATATATTTTTCTCAATATGCATAACATCAATGTTATTTTTTACCTCTAAAAATATCCAATAAGATAGTTCAAAAAAATAGACCATTTCTTCTAGATATTTTTTTGAATACCAGAACTACTTTTCTTTCCAAATGTCAAATCAATATTTTTCACCCTGTTATAATATTATTAAATTGACAATGGTTGTAGGGGAAGATTTTATTTATATAAACCATTAAATTCATTTTTCAATCTATGATAAGGATGATCAATTTGAAATTTTTTTCGATATCCCATGTACAATGTCTTTCTTTCATTCTGCAATTGATAATATGAAGTATCTTCTTAAAAAATTAGACATGATTTATGTACCTTAACACTATATCTAGATAAGTTTCCATATGTAGTAAAGTTATTTATATTGTACATTATCATAGCACGCAAAAGAAAATACTCTTTCTTGTATGCATAAAAAACATTAACACCTACCTCCCATAGAAGTTTCAAATCATCAATCAATGGTGAAAGATACACATCAATATTATTTCCTATATTTTTTGGTCTAGAAATCACCAAGATCATCATAACATATTTTTTATTCATACATATCTGTAGGGATAAGTTGTAAACCACCAACAAAAAAGGCCACAAACTATTCTGGGTACTTAGGCTTCGATATGGATTCATTCCATCTATACACACTCCCATTCTCAGATTTTTAACTTCACTTTCAAAATCAGGAAATTGTTTATCAAATATATTCCGTTATGATGAGTCATTTGGGTGATGTAATTTACCATTAAATATGTGTTCATCTGAATTCCATCTTAACCTATTTGCATTAATTGAATTTAAAAATAGACGCTTTAAATGAAGAATTATTGGAAGGTACCAAATTTCTTTAGCAGGATCTTTGATTTCAGTACCTGAGAATGAATCAGAGTTAATTTATCGGAATTATATGAAGGGACTATTGGAAGAAATTATTTGATTTAGCATGAGGTTAGATTTTAGTACCTAATAATGAATCCAAATTGACTTTTTCATTCATCTTATAGCGTGATGTTCCACATGTAGGATAGTTTGATAAAAATTCATATTCTTTTCAATAAAACAAAAAATCATTAGGAAAAGCATGTATCTTTTTATACCATAATCCCACTGGGCATAATATTTTCTTCACCTCATAATTGGAATCTGGAAGCCTGTTTCCTTCTATAAGTAGATCTTTTAAATGTGAAAGTATGTAAGAGAAATTTTTATCACTCCAACCATTACTTACTTTCAAGTTAACCAATCTCAAAATGACTGATAACAATATATATTTAAGACAACCTAAGAATAATGGGTTTTTAGAATCTCTATAAAATTGTTCAACACTTTCTATTTTTTCAACGGTTTCAACACCTAAACCATGAATTAAATCATCAATATGATCCTCTATCACATTATTAATAATGTCATCAACATTATTTGTTGAATTTACATTTATTTCACCATGCCAGATCCAATATGTATAATTAAGGCTAAAACCATAAAAAATGAGATGATCCTTTATTTCTATAGAATCTAACTTTCTCGTATTCAAACACTTCACACATGGATAGAAAATCAAAATCCATGTTTTGAAGATTTCATTTAAAAAATTCCAATAAATCATCAACTCTTTTTTCATATTCATTATCCATTCTTCTTAAATTTATCCAATTACAATCCATTCAGTACCTAAAATAATAATATAATCAGTGATATATTAAAACATATAAAAATTTATATATATATATATATATATAAATATATAAAATTTAAACATAAAAACATACAATAAACTAATACCACCTTTATGTTATATCAAGTTCATTTTTTACTTTAATGTTATTTTTCAGAACAAAGATGCAAAAGAGTCATTGAATCAACAATAATTCACCATTAAAACTCAGTGTCATAATCACACATAACATGCATACTAATTTCACAATTGAATTAATTTAAATATTAATTCATTTATAAAAATCAGCGTCATAATCACACATAACATGCATATTAATCATATAAAATAATTCAAATAATTTTAAAGTATATGGTTGACATCACCGACCATTCAAAAAATAAGAAATATCTGATAGGAGTGGTTATAAATTTAATACTAAATTGATAAAAAATAAATAATTTCATCAAAATAAAATGATAAAAATGAATCAGATAATAACATAATAAAAAATATTCATCAATTGAGTAAAACCAATTGATATGAATGAATTAAATAAAAAATAGTTTATTTATAAAATTAAAAAAACTTACAATATTTGGATTTGAAGACGATAAATGAGAAACAATCTCAATTTTCTCATTATAATTCTTTAGAATAGTAAACACAACAAGTTATAACAAAATAAGTCATATATATGATAGATAATCATGAAAAAAAAATCAAACCTGTTTAGGTGCGACCATGAAGATGATTTGGATCAAGAAATAAAAATGTAAATGAAAAACCAAAGATAAAGGATGAAATAATGAGAACTTTTGATCATGAAATAAAGATTAAAATGTTATAAATCAACCAAAAAGAGGCGTGGGTGGTGGTTCTAAATCCATTAATTCCATTGTGAGTCGGGAGAGGTGAGAGAATGAAAGAGGTTTAGGGTTTCAGATGGATGAAGGCACATGTAAATTTTTTGAAAGACTTTTCAGTGTCGTTTTCTCTAGAAACTGACACCAAAACATTTATTTTATATTTTCAGCATTGGTTCCTATATAAACTGACATAAAAATATTTTTTTAGGTTTTCGGCATTGCTTTACAGTAAAAATAATGTCGAAATAAATTTTTAGGGGATTTTTTGTATCGGTTTATTGAAAAACCAATGCCGAAACTATATATTTTTTTATTTTTTGGCATCAATTTTTTGGATATATGACACAGAAAACCTTATGGTTTTAGTTTTCGGCATCAGTTTTCATGAAAACCGACACCGAAAACTTTTTTCTTCCCTATTTTTCATTGGTTTCTTAGAGGCAATGTAAAACAATTGACATTAAATCTATTATTTCCACTAGTGTATCCATCCCTCAGGTTTCACTTATTGATAAGAGCCAGATTAATTATTTTAGAGAAGGTAGGTAGGTGAAAGACATTCACCTGAGTATGGATGGCCTTCTGAAGCCCATCCTTGGAATGTTTAGTATGAGGAAGCTCATCACTGACTATAAGCAGTGCAAAGTACTGTAACTTAGTGAAACATGCTGAATACTCTATAACTGACATAGAACCCTACTCAAGATACGTGAAATTTTTGGATTTTTTATCTATCGGCATCTGAGGAAAGAAGTACATGTAGAATATAGTGTAGAAGTTAGGCCATACCATGCCCTGATAGTGACCGGCCTGGGTAATTACATCCCACCAACACTTGGTGAAATTAGGAAGTATGTAAGTAGAAAACTTGAACCTCATATTTGGAGGATTCTCCAGATTCTCAAATATAGAAAAGGCAGACTCTATCCAAGACTCAACAGCTTATGGACCACCATCCCCTAAGAAGGTAGAAGGATTTTGTTACTGGAACTCATGGTTCAGATCAGTCATGATAGGTTCAGGTCATAGAGAATCATTCATAGACTACATCATATAGAGAAGAATTTTATGAATCTAAGCTTCAATTCCCAGATCAGGTACAATATGTGGTGCCACAAGTGGCACTCCTAGATGTAATATAGGAGAATCATGGCCCACCACATCTAGAGCATGATTGTCACCACCCTCTTGGTGCACAATATGAGGACTTCGTGGTAGAATTGGTCTAAAAATACCAAGCACATGCCTTAGAACAAGCTTTAAATAGATACATAACAACATTAGTGGAAGTTGAACATAATAAAAGGTCTCAATACCCATAGAATACTACCCCAACTACCCACTTAAAAGGCCAGGTATTGGTAAGTTCTCGAGTATAAATTAGAGTGGTTCAAGTAGGTGAAGGGTAAACTATACCTTGGCTCATCATCTACTAGAAACCATTTAATTTTAATTAGTCAAGTTTCACTTTTAAATTTTTATTTTATTATTTACATATATCAATTTTCATTTAAAATGATTTCTACTTCCTAGTGAATCAGGGCCCATACTTTTTATCACTGAGATAAACACCCATTTAAATTCTAATTAATGGTTTGGCTTGATAAATTACTCATTCCAACCCATGGGGACCTATAAAGATCATAAATTGAAATAGGAAATCAATAAATCACAATAATGAAAACATCACATGTATAATATACAAATAGGACTCATTAAACAACCACATGAATATTAAGCAATGAAAGTAGTGAAATTCACCTATATGACATGACAATATGCATGGAATGTGGTTTACAGGTGCCTATGATGATGCATGTAACAATGATCCTTGCCATCATATCATCGATCCAAGGATGAAATAAGATCCTCAATAAGAATAATAATTAACAATACCACATAACATGTGAGTCACCCAATGGTGAAATGATATCAACTATAATAGGAAAAAGTAAAACAATAATTGTAATTAAGGAAACTCAGTATTTACCTTGAATATGGGTTCACAATGCCCAAAAAAGGATTATTACTAAGTTCCAAGCATTCCTAATCTCTAATATATTGTCTCCAAATATTAAATCAAGAAAGGAACTACTCTAATACCACTTTGTGAAATCTCAGACCCAAATTCCATTGAAGGTTCCTCGAGCCTGGTGGGACACATGGCCTCAAGTGCATCTCCATAAATGCTAGAGGCTGTCGAATGGTAGTGATGTCCTAGAGTGTGTTCGTGGGGATATTATTCCCTCATTACAAGAGTTCATCACAATAGATAACATATAAGAATAGGTATGTAAGTAGAAAAATCAATATGAGTAAATAGTTGGCACAATAGAAGAAAATATGAGTAATAAATAAATGAACACCTTATAATCATATAAAAAAGATGATGATGATATATCATGTATATATAAAGCTGTAAAACATGGATACAAAGAATAATACAAGCATAATATACATAATTAGAAAAAAGAAACCAAAAACTATCCCCAGTATTTAGATCTCCATCTCGGTCATCTGCTACCAGCTTCATCCTAAGAAACAAGCAATCATGTTTCCAAAACAATAAGCTTCCCTTTGTCAACACCTACATACATGTAATATTCCTAGGTGAAAATAGTGGTTTGGATAGAGTGTGAGATAAATATTAGTAGGCCCCCACTAATGACATATATAACATCCTTTACATGTAATATAAACTGAAATAGTGTGCAAGCATGCATGTATAAAAGTAAGGAGTAAAATAATGTAGATACCCAAGTACCTACTTCAAACCTTAACTAGTGTCTGAACATGTAATCAGTTAATTAGTTTATTAGGTTAAGGTTTATATACATAGGTCACATGAGGTAATACCAGCACTGAAATAATAATAATAAAGTATCCAAGGTGAAAAAATCATCTATAATGTTATTTATAGTGAAGTTGTTCCAAGGTGATGAGTAAGGAAACCTAGACCTCAAGGGTCACCAAATTAGTAGTAACTGTAGACTTGATAATGGGTAAGAGTGTAATCCAAGAATATTCATACAAGGTATTCCACAATAATGAATCTAACTGAGTCCAAGGAAAACATCCAAGGTAAAACGAGATAAGCAATGGATAGGTCTAAGGATGTAACCAATGAAATTCATATCCGTAGAAGCCACGTTGGATCCAAGGAGTGTATCAATGGTATCCTATAATAGAAAAGGATGGATTCTATAGTGTCATACTAGAAATACACTAATAAAATATGACCAGATTCCAAGGTGGGTATTTACTAAAAAAACTAACATCCTTGAATCAGAATGGCCTCCATGAGTGACCAACGAATTCCCCCAAGAATCCAAGAGCTAACTAAAGTATGACCACTCCTGTAATGATGTCAAGGTCTATATATAATTATGCACCTTACATTATATTAATTTAATTAATTAATCCAAGTAATGGTATTGTCATTTAATAAATTCATTTGGTTAAATCCTTTCCTTTATTTAGTGTGACAAGGCCAAGGGGCATGCAACCATTTAATTCATTTAATTCAAGTCATATTCAATTAATGAGTTCGAATTTACTACCTTCTATAAACACGGAAAGGTTTGATATGAATGTTCAAATGAGTTCTTTAATTACATTTAACAAGGCCAAGTAATATATGTACGATATACTTTCCATTTCAATTTAATAGTGATTAATCAAGTGAAGCACTTACCTTAGGCAGGTGAAGTGGGAAGAAAACATGGTATTATACATCTAATAATTCAATAATAATTTAATTTTAGGGGATTAACATTATAAGGGTCAATACACACACCTGAACGATGGAGCTAATAGGTCATATCCAACCTTTAAGGCATAACTGACCACTAAGGGCATAAATATGAAAATCGACCTACTTGGGGTGGTTGACGTTATAGATGTAACCACTAAAATTGAATAACATATATGGAAATAATCTTAGAACACAATTATAATGACTATAAAAAAGGAATATTAACTCAATAGGTGATTATTTATGAAATCAGTGCGACCACATGGTAATTTATAAAATGATGAAAATTGAGGGATGAGTTATAGACCACCTACCTCGAAATCATATGACTCTCTACATCTAATATCAAACTTTAGTTTGGCTTGAATTGGAATAAATATGAAGAATGGATCAATGCCTTGAATATAGGTCATATGATCCTACATCTAAATAACATCATTGATAGGAAGAAGAGAGACAAAATATTAAAAATGAATCGAGATCTTACCGATATGCATCCAACATGATAGAAAATGATCAAATTAGAGTTCAGATGGTGATCAGGGATCAAATACTACTGAAGAGGCTCAAATTAGCTCAAAAATGGAGGAGGAAGGGGCTACTATCTACTAGATAGAAAATTAGCAGAGAGGGTTAATTTAATTAATTCATTAAGAGAAAAATATCAAAATCACCCAAAATTGGCCTTTGCATGGTTTTTCAGCATGATTTGATAAATCGTGCACTAACTGTGCATAGTCAGCTAAAGGAAGGGGACACCTGCATGGTTAGGCCTCATGGTTAAGGAAACCATGTGCCAACCCTGTGAAACTTCTCTATAATTTTGTCTACAGTTTTCGTATGGTCGTGCAGTACAAATTGCATGATTAGGGGAAACTATGTGCCTTCCTACTACTCTCTTTCTAGCCCCTCATAGTTAAAATTAACCATGCGGACCACTCCACATAGTTTATTCTAACCACGCGACAAGAAATTTTCTCCAAAAGCCTGGTTTCAGGCTCTAAATAAGCCCCGAACAACCTTGAGACCATTGTGAACTCACTAGGCATCCATATTAAATCCATAAAAGAGTCTTAAACCAAAATTATTATGATCCATATCTAAGTCAAAATCTAGGTTCTTACATGAAAAAACATGCCATTTAATCAATAAACTGATAATGAAATGTATTTAGATATAATATCAATGTAAAAATTGCATGGATAATAATAATAACTAAATTATCAATAAAGTAACTTCTTAATTGTTGGACTTCATGATCTTAGGCATCATGATACCTTTAACATAAAGTCATTATTCCAAGATAGTTTATCTTATGGGAAGGTATACACTAGAAACCCATTTAAATAAGTCATTCCAACTGATTTGTCTCATGAGACTACCAATGCATTTAGGGGCTATCTATAACTAGGAATCAACTAAAAATTCATGTCCAATACATTCCTCATATATATAATGATTGATTGAATTCATGAAAAATATTAATTACCAATACATGTTCATATTTAATAAAGAATAAAGAATATCAATATTTCCCCAATCAATCAAATAAATTTCAATGTAAAACACCATATGAATAAATGATATATGATTTAATAAATAAGAATATTCATGATAAATAATATTTATATTTAGGGAAAATTTAATGTCCAATGATCATATGAAATTAAATATTTAAAGGTAAAGTTAATGAATACAAAATTAATTAAGAAAGTGAATGTTAATACTTTCCCTAGTCAAACTAATCATAAACTATCTAGATAAAGGATAAATATGGTATAATTATAGTATATCTCCAGTTGAGTATATGTAAAATATTTTTTTTATTATCATTGATAAATAGAAATACCAAAAAAATATCTTTAAATTTTTTTTGAGGAAAATGCCCTTTTCACTTTGAAAATCACTTAAAAAAATGAAATTTACAAAAATATTAGGAAAAAAATTTTCATTAAAAATATCCTTTTAAAATTTTAAAGTAATCTTCAAATAAATGCGTGGTCATGATGGTAGAATGTTTTGTTCATGCCAAGTGTGTTAAAAATAAAGTTTCTTTTCATATTTTTGTAAAAAAAGTCAAAAGTACCATGTTTGGAAAATGATAGGAAGATTCCTTATATTTTTTTTGTAAAAAAAAATTATTGGTAAAGATTAATTTAAAAATCATATTAAAATATTTTTAAGAAATTTTTTAGAAAACATGGATTTGAAAAAAAGTATTTTCATCCGAAGAGAGAAATAAAGTCATATTTTATTAAAAAAATTTTCTCAATCATTTTAATTACCAAAAATAGGAAAATGGTAATATCAATTGAAAACTTCATGAATAAACAAAGGATAATAAAATAAAAGGGGTGTATTAAACAATTATAAAATAATCTCCTTCAATGTAAATTCAAGTATAAAAAATCCTGATTAAGATGATATTGAATGAAAAATCTCTTACCACTTTAGAAAATTTTGAATCATAAATCCCATAAAACGGATAACATCAAATGAAATATTAAATATCATGAATATAAATAGACTCATGATATAAAATATAAAAGGGTCATTATATGCACCCAAAAAATAAGATAGGTGTATAACATGCAATATGTCCCAAAGAAGAAAATTTGAGATGAGCAACCCTTACAATGATAATAACATTGAGGTGAAAATTAATCAATGAATAAATTAAGTATATCAAATGAAAATCCACATAAAATAAGTGGAAATAAAACAAAAGATAATAAAAAGTCATTACAGACACAATCTAAGAATATCAAATGTTCAGACCAAGTTGGATAGAGAAGGAAGTTTGAAGAGTGTTCTTTTGCAGAGTGTTGTCTTTTGTTGTCAAAAGGATAAATCAATTCAATTTGTAAAAGTCTTAGAAAATTAGATGATGCTTTTTTTATTTATATTTCACAAATATCTTAAGTTTGGAGAACTTGTTATACAAGCCTTATTAAAGAAAGGGGTAGAAAATTTGATGCCAATCATATTCAGTTTTGATTAGAAATAATAATGTTGCAGAAAGATAGGGAAGTTGTAATACTTTCCTTTAACAATATGATGATGCTAAAGGTGATCGATCAAAGAATACATATCATAATAGATAAGGTTTGTGATGAAAGCAGCTGATTGTGGAAGAAGAAAGATTACAGTGAATAAGCACAAGTGTTCTTACCGAAATAGATATTTAAGGTGGTGCCATTTTTTAGTGTTTTCCAAATTTTTGGACCTCAAAATCGGGATTTTATTTTTGGAAATGGAAGGATATCTGTATAGGAGTGAATGAGATGCAGAATAGTGAAAGAAATTGGAAAAGGATGGGAACCACGTACCATGGGACATGGTCTATGTACCATGTCCAGGAACAGTATGCAGAGTGGTTCGAGGAACCGAAAATGGTTCACAACAAAGGCATATTGCGGAGGCTCACGGTATAACGAAGGCTTGCGATTCACGATAGGAGAAGCAGTATGCGATGAAGGCTGTACCATATTGAAAATTTGGGTAAATTGGATTAGTAAAATTTGTAGAGTTATTTTCCTATATAAGGAGTGATAATCCCATCATTAAGTAGAGATAATTTTATAAGAAGATATCATTAATGTGGAAGAATTTTGGAGAAGTACATAGATTTGGCGGAAGAGGATTCCACGTAGGAAGAAGTTCATGGGAAGAAATTCTATGAATAGAAGTGGTTTGCGGAAGAGAGATTCTGCATAGGAAGAAGTGGTCTGTGGAAGATAATATAGTTCACAAATTAAGGGGAAGCAATCAACAGAAGAAGGAATTCCATAGAAGTGGAAGCAGCACACAAAGGCAGTACGCAGAATCAGAAGCATTACGTGGAGCAGAGGCAGTTCTTGGGAGAAAAGCTATCCATATAGAATTAATACTACACAGTACGTAGAGGATAGAGGTGATACACAGAGGAGGAAGAACAGTTCATGGAGGAGGATAATCAGTTCACGGAGTACTAAAAGAAGTTTCTACCAGATTCTTGGTAGAAAATAGAATAATTAATTTGAAAGATAAAACTTGGGAATGTTGATCAAGAAGCACCAAAACATCTACTTACCCTATTTGTGCTAAGAGTGAGCACATGCACTTGTGAATTTTTTTTCAAGTGCTATATGAGTATAAGGGAACATCCTAATCACAGTATTCCAAATCAAAGGATTGTTTTCTAGTGTATTGTGTGGTATTGGATTATTTCTATACCATACCAAGGATGTAGCTACTCTTATTGAGTAGTGAACCTTATAAACTTTTGTGTTCTTGTGGTTGTATGTTTGGATTGTGTTCAACAGGTAAGAAGATCTTTAATAAGAGGCAAAGGTTGTTTCAAAAATAAAGAAACATAAAAGAAAAAGATACCACTGATTCACCCCTCCCCCTCTCAATGATACTTGGATCCTGAATGGGAAACTTCAATTGGGATCAGAGTGAGGTTCCCTTTGTTTTTTTGCTGATGTTTTTAAGAGAATTTGTGGTGGAAAATATGAATTGCATGAACAGTAAGGGGATTCTGATATTTTATGGGAAGAATTATCATATCTGTAAAGATATAATGATGCCTTATCTTATGTATCTTGGTTATGAATTTCTTGAAGATACAACAAATGGATTTCCTTCTATTGATGATAAGGTTCATCTTACACCTATTGATAAGAAGAATCTTGAGAATGATGGAAGGGATAAAAATGCATTACTCTCATCTCTTTCTGAAAGTGATTTTTTAATATTGAAAGGTGTCAATATAGTTAAATGAATCTTGTATAAGCTGAAGAGCATCTATTATGTAAATACAAAAGTGAATAAGGAGAAACTACAAATCTGGAGGCTCAAGTATGAATACTTGAAAATATGTTTCTGAATCTATTGGGGACTTCTTTACCAGAGTAAATGACATTATTAGTATAATTAGATGTCTTAGTGAAAAGTTAGAGGATTCTATAGTAGTTGAAAAGGTCTTGAGAATTCTGTCTGAAAAATTTGATACTAAAGTTTTATCATTAGAATAAAGAGACCCTACAACCTTATCTCTAGATGATTTTCATAAAACTCTCATAACTTATGAAATGATAAGGGAGAAGACAATGAAGAGAAAAACAAAAGCTGATAGAGAAATGTCTTTCAAGGCTGCAAAGAAAGAGAATTCAAAGAAGATTCTTATTGAAGATGAAGCTGGTGAATCCAATTCTGAATATGAGTTATGTCAAAATTTTAATGAAATTTTATCCTTGTTTTCTAAGAATGTGAAAAGTGGTACAGGGAAATACAAGAGAAAACTCCCCTTGAAATGTTTCGAATATGGAGTCGTTGGGCATTTTGCGTCTAACTATCCTCAAGGAAAGAAAGAATATGATAGTGATGAAGACAAAATAAGGCCAAGAAGGTCATAAAATAAATAGGGTGATAAAGATAAATATTATTCCATAGGGAAGGATAAAAAGTTATTCAAATAAAAAATAAAAATCTTTTTGTCTAAAGATGATGTAGAAGAGGATAATGAAGTTGAATCCAAAAAATATTTTCCTGATAAATCTAGAGATAATACCTTTGTTGTAGCAGTGAATGATGAAGATTACAGGATAAGTAGTTCTAAGGAAGAAGAAACTCAACTTTAATATCATCTGAAAGAAGAGTTGAATGAATTTTTGAGAAATTTCATAAGTCTTGAGAAGGAAAACAGAAAGTTGATAAATGAAAGATCCTCATCAAACAATCAAGAATATTTTCCTAATGAGAAAGTAAGTCTAGTAAAAGAGATTGATGATCTTAATAATTATCTTGATAATGAAAAGAATTATACTGATCATCTAAAAATAATGTTGAAGGAAAAAGAAGAAGAGTTGGAACTTTTCCCACCTAAAATTTCTAAAACTGAAGAAAGGAATATAAGTTTCAAAAACTCTCTTACAGAACGAACCTAAGAAGGATCAACAGAAGTTGTCTTCAAAGGTTGAGAATAAATCAAGAATTGGCTCTGAGAAGAATAAATCCGAGAAAGTTATGTATGTGGACAAAGTTAACATTACTGAAAAATCAGAAGTCTCTAAAACTATTGAATTTGGAAAAAATTCTAATAATCTTGGTTATTATATGTCTAGGAATAAATATGAGAAGAAGAATAAAGTTATGTCTAAAAATAGGAAGGTTAATAGTCAAAAAAGTTCCGTTAAGAAGGTTTTTGAGAAGCCTGTTCAAAAATTCGGTTATTATGGAAGATTCAGAAGAAAATATACTTTATATGGTTACTGATGGTATTATGGTGGATTCATACATACCTCAAATATGTTTTTTTAATAAAAATATTTATTACTATTCTATAGGTTATGGAATGAAAAGTTTGAGAAGGAGTCAATCCTATCAAAATAATAAGTTTGAGAAGTAAGTTCCAAAGAGATATGAGAAGGCTAGTGTAAAAGTTAAGAATAGGTTCCAACCATTAGAAATTATTTATGAAAGATGTGATCAACCTGTACATCTTCTAAGGGTTGTCTTATTGTGTTACCCATGCAACAAAAGTTAATTAACAATTCTTAGAAGCCAGAGGTGAAGAAAGAAAAGGAAGAAGAAAAATATCTTGTTATTGAAACCGATTTAAAAGCTATAAAAGGAGAACAACACTATATTCTTGATAGTGGGTGTTCATATAATATGATAGAAGACTTAAATCTATTGAATAACGTGATAGAATTCAAAAAAGGAATAGAGAAATTTAATAATGATGAATCTTTGAGGATTAAATGTGTTGGATCAGCCATCATTGGGAAAGAAAAGATGAAATAAAAGAAAATATTATATGTTGATGGACTAAAACATAACTTGCTGAGTGTTTCAAAACTTTGTGATGTGGTTAACAAAGTTATCTTCAGAAAATATGGGTTGGTTATGAAAAGTGATGCTGATGGAAAGGTTGTTACAAACGGCCAACGTACAAAATGGTACTTATTCCAAGTTGGTGAAATAAAAAAATCTTGTTACATGGGTATGGTGGATAAAAATAATTTGTGTCATAAAATAATGGGATATATGTTTCAAATAAACATGATGAAGTTATCGATGAGAAACAATGTCCAAGATATTTCTGATATGTCAAGAAGAAGAGAGTGGTGTTGCACAACTTTTCAGAAAGGGAAGATTACAAATTCTGTGCATAAGAGAGTTGAAATTTGTTCAAAACAACCCATGGAACTTATTAATTCTAATATATATGGGCCAATGATAAAGCAATAAAAAATGGAGATAAACACTTCAACATTTTCATTGATGACTTTACTTTCATTACCTGTGTTATTTACATGATACATAAGTCAGATTCTTTGAAAATGTTTAAGAGTTTCAAAAGGAAAGAAGAAAAGGAATGTGAGTATTTAGTGAAGAAGTTGAGAATTTATAATGGTGGAGAATATAAGAATTAAGAGTTTGAAGTTTATCTTGAGAAGAATGAAATTTGTCACGAGTTTAGATCACCATACTCACCTCAAAAAAATGGGGTTGCTGAAAGAAAGAATATAATTTTGGTGGAAATGGGGATAACTATGTTACTTGAACATAGTCATTATCATTATTATTGGAGGCAATCCATGAGAACTGTTGTGTATATTCATAACCGATGTTTCTATAGGAACAATTCAGATATGAATCATTATTAAATTTTCTAGGGAAAAACTCCAAGTCTGAAACACTTAAGAGTTTTTGGGAGTCCATGTATTATAAATAAGAAAGGTGGAAACCTTGTAAAGTTTGAGAAAAGAGGAGATGATGGATTTTTTCTTGGATATGCTCCAAAATAAAGAGGATATATATTATTCAATAAAGAAACAAGAATAATTTTTTATTCTGCTGATGTAAAATATGTTGAAAATTCTTGAGAAAGTAAAGTAGTCTTATGCTGATGTGGAAGTTGAGTAGGATAAGGAAAGTTTTGTTAACAATTATGATAATGATGCTGGAAAAGGTATTCCTAATCAAGAAGAAGAATCAAACTAAAAAATTTCGAGTGATGAGGATGAAATTAAAATATCTCATCCTAGCCTAAGAAAGAAAGTAGAGGCTTAGAACATTATTAGAGATCAATATTTAGAGGGTTCAAACCAGAAGAACAGAAAATGCTGTTACACATACTTATATGTATTCAAAAGTGGCACCTAATGACGTGAATGAATATTTTGAGCATCCAAAATGGGTTCAATATATGAATTAATAGCTTGATTAGATTGAAAATAATGATACTTTGGAACTTGTTCCCAATCCAAATAACAAAAATGTTATTGGTAGAAAATGAGTTTTACGAAACAAGTTGAATGAAGAAGGTGAAATGATAAGGAAAAAGAAAAGATTAGTGTGAAAAGGTTACTCAAAGATTGAAGGTATTGATTTTAATGAAATATTTTCTCCAGTGGAAAGTTTAAAAATAATTATAATCTTTCTTGCTATTGCTGCACAACGAGGATGAAATATCTTTCAAATGGATGTTAAATCTGAATTCTTGAATGGTGATTTTGATGAAGAAGTGTACATTGAACAACCTTGTGGATTTATTGTTGGGAAATATGAAAGTTATGTGTATAGGTTGAAGAAGGATTTGTATGGGATAAAAAAAGCTCTAGGAGCATGGTATTCAAAATTGGATACTTTATTAAGAAAGATGAGTTTTAAGAAAGGAAGAGTTGACAGTAATCGTTACATCAAGGAATTTCAAGAGTTCTCTCTCATCATAATTTTATATATTTATGACATTATCTTTTCTAGAAATAATGAAATATCTTGTGAAAGATTTTTTGAAGATATGAAGAAGTTATTTGAGATGCCCATGCTAGGAGAAATGAAGTACTTTCTTGGGTTGTAAATTTTACAGAAGAAGAAACACATTTTCCTTTCTCAAGAAAAGTATGCTAAGGAACTTATGAAGAAGTTTGGCATGGAAAATTAAAAACTAGTTTCCACACCGATTTCAGTGGGAACCAAGTTGTCTAAATACGGAGAAGGAAATGAAATTGATCAAAACAAGTTTCTAAAGATGATTGGAATTCTGTTATATTTGACTTCCTCAAGACCCGACATTGCCTATACTTTTACCTTATGTGAAATATTTCAGAGAGCTCCTAAAGAATAAAATTTTATTACTATAAAAATAATTCTTAGATACATCAAAGGCATAAAAAGTTTTGTAATTAGGTATTATGGATAAGAAAATATTGATCTGTTCGGGTATTCAGATACTAATTATGCATGAAACATTGATGATACAAGATCTACATCTTGTAGAGTTTTCTTTCTGGGGAAAATTTGTGTTAGTTAGTATATAAATAAATAGAATTCAGTGAATCTTAGTGCAAATGATGCTAATTATGTTTTTTCCACTCAACATTCTACCCAAATCATGTGTATTAAAACTCAGTTGGAAGATCTACTTATTGAAGTAAAGTTACCCTTTCTCTTGGGTTGTGACAATAAAAGTGCAATCAATCTTACATGGAATTTGGTAAAAAATTATTGTTAAAAACATATTGACATAAATTACCACTTCATCAATGAGCATATGGATAATAATGAGTTAAATATGGAGTAAGTTCCTACATCAGAACAAGTTGCTGAAATATTCACAAAACCTTTACTGAAGGAACCATTTTCTAAATTGAGGTTGAACATGGGTGTCCAACATCCTTCGTATCAAGGGTGAGGTATATGTTTATTTCCCCTCTCTCATATTACCTTTGTATAGTGTTGTTAAGGGGGAGAATTGTTTCATAAATCTATCCTTATAGTTGCATGCATAAAGGGGGAGTTGAGGATAAGATGTGAATACAATATATAAGTGTGTGAAATGTTCTGACTATTTGTTGGAGTGGCTATAGGAAACAATTTTTTTTTGTATTTCAGGATAGTTGAATAAGTGAATAATGCTAAGGTAGAATCTTGTAAGATGTTATGAAGAAGGATGAAGAGAAATGATGATAAAATTTCATATTCACTACTGTTGGACAACATGTTTTTGGCTGTAAAAAAATCTTGTATCCTACAATGAGTTATCTCACTTAGGCTTAGAATTGTTGATAAGTAATCCATTTGTTGAGGTTACAAAGTTCAGTGATTTATGAATCTTTGTTGACAAGAAAATCCAAAGGGGGAAATTGTTGGGACTAAGTTGGATGGATAAGGAAGTTTAAAGAGTTTTCTTTTGCATAGTGTTGCCTTTTATTGTCAAAAGGATAAATCAATTCACTTTGTAAAAGACTTGGAAAATCAAATGATGATTTTATAATTTTTATTTCACAAATATAATAAGTTTTGAGTGGTTTTAATGCAAGCCTTATGAAGGAAAGGGGGAGAAAAGGTGATGCCAATCATATTCAGTTTTGATTGGAAATAATGATGTTGCTAAAAGATAGTGAAATTGAAATAATTTACTTTAAAAATTTGATGACGCTAAAGGTGATTGATCAGAGACTATATATCACAAAAAATAAGCTTCGTGATGAAATTAGTTGATTTTTGAAGAAGCAAGATGATAGTGAAGAAGAGTGGGGTTTTTTTTCCGAAGTAGATATTTAAGGTGGCACCATTTTCTAGTGTTTTCAAAAATTTTGGACCTCAAAATCGGGATTTTGTTTTTGGAAATGAAAGGATTTCTGTATAGGAGTGAATGAGATGTGGAATGGAAAAGGAAATTGGAAAAGGATGGGAACCACATACCATGGGACATGGTCCATGTACCATGTTCGGGAATGGTTTTTGGACTATGTATGAGGTAGCATGAATGGTACATAGAGTGGTTCACAGCATTGAAAATGGTTCATGGAGAAGGAATATTGAAGAGGCTTATGGTACGCAGGAGGCTTGTGGTTCGCGGTAGGAGAAACAGAATGCAGTGAAGGCTATACCACATAAAGGATTTGGGTAAATCAGATTAATGATTTTTTTGGATTTATTGGACTATATAAGGATTTATAATACCATAATTAAGTAGAGTGAATTTTATAATAATATATCATATCTATAGAAGAATTTTGGAGAACTACGAAGAGTTTGCGAAAGAGGATTCCATGTAAGAAGGAGTTCACAGGAAGAAATTCTGTGAATAGAAGTGTTTTGTGGAAGAGAGATTCTGAGTAGGACAAAGTGGTCTGAGGAAGATAAGATAGTTCATGGATTAAGGGGAAATAGTCTGTAGAATAAGGGATTCCATATAAGTGGAAGTGGTATGAGAAAGTAGTATGCAGAATTAAAAGCAGCATGCAGAGCAGACACAGTTCACGGGACAAGATCTGTCCACGTAGAATTCCCGCTACACGGTATGTGGAGGGAAGAGGCAGTACACAGAGGAGGCAAAAAAATTCATGGAGGAGCCTACTCAGTTCGCGGAGGACTAAAAGAAGTTTCTACTAGCTTCTGGTTAGAAAAGATAAGAATTAATTTTAAATATAAAACTTGTGAATGTTGATTAAGAAGCACCAAAACATCAAATTACCCTATTTGGGCTAAGAGAGAGCGCACACACTTGCTGATTATTTTCCAAGTGCTACATGAGTGTAAGGGAATATCCTACTCATTGTATTCTATATAAAAATATTTGTTTCTAGTGGATTTTATGGTATTGTATTGTTTTCATACCATACCAAGGACGTAGCTACTCTTATTGATTAGTGAAGCTTGTAAACTCTTGTGTTCATGTGGTTGTGTGTTTGGATTGTGTTCAGCAGGAAAGAATCTCTTTAATAAGAGGTGACGGTTGTTTAAAAAATAAAGAGACATAAAATAAAAATATATCACTGATTAAACCCCTCCCCCTTGTAGTGATACATGGATCCCGACTGGGGAACTCCACCAAACACAATGAATAAGTAATATAACACAATGAAAAGAAGTTGAGTTATGAAATTATTTACCACTTGGCAATTTTCAATTCAAATCCCCATGGATGAAATAATTCAAATTGAAACTTAAAATACCATAAAGTATAAAGGATTCATTATATTACATGTAAAATGGGTATTATATACATCATATAAAATAAATTAGGTTCATATCATTATAATATGACTTAATGAAAGGAAACTGAGACAAAATCCCTCACCTAACACTTCCTTTTGATTAAAAATTATTTATACTACTTTATAGTGGTTTTAAATATGTTAATAACTTATACCAAAACTGTATTAATATTTATAATACCATATATGACCCTTTTATAACATCTTATCACCCATTTGTTAATAATCTTCCATTATTACTATTGTTTTGGGTGTTAACTGCCTTGTTTTATCATGCATGTTTTAACGTGAAAGTTATGGTTCCTGAGAATATTATATCTACATAATAATATTAATTTTATAAATATTTTTTTTTCATTATATACATTTTTATAATCATTATTGAAATTTGAACATGGATAATGGATCTCATCTCTTTTTGGAGATAGTATACCGTACGTACACACGAGTGATGTTATCATTTACTTAAAATTTGAAAGGGTAATAAATTGGATGATATATTAATTTTAAAAAAATCAATATCATGTCATATATATCACATATATTTATTAAATTTTTCCTTATTACCTACTATGTAAATAATAATTGAAAAATGAGTCACATCTCTTTGCGAGGTGGTAGTCTGTCATACACAGGAGTGACATTATCGTATTTAAATGGAATGGAAAGTAAGAAGGTATATGTGATATTAAAATTATATAAGTATAATTATATCATAAATTATGTATATATATATATATATATTAAATCTATCATTATATACAACCATGAGAGGTTTTTATGGAAAATGAGTCACATTGGTTCGTGGGGCTGTAGTCCACAATACACATGATCGACAATTTCACTTCCCATTTGATAGAAGAGGAGATGGATATAGGTGATAAAATTAACATAATTAAATATCATTATATGTTGGATACTAGTTTTATTATATTTTAATTATTAATACATAATTTAAGGTTTTAAAATAATAAATAAAAAGAAAGAGCTTCGTTAAGATAACTACCTTCTCTTAGAGAAACCTCCTTTGGATATCTTCTTAAGGAAACCAGGGATGATCTTTTTGGAAGACCAACAACTCTAGAATGTGGTAATAATTTTGGGGAGATATTTTGGTATGGTTTTGTTGAGTAAAATGTATTTATAGGTTTGAATAAGTGAGGCGAGGGAGTTCGCTTTTATAATTGAGGAGTGACATTTTTGTAAATACCCAAAACTATTCAATAATGGGTAGCCAATCTCACCTCATGTCCCTCCAAAATTGATAATTAAATTATTGGATGGATTATATGATTCATACACACCTCCAAAACACACAATAACCAAATTTTAATCATATTTTCCTTAACCTATCAGTTTCCTTATTTTTAAAATTTTAGTTTTCACTATGGTAACTAGTATTTTTACCTAGATAATTATCTTTTTAAGATTAAATAAATGAGCCTGATTAGATAATTTTCACCATATAGTTCTAAATATTAAATCCAATTTATAAAATGAAATTCCTATATGTTTCTAAAATTAATTTTAACATAATCTCATGTAATACACAAAACTCTACTTTACTCTTTACCATGGTAACACGTTTTTTACTATTTAGAGGTCAATATAATTATTATAAAAGGAAAATTGGCTCATTAATTGAATATGTTTGATATATTTAAACATACAAAAATAAATTGTAAGATGATAATGCTTTTAGGAATTTTAAATCATTTAATAAAATAATATTTATTATAAAATAATATTAATATCAATTTTGACACTATTCATTTAATTTAACTTTAAAAACATTAAAAAAAAGATAGAATTCAAATATATTATTTTAAAACCTATATATAACGTTATATGTATCTAAAAATTTCTTGTAATACAATAATTCATTCAATTTATATTACTTTTAATATTTTTAGTACCATTTATTTATTTTTCTATTAATTAAATATTTACTATATTGACATAACTTAAGAATTTAAAGTAAATATATAATTACTAAAAATTAAAAATAAATTAACCTCATGAAATTAATTTAGTCATTCTAAAAGTTATCATCAATATTCATTCACATCTTTCTTTTTCCCTATGTGAACACATAATTTAGATTTAAAGGAAAGAGGGTGACATTTTGTCTTTTTTTTACTTAAATTATTATATTGGTCAATTTCATGGAAACACATCCCAAAAGCATGTAACAATTGATACTAAGGTAATAAGGGTCTAAATATGGCCATACAATATAATTTATACAAGTATTTGGGTCATTTTATCACTTATTTTTTAGTTTAACCCTCGATAAACATGTTTTAACCTTAAGCATAATAATTAATTTTTACTATTTTTACTATTCATTATGAAAAAAAATTACACTGACCATATTATATAATATTAATTATTCTAATTCTAAATATTGAATCCATTTTTCCAAATTCCATTCACATAAGTGGCAAAATTTAATTTAAAATTAAACCCACAGACACGATGAAGAAGCGATTTTCCAAAGAGAAAATTATTGTAGGCAAAGAAAGTTTTACTATTAAAAATAAAAATTCATATTAATATAATGAAATAAATTGCATTTATTATAATATAATTTAACTAATTTTACATATTAAAATAATTTTATATCAAAATAGAACATTTTAATTCTTTAAATGAAAAGACAATTTTCAATAAAAAGCAATATTTTTTACTATTTGTTGAAAGATTAATACTTTTAGAAAATTCTCAAAAATTAACTATATGAAAATTTTAAAATTATTATTTAAAAAATTAATTTAATATTTTTTTTTCTAAAAGTGCTAAAAATCAATTTTAAATTATTCGTAAAGTTTGATGAGGCCTCCTTTTAGAAAAATAAATTTTCTAAAAAAACATTTCTTTTTTTTCGAATGATTATTATTTTATTTATAATCAATATATAACCATTGTATTTATTTTATAAATGTGTAAATAATATAGTTTTCATAATTTAGTTATTCCTATTCGTACCTGCCAATTTAATATCTAGGTTATAATGGCATACTATATTACAATTCATTTAGTCTCAAGGTTGCATGTACCTTAAGCTCTCGAAGAGATTAAATTTAAAGAAATATATTACCTGATATGTTTAAGATTGGTGTTGTGTGTCACATATGATATTAGAAAAAATGTTCTTATTTTATAATTCTGGGGTGTTACATTCTCCCTACCTTCAATAAATTTTGTCCTCACAATTTGAACTTTCATTTGGAAGTCAAGGGTTTGATATTTGAAAATACATTTGTTGAAAAACCACATTGTAAAGAGGGTTAATAAAACTTCCTCTTAAAAGAAGGAAATGGAAATATGAAGGTCATTTGAAAAAACACATAAACATGTTTCCAAGTAGGATAACATTGGTGTGAAGTGTAAATATAGACATGGAAGAAAAATGTAAATAATTATGGAGAGCGAGATAGATCTTTGATCATAAGAAATTGAATAATCAAGATAATGTTAATAACCATGTAAGATCCCATGTTTTTGATTGGGTTGAAAATTACAAGAGAAATTGTACTTTCTATTAGTGGATGGTTTAATTCTAGTTTGAGCTTTAGAATGAAATTATGATAGTGGGAACACTTAAAAGTATTTTTTGGAGAATGGTCTAAGGCCTAAGAGGTGTCTTATAAGTTTGTATAAGTTTTTTGAGAATTAGGAAATGAAGATTTAATTTTAGGAGAAGCATAAAAAGGCACACAGTTGGTGCACAATTAGTAATAATTGTGTGACCCAATCCATGAAGGATGTTTTCTATAGGGGAATGGATTAAATAAACTATTAAAACCTATAGGTTAAATCACAAGTCTTGGAATAAGGCCTCTAAGGGTGTCACATAGTCTATCAAACGATACACCTGGGGCCGCATGGCCATGCTAGAGGACTATAGTAAATTACAGAGGTGGGCGTATGGGCTGTGTGTAATTTAGAAAACCGTGTGCCTAGCCTATATGGTTTGTTCTACTTAAGTAGTGGCACCAAATGTTTGGCGCATGGTTAGCCAAAGAGTGTGGACAAACTATGAAGATCTTAAAATTGGAAAAAATACTGATTTTACCCCTTCCTCCTTTAAGGGGGTTTACCTCTTTTTCATTATTCATTCTTCTAATAGGCCTCCTACATGCACACCCCTCCTCCTCCTCCCCCTTTTGGTGGATCTCCCTCATTTGAGCTCCGAATCGAATAACGTTGAGTGTGTTAGAAGTGTATCAATAAGTTTAATACTCCTCTTTCTTCCTTCTGCAGTTGAACTCACCATATTGAATGCTAAATATGAGTAATCTCTTTTTCCATATATTCAAGGAATTTGACAATTTTCCTAATTTATTTCATTCTAAATTGAATCAAATCTTGATATTGGATGAGTAGACCATTTTAAGCATAACGTAGGCGGTCTATAGATTTTCCCTTAAATTATCATCACTTTATAAATTAAACCATTGTGCCGCACACTAGATTCTCCATGCATCACACCTTTAATGTGAAATTAGTTATATAGAACCCAATTCCTTAAATTAATTATTCATTTTGTATCTAATTTCACCATTTTATGTTTTTCGCCTTAACTTTAACCACCTATTTGGGTGAATTTCTCATATGACATTGACCTATGCTTCATATATAAAATTAAATCACCCTTATTGGGTGTTATTTTCAATTATTAATTTATAGTACTCCTCCTATGATTTAATCAGCTTTGAGGTGTATTGAATTAACTATCATGTAAGAGTTGTTTAAATTATATTAAATGAGTTGGTATTTAAATCATTCCCATTTTATAATAAAACCACCTTGGAGGTGTGCACTATTATTTAATAAAAAGGAGAAACAAAATAGATTTATTTGAAATGATAAATGGGAATGTCCCTCTTTACTTATACTTAAACTATGATATGGCATGCTTACTGACATATGCTCCTTAATTACTTAAATTTTAAATAGTTATATGAATTATATCACACCTTGAGAGAACCTTGATTTACCAAGAAGGAATTACTTGGATGGGATTATTGGTTGGATGAATTATATTAATCCTTGAGTGATACTTGGGTTCATTTTCAAGGAATTCCTTAGACGGGATAATAATTTAAATGAATTATAATACACTGGGAGTGATACACACATTCTTTTATAAAGAAAATTTGATGGGATCATCAGGTGAAAGTATTTATATTAACAATGAGAGATACTTGGTTCCCAAGTGGATTACCTTGGACAAGCTTTGTGGGCACTACTACTACACCATACCATGAGCGATACCCAGTTCCCTATGTGGTATACATATGAGATCAGAGGGTTAAGCTTGTATACTATACCATGAGTTATACCTACATTATTATATGGAACACATTTGATGGAATCCTACAGTGATGTATTTTTATAACATATCAAGAGATATACATGGGTTCCTTTTTATAGAACACCTTGGATGGGATTAGAATGAATTTTAAATTAAATCAATTTATGGGTCTACCAAGTCAAAGAACATTCTAAGATTTAGTCTATGATTTATATAGTTGATGACCTAATTATATTTTCTTTATAAGCACATGTTCCATGAGAATTATATAACCACTTATGATTATATATGGATTTCACCGATCTCTCTATGAACTATAAAAATACTACAATTTTATGACCTTGGATATGTTCCCTAGTTGGTGTGTTTTGAATGATTCCTTAATTAAGTAAATTAATCTTGTGCAACTTCTATGTGGATGCATCGACCACATGCCTCAGGTCCTCTATGATGCATGTATATATTTTCACGTATATATATTTTTATATATTAATATATTTATATATATATATAAATCATAGAATTTTAGAGATATTATTGATTAATATGAATTAGGTATGGTCAGGCAGGTGTCCTTGAGGAACCCGAGTTGACTTATTTACATATATTAATTTACTGATTTATTTATTAAACCTTCACACTACTGCATTTAATATTCATAGACTAGATATCATTAGACACCATTGGTGGAATCTTAATGAGTATATATCACACCATTTTTGGGCCTCCATTGCACTAAGGTACCCTAACAAACCTCATGGTTTCATGTTTGGGATCATGGATTTGTGCTTGTCTCATTACACTTGTACATGGGAACATAGGAGCGCAAGACTAAGCTAGAGCTTAGGATTATCATGGAGATAGACCTTGGATTTTTTTCATTTTTGTTATACTGGTTATGCCTACTTCTGTGTAATCCTACTTCCATATATTCCTACTTTACTTTTATTATTTATACGTCATTATTCTGTACAAGATACTATTCATGGATTGGGTTATTTATTTTCATTTGGATGATTTATTTTTCAGTTGAATTTCATTTATTTTTCTTCTGATATTGATTTATCCATTATATACCATTGTTCTTATATGATCAAGAGGGTATAGTCACCCCACCATACCACCTTTGTACCCTCACTACTAGTTTGTAGCCTTTGGCATATGAGGAGGCGTGCTTGAGGCCAGGTGACTGACTAGCTTGGGGCACCGTTTAAGTGGATCCCTGGATGGGACATTATAGACCACACAACCATAAATCTATGATGTGTTAAAAGACCATTAATCCATAGAATATAAGGGTAAAAGGATGAAATTTTTTATCAATATTCTTTTAATAAATCAGAGGAACTATTTTACTATTGAGGTAGTGAAAACTAGAAAATATACTTACTCGATGTATTTCATGTGCAATTTCATCCTTCTATTGTGATTTGATCAATTTACTATTCATCTATTACTCCAAGAAATGAATATCCAATATGATTTTTTATGCATGAAGTACTGATATTAACATTTAATGGATTATAAGATTCATTAAATAATAATAATTGATTCCCATTGTCTTTAAATATTAACCAAAAATAAAATGGTTACCATAAGGTAAAATAATAAAAAAATGTATAAACCTTTATATGGAGAAATAATACATTCTAATTCAAAATTTACTATAATGGTTTATATTACATTACTCCAAAAATAAATAACCCTACATCCTAAATAACCTTAATAACCTCAACATGAATGAATGTTTTAACCTTAAAGGTTATCTCAAACCTTTTAACTTAAATCCACAAAAATTTAATTATATTCTTCCCAAATAATCCTTTACATTAAACCTAATGGTTATATATATACCTTAACCTAATAAAAAACCTCCCAAAATATCATTAATTACCTCAAAATCATAAATATTTGATCCTATAAATTTTTTCCCAAAACATCCTTAATCATCATAAACTCCCATCACATAAAACCTCAAAATGGATATTTATTCTATTAAAATTATGATCAAACTTATTTTTATCAACCTAAAAAACTTTATATTTAACCAAGGTCATTCATGGTCACCATCTATTCAAATTATTCATAATGGTTTGAAAAGAAAATATGAATTATCCAAAGAATATCCCTTAGGAGTGTCAAACCAGGTGTACAGTAAGGTATGTTATCATGTTTCAGGTGGTGATTGAGTCAAATAAAAATGCATCCTTTTCAGAGTTATCACCCCTATGTACAACTATGCAAGAACCATGTCCACTTATAGTATCTATACATGGATGTATTTTTAGGGAAAACTACATAATCTCAAACTTACCAAAACATTAGGATGCTCTTCTATAGTTATACTCAATGACTATCATAGGGTTATATTTCATAATATATGTTTTATTAAATATATTTACCAAGTTTTCTATTAAACTTTATTTGATACTAAATATAAATACCTTGACTCTAGTAACCTAGATCCAATATCTAATTTATTACATTAGTACTAGATATAAGTGATCACATCCCAAAGGACTGAATATTTTAGTAGTATTGGTAATCTAGATACATACATTATTCTCATATTACATTTTAATACGCAAATTACAACATATTTTTTTAATAATACCATTATTCCCTCTAGACTATCTTTGCATATCATTCATAGTATAATTCCAAGATTCCTAGGAAAGGGAAAACCTAAGGGAAAGATAAAATTATCAGTAAGGGTTGCATAAAACAGAAGATATTATGGGTAAATAAAGAATAATCAATATAAAAATATAAATAATTGAAAAAAAATCCATTTAATAAATAACTTGAGCATGAAATAATGCATAATTGATATGGAAAGGTAAATAATTGAATACACATTCCATTTAATCAATAAACTAAGAAAGAAATGTATCTAAAGATAATATCAATTCTATAATCTCATGGATAATAATAACAACTGAATTATCAATGAAGGAAATGATTAATTATTATACATCATGATATATTTTTCATCAAGACCTTTTTCCAAGATAATTTAACTGATGGGTAGGTATACACCATAAAACTATTTAAATAAGTATAGCCAAATGATTAATTTCATGAGACTAATGATGCATCGATGGTATATCTATAACTGGTTCTGACCCATAACTTCATGTCCAACACATTCCTTATATATCAAATGATCGATTTAATTCACGAATAATAAGCTTTATTAATAAATTCTGTATTGAATAAAGAATAAAGAATATCAACATTTACCCAGTCAATCAAATGAATTTCAATATAAAAAACCCTATATAGAAATTATATATGGTTTAAGTATATCCCTAATAAATAATATGTATATTTAGGGGAAATTTAATGTCCAATAATCACATGAAAGTGAATATTTCAAGGGAAATTTAATGAATACAAAATTAATCATTAAAGTGAATGTGTATACTTTCTCTAGTAAAAATGAACATAAAACATCCTAATAAATTATAAGGATGGTATAATTACAAAAAATCTCTAGTGGATTATATGTAAAATAAAGGGTTATTTTCATTTATGAATAGAAATATCAAAAAAATACCATTAATTTTTTTTGAGGAAAATACCCCTTTCACTTTAAAAATCACTTTTAATTAGAAAGTTACAAATTTTTATGAAAAAAGTTTTCTCTAAAAATAACCTTTTAAAATTTAAAATTAAGCTTCAAAGAAATGCATGTTCATGACGGTGGAAGGTTTTGGTCATGCCAAGCATGTTAAAAACAAATATTCCTTTCACATTTTTGTAAGAAAAGTCAAAAAGTACCATGTTAAAAAAATAATAAGAAGATTTTTTTGTAAAAATCCAATTATGGGTAAAAATTACTTTAAATAATCATATTAAATCATTTTTGAAAACATTTTTAGATATGGATTTATAAGAAAAAGGATTTTCAATCGAAGATAGAAATGAAGTTAGATTTTATTAAGAATATTTTCTAAATCATTTTATGTAATAAAGGGAGGAAAATAGTACTATTACTTGAAAAATTCATGAATAACCAAAGAAGAATTAAATTAAATGGGTTTATTATATAATGATCAAATAATTTCTTTCAATGGAAATTCAATTATAAAAAATCCTAATTAATATGAGATTGAATCATAAATCTCTCACCACTTTGGTAATTTTTTCATTGTAAACACCATGAAATGAATAACATAAAATGAAACATTAATTACCTTGAATATAAATATATTCATGATATAAATTATCAAATGGTCATTAGGTATACCTCATAAAATAAGATAGGTGTATAACATGACATATTTCCAAAAGAAGACAATTTGAGACGGGAACCCTTACAATGATCATTGCGTTGAAGTGAGGATTAATCACTGAATAAATTATATGTATAAAATTTAAATCCACATAAAAAAAGTTTAAATAAAACATAATATAATCAATATTTATTACACACATAATCTAAGAATATCAAATACAATGAATAAGTAATATAACACAATGAAAAGAAACCGAGTTATGAAATTATTTACTACTTGGTAATTTTCAAGTCAAATCCCCCTAGATGAAATAATTAAAATTAAAACTTAAAACACACTAAATTATTAAGGATTTATGATATTACAAGTAAAAGGCATAATATATACACCATATAAAATAAATTAGGTTCATAACATTATAATATGCCTCAATAAAAGGAAATTTAGAAAACCCCCCTAGCTCATGCTTTCTTTTGGTTGAACACATGTTAAAATCCTGTATAATGGTTTTAAACCTGATATTAACTTATAATATATCCATATTAATATTTATAATATCATATATGATCCTTTTATAACATCTTATCACTTGTTCGTTAATAATATTTCATTGTTACTATTGTTTCAGGTGTTAATTGCCTTGTTTTCTCATGCATGTTTTAATGTGAAAGTTATGATTCTTGAGATTATTATATAGTTACATAATATATATAATTATAATAATGTTATAAATTTTATTTTTTTTATTAGATACATTTTTAGATTCATTATTGAAATTTGAACATGGAGAACGGATCACATCATTTTGTGGAGATGGTAGGCTGTACGTACGCATGAGCGACATTATCATTTCCTTATTGGATGGAAAGGTAAGTAAGTGGGTGATATATTGATATTATATAATAAATATCATTTAATATATGTCACATATATTCATTAAATTTATCCTTATTACCTTCCATGTAAATTGTAAGTGAAAAACTAATCACATCGCTTTGTGAGACCGTAGTCTACCGTATACACGGACAACATTATCATATTTAAATAGAATTTAAAGTAAAAATTTATACATGATATTGAAATTAAAAAGTATAATTATATAATAAATATTATATATAAAAATTAAATACATCATTATATCTAAATGTGAGAGGCGTTGATGGAAAATGAGTTACATTGGTTTGTAAGGTGGTAGTCCTCTGTACACATGATCGACGATTTTGTTTCCCATTTAATAGAAGAGGATATGGATATAGGTTTTTAAATTAACAAAATAAAATCTTAGTGTATGTTATATAATTGTTTTATTATATTGTAATTTTTAAGAAGAAAGGAAAATAAAGAGCTTTGTTAAGATGAATACCTTCTCTTAGAGAAACCTCCTTTGGATCTCTTCTTAAGGACACTAGGGTTGATATTTTTGGAAGACTATAACCTCTAGAATTTGGATATGGTATCTTGGAGGAATTTTTAATGGTTTGGTTAAACCAAATTGCTTGAGATATTTAAAGAAGCGAGGGGAGGAAGTGCCTTTTATAATTGAGGAGGAGTGATATTTGTGTAAATACCCAAAACTATTCTATAATGGGGATCCACTCTCACCCCAAGTGCCTAAAAAATTGATAATTAAAGTATTTTAGGGATGATATGGTTGTGAAAAACCTCCAACACACAAAAAACACATGTTTTAAACATGTTTTTCCTTAACTTTTATGTCTCCCCACTTTTACCATTTTAGTTTTCACTATGGTAACCAATAATTTTACTTAAAAAATTTATCATTTTAAGAATAAATAAATAAGAATAATTAGAAAATATATACCCAATAATTTTAAATATGAAATCCAATTTATAAAATAAGAATCCAATATGTGTGGAAAATTAATTTTAACATAAGCGCATGTAACACATAAAACTCTGTTTTACCCTTTACCATGCTAATTTTTTTTTACTATTTAGGGGTCAATATAATTTGTAAAGACCCAAAAAATTCAAGGAATTTTTTTTCTTAATTCTCTTGGGAATTTTTCCAAGAATGCAGTTTCTGACGGCACCTAATTCCAAGGCCCGGTGTGCCCGGAATCGTTTTCCGAAGTTTAGCTCGGGTACGTTCAGTGAACGAATGATCGGGGTTTTCTAACTTTTGAACCAGTTATCGGAATTGAATTCTGAGGGCACCGATGGAATCGCAGCGCCGATATTTGCTTAGAAACACCTTTTCCAGAGTTGCGTTATCTCGGGTGTGGTTTTTAAAATTTTCGAGTTAAGTAAATGAATAAAATAAAATAGTGCGACCAATTTATTTTATTTTAAGTCGCTTAACCTATGTTAAGTGGATGATGTGGGACCCACAATATCCTACCCACTTGGTAGGATATTTGTGAGGTGGGACCCAAACGCACCCCACCATTTCTTTTCTTCTTAAGTAACGCACCCGCACCCCCCTTTTTAACGAAGTCAACTCTTGCATTTAATCTAGATATTAAACGTCTCATTAATTGGGCAGTTTTAAACTCCTTAGTTAATTGATCATTTCTTTTCTTTTTGAATTTCAAAGAGTTGGTTTGAGTGTTAATAAAATAAGACAACACTTATTTTATTTGGGTGGGAACTTGTTGCGTGGAGAGGATTTGGAGAAAAGCCTTCTTCTTCAACGAAGAACGCGAAGAACGCGAAGAACGCGAAGAATGCACCGATCTCCGATGAAGAACACCAAATCCTCGGAGATCGACTACGCGCCGCCGTGTACCGCGATGCAGACGACGCTTCTTCCACGACGCTTGTTCCGTGACGTTCCTTCTCCGCGATGCGACGTTCCCCCTTCCGCGACGCCTTCTTCCGCGACGTGCTTTTCCGCGACGAACCCTCGATCAACAAATTCGACGAGGTAGGAGTTTTGATTCAATTAAATCTTTGTGATTTATACCCTCGGCATATGTTTAAAATTTGTCGGACGCCTTTTTAAACCGCTAACGCGGTGGGTGCGGACCAACGAACAAGTCCGAACCCACCGTCTCTTCGTTCTTGGTGTGCGGATTGGCGGGCGACGATGAAGACGGCTGCACGAGTGTTGTGAGGTCTTCGTAGTGAAGAACCGGTCCCGGGAGGGCCGTTGGTGAAGACGGAAGGAAAATCCGACCACCGGAGCCCGTCTGGTGGTCCACAGAACGTTCCGCTGGTGCGCAACCGGGAAGGGCCGCCGCGGCTTCAGCCGCGGCGCTCGGCCGCATCTGTTGACAAGGAGTGGCCCCCCATGGGGCCGCGGTTACATGCTGGCGGGGGGCAGCGTGCCACCCCACACCGCTCGTCCGAAATGGCCAACCCGCCCGACCGGACCGCCAGGCTGGGCCGGGCTGCCCAAGGGGTACCGGGCCGGGTCGGACCGGGCCCAAACCCCCTAATATCGGACTTTTTCGGTCTGTTACCCATAACATGGGCTACAGACCTCCGATTGACACACCGTCAGTTGCGTAGAGATCCTTGGATTGAGATGGTCGTTTTGGTATACTACACTCAAGGTTTCGGAGAACTTTGGGTTCGGCTGGGTTGGTTCGTACACGAAACCAACCGGGCCCTCGGAGCGGAAACGCTTATAACTTGAGCTCCGGACGTCCGATTGACGTGCCGTCGACTTTGTTGGATTCCTATTAGTGAGACAGACCTTTTGGCTTACTCCACTCGAGGTTTGGATGCAGGTGGAGTACGGTCGGGTTGGTTTTGACTTAAAAACCAACTGGGCCCCTGGGACCAAAAAGCCAATAACTCTCAGACCGGGCGTCCGATTGACGCGCCGTCTGTGACGTTGAGTTCCTGTTGAAGATACAGAACTTTTGGATACATCAACTTCAGACTATGTGTCAGTTGATGTATCAACCCCTCGGCTCGTGGAGCAGACCCTCCCGAATGAGCTTGCTGTGTGCGGGAACCCTAGAGCTGGCTGCGACTGCAACGACGAGGACGACTGTGCAGAAATCCTCCGTGGATTCGACGATGATGACTACAACACTCAGCGATCCTACGTGGATCAGTGCTACCGATCCTGTGTGGGTCAGATCTTGTGTGGGTCAGCGCTCAGCGGTCCTGTGTGGGCCAGCACCTACAGATCCTGTGTGGGTCTGATCCTGTGTGGGTCATTGCGGGGGTTAGTTACCTATCGATCCTGTGTGGGTCAGATCCTTTGTGGGTCATTGCGGGGGGTTAGTACCTATCGATCCTTTGTGGGTCCGATGACTTAGATGAATCAGTGGCTATATCTGATCATCTCTATCATCATACGAAGAAGTATACCTGTGTGAGCTGAATCTTGATTTGCTTTTCTATGTGGATTGTGTTGTGCTATCCTGTGTGGACGTGATCGAACTCGGGCTTGGATGTTGGATCCGAACGCGAATTGATGACTTAGGTATATGTATGGGCATATACCTAAGTAGTGTCAGATGTTACTTAGTGATTGTATCTTTCCTTTGTGGATTATCCTTTGTGGATTCTGGGAGACCTTCGGGGGTCTCGGGGTCCCTACTGAGTAGCTTATACTCACCCCTGCATGGGCTATGCCCACACTACGTTGTGTGGGTTGCAGATGAAGGACAACACTGATCGTGGTTGAGGCTTTCGGAGCAGGTCGGTACCTGGAGGTTGACCATTGGGCGGGACGTACACGAAGCGGACGGATGGACCCGGGGAGCTGTGGAGGCTATCTGTACCCACCCTTCAGGTGGGACTTCCAGTGGACGGCTCGAGGCTACGACTTTACTTTCAGTTTCTTTTTTCCCTTTACAGTTGTACTTTACTTTCAGTTTGGGTTTGTATTCTGGCCCACTTACTTTTCCGCACTTATTATTGTACCCAGTTTTTACTTAGTGTTTACTTCTGCTTGGTTGCTCTGTGGTGTTTATTTACTTTACAAAGGAAATGCCTTCCCTTTTTACCGAAAATTACGCCTTGGTGCTAGTCGCCAGCCCCTGGCCCATGGAATGCGGGCTTGGGGTAGTCACAGCACGAGCCTCGAGGACGGGTCCTGAAAAATTGGTATCAGAGGAGTTCGGTTCTACTGCAGAACTCAGGACTCTGATCTTTTTCTATGTGAAGCAATAGTGTTAAGAGTATTGAGTGTGGTTATCAGTCCAGGGAGTCCAGTGTTGGTGTGGTGGCCGACGTATCCATACACCAGGACCCTAACTTCTGATTTCTGACTTAGTGCACGAAAACATTGATTGCCTATGTGTTACAAGTTTTCTTTGTGATTACTTTGTGTCAGCTCACCAGGTATACTGTTTGACCGTGGCGCACCTGTTTCCTTTTCAGGATGGCCCCATGACGGCAACCAGCTAGGGTTCCGAGCGTTGTACATGACGACAACCCACCGAGCGACGAGGCCTCGGTACAGGGCCCTGTGATAGCAGAGGCACCAGTGGTACCTCTACCCGTTGAGCCACCGATGCTACCAGCCCCAGCCGCTGACGATGCACATCGCCTTAGTGCACTACACGAGTTTCAGCGCCAGCGACCGCCCAGGTTTTGCGGGGAGACGGACCCTCAGGCAGCTGAGGATTTGATGGAGGCAGTTGTATGAGTTTTCAGGTTAGTGAGGACACCAAAAGACCTCATAGTGATCCTCGCAGCGAGCCTCCTGCACGCAGAAGCAGGCAGATGGTGGAGCTTGATGCTCCAGGTGAACGATGAGGAATATCTCCTCTGGACGGACTTTGAGAGCCTCTTCCGCTCGGAGTTTGTCCCAGCCACCCTCCGTGCGGTGCACATCCAGGAGCTTCTACAACTGCGATAGGGCATCTTGACGGTCGCCTAGTACTCGGTGAGATTTACCGATCTCTTGTGCTACTAGACAGACATGGTACGAGACCCATTCTTCCGGGCCCGGACCTTCGAACAGGGATTGAGGCAAGAGATCAGGGCATCACTGATCTCACTCAGCATTCTGACACAGGCAGGGGTACTGGAGCGAGACCTACCGCAGGGTGGCACGTAGCAGAGTCTTCTGCAGCAGGCAGTCAATGGATGACTCATGGGTCCAGGTAGACCAGACCCTCAGGCAGACGACCTCAGGACACTAGCTCAGTGGTGCGGGGCACACAACACGGAGCCAGTCTTTTGAGAGGCATACAATGCTACGCATGCGGCGGGCAGGGCCACATGGCTCGTGATTTCCCGACCCGCCGTGCCGAGGAGCAGCAGACGGTCGAGGGGCCACCCAGGCAGAGGCAGAGGGTCGACCGTGGCGGTCCACAGGGAGCAGGCGGACGAGGCAGAGGAGCTGGCCGAGCAGCAGGTGGTGGGCGTTGCTTTGAGGCTCTACCACCACCACCACCAGGAGGTCTACCCCGACCATAGGGAGATGGCGAGCAGAGACATGCACAACTTCAGGCAGCGGAGGCCTACGACCACGGCGCGACCGAGATGATTCAAGGTTCTATCTGCGTCTTTTCCACCCTTGATACAGTTCTTATAGACACAGGAGTGAGTCATTATTTCATAGCCGCTGCCCTTGTTCAGAGCTCGGAGATTCCGACAGAGCCGTTGGCTCGATCCTTACGGCTAGAAACTCCTATGGGAGTAGACTCGATGATTACGCACTGGTGCCGACAGTGTGAGCTTACTATAGGAGGCGAGATCTTTGGTTGGGATATTCTTGTAGTGGCATCAAGGCCTTACGACGTCATCTTGGGCATTGATTGGTTATCTACATTCCATGCTCAGATTGACTGTATTAGGTGCAAGGTGCAGTGTGTACGCACCGACGGGAGAAGGTTCACCTTCACCGGTGAGAAGGGATCCTTCGTATCACATGATGGACTCTCACAGAGGAGAGGAAAACCCATCACTCATCAGTTGGCTAGACTCATTTTAGGAGCGTTTGACGTGCAGAATCCTAGTTTTCCTACAGTGGTGGGTCAGTATGCGGACGTTTTCCCCGATGACGTTCCAGGACTACCTCCTCGCAGAGAGGTAGACTTTTATATTGACCTATACCCTGTGACAACCCCGATATCCACTCCAGCGTATCAGATAGCCCCTGCCGAGCTTCGAGAGCTATGGGTACAGTTGTAGGACTTGCAGGGAAATGGATTCATCCGACCTAGTGTTTCACCCTGGGCTTTCATGATATTGTTCGCCAAGAAGGAGGACGGGAGCTTGCGACTTTGTGTCGACTATCGTCGCCTGAACCAGGTGACAGCGAGGAACAAGTATCCGCTACTAAGGATTGATGAACTCTTTGATCAGCTCAAGGGATCACAGTGGTTATCGAAGATAGACCTTAGGTCAGGCTATCATCAGCTCAGAGTTCTGGATGAGGACGTGTAGAAGACGACCTTCAGATGTTGGTATGGCCACTATGAGTTCTTGGTTATGCCATTCGGCATAACCAATTCTCCTGCATTGTTCATGGGCCTCATGAACAGGATCTTTCAGCCATACCTCGATCGATTTGTCATGGTCTTCATTGACGAAATTTTGATATAATCGACGACTGAGGAGGAGCACACCTACCACTTGCGGGTTGTACTGGACACACTCCGAGAGCACTAGCTTTATGGTAAGCTCTCGAAGTGTCAGTTCTGGATACGCGAGGTCCACTTCTTGGGACACGCCATCTCTGAGGTGGGAGTTGCTGTGGATCCTGCGAAGATCGAGGCAGTGCTAGCTTGGGAGCCACCTAGGAGCGTGACAGAGGTGCAGAGTTTCTTGGGACTAGCTGGATACTACCGGAGCTTTGTGCCAGACTTCCCCAGAGTTGCGGCACCACTCTCAGCTTTGATGAAGAAGGGGAAACTCTTTGTGTGGTCAGACAGATGTCAGTAGAGCTTCCTGGAGATGATACAGAGATTGACCAGCGCGCCTATCTTGAGGTTTTCAGAGGAGGGAGTAGGGTACATAGTTTCCTGAGATGCATCAGGGACCGGACTCAGATGTGTCCTGATGCAGGAGCGGGCAGTGATCGCCTATAGATCACGTCAGTTGAGGCCGCATGAGAAGAACTACTCTACCCATGACCTGGAGTTAGCAGTAGTGGTCTTCGCTCTGAAGACATGGCAACACTATCTGATGGGCGAGTACTTTATAGTCTATTCTGAACATCAGAGTCTCAGGTACATCTTTTCGTAGAAGGACCTGAAACTGAGATAGAGGCGATGGCTCGAGTTCCTCCAGGACTATGACTTTGAGGTGGTCTATTCTCCTGGAAAGGGGAATGTAGTAGCCGATGCACTCAGTAGGAGGACGGGCATTCAGCTGCTTGGGGAGGCGACAGAGCAGCTAGCTGCTTTACAGATATCCTTCATGGATAGAGATAAAGCAGCCTTCCCTCATTCACTCACAGTCACTCCTCCACTACTGCAGCGGGTCAGAGAGGCACAGCGTGGGGATGCTGACTGTGAGATGCGGAGTGTGCAGATATCCTCAAGACAGACACCTGATGGTTTCTCTGTAGGAGGAGAGCACAACATCCTTTTCAGAGGACGTACCTTGGTACCAGTTGCTTTATGGGAGGAGGTGCTGAGAGAGTTTCACACTTCCCCTTTGGCGGTACATCCTGGCGTGGCAAAGATATACCAGGATCTCATATGACAGCACTGGTGGTCGGGCATGAAGAAGGATGTGGCATAGTTCGTTTCTCGATGCCTCACCTGCTAGCAGGTGAAGGCAGAGCACCAGGTACCAGCAGGCTTGGT
Source organism: Viscum album (assembly GCA_963277665.1). Lineage (NCBI taxonomy): Eukaryota > Viridiplantae > Streptophyta > Magnoliopsida > Santalales > Viscaceae > Viscum > Viscum album. The sequence goes on from OY728127.1 coordinate 460,562,637, forward strand.
ACAACCCTTGGAGGTCCCAGAGTGGAAGTGAGATGGGATATCTATGGACTTCGTGACTGGACTTCCACGCACTTCTAGAGGTCATGACTCCATTTGGGTGATTGTCGACTGACTCACCAAGTCGGCACACTTCTTACCCATCAGAGAGCAGGGCTCAGTGGAGAGCTTGAGACGTCTCTACATTCAGGAGATTGTATGGCTTTAGGGTGTGCCATTATCTATCGTCTTCGATCGAGATGCTCGCTTTACTTACCGGCTTTGGAAGGGGTTGCAGGAGGCATTAGGGACGTAGCTATGTCTGAGCACCGCCTTTCACCCTTAGAAAGATGGTCAGATGGAGAGGACCATTCAGACTCTCGAGGAAATACTCCGCGCATGTGTTCTCGACTTTGGTCGCAGCTGGGAGGACCACCTACCCTTGGTGGAGTTCGCGTACAACAACAGATACCACTCCACCATCGGGATGGCACCATACGAGGCGTTGTACGGCTGACCTTGCAGATCTCCTCTGTGCTGGACAGACCCTGGGGAGTCAGCACTTGTGGGACCGGAGATGATCCAGGCCATGACAGAGAAGGTCCAGGTCATCCAAGAGCGGATGAGGACATCTCAGAGATGGTAGAATTCTTATACTGACAGGAGGCGGAGGCCACTAAACTTTGAGGATGGCAACCACGTCTTCTTGTGGGTCTCAACTCGACGTGGATTACATAGATTTGGCCGAGGTGGAAAGTTGTCTCCACGCTTCATCGGACCATTCCAGGTCCTCAACAGGATTGGATAGGTGGCTTATTTCCTGGCTCTACCACCTCAATTGCACCGGGTGCACGACGTCTTCCACGTATCTCAGCTGAGGAGATACGTGCACGACTCGACACATATCATTGACTATGGGGAGCTGGACGTTGATGATGGGGAGACTTTTGCGGAGGTCCCGGTGGAGATTGAGGATCGACAGGAGCGGGTCCTACGTGGATGGTCGATTCCTCTAGTGCGCATCAGATGGAAGCACGGGAACCTCTAGGAGAGCACTTGGGAGCGGGAGACTCAGATGTGTGCTTAGTACCCACATTTGTTTCCCTAGTTTTTGATGTATCTTTATGGGGACGTAAATCCCTGAGGTGGGAGTGATATAAAGACCCAAAAAATTCGAGGAAAGTTTTTTCTTAATTCTCTTGGGAATTTTTACAAGAACGCAGTTTCTGACGGCACCTGATTCCGAGGCCCAGTGTGCCCGTAATCTTTTTTCGAAGTTTAGCCCGGGTTTGTTCAATGAATGAACAAGCGGGTTTTTCTAAATTTTGAACCGGTGCTTGGAATCGAATTCCGCGGGCACCTCTGGAATTGCAGCGCCAGTATTTTCTTAGAAACACCTTTTCCGGAGTTGCGTTTGCTCGGGTGTGGTTTTTAAATTTTTCGGGTTAAGTAAATGAATAAAATAAAACGGTGCGACCAATTTATTTTATTTTAAGTTGCTTAACCTATGTTAAGTGGATGATGTGGGACCTACAATATCCTACCCACTTGGTAGTATATTTGTGAGGTGGGGCCCACACGAGCCCCACCGTTTCTTTTCTTCTTAAGTAACACACCCGCACCCCCCTTTTTTAATGAAGTCAACTCTTGCGTTTAATCTGGATATTAAACATCTCATTAATTGGGCGGTTTTAAACTCCTCAATTAATTGATCATTTCTTTTCTTTTTGAATTTCAAAGAGTTGGTTTGAGTGTTAAAAAAATAAGACAACACTTATTTTATTTGGGTGGGAACTTGTTGCGTGGAAAGGATTTGGAGAAAAGCCTTCTTCTTCGATGAAGAATGTGAAGAACGCGAAGAACGCGAAGAATGCACCAATCTCCGACGAAGAACGCCAAATCCTCGGAGATCGACTACGCGACGCCGTGTACCGTGACACCAATGACGCTTCTTCTGCGACGCTTCTTCCGTGACGTTCCTTCTCCGCGATGCGATGACCCCCCTTCCGTGACGCCTTCTTTCGCGACATGCTTTTCCGCGATGAACCCTCGCTCAACGAATTTGACGAGGTAGGGGTCTTGATTCAATTAAATCTTTGTGATTTATACCCTCGGAATATGTTTAAAATTTGTCGGAAGCCTTTTTAAACTGCTAACGCGGTGGGTGCGGACCAACGAACAAGTCCGAACCCACCATCTCTTCGTTCTTGGTGTGTGGATCGGCGGGAGACGATGAAGCAGGCCGCACGGGCGTTGTGAGGTCTTCGCAGTGAAGAACCTGTCCCAGGAGGGCTGTTGGCGAAGACGAAAGGCAAATCCGACCACCGGAGCCCATCCGGTGGTCCACGGAATGTTCCACCGACGCGGCTGAAGCCGCGGCGGCAGGCCGCTGGTCCCGCGACCGCGCGGGACTGAGGGAGGTGGGACGCAGCGCTTGGCCGTGTCCGTTGACAAGGAGCGGCCCCCATGGGGCCGCGGTTACATGCTGGCGGGGAGCAGCGTGCCACCCCGCACCGCTCGGCCGAAACGACCGAGCCGCCCGACCGGACCGCCAGGCCGGGCCGCGCCCAGGCCGGGCTGGGCCGCGCCAGCCGGGCCGGGCCACGCCCAAGCGGGCCGGACCCGGACCCGGGTCGGGTCGACCCGGTTCGGGCCGACCCAGGGGGTACCGGGCCGGGTCGGACTGGGCCCGAACCACCTAATACCGGACCTTTTTGGTCTGTTACCCATAACTTGGGCTAAGGACCTCCGATCGATGCACCGTCAGTTGCGTAGTGATCCTTGAATCGAGACGGTCGTTTCGGTATATTAAACTCAAGGTTTAAGAGAAATTTGGGTTCTGCTGGGTTGGTTCGTACACGAAACCAACTGGGCCCTCGGAGTGGAAACACTTATAACTTGAGCTCTGGACATCCGATTGTTGTGCCGTCGACTTTGTTGGTTTCTTCTTAGTGAGACAGAACTTTTGGCTTACTATGCTTGAGGTTTGGATGCAGGTGGAGTACGGTCGGGTTGGTTTTGACTTAAAAACCAACCGGACCCCTAGGACGAAAAAGCCAATAACTCTCAGACCGGGCGTCCGATTGACGTGCCATCTGTGACGTTGAGTTCCTGTTGACGATATAGAACTTTTGGATACATAAACCTCTAACTATGTGTCATTTGATATATCATCCCCTCGGCTCGTGGAGCGGACCCTCCCGAATGAGCTTGCTTTGTGCGGGAACCCTAGAGCTGGCTGCGACTGCGACGACAAAGACGACTATGCAGAAATCCTCCGTGGATTCGACGACGATGACTACAACACTCAGCGATCCTACATGGATCAGTGCTACCGATCCTGTGTGGGTCAGTGCTCAGCGGTCCTGTGTTGGCCAGCGCCTACAGATCCTGTGTGGGTCCGATCCTGTGTGGGTTATTGCGGGGGTTAGTTACCTATCGATCCTGTGTGGGTCAGATCCTTTGTGGGTCATTGCGGGGGTTAGTATCTATCGATCCTTTGTGGGTCCGACGGGTTAGATGAATCAGTGGCTATATCTGATAATCTCTATCATCATACGAAAAAGTATACCTGTGTGAGATGAATCTTGATTTGATTTCCTATGTTGATTGTGTTGTGCTATCCTGTGTGTATGTGATCGAACTTGGGCTCGGATGTTGGAGACGAACGCGAATTGATGACTTAGGTATATGTATGGGCATATACCTAAGTAGTGTTGGATGTTTCTTGGTGATTGTATCTTTCCTTTGTGGATTATCCTTTGTGGATTCTGGGAGACCTTCGGGGGTCTCGGGGTCCCTACTGAGTATCTTATACTCACCCCTGCACAGGCTATGCCTGCACTACGTTGTGTTGGTTGAATATGACGGACAACGCTGATCGTGGTTGAGGCTTGCGGAGAAGGTCGGTACCTGGAGGTGGACCATTGGGCGGGACGTACACAGAGTGGACGGCTGGACCCAGGGATCTGTGGAGGCTATTTGCACCCACCCTTCATGTGGGAATTCTAGTGGACGGCTCGAGGCTGTGGCTTTACTTTCAGTTGCTATTTTCCCTTTCTAGTTGTACTTTACTTTCAGTTTGGGTTTGTATTCTGGCCCACTTACTTTTCCGCACTTATTGTTTTACCCAGTTTTTACTTAGTGTTTACTTCTGCTTGCTTGCTCTGTGATGTTTGTTTACTTTACAAAGGAAATGCCTTCCCTTTTTACTGGGAATTACGCCTTGGTGCTAGTCGCCAGCCCCTGACCTATGGAAGGTGGGTTTGGGGTAGTCACGACACGGGTCCCGAGGACGGGTCGTGACATAATTATTATTTAAGGACCATTGGACAATGAATGGAATATTGTTTATATATTTTGTAACACCCCAATCTTCCATGGTACGCTTCTCTTTAAATAATATAGTAGCATGTGTTGTACGCAACTTCAAGTTCTATAACACACACCACAACCAAATCAAACTAGCCGTTATGAATAGTAATATCCACCTTTTGAAATTTTATACATTTTATATTTTAAAATGGAATTCATTTTTGGATTCGGAATATCGGGATTATATTAGGGTGAATTTTTTTTACTTTTCTGATAACTTTCATATTTTGGTGAATAGTGAAAATTACTAAATTTTAATTAAAAACAACTTTTTAAATCGAAATAATTAATAATGATAAATTATGAATTTTAGTGATTTTAAAGTAGAATTATATTATATTTTTACCATTTAATTCAATTTTTGTCATTGAACATAATTTCACATTTAAACTGGACATAAGCAAGTGTCAATCTTTTGATAGTTATTATTTCTTAAAAACACGCTTTTGGTTTTGACAATGGGAATTAATTTTAAATTAATTTCTGCCACTTCTCTATTTTCAATTTAGAAAAATGGATTCCATATTTATAATCAAGAGGTTGAAATTATGTAAATAGGTAACTTTTATTTTTAGAAATTTTGAATAATTACTTCGGTAAATATTTTATTTACCATGGTTAAAGGGTAAATCCGATAAATAAGGGTAAAAAAATAATATTATAATAATATTAAATTACCTTAAAATGTGTCCAAATCCTATTGGTTGATACATGTCCGACCATGGGAATATTTGGGTCGATTTTTGGACCCCATGGAGCCACTTGTAAGTGATAATGACACTTTATATTAATTAAGTTAAAGTAAATACAAAAATGACATAAACATATATCTTTTAAAAAAACAATTTTTACATAGGGTTATATATGTTATATTTTTGACTATAAATATTCATTATAAATATGAAAAGATTTAACACATAATAGTAGTTTATTTATAATTTTTAGACATTTAATAATTAAATTTATTTATGACACAATAATGATGCAGTATTTTCCTTATTAATGAAAGAATAAAATAATTGGTATTATAAATGGTAAAATAAATACAATTTAAAATTTTTGATGACATACACGAATTTTATTGGTTAATATGACATTTTAGTATTTCTTAAATGAATTTTTTTCAAATTAATAAAGTTTTTAAGACTTAAAAAAAATCAATTATTAAATAGTGTCAAAATTGACATAAAGGAGTTTTAAAAAAAATATTATATTTTAAATTGATATTCTATTCCTAAAAATATAAGGTTTGGCAAAGAGACTTATATAATGATAGTTGTATAATTAATGAACCACTTGGGGTTCTCTTGGAAGTTTATAGTAAGTTTATTAACTATATAATATAAAAATACAAAGAGACATGGTAAATGTCAAACTATTTAACTAAGAGTTAAATCAAAAAGATAAAGTTAATATAGTGACCCAAACCTATCTAAAACCTATTGGTTGAGTGATTTTTTACCTATACCCACCTTAAAATTTAAATAATACACTTTTGAGCCATTATAAACCGAATATAAATTTATTATAAAATAATATTTCTATCTTTTCCTAAGGTGCCCCTCACCCCTCTTATAAAAGGGCACCCACCCTTCTCTATAATTCACACCTTCAAAGCCATTTGGATCAGCCAACCCCTGAACAAATATCCTCCCAAATTACCTCACTTAAACCTAGAGGCCTTAGTTTGATTAGAAATTCAACCTAAGGAGCCCTTTTGATCAAATCAAAAGGAAGAACCTGAAAAAGAGGTAATGATTTCACCACCCTCTTTCAAGTTACTTTCTTCTTCCACTTCTTCTTTCTTTTTTATTTACATTATAAAATAATAACTCCGGTATCTTATATATACTGTGATTTTATTATAAATATGGTACAACCAAATTCATTATTCTATCCATCCCTTGAATGACATGTCACCATACGTGCGTACATACGGCTTACCGTTTCCACGTCGTGGTGTAATTGTTATTCAATACATTATTATTTGGATGGGTATAATAATGATGTGTAATTCATGTAAATAATAAATATAACATTATAATTATTCTGTATATATGATACACCATCCAATTATATATTATTTTAATATCAAAAGAATGATATTGTCGCTAGTTCGTACGTATAGACTACCGTCTCCACGAACGTGATGAGATTCATTCCCCATCGTACCCATTCAAGACTAATTTTCATTTGATGATTAAATTTTTTTTAAGGACTTTATATCATTCTATATATGAATAAGATACAACCTATGGATAACAAACATGACTTATGTAACAAAACATATAAAAGAAAATGAGTAACTGAACACCCAAAACGACGATAATACTAAAATATTATTAACAAAGAAATATTAAAATATCATATATGATATCATATTTATGTATATGATTATTGTATAATTTAATAACAATGATTTAACTATTATATAGGAGGTTAACCAACCCTCAACCAAGGAAAAGTACATGGTAAAGGTTTATTTCACAATCTCTTCATTATCCGAGGTTGTTTATACGTAATTCTCTACTGGGACCTCTTTATCATCCACATCCATGTTTCTTAAAAATGTATTCCAAAAAATTATTAGTATTTTATAGAATATGGGTTAAATTAATTTATACCCTTGTTTGAATTTTTATAATATGTTTGTAAAGGAATCTTTCCATTGTTTTCCAAACAAGGTCCTTTTTAACCTTTTTGACAAAATTAAGGTGAGAATGTCTTTTTTTAACTTATACGGAGGGTGCTTCTATTTTCCACCATTATAAAATCATCGAAGATTAACTTACAAGATTATAAGAGTATTTTTAAAGTAAATATTTTATTTTATAATTTTTTGACTTTTAAATGATTTCAAAAAAAGAGATATTTCTCTCAAATAGTTTTGATTTCATCTATGTCAACATCCTTTGATGGATTTTAAGATTATTTGAAGTTGATTTATTATGATAAAAAACTTCCATATTGTATTGAAGGTTTTGTTATATTTTTGACTGTGGATGTTTTATTTTTATACCATTCATGGTTTATGGATAAATTATTGACATTTCATATGCTAATTTTAATACGAATGTTTATGTTATGTTTAAACCTGTTCATATGAGGAATGCATTGGACTTAGTAAGTGACGGGTGGAGCCTGCTAAAGCTCCTCGATGCATCGGTAGGTCTCATGAGACAAAATAGTGTCTTGGAACAAGGCCTTGACAAAATATTATTTGTATTCTTGGCACAAGGCCTTGAATATGTGGTTATTATAGTATGGCATTATGCATTTCAGCATTATGAAAGTGGTTATTGATATTGCATGTGATTATTTGACTAGTAGAATGTCCATGTGAATAAGTAAATGGAATTATTTCATTTTATTTTTTCATATTATGCTGAAGTTCAAGTTTAAAAGGCTTTTGTTTTAGTTATACATTGCCTTAAATGTTTATACTTATTTATGAAAGTTTTTTCTATATTATTATCCTTACTGGGCATCTGAGCTCACCCCTTTTTATGTTTTATTTTTCCTAGGATGTGAAAAAGTATTTTATGAATGACCTTCAGGGATAGTATGAGGGGATATGAGTGTGGTCTATAGAGACAATATGTTGTTGTAGTTTTTCACTTTATGATGTAATGTAAACTTTATGAATGTATCTAGTGATTCCAAGTCTACTAAACTAATTGGTCTTTAGAGACTTGATCTTTTGTGATCATGAAAATGTTATGTAATAATACACTGACTCTGGGTAACTAGGGTTGGGGTGTTACAGTTGGTATTAGAGGAAGTTTAGTACAATCCTTGGAAGCTAGATTTAGATAAACTCTGATTAGAGCACATAGACCTAATATGGACTTTGAGGATTAGTATAGAATAACTTCCTAGAATTTTGATAGTGTAGATATTTTTTGAGTTTTCCAAGAAATAAATCCCTGTCTGGATATGAGCAGGTAGAGGTGGCTCTAGAAAAAATGTAACTAGGTTTAAAACCCGAAAACACCGCTTTGAGCTAGACTCGAACGAGAACTGGTGCATGACAACGGGCCTTGCTACACTCTTGGTTACGACACTCTCGAGGGATATTCTTAGGATAATTATAATTTTATTTACAAACCATTGTGAAGGGTTTGTGAGTATATACTTCCTCAAAGAAAACATTTTTATGATTATGGATTATATCCATAAACTGTTCAATTTATGTTAAGTGTTTTACAGGTTTGGATTTATGTATTGCGATTCATAAACTAATCTAGTTTATGACATTGTTTAGAAATGGCACCTAGTGGAAGTAATGGAAACTATATCAATGTACGCACTCCATGTAGGGATTTCCCTCCTGCTTAAGATAATTATAGTGGAGCTGGTTATGCAACTGGTGTTGAGAAGCTAATCACCATACTGGGACAACTCACTCAGGTTATGAATAATAACCTTACCCGTATGGAGCACCCTGATCCGTAGCGTGGAGGATCAATGTTAGATCGCTTCATGAGGAAACAACCACCAACATTAAATGGGAGTACGAATCCACTAGTAGTAGAGCAATGGATAAATTCGTTAGAGAAAATATTTCACGCCTTGGGGAGTAGCGAAAGGGAAAAAGTTGTCATGGCAGTTTACCGCCACACTGGAGATGCTGATCAATGGTGGTCATTGATTCAAAACACGAAGGAAGATGATGAAGTATCAAATATGGAATTGAGGGAGTTTAAAGATATTTTCTTATAAAAATACTTTCCTCATGACCATTGAGTGGATATGGAAAGACAATTTATGAGTCTGAGGAAAAAGGAGGACAATAATGTTGCAAAGTATGAGTCTAACTTTACAAGGTTAGCAAGGCATGCTGCAGATTATATACATAACCCAAGAAGTAAGATTGATCATTTCTTTGATGGGTTAAAACCATTTATTCGTATATCTTTAGTCTCACAATCCTTGTCGTCGTACTAAGATATTGTCTCATGTGCTATCAAGACAGAAAAGGAATTCTCTAAGTATTACGACTTTAAAGAAAAGAAAGAGAAGAAGAGATCTGCTGATCACTCCGGAAATGGAAATAAGGGGAAGAAGGGAAAAGTTGAATATCCATCCTGTAGTAAATGTGGGAATAAAAACCCTGGTACTTTCTTGAAAGGAATGAGAGTCTGTTACAAGTGTGGTGAATAAGGCCACCAAGCTCATGATTTCAAGGGGAAGAAAGAAGATACCGATGTTCAATGATACAATTGTAGGGAGATAGGACATTATGTGAATGAATGTCCTAAGTTTCATGGGATCTTACCTCAGAAAAGGCTAAGGGATAAAGGACAAGCTTATGCTATCACTAATACTGAGGTTGAAGCTCCAAAATATGTGGTGGTAGGTAATTTAATGGTTTCCTCAAGTTTAGAAAATGCGTTATTTAATTTTGGATCATCACATTGTTTCATATCTTCCCAGTTTTCTAAGAAAATTAGATATTTACAATTTTATTTAACAAGGGATTTGTCATTCAAAACTCCTAAGGGAAGTATCATCGCAACGAAGTTTTGTGAATCTATTCCCATTAGAGAATATAAATGTTATTTATCTGCTGATCTCATCTTCATACCCATGATTGAATTTGATATAATCCTTGTTATGGATTGAATTTCGGACCATGATGTGAAGATTTATTGTAAGAAGAAAGAGGTTAATTTTTTTTGAGTATGATGATAAAGAACACCTTATCTTTAGAGCAGAATCGTCACCACCTGATTCTTATCTAGATCCACCCCTAGTAGCTCAACTAAATTAAATTATCGGGGAGGAAGAGAATGAAATAACTGTGGGTGAGGAAAGGAATGTTCAAATAGAGGATGTACCTATTGTGAAAGAATATGTTGATGTGTTTCCAGAGGATTTACCTGGACATCCTTCAGAACGAGAAATTGAGTTTTCCATTGATTTAAATCCTAGTTCAAGGCCTATATCAAAGACCCCTTATAGAATGGAGATTGTGGAATTAGTTGAACTAAATAAACAACTAGAGGAATTGAGTAATAAGGGATTTATTCACCCTAGTGTTTCTCAATGGGGATCACCTATCCATTTTGTTAAGAATAAAGATGGATCTATGAGGTTATGTATCGACTACAAGGAAATCAATGCTATAAAAATCGAGAACATGTATCCCCTACCTTGAATTGATGGTTTATTTGAACAACTGCATGAAGATCAATACTTTTAAAAGATTGACCTTTGATCTGTATACCATTAGTTGTGTGTGAATAAGGAAGACATTCCAAAGACAACATTTCGAACCAGGTACGGGCATTACGAGTTTACAGTAATGCCTTTTGGATTGACTAATGCACCCTCTGTATTCATGGATCTAATGAACAAAGTTTTCAAGGAATATCTCGATGATTTTTTAGTGGTATTTATTGATGATATCTTGGTATAATTCAAAATCTATGAAGATCATGAAAATCACTTGCGCATTATCCTAAAGACTCTTAGAAGACATGAATTATATGAAAAGTTTAGCAAGTGTGAATTATGGATTTAGGAGATTTCTTTTCTTGGCCATATTGTCTCTAAGGATGGAATTTCCATTGATCCTTCTAAGACCAAGGAAATCCAATAATGGCCAGCACCGACAAGTATAACTGAGGTACACGGTTTTATTGGTTTAGCAGGTTATTATCGGTGTTTCGTCCAAAATTTTTCCCAATTGGCTAATCTATTAACGAAACTCACACGTAAATGGGTTAAATTTATTTGAAAAAAAGGGTGTGAAGAATGTTTTGAAGAACTTAAGATAAGATTAGTCAATGCTTCTATATTGACTATACCATTGGGTAATGATGGGTTTGTTATTTATAGTGATGCTTCAAAGAAAGGACTTGATTGTGTCCTCATGCAGAATGATAGGGTTATTGCCTATGCGTCACGATAACTGAAAATTCATGAGAAAAACTATCCTACTCATGATCTTGAGTTAGATATTATAATCTTTGCTTTGAAGATATGGAGACATTATCTATATGGTAAAAAATGTGAGATATATACCGATCATAAGAGTTTGAAGTATATTTTCTCACAAAAAGAACTCAACATGAGGCAAAGGCGATGTCTTGAACTACTCAAGGATTATGATTGCTCGATACACTACCACCTGGAGAAGAAAAATAAGGTGGTAGATGCTTTGAGAAGAAAGGATCATGGAGTTTTGAACAAAATGAGTGTTTAAAGGGATCCAATTTTCATGGATCTAGTAAAGTTGGATATGGGAATAACCATGGAAGGTGAAACATCAATACTTTTTCAAATGGTTTCAAAACCATCTTTACTAGAAAGGATTAAGAGTTCTCAGATAGATGATGAAGAATTTAAAAAGAATATTAAAGCTGTGAATGATGGGAGATTGAGTGAATTTGTGAATGAAGAAGGAATTTTGAAATTTGGGAAGAGACTTTGTGTTACTGATATACCTGATCTAAAAAGGGAATTTTTGGATGATGCTCATATTTCCAATTTCTCTATACACCCTGGGAGCACCAAGATGTATAGAGATTTGAAGGAACATTTTTGGTGGGTCAACATGAAGAGGGAGATTGCTGATTTTTTGTCAAGATGTATGGTTTGTCAAAAAGTGAAAGCTGGAAGGCAACAACCTAAAGGAGTATTGCAACCTCTTCCCATAACTGAGTGTAAATGGGAAAATAATACAATGGAATTTGTCATGGGATTACCAAATACTACTATAAGGAATGATGAAATATGGGTTATTGTTGATCGTCTTACCAAGTCATCACATTTTCTTGATATAAGAGAAGATCTACCACTTGAATGTCTAGAAAGACTATATATTAATGAAGTTGTGAGACTTCATGGAGTACCCCTATCGATTGTTTCAGATCGTGAATTCCATTTTACTTCAAGATTCTGGAAAAGTCTTCAGAAGGCCTTGGATACTGAACTTCGTTTGAGCATTGCCTACCACCCCCAAACTGATGGACAATCAGAACAGACTATTCAAACCTTAGAAGACATGTTTAGATCTTTCTCACTTGACTTTCAGGGTATGTGGGATTAATATTTACCTCTGGTGGAATTTTCCTATAACAATAGCTTCCATTCAAGTATTCTAATGGCACCATATGAAGCATTATACAGAAAGAGATGTCATACACCAACCTGTTGGGATGACGTTGGTGAAAGAAAACTCGTTGGCCTAGAACTGGTGGAGGAAATGATAGAAAAGGTGAAGGTAATACAAAACCACATCAAAGTATCTCAAAGTAGGCAGAAGAGCTATGCCGATAACCGAAGGAAGGATTTGGAATTTTAGGTAGGAGATCATGTTTTCTTGAAGGTATCTCCATGGAAGGGAGTTATATGTTTCAGTAAGAAAGGTAAATTTATTCCCAAGTACATCAGACCTTTGGAAATTCTAGAATGAATTGGGGTTGTAGCTTACCGTTTGGCAATGCCGCCAAATCTCTCTAAAGTTCACAATGTGTTACACGTCTCATTGTTGAGAAAATACATGCCTGACCCAATGCATGTACTCACCTATGAGGAATTAGAATTGGAACCTGATCTAGCTTATTGCAAAGATCCTATCAAGGTTCTTGATATAGGAGAACAAGTGCTGAGAAACCAGATGAATCGTCTGGTAGAAGTTCTATGGAGAAACCATAAGATGAAAGAGGCAACGTGGGAACCTGAGGAACTTATGATGAAGAACCACCCGAGTCTTTTTATGAAGTAATATTCTAGAAATTTTGAGGACAAAATTATTTTAAGGAGGGGAGAATGTAACACCCCAAGCTTCCATGGTACGCTTCTCTTTGAATAATATAGTAGCGTGTGTTGTATGCAACTTCGAGTTCTAACACACACCACAACCAAATCAAACTAGCCGTTATGAATAGTAATACCCACTTTTTGAAATTTTATACATTTTATCTTTCAAAATGGACTTCATTTTTGGATTCGGAATATCAAAATTATCTTAGGTTGAATTTTTTGTACTTTTCTGATAACTTTCATATTTTGATGAATAGTGAAAATTACTAAATTTTAATTAAAAATAACTTTTTTAATCGAAATAATTAATAATGATAAATTAGGAATTTGAGTGATTTTATAGTATAATTAGATTATATTTTTACCATTTAATCCAATGTTGTCCATTGAACATAATTTCACATTTAAACTGGACATAAACAAGTTCCAATCTTTTGATAGTTATTATTTCTTAAAAACACGCTTTTTGTTTTGACAACAGGAATTAATTTTAAATTAATTTTTGCCACTTCTGTGTTTTGAATTTGGAAAAATGGATTCTATATTTATAATATGGAGTTACAAATTGTGTAAATAGTTAACTTTTATTTTTAGGCATTTTGAATAATTACTTCGGTAAATATTTTATTTACCATGGTTAAAGGGTAAATCCGGTAAATAAGGGTAAAAATTAATATTATAATAATATTAAATTATCCTAAAACATGTCCTAACCCTATTTTTTGATACATGTCCGACCACGAGCATCTTTGGGTCGATTGTGGGACCGCATGGAGCCACTTGTAAGTGATAATGACACTTTATATTAATTAAGTTAAAGTAAATACAAAAATGACTAAGCATATATATTTTAGAAATTTTTTTTTACATTGGGTTATATATTTTATATTTTCAACTATAAATATTAATTATAAAGATAAAAATATTTCCTACATAATGGTAATTTATTTATAATTTTTATACGTTGAATAATTAAATTTATTTATGACACAATAATGATGCAGTATTTCCCGTATTAATGAAAGAATAAAATAATTGGTATTACAAATGTTAAAATAAATATAATTTAAAAGTCTTGATGACATAAAAGAATTTTATTGGTTAATTTGAAAAGTTATGATTTCTTAAATGAATTTGGTTAGAATTAATAAAGTTGTTAAGACTTTTAAAAAATCAATTATTAAATAGTGTCAAAATTGACATAAAGGAGTTTTTAAAACAAATATTATATTATAAATTGATATTATATTCCTAAAAATCTAAAATCCGTCCAAAAGACTTATATAATGATATGTGTATCATTAATGAACCACTTGGGGTTCTTTTGGAAGTTTATAGTAAGTTTAGTAACTATATAATATAAAAATACAAAGAGACATGGTAAATGTCAAACTATTTAACTAAGAGTTAAATAAAAGAGATAAAGTTAATATAGTGACCCAAACCTGTCTAAAACCTATTGGTTGAGTTTTTTTAGACCTATAAACACCTTAAAATTTAAATAATCCACTTTGGAGCCATTATAAACCAAATATGAATTTATTATAAAATAATATTTCTATCTTTTCCTAAGGTGCCCCTCACCACTCTTATAAAAGGGAACTCCCCCTTCTATATAATTCACACCTTAAAAGCCATTTGTATTGGCCAAACCCTGCCCAAATATCCTAAAAAATTCCATAAATTCAACCTAGAGGCCTTAGTTTGATCAGAAAGCCAACCTAAGAAGCCCTTTTGATCAAATCAAAAGAAGAACCCGAAGAAGAGGTAATGATTTCACCACCCTCTTTCAAGTTCCTTTCTTCTTCCACTTATTCTTTATTTGTTATTTAAATTATAAAATAATAACTACATTATATTATATATAATGTGATGTTATTATAAATATGGTACAACCAAATTCATTATTCTATTCATCCCTTGAATGACATGTCACCATACGTGCGTACGTATGGCTTACCGTCTCCACATCATGGTGTAATTTTTATTCAATACATTATTATTTGGATGGGTATAATAATGATGTTTAATTCATATAAATAATAAATATAACATGATAATTATTCTTTATATATGATAAAACATCCAATTATATGTTATTTTAATATTAAAAGAATGATATTTTCGCTCGTGCGTACGTACGGACTACCGTCTCCACGAACG
The DNA here is from genome assembly GCA_963277665.1 of Viscum album. Lineage (NCBI taxonomy): Eukaryota > Viridiplantae > Streptophyta > Magnoliopsida > Santalales > Viscaceae > Viscum > Viscum album. The sequence goes on from OY728127.1 coordinate 460,577,922, forward strand.
CGATGAGATTCATTCCCCATCGTAGCCATTCAAGAATAATTTTAATTTGATGATTAAAAATAAGGTTTAAGGACTTGATATCATTATAGATATTAATAAGATACAAACTATGGATAAAAAACATGGCTTATGTAACAAAACATATAAAAGAAAATGAGTAAGTGAACACCCGAAACGACGATAATACTAAAATATTATTAACAAAGAAATATTAAAAGATCATATATGATATCATATTTATGTATATGATTCTTGTATAATTTAATAACAATGATTTAACTATTATACAGGAGGTTAAACTACCCTCTACCAAGGAAAAGTACAAGGTAAGGGTTTATTTCACAATCTCTTCATTATCCGAGGTTGTTTATACTTAATTATCTACTGGGACATCTTTATCATCCACATCCATGTTTCTTAAAAATGTATTTCAAAACATTATTACTATTTTATAGAAAATAGGTTAAAGTCATTTATACCCTTTTTTGAATTTTTATAACATGTTTATAAATGAATCATTCCGTCATTTTCCAAACAAGGTCCTTTTTAACCTTTTCGACAAAATTAAGGTAAGAATGTAGTTTTTTAACTTATACGGCGGGTGCGGCTATTTTTCACTGTTATAAAATCGTCAAACCTTCCATTAAAAGATTATAAGAATATTTTCAAATTAAATGTTTTATTTTATAATTTTTTTATTTTTAAATTATTTCAAAAAAAGAGATATTTCTCTCAAATAGTTTTGATTTCATCTATGTCAACATCCTTTGATGGATTTTAAGATTATTTGAAGTTGATTTGTTATGATAAAAAACTACCATAATGTATTGAAGGTTTGTGATATGTTTGACTGTGGATGTGTTATTTTTATAGCATTCATGGTTTATTGATAAAGTATTGACATTTCGTATGCTAGTTTTAATACGAATGTTTATGTTATGTTTAAACCTGTTCATATGAGGAATGCATTGGACTTAGTAAGTGACGGGTGGAACCCACTATAGCTCCTTGATGAATTAGTAGGTATCATGAGACAAACTAGTGTCTTGGCACAAGTCCTTGACAAAATATTATTTGTAGTCTTGGCACAAGTCCTTGACTATGTGGTATGATAGTCCTGAATTATGCATTCCATCATTATGAAAGTGGTTATTGATATTGCATGTGATTATTTGACTAGTAGATATCCATGTGAATAAGTAAATGGAATTATTTCATTTTATTTTTTCCACATTATGCTGAAGTTCAAGTTTAAAAGGCTTTTGTTTTAGTTATACATTGCCTTAAATGTTTATGCTTATTTATGAAAGTTTCTTCTATATTGTTATCCTTACTGGGCATCTGAGCTCACCCCTTTCTATGTTTTATTTTTCCCAGGATGTGAAGAAGTATTTTATGAATGACCTACACGGATAGTATGAGGGGATATGAGTGTGGTCTATGGAGAAAAGATATTGTTGTAGTTTTTTACATTATAATGTAATGTAAACTTTATGAATGTATCCAGTGATTCCATGGCTACTAAACTAATCGGTCTTTTGAGACTTGATTTTTTATGATCATGCCAATGTTATGTAATAATGCACCAACTTTGGGTAACTGGGGTCAGGGCGTTACATATTTAAACATATAAAAATATTTTTTTAGAGTATAATATTTTTATTAATTTTAAATCATTTAATAAAATATTACTTATTTTAAAATAATATCATTGTTAATTTTGACACTATTTATTTAATTTGACTTTAAAAACATAAAGAAAAAGGTGGAATTAGAATCCATTATATTCACACATGTATATCATGTAATTTTTATCTAAAAAATTCAAGGAATAAAACAATTCATTCAATTTATATTACTTTTAAAATTTTTAATATCATTTATTTTATTTTTCTATTAATTAATTAATTACTACATTAGTGTTTCTTAAGCATTTAATGTAAATATATAATTACTAAAAATTAAAAATAAATTAACATAATGAAATTAATTTAATTATTCTCAAAATGACCATAAATATTCATTTACATAGTTTTTTCTGATGTGAACACATAATTGAAATTTAAAAGCAAGAAGGTAACATTTTGTATTTTTTCTTTACTTAAATTATTATATTTGTAAATTTTTGGAAAAAATTTCCCAAATTAAAATAAAAATATATCATAAGGTAATAAGGTTCTAAATATGTCCATAAAATATAATTTATACAATCATTTGGGGCATTTTAACCATTATCTTTTTTTAACTCCCAGTAAACATGTTTTAACCTTAACTACAGTAATTAATTTTTACTGTTTTTACTATTAATTATGAAAAAAAATAAGTTAAAATTATTATATAATATTAATTATTATTATTAAAAATATATATTCCATGTTTTCAAATTCCGATCACAAAAGTGTAAAAATTTATTTTAAAAGTAAACTCACAGACACGACAAAAAAAAATAGTTTTCCAAAGAGAAAATTCTCATAAGTATAGAAAGTTTTAATATCAAAAACAAATTTTTTTTTAAATAAATGGACCTAAATAGTGTTTATTATAATATAATTGAACTAATTTTAAATTTTAAAAAACTTTTATAATAAAATTTAACTTTTAAGTTTTTTAAATGAATTGAAAGTTTTCAATAAAAACTAATATTTTTATTATTCATCAAAAAATAAATCTTTCTAGAAAATTCTAAAGAATTTTCTCTAAGATAATTTTGATATGAATATTTAAAAAATTAAGTTAATTTTTTTAAAATAAATTTTCTAAAATTGGTAAAAATTAATTCTAAATTATGTGCGTAAAGTGTGATGAGACCGCCTTTTAGAAAAATATAGTTTTTCCGAAAACACTTCCTTTTCTTTCAAAGTATTATTATTTTATTTCTAATAAATAGATAAACATTTAATTTATTTTATACATGTATAAAACATATAATTTTTATAATTTAGCTAGTCCTATTCATACCTACCAATTTAAATGATAGGTTATAACATTATACTATATTATTATTCATTTTGACTGAGGGTTGCGTGTACTGCAAGCTATATCGAAGAGATTAATTTTTTTTAAAATATTTTGTGGGTAATTTATGCTTGGTGTTGTGTTTCACATATGATATAGAATTTTTTTATTCTTTTATAATTTTTGGGTGTTATATACTATTTTAAAATTCTATTATTTGGAAAATAATTAAGATCTTTGAAGTCTTTATGTGAGTTAAATGCCTGTATAAATAATGGTTACACATACAACTAAATTCTTTGTCTCATGATTATAAAAAAATACATTTATGATTATAAAAAAATATATTCATGCTTACATAGATTAAAACTTAAGATGATGGTTGTAAATCCAGGTAAAATTATGGTTATACAACTATGAAAAATATTGGTTATCTAGAATTGAAATGATGGTTACGTAAAATTTTATTTATCATTTTAAGAGTAATTCATTACTTTGTTTTGATCAAGTTTTAATATTTTTAATTAATATATGTTTTTATATTTTGTTTTAAGTATTTTATTAAATTTTAAAATACATACATATTCTAACAAATATATTCCAAGTAATTTTAAATTATTTAGTGAAGGATTTTCATAGGATTTATCCATGCACATTTAAATGATAATTTTATTTGTTATTATTATTTCTAAATTTTAGTTTCCTTTGATCTAATATCAAGAAAAACCCACATGATCAAAATATATTGAAGTTAATGATAAGTGATTAGCCATTTTAATTTAATATTGGGAACTTAATTATAAATATCGACACAAATAATTTGAAGAATAACTAATCGGGACACATGAAATTCACTAGAGAATTGTTAAGTGTCGAATCTTTGCTATAACTATTATTATATTGTTGTTATTATGAAAGAACATCAAAATTTATTTATTTTTCTAAAGTTATATAATCTACATAAAATCTACATAATTATCATCTACATAATTTTATTCTATATTTAATTTTGGTTTTTACTGTTATATCATTTTATTAACTGTTTTCTCTAAATCATTGATTTATGTTTTTCCTAATAAAAAGAAAGACCATTTCAATTATACCTCCTAAAAAAAACTTATTCCCTTGGGATATGAATCCTGAATAAAATTAAGGTTTTTGGTTGTTCTTTTTTCCATAAAAAGGTAGGTTAGACAGGCTAGGTTGTGCCTCCAGGTGAGTAAAAGGCATCATTTGTATAAGGTTAATACACCTTTTGAAAGTGGGATCTTATTCTAGTGAGTACCATTCCTATCACTGGGTTAAATGTGATTGAATATTAGATTTAAGATCAAGATAATCCAAACTAATATAAAAATATATCATTCATATCTTTTATTTTTTATATATTTTATTCTGAACACTACTGCATTGCACTTGTGCTGTTTTTTGTGCATGATTTATTAAGCTGCTCACACATGTTAAAATTTACTATAATTTAATAATAAGTTTTAATTATTCTAATAATTTTAAAAGGACAATTCACCCACCTCTAGACCATATTTTTTTTATCCAAATTGGGAAAAAACATAGTTCATCATGTTTCCATTGAAGAATCTCAAGCGATTTTCTATTAGTTTATAATAACAACCAAACCTTTAAATTTATAATTTATCAACTTTATTTCTTAGCATAAACCTTAGATCATTATTCCAGTTGGTCAATACAACATCTTTCATTAATTATTTAACATTTTACTATATTCCAAATCTGAGTTTAGATTACCTATTAATTAATTAATTTAGATATGAAATATCATTAAGTAGTTAAATCATTTAATAACATGATTTTAAGCCCATTTAGTTAATTAAAGAATCATATAACATATTTGGATGGATATTATTTACTCTAACACCCAACCTTACTATCCCAAGTATAACCTATTTCACCCAAGAGTCACTTTTTTAGGTACAAAACCTTTTATTTATTAATTTTTCTTATAAGTTATTAATACTTTATTTTTATTGGTCTTTTAGTTTTATGACCCCCCTTAGAAATTAGAATCTATAGTTTTTTGGAGTCTATAGTTTTGGATCTACAAGAGGCCACCATGTGACCACTATGGCTATTCCATAGGGCTCCCCCATAGGGTGAGGATACACCGTAGCCAGGTGCTATGCCAGAGAGTACCCTCCCTACACTACATAAAGGTAACATTGGTTACCCTTAATCAATGCAGGAGGGTGAGGCTACCTCCTAGCCAGGGGATGTGCCATGGATCACTACCTGCTCATGTTTTTTAAAGGTAATATCAATTACTGTAATGGAACAGACCTCCCTGATCCATTACTTTGTCAAAATATAGTATTTGAGGTATTCTGGAGATGATAATGACTCATTTTGGGAGTTTTCCAAAATTATTGTTTTTCTAACGGTAGGTTACTGATGGTGAGTCATGTCGGTGAATCAAAATCGTGAGTCGCTGAATGTGATTCAAGACAGGTAGGTCTTAAATGATGAGTCATGTTGGTGGCTCACAACAGCGACTTGCTGATGGTGAGTCCCTGACGGTGGGTCGTGATAGTGAGTCATGATGATGACTCATCGAGTAGTGACTCACTGAACGGTAGCTCACTGAATGATGAATCACCAAACGAAGACTCACTAAATGATGACTCACTAAACAATGACTCACCGAATGACGGATCACTAAATGAAAACTCATCAAAGGGAGACTCATCTAATGAAAACTCACCGAACGACGACTCACCGAACGATGCCTCACTAAACGACAACTCACCGAACAACGACTCAATAAATAGTGAATCACTGAACGAAGACTCACCGAATGATGACTCACCGAATGGTGACTCATCGAATGAAGACTCACCAAATAATGCCTCACCAAACGGTAGCTCACCGAAGGACAACTTACTGAGAAGTGACTCACCAATGGTAGCTCATCAACAGTAGCTCTCACTAGTGAATCATCCAATGATGAGTCACCTAATAGTAACTCACCCACCAGTGAATCGCAATGGTGACTCACCCAATGATGAGTCACCTAATGGTAACTCACCCACCAGTGACTCGCAATGGTGACTCACCCAACAATGATTCATTTTCGATAGTTTTTCAAAATTTCTAGCTTTTCCCAATTTTTCTAGATTCACCCCTTTAATATTTTATTTGACATAAGTTGAGTTTAAAACCAAGTTTAATTGTTTTTGAAGACTTTTCAAAGAAATTAAAATATATATTAAAATACCTAATGCTTGGGAGTCCATTAGATAATGACAATGTGTGGTATTGATTGTGATATATTTTTAATGGCTTTTGGAACCAGTCTTTCGTTGATATAGGATATGGCCCTTCTAATGTCAAAACCCTTTATTTATTATAAATTTTTATTTTTATATTGATAATGAGAATCCATAGAACCTTTCTTACCCAAGGAGCCATGTATCTTTGTTTCACCCTTGGATCATGTTTCCCTGAAGCCTTACGCACCTCCTGTTTGGTGCAAGGAGGATGTGCTGATCATCTATTTCTCAAGATAGAGATCCCTTCATCTCTTTTAATTTGTGTATCATGCGAGGTGGGTGTATAAATGTTATCTTGTGAAGATAGAATAATTATGAATTAAAAAAGATAATTGAATCTGTTTAATATCAATATACAGGTTCTAGGGAAAATTAATGCATGTTTATGTTTTATTGGTTACTGATATTGTGATATGTATGGGATATATGACTACTAAAAAACATGGCCATTGGTAGTATTTATTTGTGAACTCAGGATGACTTGTGGTGTCTTGTTATTAATCATGTGTTGAGAATCTATATATATGAAATTGGTTAACCACATATATTTGGTTAAATAAATGGATTCCTCAGGATCTAACTTGTTCTATGATAACCCCTCAATTATCAAAGTGAAATTAAAGAATGACTGTTTTCTAAATTTGAATACACTCTTCCTTGTTTGGTGTGGTTGTGTGATGTGTGTGATTTCATTATGTCTTGTGCCTTGAGTGGTTTTGTAGTGATGGGGTTGAGAGAATGACTATAATTTTAGGTGGTACAAGTTGTGTAATGGAATATCATGTTGAGAGATTGATTGTGGAATAGATGGGCAGTGTTTGAGCAGTGACGCTGTAGGTTCGAGTTTTCTATATTTAAGTTATAGGGTGTGATGGGTGTGGTGTTGTAATACAATGGGGATATTAGTTTTAGTTATGATGAGGTGTGTTTCGAGGTTTGGCTATGTGTTAAAGGTTTTCTTATTTAGAGGATGGATTAGGTGTTATGATTTTGAAGAATGATGATGACAGTGGTTGGTAGGGGTGTTGAACAGAGTGGAAATATGAAGTGATTTTTCTTACTGTGGTTCTTTTTTCCATTGTGTGGATTATGCTATGTGGATTGTTTCATCCCATGGTTAGAAGTTTCATGGGTAGGGATGGAATGAAAAAAATGTATTTCTTAATAAATAATGATAATTGGTTAAATGAGTTGGATGTGGGTATGCTTTTAGTTGTGTCTTGTTGTAAAGTAGCTTTCATTTTATCAACTTTCAAAGTGACTGTTTCTAGTGGTGGTAAATAAATTTAGAGGTAGTAGTAAAGGTTGTTTTTTGGGTTGGTTATTTGTTTTTAAAGAATACATAGGTTGGAATGAGTGTTTGATACTAAATATGTATACCTTTACTTTCCCTTTGTTTTCTAACACACCCCACCCTAGTTAATCATTATGTGATGAAGACACCCATTATCACGGGGAGGGTGAATTTTCCAAGAATCCTAATGGGAGGGTGGATGGATGGTTATTGGATCTTCCCTACTACCTCTTCTATGAATTGGTAGACAAATATTCTTTGGGAACTTTATGGTGTGGTTGTGAGGCCCAGGTGTCTGCGGGTGAGGTATGATTTCCTAGGTGTTTACGGGATGAGATGTGGTGTGCTTCCCATGTGTGTTTGGGATGTGGTTGGTTGTGGCCTAGGTGTCTGTAGGTGGGATGTGCTATGGTTGTGGGCCAAGTGTGTATGGGAGGGATGTGGTGATCTTCATATTCCCAGGTTGTAGGACTGGCTCTAAGGCCCAAGTGTGTGCGAGCAGGTTGTGATGTGGGACTTTTGGAAGAGTATGGAAGCGTCATGATGTTTTCCGTTAAGGTATGAGTAGTTAACTAGTGGGAAGTGGTGTGGGGTACCCAAACATCTATGTGTTTATTATATTACTTTACTTGACTCGTGTTATTTAGTGAGAATGCCTTGGTGAGGTTGGGATATCTATTATTCCTTGTTAGGTGTTGTTAGTTTCTACTATTTTCTCAAAGGGGCATTAATATGCTTCTCCCACCTATGTATGAGAGACCTTGTTTTTTCCTACTGAGTATGATTTTATTCTCAACCAACTTATATAAAACTATTTTTAGGTTTGGAGGAGGATTACGTGGACCGTGCTGGACTTTACTAGCTCAGACGTGTGGATAGTTGATGTTTCACTGCTTAGCTTTAATCTTTTGGTATTTACTTTGGAGGATCTTATTTTGTAATAATTATATTTTTTTAAACATTAATGTAGGATAAATTTTGGATTTATTTTATGTATTTATTGGAGTTTTTTGTGGTTGATACATCTTATCTCCTGACCCTAGTTTCTATAAAATGGGTAATGTTTCCCATTTCATGAAATTTTGTACCCTTGGTGCTGGTCGTCACCCCAGGGCCTATTGGAGGTGGGACTCAAGGGTCATTATCTTTGTTCCTTCATTTCCAGCTTATGAGGGGAATATTTGGAGGGATGGGGTCATGAAAATTACCCTTAAGAAAGATTACACTTGCATAACAGAACCTGGGTGAGGCTGCACCAAATCCCAGGTATCTATTCAATATAGGTCTGGTTCTGATGGGTGTACAAGGGTGAAAACCAGGAAGCTATGCCATGGATTCCTAGGAGTCAAGGGCCCTGGATGCCTACCTACTAAAGGTTCCTCATGATATAGCCTAGGGGAAATTCCATTGAGGTGTATAGTGAAGGGACACCATGTCGGAGACCCATGGGCTGAGCCGTTGTGTACCCCTATGTAGTTTTTTGAAAAAATGAAAAATTAAAATTACCAATATACCACATGAATTAAATCCCCAACCCCCTATTTTACTCTCTTACCCTTCTCCCTATCCCTATCACAACCCCAAAATCTCTCTCTGTATTTCTCTATCTCTCTCTCTCACTCACTCTCATACCAAAACTTCTCTCACCCCCTTTCCTATAAATCTTTTACTCCATCATTATAATAACCCAATTTCTCACATACCAAAAATCCTATCACCCCTTTCCAAGAAATATTTTACTTATTCATCATAATAATCTAAATAAACCTTTCAAAACATAAAAAAACATCCACATATAAACAATATGGATCAGTCTCAACACTTTTATAAAATACTAATGTTACTTATGGGGGATTTTTTAAGAAAACCAAATCAGGGTTTCATTATTTAAAAATAAATCCATAAAACCACACTTTTAAAATCCTTTTAAAGAACCAAATATTTTATAAATTCCATCTAAATGAACTCAAATACAAATATAAAATGAGTATCTCTAAAAATCCTCAAGAAATTACTAAACACATGACAAAAATAAAAAATATCGAATGCATCCTCATTTTTCAAAACTATTTTTCTAAAGATAAGAGGTCCACCCTTCAAATCCTTAAGAACTAAAATACCCTCAATTTATTTTCAAGATACTTGGGATAATTATTTTTAAGAATATTAGAAAAAACTTGAATCACACACTTTTGTATAAAAATTGTTCTTAGGCATAACCTAGAAAATAAAACTGGAAAAGAAAAAAAAATTCTAAAAAGATTAATTAATCTCTATTTAATTTTCAAGAAGATAAAATAAGAAAGAAATCAAAGGATTTATATTTAAAAGTTATACATGGAGCCACCTACCTCCATCAATGACCCATGAGGCGATCTTAATATCATAGTGACCTTTCTTAGGTCCATGATTACCTATCCCAACTACATGTATCACCAAAATAAATCAACCAATATCCTAAAACAAGATATCACAATGGAATAATCAATGACAAACTCATCAAATGGTGTAATAGTTTAAAATCCACAATTGGAAGGGTAAATTATACTTCAAACATGAATTTTACCTTAATACACACTAAATCCAAAAATAAATTCTCTAAAATAAAGATTAATTAATCTCAAAATTACCAAAAATATAAACAAAACCACTAAGATACAAACCTAGAGATAGATAATGAACTACATCATGAACATCCCCTTCCATAACCTTCTTTAAAAGTCACAAACAAAATATCCAATAATAGAAATGGTTTGAATATTAATTGGTGTAATTGAACCTATAAAACCATATCCAGTTGAGAAAAAACCAGTTATAATTCAATGATAAGGAAGAAATATCCCAAAATAGGGAATTAAGTCACTTACCAAGTGAGTTGTTGAAGAACCAAAGAGAAAACCCACCCAAAAAGTGAGCTAAGAAGGATGGGGGATGATAGTCATGTGAGGGAGGCTAGGGTTCAAAAACAAGGGAGAAAGGAATCCGAGGTGGGTTAAATCAATAAAGGATAGAAAGGGAATTTCACACTTCTAAAAAGTGTTGGATAGAGTGTCACTATGGAATGGTCTTCATAGATAACAACATGGTGCCCCTCTATTGGGCCTGAATAAAATGAGGACTAGAGGGGAACCATAGTAAGGTGATCCTTGATATTTCATATAGGTTCCATGACCATTATTCCATGACAATATCTATGGCATGCTTTACAATGTGGTCAATCCAAAAAATCTGAGGAAATACCCATAAAGAACCACAAAAAGGTTCTCCCACACTATTTCTCACATGTGGTATTCCCAAAGCTCAATTTTCTAGACCATGGAATGGACCTTCAGGTGGTCTAGAAAAAAAATCTATTATTAATCCACCATGACATAAAGAAGGCTATTTTATTCCCCTAAATGTCTCAAGATTCCTCAATCACCACCACAACACAGTTACACCCAAAATTGGAATTTTATATTTGGAATTAAAAGTATTTGATAACCATTATTTGAACTTACAAAAGTGATCAAAATCCATCACTAGAGGATCTCCATACAAGATATATGAAAACTTCATGTATATAAAGAAATTAATAACACTATTAAACCGCAAACCATTCACTGAAGAAGCTATTACAACATTTGATGAAGATCACAAAGTGTAAAACAAAATATTAGCACATTTAGAGGTATCCATGAGGCAAGATGAATCTATCACTATATGACCAGGACTTACTTTCATCCATGGTGTGATTATACCTCGATGTGATAAGTATGAATAAGAATAGAAATATTTAGTTTTCTAGGAGTTTCATCCGAGTATCAAGTAATCACCCACTACTACCATCATATGGTAGTGGGATTTATTAATTCCTTAAGGATTATCCTTGACAGTGAAGGTAGTACGTGTATTAAATCATGAATTTTTAATGCATGAGTAAATGCTTTGGATAGTTTATAAATTATTCATATGAATGAAACTCCTTTTGCATGTTTTATCTTATTAAATGACCTATTAAATTATATCCAATATGGGGAGGTGTCTCAAGTGTGTATCACTCATAAAATTGCATCCTTAAAGGAATAATATACCCTAGAATTCATTAAAATTCATAATTTTGATGTAAGTAAAAAATAAAACCTATATATATATATATCATATATATATATATATATATAAATATTTAGGGAATATGTACTTAAATATACCACTTGTACTATAACATAAAATAATTTGTGCCATTTCACATTAATATTTTATCGTATGTAATAACTTGTGAAATCATACCCAAAACATCTTTTTGATATGTTCAAAAAAACTTTTGGAAGGTTATCATTAAACTTCAACTTGTATCACATTATATTTAATATATTGTGAATAACCATTCAAAACACTTTTGTATTAACTCTAAAACATTTTTAGACTAGTTATCTGAGTCAAAATCAATCCTCATTCAGTCAACCACAAAGTGTGACCCCATGGGCCTTTATAGCATCTGAAACAAATAAAAATAATAGGATTCATAATTTTAAGCAAAGATGAGATTCTAGAAAAGAATCAATACTACTCAATATATAATGGGATATGAGGTAATCTCTATAACACACATGTATCTCAATACCAGTTTTCATCATATACAAACATGCATTATCATATTTTCCTTTTGATAAATACATTGAGTGACCATGGGACATGGAGCATGTCAATCCCATAAATCCTACACATCTTTTCTGAATTCTTAGATTATATAATGATTTTATCATTGAATTCATCACATGTCATTCATACTTATGGATAATCACATCATATGTCCCTTATCCAAGTAAATATATAATATCTAGGTGCGGTCACACACTCCCACATTCTATCTCAATTGAGGTCCCTGATGTCATTCCCATAATATGAGAGAAAAAATACCATATTTGTTAAGCTCTAACTAACAACATGATCAGTAACATAACTAACCACCCCCATATTAGCTAAGTCTATATGGAGACTTTCATAAGTAGGTTATCAAAGTATGATGGTTCTGATATGAGGTATCTCACCAAACTTAGGTAATAGGGACTCCAATAACCCCTAGTATTCCAAATATATCTATATGAATATCCATGTGGTATACTTATTGGGCCATCTAATAGACATAAAGAATCACAATCCTTATTTTGTGCCTCATTAAAAAATTCTATATCTCTATCCAAGAATCGTACTCTTTCTAACCTTAACATTTCATCATAACCTATATTACTCCCTGACCAAAATTGGTTAGGGATAACCCAAAGTCATAATTGAGAGGTTTTTATCACTATACTTCAAAAAATTTATATCTACATATAAATTTATAAATCCTACATGAAATAATGATAAAATGGATATTCTCTCAAATATGGTACATTTTAATTTTCTTAAAATTATTTTAGAAATATTTAACAAAACCAACATAATAAATTTTACATCATATCATTTATGAAAGACTTCCATATTAGCTGTATATATGTTATACTTTATATGGGTTTGTTAACTCATTAGATCATATATAATTCTTGTTACATATCTATGTAACCGTATAATGAAAACCTCACACTATACTATTAAAGTTAATAACATCTATAAAGCAACAATCCTGAATAATAGTGAGATTTATTAGTTATATTCCTCAAAATTAGACCTTTTAAGATATTCAAACTCCATAACTTCACAACATAAAATGTTAATATGTCAAATTTTGTTATCTACTCAGAAATATTTCTAAATGCATCATTATCATCCTTAGAACTATTTATATCAACATTTCCCTTGATTTTTTTAAATAATATAACTATTTACATTATTACTTTACTCGTATATCCTAAACCATTTTAGTATAAAGTATCATTTAATTTGTTATGGTAACTAAGGTAACTATTTACATTTCTCTTTACCACCATATCCTAAAATCTCATAGGATATGAAGTGTAATTCAATTTATAATTTTAAAGGAATAATCCTTCATGAAATAGTGATATTCACTTTTAATGATAACTAAATGTACCTCTTTACATTTTTCTTTATCATAAAATATATTTAAATACTTTTAGAATATTAAGTGAAAAAACATTAGTCTTTGACTGGTATAATTTTTTATTTTTTAACTTTAGACTTCTTTAAGTCTAACAATACTTCCACTATCCTCTTAGTCACTATAATACTTTCATAATATCTTGATAAGATACAAAAACTAATTTGTGTTTATAAAATAAAATCTATTTCCTTTTAATAGGAACACATAAAAAATTAACTATAGTTTCTATATGATATTATATGTGTTTGAAACATTTTTCCTTTTTAAAAATAATATTTTATTAAAATATACCACTGATGGGAGGTGGGAACACATTACCTTATATTTTATAAAACATCTAGATAAACAATTTATCATGGATAAAACATTTTTATCCATATATTCTCCCCAAAACATGTTATATAATAATAATGAATCATAAACCATGTGTAAGAAATTAATCATTTCATTTTATCCATAAAAAATATTTTTAATTAATAACCTCTCTTCACATAAAAGAAAAGAGATAAAGATATACATCCTTTAATTAGATTCATCTGAGATTATCACATTCCTTTACATTCAAATTATTAATGTAAAAACTTTTCTCTCATCATTTGAATGTAAACCATAAGGTCTATCAAATATTACTATTGATTTAAACACTTATATATTTACAACATTTTTAAAATATACATTTTGTATAAAATACCCTTCAAAATAAAATAATTAATTTATATAACATTCATACTTGACATAAACATTCCATGGATTTTTCTAAACTCCTTTATGTATATTGAAAATCCATTATATTGAACTATTAATCCTTCTCCCCAACAATGCTAGGTTTCAATGAACATGATTTTCTTCTTGAAGAAACATTATTTAACTTCTTAAACCAACTTTTCTACTTATAGTATGAACATTTACCCACTTTCTTTGTCTATAAAACATTATTACCTAGATATCATATTCCTAGTTCACTTATTATCAACATATTGATAATATCTAGTAAAAGTTTCTTGAATTCAATCGTATTGTTGAATTATTTAAATAAATGAAAATAATATGAATTTACTATCCAGAAAAATCTATTTATAGTCTCCCTTAAATCATGTTATATAATTAAACAAAAGATAAACTATGTGTATCATAAACCCCATCTTATTTCATTTAAACAACCATTGTTTACAAAATCTACTCTTGATAAAAATGAAAAATACACATATTATGACATATTCAACTAATATTTGAGTATCCAATTCTCCAATACAGTAACTCTTTTGCACCATTAATTGGATATTAAATTTAATCTTTATCATTAATTTCTTACATTTTCTTCTTCTTCGGTTTTCTTGTATATTTACAATACTTTTAAAATATACAGTTGGTATCACATACCATTCAAATGAAAGAAATTAATTCTATAAAATTTATACTTGAATTGTAAAATCCTCATGGATTATTTACTTTTATATAATCCAAAAAATTTCTTTTCCAGTGGAAAGTTTTTTCGTAATGGAATAATTATTCCCATTTCTTCTTCTTCTTCAGTTTAGTTGATGGTGTGGACTCTCCATGACCTATTTTCCTATAATTTTGGCCAAAAACTTTACCTTTCTAATTTTTTACCATCAACATGGTACTTGTGTCTTGATAACCCATGTCCTACTCAGTAATCCTTAATATATTGAGGAGATAAGGTAAATTTTTCATGAATTCATTCATATTATAATTTATAAAAAATTGATGTAACCTCTTTTATAGTGATTGAAAAATGAAACCAATGGCCAATTCAAGCTCAATAGGCGACCCTAGCCTCTCCAAGTCATTAACAAAACCAAATATATTAAGTGTATGAGTGTATAATAAGGTTCTTTACATCATATTACAATAAAAAAGAGCATTAGATACTTTATACAATTCATACCCAAGTTTATCCTAATAAATCCTTTTTAGGTTATTTATCATTTGATAGGTATCCATAGTTTCATGTTTTTTCTTCAAGTTATAATTCATGGTAACTATCATGAGTGTTGATAAATCCTTTGAATCTTTTATATTCTTATCACAGACATCCAATTTTTTTTGAACACCTTCCCTGGTTGGTTTCCTAAGAAGGGGTTGTTCTAACACATAGAAATTTTCATATTGTTTGTGAACAATTCTCAAATTTTAGTACCATTTAAGTAAATAGATACCATTTATATTTTCCTTATCAAGGATTGATATTAAGTTTATGTTTAATTATTATTCCATTTATATATAACAGAATATTTTAATAGATGAGTATCGGGTTTTATAAATATTTAATAAGGACTTTTATTAAGTAATGAGTATGCTATGGTGTTTATCACAACACTAATTTATTTAGGCAGGGAATCATCCCAATCATATAATAAATGATTCTTGTATAATTGAGAATAAAACTCTTTTTCCAATCCATCATATGGATAAAACCAACTCTATTCCTCTAGTAACCTAATCCTATTAGGGTCTCCCAACCAGTGAAACCCCCCAAAAGCACTAAGAACAAGATAAAATGGAAAAATCAAGGGGAATAAAAATATATAATGACTTACCCAAGGATAATCTAGTTTAAACCATCCATTATTTTCTTACAAAAGATAATCCAAAGGAACCCTACTATGGTATGACCTACCCGGTCGGATGATCGAGGTCTTGAAAAGTTACATTTTGGAAGGAATATAACACTTTATATTTTAAGGGGATTTAATCTCACTATATAATCTCATTTTTTCCATTTTATATATGTATACTTCTAGTGATTTTGTTTGTAATCCAATTTCCGCCAACAAAATATTAAATTCAAACCATATTGATGAGTAACTCTTTACCCAACTCACAAGTTTGTGCTACTCATCCAAAAATTAATGTTAAGTATATTTACATATATCCAAATGAATCATATTCTAAAGGTATATAAAAATTTCTTGAAAATTAATAGATGTAATGAACCTTTTTTCCATGAAAAAATTTGGAATATTTTAAATAATATTTTTAGATTCAGGTTCGGAGTCAGTGTGGGATTCTGGGGTTTGGGGAGCCATGATATCGGTATAATAAAAAATAAAAAATATATTATATCACATGTGTGGAGTTTTTATAAAATAATGCATTATCACTCAAATTTTGTTTTATATGGGAAATATGAGATTTCCATTAAATACAGAATATGGATTTTTACCTTAGGCATGACATTATCCTTATATGTGTTGGGTGTTTGTTTAAGAGTGGTCATAGATGGAATAATAAATAAATAAATAAATAAAATTATTTATTAGTTATTAAATTGGCCTGGACCTAACTCTTATCTATTTAAATGAGGTTATGGAAAAAATCTTGGGTAAGATACATAATCCTAGGGATTGGATAGGGCTAAGGAGGAGATCTTGGCAGATGATAATGAGATCATGGATCAATGATCATTTTTCCAAGGAGTTGTATTTTCCAATGAAGTTCTTGGATATCGCCATTAACTACAACACAAAACCATTATTCATTAGAGATTAATACAATATCATGGTAGGAATTTTTTATGTCGGTTTAATCCCCATTTTTTATCTCATTTCAAACATGAATCAATTATTTTAACAAATTGATTTACAGATCAATTATTGATCGGTGGTTTGATAATACCCAGAAATTAATCATTGTGCAGTGGACCTTTGGTTCAAAAAATTGTTTATGTTAGTTTAGATATGGGATTGAGAACATGAATTAGGTGTGGTGTGGTGTGGTAGGATATTGGAAATGTATTAGAGATCTTGGGTTTGTAGGATTTGGAATATCGGTGATGTAGTTTGATGAGGTGATCCACAGGTAGATTAGATACTTAGAATCCAGCCACCAGCGACAATTTAGGTTCATTCAACCTCTGATCCAAGTTCATTGGTGAATTTTTTGGCTAGATAATAGGATGAGGTTGTGTGGGTGTATATGTGTGAAGACTATAAGAATATAGAAAATTCCTATCTACAAGAATGTAGTTCATAAGAACACATGTTGTGCGGTCCCCTTTTACAACATAGGGTTTCTGCATAGAAATAAGTATTACACATTGCGTGAAATTTCACATTCCATATAACTCAAAATTGGTGACCGAACACATACCTATGGGTACACAGTCATATACATGGCCTTGATACTTGGACACATCCAAGATATGAGCACAATAAGAGTACTCAGAAGTGGATAGGTACACGGGCATGGACAATGTACACGAGAATGATCAAAGTACATGGGCATGAGCTGATAAACATGGGCATGAACATGGGTAGGTTTATAATTAATAGTACATGAAATTTACTCCATGTACATGACATGTAACCCTTTCATAGTGGGTTGAATCCCTATTTCTCTTCAGTATAGGTGAGTATCAGTTGGGTGTGTTCCCTTGGTTCATCCCTTTGAGGGTATAGTAAAGAATAAAATCTTGAGAATTGGATGATATACCCCCTATATAAGTTAGTATTGTTTAGATTCAGGTATCCCTAAGTATGGCCCAGCATGTGATCCTCTATCATTCATCCCTAGGTTAGGTTAGGTATCCCATTACGGACTATTAGACCATAATATCCCCATCCTAGAGGGTTAATCTGGATAGGGTTAAGTATCCCCCGTAGGCCATGGGTGTGGTCCCTTATCCATGTATTGAAATATTTTTATCTTCAATATGCACTAATTCATGGTGATTCCTGATGGTTACAACCTATCAGATGAGATCCATCAATGTTAAAAAGACTCGGGGAGTGATTTCTCCTAGATGAGCATTGCCTTGAAGCCTTGAGCAGAATCCTAGAGTTTCAGTATGCTTGTGACCTTACCTTGAAAATTAGTGTCTATATTGAGTATTTATAGGTTGATTTTATCCTTTCTTATGATATGAATCTCTTTTATTCTTTGTGTTTAGTGATTTTGGGGTTTTTTATTGGGTATGTTTACACTCGCCTCTGCATGGGATCTACCCAAATGTGTCATGTAATATGTAGATGAAAAAACCTACAATGGAGTCCTTGGTGGACCAGGAGCAGGTGGATTATAGTTGAGTAAGATAGACCACAATCAGGTCCAAGATTCTTATTCTAATAGCAGTCCCCACCCTACTACCAGGTTAGACTCTTTTATAGTGTTTCGTGGGATTGTATTTGGCCCTTCGATTTCTTATATGTGTTTAGTACTCTGATGTGGGATTCAGTTGTATAACTTTATCTTCTTATCAATTGTATCTTTAGTTTTTGTATTATATTAGTGTTTGAAGATGTGTATATGTGAACAGGAACCTTAGTCTAAGGCCTCCCATGTATGTGATATGCTTAGTCAGTGATTTTCTCCAACCCTTGGACTATTAGATATGGTATTAGGAGTCAAACTTAGATTACCATCGACCAGGTGTGCTCCGATGGGTCATGTCATGAAAGTGTGTTTTTAGAGGTATTTTATCTTAAGACTGATGTTCGTAGATAGTCTATCTATGAGGTTTGGTTTAGGAATTAAGGAAAAAATGTTAAAATGTATTGGTTTTAGACCTCAGGATAGGTAACCCAGTGATGGTGAGGAAGAAAATATAGCCATTCACTGGGACTCTAATAACATTCTTGTTGAATTGGTCCATAGGCATTGGTTTTAGTGAAAATATCAGCACATGAATCCTATAGTAACTGGTTTTGGTTTCCATATCCTTCTTGACTAAGCTCCCCAGATATACTCTTTGACTATGGTATGAATTGTCTATTTTAGGATTCCTCAATGATAAAAACTAGTAATGGTTCCATAGTAGGACCATAATGATGATATTCCCAGTGATAAGGCTTTATTTTTTGGGACTTGTACAAAATATGGAACCTCTGGGTGGTTTTTTGATCTTACCTCTACCCATTGAGTAGTTGGTTTCCTTGATAGTAACAATAGATGATGTGAATAGGATAAGAATAATTCATGAGGTCCAGATATAGATACCCCTCATGTTTTGTGGTGAGATGAATCCTTAGGAAAAATAGGACTGACTCAAGGTAGTTCAGTGAGTTTTATGACTTTTTAGGACTCCTCCCAATCAAATAGTGGTCCTAGTAGTGAGACTTCTCCATGGATTTTTAGGGAGATGATGGAGTCTAGTGACTCAAAAACATGATGAGGTAACTATAACTTGGACTAATTTTGAGTGTCTCTTCATAGGGTAATTCTTCCTAGAAACATTGTGGGCCGTATGCATCCAAGAGCTTCTGGATCTCTAGTAGTGTAGCATGACAGTTGCAGAGTATATGTCTCAATCCACTAACCACTCACGATACTCCATGGATATTTTTCATGATGTATAATCTCAAGAATGGATATTTGAGCATGTAATTCACTGAGATATTTAGGATGGTGTGATATCTCTATATATTCCTTCCTATTATGGGGAGATAGAGTGTTCCTTAGTGGTAGAGATCTTTCTGATGAGAAATTACCAACAGTTGATGCTAGAAGTGGGAACCCTAGAGCTAAGACTTCATAAATGAATATTCAATAAAAAATCATGGATCTAGTAATGTTATTAATTTTTAAAGATAGTTTTAGGATATAGGGTCTTCAATTTAGGTCTCACAAGATGGTTCTAATCAATCAAGGGATAATTGATGGTGCTCTTGTGATGGGTGGGGAATATCATGATGGATTTTACAACCCACCAAGAAGAAGTCCAGGAGATGTTTGATTGGTAGAGCCAGAAACTAGAGCATAGAGGTACAAAAAGTGGAATATGTGGAAGAGGATTTAAGAAAGTAGAGATAGGTGGATGATTATTTGATCTGTTACCACTACCATCCATAGGTGGTCCATGCCCTGCTCATGGAGTTGGTGGTCAGGGACCTAGGAATCTACATGAAATAAAATATTGTCACCCATATGGTATAGGGATGATTCAAGGTATGATCCATGCCTTATAAACTTTATTTATAGTATTGATTGACATAGTTGTGATCCACTCCTTGACAAAACCCTTGTTCGAGATCTAGAGATTCTAGTGGAGCCTTTGGCTTGACCCTTGTGTTTGAAGACTCATACCATAGGAGATTTAGTAATCAATCACTTCTATAGATAATGTGACCTGAATATTAGAGGAGAGAAATTCTTGTGATATCTTTTTGTATCCATGATGAGGCCTAATGATTCCATTAAAGTTATGTGATGACTATCCATAGTTCATGAACAAATTGACTATTTCAAGAAGAGGATGTGGTGTATATGAGTTAATAAGATGTTATTTTTCTTTGTTGGTGGGAAGTAAACCTAGGAAAAGTAATTTCGGCTCATTATAGGAGGGTATAACCAATTAATCACCAGTTGACTATCATTACCCTTGGATGAGCATATTTTATGATCTTTTAGATTCCTATAGCGGTGGTGCAGTATGAGAATGTATTCTCTAAGGATGTGTCTATATTACCTCCCCATTGATAGATTGACTTCTACATAAACATTCACCCAGGAACTACCCAATATCCATGCCAACATATCATATGGCCCCTATAGAGCTTCAAGAGATGAATGTGTAGCTAAATCATTTTTAGAGGAAGGGATTTTTCATACCCAAAGTATCCCCCTGGGCTACCCCAGTTTTGTTTGATAAAAACATGGATGAGATTTTGAGGTTATGTGTGGATCACTATTTCCTAAATCAAGTGACCATCAAAAATAATTATCCACTCCTAAGAATCAATTACCTATTCAACCAGTTGAAAGGGGTGTGGTGGTTTTCAAAGATTAACCTTAGGTCAGGCTGTCGCCATCTTCAATTTCAAGATGAGGATACAAAGAAGACTACATTTTGATGTCGATATGATCAATTCAAGTATTTGGTGATTACCATCAGTGTGATGAACAAATCAATAGTATTTATGGGACTTATAAACTAGATTATTGGGCCCTTATTGGACCGGTTCATAACAGTCTTAATTTTTGAAATCCTTGTGTACTTAGTGCTAGAGGAAGATCATTCAATACATTTGAGGATGGTCTTGGTCATACTATAAGAGCACTATATTTATGGAAATATCACGTTGCATTAGTTTTGGTTATGAGTGGTCCATTTCCTGAGACTTGTAATCTCAAAAGATAAAGTTTCAATGGACCCAATAAAGGTTATGGTAGTGCTATATTGGGTGCCACCCAAGATCACGATTGAGGTTTAATGCTTCCTTAGGTTGGTAGGACAATATTAGAGATTCGTGCTTGAATTATGAAGTTTCTCAACACCCTTGACTAATTTAACCCAAAATGGAAAACCTTTTTACATGTATGGAGAGGTTCCGACAACTTTTTAGGAGTTGCGGTAGAGGTTTATGATCCCTCCCATCCTGAGGCTACTAGAAGAGGGTGTTGATTATATGGAGTTCTACGATGAATTTAGAACTAGGCTTGGATGTGTTCTGATGTAGAGCTATTTGGTTATTGCCTATGGGTCCTGATAACTAAGACCCCATGAACAGAATAATGTGACCCATGATCTAGAGCTGGTAGTAGTGGGATTTTCCTTAAAAATGTAGAAACATTACCTTATGGGTGATGGGTTTATCATCTATTCTAACAAAAAGAGTCTCAAGTATATCTTTATTAAGAAATATGTTAACTTGATATAGATGATATGAACAGATTTCCTCCTAGATTATGAATTTTAGATAGTTCATACTCCTATAAAGGGGAACATGGTGGCATATTCTCCTATCCAAAGATCTTGTTTGTAGTTGTAGGGTGAGGCATCAAAGTATTTGGACACGTTATAGTTGTCCTTATAGGATGAGAATGGTGCAACTTACCTTGAATCGATGGTTTTTACCCCTGTAATTATTCAACGTGTTAGGGTGGGTCAACCTAGGTATTTTTATTATGATACTATGTGTGGAAAAATATCTAATGGACATACTCATGATGTATTTTTTATAGGTGGGGAGCATGACATCCTTTTATGAAGATGGAAAATGGTACTGATGATGTTTTGAGAGGAGATTCTCATAAAGTTTTATATGCATCCCTTTATAGTGAATCTAGATGTGGAAAATATGTACTAGGATATTTCATGTCTGTTATAGTGGAAAATAATGAAGAGTTATGTCGCTGAGTTTGTATATCGATGCCTCACTTATTAGAAGTTTAAAACTAAAAATTAGGTTCTAGTGGGTTTAGCTCAACCCCTTGAGGTGTTGGAGTGGAAGTGGGATGATATCTCTAGAAAATTCCTGATATGTATTCTAAGATTAGTAAGAGGTGATAATGCTATCTGGGTGATCATATACCAAATCAACAATTTTTCCCACTTCATATCCATCCAAAAACAGAGTTTAGTAGAGAGATTTGGATGCCTTTACATGAAAGAGATAGTTTGTCTTCATAGAGTCCCTCAATGATCATTTTATAATATGATTCTCGATTCACATCTTGATTATGGATAGGATTATAGGAGGCCTTTGGTACTTAGTTTCGATTGAGAATAATGTTACACCTATATAAAAACATCCAGACTAAGTGGACTATTCACATTCTAGAGGGAATGGTTTGGGGATCATCTACCCTTTATGGAGTTTTCATATAACAACAGTTACCACTCCACCATCAATATAGAACCATTTGAGGACTTTTACAGGAAACCCTACAGGTCACCTTTGTGCAAGAATGATACAGGGGAGCCAACACTCATGGGATCATATTTTTTTAAGTGATGATAAAAAAGGTTCATATTATCCATGAGTAGATGGGGATTGTCAAAATCAATTAGAAGAATTATATGGAATGACGATGGAAGCCTTTGGAGTTTGATGAGTGAGATCATGTGTTTCTAAAGGTATCAACCTGATGAGAGTTACAGAGATTTATCCAGGGTGGAAAGTTATCTATGATATTTATTAGGAATTTCTAGATACTGCGTAGGGTTGGATAGGTGGCCTAATACTTAACTCTAACACTCTAGTTAGACTAGTTACACAATGTCTTTTATGTGTCGTAGTTGAGAAGGTGTGTTCATGATCCATTACATGTTATAGACTAAGGTGTGATAGACATTGAGGATGGAGATACCTTCATAGAGTAACCAATAGAGACCTAGCATCCATAGGAGAATATCCTTCATGGGTGAGAAATTCCATTGGTGCATGTATGATGGAAGAATGAGAATCTTTATGAGAACACTCAGGAGTGGGAAAACTAGTTGTGATATCAGAATCCTCATATTTTTTGAGTTGTATTTTTTCTTTTTAGGAGGAAAATCCTAGAGGTGGGGAGAATACTACAAATCTATTTTTTCCATGTAAAACTCTTGAATATTTTAAGGAATATTTTCAGTGTTAGTTATGGAGTCAATATAGGAATCTGTGGGACAGGGTGCCTCAGTGTCAGTATAATAAAAATATTAAATATATTATATCACTCATGCATAGTTTTTCTAAAATAATGGATTATCTAACAAATATTGTTTTAGATAGGAAATCCAAGACCTCCATTAAATCCATAATATGGGTTTTACCCTAGGAGAAATATAATCCTTCTAAGAATCGAGTGATTATTTAAAAGCAGTCATTGGAGGAATAATAAATAAATAAATAAATAAATAAATAAATAAATAAATTTATTAGTTATTAAATTGGACCAGACCTGTCACACCCTAACATTTAATTCATTTTTATTTATTTAATTCTTGGCCTTGAGTTCTCTCACCAAGGTCCGAGAGGGGTCCCTGATCAAAATTGTTGGCGTTTAATGTTTGTAGTGGGGTTTGGACCCATGCACGGTCACTAAACGGTTGGTGGTAGCCACGTAGCTGGGCCATGTGTTGTGCAATTGCTCATTATTTTATTACTATTACTATTATTGTTTTTTTAAAATGATTAAAATTATTATTATTAAAATTACTATTGTATTAAAGATATTATAATTATTTTCTTATCATCATTTTCATTTTTATTATTATCGAAATAATTATTATTTTTATTGTTGGTAATTTTAATTATTATTATCTTTTTCATTGTTATTTTTGTTAATTTTATTTTGGGTTTTATTATTATTATTATTATTATTATTATTATAACTTAAAAAAAATATTTTCTAACCCTTGAATACCCGCGCGGTTACCCCCTTTACCCCATTCTTCATTTTCTGTTCGTGCACCAGGCTTGTGCCGGCCTTCACCCTCCATCCGTGACGCTTCCACCCCCCTTCACCCCTCGCCTGCACCGACCTCACCTCCCGTGTCCGCTACCATCCTCCCAAGAAGATGTGTCGTCCTCGCCTCCCCTATCCGCAAGCATCCCTCCAGGCCTCCCCTCGCCCTCACCTCTCGTCCCCCCATCATTCTTCCACGCTTGCTCTAGGCCATCGGCCTCGCCCCACTCCCACTTCACCAGCGCGACCTAGCCAGCGTTCCCCAGTCGTGCCTCTCCTGTCCAACGACATCCCTAGTACGCTGTACCTCCATCATCTATGGCCACTCCCGACCATCTCTCCACTAGCCATGAACACATCCCGCGACCAACCACACCCCCTGGACAGTAGGTGCGACCCTCTAGTGCGCACAACCCTCCTCCGATGAACCTTGCCGGTGTAGCCTCTCCTCTAATACTCGCTTGCTCCTTCTCCCTTCGATTAAGGGTTCTACCATGGATGAGGTTTTGATTTAAGGGTTATATTCTTAATTTATTGAGTTTGAATTTCATTAATGGGGTTTTTTTTACCCTCAAGAGCACGGTTGCAGTGCGAACGAGGTTTCAAACTGGTTTTAGGAAATCCTCCAACGATTGAGGTATGATCCCTTTATTTTTTATTTTTCCTTTAGGATTTTAAATACATTGATCGCTTGTGTTTTTCATTTCTTGAATATTAGATAATTATTTTATCATGTTTTGTGATTAATTAGATTGGTGCAGTTTTTGTTTTTAAAATAATTTTGTTTTTGTTTGATACCTTTTACCATGTTTATGTGGATGAGGTGTGAGTGATATCGCGCACTAGTCTCAGGCATAAATTTTCTTTCTGCATTTGAGTTAGGGTATGTAACCTTTGCGCATCGCCTTCAAAATTTATCATTTCACTGAACTCTTGTTTTCTCACTATCCTTAGTTATTAATTAGTTATTTAATATATTTATCACTTTCTTTTTTGTGTGATATGTGGTGTTTGGGTTTTGTTTCTTGATCAGTTGGCTTAAATTGTTAAGTAGTTCACTCCCTTTTTATTTAAGAATTCGCTAGTTGGATTTGCAAGCGATTCGTAATTCTTTTTTTTTGAAATAGGTTTTGGTCTTAGAAGTAAAAATGTGATGTTGAGTTTGGTGATTGAAGTTCCTTGAGTGGACTTTTGTATTTAAGTTTCTAAAGTGGAGTGTGTATGGTTTCAAAATGGATTTTGATGTGTGGTGTATTTTTATTCTATTGTGCAATTAGTTTATTCGACTGGTCAAGTCGTGTGTTTTCTATTTGGGTAAGTTAGGGATCTGCGATTGATCATAAAAGAGGCTTTGAACATGTTTTGAACGTGTAAAGATGTGACATACTTTTTAAAAAATGTGTCATAAATTTTAAAGTGTTTTAGGAAATAATGTAAATGGTGTGAATTATGTTTTGAAAACATGTCGATATGGTTTTTACATCGTTTGTTCATTTGGATTGTCTTAAGTTCGTGGTTATGGGTTTTTCTTTGTGTGTTTGTTGCAGTGCGTGTTGGTGAGGAAAACCCGAGATACTGCGGTCATCGACTTGCGCGTGTTTGTGCATCTGTGCGAGGCGTGACACGCCATTGTGTTTGGACAGTGAGCCAAGGTAGGTCCCCCATTGAACTCACCTTTAAATTTAGAATTTATTAATTGCTTGATATTTTATTAATTTTAATAAATGAGAAATAATATAAGATAATTAAATTTTAAATGATTATTTGGTGTAAAAAGATCCGTTTATTTTATACTCAATACTTGAAATATTTTCTTGATGAATGGACACCAGTAGTGAAAGAATGCCCATTTGACCTTTAAACATAATTCACAGAATTTCTAACATAGTTCTGTTTTATTGATAAATGATTTCTTTTGAAGCATGAACAAGTGTTTTGGTTCTCTTGAGAAATGAGGATTTTCTTTAAAGTTGGTGAAGGCCTGTTTGAAACTTTAATAAAATAAATTATTTTGGAAAACTCTCTTTAGGGTGACTTAAGGGTGATATTTGGTGTACGTTGACTACATGATTTGTGTGTGATGTTTTTGCTACTTGATTGACTTTTTTGACTCCCCCCCTTTTTTTATTACACGTGTTGACATGGGAACGTGGCATAGTAAGTGAATCTTCTAAGAATGATTACTGCACTACTTTAGATTATACACTGGCTAGTGGCCCTTAGTATGGATTATACTCTACTAGGGGATTAGGCCCCTTGGTTAGGCCATGTATGGGAACACCGGGAGTTAGGGCGTTATGACGTCATCGAGAGTAGGCATGCCTTCAGGATGAGTCACATGTATGGTACGTTCTTGATTTTTCATGAGCTCCTAGGTTCGACCCATGTTTTCTTTAGTGTTTATTTGTATGTGGCAGACAATTGAGAGGTCTAGTTCAGTTGCGGGCCCCTGTGTGCCACTTTTTAGATTTACCTTAGTGTGTTGTGTGTTTTGTGTGGTTTTCCTTTTTACTAACAACTAAAATTTGGATTTCTAGGTTGTTCGTAAAAATGTTTTAAAATGCAATGCACATGTTCCTTTCAAACATTAAACTTGTTTTTATTTAAAAAGGGAAATGGACTGTTACTTTTTTCAGAAATGAAAGTGTGTGTGTGGAAACCCATATTTTATATAATTTAGTTCAAAATTGGAATTAATAAAGTCTTTATCTAAAGGCAGTGCATTGGGAATAGTTTTTTGGGCATGCCTACTGATTTTTAATACTCACGCCTATAGTGTATTCCTATTTTTAGTTTTGTTATAGGTTTGACTTGAGATTTCTCGCCGTGGGTGAGAGTTGGTTGTGGAATGGTGAGAGACTCTCGGAGTTACGAGGAGTTTTGGCCGTGGTCAGGTTAGTTGGTTGTTGTTGACTGTTCTTTATTTTCATGTTGTTTATTTACTTTCCATCATTCTACTTTTTTCCGCTGATTTATTTATTTTTACTGGGAGAAATCATTCCCAACGATCAAATTTTGATTCCTTGGCACTTGTTGCCAGCCCAGGAGGATTGGGAACACCTCTCAGGCCTTGTCGCGGGTCGGTTTGAGTGACCAGTTCAGGGTCGACCCGGGTTGGTTTGTGAAAAAATGGTATCAGAGGCGGCCCTTATTATTTGGGGTATCCGGTAGATGGGGATTAGGACTGTCAGGACTCGAGAGGTAGGTATGGGAAGGACGTCATGAACCCTTTCCTGTTTCGAACCTCGAGTCTCTAGGGTTAGTCCAGGAATTGATTTCTTATTTCATTCTGGTTTTCTTTTGATTGAGGGATGACAACAGAGCAAACATGATGTTACATCGTGATTTCACATGGAGTAGTGACCCATGTGGAGTCCGAGTAAACGGTTTAAGTTCCTCCTAGTCGTTAACGCTTACTTGGGGCATGGAACAATACCATGTATCCAGGTTAAGCATGACTACTAGTCCCTCCCTTCAGTGATTTGATGTAAGTTGAGTGTCATATTGGTTCTGATTGGTGTAAGTGCATTCTTAAAAATGAAAAAGGGTTTTTGAAATGAGAATGATTTATTTTAAATGGCTTTAAATTTGTGAAATGGATTTTTTTAAAACTAAAATCTCTTGGTCTAAAAATACGCTATTTTCTTTGAACTGGTAGAGATATGGTTTGGGTGAAACCTCAGGTACTCTTTATGAACGTTTTCACATGTTAGGGAATTCATGGGAAGTGTCTGTTGGTGCGTATGGATGTAAGAAGATGAAGACATGTGTAATGGTTCATGGGATTATTGGGGTCTGTACTTGGAATTAAAGGCTTAGCCTTGTTTTTCTAATGTGATTTTAAAAAGGGAAATGATTTTTTTTGGAAAATTGAATTTGGTTTGAAAATTGGGTTTGGTATTTGGAAGTGGCCTTGAAGAAAGGAGGTTTTGAAATTTAAAGTGAAAAAAATATTTTGTGTTGTGTTGGTATTTGTTTGGTTTTTGAGTTGGATGTTTTGGATGAAATCGATTTCAATGACATTGCTTTGGCTTGATATTGGTATTGGCTCTATGTTTTATATGTTGTTTAGAACATTCCACCCAGAAAGGTTCCCAGAGTTTCTGATAAGTCATGCCCAGTTTCAGTCCTTCTCGGACATTGTCTGTACTTAACGGTGATCAGGGTCTGTTAAAGGTAGTTATGTGGTTTGAAGAGGTTGTGTGTGCTTTTAGGATGTTGGGAACTCCCAAAGCTGTTAGAGTGCGTGCCGTTTTGGGCATGTTCGAAGGTCCAGCCCTGGACAAATGGGATTTTTTCATCCCACCATCACAACAAGTTGGAATGACATGGGATGTCTTTAAATCTATCTTCGTCTGATGGTTTATACCTAAATAAGTGAAGATGAAGAAAAGGGAAGAGGTCATGCGTATTCAACAAGGACAACGGATAGTGAAAGAATATATTGACCATTTCAAGGAACTTGTCTTCTTTTCTCTGAAGGCAGCATCACATGATTTGATGGAGACTTATCTCTTCATCGGGGGTCTTCATCTAGAGATCAAGGAGCGGGTGCTTCTTTCTAAAGACCATCATTTCAAGAAGTTGGTAGATGAGGCATTCCTATCTGAGTTGGTCTCTGAATTGTAGGTGCTTGGAAATCCAGTGAATCCAGTTACTCATAGAGGTTCCCCATCTGGCGAGTAGGGTGTTCTAGAGGGACCTATTTCTAAAGAGTCGTCAGTAGTGGTTATGGCTTCTAGTTCGTCGGACCGTTCATTGGTGTGCCACCAGTGTGGCTGGTTCGGGCACATGAAACCGTCATGTCACATCTCTTCTAAGACATGTTGTCATTGTGGGTGTCTGGGACACTTAGAGAAGTTTTTCAGGAAGCGTTTCATGAAGAAGACACTATAACTGAAGAATTCCAGTGCCTGACTTTAAGGCAGGAGATGCTTCAACCATCAGAGCCCCATCCACAGGTCTTGGGGTGAAGCCCGTGTGTAGTCAAGAGTTGTCGGGGGTGTGAAGCCTCAGTTCGGGTTTTCTGTTCCATTTTGGCAGTGGAACATTTAAAGTTTTTTAATTCTTGTTTTTCTATTGTTAAAGTTTTGAAGTTGTTGTAAGATAATTGTTTTATCATGGAGTTATTATGGACAAGTTCTATTGTAATCCAAACAGTTTTGTTTGTCTGATCATGGTTTTCTGAATTGTGCACTTTTCTTAAAAGTTTGTTTGGCCCTTGTCTGGTTTGATTTGGTTTAGTTGTGTTCGTTTTGGAGATGTAAATGACTATGAAGAGACGATGTTTATGGTTATGATCAAGTTTACTTCATGGGTTAACTTCAGCTCAGAGGTTTTTCTCTAGTGTTCGGGCTTTCTTTAGTCTGAGTCGAGAGTTCAAGTTTCAGCGGAGGTGTTGTTTCGCTCGTTTTATAGAGGTTAGTCTAGATCGGTTGGGAGTTCCTACGTCAATCCCCCTTCCCGGGGTGGTTTGTTTAGGTGTTAAAATTTCCTCACTAGTTGAGCTCTTGTTGTGGAGAGAACCCTCTCGTGTTCTCCCGATCTCTTGTATTGTGGTTTCTTTTGGTCTCAGTTGGGAATGGACTCTTGTTTTGTCTATTGTTCGATTGGGTGACTTTCTGGGTGCAAAAAGTGTCTGTGGTGGGTAGAATTGTCACACCCCTATATTTAATTCATTTTTATTTATTTAATTCTTAGCCTCGAGTTCTCTCGCTAAGGTCCAAGCGGGGTTCCAAATCAAAATTGTTGGCGTTTAATGTTTGTAGTGGGGTTCGAACCCATGTGCGGTCACCGCACGGTTGGCGGTAGCCACACAGCTGGCCTAGGTGTCGTGCAATTGCTCATTATTTTATTACTGTTATTGTTATTGTTTAAAAAAAATGATTAAATTGATTATTATTATAATTAATATTATATTAAAGCTATTATAATTATTTTCTTATCGTCATTGTTATTTTTATTATTATCGAAATAATAATTATTTTTATTGTTGGTAATTTTAATTATTATCATATTTGTTATTGTTATTTTTATTAATTTTATTTTTTGTTTTATTATTATTATTATTATAACTTAAGAAAAATATTTTCTTACCCTAGACTGTCCACGTGGCGCCCCCCTTTCCCCCCTTCTTCATTTCTTATTCACGCACCAGGCCAGTGCTAGCCTTCGCCCTCCATCCGCAACGCTTCCACCCCCCTTCGCCCCTCGCCTGCGCTGACCTCGCCTCCCCTGTCCGCTGCCGTCCTCCCGAGAAGATGCGCCAACCTCACCTCCCTTTTCTGCAATCCACCCTCTAGGCCTCCCCTCGCCCTCACCTCTCATCCCCCAGCGGTCCTCCATGCTTGCTCCAGGCCCTCGACTTTTCCCCACTTTCTCCTCACCGACACGACCTAGCCAGTGCGCCCCACCCGCGCCTCCCCTGTCTGACAACCTCCCTTGTGTGCTGCACCTCCACCATCCATGACCACTCCCGACCGACTCTGCACCAGCTGTGACCACCTCCCGTGACCAACCACACCCCCTGGCCAGCATGCACGACCCTCTAGCACGCACAACCCTCCTTCGATGAACCTTGACATTGCGGCCTCCCCTATGGTACTTGATTGCTCCTTATCCCTTCAATTTAGGGTTCTACCATCGATGGGGTTTTGAGTTAAGGGTTAGATTCTTAATTTATTGAGTTTGAATTTCGTTAATGGGGTTTGTTTTTGACCCTCAAGAGCGCGGTTGCAGTGGAAATGAGGTTTCAAACTAGTTTTGGGAAATCCTCCAACGATTGAGGTATGATCCCTCTATTTTTTTCTTTCTCCTTTAAGATTTTAAATACATTGATCACTTGTGTTTTTCATTTCTTGAATATTAGATAATTAGTTTAGCATGTGTTTTGATTAATTAGATTGGTGTAGTTTTGGTTTTTAAAATAATTTAGTTTTTGTTTGATACCTTGTTCCATGTTTATGTGGATGAGGTGCGAGTGAGATCGCGCACCGGTCTCGGGCATGCGTTTTCTTTCCGCATTAGATTTGGGGTATGGACCCTTTGCGCGTCACCTTCAAAATTTATGATTTCACTGAACTCTTATTTTATCACTATCGTTAGTTGTTAATTAGTTATTTAATATATTTATCATTGTCTATTTTTGTGATATGTGGTGTTTGGGTTCTGTTTCGTGATCATTTGGTGTAAATTGTTAAGTAGTGGACTCCCTTTTCATTTAAGAATTCACTGGTTGGTTTTTCAAGCGATTGGTAATTCTTTTTTTTTTGAAATAGGTTTTGGTATTAGAAGTATAAATGTGATGTTGAGTTTGGTGATTGAACTTACTTGAGTGGAATTTTGGATTTCGGTTTCTAAAGTGGCATGTGTATTATTTCAAAATGAATTTTGACATGTGGTGTATTTTTATTATGTTGTGAAATTAGTTTATTCGATTGGTCAAGTTGTGTGTTTTCTGTTCGGGTATGTTGGGGATCTATGATTGATCATAAAAGAGTTTTTGAATAGGTTTTTAGTGTGTAAAGATGTGAGATACTTTTTAAAAAATGTTTCATAAATTTTAAAGTGTTTTAGGAAATAATGTAAATGGTGTGAAGTATGTTTTGAAAACATGTCGAGGTGGTTTTTACACCATTTGTTCATTGGTATTGTCTTAAGTCAGTATTTATGGGTTTT
The DNA here is from genome assembly GCA_963277665.1 of Viscum album. NCBI lineage: Eukaryota > Viridiplantae > Streptophyta > Magnoliopsida > Santalales > Viscaceae > Viscum > Viscum album. The sequence continues at coordinate 460,610,323 of OY728127.1, forward strand.
TAGTTGTTGTGCGTTTGTTTTAGCATGTGTTGGTGAGGAGAACTCGGGTTACTACGGTCGTCGACTTGTGCGTGTTTGTGCATCTGTGCGAGGCGTGATGCGCCATTGTGTTTGGACAGTGAGCCGAGGTAGCCCCCCACTACACTCACCTTTAAATTCAGAATTTATTAATTTCTTGATATTTTATTAATTTTAATAAATGATAAATAAAATAAGATAATTAATTTTTAAATGATTATTTGGTGTAAAAAGACCCGTTTATTTTATAAACGACACTTGAAATATTTTCTTGATGAACAGACACCCAATAGTGAAAGAATGCCCGTTTGGCATTTAAACATAATTCACAGAATTTATAATGTAGTTCTGGTTTACTGATAAATGATTTCTTTTGAAGCGTGAAAAAGGGTTTTGGTTCTCTTGAGAAATGAGGATTTTCTTTAAAGTTGGTGAGAGCCTGTTTGGCACTTTAATAAAATAAATTATTTTAAAAAACTCTATTTGGGGTAACTCAGGGGGAATATTTAGTGTACGTTGACAGCATGAGTTGTGTGTGATGTTTGTACTACTTTATTGACTTTGTTGACTCACCCCTTTCCTTTTTATTACACGCATTGACATGGGAACCTGACATAGTAAGTGAATATTCTGAGAACGATTGCTGCACTATTTTAGATTACGCACTGGCTAGTGGCCCTTAGTATGGGTTATACTCTGCCAGGGGATTGGGCCCTTGGTTAGGCCATGTAGGGAAACCCCGGGCATTAGGGTGTTATGACATCATTTAGAGTAGGCATGACTTCAGGATGAGTCACATGTATGGTATGTTCTGGATTGTTCACGAGCTCCTAGTTTCAACCCATGTTTTCTTTAGTGTTTATTTGTATGTGGAAGACGATTGAGAGGTCTAGTTCGGTTGTGGGCCCCTGTGTGACACCTTTTCCATTTCCCTTAGTGTGTGTTGTGTGTTGTGTGTGGTTTTCCTTATTTACTAACAACTAAAATTTTGATTTATAAGTTTTTTTCCAAAATGTTTTAAAATGAAATTCTCCTGTTCCTTTCAAACATTAAACTTTTTTTTAATTTAAAAATAGAAATGGACTGTTACTTGTTTTAGAAATGAAAGTGTGTGTGTGGAAACCCATATTTTATATAATTTAGTTCAAAACTGAAATTAGTAAATTCTTTATTTAAAGGTAGTGTATTGGGAATAGTTTGCTGGGCATGCCTACTGAGTTTTAATACTTACGCCTATAGTGTCTTGCTGTTTTTAGTTTTGTTGTAGGTTTGACTTGATCTTGCTCTCCATGGGTTAGAGTTGGTTATGGACTAGTGAGAGACTCTTAAAGCTGAGAGGAGTTTTGGTTGTGGTTAGGTTAGTTGGTTGTTTTTGATCATTCTTTATTTTCATGTTGTTTATTTACTTTGTGTTATTATATTTTTTTCTGCTGCTTTATTTATTTTCACTGGGCGAAATCATTCCCAACAATCAAATTTTGATACCCTGGCACTTTTCGCTAGCCCGGGAGGATCAGGAACGCCTCTTAGGCCTTGCCGCGGGTCGGATTGGGTGATCAGTTCAGGGTCGACCCGGGTTGGTTCATGACACGACCCCATTCCTCTCTATTTAAACATGGTTATGAAAAAACCCTAGGGTTATCCACATAACCCTTAGGATTAGAGAAGACTGTGGAGGAAATATTGGCAGATGACTATGAGATTGCGTATGAGTGATCATTTTTCTAAGGAGTTGTCTTCACCAACAAAGTTCTTGAATATCACCAATGAAAATGACATCAAACCATTATTAATTAGAGATTAATACAATCTATAGGTAAGAATTTAATTTGTGTTGGTTTAATCCCCAATTTGTTTATTCCATGTTGAACATGAATCAATTCCTCTAAAAAATTGATTTGTGAGTTAATTGTTGATTTATCTTCCTAGAATTAGGAATTGATAATGTTTTGTTTAATCCAATATTTTTTCATGGAATTTACCAACTTCTTCATCAAAAAATATAATCCAACCTGAAAAATGGGAAATATTCATTCCTAGATTTTGTGTTTCATGATTTTTTCTCCTCATTCTTCAAGCATTCATCATTAGTATTTCTATTTGATCAATAGTTCAATAATAGTAATTCCAATCATTGTGCAATAAACCATTACTAAAATGAATCATTTACACAAGTTCAGATCCAGGATAGATAGCAATATTGAGGCATGATATTGTACGATGGGACACTGGGCATGGATTAAAGATCTTAGGTTCACAGGACTTGGATTCTCAGTAATTTAGTTCGACAAGGATGATCTGTGAGTAGATTCAATGGCCGGAATCCATCCAATGATGATGATATAGGTTTTCTAAAACTCATATAAGAATTACTTAAAGTATTTTGTAGCTGTATTATATGAGGAGGTGGTGCGGGAATATATTCTTGAAGATTATAGGAATCTATAAAATTATGATCTACACGGTGTTTAGTTTGGAAGAACACACACTATTTGGTCTGCTTCTATGGTGGCTAGGATTTATGAAAAGAGGTAAGTGTCACACATTTTGTGACATGTCACATGCCGCATAACCTAAAATTAGAGACCCAGTATGTACCTCAGGGTATATAGGAACCAACAAGGCTAGTCTAATGGCACGACCAGTGTACCCAGACATGACCAATTACACAGGAAGAACAAGTGTCATGGGCATGACCATAGTACACAGGCTCGGGATGATAAACATGGGAATAGACTCAGGCAGGTTTGGAATTAATGGGAAATTCCATGTACTCCCTATACACACTATGTACCACTTCCAGAGTGGGTTTAATAAATCATTCTCCATAGTTTAGTTGAGTATTTGTAGGGTGAATTCCCTTGGTTCATCCATTTTAGGGTAAAATAAGGCATTCCATCTTTAGAATATGATGGGTGATCCCCTCTATGGATTAGTTTTGAATAGATCCAGGTATAACTCCATGTGGTCCATGGTGTGATCCTCTATCACTCACCCCTAGGTTGGGCCAAGTATCCCATTACCGACTATAAGGGCATGTAATCCCCATCCTAGTAGGTTAATACATATAGTGTTAGGAATCCCCCATAAGCCATGTGTGTGACCCCTATCTATGTATCGACATATTTTAAGCTATAATGTGTACTTTTTCATGGATATACTTGATGGGAATGACCACTCAAATAAGAAACATCAGTGTTAGAAAAACTTGAGGATTGAGTTCTCCCATATGAGTATTACCTGAAAGCCTAAATAGGAATCCTAGAATAGATTTATGTTTGTGAACTTACCTTAATAATTGGTGTTTATTTTGAGTATATTTTTATTTATGTTATCCTTTCTTCATTGATGATTTGTAATAGGTGATTTTAGGGTGTCCTAATTGGTATGTTTATACTCACCTCTACATGGGTGATACTTGTACGCATCATGTCTTATGTAGACAACATGTATTAAAACAAATTCCTAGGTGGTCTAGGAGATGGTAGAGCATACTTGATCTATATGGATAATAGTTAGGTCCATGAGTTGAATTTTGACAACATTCCACTCCTTACTAATAGGTATAATTTATTTACAGTTTTGGGTGGTCTTGTATTTATCCCTTTGCTTTCCCATACTTGTGTCATACATTGATGTGGGATTTAGTTTTATGCATGCATATTGGTAGCAGTTTCATCTTTACTTTATGCATTATATTGGTGTTTGGAGATGTTTACATGTGTACAGGTACCTTAGGCTAAGGCCTCCCATGTGCATGATATGACTACTCGATGATTTTTTCTAGTCCCTGACCTATTGGAGGCAGGATTAGGGTATCACACTCAGCTTACCTATGGCTAGGCAGGACCCAGTGGTTTGGTTCATGAAAATAGAGTTATATAAAATTGATAATATTCACATGATTAAGCTCTAAGTGACAGGTAATCAACCCCATTAAACTTTCTAGACAAGGCATAATCCTCTAGGGAAGTAGGTTGTCCAACCCCAATCCCCTTTACCTAAGAATACTTTACTCAATAGAGAATCAAATTCATCATTACTCTAAAAATTAATATGCATAAACTATATTCAACAACTAAATTAAAGTTAATAACTTAAATTAAAAACTGAGGTCAAGGTAGATGAAAAACTAAATTTATTTTGATACTTAACATGTAATTAAACTTGAATAATTTTAAATTTTAAACTAAAGAATACATGATTCATAATATAAATAGTTTATAACTATGAATAAAATGAAAAATAATATTTTAAATAAATGAAAAATTCAAATATTTAAACATGAGATATAAATTAATGAACAATTCATAAATAAAACCTAATTATAACCATTTTATATCTTAGATAATTATTATGTTCACTCCATAATTATGAATATAAGAAATTCTATATTCATGATTCATTATGAAATAATTTATATTATTCATTATATGGCATTTTATTTTAAATATATGATATTTTATGAATTATAAAAAATTTTATAATCCAATGAAATATTATGTAAACATTTTATATAATCTAAATATCATATAATTTATATTTTATTTAAACCAAGATCAAATTTTATATGTAATTGAAATGATCCTCAAATAAGGCTTATTTAATTTGAACAATTCAAAATAATTGATTATGAACAATTCAAAATATTAATATAAATATTTTATATTTTAGATTTATTTTTGTAATTTATAAACACTTTATAAATTTCTCTTATGATTTCTAAATTAAAACGTACATTTCTAGATCATAATAAATTCCATACCATTTATTTAAATGGTATATGAAATATTAACATTTAATATTCGGGAATATAAACGATAATTGTTTCTTAATTTTTTTTAATTAATTATAAAAAATAATTAATTAATTAATTAATTTATAAAATATATATAAATTAAAATATCCCAAAATACCTTTTACAATGATTTATGAACATTTTATAATCTATTAAAAAACATTTAAATTTCATTTTTTAGCACAAATTGTTCACCCTTACGCTTTAGGGGTGGCCTACATATAGGTAAAACCCTTTCAACTTTATAAAGGCCAATTGCATAGAGGTAATACTATAATTAACTTTACACAAGAAAGATACATAAATGTAATTCATTAGTTATCTTTATGTATCTAGAATACATAAAGGTAATGCATTTATTACCTATATGCAACCCGACTATGTAAAAGTAATGCATCAGTTACCTTTACATATATAAAATACATAAAGGTAAACCATTATTTACAAAAAATTGAAAATGATGATTTTTTCCCTCTTTATTTCATGATATATTTTCATATATCTAAATGAAGGAACTACTCAGATAACACTGTTAGAAATTAAAAATTTCTAATAATGATTATTCAAAATTGTGGAAGTGATCAAAATCCCTCACATGAAGATCTCCATACAAGATATATGAAAACTATATATAAAAAAAGAAATGACATATTGATATCCATATGGTAAGTTTGATGAAGATCATGAAATGGAAAACAAAAGCTTCCCACCTCCATAGGTATTCTTGAGAAAAGCTGAATCTATCATCAGAGGAGAAGGACTCTCCTTAACCTAAGGTGTTCTAACACCCCAACATGTTAAGGATGAATAAGAAGAGAAATATTTGAGTTTATGGGAGTTTTAACCAAGAATTAAGTAATCACTAAACACTACTGACATATGTCAATGGGATTTACAAATCCCTCAAGTATGATCATTGGAAGTGGAGGTAATTAATGCATTAATTAATGTGTTTTCAATGCATGAGATAAGGTTTTTTCTAGTTTATACATTCATAATATGAATTAAATTCCTCCAAAAGATTTAATATTATGTGACAACCTATTAAATTATAGCCAAAATGGGATGGTGGCTTGAGCATAGATCACTCTTATAATCACAATATGTATGGAATAATATAACCTATAATGCATAAAAATTCATAATTTGTGTGAAAGTAAAAATAAAACTTATATATATATCATATATATATATATATATAAATATTTAGGGTATATATCCTTCAATTTAAGACTAATGAAATACCTCCATGGAATGAACTTTCCTTGACTATAGAATGGTGACCTATAAAAATCCCCATATTCATTTTAGTCTCTCAAAATACCCCAAAACACCCCAAAAGAAGTAGGGCAATGGGAAAATGAATTTAAAAAACATCAAATAATTAGTTTCATACCTGAAAACAATATTGTGATGTGATAAAAATCATAAATTATTTTCATTTTTCAATATGGAATCAAGTCGAACAATAAAACTCATTTACTAGCTGCTTTTTTATTCTCCATTTTTATAAAATTTTATGTACACATTTTTTCTCTTCACCTTATTATATGTGTGTGTGTGTGTATTCATTGTGTGTGTATATATATATAAATATATAAAATTTATCATAACTTATAATTTTTTTCTCCAAAGAATATGATTGATAATATAACACAATGAAAAAATGAACCATGGCCATTTTTTATCCACAAAAACAAATGATACACCTAATATTCTCACAAACATTTGTATTATCTCCCAAAAAAACATGAATTAAAGTCATGAAAAAAGAAAAAGTATTGGGTGGGTAAATAAAATATATGGCATGAAATGTGGATTGACTATATGGTTGTTAATAGTCTCTATGATCTTAAAATAATAATATATATAAATGGTAATGCCAATATATTCCAAAAGGGATTTAAAATAAAATTCACCTTAGTCATTTTTAACACAATTCATATACTCAAAAGTGTTTTGAAAAAATTAAATGAAAGTTTTAACTTAAAAAGTACCTATAAATATTTTCTTAAAAAAATATGGTATTTAAAAGAATATGTAAAATGGTTTATAATACCTATCAAGACTGAAAAATTGATTTTGAGCAGTCACTCAGGAGAATGGATTTCTACAATCTATTAAAAAATGAAAATTATTGAAAATAAAAATACAATGAAGGAAAACCATATCAATAATAATTTTACATTTTAGTTTCCAAAAAAGATAAAATTTATCACAAATATATTGGTGTTTAAAAATTGATTCTGAGTATTCAATTCAATATAAAGTGGGTTTGAAAAACATTAAATAAATAAACCAAAAACCAAACTGTATAAAATAGAATATAACATATTAATATTATTTTTTAACTAACATACTAAAAACACACAAAAAAATATTAAAAAAAGAAAATATAGATAATACAACCATTATACTCAATCCCCACACACAAATATCCTTATTTACTCAATTTAACTAATCAATATGACAAAAAATTGAAGCATAAAATAATAGGATAGTAAAAAAAGAGTGTAAGGTAAAAAAATAAAATCTAAATGTTTCTATTTACCATGGAAAAATTTGGAAGAGATTGGTTACCTCCAAACTTATAAAGGTATTCATGAAGGCACACAAGTTGATGTCTAATAGTTTCCTATGATGAAAAACAACAATATATTAGAAAAAAATAAAAAAAATGGAAAAACAAAGAAAATTTAAGGAAAAACTTTGATAAACCCCAAAGTGTTGTTGTATTTTTACTTTCTAAAAATTGAAACTCTTTAGGTTGTCCCTAGTATAAATGTTGGCATGGAATCCTTAATAGAAAAAACTATATTTTCTCATCTCTCAAGTGATTTCATATGAATTGGATGTGAATGGACCCTTATTCAATGAATTATATGTCCCTCTATAAAGCATGACTACACTTCCCATATAGTGGAGGTAGGGAAAAGATATAGAGGGTAATTACCCTTCACTTTAGATTGATAATTTTTTATTTCCACTAAATATATATAGTTAGATTTAGAGAGTGAATTATTTTATGCAAACAATTATTTTTCTTGGAACTTCATGTTCATATAACTTCTTGTATAATCCTCAGTGGACAAAGCTCCCAAACCAATATTTAAAATCATCTACCTCTCTTGTGGGTTCTTCTTTATAATAATATAGAGAATACATCTTTTGAGTTGATTAAAAAAATATAAATAAGGAAAATCAATAGATATTTAAATTTGTATAAAATTATACAAATATGTGTCAAAAGATGACCAATTTACCTCAAATGATTTGGATTTAGATTTATTCTTCATATATATTTCTTTTGTTAGATCATTTTTTAGTTCAGGAAGTGAAGGATTTACTAGTTTCTATTTAACCTCTATAATATACTTATTATAAATTAGAGTAAATTATTATTTTTACTCCATAGGTTATTATTACTCCTCTTCCCTTTTCTAATTAATTCTCAAAGGAAAACATTAAATTATTATAATTTTTCCTTTATCTATTATATTTTATCTTTTTTATCTTTTAATTACAAGTTAATATCCATTTTTGTCAAAAAATATTCAAGGGTTTTACTTTTCTAGAACAGAGGAAGTGAATATCCTTAGTCACTATTTTAATCCTCTCTATATCCTTGAGTGCGCTCTTTCTATCGTGGATATGTTTTCTACTTTTATAATTCTTATTCCCATGGATAAAAATATTATCTAGTTTAATAATTCATTGAAAATTTTACAACTATAGAAATAAGATTTTCCATTTTTTATAATTGGGGTGAATTATAATAGTCCATTATAACGAGAATGTATTACTTAATAATTTTATCAAAATTCTAGAAAAATAATGGAAAATAAAATATAGAAAAATAAAAAAGAATAATGATTTTACATAATATGAAGTGTAATTAATGAATGCTAAATCTCCTTGATAATATTACTAAATTTAATTAAGGACGAATCGTAAGGTCTTAATAAAATAGTATTTATTTTTCTATGAATGTAGCCCTGTGACTAAAAACTAGTTGTATCCATGGAGACCAAGCTACTCACTTTCTATTTTAATTACCACTTATTTTTTTTTATGTTTTTTATAAATAAATATATTAAGGGTAGTTTTTTTTATTCTATTTTTCATAATGAATATAGAAATTAAATGAAATATAATGTTAGTGAAAATGAACTAGTGGTGATCCTTGGGTGGTTAGCACTTCATCCCATAATTTCCCATAAATAGAAAGTTCCGACTATGACTTATACTAAATGAGATAATCCATAATCACAGATCACTCATACTTTATTTGAGTTGATTATTGAGTTCCAAAACACTATAATCATAGTTAATTTTCCCTAATTTACTTTTTGAATGAGATACACACAAAATTATCACTAATTAGTTCAAAATGGCCTTGGGTATTAAAGCTTAGTAAACTCCTAATTAGGTGACAAAAATTTCAAAATTATGAACAATTAAACCTCATTTCACATCTAATTGACCCTAATTGAGAAACACCTCAATACCCAACTCAATCCATTCCACCATATGTATAATTAACTGGTTTGATGGAATTAATATTATAAAAAATATAATAATAAGAATAATTTAAAAAATGAATAAAATCTTGGAGATACCCTATAATTTATCCACTCAAAAAACTAAAATTATAGAATAAAAGAAAATGATAATAAATATCATATAAATATAAATAAGGTCTCAAGTAATGAATAAGATCTCCCCCTTTAGACTAACCACTAGTGTGGTTTTAATTTTCCACGGTGTTTGAACTGCATGGGAGAAGCATAAAGAAAATAAAATAAGTGGAAATAAAACTACTCTAATAATTAAAAGTTTCAGAATATCCTTCTATAGTATCCAACTATCCTTTTATAAGATAACCACAACACCCTTTAACAAAAATAAAAAAGTATAAACACCACTGAAAATAAAATGGAATTCTATACCATGATCATGGGTGAAACCTCCTTCACTCGATCATTCTTATTATGTCATCTTGAAATGGAATCCCACTCCACATGGATGACTCAAATTTAATTACCTTTTCCATTTTCAATAGACTCATTCTAAATTTCAGTGCCCCACAAAAAATATTTGACACACTTTATATGTAATATCCAAAATAATATCATCCCATAATTATAAATTTCAATAAATATTACAACACTTATATAATAAAGATCTTTAGATTTAGAGTTATAGAGGATTAGGAAATCCCTCACACAAAAAAACTCACAATTTTTAACTTAGTGTATTTTTTCACAAAACAAGTTATTAAATGATACACTTGTTTCTTTTAATACCAACCATCATAACTTGAATCTTTTTCTTTATTATTGTTCCTAATAATTCTTAAAACCTATAAAAATCATAAGAAAAAATGGGATGGTCATATAAATCTCATGTCTCTTTAGAGACATATGATAAAATTGGAATGATAAAAAAATATTAGCCTAGACCCTATGTAGTAATGACACACACAAACCAAGAAATGGAATATAAAGATTATAATGTGGTATATAAAAAGGAATAAACTCATTAGTCTATTGAAATACATGAAAATTCATGGAGAAAACATTGAACATGTATAAGATTATAAAATTATATTTAATCATGAAATAAAATTATTTTATCGTATTAATAAAATTAAAAGAGTACCATAAAGTAAGCTCATAAGCTAAAATAGAGACAATGGAATAAATATAAAGGTTTCTTAGAACATTATATTTATATCACTTGTAATGGAATTCATTAAATAGTTAATTATAATAACCTATAATGGAATAACATAACCAGTTAATTCCAACATAATTTATTTGGAGATTAAATCATTAATCCATGCATTAGGGGGACATATACCAGGCCCAATCATCATCATATATAATTTCCAAGAACTATAACATGAATAAAAACTATAATAGATTAATTTAAACCCATAAGTATAAACATAAAAGTTAACCCTAATAAATAAAATAAAATTATCTAATCAATTATATATTGAGAGGAAAATAAAAATAAAAATAAAAATATTAAAAAAACAAAGGCAATCATTTAATACAAATATTCTTAAATAATTGGGTATAGGTATAGATAAAAAATCATCCAATATAAGATAAAAAATTGTATATAAATTTTAGAAGAAATATATCTTGAATTTTTATGTTTTTTTAAAAAGAAAGTATTATTTGATTGATATATTAATGAAGGAGAAAGATAATAAGAATTATTATAGTAACATAACATATGAAAAAATCCATAATAATCCATGTAATGAAAATAGGATAAAGTGGTGATAGAAAGAGACAAATTGAGAAATGTAAAGTGAGAGAGAGAAAAAATTAACTTCCAAACATCATATTTAAGACACAATTAATTTAAAAGGACATTAAAAACTATGATATAAGATTAATAAAATGTAAATTTAAGAAAAATATCCACTATAAAATAGATTCAATCTCAAATAATAAGAGATATCAAGAGAAAAAGAACCCTTTATAATGACTGCAACATGTGAAGTAAGAATTTATCAATTAAGAGACTATAAGATTGAAATGTAAATACTTATAAAAAGGATAAAATTAAATATAAAACAATAAAGTGGTAGAATATTAACAACATTAAAATATCATAGATAGTTAATAAAGATCACAACTCAATAGAATACAATTAATTCTAGAACCCCCCAACCTTAATGTTTGACTTTTTTGAATGTTCTATAAATGCATGTATAATAAACTTAGGCTTATTAATATTTAATTTTAAACCCATATTTTTATATATTTAATTTATTATTATTCACTTATATTAATTAATTGCCAATTTATTAGCTATAGATAGTTTATAATGGCCATATAATGTTACTCATTCTTATAATTCCATTCTATTTTTTACAAAAATATCTTGATCATTATTCCTTTCTAATGAGTTCATCATCTATAGAATTGAAAAATTACTTAAGTAATAATTTTATAATTATTTACAAATTCACAAGTTTATTCAATTAGATTTATGAGTATGATTTATAAGGAAGAAATCAATATTTTTCTTGTTTTGTGTAACTTTACACATAATAAAGAGTTACTTTATAATGAGAATTCATTTGAATGTTACCATTCCAGAACCACAATAATAACTTAAATTCTAATTATATATCATAAATATTAAATATTAATATATTTTAATCATTTAAAGATATAATCAAGAAAATAAGGTATCATTGTTCACATGGGTGGTTGAACCGACCCAAAAATGAAACTTACTTCAAAGAATGAATGATCCTAAAACCATATATATTTCAATATTATGATATTATTATGGAATTATATTTATTTTAGTTATATTTTATTAAATATTTAAATCAGATTCAATAAGATTAAGATGAATAAGATTAATAAAATAAATAAAGAATATGGTGATACTTATATTGAATAATCGAATCTTTTATTACAAATATTATTTGTAATAAAACCTTTGGGACTTCTTCTTATGAATAAAGTAAAATAAATTTATGAGAGGATTATGAGAGAATAAATATGATCATATAATGGATAGAAAAATAAACACGATTTTGGTTTTGGATAGGGTACAATGAGATTCTGTTTATAATAAAGATTTACTAGAATTTTTAGAAATATTCATTCCTTAAGGATTAAGAATACAAATTTTAAGTGGAAAGTGGATCATAAATGGATAAGAGAAGATGTGGTTGGGACTTTCTTATCCATATTTTAATCAAAATAATTTTTTATTAATTTATTAATCATTTTTAATAAAAATCCAATTTATATAGATTTTTAGGGATATTCTTATAATTTTAGCTTAAGAATATCCAGAAAATTATTGAAGTCAGGTTATAATATTTATAAAAATTATTAATATTTATATATATATCTAATAAATTCATGAATATACTTATTTATTCTTAATATTATTACTAAGTCTCCATTTTTTACGTTTATTATGTCACGTAATCACTACATAAGCATTTTTATATTCATATTGATAGAAAAAATAATTTATTTTAATTAGATAATATTTATATAATATTTTAAGTATATTATCATCTAATAAAATTTACATAGGTTTATTTAATATTATATATCACTTCAAATAAAAATATAATGCTTGGTAGTAAAATTCTATTTTAACATAAACACTTATTTTAAGAAGTTCAAATGATTCAATCAATCTGTATCTAATTAAAATAAACTTTTTGACTCTAATTTTTTTTATATTAATTATTTTAGCATGTTCCATACCTTTCTTATTCATTCAAAAAAATTTCTAGATTTTCATCTAACAATGGTTTGTAAAGTCCAATTTGAACTTGAACTCTTATTTTTTTTTAAAAAGAATTTAACTTTATTACACAACCTCTAATCAAATGGAATTTGAATATTGAATTTTAAATAATAATTTTATATATATAAAATATTTTAATATATTTTATATATTTCTCAATGATTATTATACATTCCAAATACTTATAGATTAATAAGTAATAAAGTTCAATACGATTTCAAACTCTTTTTTTTAAAATGAATTCAAATTCAAATTTATCACTCAACTTATAATAAAATTTAATTTGAATATTTAATTTAAAAATAAATAATTTAAATATTTAAAAAAAATGAAAAAATATTATTTATAGTCTTTTACCATAATTTTTTAATATATCCTATAATCACACATCTCATTTACTATTTACTTTAATAATTTTTTATTTATAAATGTTTTAACAAAAATAACTTATAATTAATTTTGACATAAAAATTAAAAATAGGATACTTAGTTAATTAAAATAAATATAAAATTATCAAAGAATAACTTTCTTAAAATAAATATTATAATATATTAAAAATAATATTTTTTAGAATAATAAATATTTATTTTTAAACAAAAATCACATTCTTATTTCATAAAATTATATAATTATTTAAAATATTATATTAAAAAAATAAATATAAATCCATATTTTAAATATAAATATACATTAATAAAATATATAATTAGATAATTTTTTAAATATATAAAAATTAGAAATCATGTTAAAAAAATATATAACCATTAAATAAAAAATACTTCTTATCATTAAATAAACATAATTATTATTTTTAATATAAAATGAGTATTTAATTGATTACATTACATTTAAATAATAATATAATGGAAATATTACCTCTTATTTCATAAATTATATAATGGGAACCCCAATGGTTATATAACGGTTACCCATAATGGATACCCCCTAATGATTATATAACATCTACTCCTAAGGATTATATTACACTTTTTATTCCTATATATAACATTACATACTATTATCCAATTATTTATTCTATATCTAATTTATTACTCAAAATACCTATCACATTATTATTATTTTTTTCTCTAATTATATTCTATGGTATGATTCTTACGGGGACCGTGATGATGAATACTTCAAGCATACATTATTTTTATTTAGTTATTTTTATTATCCCATTGAACTTGTTTTGATCTTAGGGAGTGTATTCATCCTTCTTATGTAATATTATATTTTTAAGAATTATCATTTCTTTTATTTTAAAATCATCTTCCATTCTACATAATATAATTTATTATGATAATCATAAAATTTATAAAAAGAGATAACATATTAAAATTTGGGTTATTGTATTCTCCCCAATAAAGAATTTTTTTAGTCATATTTTTTTAACTCATTTAAAAATAAATAGATTTATCTATACTTTAACTTGAGCATATAAAAACTCTTCATACATATAATTTATCCATAAATGCATAGATAAGCTTGAAGTCTTACTCTATAGTACTTGATTCCTATAATAAAAATTTACACTCAACTTCATAATATAATCTATTATTTTTTTTTATCAAAAACTATATTTTTTTTCTACTATAAATTTGATTCATGCTTTCATTAGAATCCAAACTTTTATTATTGCACTGTTCATGCAGAGTGAAACCATAAAATACAATGATATGTTAAAATATTATCAAAATATTTTATTTATTTTGTTTAAATAAAATCAGTACAATTATAAAAAAAATTATATAGACAATATAGTTTAAAAAATTAGGACTTTTTTTGTATATATGTAATACTCAAAGATTGTAAAATAACACTATGTTCAATAACATACACGACACACAACATTGAGCTTTAATAATTGTGAAATATTATTATTTAAATATGACTATTATAACATAGATGTTGAATTGGTGGGTATTAATATGAGTAACTAAATTATGAAATATACCTATGATTCTCAATTAATAAAAATATACTGATAAATGGTTAGCAAATAAGCACTCAATTTTTAGTAGTCATTTTATGATTTAAAAAATATGTTTTTTTAAAGTGGTTTTATTAATTTTTGTGAGAAAATATTATAATTAATTTATGAAACTTTTTAAATTATAATTTTATAAAAATGATACAATTTTTTAAATTATAATATCAAAATTATATTAGTGTTAAAATTTTAAATTTTTCTAAAAAGATTAATTTTTCAGTGAATAATTAAAAAATACTGATTTTTATAGAAAACTGTCTTTTCCATTCAAGTATTTATAAATTCACATTTTATTTTTCATTTATTTTAAAATTTAATTAGGTCCTTTTGGTTTAAAATAATATAATTAACATCATTTTAATTTAATCTATTCTTAATTTTGATATAAAAACATTTTTATACTTAAAAATGTATTTGTCTGGAAAAATGTCTTTCATTGTGTTTTATAGGTTTATTTTAAAAGTAATTTTATCCTCTTATAGGAATTTAATTTTATAAAATGGATTCCATATTTGGAATCATCATTTCAATGTTTTTTAAATATGTCGACTTTATTTTTATTCATTATGAATAATAACTATGGTAAATATTTAACACCTTGGTAAGGGTAAATCAGGTAATTAATGTTAGAAATAATGTGATAAGGCTTTAAAAATCTATCTAACACCTATATTATTTATATTTTATGATTTTATATTATCCATACTCACCTAATATTTTAATATATGGAAACTTTGTGGCATTTTCTTTGATAATTAACTTAATATTATTTTAAGCAAATAATGAATACAAAATGTCACTCTATTTTAATATCTCTAATAATTTATCATAGAGTTAAAAGGAGGTTATGTTTAGTTAAAAATGGTTCTTTTAAATATGAACTAATTTTTTATATCATGTTAATTTATTTTTAATTTTTAGTGATGAAATAATCTTAAATGCTTACACAACACCGACACTGTGTTTGTACAAGTAGTATATAAATCAATTAAATGATTTTAAAAGGTATAAAAGTAATATTTTTTGGGTGATTTATAGTGTTTAATGAATTTTATAAAAAAACTAATGTATTAGTAATATTTTAAAAGTTTATTTTCGAATTAAATTGTTGTATTTATTTTTTAAAGTCAAATTATGCGAATAGTTCTAAAAATGACTTTAATATTATTTTATGTTAAATAATATTTTATTAAATGATTTAAAATTTATAAAAATATTATATTTCACCAAGTTAATGAGATACAGCGAATTATATTTACCATTTTAACTTTATGGGTAAATATCATTTTATTTTAACTTTTTTAGCCCCTAAAGAGTAAAAAACTTTGATATTGTAGTAATCATAAAAACTATAAATGGGGGGAGGGGGGGGGGGGTTAAAACTAATAGATAAGGGGTAAAAAATTAAATTGGATTTTATAAATTTTATTTTATGAGAGTATTTATACTCATAATAATCCAATAATTGAATTATATTAATTTGGATCCACATTTACCAAAAAATTAATTTATATTGATTTAGTACTTTGAGTAATTCCAAGGGTGCCCCTCCCCTCACTTATAAAATGGAATCTCCTCTCATTTCTTCCTCACAAAATTTTAAATCTACATATCATCCAATACCTACCCAAATATATTAAAAAACATAATATCCATGAAATACAGGCTTTTTTATCATCAAAAGATCAACCTAGAAGTCTTAAGGTGTAAGATGATAGTGCTCTTCTAAAGAGGAGGTAATCATCTTAACAGAGCATTTCATTTTACTCCTTCTACCTCATTCAAATATTATTAAAACACAATGATATAATAAAATTATCATCTAAAATATATTTTAATATAATTTTTTACTATGGTTCAACCCCTTTTCATCTCATTTTCCATCTTATGGGGAACGAAAACATCGTTGGTATGTACGTGTGACCTACCACATCCATGAAGCGATGTGTTTTGTTTTCCATAAACACCTCTCATGGATGTTTATAATGATGGATTTAGTGTATATATATGATATTAATTACATAATTATCATTATATAATGATAATATATCCTATATTTCCATAATCATACATCCATTGGAAAATAATAACGTTGTTCATGCACACATTTGGATTACCACCTCCACGAAGTGACGTGATTAATTTTTAAATTTTTAATTAATATTTAAAAATTATAATTATTTAATTATTAATATTATTTATATGATAGAACAATGACCCCTTTGACCATGGTCAACTTACAAAATTCATTTTGCAATTACGAACCGAATGTCCTCAAAACACCTGATGTTGGCTTAACCAATTAAGTAATTAAATATTCCATTCATATAAATGAAATAAATGTTTTAATTATTAATTAATAAACCTATAAAATGTTCTTAAACAATTAAAAAATTAATAAATATTTATTATACAAGAGTTAAGTGACTTACATAGAAAGTCAAGACTCAAGGTAAGGTGTTTCTTAACTTAATTTCCTTTCATTGAGTTATAACACTTCTTCATTGACTTTGTTATGACATGATTATTTGTAAATTAATATATAAATTGTTTTATGATATATTTTTAATTGTTTTATATGGATTTAAATATCTATATATAATCACTTCATGGATTAATTATCACTTTAAATGTTATGATATTTATAAGGGTTTTCTTTGTAAGAATCTCATTTTCTTGGGACATGTTTCATATCGTGCACCATGATTTATTTATATGGTGAAATTAATATAACATGAATGAATTTTTAAATATTTATTAATAAAATTCATGGTATTTATATATCAATATCATATTATTTATTTTAATGAATTTTGATTCGGAAGTTACCAAAGCGGTAAAGGATTTATCTTATAATCTCATTTATTTTAAAGATTGTTTATGTTCAAGGTTACTTTAGGGGAAATTATATTATCTTAATTTCATGAAGTATTTTTTTATTATCCTACATTTATTTTTTATGTTTACATTATTTCCACTCATTTTCCTCTATTTAGTACTTAAGAAGATCAAAAGAACGTTTTTTAAGGAGAAACCAACCTTATTTTTCTTCTTGGCTGAGAATCCTTTCTATTACATATCCATGATATTTAAAATAATTTCAATAGTTCTACTTTATATGATAAATTATTTTTTTAAATTAATTTTAAAATATATTTTACTATATTTAAAATGGTTTATATGTAACATTTTTTTCATTTTCGAAACAACATATCTTTTTATTTTCACCAGAAGTGTGAAAGGGATCTTTGTTTTAACATTAAACAAATGAATTAATTTTCCTAATACCATAACTATTATTTTATTTTAATATAATTTTATTATTTTCCATGGTTATTTTCAAATAAAATAATTTTCTCAATATTTTGTGGTTTTTTTTGTTTTTAAAGTACCGAATAAAAGGGTATTTCCCCCTATTTTCAAAGAAATGTATTAAGTGTTGTTTTAAAGGTATTTTATTCTATATAAACATACTTTAATGATTACTATGATTCACTAGGAAAATTATATTATGATAGAATCCATATTTTTCCTTTGTATGGCTTGCGATGATTATTTTAAAGAGATTATCATGAAATCCAGTTTTTTCACTGGTAAATCTAGATATAAAAGAATGTAAGTTGTTGTTAAAATATTGATGATGAAAATGAAAGATTCCATGTATTATATTCATGTATGATACTTATAATTTATTTATGATGATTATTAAGAAATATATAACTCATAATTATGGGTGATACCAATATAACTTATATGACAGATCAGCCCGATATAGCTCTCTAATGCATTGGATAATGTTCCTTGTATTTAAAGAAAATAAACAGGGAGTTAAACGGGGAGGTTTCTCCTATATATTTAACCGGGTTTTAGTTATTTATGAAATTAGTGAACATGGGTGATGAAAATAATTTTCCAATATACAAACACATTTTCTCAATGATTTCTATGAGTTTTTTAATGGTTCCTTTGATCAAGATTGACATCACATGATTCAGGATTATTGATTCTTATGAATAATAAATTTTTTAATGTTTTATTCCTTGTAACATGGTTAATGATCTATATTTATAAGGATATTAATTCTATTATTTAATTATCGTGCACTTTTGAATTATCTTATGATAATTATCTTATGAATTCTCAAACCCTTATGTTCATATTATGATCACCAAATAGATTCAATTGTTAATGCCTATGTTTACCCTTACTGAGAATTTGAGATCAATATTATTATGTTTATTTTCCCTATTCTATAAAAAAATATGTTAAGAAAGATATTTAGTGAATGGTTTTATATGGGTGATGATGAATACTTAATGCATAATAATAAAATATGGCTATAATGGAAAAAATACTCACTTAAATAGATGAGTATTGTTATGTAAGAGATTTTCCTAATTCTCTAAAGCTATAAAACTAAAAGGTACCTGGGTGTGTAAGTGATCCAATATATATTTTTTATATTTTAATATTTTGGATGTTAAAATTTATTTTATGTTTATTAGTATCAATTCAAAAAATGTAAAGATTATGTTTTTAGCACTAGATTCAAAATTGCAGATTTGGGGCCATTACAGCTGGTATAAGAGAAGGGTTTATATATTTTTGGATATTATGATGATTTCATGCCATCATGGGTTTATAATTTTATGTTTAATCATAATTTTAATGAAAAATACACTCTTTTTGGGTTTTAAGTGATGGGATTTTAAGATAATTAATGATATTTTGGGAGATATTTTATTGGGTTTAGTTATATGTAACCCTTACATTTAATGTAAAGGGTTATTTCATAAGAAAGATATTAAATTTTTGAGGATTTAAGATTAAAGGTATGATATAACCTTTGAGTTTAAATGGTATATGGTATTATTTATTTATAGAATGATATAAGTTGAATATTTTATGTTATAATGGAAATTTTAGAGTTAAATGTATTATTTCTTCATATCATGGTTTATTCATTTTAGGTATTATATTTACATGTGTTAATTTTTTTTATTTTTTAAATAATATAGGATTATATTTTTATCCTTTTATATAACCTATGATATATTAAAATTTGATGCTTTAGGAATGAAAAATATTAATCATGGGCAATCATCACTTAGAGTAAAAGTTGAAATAGAGGTGGAAACTAGTTGAAAAATACACCCAATGGATGAAATTGAATATATGGATTTATAGAAAATAAATTAATTATATTTCTTTGTTTTATTATTCTATATGTTAAATGAATTCATTAACTCTAGTAAAATTATATTTAAATAAAAATTTCATCATATTACCTTCATTTCTGATGAATTTATGGCTTTCTTAATGCCTTATTGATTTATGGTTCTGTGGTTATTAAATATATCATGATAATTTTCTCTATCACTCTATATTATTACTTATATATTATTATTTCTCTTCCATATCCATATTTTCACTTCCTTCTATTGTTCTACCTATCTGAAAACCCAATTATGTGTCATCTCAAGAAACTTTTATCTTTTATACTTCACCTTTTCAAAGGAAGTTTTATTAACCATTTTATGATGTGGGTTTTCAAAAAATGTATTTTCAATTATTAACATTTTATTACCAAGTTCAATATAAAGTTTTGAGGATTTAATTTATTAAAGTGTTTGAGAATTTAATAACCCAATATTTTAAATGAATATTATGTTTGATAGTATACATGACACACAAAACTGAGATTTAATGACCGTAAAATAATAATATTTAAATATAACCATTATAACCTTGATATTGAATTAGTGAGTATTCATAGGAGGAAATACATTATAAAAAATATATATATAATTCACACTCAATAAAAATTTATTGATAATTTATTTGGAAATAAGTAATTAATTTTTAGTAATGTTATTTTATTTTTTAATTTTTTTTGCTTCATAAATTGGTTTTATTAATTTTATAAGTGAATATTATAATTAATTTATAACACTTTTAGAAATTTTATTTAATAAAAATGATATATTTTTTAATGATAAAATTAAAATTATCTTAGGGTAGAATTTTGGTATTTTTTTAAAAAGGTTATTTTTTCAGTGAATAGTAAAAAAAACAAATTTTATAGAAAAAATTATTTACCATTCAAGTATTTACAGAGCCCATTTTTTGAATTGATTTTAAAATTTAATTTTTTTTTCTTTTGATTAAAAATAATCCAACTAATTTCCTTATAATCAACATTGTGTTTAATTTTGATATCAAAACATTTTTATACTTAAAAATGCATTTTTCTGGAAAACTGTTTATCATCACATTTTCTAGGATTATTTTAAAATTATTTTATGCGGATTATAGGAATTGAATTTTAAAAAATAGACTCCATATTTTGGAATAAAAATTTCTAAATTTGGAAAATATTTCAACTTTAATTTTCGTCATTATGAATAGTAACCATGGTAAATACTTTTCAACTCGGTAAGGGTAAATTAGTTAATTAAGGTTAAAAATAATGTGATAAGGTATTAAAAATATATCAAAAACCTACCTTATTTCTATTGGATCAGTTTATTTCGACCATAATAATCCAATATTTGAAGATATGGAAACTTGGTGCCATTTTTCTTCTATAATGACCTTTATATTATTTGAATAAATAAAAAATGTAACTTTATTTATTTTAATATCTATAATATTTTTTCATAGGTATACAATAGTTTATGTTTGGTTATAAATGATTATTTAAAATATGATATATATTTTTTATCATGTTAATTTATTATTAAATTTTAGTGATGAAATAATTACCTTAAACACTTATGCAATCCCAACATAGTGCTTGTGCAAGCAGTAGAAAAATCAAGTAAATGATTCTAAAAATTCTAAAAGTAACATGTTTTGGGTTATTTATAGTGTTTAATAATTTTTTTATAAAAATATAATGTATTCGTGAATTTTTAAAAGTTTATATTTAAATTACACTACTTTATTGATTTTTTTAAAGTTAAATTATGTGAATTATAATGAAAACGAATTTAATGGTATTTTACGTTAAATAATATTTTATTAAATGATTTATAATTCATAAAAAAATTTTATTTGGCCAAGTGAATAGGATATGGTCGATCATATTTTCCATTTTCCATTTTTTTATAACTTATTCTTTTATATTAACTTTCTTTACCTCTAAGGAGCAAAAAACTTTGATATCACAATAATCGTCAAAAGGGTTAATGGGGTGTTAAAATTAAGATATAAGTGTTTAAACATAAACTAAACTTGTATAAATATTATTAAAAAAGATAATTTCAACTCATCCTCATCTTATATTTCAAATATATCAATTTTTCTACTTTTAAATGAAAATTAATTTATATTAATTTAATACTTTGAGTAATTCCAAGGGTGTACCTCCCATCAATTATAAAATGGAACCTCATATCTTATCTTCCTCACAAATTTTAAGCACTATATCTCATAAAATACATAACCAAATACCTTCCCAACCTTTCGCTTCATTACCTAGATGATTTTATCTCATCAAAATACCACCCTATAAGTCTTAAGGTGTAATATGAATGTGGTTTTTAAAGAGTAATTAATCATCCTAATCGAGCATTTTCATTTTACTTCTTCTTTTACCTCATTCAAATATTATTAAAACATGATCATATAATAAAATTAGTATATAAAATATAACTAAATTATATTATGATAATCTTAAAACCCTTTGTATCTCCTTTTATATCCTATGTGAAATGAAAACATCATTTGAGTGTACGTGTGGACTACCACCTCCATGAAGTGATGTGTTTCATTTTCCATCACAGCCTCTCTTGGACGTTTATAATATTAGATTTAATATATATATATATATATATATTATATTCCTATCATAATTATAATTATGGAAAGATAATATATCAAATATTTTCTTAGCCTCCCATCTACTGGAAAATGATAACATCGTTTGTGCGTACATGTTGATTACCCCTCCACAAAGCGATGTGATTTTTTTTCATGTACGACTTTCATGGATGATTATAAAATTTAAGTTAAGGTATAAAAATGATAATTATTTACTAATTAATGTTATGGATATGATGTAATAATGACCCATTTGACCACATTCAACCTATTAAAGTCATTTTATAGTTTTGAACCGAATGTCCTTAATAGACCCGATGTGGTTTTAACCTATTAAGTAACTAAATATGTCATTGAAATAAATGGAATAAATGGAATAAATGATTTAATGACAATGAAATAACCATATAAAGGGTTATTAAACAATTAAACAATTAATATAATTTTATTATATATGAGTTAAAGGATATATATAACAAGTTGGGACTCGAGGTAAGGGGTTTCTTAACTTAATTTCCTTTCATTGAGTTATAACACTTATTCATTGACTTTGTTATGCGATGATTATGTGTAGATTAATATCTAAATTGTTTTATGATGTATTTAAAATTTTTTATTTTTATTTATACATGTGATCATAATCAATGAATTAATTAATTATCACTTCAAATGTTATGATCATCACAAAGGTTTTCTTTGTATCAATCTCATTTTTAAGACATTTTTCATGTTGTACACCATGATTTATTTGTACAGTGTAATTAATACCCCATGAATTAATTTTAAAATATTACTTCATAAAATTTATTTTATTTATATATCCATATCATATTATTTCTTTCGATGACTTTTTATTTGAAAGCTACCAAAGCGGTAAAGGCTTTATGTTACAATCTCTTTTCTTTTCAGGATTGTTTATGTTCAAAGTTCCTTTGGTGGAAATTGTATGATCTTATTTTATTAAAACACATATCATTATTATCCTCTTATTATTTCTTTGGTTTGTATTATTTTATTTTATTTTCCTCTATTTGGTACTTAATAAGATCAAAATAACATTTTTAAGGAGAAACAAACTTTATTTCTATTTTTGGTTGAGAATATTTTCTCTTCCATTTCCATGATCATTAATTTTTTTTTCAAGAATATTATTTTAGATAAATCAATGAATATTTAAATAAAATTTAAACTATATTTTAATTTCTTTACAAAGGTTTAAAATTATTCATTTTTTATTTTCCAAATAAGGTACATTTATTTTACAGAAAGTCTGAAAGAGAACATTGTATCAACATTTACCAAATGAATGGATTTTCCACTGTTATAAATATTATTTTCTTTAAATATTACTTTAAAAGTTCACATGGTAATTTTTAAATAAAATACTTTATCAATTTTTTTGATCTTTTAGTTTTTAATGGTACTAAAAGAAAGGGGTATATTCCCCTATTTTTAAAGAAATATTTTAAATGTTCTTTTAAATGTATTTTTATCTATGTCAACATCATTTAATGATTCCTATAATTAATTTAGAATATGATATTATGATACCATACATATAATTTCTATGAATGGATTATAATTATTGTTTTAAATAGATTATCACGAAACCCATATTTTCCATGGGTAAATCAATCTATCAAGGAATTCAAGTTGTTAGTAAAATTTTGATGATGAAAACATAATATTTCATGTGTTATATTAATGTATGGTACTTTTAATTTATTTATTATAATGGGTGAGACTAATATATCTCATTATGATGGGTGAACCCTATATAGCTTATATGATGGGTGATCTTGACATAGCTCTCCAATCTATTAGGTATTGTTTTTTTTATTTAAAATAAATATAAAGGGATTTAACTTGAGAGGTTTCTCCTATGGATTTAACTAGGATCTAGTTATTTCTAACATGAGTGAACACAGGTGATAAAAATAATGTTCCAAGATACCAACATGTTTTATCTATGATTTATATATGTTTTTAATGGTTCTTTTGATCAATATTGACATCACATGGCACATGATTATTGATTCATATGACTCTTTCCAATGTTAAAGTTTTATGACATGTTGCATGGTTAATCTTCCAAGTTTTTATGGGTGTTAATTCCCTTATGCAATTCTCACAAACATTGAATATGGTCTCATAAACCTATGCTCATATTTTTCTCACCAAATAGATTTATTTTTTAATGATTATGTTTGACCTTAATGGGAATTTGATCTCACCTATTTTATGTTTTGTTTCCCTAGGTTATAAAGAAATATATTAAGTAAGATATGTTTAGAAGGGTTTCATATGGGTGATTATGGAGACTTAATGTGGAATAAGAAAATATGGGTATAGTAAAAAATTATCACTTAAATACATTAGTATTATTATGTATGAGTTTTTCATAATTCTCTAAATCTCCAAACATATATGTTCCTTAGGTTTGTAAGTGATACAATATTTATTTTTGATGTTGTAATATATTGGTTGGTTAAAGTTAGGTCACATTTATTTACATCAAACTCAAAAATTTAAATTTTATATTTTTAGCAACAAATCCAGGAGTGTGGGATTGGGTATGTTATAATATTGTTTTAAAATATTTACAATTTTTTTATAAAATAATATGATAGACTCATATTTAAAAATTTCAAAACATAGTTCATTCAACACATCAAAATTATTTCAAAAAAATATAACGTTTAAAATTAAAAATATATAGACTGAAAAAATATATCCCTCCTATATAGATTATTTAAAATAATAAATCACGTGATAATCTTATTATATTGTAATTTTTTTAAAATTTTCATGAATATAATTTCCATTTTGAGTGAGATGAAAAATTTTAGATTTTAAAATTTTATAAAAAATTCACCATCTATGGAAACTTCAAGGTAAGGAAGAATATTTTGATATATCAAATAATTTTTTTTCAAGTGAATTAAATATTGGAAAATGTATTGAAATCACTTGAACACGATTTTGAAATAATGATTAAAAATATATCATTTAGGAGTAATAATAAATTTTTGTGAGATTTTTTCCATCCATCTTAAAAAATAAATCTGTTGAAATTTTATAACAATAAGTTTTAATTTTATGAAAGAATATTAGAATAAATAATAAAGTAAAATTTATTTTTAAATACATTAAAATAAAATATATTTCATGTCAAGTTTTACTAAAATAACTTTGATTGTTTTCTCTTGTATTTACCAACATGTTCCATTACCCCTGAAATTTCTTAAATCTTCCTAACATATATTATCCAAAATTCTAAACATATAAACTATCTAAACCTTGATCGTATATTCTCTCAAAATATGTTAATATTATACCCAAATAACCTTAGTCACCTTAACATACTAACCATAAGGTTATATAATCCTATTAAATTATATTCCCCAATAAATATATTAACCCCTGAAGTTTTTAAAATTTTTAAATTATACTATCCAATCATATCTTAACCTCTAAATTTATCTAAACCTTATATTGATACTAACTATAATAGCATAAACATAACCATACCATCAATATATATTTTTCAAAAAATATTTCAATGCTTAAATTCTCATAAAATTTAGGTTTATAGTTTTAATGTATTAAGAAATCCATTATATAATGAAACTCACACCTTTTCACTCAGTGTACATTTTTTTTAGAAAAACAAGTTCTTAAATGATACACTTTATTCTTTCAAGAATAAACATTATAACATGATTTTTTGGATTAATTAGCATTCATAATAATCCTTAAAATCTATAAAAATCATTATAAAACATGGGATGAGTATATAAAGATTATTAAGGGTTATAAAAAAGGGAATAAAATCATTATGACATGGAAATAAATGAAAAAACATGAAATAAAAACATTGAACTTGTATAAGATCACAAAATTATATTCAATATTGAAATAAAATTCTTTACTCATATAGTTAAAATCCAAAGAGTACCATAAATTGAACTCATAATCAAGCATAAATATAATATAGTAATAATAAATATTTCTTGGAAAATTATATTCATATCTCCTATAATAATTCATAATAACCCATAATGGAATAAATTAATTAGTTAATTATAATAACCTACAATGGAATAACATTACTAGTTAATTTCAACATCACTTAAAATGGGGAATAAATCATTACATAATGTATTATGGGGATATATCATGACCCAACTTGTCATCATCTATAATTTCCAGGAACCATAACAGGAAGAAAACAAATAATAGCTTTCATTTAAACCCATAAATATAAGCATAAAAGTTAAACCCAATGAATCAAATGAAATGGGTTAACAAATTACATGATGAAAGGAAAATGAAAGATAATAATATAATATAGTAAAATAAAGTTTTTAGTTCAATAATAATACTTGTAATAAAAGGGTATTTATATCGATAGAAAATAATTCAATGGAAGATAAGAAATCATGAGTAAATATAAGAAGAAATATATCTTGCATTTTGATATTTTTATAAAAAATAAAGTATGATTTGATTGGAATCAAAAGGAAAAAAAATGAAAATAATAAGTATCTTGGGAACATAACATAATAAAACCTCTATAAGAGTCCATCAAATGAAAATAGTTGAAAGGGTCAAGAGAAAGAGACAAAGTGAGAAATATAAATAGAGTTAGATAAAAAATATTACCTTCACAAAATCATATATAAGACATAATAAATGGAAAATTAAATTTAAAAACCATGATATAATGTAAATAACATGGATAAGGAATAAAAATATCTAGTTGAAATGAGAGAAAATCTCAAATAATAAGAGAGATCAAGAGAAAAATAACCCCTTATAATAACTATAACATGTGAAGTAAGAATCTATCAAGTAAGGATTAGAAATGAAAATCCTCATAAAATAAAAGGAAATAAAATATAAAACAATCAAAGGTTATGATATAAAAAATATTAAATTGTTATAATTAGTAAAGAAAGATCATAACTCAATAGATGTAAATTCAGTAAAGAATCTCCTTTCCTTAAACTATAACTTGTTTGAATTTGATCTAAATACCTATATTATCAATTTCTCCATATTAATCATTAATTTAATATCAATATTTATATATATTTTATTAATTATTATTCAATTATATTAATTATTTAATTTTTTATTAGATATAAATAGTTTATATCGATCATCTGATGTTAGTAGTTCCTTTAGTTACATGAAAATTTCGGCATGATGAGTATGATTCATAAGGAATAAATCTATATTTTTCTTGTGTTTGGTGACATTATCCTTATTAAAGAGTGAATTTATAATGAAAATTAATTTGAATTTAACCATTCCATAACCACAATAATAACTTAAATTAAAATTATATTTGATAAATATTCAGTATCCATGTGTTTCTAATTTTCTATAACTATAATTAAGAAAATAAAGTAGAATAGTTCATATAGGTGGTTGAACTTACCTATAAAACAAACATATTATAATGAAATAATGATTATAAAATCATATTTATGTCATTATTATACTCTTATCAAAGAATTATATTTATATTAATTATATTATATTAAAATTTTAAATCATATTCAAGTATAGGTATCAGTTGGAGATTAAGAAAAATAAATAAAGAAGATGGTGATACTTACATTGAAGAGTTGAATATTTCTTTATAGATATTTATTGTAAAGAAAACTTTTGGAATTATTATTATGATAAAAGTTTTGGAAATTTTTCATATTATTTTATTATAAGAAATATGATAATATTATGGAGAGAAAACTAGACTTGAGTTGTGTTTTGGAATTGGTATAATGAGACCTCTTTATAGACATGGTTTGGTGACATTTTCAGAAACATTCACCCATAAGGGTTAAGAATGTAATTTTTAAGTGTAAATTGGTTCATACATGGAAAAGAGAAGATATGTTATATCCTTTATTATCCAAATATGACTCAATAAAATGATTTATGTTTTTTTTTATAAATAATTTTAAATAAAAAATCTTATATATATATATATATATAGATTTCAAGGTTATTCTTGTTAATTAGGTTTCAAAATATATAGGAAATTATGGAATTAAACTATTTATAAATATTATTAATATTAATATTTATATAATAAATATGTTCATATCCTTATCCAATTTTAATCTCATCTCTAACTCACCATTCTGGAATTTTCTTATATATGCAAGCACTCAGTCAGCATTGCGTACAAATTTTTATATTTATCCTAACATAAAATTAAATTTATATTTATTGGATAAAATTATATCATATTTTAATTATTTTATAATTTAATACATGTTTTGATATGTTTCATAGGTTTTTATAATTTTCAAAATCATTTTAGATAAAAATATAACAATAGGTAGGAAAATTCCATTTGAACTCAACTCTTATTTCAAAAAGGAGTTCAAATATTTTACTCCATATTTAACCAATTAATATTCACCTTTTGACTTTTAAAATTATTTATTTATGTATCTTAAGTATTTTAAAATGTTCCAAAACATTCTAGACACACATTTAAAATAGGTTTTATAGTTCAATTAAAACTTGGACTCTTATATTTGAAAAAAATCAAACTTTATTACTCAAAATCTAATAAAATATAACGTGAATGTTGAATTTTAAATAATAATTTTTTTATATCTCAAATATTAAAATACATTCCATATATTTCTCAGTCATTATTAAATATTCTAGATACTTATAAATTAATAAATAATATAATTCAATTTAAATTCAAAATTGTATTTTTTTAAAGGAATTAAAATTAAAATGTATTCCTGTAATGACCTAGATTTCCCCAGGCTATTCCTTTATGAAAATACAGTGCTTGTGGTGTTCTTGGGGGTCACAATGGTTTATTTTGGGAGTTTTTCAAAAATCCATTTTTACCAAACAGTTTCACCAAAATGGTAGAACCATAATGGAGGCACACCAAAACGGTGGAATCGTAATGGTGGAACACCGAAATGGTGGCACCGTAATGGTTTCTCACCCTTTGGAAAATTTCTAGTTTGCTGAGTTTTTCTAGATTCACCCCTCTTATGTTTTATTTGACGTAAACCGAGTTTAAAGCCTTCTTTGGGCATTTTAAGGGCGTTTTAAAGGATATTAAGTATATATTTAATACCCTAACACTCTGGGGACCTTGAGATATTCAAACCATGTGATCTTGAACATGATCCAACTTTAATGGCCTTTGGAACCGTTTCCTTTTCATTGATATAGGATCATGATTTTTCTAAAATCTAAGGTCTTATTTTATCTTTTCTCTTGGTGCGCTTAAAGAATTCCTATCAAGATGAGTCGTGCACCTATTATAGATCCCCCTCATGATCAATTATCTAGGATTTTACTACTACTCATGTGATCCCCTATTTTGGAACAAAGAGGATTTTTGGTCTCCTATTATTTCATGTAGGTATTATTCTACCTCATTTTATTTGTGTATCATGTGAGGTGGGTGTAGTAATGTTTCTTTGTGAGAACGGATGAATAAAATTTTATTTTAACAAATATAATGAGAAGTAATAAATGGGGGATGAGGGAGATGTTGATACTATGTTGTTCATTTTAATTGTTATCCATGAACCGTGTTTTGAATCTGTATGGGATGTAAGGCCTTCTAAAAATCATTGCCATTGGTGGTCTTTTCTTGTGCACTAGTGGTGTTCTATGTTTTGTTGTGATGCTTTGATAAATGTATATAACATGAAATCTACTTAATCATGTATATTTGGTTAAATAAATGGATACCCTAAGATCAAACCTATTCTGTGATCACCCCTATTATTTAAAGTGGAATTAAAGAACCCCTCTCACTAAATATGAATATGATTGGATTAATGGTGTGGTTGTGTGCTATGTTTGATTTTTTTTTTGTACTTCATGGGGGTTGTGTGAGTTTACCAATTGAAACCTTATTATGGATATGGGGGTGGACATAATAGATGGTCCAGTGTTAGGGGTGTGGTGAGTTTGTGCAGCGGGGTTGTTGTTTGGTGGTGTTTTGCTATGGGATTTGTGTATGGGGTGGTATATGAGGTGTGATAGAATCCAAAGTTGAGATATTGATTGATTTTATAATGGATAAAATTATTGTGTAGTGGGACTGCTTCTGGGAAGTGGTTGGGTAGTGGGGCTATAAGACTAGGTTGTGTCTTGACTTCATGTTTATGGGTGTGTTGGGTGTGTTGTTATTGTGTAGTGGGGCTGTCGGTTCCAGTTGTGAGGGGATGATTGAGCAGGATAAATTTGAATAATGATAGTTTGTAGTGGTTGAACAGGTGTCTAGGAAAAAGGGGTTTTGTAGTGGGACTACAGGTTGGGTTTTCTATGTTGTTTTTATTAATGGGTGTTAAAATGGATTTCCTTACCTTGGTCCCTAATTCAATTTTTTCCTTGGCAGTGTTTAATGTCCTTTAGAATTATGAAAACGGTTGCAGATGTTGGGATTGGTATTTTCCCTAGGTATTGATGTAATAAATTAAATTGAACTCCTTAATTAATGAATTGTAAGTGGATAAATGAAAAGGGGTTAGGATTGTGTTTTATTATGGATTTTTGTGTGGTTGTGCGTATAGGGGTAACAAAAAATGTGGTTCTTTATGGGTTGGTTTTTTGTTTGAAACCCTTATGATGGGATGAGTGTTTTCTTACCTATATGTATAAATTTTAGTTTCTTGTGGTTTCTATACACACCCCAACCTTGTTCAGAACCATGTTCCAAACACCCCCATTTCATTAGGGAGGGTGTATTTCCTAACATCCTGGTGGGAGGATGGATGGATGTTTTCTGAATTTCTTCCTTACACTCTCTTCCAAGTTCTTACTGCTCAAGCATATCCGGGAAAGCTCTAATGGTTTGAGGTTTACCATAGTCTGATATCCTTCAGGTAGGTTTTGTTGTGAATGAGGGGCCCAGGTGTTTATGGGCCAGGATGGTTTTCCCAAGTGTCTTTGGGATGAGGCCTAGGTGTCTTCAGGTGAGAGGCGTGGTTGTTGTGGATCAGGTGTCTGCGGGTGGGATGTGTAGTGTGGTGTGGACCAAGTGTCTATGGGAGGAATTTGTGTGTGGTTTGAGGCCCAAGTGTGTGTGGGTAGGTTTTGGTAGGGAAATTTCATTTTGGAAGAGTGGTAGCATCAAGATATTGGCCGTTATAAATGAGTAGCTAACCCATGGTAAAGTGGTTTGGGGTACCCAAATGTTGATGTGCTTATACTACTAATTTACTTGACTTGCATTATTTGGTGAGTGTGCCTTGGTGAGGTTGGTCTGGTTAGTAATCCTTGGTAGGTGTTTTGAGGTTATAATGCTCTCTCATAGGGTCATTAGTATGTTCCCCCTCTTGTGTACGAGTGGCTTTAGTTTTCCTATTGGGTATACTTTTATACTCACCCTATGATTGTAAAACCATTTTTAGGTTTCTAGGAGGACTTTTAGGACCGTGTTGGACTTTAATAGCTCAGGCATCAGGGTAGTTGTTGTGCTTCTGCTTAGTCTCTTTCTTTTGGTACTTTATTTGGTTCTTTGGTTGTACTTTATTTGGTGCTTTAGTTGTACTTTTGTTGTAGTTTATGTTGTAGATGTTGTAATTGGTATTTTCCCCAGATGTTGTGATTGGTATTTTTCATTGGATCTCTTTTCGTATGAGGAGTTGTGGGCAATACGCTTGGAGGAGGCACTCCGAGCTCCTCTTCAGTATTCCATCAATCCCTTTACCCTACTTAAATACTTATAAATTCAGAAGAAAGATGAAGTAGTGTAGATGATTCAATCATAGGGAGTTGTTCCGTGAGTGGTGATCCATCCAAGTTTGTTAAAGGAGAATGCATTCAGCAGTAGGTATTCAACGTTAGGGCCTTCCAGGTGTTGGACAATGGGAAGTAGGCCTCCACAATTATAGTTATGATCTCCTGGTCCTCGCCTTTTACCCATAGGCTTAGGACTGAGGTGATTTGTTTGTGGAGGCCGTCGACATCTTCAAAGCTATTTCCCAGTTCAAGATTAGTACAGTTGGGGTGGGCAGGTTTAGTGCCCACCTCAGCAGCAACAGTTGTTGGTAAGACCCTTCGAATAGTCAGGCCAGCGGGCTCCCACTCCACTGAGGGTAGATAGTGCTGAAGGAGGCCGACCTCAGGGTGCTCCTCACAGACCTCAAACAGGGCATGGTTGGGGAGGCAATCGACATAACATGGGTAGATGAGTTGGACATGGGCAGTTTCATGCCATTGAGGCAACAATTTCAGTGGGGCTAGAGGTTGTTTGAGGTATGACCAGTCTATATAGTACTCTTATGTGTGGATTGTTTTATTCAAGATCTCCACATTCCTTTGTTTCACACAGTTTATCCCATGCCTTGGGAGTATACATAGAGATACTTTCCATGCCCTGGTGTTGAGAACACCAGTTGGAGGTCAGACTAGTCTGTTTGATGTTTTCCAGTGTCACGACCCGTCCTCGGGGCCCATGCCGTGACTACCCCAAGCCCAACTTCCATAGGCTAGGGGATGGTGACTAGCACCAAGGCGTAAATCCCGGTAAAAGGGAAGGCATTGCCTTTGTAAAGTAAACCACAAACACCACAGAGCAAGAAGGCAGAAGTAAACACTAAGTAAAAACTGGTACAATAGTAAGTGTGGAAAAGTAAGTGGGCCAGTATACAAACCCAAACTGAAAGTAAAGTACAACTGGAAAGGGAAAACAACAACTGAAAAGTAAAGCCGCAACATCGAGCTGTCCACTGGAAATCCCACCTGAAGGGTGGGTACAGATAGCCTCCACTGCTCCTCGGGTCCAGCCGACTACTCCGAGTACGTCCCGCCCAGTGGTCCACCTCCAGGTACCAACTTGCTCCACAAGCCTCTACCACGATCAGCACTGTCCGTCGTCTGCAACCAACACAATGTAGTGCGGGCAGAGCCCGTGCAGGGGTGAGTGTAAGCTACTCAGTAGGGACCCTGAGACCCACGAAGGTCTCCCAGAATCCACAAAGGAAAGATACAATCACGAAGTAACATCCAAAACTTCTTAGGTATATGCCCATACATATACCTAAGTCCTCAATTCTCGTTTGGTTACAACATCCGAACCCAAGTACAACCCAGTCCACACAGGAAAGAAAAACTTATACCCACACAGGATAGCACAACACAATCCACATAGGAAAACAAAACAAGATTTAGCTCACACAGGTATACTACTTCATATGACGATAAAGATGACCAGATATTTCCACTGATTCATCTAAGCTGTCGGAACCACAAAGGATCGATAAGTACTAACCCCCGTAATGACCCACAAAGGATATGACCCACAAAGGATCAATAGGTAACTAACCCCCACAATGACCCACAAAGGATCGGACCCACAAAGGATCGACAGGTAACTAACCCCCGCAAAGAACCACACAGGATCGGACCCACATAGGATCTGTAGGCGCTGGCCCACACAGGACCGCTGAGCGCTGACCCACACAGAATCGAACCCACACAGGATTGGTAGAACTGAACCACAAAGGATCGCTGAGTGCTATAGTCGTCGTCGAATCCACTGAGGATCTTTGCACAGTCGTCGTCATCGTCGTAGTTGCAGCCAGCTCTTGGGTTCCCGCACACAGCAAGCTTGTTCGGGAGGGTCCGCTCCACGAGCCGAGAGGCTGATACATCAACTGACATATAGTCCAGAGTTGATGTATCCAAAAGTTCTGTATCGTCAACAGGAACTCAATGTCGTAGACGGCGCGTCAATCAGACGCCCGGTCTGAGAGTTATTGGCCTTTTCGTCCTAGGGGTCTGGTTGGTTTTTAAGTCAAAACCAACCCGATCGTACTCCACCGGCGTCCAAACCTCTGGCGGAGTAAGCCAAAAGATCCATCTCACTTAGAGGAATCCATCAAAGTCGACGGTACATCAATCGGACGTCCGAAGCTCAAAATATGAGCGTTTCTGCTCCGAGGGCCCGATTGGTTTTGTGTACGAACCAACCCGGTTGAACCCAAAGTATTCCGAAACCTTGAGTGTGATATACTGAAACTAATGCCTCGATCCAAGGATCGCATCGCCACTGACGGTGAATCGATCGGAGGCTCGTAGCCCAAGATATGGGAAAAAGACCGAAAAGGGTCCGAAAACGGGGGGTCTGGGCCCGGACCGACCCGACCCAACCCCCCCTGGGTCAGCCCGGCCCGGCCTGGGCGGCTTGCCGCTGGCCGAGAGGCCGCGCCAAAGGAGCCGCAGCCCCCGCGTGGGGGTTGCTCCATGTCACCGGACGCGGCGCAAGGCCGCGTCCCTTCCCCGCGGTCCCGCGCGGCCGCGGGACCGGCGCTCGCCGCCGCGACTTCAGCCACGACGGGTCTTCTCGGCGGCGCGCCGGGCGCTGCCGGCGGGGTGCACTGGCAGGAACTTTCACGGACCACTGGACGCGCTCCGGTGGTCCGTTTTGCCTGCGGTTTGCGCCTATGGCTCTCTCGGGATCTGAACTTTGTTGCGAAGGCCTCCAATTGCCATTCCGATCCCATTTCGTAAATTCCGTTAATCCACGCATCAAAGAAAATCTGCGGAGGGTTATCGGGCCATGTTTTTTTGGCCCGCACCCTCCGCGTTAGGTGATATCAATTGGGAAAATAATAATCAACATATGAAAACATAACAAGGCACAATTTTAATAAATTAAAATTGAACCTAGTTCCCAAAAAAAAACTCCCGTAAATAAAAATTCCCGCCCCGCATATAAAAACAAAAGCGAATCAACTTGATGATGAGTTGATCCGGGTTCTTTGTTTTAGAAGGAAACAACCATGGGAATAAATATTATTCTCAAATAAAACCCCTACCTCGTCATAGTCGTCGAATGAGAGTTCTTCGTGGAATTGATCGTCGCAAGAGAAGAGGATCGTCGCGTCGTAGAAGGGGCGTCACATCGTTGTGGTACACGGAGTCGCGTCGACGATCTCCGAGGGTTAAGAAAACACATATATTTAATTTCACGAATTAAATCCATGTTGAGGATAAAATCCACAAAGGAAATTTAAAAGATTCGTAATCCCCTACCTCAAACGGTGTTGTTTGAAGGTTGCCGCGGGGAAGGATTGTCGCAGAAGAACATCACAGGAGGAGAATCATCAGCATCACGGTACACAGTGTCGCGTCGTCGATCTCCGAGGGTTTGGCGTTCTTCATCACCTTTCGTCGAAGGCCGACATTCTTCACGTTCTTCGTGTTCTTCGCGTTCTTTGCGAAGGAGGATGAAGATATCAAGCCTTGGAGTCTTCTCCAAATCCTCTCAACGAGCAATCCTCAAGAAAGACATGCATTGGTCTTATTTTATTAACATGCCAACAATTTGAAAAACAAGTTAAGAAACGAACCATTAATTCGGTGAATTAATGGTAACGTCTTAACTGTCCAATTAATAGGAGCGTTAAGAGTTTTAGAAAACGCACCAGTTTACTTTCATTAAAGAGGAGTTTTCGCGGGTGCACTACTTAGAGGAAAAGAAACGGTGGGGCTCATGAGGGCCCCACCTCAAAAATATCCTACCAAGAGGGTAGGATATTTTGGATTGCACCCTATCCACTTCAACTTAGCTTAAGTGGCTTTAAGTGGCTTTAAGTGTAATAAAATAAATTTGTCGCACCACTTTTTTTTTATTTTCTTCACTTAACCCCCAAAAATTAAAAACCACACCCGAGAAAACACAACTCTGAAAAAAGGCATTTCTTAGAAAATACCAGCGCTGCGATTCCATCGGTGCCCTCGGAATTCGATTCCGAGCACCGGTTCAAAAGTTAGAAAAACCCGCTCGTTCGTTCACTGAACATACCCGAGCCAAACTTTGGAAAATGATTTCGGGCACACCGGGCCTCAGAATCAGGTGCCGTCAGAAACTGTGTTCTCGTAAAATTCCAAAGAAAATTAAGAAAAAAAATTTCCTTGAAATTTACGGGTCTTTACATCACTCCCACCTCAGGGCTTTACGTCCCCGTAAAGATACATCATAAACTTGGGAAAAAAAGTGGGTACTCAGCACGCATCTAAGCCTCCCGCTCCCAAGTGCTCTTCTAGAGGTTCCTGTGCTACCATATGACGCGCACAAGAGGAATTGATCATCCACGTAGGACCCGCTCCTGTCGATCCTCGATCTCCACTGGGACCTCCACAAAAGTCGCCCCATCATCAACGTCTAGCTCCCCATGTTCAATGATATGCGACGGATCGTGCATGTATCTCCTCAGTTGGGATACGTGGAAGACGTCGTGCACCCGGTGAAACTGAGGTGGTAGAGCCAGGCGATAAGCCACCTCACCAATCTTGCTGAGGACCTGGAATGGTCCAATGAAGCTTGGAGACAACTTGCCGCCTCATCCAAATATCCATAATCCACGTCGAGGTAAGACACGCAAGAAGACGTGGTCGCCATCCCAGAACTCTAGTGGCCTCCGCCTCCTGTCAGCATAAGACTTCATCGGGATCTGATCTATCCTCATCTGCTCCTGGATGACCTGGACCTTCTTTGTAATGGCCCGGACCATCTCTGGTCCCACAAGTGCTGACTCCCCAGGGTCTGTCTAGCACAAAGGAGATCTGAAAGGTCTGCCGTACAACTCCTCGTATGGTTCCATCCTGATGGTGGAGTGGTAGCTGTTGTTGTACGCAAACTCCACCAAGGGTAGGTGTTCCTGCCAGCTGCGACCAAAGTCGAGGACACATGCACGGAGCATGTCCTCGAGAGTCTGAATGGTCCTCTCCGTCTGACCATCCGTCTGAGGGTGAAAGGCAGTGCTCAGACGTAGCTGCATCCCGAACACCTCCTGCAACCCCTCCCAAAGTCGGGAAGTAAAGCGTGCATCTCGATCGGAGACGATAGATTATGGCACACCGTGAAGCTGTACAATCTCCTGAACATTGAGACGTCCCAAGCTCTCTATCGAGCCCTGCTCTCTAATGGGTAAGAAGTGA
This sequence comes from Viscum album, assembly GCA_963277665.1. Taxonomy (NCBI): domain Eukaryota; kingdom Viridiplantae; phylum Streptophyta; class Magnoliopsida; order Santalales; family Viscaceae; genus Viscum; species Viscum album. The sequence goes on from OY728127.1 coordinate 460,648,216, forward strand.
GCCGACTTGGTGAGTCGGTCGAAAATCACCCAGATAGAGTCATGACCTCTGGAAGTGTGCGGAAGTCCAGTCACAACTTCCATAGATATCCCGTCCCACTTCCACTCCGAGACCTCCAAGGGCTGTACCAAGCCTGTTGGTACCCAATGCTCTGCCTTCACCTGCCGGCAGGTGAGGCATCATGAAACGAACTCTGCCACAACCTTCTTCATGCCCGACCACCAGTGCTATCGTCTGAGGTCCTAGTACATCTTCGCCACTCCAAGATGTACCGCCAAAGGAGAAGTGTGAAACTCTCTCAGCACCTCATCCCATAAAGAAACTAGTACCAAGGTACGTCCTCTGAAAAGGACGTCGTGCTATGCTCCAAAGGAGAAACCATCAGGTGCCTGTCCTGAGGATATCTGCACACGCCGTGTCTCACAGTCAGCGTCCCCATGCTGTGCCTCTCTAACCCACTGTAGTAGTGGAGGAGAGACTATGAGTGACTGAATGAAAGCTGCTCCATCTCTATCCACAAAGGATATCCGCAAAGCGGCTAGCTGCTCTGTCGCCTCCTCGAGTAGCTGAATGCCCATCCTCCTGCTGAGAGAATCAGCTAACATGTTCCCCTTCCCAGGAGTATAGACTATCTCAAAGTCATAGTCCTAGAAGAACTCGAGTCATCGCCGCTGTCTCAGGTTCAGGTCCTTCTGAGAAAAGATGTACCTAAGACTCTGATGGTCAGAAAAGACTGTAAAGCGCTCGCCCATCAGATAGTGTCGCCATGTCTTTAGAGCGGATACCACTGCTGCTAACTCCAAGTCATGGGCAGTGTAGTTCATCTCATGCGGCCTCAAATGATGTGATCCATAGGAGATCATTACCCTCTCTTACATCAGGACACATCTGAGTCCGGTCCCTGATGCATCGCAGTAGACTACGTACCCAACTCCCTCCTCTGGAAGCCTCAAGATAGGGGCGCTGGTCAATCTCTGTCTCAGCTCTTGGAAGCTTTACCGAGATATTTCTGACTACAAAAAGGGTTTCCCCTTCTTCTAAAGAGGTGAGAGTGGTGCTAAAACTCTGGAGAAGTCTGGCACAAATCTCAAATAGTATCTAGCTAGTCCCAAGAAACTCTGCACCTCCATCATGCTCTTAGGTGGCTCCCAAGCTAGCACTGCCTCGATCTTCACAGGATCCACCGCAACTCCCGCCTCAGAGATAACGTGTCCCAAGAACTGGACCTCATGTATCCAGAACTGACACTTCGAGAGATTTCCATAAAGCTGGTGCTCTCGAAGTGTGTCTAGTACAACCCGTAAGTGGTAGGCGTGCTCCTCCTCAGTCGTCGAGTAAATCAAAATGTCATCGATGAAGACCACGAAAAATCGATCGAGGTATGGCTAAAAGATCCTGTTCATGAGGCCCATGAAAACTACTGGAGCATTGGTTACGCCGAATGGCATAACCAAGAACTCATAGTGGCCATACCGACATCTGAAGGCCATCTTCTGCACGTCCTCGTCCCGAACTCTGAGTTGATGATAGACTGACCTGAGGTCTATCTTCGAGAACCACTGTGATCCCTTGATATGATCGAAGAGGTCATCAATCCTCAATAGCGGATACTTGTTCCTCACTTTCACCTGGTTCAGGCGATGATAGTCGACACAAAGTCGCAAGCTCCTGTCCGCCTTCTTGGCGAACAATATCGGGGAAGCCCAGGGTAAAACACTGGGTTGGAAGAATCCCTTGCCCTGCTAGTCCTCCAACTGTACTTGTAGCTCTCAAAGCTCAGCGGGGGCCATCCGATACGCTGGAGTCGATATCGGGGCTGTCCCGGGGTACAGGTCAATATAAAATTCTACCTCTCTGCGAGGAGGTAGTCCTGGAATGTCTTCGGGAAAGACGTCTACATACTGATCCACCACTGCAGGAAAACTAGGACTCTGCACGTCAACTGCTCCTAGGACGAGGCTAGCCAACTGATGAGTGATGGGATGTCCTCTCCTCTGCAAGAGTCCATCCTGTGCTGCAAAGGCTCCCTTCTCGCCGGTGAAGGTGAACCTGCTCCTGTCGGTGCGTACACATCGCACATTGCGCCTAATACAGTCAACCTGTGCATGGACTGTAGATAACCAATCCATGACCAAGATAACGTTGTAAGGACTCGACACCACTACAATAAGATCCTAGCCAAATCTCTCTCCTCCTAGAGTAATCTCAAACTACCGGCACCAGTGCGTGATCGTCGAGTCTGCTCCCGTAGGGGTCTCTAGCCGTAAGGATCGAGCCAACGGCTCTGTCGGAATCTCCGAGATCTGAACAAGGTCAAAGTCTATGAAAGAGTGACTCGCTCCTGTGTCTATAAGAACTGCAGAAAGGGTGGAATAGACACAGATAGTACCTAGAATCATCTCGGGAGCGCCGTGGTCGTAGGCCTCCGCTGCCTGGAGTTGTGCCTGTCTCTGCCCGCCGGCTCCCTGTGGTCGGGGTGGACCTCCTGGTGGTGGTGGTGGTAGAGCCTCAAAGCGTCGCCCACCACCTGCTGCTCGGCCAGCTCCTCTGCCTCATCTGCCTGCTCCCTGCGGACCGCCATGGTCGACCCTCTACCTCTGCCTGGGTGGCCCCTCAATCGTCTGCTGCTCCTCAGCACGGTGGGTCGGGCAGTCACGAGCCATTTGGCCCTGCCCGCCGCATGTGTAGCACTGCCTGCCTATCGAAAGACTGGCTCCATGCTGTGTGCCCCGCAATGCTGAGCCAGTATCCTGAGGTCGTTTGTGTGAGGGTCTGGTCTGCCTGGACTCATGAGTCATCCATCGACTGCCTGCCGCAGAAGACTCTGCTACGTGCTGCCCCGCGGTAGGTCTCGCTACTGATGAAGGCTCAGCAAGGAAGCTCTCGATCAAAAGGGCTCACTCCAGTACTCTTGCCTGAGTCGTAATGCTGAGGGAGATCAGCGATGCCCTGATCTCATGTCTCAATCCCTGCTCAAAGGTCCGGGCCTGGAATAATGGGTCCCGTACCATGTCTGTCGAGTAGCGCGAGGGATCGATAAATCTCGCCGAGTACTGGGCGACCGTCAAGCTGCCCTGCCGCAGCTGAAGAAGCTCCTGGATGCGTACCGCACGAAGGGTAGCCGGGACAAACTATGAGAGGAAGAGGCTCTCAAAGTCTGTCCAGATAAGAGATGCCTCATCGTGCACCTGGAGCATCAAGCTCCACCATCGGCCCACTACCGCGTGCAGTAGGCTCACTGCGAGGATCACCATGAGGTCTGCTGGTGTCCTCACTAACCGGAAAACTCGTACAACTGCCTCCATCCAGTCCTCGGATACCTAGGTGTCCGTCTCCCCATAGAACCTGGGCGGTCGCTAGCGCTGGAACTCATGCAGTGCACTAATGTGACATGCATCGTCAGCGGCTGGGGCTGGAAGCATCGGTGGCTCGGCGGGTAGAGGTACCGCCGGTGCCTCTGCTGTCAAAGGGCCCTACACCGAGGCCTCGTCGCTCGGTGGGATGTCGTCACGCTCAACTCTCAGAACCCTAGATGGCTTCCATCGTGGGGACATCCCGAAAAAGGAAACAAATGCGCCACGGTCAGAACAGTATACCTGGTGATCTGACACAAAGTAATCACAAAGAAAACTTGAAACACACACGCAATCAATGTTTTCATGCATTAAGTCGGAAATCAGAAGTCAGGGTCCTGGTGTACGGATACGTCGGCCGCCGCACCAACACTGGACTCCTTGGAATGATAACCACACCCAATACGCTGAACACTATTGCTTCACATAGAAAAAGATCAGAGTCCCAAGTTCTGTGGTAGAACCGAACTCCTCTGATACCAATTTGTCACGACCCGTCCTCGGGGCCCGTGCCGTGACTACCCCAAGCCCGCCTTCCATAGGCCAGGGGCTGGCAACTAGCACCAAGGCGTAAATCCCAGTAAAAGGGAAGGAATTGCCTTTGTAAAGTAAACCAAAAACACCACAGAGCAAGCATGCAGAAGTAAACACTAAGTAAAAACTGGTACAACAGTAAGTGCGGAAAAGTAAGTGGGCCAGTATACAAACCCAAACTTAAAGTAAAGTACAACTGGAAAGGGAAAACATCAACTGAAAAGTAAAGACGCAAAGTCGTGCTATCCACTGGAAATCCCACCTGAAGGGTGGGTACAGATAGCCTCCACTGCTCCTTGGGTCCAGCCGACCGCTCCGAGTACGTCCCGCCCAGTGGTCCACCTCCAGGTACCGTCCTGCTCCGCAAGCCTCAACCACGATCAGCGCTATCCGTCGTCTGCAACCAACACAACGTAGTGCGGGCATATCCCGTGTATGGGTGAGTGTAAGCTACTCAGTAGGGACCCCGAGACCCCTGAAGGTCTCCCAGAATCCACAAAGTATAATCCACAAAGGAATGATACAATCACGAAGTAACATCCAACACTGCTTAGGTATATGCCCATACATATACCTAAGTCATCAATTATCGTTCAGCTCCAACATCCGAACCCATGTACAACCCAGTCCACACAGGAAAGCAAAACTTATACCCACACAGGATAGCACAACACAATCCACATAGGAAAGCAAAACATGATTCAGTTCACACAAGTATACTACTTCATATGACGATAAAGATGACCAGATATTGCCACTGATTCATCTAAGCCGTCGGAACCACAAAGGATCGATAGGTACTAACCCCCTCAATGACCCACAAAGGATCTGACCCACAAAGGATCGATAGGTAACTAACCCCCGCAATGACCCACAAAGGATCTGACCCACAAAGGATCGATAGGTAACTAACCCCCGCAAAGACCCACACAGGATCGAACCCACACAGGATCTGTAGGCGTTGTCCCACACAGGACCACTGAGCGCTGACCCACACAGGATCAGACCCACATAGGATCAGTAGCACTGACCCACAAAGGATCGTTGAGTGCTGTAGTCGTCGTCGAATCCACTGAGGATCTATGCACAATCGTCGTCATCGTCGTAGTTGCAGCCAGCTCTTGGGTTCCCACACACAACAAAATCATTCGGGAGGGTCCGCTCCATGAGCCGAGAGGCTAATACATCAACTGAAACATAGTCCAGAGTTGATGTATCCAAAAGTTCCGTATCGTCAACAGGAACTCAACGTCGCAGACGATGCATCAATCGGACGCCCAGTCTGAGAGTTATTGGCCTTTTCGTCCAAGGGGCCCGGTTGGGTTTTAAGTCAAAACCAACCCGACCATACTCCACCTACATCCAAACCTCGGGTGGAGTAATCCAAAAGATCCATCTCACTTAGAGGAATCCATCAAAGTCGACGGTACATCAATCGGACGTCCGAAGCTCAAGATATGAGCGTTTCCGCTCCGAGGGCCCGGTTGGTTTCGTGTACGAACCAACCCTGCCGAACCCAAAATATTCCGAAACCTTGAGTGTGATATACCAAAACGACCGTCTCAATCCAAATATCGCATCGCCACTAGCGGTGCGTCGATCGGAGGCTCTTAGCCCAAGATATGGGCAAAAGACCGAAAAGGGTCCGAAAACGGGGGGTCTGGGCCCGGACCGACCCGGCTGGGCGCGACCCGGCCCGACCCGGCCTGGGTGGCCCGGTCCGGCCTGGGTGGCTCGGAGCTGGCCGAGCGGCCGCGCCAAAGTTTCCACAGACCCCGCGCGAGGGCTGCTCCGTGTCACCGGACGCGGTGCAAGGCCGCGTCCCTTCCACGGGTCCCGCGCGGCCGCGGGACCGGCGCTTGCCGCCGCGGGACCGGCGCTTGCCGCCGCGGCTTCAGCCGCGGCGGGTCTTCTTGGTGGCACGCCAGGTGCTGCCGCTTCCTGGCGGCCAGCCGCTTCCGGCCGCCGCCTCCGGCCGCCGGCGCCGCCGTGCCGGTGGGGCGCGCTGGCGGGAACTTCCGCGGACCACCGGACGCGCTCCGGTGGTCAGTTTTGTCTTTGGTTTGCGCCTACGGCTCTCCCGGGATCCGAACATTGTTGCGAAGGCCTCTAATCTCCATTCCGATCCCATTTTTTAAATGTCGTTAATTTACGCATCAACAAAAATCTGTGGAGGGTTGTCGGGCCGTGTTTGTTTGGCCCGCACCCTCCGCGTTAGGTGATATCAATTTGGAAAATAATAATCAACACATGAAAACATAACAAGGCACAATTTTAATAAATTAAAATTGAACATAGTTCAAAAAAAAAACTCCCGTAAATTAAAATTCTCGTCCCGCATATAAAAACAAATGCGGATCAACTTGATGATGAGTTGATCCGGGTTCTTTGTTTTAGAAGGAAACAACCATGGGAATAAATATTATTCTCAAATAAAACCCCTACCTCGTCGTAGTCATCGAACGAGAGTTCTTTGTGGAATTGATCATCGCGGGAGAAGAGGATCGTCACGTCACGGAAGGGGCGTCGCGTCGTCGCGGTACACGGCGTCGCGTCGATGATCTCCGAGGGTTAAGAAAACACACAAATTTAATTTCACGAATTAAATCCATGTTGAGGATAAAATCCACAAAGGAAATTTAAAAGATCCGTAATCCCCTACCTTAAACGGTGTTGTTCGAAGGTTGCCCCGGGGAAGGATTGTCGCAGAAGAACGTCGCGGGAGGAGAATCATCGGCGTCGCGGTACACGGCGTCGCGTCGTCGATCTCCGAGGGTTTGGCTTTCTTCATCACCTTCTTTTGAAGGCCAGCGTTCTTCGCTTTCTTCGCGTTCTTCGTGTTCTTCGCATTCTTCGCGTTCTTCATGAAGGAGGATGAAGATCTCATGCCTTGGAGTCTTCTCCAAATCCTCTCAACGAGAAATCCTCAAGAAAGACATGCGTTGGTCTTATTTTATTTACATTCCAACAATTTGAAAAACAAGTTAAGAAACGAACCATTAATTCGGTGAATTAATGGTAACATCTTAACTGTCCAATTAATAGGAGCGTTAAGAGTTTTAGAAAACGCACCAGTTGACTTTCATTAAAGAGGAGTTTTCACGGGTGCGTTACTTAGAGGAAAAGAAACGATGGGGCTCGTGCGGGACCCACCTCACAAATATCCTACCAAGAGGGTAGGATATTTTGTATTGAACCCTATCCGCTTCAACTTAGCTTAAGTGGCTTTAAGTGGCTTTAAGTGTAATAAAATAAAGTTGTCGCACCACTTTATTTTATTTTCTTCACTTAACCCCCAAAAATTAAAAACCACACCCGAGAAAACGCAACTCCGGAAAAGGCGTTTCTAAGAAAATACCAGCGCTGCGATTACATCGGTGTCCTTGGAATTCAATTCCGAGCACCGGTTCAAAAGTTAGAAAAACCCGCTTGTTCGTTCACTGAACGTACCCGAGCCAAACTTCGGAAAATGATTCCGGGCACACCGGGTCTCGGAATCTGGTGCTGTCAAAAACTGCGTTCTTGTAAAATTCCAAAGAAAATTAAGATTTTTTTTTGAAATTTACAAGTCTTTACATCCGGGGATGTAGATTAATGTTGGGGCCACATTTGTCTAGTGGGGATCTTATTATGCTACAAATATAGCCATACGATGTCATCCTTGGTGTTGATTGGTTTTTCTATGTGCATGCCATTATCAAATGATTCCGAAGGAAAGTCTTGTTTTTATATATAGATGGCCAATGTGTGGATTTTGTTAGTGAGCGCAATCTTTCAGAGGGCAGCTGGCATGTGGGTCTTCTTCTTTCTATGTTAGCTAAGCTATTCAAGGTGTATAAGAGTTCTAAGATGATGTAGGTTTCAAAAGTTTTCAGGGATTTACTAAACGTTTTTCCTAAAGAGGTTGTGACTCTACCTCCTCGACATGACGTTGAGTTCGGGATAGGCATACAATCTGGTTCCCATCTGATTTCGATGGATCCCTATCGGATGTCGCCTTGCGGAAGTTGTCGATTCAGGTTGATGACCTATTGAAAAAGGGTTTTATCTGGCCAAGTGTGTCATCATGGGGTTCTCCAAACTTGTTCACAAAGAAGGCAGACGGTGTCCTGAGGCTGTAAAAATACTACTAGATACTGAATCAGGTAATAGTAAAAAACTGTTACCCTCTCCTGAGAATATATGATATTTTCATATAGTTAAGGGGAGTAAGTTGGTTCTTTAAGATCAATCTGTGGTCTGGATATCACCAGTTGAGGGTGAATGAGGGTGACATCCCAAAGACTATTTTTAGGTGCAGGTATGGGCACTTTGAGTTCGTGGTCATTTCCTTTGGTGTTATGAATGCACCAACCATGTCCATGGGGACTCATGATGTCCCTACCACCTTCTTCAAGATGATGGAAGGGGCAGAAAAGGCCCCCCACCCTCCCTTCCTTCTTTAAGTCAAAGACGATATAATAACCCCCGAGTCCCACCTCCAGTAGGCCCTAGAGTGGCGACTAGCACCAAGGGTGTAACATTTTCAAAATATGGGAGACATTAACCTTTTTAGTTAACCAAGATTGGGAGAAAGAATGAGTTAACACCAAACACCACCAAGTATATAAAACTCAAAAGAAAAACAAACTACATGCATGTTTTAATAATAAAACTGAACAAGGTACAAGAACTCCAAAGTACAAACCAACCGGAAAAGAAAAGGCAAAGCAGAAAACAACAGTGACCAACAACAACTCCAACGTCCAGACTTGTATGGTCCCGCACGGCCTCCGAAGTCCTCGTGACATCCTGAAGGTAAACGTAGGGTAAGAATACAAAGCATACTCAGTAGGAAAAACCTATAGCTCTCGCGCACAAGTGGGGAGATGTACTAAAGTCCCGTGAGAAGCAGAGAAACCAAAATCTATCAAGGAGTCTATCCATCCCACCTCACCGACCATGCTCACCAAACAACACAAGAAGTAAGGTAATAGTAAAATAAAAAAACATTTGGGGACCCTACACCACCATTTACCCCACTAGATAGCTTCTTATCCCTAACGAAAAATGTCTTGACGCTACCACACTCTTCCTGCCCGCACACACCTAGGCATCACAACCACACATCCCTGCCCATACACACTTGGGCCTTACAACCATCCATCCCTGCCCACACACACCTGGGTCTCATCCCGAAGACACATGGGAAAACAAAACATAACCAGAACCCCTTCCCGAAAACACCTGGGCTAAAAACACACCAATCGAAACCTAACTGAAGAATCTTGAGTGTAAGGTCGCCTCCAACCATCACAGCCGAGGGAAGAGGGAGCAGGAAGGAGAGTAACTAGGGGAAACGCCCTTCCCCATGAAATGGGGTGTCCGACACCAAGTGCCCAATGTGGGTGGGGTGCGACTAAATACAAAACATACAATTATACATATATATACCAACACACATCCCAACCTACGACTCCTAAAACAGATGCAAGAAGGTATACAAGCACTGCTGCCTCAGAAAACAGGCACACAACAAACAGTTCCCTGTTCCCCTGTTCAAGTTATCATTCATAACAGTTAAGTATGAGTTAATCCCTTCACTAATGGGAAGGTAACAGGCACATTCACAGATGGAACAACAAAAATCGACAGAAAGGAAAAAACATCAGGTAATTTAAGCATTCACACCTGGTTCTCTTGTGAAGTCACAACAACTAGGGATCAAGTGAGATCCCTCAAATTACTAGAAACCAAACAACCCAGAGACACATACCCATGTCCCAAAACTCCAGAAGCCAACGGTTTCTCAACAATAGAGGATTCCACCCCAATTCATGATATAAGCAGAGTAACCCCCCACAACCTCAAATTTACAACCAGAGAAAGTATAACAACATGGGATCCCATCCAAGAAAACCATAAATTCACCCATAATGGGCCCGTGAAGGAAAAAAACAAACCACTACCACCAACACAAGGTAGGACCACACAGGTATTTTCAGATTTAAAAGATTTAACACACTCCATGGTTTAAATTCCATTGTGCTTTAACCGGGGTTATCACAGAAAATGGTTAAGCCTGGTGCTTTCAATTTATTTAACCAAGTATACGTAATTAACCAATTACATGTTACGATTATTTAAACATCCAGGAACACCGAGGTTAATTAATTCACAAAGAAATACCACCAACAACCATGATTTTTAGTGAGCATAGACCCGTATAATTCACAACACATATCAACAATAAAAAAACACATTAGGACATCGATCACACCCCCTTTCATTATTTAAAGGTCTATTCATTATCTTCATTAAGTTGGGTTTCATCAATTTACACAGAGGAAAAGGCATGACCACCCCTCATGATACACAGAAACGAGAGACGAAATGAGAAAATCCCTACTTGATGGATCAAGGATCGACATTAAGTCCTCGGGTGAGTAGCAGGAACTCCACAGAATGCGATCAAGGAAAACTTCGAGGGGTTACAACTCGTCGGAAGGAAGGGTACTTCGAGTGTAGGGTGATAGAGAAAAAGAAATGTAGGGAGAAGTCTTTAGGTTATAAAGACTGAGATACATCATTATTGAGATGGTTAAGATGCGGAAAGAAAAACTCAAAACCGTGTAAGAAGCGGGATTTTGGATTGACCATGCGACTGGGACACCCCACATGCTACTTAAAAGGTCCCTGCCTTTCGGGGAGTTTTAAACCGATGCAAACCTCATGGTTTTTCATTTAAGGAGGGTACCTCACCAATAATTTAATTTAAACGCAATTAATGGCAATTAATGGGATTTAAAACAGGCTTAAAGGGGACAAAACATGGTTTAAAAACCAATTTACGTAAGAAGGAGGTGCTACTGGAAAACCCATGGGGGGTAGACGAGAGCTACCGATAGCCGATATCCACTGGTAGCCGAGAGCTACCGGTTTGCGATAGTTACCAATAGCCCAGAGCTACCGGTAGACGAGAGCCACCGGTAGCGAAGAGCCACCGGTAGCCGAGAGCCACCAGTAGCCGAGAGCTACCGGTAGCCGAGGGTAGCCGAGGGATACCTGTAGCCGAGGGATACCGGTAACCCAAGGGTACTGGTAGGCTAGGTCTACCGGTAGGCCGAGGCTATCGGTAGGCCAAGGCTACCGCTAGGAGTCACCGAGAAGCTGGGATGGCCTTCCAGACCACCCATAACACCTCAAACATCATATTTTTACCAAGTAATGGAACCCAAAAACCTGGGCCATTACATTAGATACTTCTCAAACTATTCTAATCCCCAAGAATATAAGAACAACCCAAAAAGGAGAAAAGTGGGGTCCAAACAACCACCCCTTAAAGATACTTCTCAGGGGAAAACCCCTGAGTTGTTTGAAAGATGGAACAGAACCCCCCTACATCCAAGAATACTCCCCCAAGAGTTATCAACCACAAAAATTCATAACAAGCACAAGGATCACACTATCCAACACATGAGTTAGGGAGTCCCCTCCTACATGTCAGGATATTATCCGCTTTGGCCGGCACTGACTCGCCCGCACGGGTTTAATCACATCCAGATTAATGATTCATGATTAGCAGTCAGGTTTTCCCATCATCACACATTCGTACACACACACAAAGAGAACATGGAACATATCATCTAATAGCTAAAAAAAACAAGCATTTCATATATTAAAGCACAAGGTACAATATCTCAAGGATCAGAACAAAAACCACAAGGAAGTCAAAAAAGCTATGGGTAGTGAATGCGTAACTGGGCCTCCCACTCCAAAGTGCTCTCTTCCAGGCCACCATGCCTCCACAACACATGAACCAAGGGGATGGTTCATCCATGAAGCACTTTCTCCTTACGATCCTTGATCTTGATTGGTCATTATATGAAGGACTCATCGTCTTCGACATCTAACTCTCCCCAATCGATGACATGGGAGTCATCGTGTAGATATCAACGAAGCTGGGAAACGTGAAAGGCGTTGTGAACTTTCTCCAACTGAGGTGGCAACGCCAGCTGATACACCACCTCACCAACTCGTCCCAACACCTCTAAAGGACCGATGAACCTAGGGGAGAGGTTACTCCCCTTCCCAAACCTTCGCTGCCCACGTCGAGGTGAAACCTTCAAGAACACATGATTCCAAACCTCGTACTCCAAGGGCCTCCTCCTACGATTGGAATAAGACTTATTCCAGTCCTGGGATACCTTCATCCTCTCACGCACGAGTTGAACCTTCTCAATGGTTCCCTGCACCACTTTTGGCCCAAGAACAGCTGCTTCCCCAATCTATGTCCAGCAAATGGGTGAACAACACGACCTTCCATACAAGGCCTCAAACAGTGTCATACCAATAGTGGAGTGGAAGATATTGTTATAAGAAAACTCCACTAGAGGCAAGTGTCATACCCATGATCCCCCAAAATCCAGAACACATGCCTGCAACATGTCTTCCAATATCTGGATCGTTCGTTATGTTTTCCCATCTGTTTGAGGGTGGAAAGTAGTGCTAAGGCGTATCTGGGTGCCAAAGGCATTATGTAATCCCCTACAGACTCGTGAGGTAAACCATGTGTATCGATCGAAGACAATAAATCTCAGGATCTCGTGCAACCGCACCACCTCATCGACATACCTCTGGGCTAAGGTGCTCACCGGGCTCGACTCCTTAATCTCCAAGAAGTGTGCTGATTTTTTCAACCGATCCACCACTACCCAGATAGCATCATAGCCTCCCTGATCCCTGGGTATCCCTATGATGAAGTCCATCAAGATGTCATCCTACTTCCACTCGGGAACATCTAACAACTGTAACGGCCCTCCAGGAAAACGATGTTCAACCTTTACTTGCTGACACACGAGGCACTTGCCACAAACTCTTCCACCGCCCGCTTTACCCTGGGCCACCAAAACTGTCTCCTCAGGCCTTGGTACATCTTTGATACCCCAGGATGTACCACTAAAGCTGAGCCATAGAACTCATGGAGAACACCTTTACGCATTATCTCTGGAATGAAAAGCCTTCCACAGAAAAGCATCCAATGCTGACCATCCCTAAGGAGCATTTCACTGATAAACACGATCCCGCATCACTTCCACCTTCGAGTCCCCACACTGAGACTCTCCCACCCGCACCACTAAGGAGGGAACTACAATCATCTTAAATAGACAACCTCTTCCACCTTCCACCCTTGCATCCAAATTCAAGTCCGCTAACTCTTCTATCGCTCTACAAGCATCTTCAGATTCCCGAACTACTTCCTTATATGATTTCTTGCTTAGGGAATCAGCCACAACATTGCCCTTTCCCTCGGTATAGAAGATCTCAAAGTCATAATCTTGGAGGAACTCAACCTATTTCTGCTGCCTCAAGTTCAGATCTCACTGTTAAAAGATATAATGCAAGATCTTGTGATCTAAGAAGACCACAAAGCACTCTCCGATGAGATAATGCCGCCACAACTTCAATGCGAACACCACGGCCGCAAGATCCAGATCGTGGGTGGCATACTTATGTTCATGAGGACGTAACTACCTAGACCCATAAGAGATCACTCCTCACTACTGCATCATCACACATCCAAACTCAAGGCCAGAAGAATCACAGAACACTTCAAACAACACCCCTTCCTCTGGTAATCTGAGTACTAGAGCACTAACCAGCTTATCCTTTAGGTAGCCAAAAGCTGTCTGGAACTGGTCTCTCCACACGAAGGCCTGTTCTTTCCTAGTCAAAGCTATCATCGAAGCTGAAACTCGAGAGAATTTGGGCACAAACCTCCAGTAATAGCCTACCAAACCCAGGAAACTACGAACTTCTGCCACATTTTTGGGTGTTGCCCATGAAACGACTGCCTCAACCTTTGATGGATCTACTACTATTCCCCTCTGAGACACTATGTGTCCAAGTAAATGTACCTATCACGTTATGAACTTGCACTTAGAAAGTTTCCCATAAATATGGTGGTGTCAAAGGACTCCCAAAACTGCCCTAAGATGTTCAACATTCTCTTCCTTTGATCTTGAGTAGATAAGGATGTCGTCGATGAACACCACAACAAACTGGTCCAAAAACTCTCAGAAAACAGAGTTTGTGAGGTTCATGAACGTAGCTGGTGCGTTTGTAACGCCAAACAGCATGACCACAAACTCAAAGTGGCCATATCTGCACCTGAAAGCCATCTTCGAGATATCACTTTCCTTCACTCTCAACTGGTGGTATCCATACCGCAGATTGATCTTAGAGAACCAACCTACTCCCCTCAGCTGGTCGAGGATATCTTCTATCCTCAGGAGGGGGTAACGATTCTTGATCATCACCTGATTCAACCTCCGGTAGTCTATGCATAGTCGTAGACTACCATCTGCCTTCTTTACGAACAAAACTGGAGCATCCCACAGTGACACACTAGGTTGAACAAAGCCCTTATCCATCAGATCGTCAATCTGAATCCACAACTCTCACAACTCATAAGGTTCCATCTGATAAGGAGCCATCGAGATCGGGCAGACACCAGGCTGTAAGTCTATCACAAACTCAACATCACGTCGAGGGGGTAGAGTCACAACCTCATCGGGAAAGACATCAGGGAATTCTCTTACTACCTCTAGGACATCCATCATTCCTGTGTCTACCGAATCTACTGACATCCCGTTCAACATAGAAAGGAGTGGCTCCATGTGTCGACTCACCTTTTGATAACTTCTCTCCCCCAAAAAATACACACGTCGTCCATCCTCGTTGGAGAATTAAATCCTTCTCCGATAGAAGTTGATGATGGCATGCATGGAGAATAACCAGTAGATTCCTAGAATGACATCGTATTGATGCATCTATAATGAAAGAAGGTCTCCACTGGACTGATGTGGTCCCAACATCAGTCTACACACCCAGAAGAAGTAAGATACGTTGGTCTGACCCCCAACTGGTGTTCTTAAAACTAGGGGCATGAAAAGTCTCTCAGCATCTAGACCCATAGCATGGTCTAATTCGGGCGTAATGAAGGAGTGTGAAGCTCCCAAATCAAACAAGGCAAAAACAAGAGTGCTGAATAAACTGATCGTACCTCAAACGAACTTTAGTCCCATCAGAGCTACTAACTCTGCGATGTGCAACTATCTACGCCCAGTTCCTCTGCCTTTCTGTTGTCAACCTCCTCCCCGACCATGCCCGGGTCGAGTTTCCTGAGGAGCACCCTGGTGTCGATCTCCTCCCTCAAGGTCATCCCTCGGAGGGCCAAGGGCCTGCTGTGGCTGCTGGAAAGGCCTTGCCAACAACGAATGCTGCTGAGGTGGGTGCTGAAACTACCCACTTCCACCATGTGGAGCTCGAGTCGAACACCTTCTCTGGACATTTACGAAAACTATATAAGAGAAACACTTCGGTCCCAGCCCTGCGAGAAGAGGGCGAGGTCTAGAAGCTCGGGACTGGAACTGATGAGGCCTAAACCCTGGTTGTCGAAACCTGAAAGGCCCTGTCACTGGAGACCTGCTTCTGACTGCCTTACCCTTTGATGAACTCAGCTGGTTCCCTTCTCGTGGTGTACCTCCCTTCGAGTTCATCCTCTATACTATCTCGGCCTTCTTCTGTACTGCTAGGTACATCAGAAGAGTGAAGGGAGTGACGACATACTGAAGTGAAGGATGGAGTGCCTCCTCTAACCGTCTTGCTTAAGACTCCTCATACGGAAAGAGATCTGGGGAAAAGTGCAAGAGATATTCGAACTTGATCCCCATATCCCTCACTGACATGATTCCCTACTAAAGGGAAAGCAACTCCTGTCTCTTTTCAGCCTTTGCCGTAGAGGAGAGGAACTCCTCACAAAATTCCTTCTCGAAACTGGCCCATGAAACCTCTGCCTCTGTCTTCTATCCCAGGAAAAGCGTCCACCAATGATGCGCTGCTCCTCTCAACTGACTGATAGCCAACGGAACCCAGTACTCCCTCGGAGAACGAATTAAAGAGAAGGTGATGGCTAGCTCCTCGATCCATCCCTCCGTTACTGAGTCAGAAACGATGGCGTCATACTTCTTGAGGGTTTTTCGCTAGAAGGAGCGCAGAGTCCTCTACCACAAGTTGTTCTCATCATCTCAGTCAACCTTCTACTGGTCAAATGCCTTGATTTGCTGGGCCTCAACCTCCCAGGTTTCTCGTGGATAACGTCTGGCTTCCATAGCTGCAAGGTAAACAAATATTTCCTAAGCCCGAGTAGTAAGGGAATTATTATTATTATTATTAAATTTTTTTCTCCCCAAGGTGTCCCAAATAAAATAAAAACACAATCAGTATGATGCATGTACCTTCTCTAGGGTCTCTACCCTATAATAAATGTAGTCTCACTTGGTCATTTGGTAGGCTCAGAGTCCTTTCATCGGATCACGGGGGCCCCTAAAATCCCGTGTCCTAGACAGCCCTCCCTGTCCTATTTCAAAAACTAAGATCACCTAACATTGTTGCCCTACCATCCCATGAAATCCTCACTATGCCTAACTCTAGACTCCATCCTATCCCTAAAACTCGCCACTGATACCATTCTGTCACAACCCGCCTTCAGAAAGATGATGGAAGGGGCGGCAAAGGCCCCCCCGCCCTTTCTTCTTCAAGTCGAAGACAAGATAATGACCCCCCGAGTCCTGCCTCCAGCAGGCCCCAGAGTGGCGAATAGCACCAAGGGTATAACATTTTCACAATATGGGAGTCATTACGATTTTTAGTTAACCAAGATTGGGAGAAAGAATGAGTCAACACCATACACCACCAAGTATAGAAAACTCAAAAGAAAACCAAACTACATGCATGTTTTAATAATAAAAATGAACAAGGTATAAGAACTCCAAAGTACAAACCAACCAGAAAAGAAAAGGAAAAGCAGAAAACAACAGTGACCAACAACAACTCCAGCTTCCAAACTAGTAAGGTCTCACATGACCTCCGAAGGCCTCCGGACAACATGAAGGTAAACGTAGGGAGAGCATACAAAGAATAATCAGTAAGAAAAACCTATATCTCTCATGCACAAGTGGGGAGACATACTAAAGTCACATGAGAAGCAGAGAAACCAACATCTATTAAGGAGTCTGTCCATCCCACCTCACCGTCCATGCTCACCAAACAACACAAGCAGTAAGGTAATAGTAAAAGAACAAAACATTTGGGTACCCCACACCACCATTTCCCCCACTAGCTATCTGCTTATCCCTAACGGAAAACGTCCTGATGCTACAACGCTCTTCTTTCCCACACACACCTGGGCCTCACAACCACACATCCCTGCCCCCACACACTTGGAACTCACAACCATCCATCCTTGCCCACACAAACCTAGGCCTCATCCCGAAGACACCTGGGAAAACAAACCATAACCTGAACCCCTGCCCGAAAACACATGGGCTAACAACACACCAATCGAAACCTACCCGAAGAATCTTGGGTGTAAGGTCACCTCTAACTATCACAACTGAGGGAAGAGGGAGAAGGAAGGAGAGTAACTAGGGGGAAACGCCCTTCCCCATGAAATGGGGTGTCCGACACCAAGTTCCCAACGTGGGTGGGGTGCGACTAAACACAAAACATACAATTATACATATATATACCAACACACATCCCAACCTATCGCTCCTCAAACAGATGCAAGTAGGTACACAAGCACTGCTGCCTCAGAAAATAGGCATAGAATAAATAGTTCCTCGTTCCCCTATTCAAGTTATCATTCATAACAGTTCAGTATGAGTTAATCCCTTCACTACTGGGCAACTAACATGCACATTCACAGATGGAACAACAAAAATCGGCAGAACCCCATGTCCCCAAAATCCAGAAGCCAACGGTTTCTCAACAACAGAGGATTCCACCCCAATTCATGATATAAGCAGAGTAACACCCCACAACTTCAGATTCACAACCAGCGAAAGTATAACAATAGGGGATCCCATCCAAGAAAACCATAAAGTCACCTGTAATCATCCCGTGAAGGGAAAAAAACCAAACCACTACCACCAACACAAGGTATTCCCACTTAGCTATTTTCAAATTAAAAAGATTTAATACACTCCATGGTTTCAATTCCATTGTGCTTTAACCGGGGTTATCATAGAAAAGGGTTAATCCTGGTGCTTTCAATTTATTTAACTAAGTATAAGTAATTAACCAATTCCATGTTACGGTTATTTAAACATCCAGGAACACTGACGTTATTTAGCGCACAGATAAAGACAACCAATGATCATGATTTTCAGTGAGCATAGGCCCGTATAATTCACAACACCTATCAAAAATAAAACAAAACACAATAGGACATCGATCACACCCCATTTCATTATTTAAAGGTCTGTTCATTATCTTCATTAAGTTGGGTTTCATCAATTTACACAGAGACAAAGGCATGACCACCCCTTATGATACACAAAAAAGAGAGACGAAAGGATAAAATCCATACTTGATGGATCAAGGATCGATGTTAAGTCCTCACGTGAGTAGCAGGAACTCCATAGAACACGATCAAAGAAAACTTACAGGGGTTACAACTTGTCAGGAGGAAGGGTACTCCAAGCGCAGGGTGATAGAGAAAAAGAAATGTAGAGAGAAGCCTTTAGGTTATAAAGGCTGAGATACAAAATTCTCGAGATAGTTAATATGTGGAAAGAAATACTCGAAACCGCGTAAGAAGTGGGATCGTGGGTTGACCACACATCTGGGACTCCCCACACACTACTAAAAAGGTCCCTGCCTTTCGGGGCGGTTTAAACCGACGCACACCTCATGGTTTTTTATTTAAGGAGGGTACCTCACTAATAATTTAATTTAAACGCCATTATTGGGCATTAATGGTCTTTAAAACATGCTTAAAGGGGTTAAAACATGGTTTAAAAACCAATTTGTGTAAAAAGGAGGCGCTACTGGAAAACCTGTGGGGGGTAGGTGAGAGATACTGGTAGCTGAGAGCTACTGGTTGGCGATAGCTACCGGTAGCTGAGAGATACCTATAACCGAGATCCACCGGTAGCCGAGAGCTACCGGTAGCCGGTGCTGAGAGCTACCGGTTGGCGAAAACTACCGGTAGCCAAGAGCTTAGCCGAGAGCTACCGGCAGCCGAGAGCTACCAGTAGCCAAGGGATACCGGTACCCCAAGGGCACCGGTAGGCTAGGTCTACCGGTAGGCCGAGGCTACCGGTAGGCCAAGGCTGCCACTAGGAGTCACCGAGAAGCTGGGATGGCCTTCCAGACCACCTAGAACACCTCAAACATAAGATTTTTACCAAGTACTGGACCCCAAAAACCCGGGCCATTACACATGAACTCTGTCTTCGGACGTTCCTAGACTGATTCTTCATCGTGTTCATTGACGATATTATGATTTACTCAATGTCAGAGGAGCACACTAAGAACCTCAGGATAGTCTTGGAGGTCCCGTTGCACCACTAGCTCTATGTGAAGTTGTCCAAGGGCAAGTTCTGGACATGATAAGTGCACTTCCTTGGACATGTGGTGTCTCATCAAGGGACAACAGTGGACCCATCAAAGTTATAGGTAGTTGTTTCTTTGGAAACACTCAAGAACATGGTAGAGGTTCAAAACTTACTGGGTCTAGCGGGCTATTACGGAATGTTTGTACCCGACTTCTCTCAAGGTGCGGATCCATTGATAGCTTTGACCAGAAAAGACCAGGCCTTCGTGTGGAGTGAGTAGTGTCAAGCATCTTTTAGCTACCTAAATGGAAGGCTGGTTTGTGTTCTAGTGCTTAGGTTTCCATAGGAAGGGGTGATGTTCAAGGTGTTCTATGACTCTTTAAGTCTAGGATTGGGATGTGTACTGATGAAACAATGAGGAGTGATCTATTATGGGTTTAGGAAATTACGTCCACATGAACATAACTATACCACCCATGATCTGGTGATTTTAGTGATCATATTTGTGTTGAAGTTGTGGTGACATTACCTCATCAGAGAGCATTTTGTGGTCTTCATGGATTACAAGAGCTTGAGGTATATCTTCTCCCAGCGAGACCTAAACATGCGATGATAAAGGTGGATAGAGTTTATCTAGGACTAAGACTTCAAGATCTCTTACAACTCAAAAAAGGGGAATGTGGTGGATTATTCCTTAAGTAGGAAGTTACAGAAGGAGGTAGTTTGGGAATCTATGGATTCTTGAAAGGCAATGGAGGAGTTGGCCACTTTGTGATTGGATGTTGGGGTGGATAGTGTTAGAGGCTATCTGTTTCAGATGAAAATGAAATCATCCTTCATGAGTAAGGTGGAGGAGTATAAGTGGAGAGACTTAGAGAATAAAGTGATGCGTGATCACACTGTTTAGGGTGATTCTCCAGACGGATGGTCAAAGGATAGTCCTAATCGGATTTTGAATCATGGGAAGCTATTTTTTCCAGTGGAAGTGTGCACAGGAGTTCTCTATGAGTTCCATATCTCACCCCTGGTGGTGAATCCAGGAGTTTCTAAAATTTACCATGGCCTGAGGGAATAGGTTTGGTGGCTCGGGGTGAAGCGGACAGTGGAAGAATTTTTGGAAAGGTGCCTAGTGCGTCAGCAGGTGAAGGTTGAGTACCATGTTCCTGGTGGTCTGTTGCATACCTTAGACATTCTAGAGTGGAAGTGGGATGGAATATCGTTGGATTTTATCACAATATTACCTAGGACTTAGGGTGGATGCTATACCCTTTAGGCAGTAGTGGATAGTTTGATGAAATCAACTCACTTCATAGCGTTCAAGGAGTCGAGTGTTGAGGATGACTTAGCACAGAGGTATGTGGATGAGGTGGTGAGGCTGCATGGAGTTCCAAGATCCATTATCTCAAATCAGGATACACGTTTTACGTTGCGAGTCTGGAGGGGATTGTACTATACCTTTTTCACTCAGTTACACCTCAACACTACTTTCCACCCTCAAACAGATGGACAGGCAGAGAGGACCATCTAGACGTTAGAGGAAATGTTACAAGCATGTGTTATGGACTTTAGTGGGTCTTGGGTGAAATTTTTTACCTTGGTAGAGTTTTATTACAATAATCGATGTCACTCTTCAATTGGTATGGCTTCGTTCGAATTTCTATATTGGAGACTTTGTCGTTCAACATTATGCTGGACAGAAGTTGGGGAAGAAACTATTCTTGGTACGTACGTGGTGAAGATTATGAAAAATAAGGTGCAGGTTGTCTATGAGAGGATGAATGTAGCACAATACTGATGGAAATTATATTCCTATCATAGGAGGAGGCATTTAGAGTTCAAGATTGGGGACTATGTATTCTTTAAGGTTTCCCCTCGACATGGGCAGAAAAGGTTTGGTAGAGGGAGCAAGATTTCTGCGAGGTTCATCGGACCTTTCGAGGTGTTGAGAAGAGTTGGAAAGGTGTAATATTAGATGGAATTTTTACCATGGTTAGAGAGTATACACAACATCCTCCATGTCTCTTAGATCCGTCGGTATCTACATGATGACTCCCATGTCACTAACTGGGGAAAGTTGGATATCTAGGATGATGCGCCGTTTGTGGAGTGACCAGTAATAATTGAGAATCATGAGGAGAAGGTGCTTTGTGGATGGAACATTAATTTTGTTTTTCTGTTATGGAGGCATGGTGTCCTCAAGGAGAGTACTTGGGAGTGAGTGGAATATATGGGTTCCCCGTACCCAGAGCTTTTCTGAGTTTTCTCTTATGTTTTTCTTTGTTATTTGATTATGATGTAACGATTGACCTCATTTTCTATGAGACGAGTTGTTTCTTTATTCTATGATTGTGCATGAAAATTCATGACTGTGGGGAGGGGATGACCTGATAATCAAGAGGCATTAATGCATATGCGATTAAACCCATGAGGGAAAGTTAGTTCCGCCTAGAGTGGATAATATCTTGACATGGATAAAGGGATTCCCTAATCCATATATCCAGGCAGTGAGACCTTAGTGTTTGTAAAATTTTTCAGGAGATAGATGTTAAGGTGTTGTTCTTTGATGTTAGGGTTTTTAATCCAGTTTTTGAACAACATAAGGTAGCTTATCCTTGAGAGGTATCTTACAGGGTGGTTGTTCAGACCCCTCTTTCTTCTAATTGATTTTAAATTCTTAGGGATGAGAATAGTTTGAGAGGTATCTGATGTAATGAACCAGATTTCCCTAGGATATTCCTTTGTGAAAATCCAATTCTTGTGGTGTTCTTGGGGATCGTGGTGTTTTGTTTCGAGAGTTTTCCAAAAATCCTGTTTCACCAAACAGTTTCACTAAAACGGTGGCACTGTGATCGTGGCACATCGAGAAAGTGGCACCATAACAGTGACACATCGAAATGATGGCACCATAATAGAGGATCATTCAAACGGTGTCACTGTAATGGAGGCACTATAATGGTGTCACATTTAAATAGTGGAACTATAATGGTGGCACTAAAATGGAGGCACGCCAAAATTGTGGCACTGAAATGGTGGTACACCAAAATAGTGGCACCATAACGGTGGAGAAAAAAAATGGTGGCACTGTAACGGTGGTACCACGATGGTGGAACTATGATGACGACACACCAAAACAGTGTCTCACCCTTTTCCAAATTTCTAGTTTCCCAAGTTTTTCTAGATTCACCCCTTTTACATTTTATTTGATGTAAACCAAGTTTAAAGCCTTGTTTGGGAATTTTTAAGGGCGTTTCAAAGGATATTAAGTATATATTTAATATTATAATGCTCTGAGTACCTTGAGATATTCAAACTTTATGATATTTACCATGATACCACTTTAATGGCCTTTGGAACCATTTCTTTTCATTGATATAGGATCTGTTTTTTTCTAAAAGCCAAGGTCCTTTGTTGTCTTTTCTCTTAGTGTGCCAAAAGCCTTCCTCTCTAGACGAGTAATGAACCTATGCTAGAGCATCCTCCTGCTCAGTTTTCTTGGAGTTTCCTGCTACTTTTGTGATGCCCTATTTTGGTTCAAAGAGATTTTTTGGTCATCTATTATTTCAGGTAGGGATTCTTCTGCCTCTCTTTATTTGTGTATCATGCAGGGTGGGTGTAGTTATATTTATTTGTGAGAACGGATGAATCCAATTTTATTTTAACAAAGATAATAAGAAGTAATAAATGGGGTATGGGGGATATATTGATGTGGTGTTGTTCATTTTAATTGTTATCCATGAACATTGTTTTGAATCTATATGGGCTATAAGGCCTTCTGAAAATCAGAGTCGTTGGTAGACTTTTCTTGCACACTGGTGGTGTTCTGTATTTTGTTGTGATGCTTTGATAAATGGATACAACATGAAATATTCTTAATCCTATATACTTGGTTAAATAAATTGTTTCCCCAGGATCAAACCAATTCTGTGATCACTCATGTTATTTAAAGTGGAATTAGAGAACCCTCTTACTAAATATAAATATGCTTGGCTTAATGGTGTGGTTGTGTGCTGTGTTTGGTTGGGTTTTGTAGTTTGTGGGGGTTGTTTGAAGCTTCTTTTGGTAACCTTTTTATGGGCACGAGGGTGGATAGAGGGGATGGTCCAGTGTTAGGGGCGTGGTGTGTTTTTTCATAGGGATACTGTTTGGTGGTGTTTTTCTATGGGATTTGCATACAGGGTGGTACAAGAGGTGTGAAAGAATATCAAGTTGAGAGATTGATTTATTTTGGAATGGATAAAAATTTTTTGTAGTGGGACTACTTCTGGGAAGTGGGTCTATTGGATTGGGTTGTGTCATGACTTCATGTTTGTGAGTGTGTTGGGTGTGGTGGTGTTGTGTAGTTGGGATACTGATTCTAGTTGCGAGAGGATTATTGAGTGGGTTGACTTTGAAGAATGAAAATTGGGAGTGGTTGAATGGGTGTCTAGGAAAAAGGGGTTGTGCAGTGGGACTTCATGTTGGTTTTTCTCTATTGTTTTTATTAATTGATGTTAAAATGGATTTCCTTACCTTTTCCCCTAATTCTTTGTTTTCCTTGGCAGTGTTTAGTGGCCTTTAGCCTTCTGAAAATGGTTTCAGATTTTGTGCTTGGTAGTTTCCTCAGGTAGTGATAGAATAAATTAAAGTGAACCCCTTAATTAATGAATGGAAAGTGGATAAATGAAAATGGGTTAGGCTTGTGTTTTATTGGGGTTGTTTGTGTGGTTGTGGGTATAGGGGTAGCAAAAAATGTGGTTCTATGTGGGATGGTTGTTTTTTTGAAACCTCTATGTTGGGATGAGTGTTTTCTTACCTTTATGTATAAATTGTAGTTCCTTGTGATTTCTATACGCACCCCACCCTTATTTAGCACTATGTTCTGAACACCCCCATTTCACGGGGGAGGGTATCTTTCCAAATATTCAGGTGGGAGGATGGATGAATGGTTGCTGAATTTATTCCTCACACCCTCTTTTGGGTTCTTACCACTTGAGAATATCTGAGCAGGCTGTAATGGCATGAGGATTACCATAGTCCAAGATCCTTCAGGTTGGATTTGTTGTGGAAGAGGGGACCAATTGTTTACAGGCCATGATGGTTTTCCCAAGTGTGTTTGGGATGAAGCCCAAGTTTCTTCAAGCGAGAGGCGTGGTTGTTGTGGATCAGGTGCCTGCAGGTGGGATGTGTGGTGTTGGTGTGGCCCAGGTGTTTGCAGGTGGGATTTGTGTGTGGTTTGAGGCCTAGGTGTGTGTGGGTTGGTTGTGGCAGTGAGACTTCATTTTGGAAGAGTGTTAGATAAATATGTTAGATGTTAGGAATGAGAAGCTAACCAGTGGGAAAGTGGTGTGGGGTACGCAAATGTTGGTGCACTTATACTACTACTTTACTTGACATGTGTTATTTGGTGAGTGAGATTTGGTGAGGCTAGGATGGTTAGTACTCCTTGGTAAGTGCTTTGAGGTCCTGCTATTCTCTCACAAGGGAATTAGTATGTTCCCCCACTTGTGTACAGGTGGCTTTTGTTTTCCTACTGGGTATACTTTTATACTCACCCTACTTTTTTAAAACCATTTTCAGGTTTCCAGAAGGACTTTTAGGTCTATGTTGGACTTTACTATCTTGGGAATTGGGATAGTTGCTATGTTGCTTCTTAGTCTCTTTCTTTTGGTACTTACTTTTGTGATTTTCTTGTACTTTTATCATATTTTACATTTAAATCATGCATGGTTTGGATTTTGGTTTCCTTTATATATATGTTTGGTGTTGTTTTGGATTTGTATTGTCTTATCTCCCGGTCCCATTTTCATTAAAAAGGGTAATGCCTTTTATTTTGTGTGAGATTATATACCCTTGGTTCTAGTCACCACTCCAGGGCCTATTGAAGGTGGGACTCAGGGGGGGGGGGGTTATTATCTCTCCTTCATCTTGAAGAAGGAGGGGCGTGACACTTTACTGTCCCTTCCCTCATCTTGAAGAAGATGAGTCATAACAATTCCACATCTTATAACCACATTGAATTAGAATATTTAATTTAAAAAACAAATTATTTAAATCTTTAAAAAACATAACTTGAAATAAAAATTTTTTTTATAATATTTTATCATATTTTTTAATAGAAACTACAATTATGCATCATAATTATTTATTTACTATCATAACTTGTTATTTATATATTTTTTAAAATACATTGAAACTAATTTTGAAATTAGGATTAAAAATATGAAATTCATTTAAATAAAATCAATCTAAAATTATTAAATAATATTTTTTCATGAATAAAACACATAATGTTTTAAAAATAATACATATTTTAAAACAAAAAACATTTATTTTTAAATGAAAACCATGTTATTATTTCATATCCAGTCATGATTGTTTTCATGATTATATTAATAAAAAATATAATTATAAATATATATAATTAACATTAATATAAATTTATAAAATATATAATTAAATATTTTTTTAAATATATAAAAATAAAAAATCAAGTTAAAGAAATATACTTAACTATTAAATAAAACACATTTTTTACATGAAATAAACATAATTTTTTAAATAAAATGACCATTTAATTGACCATATTATATTTACCTAATCATATAATGGTTATCTCACCTCTTATTGTAGGGATTATATAATGGCCACCACAATGGTAATATAATGGCTACTCGCAATGACTACCCCCTAATGGTCATATAACAACTATCCCCAATGATCATATTACACTTTATATTCTTATATACAAACTTTTAACAAATCATTAATTCTATTATATCATGTCTAACTCAAATTACCTATCATATTTATATGGTTTTCATTATTTATATAATTATATTTGATAGTATGATTCTCATAGGGAACCACAATGATGAATACTTCAAGCTAGAAATATTTTTATTTACTCTTTTTATTATCCCATTGAAATTGTATTTTATCTCATGGAGTGTATTAATCATTCATATACTATGTTATATTTTTAATAATGACCATTTCCCTTATTTTATACTCACATTATATTATAAATAATATAATTTATTATGATAAATATAGAATTTATAAAAAAATAATGCACACTAAGACATTGGTTATTATAGTACATATTTAGTAAAAGCATCATAAATGATTAATTAGAAAATGGGGTTCAAGTTATTCATAGTAAAGCTTTTTGGGATGGCTCTTTTGTGCTGAATATGTGTTAAAAAATTAGTGAAGCATTTTGTAATAATAGAATCAACTCATTGGTTATTGTGTAAGTGTAAATCAAGTGCTAATATAATACGTGAGTGATAGTTAGAAAAGATTTAGTACCCTATGTAATTGAAGATGAGTTCCCCACCCTTGTTGTGTAAGTGTGATTTTAATTCATAGGTTTTATCTTCCTTAGAATACTATGTAGGTTAAAACCCCTTTATACAATGAATGTTATTACACTATATGGGGATAATGGTTTGGACTTCTTTTATATGGTCCAACTAAAATGAATTTTGGGAAAATGAAGTTGGATCTATAGATTGGTATGAGTTGGATGTATAGATTTTGGTTGGTGTGGTTATTATTGATGGAACAACTACACAAGAATCTGGATGATTAAAATGATATAGTGATTAAAACTAGTGTATTATTTAGAAAATCTAAAAAGGTGGTTGATCAGAGGTTGTTTGACGCCTCATATAGAAGATACATTCTTGGGTTAAAGTGGGTGGAATATTTTATTAGGTATTTTAGTTAGGTGCTAGTATGGTGAATAGATTGGTAGTGTAGGGTATGAATATATGAGTAGGGTTATGTTTTACTATAATATGTATTGAATACGTGTTAGATATGAATGATAGAACACTTAAAAAGGTTTGAGGCTAACCTTGGGCTTGCTTTACATGGTCAAATACAAGGCTGAAAAGGTGAACCTATAGGTGTTTAAGATCTAAATCAGTTATATTGGGTGGTTATTTTAATCATCCTATAAAAATAAAAACAATATAAAAATTAATTTCAAAGTTTCAAGGGTATTTTTTTATTTTTCTAATGAAATACATTACAATATTTTTTATTTGAATCAAATAAAAATAAATCATATTTATAAATTAATTACAAATGAAATATAATTCTGAAAATGAAACATTTTTATAGATTTAAGAAATAAAAGGAAAATATTTAGCATGAAATACTCATAAAAACAGTTAATAATTTTATCTTATAAATTCCACCACACTAAAACATTTTCACTTTGGGAAAATCATCATCAATTGATTCTAAATTCATGAATAACAACCCCAAATTCTATATTTTTAGAAAAAATAGTTTCAAAATAGATTCTTATCCATTATGAAACCCAAGAAGTAATTCCTAAAAATAATGAAAATACTAATATTTAACATTGTATTAATTATCAAAAAATATAATTTCATTACAATTCAAATTTAAATAAATTTCATATTTTTTATAAATTCATAATGCACTCCCAAGAAAATTTATACCCCTATAATACAAATTTCAAAATAAATCACCGTGTATGATCCAAAAAATATTTAATTAGCCTAAAAAACTTATCTTACATCTTAAATAACATTCATAATTTCAAAATATTAGAAAATACCAGAATATATTAAAATTAGTTTAAATATCAACATAGTTTAAATTTTTTATGTAGTTCAATTATAAAAAATATAGAAAAATCATTTTAGTGTTTTCATGGACCAAGACGGAGTGCCATCCAACTCGAAACTTGACCTGGTTTGAAACATGGCCCGAAGGGCATTCTTAATCCCCATGGGCTGGAAACTAGTACCTGTATATGAACATTATGCTTTGGGAATTATTTCACCCATTTACAAAATAATAAACAACCAAAAATAATAAAAAAAACATAATTGAATAATCATTACCAAACAAGGTACACACATTTTAATATTCAAGGTTTAAAACTTTAAAAAAAACCCAAAGGGACTATAATAGAATGGAAACAACAAAACTATCCCAAAAAAACCTCTATGAAACATGAGTAAAATCATCCTCAATCCACCACCACCAACCCCTATAATAGGTGGAACACTAGCATTTGGATCACTCTCATCACTACGATACATCTTGCCTTTACCTGAGTCATA
This sequence comes from Viscum album, assembly GCA_963277665.1. Lineage (NCBI taxonomy): Eukaryota > Viridiplantae > Streptophyta > Magnoliopsida > Santalales > Viscaceae > Viscum > Viscum album. The sequence goes on from OY728127.1 coordinate 460,676,572, forward strand.
CATAGAAAATATACGTACAAACAAGGGTGTTTTTAGGGTGTCAGCCAAAACCCAATAGGATGCCACCCAAAAGAAGGATTCCATACCACACCATTAAAATACAAGTCACTATGCAAGTTTTAAGAAAGTACTTGGAAATTTTTTAAAAAAAACTTTATAAAGAATTTTTTTTCAAAGAAAAATGATTTGAAAATTAACATAAGAGTAAGGCCCACCATATGATGATGGTATGCACAACATTAAAAGAGAAAAATGGGAAATCCTTAAAGGTACTATCACTAGAGGGACACTAGGAACCTTATATCTCCGTGAAATGTGGTATAGAAACTATAACCCACAACTTCCTCATGCATGAGCCACCAGAGAGGAATACATATAAAGTTTTAGTGGTATACAATAATCATCATAATTTAGTTAGTGTTGTAATCATAAATCCTACTAAATGAATCTAAGCCAAGAAACTTCTGAGTCAACTAGGCTACTAGTCCTAGTCCACCCATGAGATACCAAGGATTCCCTTCATGCTCAATTTCCATTTCACATATCAAATAGATCACCACATTGACATGTACACACAAGAAATGTGAATACACACATGAAACCACAATTTATAATATGAAAAACCTCTTTCAAATTCACATACACACCAAATCCACTTAAAAACATGTTTCTCACTACTTTCACAATTTATTAATCCACTTTCACAATTTATAAAACACATTTAATAAACATAACACATTTACTTTGTAAAAACATCTTTCAACTCATACAAACCTCCGATCCTTTTGAGAACACATTTAACACCACAAAATTATTCTATAGAACATTTTTAAATACTCAAAAAGTATATAAAAATCATCTAATAATGCTAAAACATGGAACCACCTACCTCAAGCTTGGAGACTTCTCGAAATCAGCAAAAAACCCCAAACACACCTAAATATAACAATATAAAGGAAAGATAAAACCATAAACATCAATATTTAACCCTAATAATCAATATTCATCATAAATTAGGTCACCCAACCCACTGAAGAAAAAAATCCCAAAGGAGGAAGAGAAACCCTAGAAAATAAGAGAAATCAAGGGAGAAAGGCACTTACTTAGAGATTCTTGGAGAAACCACACCAAATTTTCCACAAAAATAAATATCTAAGGGAGAAATGAAGGAGGGAGGAGGAAACTAGGGTGAAGAATCCTGAGTGGGTAGGATTATGGATGTTTAGGTTTAAAAATGGAAGGAGGAAAAAGGTAAAAACTCAATTTTTAATGTCCTGGACAAGTCGCATGGTTTGATCGTACGGTTTTACAAACCATGTGGCAACTGTGAACACATAACTATACAAGAGGGACATGCTACACGATTATTTCATATAGTCTCCAAACTATGAGCTAACCATGCAGTTCACCTATATCCCAAAATGACCAAATGCTGCATGGTTTCTTGGGTAAGGCCGTACGGTTTGAAAACCGTGTGCCAATGTTCACCACTTGTTTCCATGAACAAATTCTCCATTATTCACCAAAATCTCAAGGGGAAACTAATGGATAAAATCCAAACTAAAAATATATACATAATTACCTCAAAATAATGATATGAATGTGACAATTCTTCCCACCATGAAAAATTTCCTTCCCTGGAAAGTCAACTCAAAGCTTGATCAGAGAGAAAAAATGAATAATCCTCCTCAATACAAGATTTTATCTCCCAAGTATTATTCATATCATTTCTATTCTTCCAAATAACTTTGAACAATAGAATATAATTCCCATAATGCACTTTCTCTTGAGAATCTACAATTCATATCGGTCGTTCAAACATGGAAAAATCCAACAACAATTCTAACTCTTCCCAATTCAGCACCTGGTATGGATCTGTATTATACTTTTTCAATTGAGAAACATGGAACATGTCATGAATTTATGTCAACTAGGAGGGAAAAGTTAACCTGTATTCCACCTTACTAATCCACTCGGTAATCTCAAAAGTTACAACATATCTTAGTGTTATCATTTCTTGTTTACCCAAATAACGGTGGCCCAAGCATAGTGATACCTTTAGGAACACCCATTTACCCACATAAAAATAAAAATATTGGAACCACTGGTTATAATAACACTTATAGTGACTCTATGCTATCAAAAAATAATTTCTGATCATCCTGACCTTCTCAGATGTTTCTTGTAGAAGGCCTGGTCCTAATAACGAGGTCTCACCCACATCAACCCAACACAAAGAAGACAAACACAACTGACCATAAAGTTCCACAAAAGTATCCATTTAGATTGATGATTGGTCCCTATTGTTATATAAAAACTCAACCAATCCGTAATGGCTATCCCACAAACCTCCAAAATCCAACACACATGCCCAAATCATGTCTTCCAAAATATAATTTTCCCGCTCCATATGACTATTCGTTTGAGGATGGTATGACATATTAAACTTGACCTATGAACCCATAACCTTATTAAGGCCTTCCCTAAACCATGAGGTATACATGGGTCTCTGTTAGAAACAATTTCTGAAGGCACTCCATGAATCCTCACAACCTCCTGAACATACAACCAGTCTAGCTCATCTACCTTGGATGAATCCGTAATCGGAATTAAGTGGGATGATTTTGTTATATGATCAACCACTAACCATATATAATTACTCCCATAGGGTGTATGAGGTAAACTAACAATAAAATCCATGGAAATCCCATCCCACTTCCATGTAGGAATAGGTAGAATTTGGAGAAAACTAGATGGACTTTAATGCTCTTCTTTGACCTTCTGTCATGTATAACACTATGATACAAAGTTAGCTATGTCCTACCTCATACATGGACACTATAACTATCGACACACGTCATAAAAAATATTGATATCACCAGGATGAATGTCCCACAAATGCTGGTGGATCTCCTATATCACCACCTTACTTGTAGACAATGACCCCACAAAGAGACCCTTGAAGAAAAAAACTACCTTAGGAGATAGTGACCAATCATCAGGTGTCTCCCCACTAAGAAGAAACTACATATACTACTAGCAAAAATAGTCACTAGTATTCTCAAACTAAATCAACTCTTTAAGAAATGGTGTCAAATAAAATATAGCTAATAACACACCTCCATTATTCTCCTTGGTCTCCAAGAGAATTTGAGAAAAAAGGCCCATCAGCGTCCACTCATCACTGGAATTTATGAATGCTTTCACTATAACTTTTTTACTCAGAGAATCTTCCACGACATTACCTTTTCTTGGGGTATACATGATATCAAAATCAAACCCATGAAGGTACTTAACCCAACGATGCTGCCTTAGATTTAGATCTTTCTGGGATAAAATACAGGCTAAGCACTTATGATCAGAATAAACCACAAAATTTTCCCAAAAAATATAATGGAACCATGTACTCAAGGAATGAATCACTGCTGATAACTCCAAGTCATGGTTTGGGTATTTTGTTTTCATGTGGTTGGAGCTAGTAAGAACCATAATCCACCACATGATCAATATAAATCAACACCAACCCAAGTCCCATACCCTAGGCATCACAATAAACCACATATCCCTTTCCTGATTCTGTAAAGATCAAAATAGGAGCTATGTTAAACATCAATTTAATCTCTTCAAAGGACACTTAACACTCTGAGATCCATTCAAAATTTACCCCTTTTCAGCTGAGTGCTGTCATGGGTGAAGCAATCTATGTTAAATCTTGAATGAACTGCCTATAATACCCTACTAGGCCTAAAAATCTCATGATCTTGGAAGCATTCTTTAGATGTTCCCATGAAATCACTGCAGTAATATTATTAGGGTCTACCAAAACCCCTTATTCAAATATCACATGTCCCAGATACTTCACCTCTCTAATCTAGAAGGTTTACTTGGAAAACTTCACATAAATATGATGATCCCAAAGAGTACCCAAAAAAATTCTCAAATCCCACTCATGATCCTCCTCGATCCCTAAATAGACCAAGATGTCATCCAAAAAGATGAGAAAAAACAAATAAAGGTACTAATGGAACACCTATTAATAATTTCCATAAATACCATTGGATCATTTTTCAACCTGAAGGGTATGAACAAGTACTAAAAATAGCCATACCTACTTCAGAACACTATTTTCAGAACATACGACTCTCTAACTCTGACTTGGTGATAACCATATCGCAAGTTAATTTTGGAAAACCACATTTCCCCTTTAAGCTAATAAAAAAGGCCATCAATACGGGGAAAAGGGTACTTATTATTAATGGTTACCTTATTCAACTTTTGGTAATCAATAGACAACCAATAGATCCATTGATTAAAAAATAGAACTAGGGAGGCCCAAGGTGAGATGGTCGGGTGAATGAATCCTTTGGATTCCAAATCATCTAGTTATAACTTTAATTACCTTAACTCAGTGGGGGCCATATTATATGAGAGAATATATATCAACTATGTTCCTGATTCCAAAGTAATATTGAATTCCACATCCCAATTCGGAGGCAAATCAGAAAGATCCTCTAGAAAAAACTCTGGAAACTCATCCACCACAGGAGGTAATCTACCCCATGGAGCACTACCATTATCCTCCAATGTGAGTAATAATATATGAAAAACAAGATTTCCCAATTCTGAGTGGAGGTCCAACATGTTCCGACCAAGGATCCCATTAACCATAGAAGACTTGGGTACATCCATCAGGTGCCACAAATCCAACTCACCACCTATAACAATTAATGTGTGCCTGAAAGCACACCATCCAATCTATACTGATGATTACATAAAATAGGTTCATCTCTAAAACCAGGAAATCCCATTTCAACTTGACCCCTGACATATTGAGTGGATAAGACAGACACCTGAAACCCTTCTCTCACTTCTTACCAAGTGGCATTACCAAATCCATCCCATACAGAATAATCTCAGTTGGAAACCTTAACACATCAATAATTTGGAAAAAAATAAAAGAAATAGAATCGCCATTATCAAACAAAACAACAACTAAAAATGATGCAATAAGAATGGTACCTTGAATTGTCATAAGCCCTAAATCTGATTCCACTAGTTCTAGATCCATCACATAAAGTTTCCTCATGTTATCATAATCCTAAGAATGACCACTAACATATAGATTTACCCTAAACTAACTTTTCCCAAAAGAAGATCCATCCCTAACACTATGACCGCCAAACTAAGAACCTACTATTCTGGATGGATTTGACTGGGATGAAATTCCTCTAGAATCTACAGACCCTGCCCCACTCTGATAAGGGTGTGAGGATCAGTAAAACCATAACAGGTGTCCCATATCCCCACATTTGTGAGAAGGTCTAGGAGGAGATGTGCACACAGGTCATATGTACCCTACCTTCCCACACTAATAGCACAAAACTAGCCTAGTATCATAATCCACAAACTAAGACAACTAGGAAGGATGGCTTGACCTACCACCTCCCTTCTTCCCCTACTCATATCACTTACTCTTCTTCTCTGAATACTACCACTACCCACAACTAACACTAATCCGTGTAAACCAATCTGGTCACTACGATCAATTTATACCATCATGGAATGATCAACTACTTCATCATAGGTCTTTATCTTAAACAAGAAGGATTGAGATCTGATTTCTATCTACAACCCCATATCAAACCTTTGAACCTTCATTTTATCATTGGAAATGAGCACAGGTTTGTACCAAACTAAATCAGCAAAGAGGTTAGTATATTCCATTAAATACTAATCTCCCTAGCTAATCTTCATAAACTTCCAGGATCTGGCATAGGCTAAGACCTCAAGACAATAGTACTCATTGAAAATTACCTTGAAGTATTTCCAACCTATCTTCTCATGCTTTCTAGCTTGCACCAATGAGTCCCACCACTTCTAAACGGGACCTTATAACATGAAGGAAGAACAATTAACACTAATAGCCCTAGGAGTATTGAGAAACTTGAACGTCCTCTCTATCTTCTCAAGAGACTCCTCCGCTTCCTAGGATTCCATGCTACCTCAGAAATAAGGGGGATGGTTATTGAGGAACTCCTAATCCTTGTACTTTTTGGGACATAGTTAAACTTCTATAACCTGAGTAGGACCAAATCCTTCTACTTTTACCAAATATTGGATAGATTAAACCAAAACTTCTGGTAATATCTGATAAATTGGTGAGGGAGAAATCTCTCCAGCCTCTTCCTATGGTTGCATAGGAATTCTCCAGGGAGGTATTTTCTACACAAGAAATAACCACAAGAAAAACCATCAATACAAACATCAACACATATTCTAAGAATTTTCAGCAGTAACAAACATTATCAATTACTTCCATAAACTAAAACATAACCAAATCTATCACAATAATAATTCAAACCAAACCAATCCACTCCACACCCACCCAGTGTCCATATACAGTCTGTATCCTATATGTCTCACCAGGATAAGAAGTAAAATCAAATCCCAACATCCCATTTCAACTCAAGATCTGTCACGAGGTGTGATGGACAAGAACCCTACTCACAACCAAAACCACAAGACCTGGAAGTCCTAGCTTCGATCTATCTAGAATCACCCCGAAATAACTTGACTAAAAATAGCGTAACCTAGATCCGAAACCATTTTTTCACAAACCAAGCTGGGGTTTCATCAAACCTGACACTTGAACTGGTCCAAAACATGGCCTGAAGGGTGTTCCCGATCCCCACAGGATAGAAACAAGTGCCTTGGTATCATCATTATGCTTTGGTAATGATTTCACCCATTTACATAATCATAAACAACCAACAATTGTAAACAAAACATAACTGAATAATCATAACCAATCAAGGTACACAAATTTTAAGATTCAAGTTTAACAAATTTAAACAAAACCCAAAGGTATTATAACAGAATGGGAAAAATAAAAATATCCCAAAAAACTCCATTAAACAAGAATAACATCATCCTTAAGCCACCACCACCAACCCCTGCAAGAAGTGGAACACTAGTATCCAGATCCACCCTTATTACCATGATATATCTTGCCTTTACCTGTGTCATAAATAGTAAAGTATACATACACCCAAGGGTGTATGAAGGGTGTGAGCCAAAGCCCAGTAGGATACCGCCCAAAATAATGATTCCATGCCATACCATTAAAAGATAAATCCATATGAAAGTTTTAAGAAAGAACTTTGAATCATTTTTAACAAAACATTTTAAGGAATTTTTTTTTCAAATAAATATACTTTATAAATTAACATAAGAGTAAGGTCCACTGTATGATGATGGTATGTACGACATCACAATAGTACAACATGCAATCTGTAAAGGTAGTAACACTATTTGGACACTAAGAACCTAGTATCTCAGTGAAACATGGTATAGAAACCACAACCCACAATGTCCTCATATATGAGCCACAAGAGGGGAATCTATCAAAATTTCTAGCAATATCCAATCATCATCATAATTTAGTTAGTGCTGTAATCAAAAATCTTACTACATGAATCCGAGCCAAGCCACTTTTGTGTCAACTAGCGTACTAGTCCTAGTCTTCCCACCTATATACCATAGATTCCCTTCATGCTAAATTTCCATTTCACATATCTCATAGATCACCAAATTCACATGCACATAGAAGAAATGTGAATACACACATGGAACCACCATTTCTAATAAGAAAAACATCTTTTAAATTCACACGCAAACCAAATCCACTTAAAAACATGTTTCTCACCACTTGAATAATTTATTAAGACACTTTAACAATTTATAAAACACATTTAAGAAACAAAACATGAAATCACATGTGAAACACATCCCATTTCCTTTGAAAAACCATCTTTCAACACATAAAAACCAAAAATACTTTTGAAAACACATTTCTCACCACAAAAATATTCCATATAACATGTTTAAATACTCAAGAAATCAAATAAAAATCATTTAATAATGCTAAAAGATGTAATCACCTACCTCATTCTTGGAAACTCTTGATAATTTGTTTGAAACCACAACCACACCTCAAGAGAACCCTATAAAGGTGAGATCAAACCATTAACATCAATATTGAACCCTAATAATCAAGATTCAACCCAAATTAGGTAACCCAACCCACTAGAGAACAAAAATAAAAAATAAGGAGGAAGATAAACCCTATAAAAGAGGAGAAATCAAGGGAGAGAGGCACTTACTTAGATATTATTAGAGAAACCACACCAAAATCCACTAAAACAATTAAGATCCAAGGGATTAAGGAGGGAGGGGGGAGGTTCCTAGGGTGAAAAATCTCGAATAGGGAGGATTAGGGGTTTTTAGGGTTAAAAATAAAAGGGCGAAAAGGTAAAAAATTAATTTTTAATGACCTGGAACTGTTGCACAATTTTCCCACTCGATTTACCAAAATTTGTAGTAACTAAGGTCCCCTCACTGTCCAAGATGTGCATGCCACATGATTAGCTCACATAGTCTTTATACCATAAACCAACATGCGGTTCACCTCTATCCCAAAATGACCAAATTTTTCACGGTTTCCTGGGCAAGGGTGCACGGTTTGACAAACTATGTGCCAACCCTGCACCACCTGCTGCCATGCTCAAATTATCCATTTTCACCAAAATCTAAAGGGGAAACTAAGGGATAAAAACCAAACTAAAAATAAATATAAAATCACTTCAAAATATAGACACAAATATGACAAGTGTAGTTAAAAAGATTTAATAATTTAAAATTAAAGTTCCACCATTATGAGAATTCATCAACTCATTAAATAAAAATTCATACTTATAAAAAATTCCAACACACAATTCATGATTTTTATAAGTATTTAAATTATTTTCAACTTAGACTCATCATGCTTCTTTTATGAGTTCATTTCCTCATGTTTTTATTTCTACTATCCACATTAATCTTTAACATTTTTTTTCAACCATGTTTAATTTAAAACATACATTCTATGTTATTTTATTTTTCACTCTTCTCTCAAGATGATTTGATTATCGAACCATACTCATTCTTAAGACTTGCAAGTTCAAAACAAGTTTGCTTAAATTATAAATTTTTATCTTAATAGAAAAAAATGTGTATTAGTCATGTGGTATTGAACATGGGTCATTATGAGGTTGAATTTTAGATGATAATTATTTAAAAAATACATGGTTTCAAATAGGGGTTAAACCCTTAAGTATGATCCATGATTAAATATCAAAATTCACAATAAAAATACCTCTCTCAATTCAATTTCATAACATATCACCTTAACCATATATTACTTTTCTTTTTCAATGAATTATTACGTCAAGAAATGAAAATAAATTAACGAATACTCTCATATAATCCCTTTCTTTTTTTAAAATACTTTTTCTTTTCATTTTTTTTTTATTTTTTAATATTCATATTTTTTTTTCTATATATATTTTTTCATCATTTTTTTATTATCTAGAGAATTGGTTGGATAATTAAATACAATTAAAATGATCCATTTCCCTTTTATTCTTCCCAAAAAAAATGGAACACATAAAATTCTCCCAAACATATGTATTTACCCCTAAATAAAGTTTTAACAAACCACTATCCACACTTAATTTAAATTAAAATCATGAAAAAACATATAAGAGTTGGGAAGGTAAGGATAATTTTTGTATTTCTTATATGGTTTTTCATGGTTACTAAGGGATTAAAATAAAAGGTGGTCTCATTGAATTTTAAAAGGGTTTTGAAATTGAATGTACCTAATTAAATTTTAATTAAATTTCTATACTTAAAATAATTTTGAAAAAGAATAAAAAAAAATTATAGATTATAAAAAATATATGAAGATTATATTAATAAAATGAGTACATTTTAAAGTTAAGTTCCCATTGGAATTTTTGAAGAAGGTTGTATTTTTTGTAAACCATGCAATAGAAGATTTTAGAGATGATTTGAGATGATTTTAAGGTGATTTTAAGTATTGAAGAACGTTTTGTGAAAGTTTGAGTTTATTTTGAAATATTTAGGTTATGGAGAATTCAATATAGTAAATTTAATAAGGTTTTCTCTGGGTATAAATTTGAAAAAAATAGAAAAGAAAAAGTCCTTAAAGTTCAACTTGAATCATTATATGGCACAAGACATACTTTGTTTGGTTCTCCTAGATGCATAAAAAATGACAAAGGGAAGACCTTATAAGGTTCTTTGAAATCTTTATAAGGTTCTTTTAGAAGTCCTTTTAATGTTATTATTAACTTTATAAGGATATTAAATAGGAATTGTAAGGATATTTTGAAACATTTTAAGGTACATTCTGATACTTCATAAGGTCCCCAAAGTTCATAAGGTTCCAACCTTTGTGAAATCAGAGATATTGAATGAGATTATAAGGATCTCAAATCAGAGATATTTTTAAAAGATGTTAAATAGATTTTAATGAGAAGATATTTTATATGAAAATCAAGGGTATTTTCTATATATTATTATGGTAATAATATTCATGATATTCTATGAATATATAAGAAAAAAAATGAATAAATTAACATTAATTGAGAATTGTGAAGCTAATACTTTATTGTATTTAATGATCAATATATTAGATAGATAAAAAGAAAGAATAAAGTTAGGATTGTTTTCAAAAGATAGGAGAGAACATGTAAATCCTAAACATTCAATCATTCAAGAATAATAACTAGATCTTTGAAGATTTAAATGTAGTAAGAAAATATGATTGATCTGATTATGATTATCAAATATTGAAGTTCTTGAAGAAGATAGCACCTAATATTATATTGATCCTAAATTATTGATAAGGAAGATCTTAATTGAATGTTTCCAAAGAAACTAAGAGAAATAAGTTTCATTTCTCATTCAGTTATGAAATTTTTTTACTAATAAAAATAAAATATGATTCCAGTGGAATTATGGAATATATAGTATGAATATATACTGATGGAGGATGTATTAAGGGATCATGAATATTAATATTGTAACCACTTATGAATATAGTGGATAATATATGACACAAGGCATATAAGTGGTCACATAAAGGAGTAGGGTTTTTAAGAAAGGGGTTAAACCATGGAAAAACCATGTGGCTTTGTGATATTTCATTTTCTACAGTTATTTTGGTGAGGCTGAGGAATTGTATTAAATTGGATCATATCCTAACTGGTCATAAAAGTTTATTTTAAAACAAAATTAATTATAAAAAATCACCACTAAGTTAACCCCCCTTATTAGTGGTGAAACATTCTCTTGGGATCATCAGTTGATATCACAGAAAACCTAAGTTCCTTGTATAGGATCTATAAATTTTATAAAATAGAGAATTTAAATTCTATTAATTGTAGGGATAACCTTAAATTTAATGGCAAGAAATATCATACATAGAAATATAATATGTTAACATTTCTTATATCTATTATCTTATAAGTTTTAAATGATACAAAAAAGGGATTTACAACCCCTGAGAAGGATGATCCTTTGTATTTTTTGAGATTGTGAATCAAGATTTAGAGTATCAGAATCAATTAGTTGAATGATATATCATCAGTGAAGCTTAGGAAGTAACGATGAATCTCTTTATTAAACTATAGAAGAATCAAATAATGAAAATTTATAATGGAAGTGTGAAAATTTAATATTCTAGATAATATGATTAATAGAGGTATTAGAAAAGTTTTTCTTGAAAAGTTCACCTAGATAAGAGTTCAAGTGTCAGAAGGTTGCTGAAGATTAGTAGTCACCATTCTAAATAAATATAACTCCACAAATATAAGTGGTATGTGCAACTTGAATGAATGGTTGGGAACTTCTATAATAGTAAATGGGGATCTATATGCATAGTAATATAGTAATTAATGAAATATAAAAGTATAATATCTATAATTGATCATCACTAAACCTTTTTGTCAGTTTAATTTTAAATCCTTATAACTTCCAATTATAATGAAAAAACCAATTTTTATCATGTGTATATAAGAAAACTTGTTCAAACCATGTAATTTTCATGTTTCATAACACTTTTTTTTCTTCAATTGAATGATTTTATAGTTATAAGTTTATTGGAGTATTGTGTAAAGTTTCATGTTTTGTAGTTAGTAGGGTGAAATTATTTATATCTTCTAGTATATTCAGTTTGGTTAATCTATCCAAATAGCCTAGGATTTTTAATATACGTGTCATTTAGAGAGTTGATGTATGGTAAAGTGTATCTAGGAATCGAACACTGATTCAAGGATCTACCCAACAAGTGGTATCAAAGATTTTGGTTCTATACTCTCTCAAAAACATAATCATAGATAGCTCAAGTTTCAATCACTCCTACATTTAATGTTATTTCATTTTCAATGGGATTTTATTATCATTTGGAGGTATGATTTTGGATAAAGTTAAGGTTAATATTTATAAGTTTAATAGAATGGATTTTGGATTATATATAATACAGATGGAGGATCATATAATTCAAAAAAGGAATTAGATTCTCCACTGTCTAGAGTTCATATAAAGAAAATAGAAAAATAAAAGTTGGAATGTTTTGATAGGAAGGCCCTTAGATTGGTCTAGATGTCACTAGCTTAGAATATATCCTTTAACTTTCATGATGTGAATAACATGGTAGAGACCATAATATACTTGGTGGATATATATAAGAAACCAATGACACTTAAATTTTTTTTCATGATGTGAAGGTTATTCAACATAAGGTTATCATATTATAGATCAATGATAGATCACGTGAATGACTTAAATATAATCCAAGGTTAAATCAAATCAGTGAAGGTGATTTTCAAAGATGATGTATGAGAAATCCTACAACTATAATCACTTTTAGAGTTATAGGATGTATGGAAATGATAGTAATTAATTCACATAGGAAGAACAATTTGACATTTGAGGATATTATAAACTTGATACTCAATGAAGAACTATGGAGAAGGTAAGTATATTAATTTTCTATAAATTATCTTTATGTTAACATATGAGGATATTAAACCTATTGGATAAATTGAAATAAACAATTAGATGAAAGATCTCAAGAGTGAATCCAAGGAAAATCAGTTGGTCTAGGTCCTATAAGTTGGAGTTTTGGGAATAAAGAACACTTAAATAATGATTTCAGGAGTTCAAAAGATATATTTGAAAGGGAATAAAATTAAAGAATTTAAAATTTCATATGGTCAAATGATGTGAACAACACATTATTCCTTAGTGTTAATATTTTGATGGATTCATGAGTGAATGACTCAGGAGAATCATTACATTCTATGATAAAGAAAGGGTGCATGTTGAATTATGTGTTAATTTTTTTTTGAAAAAGTACATTTAGAAGAAGATAAAGATGTGGATGTCATAGGGAAATGAGACATTAATGTATGAATGAAGAATGGAAGTTCCTTGAAGCTAAAAGAAGTTAAACATTTCTTTGGGCTATTGAAGAACTTAATTTTCATAGTATAACACGATGATGCAAGCTTTGGGACTAGCTTCACCTAATGAGTTTGTAAGGTTACTTGAGATTACATGGTGATTACACAGGGAGTAAAGGATGAGACCTTATATTTGATTTGAAAACCAGACAGAGTGGTATTTTTTAGAGTAACAACATCTGATATCCTAGAGTTATGGAATTTCCAACTTGGATATTTCAGTGATAAAAACATGAAGATTCTAATAGCTAAAGGCATGATGAAGCTTGATCATATTGATATATAATGGTGGGAAAGTTATGTTCTAAGGGAATAGAGAGGGTTTTAATTTAATTTTAATAGATAAAATATTAGATTTTGAAAGATGTAATTAGTTTACTCATATTTTTGGGTACCTTCCCCCATTCAATCTCATAGTGGGTCACTTTACTTTGTGAAATTTATTAATGATGCTATGAGAAACTTATGGGTATAATTTTTAAAGAATAAGTTTGATGTTTTTAGGAATTCACTAAATGGAAATCCATAGTGGATAGAGAATTTGGTTAAAATATTAAATTTTTATGGTCTAGAAATGGTGGTGAATACAACAAACACAACTTCCAAAACTTTTGTTGAAAGAAGGGGATCAAGATAGAGAATACTGTGTCTAGTACACATTATCAAAATGGTGTGGCTAAAATAATGAACCATGAATTGATTGAGAAATTATAAATCATACAGATGGACTCTGGAATGGTTAATGGGATTAGGTAGAAATATTGAACACAGTAATATAACTTATAAATAGGTGTCTGACATTAGTGATTGGAAAGGAACTTCTATTAGAGCCATGGTCTGGTAAATTTATGGGCATCAACCGTCTCAATTTTTTTGGTATCCTAGATTATTCCCACATTTATGCTAAGATAATGGAAAAGATAGAGGTAAAATATAAATAATTGTTAATTATGGTATATAGAGATAAATTTTTTGAATTTTTACTATATGATTATGATAGGAGAAAAGTCATATAGAGCCAAGATCTTCTCTTTCATGAGAAGGTTCTATAGAAGGACCGAAAATTAGTGGATAAAGAAGTTGAATGAAAATAATCAATAGTTAAAGTAAAAGTTTATTTGTGTAATTAAACTAGATATAGAGTTGTTTTAAATAATTTAGATGATGACACTATAATTTCAAAGGTGATACCATAGGAATATAAGATAGAAAGTTCAAGGGTTGCTAAAGATCAAGTGGGAGTAACAAAATTTTTGTATTTGATAGATATATCACCAGATAGTACAAAGTCAGATAGAGTATAGAATAAGGTTAAGTTTAGAAGATTAATAAGGGTCAGAAATATGGTTCAAAGGTTTGTAGATGTAATTAAATTTATTCTACTAATAAATAGTGTAGAACTAGAAATCCTTTATGAGGCTACCAAACTTAGTGAATCTAATTAGTTGAAATTAAATATGGATAAAGAGATTTATTTATTTAAGTACAAAAATACATGGGATCCGACTAGGTTTTCACATGGGAAAAAGGAAATTGAAAATAAGTGGTTTTTCTGATTGAAAAAAAGGCTGATGGAAAGAATAGGTTCAATTAATGACTGGTGGTGAAAGAATTTTAACAAAATGATTTGATTTCTTGGATATATTCTCACTTTTATATAAGGATGAAATGATTTGGATAGTTCTAAGTATAGTAGTAGTGGAAAATCTATAATTATAATATATGGATTCATAAATGACCTTTCTTCATGTAAATTTAGAGGAAAAGATTTACATAAAGGAGTCTATGAGATTCATGGATGATAAGAACCAAAAGGAATAGGATGATGGGAATTACATTATACTTATAACCTATAATAAATATATGTTTCTTACTAGACTAAATGTTGAAAGGATTTAGAAACTAAATCATTAATTGTTTGAAAGGTTCAAGATGAATGATATTGGAAAAGATAAGATGATAAGAGGAATAAAGAATAAGGATATAATAGATCTAAAATATTGGATCTATCTTAGAGAGACTATGTTTAGAAGGTCATTGAATAATTTAGAATCACCATATGTAAACCAACATCAACTCCATTGGTTAAACACTTCAAATTATCCATGTAGGAGTTACTTAAAATGAACGTTGTATTTGAAAACGTGGAAAAGGTTCCATTTTCATCAACAATAGGATGTTTAATGTATGAGATTATTTTCACATGATATGATATTGAATTTATAGTGGGAGTTTTAATTTGATTCATGTTTTATATGGGAAAGGAACATGAGGAGGATATAAAATGGACTATCTAGTACCTAAAAGGAATGAAATAAACGAACTTATAATTTTTAATGGACAATACATTGCACACATATGTTAATGAAGATTGCACTGTTGATTCAGAAACTCTAAAGAGCACAATCGGGTTTGTGTTTACCTATAGAAGTATGACCATCAGGTGGATTTCATAAATACAATATATTATTACTTTTAGTACAAAATAAGTATAGCATATTGATACAATAGATGTAGGGAAGGATTTTATTCAGATGATTTGGTTTTTGAAGGTTCCGAAACAAAGTTAGTAATGTTGAGTTTTATTTTTTGATAATCATAGTGTGATTAACTTGGCTTGGAATTAGGAACTATATGAAGGAACAAAACATATTGACCTAAAATACCACTTTATCCACAACTTTCTGTAGGAGAAGGAGTTGAATCTATGGTTGGTAACTAGAAGCTAAAATCTTGTGGGAATATTCACTAAAGTGTATGTATAAGAAAATATGAGGAATTACTGTGCCTTAGTAAAAATTGTATAAATGGATAGAGATTGGAGAGCACTACATGTTGTGGAAAAAGTAAGGTGTTTGGATTTTGTTTAATGTTTTGAAGGTTTTTAGAGGTTTCTTGAAGTAATATTCAAGTGGAATATTTTTGGGATGTGAAGTTATCTTTAGAGAACCGGTTGCAGTTTTCTGGAAGGTACTAGGCTAAATGATGCATCATCCATGAAGTTAAAGGATTGAATATAAATATATTCAATAGAGAACATAAGTTTAAATCATTATAAAAATCTAATTGATGTGTGCACATGCAATGATCTATATAATACGACAAACACAGTTACTATAAAATTATATTTTGGAAAGTTCATCAGGACAAGAGATCAAGTTCTATATGGACATTGAAGATCAATAGTCACCATTATAAATGGAGGGTTCTCTAAAGATATTGGAGTCTTATGAAACTTGAATGATCAATGGGATACCTTCGAGTCATGAATTGTCCTATTTCATGAAGTCTTGTTGGGTTCCCCCCTTCCTCCCTTAAAAGGGGTTCTTATTAAAATAAACAATTTGAAGGCCTTTGGGCTGTTGGATGGAAAAAATGATCAATGAAGAAATTCTATAAATGAATTGGGGACCTATATGCATATTAATCTAGTAATTAAGAAATTATAGAAGCATAATCTCTATAATTAGTCTTTACCGACTGTATTTTAGTAGAAGTGTATATCCTCATAAATTCTAGTTATAATTAAAACAATGAGTCTCCTATGTATATAGATAATAATTTTGGAACCATTTAATTTTCATGTGTCCTATCCTTTATTATTATTTTTTGAATTTTTATGAGGTTGTGAGTTCTTTGGATTTTTTTGTGAGTTTTGACATTGTTTGGTAAGTTGGGTGCATATATCCCCATCATTCAATACACTTAGTTGTAGAATTATGTTTGGATGACATGGGATTTTCACTATGTGTGTCTTTTGAAGAGTTGACGCATAGTAATGTTCTTTCAAGAATTGAATTATAAGGACTAGGTCTCCTAAAAATTTTATTTATAAAAAGAATATAGAAGTTTATGGAATTGATAAAAATTTAATTCCAATATATCAATCAAAAAAGGTTTACACAAAACTCATGGGGCTTCAAACTTATAAGGAAATTTGGGATAATATGTAGAGTAACTATAAAGGAAATTTGAAATTCAAGGAGGAAAAATTGAAAATTTTGTGGTACAAATTTTACTATAATAAAATGGATGATAAATAAAACATTGATAACCACTTTAAAAGAGTTAATGATTTTTTTCAATATTAAAGGGTATAGAAAAAGTTATATGATTCCATAATTTTCAAAAAATTTAGGAGAAATTTTCTAGAAAGGTTTGATACTAATATTTCAGCCCTAGAAGTCATAGAGTATCTTACCCTTTATTAATTACACAATATTATCATTTTTTTTAAAAAAAAAATTCTAGCTTTCAGAAATAAGATCAAAGATGAAATTTTTTTATATTCGATTATAAAAATCTAAATTAGAGAAGATAAATATGTAGTGTTTAGTGAATCCGAGGATGAGAATATATATATATATATATATTATAAGATAATTATTTATATTATATCAATTAAATTAAAGAAATAAAAGATAAAAATAATATAAGACTGTAATCAAGGTATTAAAAATTATAATGGGATTGGAAAATTCAATATAAATTTTAAAAAGAAGAAGTTTACTATGTATGAATCAGATGAAAATGATGATAAAACTTAGAAAAATAATTGGAGTAAAATCCCAAAAGGAGTAATAAAATTCATGGGAAGCAATAATAAGTTCTATATAAGAAAAATAATATGTTTGATGATAAAAAAATAAGAAGTTGAATCCTCATTAAGCATACAATCATACAATGAATATGTTGAAATGATCATAAATTTTATGGATCATATTGAAAGAGGTGTTGAAACCTCGAGCATTGAAGAAGATAAAAGTGAACTAATAGATCTAAAACACATATTAAAGTCTAAATTATAACATGACTTGAGCATAAAAAAACTGAAGAAGTAAAAGTGGTATTTGGTGGAAGAAATTGAAAATATATCTGAATTAAAGGAGGAGTATATCAAGAAGGAATATTTTTACATTGATCAAATCAAAGTATTGAAATTGAAATTGGATGATCAAGATAATATAGTGAATGAAATTATGGAGAAACTTTATTTTAGGGAAGAAAAACCAAGTAAGGAAAATACAAACTATCTTGGAGTTGAAAATGATTTGAAGAAGATAAGATGAGACTTAAATAAGGTAGTTAAGTTTAAGTATGAATCATCACAATCTAGTGAAAAAATGGTCTAAAGAGGCAAGATATTTTATAACTTAATAAATCTAAAAAATAAACATGTTTCCTTTATTAAATGAAGTTCTAAAACCAAATATAGAACAATTTTGACCAATAATTCCAATGAGAAACCTGATTCTACAACAAAAGAAGAGATGGATATCTCATGAAGATCACCACAAAAAAATATAAGAACAATTTAGTCTGCTATTCTAAGAAAAATATTTTGGATATAATTATTCTTTGTATGGAAGATCAAGATTCAAATTCTATTACTATTATTATTAAGGGTTTGAAAAAATCCTACTCATGATGATTCAATATGTCATTATTATTTAAGATACACAAATCAAGGATGAATTATTCTATGATTATGAAAATAGATTCTTAATGGAATGAAAATATAATTGGGAATTAATCTCTTCTACCAACAAAAAACAAGTTTGATTACTTAGAAGAAATTTGGTATAGATGTGATCAATAGGGTCATAGTTATGAGGAGTGTATGAATTTCCTATATAAAAATATATTATAATGATAAAGGAATATAATTCTGAAGTTAAATTAAGATAAGTCAGGATATACTGAATTTTCATTGAAATCATATAAGAGAATCGAGTCATGGAATCTTTATACAGATTTTTCCTCCCACATGATGGGAGACACCAAAATTCTAAAGAAAATTGAAAATTGTGAAGGTAGAGTAGTGTATTTTTCAAAATGGTTGTCATCTAAAAATTAATGAAGTTGGATTAGATGAAATAGAATCTCAAAATCTATATTCGAATAATGTATAATTTTTTGATGGTTTCAAGAAAAAAATGTTGAGTATTAGTCAACTATGTGATGATGTAAATGGGATCATATTTATGAAATAATCATTTATCATAAAAGTACAAATTATGGAGGGATAATCACTCAAGGAGAAAAATTGGGATTTTTTTAGATTGGTGATCCCACCAAATATTTTTATTTGAGTGATAAAGATGATAAAATGTTATTCTATATAATTCTTGGTCACCTTGTCCAAATTAGTTTGAGCTATATTTTAAATCATGGTGTTTTGAGAGATCTTCCCAATCTAAAGAGTGAAAGAGATGATATTTGTGGAACCCATTAGAAAGGAAAATGTCTCAAGGTTTACATAGAGGAGATAAAGTTCTATCTACCAGACCACTCGAGCTTATTCACTCTGATATATGTTTTCCTATGAGGAAAAAATACACCAAGGGTGATTTATAATTTATTAGTACACATGGATGACCAATTGCATTTTTATCAAGCATAATTTAGAAGATTTTGTGATGTTCAAAATATTTATAAAGAAAGTTGAGAAATATCTGGGACTCTACATTATGAAATTGAGATCAGATAATGGCAATGATTATAAATGTGATTCTTTTGAAATCTATCTTTCTAAACATGGAATCAAGAATCAATATAGTTCACCATATACTCCCAAGTAAAATGGTGTAGTAGTGAGGAAGAATGTAAGTGTAGTTGATATAGAAAAAAATATGTTAACTGAACATAAAATCTCAAAATATTTTAGGAGAGAAGTTGAATATACTACTATACACATGAATAATATGTGTTTACTAAGGCCTAAGAAACATACAAAATATTATGATTTATTATACAAAATAAATCAAACTGTTAAGTACTTTAATGTTTTTTAGTCCTTATTTTATAAAGATAAAACATATTAATCTAAAAAAAATTAAGATAAAGTAGAATAAGGTATTTTCATGGGATACTTATAAAATGGAAGTGGATAAAAATGGTGGAATAAAAGGCTACACAATTTGGTTGACTATTTTGATGTGATTTTTTTGAAAATTAGAGTAAATAAAATGTAAAAATTGAATTATATTTATAAAAGACTTGATCATACAACATACATATTTTAGAAAAAAATAATGAAGAAACCAAGAAGTATTTAATAACTATTTTTATTGATACAAAAAAAACTAGTAATAAAGATAATGGTTCAGAAAATGAGTGATTAAAATTTTAGAAGCTAAATAAATATGCTGAAATAGAAAATATAATTGGTATATAAGAGGCCCCAGTTCAAACAAGAATAATATTGATAATTAATGATCAAAAAAACTTATCTCATATATAAATCCTCAAATAATAGCTAAATAAATTGAAAATGAAGAGTGTATATAAAAAATTAATTAATAACTTGATCAGATTCAGAAGATTTCCCTTTTGGAGCTTGTAGTAAGATTTGAAAATAAAAATTCGATTTTCACAATGTGGATTTTCAGAAACAAATTGAATGAGAAAGGTTAAGTGTCAAAAAAAGGATAATACAGTGTATAAAGGATACTCCTAGAAGGAATACATTGATTTTGAAGAAAAAATTTCACTTTTGGAAAGGATAGAAACTATTATAATGTTCTTGTTTGTGGAAGCACATAAACATTATAAGGTTTATTAAATGGATGTGAAATATACCTTTTTAAATAGTTACATATAGGAATAGGTTTTCATTGAAAACCCTAAGTGTTTTATTTTAAAAAATTAGTGTAGAATGATATGTAGGTTAAAGAAATATTTGCATAGCTTAAAATTATCACATAAAACCTATTATTCTAAATTGGATGTAAATTTTAGATGTATGTATTTTTAAAAGGGAAAGGTTGATATCAATCTATATATAAATTTTATATCCACACATAATCTAATAATAATTTTATATATAAATGAAATTATATTTTTTTGTGATAATTATTAAATCTATGAGTAATTTTCTAAAGATACGAAAAGGAATTTTAAGATATCCATGCTTGGTTAGATGTTGTATTTTTTATGACTACAAATTTAGTAAAAAACTGATTATATATTACTATAAAAGGGATATAATCCAGAGAATCATTGAAAATGTTTTTCATGAGGGATTCAAAACAAGATTCAACTAATTTTTTTTGAAGAAATAATATTTTCCAAAATGAGGTTGGAAATAGTGTTAATAAAAAGGAATTTAGAAGATTCCTTCACACCCTTCTTTATCTAACAATATCAATACAAGATATATCTTATAAAGTGAATCTCTTTGAAATATTTTAGAGAAATAAAAAGGAGTCTCATATCCTAGATGATAAAATAATTATGAAATATTTGAAATTTATATTGAATTACTGGTTTATATATAGAAATATTATAGATTTGAATTTTCTAAGCTTTATAGAGGTAGACTGGGTATGTGATTGCGCTGACATAAAATCTAATTCATGTGTAATTTTCTTTCATAGTGATGGCTATGTGAGTTGGTATCATAAAAAGTAGAATTTAGTGACAATAAATATAGTATAATATAAGTATGTGGTTGCTAATCATTCTTGTACGTAGATGCTATGGATGAATGTGTAGTAAGAAGACCTATAATTTGAGACTAAGAGGCCACTAAAAATATCTTATGATAATTAGAGTGATGTTAATCTATCAAATAACCTATTGAAATACTCTATATCAAAAAAATTGATAACAGATATCATTTCATTAAATAGAGAGTGGCCAATTATGATGTGAAACTTGTATACATTTGTACCAAAAATCATATTGTAGACATTTTTACAAAGGTAATTCCAAGGGAAAGGTTGGAAGAATTGAGGATAAAACTATATGTATAGCCTCCACCTCTCACATGAGGATGTATAGAATCACCTGTACTTTTCATTGTATATGTTTTCATTAGGGGAGAAGAGGAAAATTTATATACATTCTCCATTATGAATCCATAACTATTATAATCATCAAAATGGGGAGTGAAAAAAAAGTGGCGAGTGTATAAATTGAGAGGGGGTCCATTCAAATTACTTGGGATTTTTTTTGACATTGAGAGATTAAATTCACCCCAAAAACAATAATTTATCTTATGGTGGGGTGGAATATTATTTTAACTTGATAAAGATAGTGATTTGATGAACTCTAGAGGGAGTTGTTATATTTTTAATAGAGTTTAGAAATGTTGAAAAAAAAATCCAAAGAGGTAGATTGAAGTACCCATTATAATTGTTGAAGAAGTTTTTATTTTTTGTCAACTATGTATAATAAGTGTTTAACATTTATTTGAGACGAGTTGGAGGTGATTTGAAGTGTTGAATAAGGTTATGTGAACATTCTAGTTGATCCTATAATATTTAGGTTGTGGTAAATTTTATAGAGTAAATTTCATAAGGTTGGTTTTGAGTAGAATTTTGATAAAAATAGAAAAGGAAAAGTTCTTAAGGTTTACCTTGAATCTTCATAAGGTACATTCCATCCTTCATAGGGTTTACCCTAATATAGAAAAATTATAATTTGAATACATCTTAAGTTTCATTTCAATATTCATATAGTTAATTTTTAAGCCTTTATAATGCTCACACTAACTTATTAAGGTTGATGAATAGACATAATAATGTTGTTCTGGAACTTCATAAGGTACATTTTTAGACTTATTATGGTTCCCAAAGTTTTCAAAGTTATTTCCTTTCTAAAAATTAAACTTTTTAAGGTTCATTATAGGAATTCATAAGTTGGTTTGAGAATCTTTTTAAGTTTGTCCATAGTAAATCATAAGGTACATATAAAATTCATAAGGTTCCTTACTTTCTGAATTAATTGATAAATTTGAGATTAAATATTCAAAAGGAATAAAATCAGATTATTATTAAGTTTTTTATTTATTGAATTTAAATCATAAGAATTAGATTGTGATTTAATATAAATTTTGATAGTTCCATGCCATGTATAGAAGTGACACATCAAGATACAAAATTCCTTGCACACATAGAAGAAATTCAAAATGAATTAAATGTTGCAGATTTTGTGCAGTATTTTGAAGAAGGAAATAGTTCTAATTATCATAGAGATTATATGAATATTATGAATGGGGTTTGAATGAGATTTAAAATATTTACAACATGAGATATTTTTGGAAACTGTTAATCAAGTTTTAATGAGAATAACATTCTTCTCAAAATCAAGGGGAGTTTCTATATTTTATTATGGAAATAATATTCATGATATTATATGAATATATAAGAAGAAAATGCTGAAATAAAGGTTGATCAAGAAATTAGAATTGTGAAGTTAATAATTTGTTGAATTTAAGAACCATTTTATTAGAGAGAGAATAATAAAGACTAAAACCAAATATTATTTATAATAAATGAGTGAACATGAAAAACTCGTGCATTCAATGATGTAATACTCAGAACTAGATTTTTAATGATCTAAATGACTTGATTAAGAATGATTTATCTAATCATGATTATCAAACATTAATGTCTTTTAATAATTGATAACATACTATTATGGTGATCTTGAAATCTTAATGAGAAATATCTTCATTAACATTTTTCAAAGAAACCAAAAATAAGAAGTTATCTTTCTCATTCAATTCTAAACTTGTTTTATTGGTAGTTCGAAGCTATGAATATGATATTACTATGGAAATAATCGTTTGAATCTATACTAATGGAGTATTTTTAAAGGGATTGTGAAGATTTATATTCTAAAATCTTTTATATATAGTGGAGAATTTTTGAAATATGGTATATAACTGGTTACAACAAGACGTAAACTTTATAAGAAGGTAGAGAAACTTTTAAAAACCATGTGTCCTTGTGATATTTTATTTATCTCATTTTCAGGTGTGGTTAGGAAATTATATTAGAGTGGATTAGATCATAATAGGGTATAGAGGTTTATTTTAAAGGAAATGAAATTATAAAAGGCGCCACTATTCAACCCCCTCTTGGTTGTGTAACATTATCATGGGATATTCAAAAGGAATATGTCAAATGGATTCAAATACCTCTCAGAATTGTAAAATTAGTTGAGATAGTTTCTCATGGAGATTAATTTTCATAATGAATTAAAACAAATTAAAGTGATTGAAAATAAAAACCATTGAAAGAAAAAACATATCAAAATTCATTTTATATTTTATTTCCAAAATAAGATAAAGTTTCAACAAAATAACTTTGTACTTAAAAATTGATTCTGTGTATTTAATTTTAATCAAAGAGTGGTTAGAATATATAAAGGTAAAAAACCAAAAAAAAATACTAAATAAAATAAAATAGAGTACTTTTTTTTGAAATCTAAATACTGAAAACACAAAAAACAACACAAAAGAAAAGAAATTAGAGACCATACAATAGTATTAATCCCTCCCCACACTCAAATTTCACTATTTACCTAATTTAACTCAATAATATGATAAAAATTTCATCTCTAAAGTATTAGGATAATAAAAAAAGGTGTGTTAAGGAAATAAAAAACCTAAATAGTCTTATTTACTATGGATAATATGGAAAGTGATTGATTATCTCCCTTCTTCCAGGAGTCTTCATAAAGTTGAAAATTATAACCCCAATATCTTTTAATTTGAATTTCTATTTAATAATCCCAATTTATTAAATAAATTTTCTTACATACAAATATGAATACAAATGAATATTTCCATGTTTAATTAAGTAAGAATATTAATTAACAAAGCCTTATTTAATGGAGAATTCCTTATTTTAATGTGAAATTATATTTTACATTCTTGTTAATATTATATGGATATTATGTTAATTTAGGAATTTAATTCTACCTAACCCATAAAAATCACTCGGTGTGTAATATATGGGAAAAAACTATCACAAAGAATATACACTATCCATACACCATATAGTTATGTTTTAATGATATAATTAATATTTCTCCAGTGTAATAAATTCACACAGTATATCCTGGATCATCTTATAAACAACATAAATGGGTATGAGTCACATAATGTGTATAGCTCGGCACATGCCATGTACTTCATAAACTGGCCATCTTGACTACAAACCTAGGTACTCGATTTTTTTTTCTTGTGGAAATTTATGTTTTACATGACATGTATTCCAACTATAGTCCATGTAGTTTAAATTAACCCATGTTTATTAGATAAGAGTCAATATAATACATATAATTAATACATTCCACATAATTTGACTACATGGAATTTATGAATCCCTTGAGGCCTAATTGTGTGAGGTTATAAAATTTTTAAAACAACTACATGCTGTGTAACCCTATCAAGAAGTGTTCTAATTAGTCAGTAAATACATGACATGTAATGATGTCACATATCATTCATCCACACAACATGTCATGATTCCCAAAACTCATCTTGATGTAGTGAACATGGGAACACGATGTGTTCATTTCCATCACACATTGTGTACCTATGTTATCTAGATAGAATATATAACACCTCTAGATGAGATCTTTGATCATTCTTAATTTCTTTTTAGTATGTTCTTGATCATATGAAAGTGAATGATCATAATATACTGACTTTTTGATTAAAGAACAAAAAACATGAAATGAAAACTAATAATAAAATGCATAAATTGATCAAAGATTAATAAATAATTATAAATTAATATGTTAATTCTCTGATACCACTTGAAGGTTTTAGGGAATAGTATAAGAGATCGAGCCTAGTCCCAATAATGGATTTCATCAGTTTCTTTGGATAAATCCCCAAAACATGATGATAAAAACATGGGAAGTGTCGAACAGAGGATATTTTCATATATAATTTATATAAATAATAACTACCTTTACTTTTTATTCTTCATTAATTGTTGAATCAGTCGACCACTCTTTCCACACCATCATTGTGATAAATGATTCAAGTATACAATAACTCTAGTGTTATTAATATTTCATGCTCTATAAACCTAAAAACATCATCGTAGAATATCTAGGTGGTAGTACATACAATCCTAATCACGTGCATAATTTTTTTTATCATATCAAAATTCCATTCCAAGCTTGAATGATTCTATTTGGTTCTCTCAATACATGATAGGGAGTAGGAGGATTTATGGTCTTTGTACTTGAGATCATTCTAGATAATGTTCTCTCTAGGGTTGGAGAGAATCCTATAGATATGAAATTTTTTTCACAATAAATCAATCACCCAAGAAATGATATAATTTGGTTTATATACTTAGGTAAATGAATAAGTTATTGAAAATGTCTTTAACCAATATCTTAATTCTAAGTGAACAACACTCTAAATAATAATAATAATATTATTATTATTCTTTCCTTGATGTGTGCTAAACTAATTGATGAATTAAATATCATTTCAACCAGACCTGTAACTTGGCCCGTCATCCTCCTTGGAATTTATCTAAAATTGAATAATAAATATTTATTTAAATAAATAAATATTACTATATTATATGTTCAATAGACTTTTATGTGATAAAAAAACTTAAATAATTATTATTCCTTGGAACTAGAGAATAATATTTACTCTAATATTAAATTAAAATAGAATTTAATTGAAGTTATGGATACACTTAGTGTGTAAATATCTAGGCCTCGTTCTTATTGGAATTAGGATAACTGGACTAAAGGAAAATATCAACATATAGAAACATGTCAAGAAACCCATAGATAAATATGTTAACACCATGAAAACAACAACCTCCTACAGATTCTCATTTTGTAATATAATACCTTTGCCTTAATATTTCAAAAAGTAGGTTCCATACCTATGTCATCAACCAATATTATTGATACATCTTACTTTTAATTTACTGAAATCAACTCATTGATAGAAAATCCTTCACCATGAACTTAATCATACCGTTTTTTTCTAATTAAAGGACTGGAGGTATCTACTTCCATAAAACCATAAGGGGGAAGTATTTTCAAGTATTATTCATTAATTTCATATCATTCATGACACACCCAACATATACTACCTCTCAAGGATCATATGTTATAAAAGTTTTTTTCCAATATATCCAAGTACATGACTCATGATATACATTAATAATAATCTCAAGTTTGAGGACTAATAAACTTATTTTCAAATAATAATATCCAATGAAATATACAACATATGAAATTCTTACGGGTGGGTCTATTATCATAACCTCCTATATTGGATATTTAAAAGTGAAAAATTCATGGGAAGAAGTATCAATGTCTTATAAGCATCTAACAACTGATAGAATACATCATCTATGCCCCATCAGATAGATTCCATCTGACCATATAATATATAATTAATAATATCATCATAGCACTTCAAGGTTCTCATCATAGAAGAGAACTAACATGACCTTTTGTTATGATAGATAATCTAAGGACATTATCTCAATAATTCCACTTAGAATAAAAATCATCACATGATAAAATATTTATTAATATTCAAGACTTTGAATATATAGATAATCAAAAGTAACAAGCAGTTAATTCTAGTTAACTAACACAATACAATATAAAATGAAATACATTACTAAATGAAATGTAATTAGGATAATTACAAAATCAATAAAACTATAAGTAAATAAAAATTCTATAAGGTTGAAATTATCATCATCTTGATCTTCTATGAAGATCATACCATAGATGATAACTATAGAAAGAATGAAACACATTAGAAATATGATAAACATCTTGATAGAATAAATGAGAGAATGAAATGAGAGATTTTGATAAATTATGTATGGTTATATATAAGAATATAATATGAACATTATATATATGGTCATTGGTTATATGATTGTTATTATATGGTCATTGAGAATATATGGTCCTTGGGATTATATAGTGGCTGGGCTTATATGGTCGCTGAGTATATAACATAATTTCGAATAACATGGATAAAGAAGATAAATTATAAGGTTAATTGAAATAATATTTGATACTCAATTAAAATATGAACGTTATAATATATCTATTGATATGGTGAGTACAAATATAAGTAAACACATTATGGATTTAATGTTAAAAAAAGAAGTTATGACATCAAGTTTTAGTAGTATTCCATGATAACGAAGTCACCATCCACAACAACAACCATTACATATCTCACCCATAGGGATTACACAGAGGTCTTTAGGGGGTTTTAAGTCAAATTTAGGATTATATCAATATATAATTATTAATGTAATAAATGATATTAAAAAAATATGTATTTTTTATTATTAGTATCATTACACATATTTTTACACATTTTAAATTTATATTAAATTATTAATTTTAAAGAATGATTTTATTTAAATGTATTCATAAAAAATAAATATTTTAATTTTTTTTGATAAAATTATGTCAATGGTTAATTTTAAAAAAATATCAATAAAATCATTTAATGTAAAAAATATACATTTTTCAAAGAATTATTATTATATATATATATTATATATTTTATCTTAATAAATTAAATTGATCACTATAAAATAATGGTTTTAATAAATTTTATTTGTTATATATATAAAAAATACATTAAAAATCATCTAATTATTATTGTTTGGTAAGAAATAAGAATTTTTTTAGTCTTAAAAATATATTTTACTAAAAAAGGTTTTTATGCATTATAAATTTAAATATTAAAATAAATTTTAATTGATTTTAAAAATTGAATTTAATAAAATGGATTTCATATTTGTAATTATAATTTCAAAATTAGATAATAAGTTCAATTTCAATTTTTTTGGGAAAAAATAAGCAACCAAGTTAAAAAGTGAGTTACCACGGTAAAGGGTAAAATAAAGTAAAGAGTTTAAATTTAAGACTAAAGTTCTAAAATATTCAAAATTGTATCTAGAAATTGTGTGCATTGGGTGATTAATGACCCATATCCATTACTTTTCGTCTTTGGATCTACTTTGCTTGAAAATGACATTATTTACATGTAAAGGAATGAGTATTAATGAAAATTTCACTCAAGATCACTTACAAAAGGACCCCTCTTCTACCCACATAAAATCACACCATTACATCAGTTTACTCTTGAATACTGACCCAGATTATCTCTCTAAAAATCTTGTCCTATGTTTTGGAAATTCTATTTATAAGCAATAGTCTCTAATATACCATTTCTAATAGGGGTTTTAAGAGAAGGTTCGAATCTCCAATATAAATGTTATCTTATCATTACTATTTTTTATTTTTCTTCTTCATTAAAATATTATTAAATATTACTTAATAATTTAATAAAATTTAATTTAAATAATTAATATTATATAAAAGTGATATTATAATAATATAATAATATTTTCTTACTCATTCATTCATTGTAATACATTCTTATTTGGGTTGGTTTTACAACAAACATGAATGATGTTATAACACTTCCATCATAAATGAATAATAAAAATCAAAAAATGGTAATATGTGATAATAATAATTAATTTAATATGTTTTCATAATTCTATAATGGTAATATGTATAAGTATATCCATCAATAAATTAAATTCTTTTAATTAATTTTATGTTCACAAAAAAGAGAATTTCTTTCCTTTCATTATGAATTACCACCATAACTTATATTAAATGATCTTGGAACTATGGAAATATATTAAATAAATAAATATAATCTTTATTAATATTCTTAATGGTATTAATACATTATTAATGAGAAAATACCCATACTTTTATACTGAAGAAAGCATAAAACAAACGAAAAAATTAACCCCCAAATATTTATTTTAACAATAAATAATCAATAAACGGGTAATAATAAATTATAAATGAAAATTATTAATTAACATAAATATAAATAAGGTTATGATTTAGATAAATAATAAACTTAAATTTATTATACATGAGGTTAGAGAACATTTAACCAGGCAAGAATCTGTGATAAGGTTTTTTATTATACCCAATCTCTTTTTCATTAAGTTGTTCAAATTATTCTTTGACTATGATATAATAATATTTATATATTATGACCCTTATATATCATAGATTTCATTTTATATTTTATCTAGGGAAATTACAGTTTCATATCAAAATCTTGTTCTTTGATTTATTTCTTACTCCATAGAAATATGACATTTTTAAGAATAATTGTCATCCTCTATATTTAATATTTAACTTTAATATCCATGTTCCTTATCCCCAAAAATGTTTTATAATTTTAAAGTTAAATATGTAATATATTATGTATTAATATTATTTTTTTATATTAAAAATAATTTTTTGACACTTTTATCGATGAGGGTTTTTGTTAAAATATTAAGAATGATTAAAAACACTTCTTTCCACTTCCATGAAAATTTTTATCTTTCACTCCATATTTATCCTAATATAAAATGTTTTATTTTCCAATTTACATTATTGGGACTTATTTTAAAATAATATTTTAAAATTATTATTTTTCACTTTTGAAAAATGTTTTTAAAAATGAAATATAACGTTTCTTTTATGAAAACGTTACCAAAAATTTATAAAACATAGTTTTTATAATTTATCTTTAATTTTACATAATATATCTAAATTATTATTCATTTATAGAATTAGACTTTATATATCAACCTATATGTTATCATTCTCTATGTTACTTTTGTTTTATTTAAATTTGGGTATCATCCGATGAAATTTTTAATTGCTTCTTATGTGATTCTCCATGAAAGTTTTATGAACCTATTTTAATTATATCAGTTAATCAATATTTGATATATTATTGATTTATTATGGAATATATATATATATATATGGTTTACTATTATATGATGTATGGGCCCATAATTATATATCCCTCCAATATATTGGGTAAAACTTTTTATATCATGAGATTACTATGGGGTATAAATAGTGATGCTTGATCCTATTTTTTATGTTATGTGGGTAGTGATTCCCAATCCACTATTTTATTGGATATTGGTTATTATTTCTGATCCACTATGTTATGATGATATTGGTGGTTAATCTTGACATATTTTATGATTTTTATGAAGATGATTATGCCACACTCCTAAGTTACTCTTCCCAGGATCATGATTATTGTTTTATAATATCATATTCGTATTAGATGGTATATGTTATGTTTTAATGGTTATTTATTTATCATTTCAAGTTCATATGACTTGTTCTAGGGTTATTATATAATGACTTATGATAAATTCATATGATTCCATGATCTTATTCTATTAATAAGGTATTTCTCCCATCTTTATGATTTATCACATGTTTATGTTTTAATGATAAAGTCTTTATGACTCATTGATATGTTTTACCTTACTGATCATTTACGATAAACTTTTTCTTATGTTTCCCATTTATTCATGAACTCATATATAACAATATGTCTTGAAATAAATATTTTGTAGTGAATTTTGTGGGATATATTGAAGTTTTATATTTTAATAAGACAATTATGTAGCTAATATCAAAATACACTAAACCTTTGGGTTTCGAGAGCATGTTTATCAATAAGATAAAATGTTTTAATTATGGAAATGTGATATAAGATATATTCATTTTAAGCTAGAATCTCCTAAAAAATTCTGTTGTTATGTAGTTTTATATAAACAAAAATATCTATATATCACCCGAAAATAAAACTAAAATAATTTAAAATAAAATAAAAATGAAGAAAAAATAAGAGAACACATCGACAAACCCCATAAGAGGTGATGTATTTTTACTATCTATAGTTATACAATCTTTAGTTTTTTTATTACCTAAAGGATTTTTTTTCTTTAAAATAAACCTCTACAATTTCTTATATCTCGTTAACTTCCTTAATCACTTCATGTGGTGGGAACCTTCTTTAAATAATTATATGACCACTATAAAGAATAATTTTAGTTAAAATTTTGTAAAGGTGAGGATTGGATGTAGGGGTACACCCCCTTAAATTCATCTTGAGGGGCTATAATGTATATTAAATTTATACTACCAGATTAGAAAAATGGATTATCTTCTTAATCTAATCAATTCCCTCACATGACTCAATTTCTAGTCAAACTGCTACCTCAACCCTATCTTTCAAATCATCTACCTCTCCCAAGAATTCTCTAAAATCTTCATGGGCATGCATAATCTGTATTGATTATAAGAAATAAAAAAAAAAATAAATGGATATTTATGTTTGAAAAAAAAATTATATGTCTATAAAAATAATTTATCTTCCTTAAATTATTTTTGTTTTTATATTTTTTCCATCTTTTTTACCTCTTTAATTATAGGAAAATATCAATTTGTTTTAGAGACTCTTCATTGGATTTACTTTTCTATTATAGAGGAAGTGAATATATGTAACTATCATTTGACTCCTCTCCTAATCCAAGATCACACTATTATTACTTTTTATATGTTTTCCATTAGTAGGATTATTTTTCATATGGGTATATTAATTGTTCGGTTTGATAATTCATTGAAATTTTTCCAACCATGTCAATATTCACATTCACTCATTATATTGGGGGTGAATTATAATAATTCAATAAATAGAATAGATTAATCAATAAGTTTATCATTTTAAAAAGGATAATTGAAAATAAAATACTGAAAAGTAAAAAAATAATGTACATACATGATATAAACAATAATGAATGAATGTTAAACCTCCCTAGAAATGATACAAAATTTTATGAAGGAACTGTCAGAGGTTCCTTATCAAATAACTTCTATTAACTTATAAATATAATCTCAAGATTACCACTATTTGTATCCAAAGAGTCCAAGTTAATCACTCTCCATTCTTTATTTCTATGTATTCATTTTTATTGTGGTTTCTTTATTGATTTTTTAAACTCTTTGTTTGTATGTTTATTTTAGTTTTTCAAAGGGGTTTGGTTGATTTTGATAATATTTAAACAAATATATTTTTTATTTAAAATTATTTTACTCCTACTAATAACTTTAAAATATCTTATTGGAAAACATTTTCTGAACTTCTTGGATTGGAGATTTATTATCCCTTCCCTCCCACCATTGTTTGTAAAGATATTTTTGGCATAAACCTCCAAGATTTATCATTTTGATCACTTATAATGCTTATTTTTGGGTGGTATAGTTGAAATTTCTATGTTAGTTTGTTATTATAACTAAAATCTAATAAAATATCACATCAAATACTTTCCATATGATTTTAAAATGTAAAGGGAGATGAAAATAGTTAAAATGACCCTTATACAGATTAAGAAAAACCAACCTTATTTTATTTATATTATATTGGATGAACTTAAGGTGATTAATTTCATGAATTACTTAAATTATTCTCCTATAGATCCTAGAGAGGATGAATCTATTATGAATGTGATTTATGATTCTATTA
The DNA here is from genome assembly GCA_963277665.1 of Viscum album. Lineage (NCBI taxonomy): Eukaryota > Viridiplantae > Streptophyta > Magnoliopsida > Santalales > Viscaceae > Viscum > Viscum album. The sequence continues at coordinate 460,710,121 of OY728127.1, forward strand.
CATCCTCTACTGTAAATTTTATTTATAGGATAACTAATATTATTACTAAATCATTGTATAATTTAGTTAGAATTTATCTGGATAATTTTCCAAACTGTTCTTAGAATCTCATCCCTTAAATAATAAAGGGATTGTTACTTTTTGATTAAAGAGATACTTCCTCTATATGAATTTATATAATGGGATCAGTTTATGTAGTGTCATCAATTATAGAGTCCATTTTTTTTATTTTCATGTTCAAAATGTTCTTGGAATTCTGCCATTAAAGAAGTTGTGGATCATTAATTATTGATAAAATAGACACTCTGTCCACACAAATATGTATAATGGGATTTTTGGTGAAATCTCATAGATTATAGAGTCATTTTTATTGATAGTCTTATTTTTTTATCTTTTTGGACCTTTTATTTTATTTTTTGTAGGTTTAGGAGTCCTTTTTATTGCTACTTTAGTTTTATTATTCTATTTTGTTATTATTATTTATAGTTTTAAGAGTTTTTTATGTCGTTGGGTTATATATTTTTTAGGTTCAGGTTCATATTCTAGGTTAATTTTTACCACTTTTAGTAAATGGGTTCTTATAATGGTGAATGGGTAGACTAGACTGCTATTACATTCCATGGATAGGTGTCTATAGTTGGTGGAAGAATAATGATAAAATATTTTTTATGTGCTAATGGATTATTAATTGATGTTATTAGATGTAATGTCCCCATCCTAGGACCACACATCAGTGTATTAATTGGTGATTCTATGTGACCTAAATCTTACCTACCTATACACCAGAGGATTCCAACTAGAAGTAGGGGTCTTGGGTATTACACTAGGGAGATGATACCCCTATATTAGAGTGAAAAATTATATATAAATAACCAAACATCAACATCATAATAATAATAATTTGAGTATATATAAAAAAATAATATATACATGGTATTTCAAATGATCATGTGGAAGTAAGTAGTCATATAGACTCATGGTCATTCTAGTACACAACGACTGATCACCCACTGGACTGATCATATATATAAGATAAATAAAATAATAAAATATAATAAGTCTTTACTATCATCCATGAACCTTATTTAATAGAAATATTTGATATATTTTGATCTATCCTACTCGATCATGCTACATCGAGCCTCTTCCTAACATGAACCTATGATCAGGAATGTCTACTTGGGTACCCAAGTGCCACGACCTCCTAAGCAGGGTGTAAGTACAACTTAGTATGGAACCCCAATGTTTCCCCATAAATAATGAAAAAATTCATTAAACAAATGTGATATGCTCATATAAATAAATAAGTATATCATGAAAGCATAAATAAATACCCATCTTCAATTCTCATGTTATAATATGAAATTATAGATTGACCCAAACCTACTTCTTCCAGTGTTGAGGTGTATCTGAGCATGTCACATAATCTTTCATACCAATATCAGGCTCACAGATGATTCCTAATAGTAATTTCTAGGAAATCTTGTAACATCAAGACCAATGATCTATTCCTATGAGAAATTACTGTGCAATCTAAATTGGACTTGAAGGTTACCTTGGAGGGTTGCATCCCCTACCCTAATTATAAGGTATAAGTCAAATTAAATCTAAATAAATTACAATGTCTTTTTGGGAGGGTCACAACCCTTACCCTGATTATAAGGGGAAATTCTAAGGAAATATAGATCTCAAGATCAACAACCAAATACAAGGATACCATCCCTAGGAATTCAATTTTAGAAATAATAAAGGAAATATTCAAGGAGTACATCCAAGGAATTTGATGTATCTTAATAAATCTCAATGGGAAATTTATCCCATATAAATATTCTCTCACTTTCATCTCAATTGGTTTGACAACCTTGAAGAGCCTACATTGTGTATGAGTTGTATTTGTTTTCATTGGTAGTCATTGGATGTCAATTATTTTCAATGAAATAGAAATATTTCATTAATGTTAATTTATTGAAGTGGTTATAAAGAATAAGTTATTGGAAATGTTTTTCAAAGTATCAAAGCTTGGTTATGAAGTAGATGTAGATTGGATGATTTAATGAAGAAGAAGATAAGTTTAGTTCTTACCTTTAGAAGAATTATAGTATATTCTATACTTGATATATTCACTACTTACATTAAAAAATTTATTTTGAATATTTTCTTAACTTATAATGATTGATGAGATGATCTTAATGTATATAACACATTCCTTAATTGTTGGAGAAGTACATTTTCTGTTAACATTTTGTTGTTTCATTAAGGGGTTTCCTTAAGAAATTTCCATATAGAATGTTCTAGATAAATATGAGTGGGTATAAAAAATAGAGATGAATGAACAAAGGAATATGAGAATAACCTCTAAGTAAACTAGACAAATACTTGAAGACTAAGTATATTATACTAAGTTTTGAACTGACTAATGTGGTGATCAAATGAATTTTATAGGACAATGTGTTTGCTTTATAGTGTTTACAAGGACATTGGAATGACATGAATGTAATGATTAAATTATATTAAAGATGGAACCAAATTATAAATCAAATAAATTCATAATTCTATTATACAAATATCTTGAAAAAACAAATATCATAAGATACTTAGTGATGAATTCATCATTGAAAAAACCTCAGAGTTCCTTGTGCATATAATTTAAAAATGAATAATAGAAAAGCATCTGTGAAAGAGAGATAAATTAGATGATTATTTTATATTCCTTAAGTATCAAACATCATGATTATTAAAAGTTATAATGATAAAAGATTGAGTATAAAGTGGGACCTTGAGATTCCATTTTATAAATATCATGCTATAATGTTTTTGTGAAGCTCATTAAAAATATTCTATCTAAAAAAGGTATGGCTATGAAAAATTAAAAATTTTAAGTAATGAAGTTGCATGATTCAAAGTTAAATGTTAATTATGATATAGATTTGTGATATTATGAAGTGTTATATTCCAGGAATCTATAAATTCAACTGATGAGATGAAGTTTGAATAAATTATTTAAAAGTGTAATCTAGGAAATTCCATTGGACGAAGTCCATCATATGGAAATTTTCCATCTGACACTATCCCATGAAATAACCAAAGTTAATAAATCAAAGAAAAATATAAAAATATAACTAAAAAATATTTTATATGTTTATCATATAAGAATAATTTTTTCTTGTGTATGAAGTATATCAGACATACTTGTATAAATATGTAAAGATAAGAAGTGTCAGAATGATCAGAAAAAATTCTCTAATTCATTGGATAAAAGTATCTTCATGGAGTAATTAGACAAATGTTTCTGAATGAAGTTTTTCAGACAAAGTTTTCCTAATAAAATTAAATTAATGTTGGTTTCCAAATAAATTCATCTAACAAAGAAATTTTCTTGGGTAAGTATGGTGGATATAACTTTGAGGTGTAACCAAAAAAATTCATCAGACAAAGTTATTCCAAATGAAGAAGATCATTTTGAAGGAACACTAGATTAATCACCACTATATGGTGAGTTCCTAAGAAGATTTATTGGATAGAAGGTATGAGGAAATTTAATAAGTTTTTATAAAATTATAAATGTTATGTTACTAATATGGGCGTTGAATATTTAAATAACGAAAAATGTAGAATCACGATTCAAGCTAAAATTTAAGGAGGTTTGGAGAAGATAATTGACACCAGGTGTTAAGTAAAGTTTCTATATTTTAGAAAGTTTAATAGTAGTCAAACTATGAATATTTTGAGTGGGATTTTCAAAATTTTAGTGTGAAATTTGAATTTAAAAGTGCACATTTAACCCTAAGAATTCAAAGGAACCACACCTATATAAAGGGTAGAAGATGTGCTAAGAAGTGTGTGTGGTATCATTGAATGTTTTAGATGTTAATATTCTTGAATAAGTGATGTTTCATAAGGAATTTCTGACCATAAATCTTGAGATAAATTCATATTTGGTTTGATGTGTTGGGAGAAGAGGTACCAAACAGAGTTGGGGGTACCAGATGGAGAAAAATCACAAGATAAAGCATTCAAACATTATTAAAAGAAAGGTAGAAGTGTTTTTATGATATGGTAATAGACATAGAGGTTGAATATAGAGGACATAAAATAAATTGATATTGAATAAATCTTTCTTATAAATTGTTATCAAATGATTTGGGTGTAGAATAAGGGATCAAACGAACTGTCACTAGTAGAACATGTATCAAATGGATTATTTAAAATAGAAGGATTATATGGAAAATTTTAGGATGAACGAATCATATAAGGTACTAACAGGGGAATAATGAGTCTTAAAACCAATGTAAGAAAACCAGCTTCTAGTTTTATACTGTAAATAAGAAGAGTTGCTTATAAAATGTTTTGAAAGTGATAGATAGAGGAGGAAAAATAGTGCAACACTATGACATGAAATAGAATTCTCATCTGGTGGAATCATTACATGATGTTAAAAATCATCTAAAGAATAAATTTAATACTATCTACAAAGATAGTGTAAAGAACCCACAAGGAGTCTTGAGTTAGACTATGAATTCATTGGTCTAGGGATTCATGATTGTCTTATTACCCCCTCCCGAAGTAGAGGAAACTACACTTGGTTTAAGGATATTTTTTTCTATCCAAACCACTATAAAAAGGTATATCATTATAGTGAATAATCCATTTAATGGCTATCACCATACATGACAAGGACTACCTACTCTTATTGATTAGAGAAACTCATAAAACTATCATGTTCCATCCTTTACTTACTTTCATTTTCTTACATACGATAAGGTAGAGAGAACAATATAATAAATGTCATAATAGTTCTAATAGGTAATGGGATAAAAATTTATAATTGTTTTAAAAGTTTCTAACACTAATTCACCACTATCTCTTTTGAGCATATCTTGAAGTGATACTAGTCAGTGGTATCAGAGGATGTTCACCTCTACTAGATCCTCTAATATGAAGTTATTCTCTTTTAAAGAATTGAGTTTCTTTCCAATATTAATAAAAAATTATAGTTTTTTTGAAAATTATATTATCTTGGAGTATAATTCAATTTCTACCAAGACCATTATAAACAAGAGAAATAAATAGAAAATAAAGATGAAGAAGTCATCCCTCATAATCCAAGAGGAAGAAGGCGGGTTAATATCTCTATGAAATGATAAAAAAGAAGACATAAATGGATTGGAATGTGAATAATAAGTGGTTCAAATTACCACCATGGATAAGGAAAGTATTTCTACCTTTAGTGGATCAATATCAAGTGAATATGAGTTATGAAAAAAATATTTTACAAACAATCCTCAAGAAGAATATCCTAGCATGAGTGGTGGTAATAATCTATCTACAACTTCTCAAGATATATCAATAATTATATTGAAATATATTCTTCATTTAATTCATAAAAAATATCTTCCATTTTTATAGAGTCTTTGAATTTATATAGTAATAAATCACCCAACTCGAAGAAGAAAAATATAATATAGGGATGGATTTGTAGGAAAAATTTCTATAATTTACAATGATATCCAACTATTTTTGAATGTTTGAGACCAAAAAGTAGATCTTGAAATATGTTCCTCAAAATTTCAAACTAAATTCCTCAAAAAATTTGAATAAAAATATTTATTCAAAATAAATCTTAAATAAAATACTCAATCACTTTGATAAAAGATAAAAAACAATATTGATGTCATGGATTTTTAATCAGAATTAAAATCCAAGAAGATTAAGGAACTTGACTCTTTGTTAAAAAATTTAAGTTTCATAAAGAGTAAGTTAAAATAATGAAGAATGATTAGAAAGAGAATGTTAGTATAATTTAATATCAAAAGGACACCCTCAATATGAGGTTCCTAGAGTCAGAAGTCAAACTAGGCAATCTAGAAAGGACACATTTTGAGTATTCACAAAAGAAGGAGAAATTTTATGCTACCACTTAATGATCAATGAAGGATTATAATGTTAAAATACCTATAACATGTGTCAAGAATATCATGAATTATTTTAATGATCTATATAAAGAATCTATAGATAAAGTGGTTCCATCCACACCATATTATTTATTTTATCTAAATATGTTCTTGTGAATATTTTAGGATTAAAAATAAAATTCAAACAAGTATAGATGAAGAAAATTGATAATAAGAAAACAATTATGACTAGGGTGTATAGGAAAAAGAGTATTCAATCTGATTCCCAACAAAGAGACCAAATAGTTATGAAGAAGACCCAAAAAATTCATATAGAAGATATAATACGATCAAGTTTTATGGGTTAATGTTGACGCTAAAAAAAATTTGGGCATTTTACATTATATTTTTGGTATAATTATCTAATAAAAAAGTAAAAAAGGAATCCCATGATAAGGGGGAGCAAGCTAGATATGAATAAGAAATATCCACAGGTTAAGAAAAATATTTATAATTCAAAAACACTTGGAAAGCTTAATATTATCTATGATGTATGTAATAATAGTGGTTGAAAGGATGGTATATTCACATATAGAAATTTATCTAAAGTTGAAAAGATATTAAGAGTGAAAAATTTGGTTAAGAAATAAGAAGCAACCTTGGGAAGTAAGAAGAAGAATGTTATGAAAAAAAATTATCCTAATAAGATATAAATAATGATAAGTGTGAATCCCTTGGTTTCCAAATCCAAGAAGTTAAATAAGAGTGCATCATCTAATAGAAATGATATGAATAAAGGTACTCATAAGAAGGCATTTGGGAAACCCAAAACTTCTACCAATATACTTAATGATATTTTAGAACCCTTTCTAGAAATTTATAGAGAATAAATAAAATATAAGGATCATAAGAAACGGTTAGTGAAAAAGGAAAGTAAAATATTCCACATGAAAAATTTGAAGTTCATGAGAGTTTATCCACCCAAGAAAACTCTTATATTAAGGAATTTATTTGGGAGAGATGAAAAAAAGATGTAAATAATGGAAACTTTTGTCTAAATATTCTTATAAAACACGAAACAATGCTTAAAAAAATTAAAAATATATCATCCTTGAATGATGTTGAGAAGAAAATTTCTCTACACAAAGTTGAAAATAAAATGATAAGATATGTGTTGCCTTAATCAGGATTGATGTTCAAATGTAAAATTATGAAGATTTTAGAAATTTGAAAAAAATGGTTTAGAAAAAATATTAACCATGATGTTCACTTTGAAAATACAGAAATAAAAACCTTATACCCTTAAAATTTATAAATTATATGTATGATTATTTTATATATAATTTAAGTTGAGGCATATTCTTAGGGGAAACTTAAGATAGGGGATAATATGTTAATATTGAACAAAATTCTTAATGAAGTTATCATCCTAGATTAATTTCTAACTTGATACACTAAAAAATTTATAATATAATCATCCTTGATGAAGTTGAATTTGTTGTTGTTAATTTGTTATAGAAAATTGAACAAGTTCCCATATTGTTTTGATCATAATTTTGTAATTATAGAAGAATATATGGAATAAATATCATTTATAGTTAATATGTGGAAATTTTAAAAAATCTTGATAACTACATAAGTAAGATCGACTTTGGTGCATTAAAAACATGAAGTTCCTAAAGAGTATCTGTTAAAGAGATTCACCATCATTAAGAACAAAAAAAGTTATCATTAAGGGGGAGAAAAGTGGATTAGGAAAAAGTCACTGTAAGAATCATTACTTTATATAAATATTAATATTTTGGAATGTTTCTAAAGGAGATTCATTGAATAGGTATTTATATTTTTATATCTCATACTTTGTTACAAAGATAAAAATATTAACACAAAGAGGGAAAATTGAATCAATAAGTGGAAAAAGAAAAGTGGAAGAATGAAAGTGTACCTTGAATTATTATCTTTATAATTGTACTTGAGGGTTTTTATTTTGTTTGTTGAATTAAGTGAAGGAGTTTTAGGTTGATTTAACTAATACCATTATATATCAATATTGGTATCTTTATCCTAAAATATAAGTGGATAGTGCTTGAAGAAAATATAATGAGTTTTAATTTCATGTGGAATAATGATCAGTTGGTAAATTAATTTTTTTATTCTAATTAAATACTCTTTTTTTTCTACATCAAGAATTGCTCATGTAGACTTTGAGTAAAATAGTCATTAGAAAATTTCTATGTATTAACTACTATCCTTTTACGATGAACTTTATATTTCTTATCAATAAGGGGGATAATAAGTTAAATAAATGTTTTAGTAGAAAGGAAGACAATAAAAATAATTATTGAAATTTTGAAATATTAATTTTAAAGGAAATTTAAAGGTATTTACAAAAAATATAAAGGGTGGGATTGAAGCGCCCACTTTTTTTATGAGTTTAATTTTTTATCAATGGTTTTAATTGGAAGAAAATGTTTTAAAATGAAATAGAAATATTTAATTAATGTAAATATGTTTAAGAGGTTATAAATAAGATGTTGTTGAAATGATTTTTTGAAGTACCCAAGCTTGGTTTTAAATTAGGTGAAACATGGATGATCGAATGAAGAAAAAGATAAGTTGATTTATTAACTTTGGAATACTTATAATATATTTTATTAATTTATATATTCACTAATTAATGATGAAAGTTTGTTGGAATATTTGATAAACCTATAATGATTGATGATCTGATCTTAGTGTCTATAACATGTGACTTGATGTTTGGATAAGTATATTTGTTATCTTCATTATGAATTTACCTTAAGATGTTTCCATAAGAAGTTTACAGAAATAATGTTGTAGATAGAGATGACTGGGTCTAATGAATAGATACGAATGGATAGAGAAAGCTGAGTATAATGAATAGAGGTAACTGAATAAAGGCTAGTGGATTGAGGCCATAGGACCATGGTTTTAACTAACTAAGGTGGAGATCAAATGAAGTATACATGAAAAATAATTTTTCTAATAGTGTTCATAGGGAAATAAAATTGATGTTAATAGACTGAGTTAATCAGAAAAAGATGAAACTGAATGATATCTCAAATAAGTTCCTTGTTACATCATACAAAGATCACCATCTAAAGAAATATTAAAAGTTTCTTACTGATGTATTCCTCATTAAATAAAAATGAAACTTCCTTGAGGACATGATTCAAAAATTAAGTAAAGAAACATATCTATGAAATGGAGCTAAATAAGATGATGATTTTATATTCCTTAAGTATCAATCATCATGATTATTGAAAGTTTTCATGATCTAATATTGAGTATAAAGTGGGATTTTGAGGTTTGTATATAAAAAGATCATGCGTTAATGTTTTTATAAAGCTCACCAGACTGATGCTATTGAATAAAGGTGTGGCTGTGAAAATTTCAAAACATGAAATATTGAAGTTACATGATTTAGTTTTCAAGGTTTATAAAGATATGGAGATGTGTCAATACAAAGTGTTATCCATTAGACATTTATAAAGTCTACCAATTAAAGGAAGTTTGAATAAAGTATTAAATATAGGACTACAATAAATTTCATCGAATGAATTCAATTATATAGACATTTTCCATCCAATATAGTCCACTAGAAGGACCAAATTTTATAAGTTGAAGAAAAGTTTATGAAGTCCAATAACGATTTTTTATATTTTCATCAAATAAGAATAATGTTTTCTTGTATAAAAAGTCTATCAGATGGACTTGTAAAAATATGTGAAGTGAATAAGTGTTAGAATAATCAAACATAAGTCTTCGAGTAAATGGATAGAAGTATTTGTATTAAGTAATTATATAAATATTTTTGAATGTAATTCATCAGATATATTTTTCCTAATTGAAGAAATGGAATTATGGTTCTTGAAGTAAGTCATCTGATAGATAAAGTGTCTTATAAAATTATGGGGAATAAAATTTCGAGGGTCAATAAAAAATATTCATCATAAAAATTTGTAATGGAAAAAGAATATAATTATGAAGGAAAACTAGATAAAATAACACCTTATGGAGGGTTTCTAGGAAGATGTATAAGATAGAAGGTTTGAGAAATTATATGAATATTTCATAAAGTTATAAATGTGACAATACTTATTTGGGCATTCAATGTTCCAATAATCATGAAGTATGAATCAATTTTTAATCCAAAATTTCAAGAGGTTTGAAGAAGATAGTTGATTTAGGGTGTTAAAGAAGGTTAATATATTTTAATAAGTTTTAATATTGTCAAAAACTAAATATTTTGAGTAGGATGATCCAAATTTGAGTATGAAGTTTGAATTTAAGTGAACGTTTGGCCTTGAAAATTAGGAGAAACCACACCTGTATAAAGGGGAGAAGATTCACTATGAAGTGAATTTGGTGTGATTGAAATTCATGGTTGTACATATTTCTGAATAATTGAAGTTTTGTTAGGAATTTTTGACCATGAATATTGAGATAAATTCTAATTTGGGTTGATGTTTCAGACAAATAGGAACCTGATGGTGTAGAGGGTACCATGAAAAGTGAAAGAATTGAACATAGAAATCAAGAACTAGATGAATAAGTGTATAAGTGTTCATTTGATTTGGTAATAGATGTAGAGGTAGAAGATAGAGTAAAATGAAAAAAATGATACTGAAATGATCCTTCCAATAAATTGGTATAGAACAAGCATGATGTAGAAGAAGGGACCAAATGAACTATTTCTAGATGAACTTGTATTATAAAGATATCATCAGATAAAAGGATCATAAAAATAGGTTCCAAATGAAAGATAAATAGAAGATAAGGAGAGGATAAGAAGGAATATTTCAATTAGTGAAATAAAATAAGCTTCTAGTTTACTGATATGAAGAAGAATATTTTCTTGTACACTGTTGTGCAAGTAAGATATAGAGGAAGAAGAACATAGTAACATTGTGACATCTAACCAAAGTCTAATCTAGTGGAATAATTTATTGATGTTACTAAGAATATGAATAAGAAATTAAATACTTTTTACATAGGAAGTATAAATAGCCAACAAGGTGCTATAACTTGGACTAGGCATTCACCAATCTAGGGATTCAAGACTATTTTTTTATCCAAACTCCTAAATAATAGGGAACCAAAATTGAGATAATGAATGTTTTCTAGCCAAATCACTATAAAAATGTATCTCATTATAGTAGATAATCCGTGTACTGGTCATCACTATTCACAACAAGGACTAATTACTCTTATTGAGTAGTGAACCTTGTAAAAATGTTATATGACATCATTTACTTGATTTTATATGTTTACATACAATAAATAAAAGATAATAAGATAATTAAGATCTTAGTAGGTATAATAGGTATAAATAAAATTTTTTATAATTGGTTTAAAAGTTTCAAAAACTGATTCACCCCCTCTTAGTGTTGAGAATATCCTTAATTGGTCCTAACACACCTACCCGGACCCATCCCATAATTCAGGTTTGAAAAATCAAACCCACTAACTATAATTATCACTACAATAATGGGATCATCATTGATTTGGGTTATAAAATGAAACCCATAACCACCCTTACCCATTTCTTATACACACCCTCTATAGGGTCAACATCTCAATAAGACGTTCACTAGGGTCCCCTTGGTCTCATCATAGAGAGGACACCCCACATGGGATCCTCTATCATGTTATCATCTCTCATCTCAAATTTCCACTTAGAGGGAATATTTGACCTTATACTCATCGTAATCATATCATGAAATCATTGGCATCATCAAAATATACATGGAAGGGGGATAACCTCAAGATAATTCTATTCCTAAGTTACTATAGGCCTTTCCTCTCACCCAATCTATCCATCAATCTCCACAGGGTCTACCCATCCATGTAATCACATCTCAATTGGGGGAGGAACACTCTCCCATGGTCATATCTCAAGATTGAACAATTTAAGGTATCTTACAACTCCATCATGGCCTAATTAGGAAAATCATCGCAATCCATCACTCAACCCTTCTCAAGGGATCAAAAAGAAATTATCTAAGGTGTTACAAATTTACATAATTCACTTATTTTACACCCCTCTCACTATGTGTGTTTGTGTTTTAGGGAACATCATAATAGTCAAGAACTATTTCTTCAGTTCCTGAGGAATCAATCCAGTGTAAAAGGATCAATCAGGCCACTTGGAACATTGTTTAGTTCAAATAATTTAATTTTAAATAAAAAAATTTATTTATAAAAAGGTTTGATCACCCTCATGGTGAGACCAATCATATCACAGTCCATATAAAAAATCATAATATGAAAGGGAATGTATGAAGGACTACCTACCTCAATAATAAAGTTATTCCCCTTGCTTACAACCTGACAAATCTTACCCGAGCTCATCCAAGATTTCATCCACACATTGAGATCCTATATCACAAAACAACATCCCATAATTAATTATAAATTAATTATAATTAATTATCCAAATAATTTTAAAAATTTATAAGCAATTTAAAAATTTATTAAATTATGAATAATTTCCTAAAAACTCACCCAATGCTACCGCCACACCAAAACCACAACTGACCATAATCCAACATCCTGTGGAAAGATATTCAAACTTCCCTAATCAAAATCCCTAACAAAATGAATCAAATAAATAGTAAATTTGATTTAATATATGAAAAATCACAAGAAAAATAATACAATGACATACCTTAATCAAACACTAATAAATGACATACAAACATCGTCTTGAGATATCCTCTTTCCATCACATGAAAAATACCCATAAACCTTAGATGATTTCACCATACTTTGGTGAAATAATCACCAAAACATATCCCAAAACTAAACCAAAAAAGGGCTAGCAAGTAAAAATAAGAATAATGGCCAAAATGGAGAATTATACCTTAGATTACCATTAAAAATCATAAAAAAATTCCCTAATTAGATGGGAACCAAGAAGGGAAAGGGGGAGAGGAGGACCAACAAAAATGGATTCCTACAGTCACTCAAATCCCAAAAAACCTCCAAATACAAAAAAATACAACATCTCTCCCATATAAAAAGAAGCACCCAAAGCTAGTTAATGTGTGAACATGGGTTCAAATCATGAATGGACTCCAAGAAAAGGGATCATCCCTCTTCCTCAATTATTTCATGACGTGAACCCTATGGTCACAGCATGAATGGTCCTAGACATAATACCTTATCCAAGAAACCTCATTCATATCCTGATTATCCCAATAAAAAGTTCATTCATGATGTGATTGACCCATTATACTGTGAATTATGATTCATGCTATGAATGGCCCACTACTGTAAATTTTAACAACCCATCCACCTGGTCACCAGTTCAATGCTTCCTCGAAAACTTGAGGCATCTGTTGAGACTCATTTCATTTACCAAAACAACCTTTTAAGGGAATCAAAACACTTATAATACTAATCCAAGTCTTGGTTCTCAAAATGAACCCCTCACCAAATCAAAAATTCCAATTTATTTTGAATTTCAGGACTTGTATCGAAACTAGGTTTTACAACCTCTCCACCATAACACTTATCATCCCCGAGAAGTCTAAATAATACTTAACCATTAATTCTAACCCACCTTAGTCACTAATTCACAATCAAATCACTACATTCTACTCTATAATGAAAAAATATATTTTATTTCAAAACTCCCACCTCATGGTTCATTATTCCTAAAAAATCAACCTGTTTATTGCCACCATCACTGAAACACTAAAACATTTCTTACTCACACATGTTTATCCTAAGACACCATCATATCATTAATTTATTTATCTATAGGATCAACACACTCCCAAATATAAGACTCTAATCATTATATGATTATTATCCATGGTGATCTGCACCATCAGAATGAAATACTAAAACAAATTTATAATTCCCCAATGACCGGCTTAGTGTAGTTTCGATATCTCCATACTCGATCATGTATAGAAATAATGGTCGAAACCTAGTACCACTACTCACCTCCAATTATAAACATAATAAAAAATCCCCCACCTATAATTCACAATGTCTAAATATGTCAACATTTACTTGAAAACCCCCTGATAATCCTCAAAAACACTATGGTTATTTCTATCATTATATACCCGATGTATTTTTTAACCCACCACAAACAATTACATGTAAAAGCATCAGTTGAAACTCCCTCAAACGACCTTCCACTAAATTTTTTGACCATAACCACTAACATACTATCTCATCACCTGATCATGATGGCTCAACCTTTATAGGAATACTGAGATCATCCAATCATTCCAAACCAAATTTTGAACATGATTTCCCATAAAATTACATGGTTGGATATTCATCCAACCAAAACCATTGTCATGATTTCACCCTAAGCACTAGTTCACCTCTGATCTGACCTACTCAGATCATATCAAAATTCACTGCAAGCCTAATACCAATGCATGGAAACCATATAATAACACATTATAATTCCAAATATCGTATTTTACATAAAACCAGTTAATATAGGATTCACTTACTCACCAGAATCCAAGTGCCACCTTGACCATCCAACAACCAGTCAAACTACAACAATGACCCTTCATATATGAGTATCACACCTCTATATCCCATAATATATCTTTTAAAACACTTAATAATAATAAATGACTCTCCCACTCATACTTGAGTGCCAACATAAAACATTAACCCCTAACCATTCTTGTATCATGGAAATTTCATCCTTGGAACCCATAAAAATTCCATCCATAATGAGGTTGACACACACCTATGGCCAAAGGTGAACTCCCCTCCATATGAATTTACTTATACCACTCCTTGAGTAAAACCTTAATAGGTTTCATCATCGCATTCATGTCACATCTCATGAGCCACACTCAACCATGATCAACTCTTTATACCATTCCATCCATGGTGTCATATTCATCATAGAGGACACACTCTTCATTCTCATCCATCACCCCGAGCCTCAAATACCATAATAATCTTATTAAAAAAATTGGTACATATCCTTTACAAGAATAGTAAATGATTTACAATGATAACAACATCGCATGTAACCAGCATGTGCTACCATGATCTCATCTAAAAATTAATGGGTTTAAGCTCTGGTATAGCCCAAGCATAGGCTCAAACTTGCAGTTCATGAGTCAAAAAATATTAAGTCTAGGATCATGCACCTAATACACTAACCATACTCATGATTCTTGTTAGCCTCATCTAATAAGAAACCCTCTCAATGCTTCTCTTAAAAATTTAGGCATTCCACCCATGCCATGGTCTATCATGCGATCACCTACCACCCATACATCATACTAAAAAAAAATCATCTAAACATGATATACCATCCTAGATCTAGCCATCCAGGATCACAATCCACTTTCTCATCAGGAACTGAGCTCAAAACCAATACGTATAGGCATCATAATGATCATACCCTTGATACCAAACCTTGATACCCAAGCATCTCTACTTTTTTTCACTAAGAAATCTAAAGGCATATTCATTTCTATAATATATACTTGGTAGCACTTCCCATGTACTGATTTCATAACCTAATGTATGTATATATACTTTCCATATCTATAGAACTCACAAACATGAGTTAACCAAGCATTTGGGTTACCTGCATAGATCTTATATCAACCATAATACCTATCTTGCTAATATCTTGAGCCGTATCTCAAAGAAACTATGATCTATCATATAGCCTGTAAGACATATATCATGTAGTTATCCACTCATATAGAAACATATCTTCTTCTGTATCAACTATTATGTGGAAAATCACATTCCAAAACACCCACTTGTAAGGTCCCATACATATCAGAAATCACATTCCAAATATTTTTCCTACTAGGGAATTAATCCTCAATTGGTGTCTATGTATGAGATAAACCATTAGGAATCATGATCTTAGGCTAATCATCATTGGGCCTCTATATTAGGGAACCTTCCCTTCTAGAATCACTTTCTTATCTATCAATATATACATACTTATAATGGATTTTACTTTTGATGATTTTTTTAGGTATACCATAGTCATATGGCCAGTTAAGTAGAATTCCACAAAGAATATATATGGGAAAACACTATATATATTATTGTAGAATCTTTAAATAAACAAACCAATACCATCTTAGAACTAGTATCAAACCACCCACAAGGGATTTATCACTAATTCATCAAATTTCTATATCATCCTACTAGGGAAACTATACATTCCTTACACTAAGGAATTTCATAGTTTTCATTAATGAGAATCTATATGTAGATTCCAAATGACCTTTCATTATAGAAAATATATTGGGGTTCAGTTGAGTATAATTAATCCACTAATTTATATGGGAAAACACCATATAAATTGTCACTAAAACTTTAAAAAGAAGAACCCTAATTAAAAATGATATCAATCACACATAATAATATGAATATCATGTGAATACTATGTGTAAAATATGATTCATGCACACTAACCTCTTAAAAATGGTCCAAGATCCAAAACCACAATGAATCATAAATCTCAAAACTCAAGTGCATAATTCTAGGAGAAATCATACAATCATAAAAACAATAACCAATAAAATTAATCCCATATACATTATAACTTGTACTTCTTACCTGAAAAGGTTTTCTAAACACACCATATGAAATCCATCAAAATCTCTAACAGATTCTTATATCACCTATCTGGCATCTACTGAAATAGTAGTACAAAATAAAAATCTGATATAATCTATGATATCAGTCTCATTAATTCTCTGATACTACTTTATAAAATCCTCATCTTGAGACCACTCATTAGTGTCCAGACCGATGATGCTACGTGACCACAAGCACGCCTCCCCATATGTCAGAGGCCGCTGACTGGTAGTGGGGATCTAGGGTGTTACCATGGGGAGACTACACCCCCATATCAGAGTGCACAATAATAGATAAAAAACCAAACATAATCATCAAACTAATAGTCATTAGAGTATGCAGATTAAAATAAAATAAAAATGATATTTCAAATGATCATATAGAATTATGAAATCATACAAACTCATGGTCATTACAATACATAATAATTGTTCCCTTCCTACCCAATCACATATACAAGACAAATAAAAGAATAAAATCCACTAAGGATCTATGTATATACTAATCCTAACCCCATCCTAATATCTAATCCCATCTAAACTATCCTACTTGATCATGATACACTGGGAATCTTCCCAACTTGAACCTATGATTAGTGAAGTATACTTGGGTACCCAAGTGTCATGACCACCAGAGAAGGGTGTGATTAAAACTTAGTAGGGAACCAATAACATGTCCCTATATATAACTAATAAATGTATTCTACGAGCTTGATATTCTTAGACAAATAAATATATAAAATATAGAATCATAAATAAATACCTATTTTCAATCCTTATGTTGTAACATGCAAGTTGGGATTGACCTAAATCTTCTTCATCCAATGTCAGGGTGTCTCTGAGTAAGTCACATCATCATTCCAACCAATATCAAGCTCATAGATGATCCCTAAGATAAATTCCTAGTTAGTCCAATAGTATCAATTTCTATGGTCGATTCCTAGGATAAAGTCCTTGGAAATGCAAATCTAGCTCATATCCCACCTGGGAGGGATACATACTTTAACCTAATTCCAAGGAAAAAGTATAAGGAAATCGAAATAAATCCCAAAGGCCACTTGGGAGGGTTACATCCCCTACCCTGATTCCAAGGATCAATTCCAAGGTAATCCCAATCTCAGGCTTAACAAATTAGTCCATAGAGTCCAGACCCAGGAAATCTGTAGTATTATACATGAATAAAATATACATGGAGTACATCAAATTCATCCCATATATCTCGATAAATCTCCGTGGGTAGTGCATCCCACCTAAATCATCTCATAAAACACTTCTCAATGGGTCCAGTCACTTGCTTGAACCCATCCCACAATTTGACGTCGACCTATAAAATGCATGATATACCTTATCAAAACCATAACAGGCTCTCCATCAATTCGGTTTATAAGGTGAAACCAATAGTCATCACTACCCATTTCTCATACACATTCTCTATAGGGTCAACATCTCACTGGGGTACCCATCGGGGGTCCCTTAGGTCTCATCATTGACAGGAAACCCCTCATGGGATTCTCTATCACATTCTCATATATTGGATATAATCTACTACTAATAGGAATGAATTTCCCTCTATATTTTCAAAATCATTTAATAAAATCATTGACCTCTTGGTCATAAACACACAAGGGAGATGTCCTATAGCCCATTCTCTTACCAAGTCCACCTAGGTTGGTCCTCACACCCTACTTATCGATAAATCTCCATAGCATCTACCCACCTAAGTAATAACATCTCAGTGGGGGGAGGATCACTCTATCCTTGATCATATCATTATCCCAAAGGGTTTAAGGTATCTCACAATCCATCATGGCCTACTTGATCCAATCATCCTAGTTCATCTCTCACCCATACTTAAGGGATCTAAGGGAACCTATCAAAGGTGTTTTACATTCACATAATTCTCTTATTTTATGCCTCTATGGGGTATATATATCATGGAACATCATACTAATAAAGGAATCATTAATTGGTGATTGAGGCATATAGATAATAAACTAGGGTCAATAGTGGACCTTGAAACTTTTTTTAGTTCCAGACATTTTATTTTAAATAAAAAAAATTATTCATAAAAAGGTTCCTCACCCCATGGTTAGAACACACATATAACATGCTACATAAATAGAATTCATAAAACCAAAGGGAATATAAAAAGGCCACCTATCTCAATAATAGAGTTAATCCCCTTGATCACAGCCCAAAAACTATCATCTAAGCTCATACAAGATTTTATCAATATCCCAAACACCTATCTCATGGAAAACATCCCATAATTAATAATAAATCATTTATAATTAATTATCAAACTAATTTTTATAATTTATAATCAATTTTAAAATTAATTCAATTAGTCATAATTTCCTAATGACTCAACCAACAATCTCACTACATCAAAATCTCAACCATCTCCATGCCAACATCCCATCGCATGACCGTAGCATATTTCTCACTAAATTCCATAATAAATGACATAAAATTAATATGAAATTTCATTTAATTTAATCCAAATAAATATAAAAAACATATGGAAACATACCTTAAGCAAAACTCCAGAAAATAATATGCATAAATCATCTTAGGACATCTTCTTTCCATCACACACAAAATCCCCATCAAACTCAAATGATTTCACCATGTTGTAGTGAAATAATCACCACATCCTTGAAAAAAATTGAAACAAAAATAAAGTTTTAGCAAGGATAAATAATAATGAAGACCCAATAGAGGATCATAAATTATATTGTCATAAAAAATCATTTATAATCACCTCAAATAGAGGGGAACCATGAGGGGTAAGGGGGAGAGGAGGACCAATAGAGATGGACTACTCCCATCACTCAAACCCCCCATAAAACCTCCAAATATTGACAATAAAAATGTAACCTTTTACTCATCTAAAAATAACCACCTAACATTGGTTCATGGTATGAATGGTTCACACTGTGAATAGCCCCTAGACAGTGATACCATCCCTCTACCTCGATGATTTCATAGTGTAAACCCTATGGTCATTCCATGAAGGATATTGGGAAGAATACCTACTACCAACTATCTTATTCATGGACTGATTAGTCTATAAAAAGGTCATTCATGTCATGAATGAACCTTCACACCATGGAAATTATTCTTATATAATGTTTTATAGCTTGATCACCCATCCACATCTCTAACACTTCCATGAGCACCTAAGGTATCCACTGATCCTCATTCTATATCCAAATACACCCTTTTAATAATGAAAAAATACAACGGATCTCAATCCAAGTCCTAGTTCTAAAAAAAAGCCCTCACAAAATCAAAATTGTAATTTCTTATTAATTTCGATACTTGTATGAACATACGGTTCTATATTAGATGGATCATGATAGTATTATTAGGATAAATTTTTTAAATATTGATCTCCCACTATATTTTGTGTATGGGTGTTCGAATATCGGTGGTGAATACTACTACTTTAAATATGTTATTACAATATATTTCCTATTCAACCAGCAAAGAAACCTTTTATTTGTGTTGTAAAGTTATTCATAGAAGATATAAAGATAATTTAAGGAGAGGTATATAATGAGCTACATGGAAAAACTAAAAGAATGCAGTTATTTTAGAGCTAGTTTTGTTTGAAGCACTAATAAAGTAATCCAATATGTTGGTGGGATTAATTGGAGTATCTAGTTTTGCAGGACTATTGGAATCCTTGGTAGAATAAGGTGTGAAGGCTTTTTTCCTTCAATATTAAATTTTATATGCCTGGAAAGACATGAATTACTCATGAAAATATATATTAAACATGTAGTATGTAACCTTCACAAATGTGGAAATCATCACATACAAAACACATCACCAAATGTTGGTAGGGGTAAAAAGATAGATAGTCATATGGGATATCATTGATGGGGTGGGTTCTATATCATTTAAATGTATTATCATGCTAAATGTTTTTGAGGACAAATTGAAAGTATACCACTACTGAGAGTGGGAGAGAGTGAATCAGTGGTTGTCAAGAACAACAACTCTCAAACTAAATGATTCATATTATTGGTTGGTGTGAATAAATTTCGATAGAGATGATGATAGATTGAGTGGGGAATATCAAGCACATAATAAGGGTTTTTACAAGGTTCAATCACCCTTATTATCAGGTGGCTAATACTTGGTGTTTAGTGGTTGTGATCTCACTACCCACTTTACAATTTATACTAAAAATAATAAGGAATGAATAAAGAGTATATTATTTAACTCTAATTATAATATGAATAATGTATCAACAAGTTGAATAATATTCACTTCATATACCTCAGGTTCTTAAAGAATTTGGACTTATTATATAGCCAATTTCTTCTCATAAATAGCCTATAAAATACTTAACCCATATTTTATAGTGATTCTATCAACTACAACGTGTCCCTAAAATCCAAAATACGTGGAAGACTAAATTTCAAATATCTTAGTGTATCCCATAAAATCTTTGATTGGATTTGTGACATGACTGGTCAAATATTTCCTAAAGTATTTTAATTTTTTATAACCAAAAATTCATTTATATTTCCTAGTCAAAATCATTATGGAAGGGAATATTAACTACATCATGGTACACATTTAAATTAAAAAACCAAAAAATCCTTGAAAATTTATCATCCATGTTGTAGCAATTTGGTTCCCCCAACAATTCAATGTTCTTCTTCACTTCACTGCACCTTAAATCATGAAACATTTATTTATTGTGAAATAACACTAAGTTCCCAAAATGGAATGACACTAATATCTCCCAGTATGGCCTTCATGGGGTAGTAAAATCCTCACAATTACTCTAGTTATTACTTATGATGTATTAATTGAATTTTGACATGATCATTCCCATTTTAGAATAATTTATTTCTCACATCATATTAGCTATGTGGCACAATTTTCTTACACACAATTAACTCATTACTCCATGATAATAAACATGAAATAACCTAAATAGCTACAGAATTATTCTTTATTGTGAAAGAATATCTAAAGACACCACCTAATCATGTTAGATACAATATTCACTTCTCATCTGAGATAATTAAACTATGTTGTGGTTTTATCTCTATCATTCATGGAATGGTTTTTTCATTAGTAGTAGAGCATCATTACATTATTTACTCTATATATCTATTCAAATATAAAAATATTCTAGAACATCCATAACCATGTTTTAAATAAATTAATCATGAAAACATCTCAAACACATGAAATAATCATCTCAAGAAACAATTCATCGAACACTTACAATATATAGGTCATCAAAACACCACACTATAGGATAAAATAATGATATGAGAGACATACATCTATTGATGTAAGATTAATTTAATTTCAATCATGTATCAATTAAGATAAACTTTACCCCCCCTTTTCAACTCACTTCATGTGGTTTCAACAATATCTCATTGGGATCTTCAATACCCTACTTTTTATTTTTAAGAAATAAGAAAATCAACACATGATATCCTCTACAAACTCTATCTACCAACTCTTCAAGGTCCTCATTATTTGGAAAAATTATCAAACCATTTTTCATTTTATGATATTTTATAAAAGAAAATATAGTTTCTCCACCTTTACAAGAATACCCCTTATTGTATTCTCCCCAATTTCAAACAAATACAAAGTAATGAAAGTAGGAAAATAAACAAGGAAAATTATATGGATTTTGGGAAATAATAAACTCTAAAAAAAAATCTCAAGTATAGGAGGGAATCCTTTAAAAGAGTCATTTTCAATATATTTATGAATTTATATTTGGTTAAAAGATATTTCAATTAAATATTATTATGCTACACCTTCTCCTTGATGAAGTGGTACTCGATGTCAATATTCTTTGACCAGGAATATAAGAAAAAATTCTTTAATAAATTTATTATACTCTAACTGTCACACCCAATTACCAATGGGTATGAAACATCAACCCTCATTTATTATAGATACAAATTTATCTATATCATTTGAGTTATGGATTTTGGAATCACAACATACTTAGCTACTATTAAACTAAGAGTGATAGAATTTTTATTCTTAGAGTTCCATGAAAAAAATATTTATCTGATAAAGAAATAACCTCCAGAAGTAGAATTTTGATATTTAATATCTTCTATCTAATATTTATCTATAAATACATAATAATATAAGATTGTATTTTATTCATACCTTAGGACAAAATAAAGAGTTTATTTGATAAAGAACGCGATCGATTTTTATTCTATAATATATGAATCCTTTGGGTTGATTTGAAATTGTCTATAAAGTGTAACTATAAATATAATGTTTGGTCTTGAACCCAACAAAGAGTAGAATACCTATGATCCTTTTCAACTCTATTTTACTCATACTCCCTCCATATTCATCTAGGTATAACTTAGTACCAAGTACCATAGAATTAGAAACTTCTCTTGATTCATCTATTCCAAACTTTTTAAGTAATTCATGATCATACTTTTGTTGTGATAGGAATATAAAATGTGATATATTATTGTGCTGAAAACCCAAGAACAAATTCATTTATCTAATAATTTAACTCTCAAATAGGTTCCTCATTTTGATAAAAATTTCCTCACAAATTTATTATTTGTTTCTAGTAAAATTACTTTTATCAACATATATAATCACAATGAGTGAGTTTGTGTTATCTCCCTTAACATAAATATTCAACTATACTTTTAATTTCTAGAATTCCATGATCTTTAAGCTACTTAAAAACTTGAAAACCGTGATTGGGGTGAACATTTGAGACCAAATGGTTTTTTCTTTAGCTAACACACTCAAGAATTATAACCTCCAAGGATAAACCATTCTATTTATTTAATATACATCTCTTCCACAAGTCCTCCATTAAGGAATTTTGACTTCTTTTCTATTTATAAAACCCTGTAGTTTTATTGAGTATAAAATTTAAGAAAGATTTTGGTCATTTCACTACATGCGAATATAGAAAATGACTTATCAAAATCAATACCCTCAATTTAATTGTATCATTTTTAAACAAGAATTACTTTGTTTCCTGTTAGTTTACCTTTCTAATTGATATTATTTTAAAAAACACACATTGCATTGATCTCATTTTTGTTTTTCAGACATGTCACTTGATGGGTTAGTCGATAAATTCCTCATTTTAATGATCCAAAATCATGTTTCTTATACTATTAATGAATTATCTATTGTATTAAAGTAAACTATTTTTCTGGGGAATATATGAAATTTGGATAAGTGTGGAAGATACCCCACATTAATGAAGATGACACATAAAGAAAATGTCACTGCAACTGCATGTTTATTCAACCCATTGTGGATAAAATCTGAATAATTACTCAAGATACCATAAGAGAAATAAAATAAATTTCCTAAACAACTCAACTAACCATGTCAGTTAATTGAAAATTTTCCAAGTGTTTAATCTACAACATAAATAATTTTCAACTGATTGTGCATATCAACTGACCACATATTGATCTTTCATGTGATCACAAGTTGAAGAATGAAGTGACCAAAATTAAAAATTCAATTGAATTCATGAATATAATCAAACCAATCATATGGCTTAAGTGACCATGTCTTTATAATCAATCACACATCCTTGTTGAGCTATAACAAGCTCACCTTAGGGTGAGGCTACTGAAAGTTAAGTCTGCATTGACCATGATTAACAAAGATATTGTGTCAAAATTTAAAAATCCCAATGGTTAGTTTTGGAATTTATTGAGACCTTTCAGGTCACTTAAGAAATTTTAGTACGATAATGATCATTTCTCAATAGTTACATTTTGAATAAGCCTCTTCAAATACACTGAGGCCTAGATCATGCATGTGTGGTGATGGTGATTCTTTTGTTCTCGAACTTTCATTCACCTACACTATGATACTCTATTTTATGGATAAAATTTATAAAACTTAAAGAAATACAATTTGACTAAAAATTAAAATCCAAAGCCTACTGGATAATCAAACAAGTAGGAGAACCTTACTGATAAAAAAATGATTAAAGATTGAGCTACATATAACTTCCCTTGATTTCTTCACTCTCTTTATTTTCACTTATATATTGAGTCATGATTTAATTTTTCTATAAATTAAATTATTACTTATATTATAGTTTAAATTGTATTACCTTGATAGTTCTCTATTTTATTTACATTTTTATCCCACAAATAATTATAGAAGAGATTTGGTATAGCTAGGACTGCATTATGTGCAATTTCTTTTTATAAAATCTAATCCAAGTTGTAGATTTTTTTATTAAGTTTTAATAAATTGAATTGAAATTTGTGGTACTATCAAGTGTATAGAACTAAGACCCATCTTGGAGATAACATATTATGTGATTCCACTATGTGTTTTCACTCCCTAACATTAATTTACTTGAAAATACTTTTGATTTTTAGTATGATTTTTTAAAATTTAAATTAAAAATATACTTTGATAGTTCGAATTTTAGAGTGATATAGATATTGTGTTCAGTGTAAGTATATTATTTTAAAAATCAAAATAAATTTAGTTTTTTAACTAGGTTTTAATCAGGATTTCGGGAAATTATTTGAAAATATTAAATTATATATACTTATAACTTTTTATAATTGGATAAGTATTTTAAATTTAGGGGATTTAATTTATGATTTTCAAAAATAGAAATTTTAATATTGTAATATCAATTTATCCCCCTCTTTATTATTCCTCTCATACCAAAATTTGATATCATAGTGGAAATAATTTATTTCCAAACTCTATGTTTATTCACTATTTATTTTACTTTTGACCTTGATGAATATCTGAGGGAAAGATCCCTTATTTTTTTTAACTAATAGTCTATTATTATGGATGATGAAACTAAAGGTTATGCTACCAATAAACCTATTTATTTTATAGAAACTAATTATGATCAATGGAAAATTAAAATTAAATTCCATTTAGAAAGTATGGTATTTGAAATCTGGTGTACTATAGACAATAAATATGAAAAGCCCAAGACTACTAGAAAGGAATCCGATAATCCAACTAAAAATTATTATAATTATAAATGTAAAAATATTAGTGAAATATTTTGTTCTTTATATAGAGATAAATTTAATATAACATCTTCTTGTTATAGTACTTATAAAATTTGGGAGACTTTAGTTATTTCTCAGGAAATAACTTCTAACGTTAGCTAATTGAGATTGAATACAGATACCATAAAGCATGATTATTTCAAGATATAACCTAGTGAGTTGACTTCTAATATTTAATATATATTTAATGATATTTTAAATACTATGAAGTTACTTGGATAACCTATGGATGAAAAACAAAAATTTCTAAGATTACTGAGATTCTTACTCAATAGATGGAGAAACACTTTTATTTCGATTAGATAATCCCATGACATTAGTAAACTGTTAATAAAAGAATTTATTAGAAATATGATAATGTATAAATATGAATTAAATTAATGAAATTAAGATTCTAAAATTAATAATGAAACCATATCTTTTAAGAAATTTGAGTTATAATTAAAATAAGTTATCAAGGATGATAATTGAAGTGGAAATGAATCTGATTCTAAAAGTTATAAGGAGATGGATCATCTAGACCAGAAATTAAAAAAGTTATAAAAAATAAAAAGTTATTCAGAAATTTATATTACAAAGAAACATATGATAATAAAGGAAAGTGGGTTAAATATTGAAGAATGGATGAATCCTCTGGTGATATTATAATTTTTTGAATGTTAAAGGAAAGGACACATCAAAACTAATTATCCAAAGATGAAATACAAAAAGAAGTTTGATGATGGAGAAATAAAACCAAAGAAATAAATTTAGGAAACCTAGAGTGATTAAAAAGATAACTCAATTGACTCTATCTCTAGTAGAGGGGATATTAGTGAAAAAATAAGTTTTTTCTTTATGGGAACTACATATGAGGTACTAACTATTAATTCTCGTTTTTTATAATAATGTTGTATATGAAATTGAAATGACCAATAAATAATTATTTGGATATTTATATTTGTTAAAAGACACTCTGAATGATCTTAAAGATAAATATAATAATCTGAAAAAATTTTATGCTTTATTTTCTCAGGATAAAAGCGATCTTACGATTGAAAAATAGAAGAATGATAACTTATTAAAGAAGAATAATGTTTTGAAATTTATTACTGAACATCTTAAAAAGGATATGGAATAATTTAAAAATGGTATTAATAATATGTATATGATTTTAGGATGTTAGAAACCACCCAAATTAAATATCTGTATTGGATACTAATCTGGAAAGAAAAAGATGTTGTATAAGAATTATTTTGTTCAAAGTTCAAAGAATAAAACCTTAATATATAATTCTCAGGGAACTTTTATGTTTTAAAAAAGCCTCACTCTATTGGACCTAGTAATACTTTTATCTATAAATCTATTAATATTATGGTTAAAAATACTATAAAACTTATTTTGATTTCAAAAGCTTTATTTTCTAACTCCTCTAGATCCAAGAGAGTATGAGTACCAAAATAAATTTTAGTTTGATTTTTTATGGGGAAAATAATTAAAGAGATCAAAAAAAAATATTTTTTACATAGATAATGGATGTTCTAGACACATGGTAGGAGACTACTCAAGTTTCAAGAGTTTAGTGAAAGTGGATTATGGACATGTTTCTTTTAGTGACAATGTAAAAGGAAATATAATTGGACTCAGACAAATTGGTAACTCTGAAACTATTTTAATTTATAATTTTTTATTTATTTATGGTTTACAATATAACCCACTTAGTATATCTCAATTTTTTTGATGAAGGTTATAATGATAAATTTAAAAATAATCACTATAATTTTTTTGATTCCAAGCATGATTTAGTGTTTACTAATTTAAAAAGTGATAATGTTTATGCTATTAATTTAGATTCTTTTTTTATCTAAATGGTTCCTACTTATGTTCCTTTCATAAAAAAAATTAACTATGGTATGAGAAACTATGACACTACAATATAAAATCTCTTAGTAATCTGACTAGAAAATGATTAGTCAATGATATAATCAAACAATAATTCCCAAAAAAATTATACAATCCCTATCAAAAGGAGAATCAACACAAAATTTCTTTCAAAACAAAGAAAGAGGTGTAAAACTCTCAACCACTAGATTCAGTTCAATTTTTTTAAAAGTTATAGATTTTGTATTCTATATGGAATAAATTATTATTATGATTGTTGATGATTATTCAAGATATAAATGTGTATTCTTCCTAGCTCACAAAAGTGAATATCCTTTATATTTTATATAATATGAAGAATCTATAGTGATCCTTAGTGAAATTACAATATAAATTTTGAGACAGGGTTGATAATTCTGGAATAATTTTTTTTAAAAAGTATATATCAGTTTCTCATGGTAATATTCAATAAAAATATATTGATTATGAAGATACCATAGAACAAGTGTCTAGACTTGAAGACATTATAATATTGTTGGCTTATGTAGCACATATTAATTTCAAATTATATAAAATATATTTGAAGAGTGTATTCCTAAACGGTTATATTATTAAGGATGCATTTGTTGAATAAACCCATAGTTTTTCAAACTCTCATTTACCAAATTATGTTTTCAAACTTTCAGAAACACTTTATGGTTTAAAATTGGATCCTAGATCTTGGTATAATAGGATCAACTATTTTACAGTTTCAAAAGGATTTTCAAAAGGTATAACTAATCCTACACTATTTATTAAAAGAAATTAAAAAGATTTTTTAGTTAAAATATATGTTTAGAATATACCTTTAGGTTATTCAAAAAATGTTTTGTGTATTGAATTTTTGAAATTGATGCAAAATGAATTTGAAATTAATTTAATGGGTGATATAAAATTCTTCAATTGATTTCATACTTTTCAAACCAAATATAGAATTATCATAAATTAAAGAAAATAAAAACTGAAATTTTAAAATGATTTTTCAAAGATATCACTAAAAGGAAGGATACTTAAATAACTACAAGATATAAAATAGACTTGGATGAAATTGGAAAACCATTTGACTAAACTGCTTACAAAGGTATTATTGGGAGTTTACTATACTTAGCAGCCACTGGACTTGATATTATGTTTAGTGTGTGTATGTATGATTGTTTTCAAGAAAACCCAAAAGATTAACATTTTAAATTTAGTCAAATTAATTTTCAAATACGACAAAATATAACAAATTTTAGATAATTTTACACTAGAAAACATGATTTTGAATTGGTTAGTTATTTTGATTATGATTTTGGTGGATATAAGTTAGATAGGAAAGAAACTCTAGTACATGTCACTTTTTGGGAAAGTATCTAGTGTCTTGGTGTAGTAAAAATAAATAATATATTACAATATAAATTTCAGAATCTATAGGAATCTGATGTGCACAATTTTTTTAGATTAAACGCACATTACTAGACTATGGTTATAAATTTTGACATGTACCTATAAATTATGATAAGACAAGTTCTATTAATATTTCCAAGAATCCTGTATCTCACTCTAAGAGTAAAAATATTGAAATAATACATCAATATTTAAGAGATAATTTTCAAAAAGGTGATATCACTCTTGAGTCTATTAGAACTGAACATCAACTCACAGAAATCTTTACAAATCCTTTGAATATAGAGAGATTGAATTCTATCCGACATGAACTAGGAATTATTAATTCTTTTTTGATCGGATAATGTATTATATTAATCATTGTAAAGTACTGTTTAAAATTGTTATTGATGATTTTTATAATAATTCTAGTATTATATTTGATATGTCTTAATTATTTTTAAGTGTTTATAATTAAATATTAAGTATTTGATAGATTAATTCTAAAAGTCACAAGGGACCATAAGATATCCAGCTTCCCTAATACTTCAAGATGTTGTGAATATTTTTTCATATGGTAGGTAAATCTACTATATTACTTAAAGATATTATGTAAATTGTTCATGTGGTATGTAAAGCTACCATGCTAACCCAAGATACTATAAATTTTATGGTTATTTAAGCTACCACATCTAATTTCTTATGTTTTATTTTTTAATATATATGATGTCTCTTTTCATGCTCTCACTATTTCAAAAGAATTAAATTATTTTAAATACCCCAAAATCATAATTTGAATATACATATATCTCTATCTATAAACAAAATCTTCTTACTCCCAAACCTATTAAACAAATTGAATCTAAGTGAATATGGTATGATCAAAGATTCAGTTGGATTTCAGTTATTTTGGTGATAATCCTTGTTCAAATAAAGTAAAAATAGAGAGCTATAATGCACCATTAGAGTACATAAAGTTTCATATTTCAAATCAAATGGTTATTACTAAAAAGTAATTGGGAATTGAGTGGATGATATCTAATAGATCTATATTTTTGAAAGTTTTACAATAGTAGGTATGGAGTAACTGGTCTAGTAAGAACAATAGAAAATTTTATCCAAGATTAGAAAAATGGTTTTATAATAATATGTAATTTAATTCTAGTTAGAAAAGACATTTTATTAAAAAATTTGTAAATGATAATAATTTGACTTTTTCTTCAAAGGTATTGGCCACGAGTTTAGATATGTTGTATAAGGATAAGTATGAGAATTTTCCTAGTTACCATCATATTAGTCATCCTAATTTATAAATTAGAAGATCTATAAAGTATATCACTAGAGATAGAAACCCTCAAATGATAAATATTTTCAAAATAAATGGTAAGGAAATTTTTTTGATTAAATTTATTCAACATTTGTTTTGTGTCTTAGAATATGATATTTTAGTTTTCTGAGGAACCAAGATATGTTTTTTATATTTGATGAAGAATGATGTGTATCTTCCTAGATATATAATGAGGAATATGAAAGAGATATGTAATCTCTATTCTAGGTTAAATTCTTATCCATATCCCAAGTTAATTTTAGATTTGTTAGAATTCATGGGATATTTCCCTGAGGGGGAGGATATGTGTACTACTTTTACTAGAGTTTTCTAAAACTGAACTATTTGTAAAAGGATGAAAGTGATATGGAACCCATTGAGGAAAATATGGGTTGACTATTATGAAAAAGTATAAGAGGTATTTAATCTAGTAAATAATCCTAACAGGATAAAGGATAAAATACATCTTGGAAGAAACTATTTATATGGATGTGGATATGCATGTATCTGTGGGACAATTATATCTTAATAGTGCTGGATCTAAAAGTATTTTTGGAGATGATGTAGTTGATTTAGATGATGAATACATGTTAGATTTTGATGAATAAAGGATTCTTGAACCTTATGATCTAGTGAAAACTTATATACCTTCATGTCTTCCAAGGTCCAGATCTTATAATTTGTCATATAGTCATCCTAACTCTCCAAATACTTTTACTTCTCAAGAAGAATAACTTTGATCTATTTATGTGGATAGTGATCCATCTTAGGAAGATATATTTGAATAAACTTTTTCTAAATATGATTATGATTATGAGTCTTATTAATACTTTTCCCCTAGTTGAAATAAATTATGTTAGAGAGGAAGTGGATGAGTCTATTTTTCAAGGGTATCATCTAATAGAAAATAAAGGGGGATAGTTACTGATTTTTGATACTCCATAGTCCAAGGGGAAGAAGTCCCCAAGATATATCATTAAAATTGTGAACTCTAACTTATATGAGGATAATGATGATTATCATATTGATAGTCCACTTGAACATGGTGTAAATTCCATTTTATTTGCATCTTCTATTCCCGCTATACCTTATGTTGAAGGTTATTTGGTTGAATTAATCAATATTGAAGAGAGGATTGAGTAACCCTCTCTAAGAAAAAGAGTATAGGATTAGAAAAGGATAAAATAATTATTAGAACAAGTTCTTGATGCCATGTTTAGTCCTAAACCTATAAATCATGCTGAATATGAAAAGGAAGGTTTAGAAGAGGAGTCATAACTGAGTAGATTTTATGAGTGAAATAAGGCCATGGAATTATACTTTGTTCATATTTTTTTACTCTTACGAGTAGAGAAAGATGATACCTTTGTTTGATAATGTTTAATTGTCTAGTAGAACATCCCCTTATAGAAAAAAACACCCTCTCCACCTATTCCCACTTCTTCCTATATTAGTAAATATGAATTAAGTGAATTAAACGTTGATCATATAAGTGTACTCAAGGGATTATTTTTTGGATTTATAGCTTCAGTTGAATATACCATAGAATAATAAATTTATGGAACCGTTTCTATTATTTTTTCTTATATCCAACCTATGATATTTATAAAGGTTGATCATATGAATTAGAAGATTCTAATTTTAAGAGTTCAAGTAAGATATATACATGCTAACTTAAGTTACATGATAAGAAATATTGACCAAATATACTTGAATTACATGGTCCTAGATTCCTCTTCTAGTAAGCCTCCACCACATCCTACTACTACTAATCCTAATACTATTAATTATAATTTATTGAGGATAATATTAAGAGATTAAATAATGGTTGTGTTGGATGATTTTACACAAACTAAAGAAATATTTATTTTTGGTTTTCAAACTCATGCAACTAAAACCCATTAAATTTGTAATAATTGATTCCAAGAAAGATAGAAGAGACAAGAAGATAATAAAAATAATAATTGATCATTAATTATCTATAATATTTACTAAATGTGATTTTAATAATATTTTTAGATCTCTATCTAGTGGCCTTTAGATTACTCTATTAAATCAAGATTTCAAAGTTCAATTTGAACAATTTAATGTTATAACACCACTTTTGGAAATATTTATGTAGAGAAGATCACCTTTTCCAAAATTATGGAGAAAGGATCTTTGGCCTTGAAGTATTTATCTTATCTTATAGAGCTTTATCAGTATTGTGATAACAACGCCGTAGTTACACCTTGAGATCTATATATACCATTAGGTTTTATAACCTATGAATCTTTAGTTCTTGCCTAATTTTTCATATTTGTGTCTCCTTTTAACTTTAATCTAGTTAAAGTATTTCATCAATTTAGGTCTATTTATAGATGATTTTTCATTCTTGGACCATTCTATTCTCAACCATAGATTTCAAATAATCTTTCCACTCAACCTACTCAGGATAAAGGA
This sequence comes from Viscum album, assembly GCA_963277665.1. Classification (NCBI taxonomy): domain Eukaryota; kingdom Viridiplantae; phylum Streptophyta; class Magnoliopsida; order Santalales; family Viscaceae; genus Viscum; species Viscum album. Next base: position 460,742,732 of record OY728127.1, read on the forward strand.
CAAAAATCCTATTGATCCTCATTCAATGAGAGAAGTTAACTCTTCATATTCTGATTAGTATCCCTGATATAGATTCTATTTATTTATATTGTGTTATATTTATTCACTTTGGAGATTAATGATATATCATTTTTTATTCCTTTTTAATTCCTTAATTTCTTTGATTCTATTTATCTCTATTCATTTATTTACCTTTTTGATAATATAAAAGGGGGGAAATTATTATGGAAATTAATAGATAATGTTATTGATCAGTTAAATCCTTTTTTACTTTGATTTTAAACTCTAATTTATTTTTCACTATAGAAACTTCTTTGTTTCACTCTAGATGGTATCTTTATATGATCTATGATCATCAAAAGGGGTGATTGTTGGGTTAGTCAAACAATTATTTTTTTAATGATCTTAAATCATGTTTCTTATATTATTAATGAATTATATGTTGTTTGAAGTAAACTATTTTCTAGGAAATATATGAAATATGGATAAGTGTGGAAGTTAATTCACATTATATAGATCTAATATATAACTATAGTGTTGATGAAAATGCATGTTTATTCAACTAACCTTGAAGAAAATTTGAAAAAGTCCTTAAAATACCACAAGAGATATCAGAATGAATGAATGAAAAAATCAACCAACTGTGCTAGACAACTACATTTTTTCTAGTATTGATATTACCACATGAAGAAGTTACAACCGACTATTCATTTTAATCGACTAAATATTTATCTTTAAAGTGATTATAAATTGATGAATGAAGAAACCATAAGGAAAAATTAAATTTAATGTATGAAGATACTCATATAGACCACATTTTTCAAGTTTCCATGTCTATCCAATCAACCACATGACCAAAATTAGCAACAATAATATTACCTAAGATTGAAACTACCACATGGTGAGTCTACATCGACAATGAGAGATAAATATACCATGGATAAATTTTAAAATCTAAATGACTAGTTCTAGAATTTATTAAGGCCTGTTAGAGTAGTTAATACCTATCAGTATGAGAATGATCATTTCCCAATGAATACTTTGTGAATAAGCCTCATCAAATATAAGGAATCCTTACTATTTCATGGGTGGTGTTGGTGTATATTTTACTATATAACTTTTATTCACATGCACTATGATACTATGTTTTATAGACGATATTAAAAAACTTATAAAAAATAAAAACTAACAAAAAGTTACATTCCTAATCATACATGATAATTCGTTAAAAAGGAGAACATTATTTATCAACTAAAATTTAATAATACACTGAACTACATTGAACTTCCATCGATTTATTCACTCTCTCTATTTTCTAATACATATTGAGTTGTGTTTTATTTTTTTCTATACATTTACTTAGAACTTATCATGTTCTAAAGTGGAGTACCTTAGTACTCCTTCTCTATTTTTTACATCCTTTATCCCATTAATAATGATATAATAAATTTGGTAAATACTAGAGAAATTTTTTTTCATTTTTTTTAAAAATTGATCCATGATTTGGATTGTTTAATAAGTTTTAATAAAAAATATTGGTGGTGGATTACTGTCAAGTAGAGAGAACTAAGACCTATGTTTGATCTAACCTCTTTTCTAATTATACTATGTTTTTAGTGTTTCTTTTCACTACTTGACTTTAATTTACTCAAAAATAATGTTAATTTTTAGTCAGTTCTTTTAAACTATAAATGAAAAATATACTATTACAGCTAGAATTTTCAAGTGATATATATACTCTGTTTGGAATAATTATATTATTTTAAAAATTAAAATAAATTTAGTTGTTTTAACAAGGATTTGTTCGAGACTTTGAGAAATTATTTAAAAATATAAAATTATATATACTAATTACTTTTACTACCTAGGCTAGTATTTTAAATTGAGGTGATTTAAATTTATAATTTTAAAAAATAATCATTTTTATATTGGAATCTCAATTCACCCCCATATTGATAATTCCAATTGAACCAATAACACTAATTCCCATGTTTTATTATTCTCAATAAGGTTCATCTCTCCTTCCATTTCCAAAAATAAATTCTTATATTTTAAGATTTCATCAGCACTCATTGGTTTATCCTATGAAAGAAAGTCGGTATGATTTGAGATTCTAAATCTTCTTTGGGTTTGTACTCCCTTGACGCTATCAAGAAGTATATTTTTAGGAACATTTTTTTACTAAATATTTGGAACTTAGAATCTCTTTCCTTTGATTCTTATACATTACTGAAATTTTTAGAATGAAGTTGAGAGTTTTTAAAATATGATGATTTTTTCTGGAATATTATCAATATATATAGTTTATTTAGTTCCTTTAACATAAGAAACATATAGTGATGATTGTGAATAATTGTGATTTTCTAACAAAATTACCTCAAATAATTCACGAATCATTTATACATTATTTTGATAACACCGAAAGTTATTCCACTATGTGTATACCTAGGAAATATACCTTCTTCAACACTTTCAATGAACTTGACCAATTTTTTCCATTAATATTGATAGATAATGGGTTACTAAGAACTATAAAACCCTTCAAGAACAAATTATTTTTGAACTAAAAATCATATGGTGTATTAAATGAATTGGGTTAGAGTAGGAACCTCTTCAGAAAATAAATATCTGCAATTTTGGCTTGTTTCTAAAAATATTTTTAAGTGCCACACTCCAATAACATTGTTCTTCCCATGTACACCAAACTTTGATTCATCCTCCTAGAAAATACATTTTTTTGCGGGTGTGTATAGAGAACTATATTAATGTATTATCCCATTATTCTCAAAATATTCCTTAAACTATTCATTATTGTATTTGAATCAGAATATTTTTATCACATACCACATTTTTTTCAGGACCCATCCTCCGGGGCCCATGCTGTGACTACCCCAAGCCCGCCTTCCATAGGCCAGGGGTTGGTGACTAGCACCAAAAGGAATATTCCTTATAATGGAGAAGGCATCTGTAAACACATGCAACCAAGCACACAACAAGATACAAACACAAGTCAACTGCATAGAAAAAAGAGTGTTGAAAGTAAAAAGGGGCTGGAATACAAGCCCAACAGTAATAGTATAGGTACAACTGAAATACAATACAACTGAAGAAAAAGAAATAAAGATGTTGGGTCATACTCTGAGGTTCCTACCTAAAGGGCAGGTACAAACCGCCTCCTCAACACTCCACGTACACCCATCTCCTCTACGTACCGTCACACCGTATGGTCCACCTACAGGCCCTGTCTAGTGCTGGTACCCTCAGCCTCAATCAGTGATGTCCGTCGTCTGCGGCAAACACAATAAGGTGCAGGCATAGCCCGTGCATGGGTGAGTATAACGATACTCAGTAGGTACCCAAAGACCCTCAAGGTATCACAAAATCCACAAAGGATAACCCACAATGTATGAAGTCAACTGAAAACCCTACTTAGGTATATGCCCATACATATACCTAAGTTATCAAGTATACCCATCTCAATCATGAGGAAACATAGGGTCCAACACAAAAGTCCAAAGATCAAATGTTCCACAAAAGAAGGAATACCACAAAGGTAAGTACCGCATGGGTATTCCATATAGAAGAATACCACCAAGGTATTACCACGAAGGGAAGTGCCATTCAGGTATGAACTCATCTCACACCAGGTATAACTTAAGTAATAAAGTACAGATGATTAGTCAAATGCTAGATCATCTTATTCTATTAAGAGGCTCTACTGCTGACCCATACAGGATCACTCCGTGCTGACCCACATAGGATCTCTAGGTGTCAAACCACACAGGATCGCTCAGTGCTGACCCACATAGGATTGCTAGGTGACATAGGATCGCTCGGTGCTGACCCACACATGATCACTCGGTGCTGACCCACACATGATCTCTTGGTGCTGAACCACATAGGATTGCAAGGTGATGACCCACACAGGATTGCTCGGTGGTGACCCACACAAGATCGCTCAGTGCTGACCCACATAGGATCGTTATTCATTAATCACATCACAACCAGCTTCTGGGTTCCCGTACTAAGCTTGGTTGTCTCTGGAAGAGTCCGCTCCTCAAGCCACTTGTTGATACTCCAACTTCCAAAAAGTCCCATGAAGAAGTATCTCAAGGACCTCCGTGTCATAGGGGTCTCAACACAATAGATGGTGGATCAATCAGACACCCAGTCTGTAAGTTATTAGCCTTTTAGTCCCAATGGTCCGGTTGGATTTGTGATCGATACAACCCGACCATATCCCAACTTTATCCAAATCTCATGTGGGGGTATACAAAAGGGAATGTCTCGCTCCAAGGTTTCTAGCGGCACAGGCGGTTCATCAAACAGATTCCATGTGCCAAAGTAATGGCCAAAAGAGCGTATAGGGTCAAAACTGGTCTGGGTTCGGTCCGACCCGTTCGGATCAACCCGACCCAACACACTGTGTCCGGCCCAGCCCGCGGTGTGGCCCAGCCAGCTAGGTCTAGCCTGGCCCGCACTGGGCGGCCCGACCTATGCTGGGTGGTCCGGCCCGCGCTGGGCGGTCTGGTCTGGCGGCCCGGCCTGGGCGGCACGGTGTGGCCGCATGGCGGCGTAGAGGCCGCGAGGGCTGAGGGGGGCCACAAAGGCTGCGTGGGTCCGCGGGGTGGCACGGGGCAGTGTGTGGGCCGCATGGCTGTAGGACGGTGGATGGACACAAGGGCCGCAGGGCGTTGATGCCGTGAGGCCTCGGGACGATGGAGGCCACGGGGTGGCGAGGCTGCAGAGGGCCGCGGGGCGGTGAGGCCGTGGGGCGGCGCGAGGTGTTGTGGAGGCCATGCTCCGATGAGGCAGCTGTGGTGCAGCGGGGCAGCCATGGTGTGGCGGTCCACCGCAGCTGGTCGGATGTCCAGTTGTCCTCTCCACGCGGTGCGGTCGCACGCCGCACCTTCGCTGGCGGTCGGTTCGGCTGACCACTCTTTGTTCGTCACCGTGGAACAAAGCCTCCTTCTTCCATCATCAAGAACACACCATTCATGAAGAAATATGGAGGGGTTTGGCCATTTTTGTTTGGCCCGCACCCTCCGCATTAGAGCGGTAGAAAGCGGCTCAAGGGGGATGATTCAATGTGAGGGAAAAAATTAACATTGATCAATTTAAAACACACCCCTACCTCATTCATTTTTCAACGTCGATGAGGAGGGAAGGACGATCGTTGATTGAAGACATCCCACATTGGAGGATGTCATGAAGAATAAGGTGAAGTCGTGTGTCAGTATTCTTCATTAGAGAAGTGTTCTTCGTGGAAGAAGTTCTTCATTGGAGAAGTTCTTTGTTGGAGAGGTTTAGTCATCCCAAAATCTCTCCCCTTCTCCTTTTCCAAATAATTTCCCCCAATCCCCACCAAAAATGAAATAGCCAACATAATATAATATGTTATATATTTAGTTTGTTGGCATAATTTCAAATTATCTTAATTAATTAATTAATGAGTTGGTACAATTAATCAAAGGGGATGGCACAATTAAAGTGGGGGAAGTTCAAGAGGCTTCCACACATTTAAGAGGGAGTTTAAGAGTTTCTCCCATTATGAGTGTTTGGGTCGCCCTACCATTAGGAATTCTAAATTGGGGGGTTTTAGGCTCAAGTGGTCTCCACCACCATAACCCATGTGGGAGGTTTTAGTTCAGGTGGTCGCCACCACCATAACTCATGTGTGAGGTTTCTAAAATAAAAATGTTAGACATTTTTATTTTATTTAATTATTTCATGAAAAGCACTACAACTAACTTTCAACCTCGACCAACTGTCGTCGTGGTGAAAGTCTCCTTAAGAGAATACTGGCACTGCAAGTTCAATGGTTCCATCAGATTTCAATTCCGAGAACCGGTTGAAATGTTATGAAAACTCACTCGCACGTTTACTAAACGTACCTGAAAAAAGTTCAGAAATTCATTTCGGGCACATCGGGCCTCGGAATCACGCACCGTCAATTTTCTCAGACTCATAAAATTCCCATATAATTAAAAAAATACATGGAATTTTAGGGTCTTTACAGTTTTCTTTCTCATCAATCCCCTAAAAGTGTTAAAATTTATCAATATATTTTTATTTACCCGACATAAAATAGACATAATTTAAATGAATAAAATCAAAAACAAAATTCATGAAATATTTATCTATATTGATTGAATTCAATATCATCAGTTTGCACACATCTAAGTGTACTAACTCAAGACATTTATTCATTTCAATTTACATTATCTTGTGACTCTTAATCACCATATTTCTATTATGACATGTTACACATGTATATATTCTCTCACATCTTAGCTTTAGAATATTTCTTATAGCCTCATTTATGACATGATTGATCATTATTTTCTCTAAAATGGATATTTCTTCTACAAAAAAGATGTGTTTCTGACTTTATGCTCATGAAACATGGATTTTGAAATCCATAATTATTAAATAAATTATGGTTTTTTTGTTCCACCTTCACTATAATTATGTTATTCTTCAAAATATTTATGATAAATTCATTCTTATAAAATCTAAACTCATTACCATTATAATAAAGTTGATAAACATTAAAAATATTGGGACCCAACCCATTGATAAAGTGTACATCACTGGATTTATTCTTACTAATATTGTCATATCCAATTCCTTTCACATTGAGTGATCCATAATTTTTGTAAGTGATATATCCTTCATCAAACCTTTTGATGTATTTTATTATATTTTTTTTCCAATCATATTTTAAGATAAAACACTATCAAGTATCCATACATTCTATCATTTTACAGTTTTATAATACACATTAGCTACTATTGAATGATATTTATTATTCCCCATATTGAAATATTTGTAACCTCCCTATTTATTCAATTACTTTAGTATCATGGTAATAAATTTTTTGGTTGTGGGTTTAGGTTGATCACACCTCTCACAAGTCCACCCAAGTGAATAAAAGGAATTATACAATTTAACCTTCTCTTTTGGATGGTGTCTTTGATAGAATTTAAAAAAAATGGATTTATTCCATATAAATTCAATACATCTCTTCAATTGAGGGAGTGAGAGACTATAACATCACACATATGATTTGTGTCCATAGACTCTACAACACCAACATCTTCCTTCAAAGGGAAATAAACTTAGATAAAAAATTGTTGCTTCAAAATTTTCTCCTCAGGTTTCCTTTTGAACTGATATCTTCTATATTTTTTCAATATTCTCATGCTTAAGAGATTTTTAATTTATATTTCACTTTCCCATAGTATTATACTTGGTAATATTTTCTTTCCAAATATATTTTTTCTTTGGAATTTTTAATATAGTTACCAATTTTAGAAATAGGTTAATTATTTTTTAGTTAAGGTAATCTTCTCTTTATTTCATTTATTAATGATTCAACCACTATAATTGAATGTCTTGGTGTCTAAAGAAATTTTTATTGGTACCATGGAATAGTATCTTAGTAGCCTAGTTGCATTAGAAACTTTATATATTGTTTTGAAGCTCTCTCCAACTTCATTTTCTAAATTTTGGAACTCCAAAAATTTGGTTTTACTCAATATTATATTAGCTTTGACCCAAGATACTTCACCTCCTTGTTCTTGTAAATAATATTTAATGTGTTAATATCAATCATTTTATATATTTCTTCAAGGACTGAATTGATATCTCTCATATTTATTTTAAACTTAATATATATCTCCAACCAAGGAACCCTTGGGATGTTTTTTATTTTTCTATAATTTTTTTACCTTTATCCTATGAGTTGTTTTATTTTCATTTAATCTCTTCATCACAAGAATATGTGTCATCATAATTCAAGGAAATATTTTTTATTCTTTATTATATTGTATTTTATTTACCTTTGAATAATATTCCTCCAGTGTGACCATTATCCATCATTTTCTTCTTAGATGATCTTTTCAATTTGATAATACTTATCCTTTTTTATTGATTCTTAGGGAATCATACTATAAACTGTCAAATATTTCCATAATTAAATAATTTTAATGGTATATTTCCCCTATATTTACCTTTTCATTAGTACATTCCTTTTAATAATAAATACATAAATTATTCAAAATCCAGCTCATCATCTTAAACATTGTTTTATTAATAATGTGAATTCTTTGATTCAACAAGATTTGGGCATTAAATTCATTCTCATTCTTTATTTATCATTTTATTCTTAAGGCTGAACCTCTTCTTATATCATAAGTGATCAAAAAGTTTTTGATCTTATTGATGGTTCAATCATCAAAGTCTTGATCCTCAAGGGTTTAAATATTAACATTGAATTTATCCAGGAGGATTATCATCAACTTCTTCACAATAGTGGAATCTTAAATAATTTCATCATATCATCATATTGATCTTAATTTTTTTTCAATTGAACATGTAATTTATCCAATGGTTCATCTTCTATCATTAAGAGATATTTGAACTGATCTCAATATTTTTGTGACTAAGATTATTTCACCTTATTATCTATTAATGGATATCATAGTGTTTCCTCAATATTTTTTTCCATCTTAATTTATATAACTTGTGAAAACTCTTTAATTGAGAGAAATTAAAGTAATACAATATATATTCTCCTATTGGATTTGATATTCTTCTTATCTTACAAAGTTTCGGTCATTCCATCTTTGGGAAGACAAACAACATTCTTAGTGATATCATGGACATCTAGGATGAGTGATTTAATATATAGAGCCGTCCTCTATTAACCTAAATGGAATCACTCACCATCGAATATAGAGAATCCCTTATTTTTTTCACTATTCATAGACTCCATGGATCTCATTAGTCAAAGATTTAATAAATTTAAAGTAAACTAAAATTCATGAGAATTATACTCGAAACCATTTTAAAAATTCTTTGATACCGGTTATGAGGTATAAAATGATAAAGGGGTGGAAAATTAATTCAAGAAGTGTTTCTATGATACCAATTGTGATGCCTAGGTGAGTGTATACCACCACTGAGGGGGCGGGTATCAATTCTTTATAGAACACTTACTAAAATATTATTTGATTACAATCACTATTTAGTGAGAATTTATCTCAATGGTGATGATGTGATAATGAGGGATTGATTTATAAAGAACACACACTGACACAAGGGTTTTTTCAAGGTTCACTCACCATTATTATCAGGGGAATAATATCTGGTGTGTATTAATTATAATCCCACTAACCATGTTATAATTTATTATCAAAGGAATAAGGAAAATATAAATAATATTATCTTTAACTCTAATTATAAGATGAAAAATGAGCATCAACAAGTTTAAAAATCTTCACTTCCCATACTTCAGGTGTCTCCATAATTTGGACTTGGTGTGCACAATTGTTCTTCTCCTCAATATCCTATAAAATAATTTTAGTAATTCTAACTGATTAAAGATATCTAAGATAAAAATGAAATAAATAATATATTATTATTATGATTTAAATAATATATCACACAAATAGTTATACAAACGAAGGACTGAAAGGTTTAGTGTCTCAAATATTAGCTACTTAAACTACTTATTTTAAAATATTTAAAATAATTTATTTATAATCATGCTCATATAGACCATTTTCTAGTCATATCATATGATACAATTATTTTTATAACCCAAGGAGTGGAAACTTAAGAGAAGGGTGATCTCAAACGATCAATAAAGGAAAAAAAATAATATAACATGAAGGAGAACATGAGGACGATAAAAATATCATATTAAAAGATCAAAAGAACTTAGATGATAATAAAAAAACATGTTAGAGTAATAAAATATCATAAAAATATCATTAAAAAAGTATAAAAGATATGACCTGGATCAAAACACATCTCGATAGTTATATAACATTTGAGGATTTCATAAAAATACAGAATACATTAAAAATAAGGTATAATCATGAAACATGGAATCTCATGGAAATGAAATGAATATTAAAAAATTGGAATAACTTTATGAACAACTTGGAAATTTGGAAAAACCATAATCATAGGAAAAACTATGTGATAAAACCCATTATGCCAATGCCTATGTGAACAAAATCATAATGTCCATGCATAGAAATGTGATAAAACGCATCATTCCCATGCTAGTGTGAACAAAATCATTATGTACATGACTAACTATATTATGAGATATAAACTTAAAATATTGAATTAAAGGGTGATATAAGACCCCGACCATCATCATCCATACATATGTGTTCCACTTAAAATCAATCATCATCATCATATCTTATACAAACGAATTAAAAATAATGTGTTTATTGAACATCCAAATGGATAATGCTAACTTTTAATAAAGAAACCGTGAAAATAAATTGGGTTTCATAAATAATCCAAATGGTATAAAATAATATCAGGAAGTAAATCATTTCTTACTAAAAACTTTATAACCCACAATAATCACATAATTAAAGAATATATAGGGTGAAACTTGAAACATAACTCTATTGGGGGTGGATAATTTTAATATAATTAAAACCAAATCATGAAAATATATTTTTGAAAACATTTTGTATTCACTAATAGAAAAGTCATAGTTATGAGTCTCTTTTTAAAGAATCTCATTTATTGAAAAAAAGAAAAAAACATTAATTGAAATGGGTTTTCATCAAAAACACTTTTCCCTATATATAAGAAGAGAAGATCATTTAAAATGGAAATTATTGGAAATAAAGTTCAATAAGAAATTAAATAACTCAAAGAAAGGAGTTTTAGTTTCCAAGTCCCTTACATTTACCCTTAATTTCTACAGAAATATTTTAAAATCATCTATGATAAAGACAAAAATATTAATTACCTATTTAAAAACATTATTCATATAAATTTCTATTTATACTATTTGTATATAAAAACTCTCTTCAAGTATTAGATTGTTGTAATATATTTTCAACACCAGTTGTTAATAATCTTGTCCATTTTGAATTGGGTTCATAAAAGTGATGTTGATATTCTTTTTTCTCTAAAATATCTTAATATATAAACCATTAATGGTTCTAGAACTGATTTTTTTACAATGTATTTTTATTTTATAATTCTATTATATTGGAGTTTTAGTTGCATTTTTATAAAAGGAAAACATTGAAGAACTAGTTTTGGGTTATATACCGAAATCTATGGATTACCTTAGAATGATTTTGACATTTCATATTATTCAAAAAGAACTATATTAATGTTATATATTAATTATAATTTCATGACCCATCCAAGTGGGGCCTATGCCACAACTCCCAAAGCCTTACTCTAATAGGCTAGGGGCTGGTGACAAGAACCGAGTATGTGTATCAATAATATAGGAGGCAATGACTATGTACCTGTAGGCATGTGCACATATACAAGACCAAAAAATGCTAAAATGTAAAGGAACACTAATAACCAAATGCATACATACCACTATATCCCAACCAGAGTACGAAAGGAAAGTAAAGTGTAGTAAAGTAAAATGGTCCAGAATACAAGCCCAGCAAAAAGAGTTTGAAAACCACAAGTCCAACTTATAAAGAAAGGTATTGGGACTACTGTCTGTAGCTGTAGGAACACCTCGACCTGCCTGATATCACAAAGCACCATCTGGTCTTGGTTCACCTAGGACTCTGTCAAAAGGTTTCTCGTCTACACAAGACACAACACGTGTGGGAAAAAACATGCATGGGTGACTATAACAATACATAGTAGGACAACCTAAAACCACAAATAAATACATAAAGAAAAGATACATTCATCTAAACAAAATATATGTCTACAACACATATGAAAATGATATCTAGATATACTCAATCCAATACACTTAGTCTAGTGGAAAGTTACAACTACCACATACCAACACAAGGGATTTAGCTCGAAGATTCCACAAATCACTCATTCGGGAGAACACACTCCTGAGTCTAGTAGAACTAACGATGTTTATATGAGAAGTACTGTTCATTAGGAACCGTCCTGAGAGAGAGATACACTAATAGACCTGAAGAGAATACAATACCATAAATGAGGATCATAACTAAGGTCATTGGATGATACCAACCAATCTATATGGATTAAGCAGCTAAGTATAGGATCGATTCCTGGTGAAGTTGGTCATGCCAATACCATGGAATCTACCTAGGGCATAAAGAATGAATAGAGGATCCTGTTTCAAGCCTCTCAGGGGGGGGGGATTCCAACAAATCAATCCACGAATCCCTAATGAAGTGTTCATAGTCTTATGAGTAAGAAATGATCCGTATCTACCTTCAAGAAAATGATAAGGGAATGAAACCTAATGAAAATTGTCCATGATATGGAGGAGAAGATAACCAAGCCATGTAGAAAGGGATACATGGTGTGTGGTAGGGTCACACGCTATGTTCCTTGACCCTGAGCAATACCTGTGTACAATAGCCCATGTCATTCCAAACTGTGCCATGTAGAAGATGGGAACACGATGTGTAGAAGGGTCACACGCCATGTCCTTCCATCCAAGGTCCACTCGTGTACTCTGGTCATGTGCTAGTACATGGTGTCAACCCATGTGTCTTTTCCTGTCTACCAGTACATGGGGTAGTTCGTGTACTTGATCCAGGCCAAGTCGCATGGTGGGGTACACACCGTGTAGGAAACTTGTGTACTCTACCATGTGTTCATGTATCTCCCAAGATACATGCCGAGTATTTGGGAAGGGCCTAAATTCCATGAAAAATTTAACTATCTCATGAAACCCTAGCCTCTACTCAGTAGGGACCACCCACTTTGTAACCCCATGTTACATGCTGTGTTCAGCAGGATTTCCCTAAATTCTTGTTCTTCATCCACACACTTTGGCTCATCTTCTAGATTCCGATTTTAGGGTATGTTTGTTTTGAAACTCTAGATATATGACTATTTCTGTCACGAACCGTCCTCGGGGCCCGTGCCGTGACTACCCCAAGCCCACCTTCCATAGGCCAGGGGCTGGCGACTAGCACCAAAGGCGTAAATCCCGATAACTGGGAAGGCATTGTCTTTATAAAAGTAAACAAACACTACATAGTACAAGAGGAAGTAAAACACTAAGTACAAAGAGAAGTGCTGAAAGGTAAATGCTCCAGAATACAAACCCAAAAAAAGTACAACTACAACTGAACCAGTACAACAGGAAAAGTCAACAGCTGGAAGAACGGAAGCGGCTCCTGGGTCTTCCTCCTCGGATCCTACCTGAAGGGTAGGTACAGATGGCGCAACTCTTGTATCGTCCACCACGGATCCTACCTGAAGGGTAGGTACAGATAACCTCCACAACGCTCTCGCCCATAAACCTCCTCCGAGTGTCGTCTTACAGTGAAGTCCACCTCCAAATACTGACTCGTCGTGTAGTCCACCTTCGGGTACTGACTCGTCGTGTCGTCCACCTCCGGTTACCGTCCAGTCCTCGAACACTCGGCCTCCGTCAGCACTGCTCATCGTCTGCAACCAACACAACGAGGTGCGGGCATAGCCCGTGCAGGGGTGAGTATAACGATACTCAGTAGTGACCCTGAGACCCTCAAGGTCTCACTAAAACCAACAAGGATAACCACAAAGAAGATCTCAACAGATAACCTCTACTTAGGTATATACCCATACATATACCTAAATTATCAAGTAACCCATCTCAATCATGAGAAAACACAGGAATTATGAAATCAACGGATAACCACCACCCAGGTATATGCCCATACATATACCCAAGTTATCTAGTAACCCATCTCAATCATGAGGAAACACAAAGGTCATAGACTCAGCTCAAACCAGGATTTTCATTATCGAAACCGTAACTGCCGAAGAACCTCGTCTCTAGAGTGTACAATGGTCCTGTCACAACTCCGAGGTACTACTCACTAACCTAAGACTGCTGAGGTACTCCTCCCGTCGAGTACCGCAGGCCTGCCACCTCACACAGTAGTGCTTCCCGCCATGGGTCTGCCACCTCACACAGTAGTGCTCCCCCTCATAGCCTACAGAGGTACTCCTCCTGTCGAGTACTGCGGGTCTGCCACCTCACACAGTAGTGATCCTTCGTCGTGGGTCTGCCACCTCAACAATTAGTTCTCCCCACCGGGCTATGCAAGTCACTCCGAGTCGAATCAGACAAGCAGTCAATAGGTCTCAGCCGACTACACGGTCTCCGTACTCTGCACGCTCGTCTCCGGGAGGGTCCTCTCCATGAGCTACTGGTCGATACTCCAAAACATCACAAGTCCCACGGAGACGTATCTCAAAGGACCTCCTCGTCACAGGGGTCTCAACACAACAGACGACGCGTCAATCGGACGCCCGATCTGTGAGTTATTAGCCTTTTCGTCCCAGGGGCCCGGTTGGTTTCGTAAGCGAACCAACCTGTCCGTATCTCAACTGTACCCCGAACTCTCATTGGGTATACTCATAGGGACCGTTTCTCGACGATATCACCAACGCCGCTGACGGTTCGTCAAACGGACGTCCGGTCTGAAAGATATCATCTTTTTCCGTTCCAGGGGCCCGGTTGGATTTCGGGTACAATCCAACCCGGCTATAACCCAACTGCATCCAAAACTCGGGCGGAGGATGCCAAAAGTTTTGTATCATCAACAGGAACTCAATGCAACAGACGTCACGTCAATCAGACACCCAGTTTGGAAGTTATTGGCTTTTTCGTCCCGGGGGCCCGGTTAGTTTTTAAGTCAAAACAAACCTGACAGTACTCCAACTGCGTCCAAACCTCGAGCGGAGTAAGCCAAAAGATCCGTCTCCCTTAGAGGAATCCATCAAAGTCGACGGTACGTCAATCGGACATCCGGAACTCAAGATATGAGCATTTCCGCTCCGAGGGCCCGGTTGGTTTTGTGGATGAACCAACCCGGCCGAACCCAAAGTATTCCGAAACCTTGAGTGTAATATACCAAAACGACCGTCTCGATCCAAGGATCGTGTTTCCACTAACGGCGCATCGATCGGAGGCTCGTAGCTCAAGTTACTGGAAAAAGACAAAAAAGGTCCTGAAACGGGGGGTCTGGGCCGGGGTCGACCCGACCCAGTTCGGACCCGGTCCGACCCGGCCAGGGCGCAGCCCGGCCCGGCTCGGCTCGGCCGAGTGGCCGAGCAACGCGGGGCGCTGCCCTCGCGTGACAGCACCGCGGCCCCCACGGGGGGCCGCCCTGATCAACGGATGCGGCATGGCCGCGTCCTGTGTGCGCTGGACCCGAGCGGCCGCGGGTCCGCTGGCGCCGCCGCCGCCGCCGCGGCCGTGTCCGGCGGTGCGCTGGGGCGCCGCCGGTGGCTTCCGCGGGCCACCGGAGTTGCTCTGGTGGTCCGATTTCTTTTCCGACTGCACCGTTGTTCCTCCCGGGTTCCGTTCTTCACTGCGGGATCACTAAATCACCTATGAGGAACGTTTCGTCGTCGCCCGCCAAATCCGCACAACAAGGAAGAACTGCGGAGGGTTGTCGGGCCATGTTTGTTTAGCCCACACCCTCCGCGTTAGGCGGTATCAATCGGGAGGATTAATCAACACATAGAAATCATAACACAAAACAATTTTAATAAATTAAAATTGTTCTTATGAAACCGGGTTCTTTGTTTTGAACGGAAACATCTACAGAGTAAATTCATTCCCAAATAAAATTGAAACATACCAAAATTCCCCAACCCGCAATCAAGAATACTCATCCCACAACCAAAATTCCTGCGGATCAACTTTGTATTGAGTTGATCCGCGTTCTTCATTTTCAAAAGGAAACATCCGAGGAAAAAGGGTATTATTATTCTCAATTAAAAACCCTACCTCGTCGGACGTGCGTTCTTCGCGGAATTGACCGTCGCGGAACAAGTGGAGCGTTGCGTCGCGGAAGGGCGTCGCGTCATCGCGGAAGGGCGTCGCATCGACGATCTTTTCGTTGTCAATCGAAGGTTGTCGCCGGGTTGGATCGTCGCGGAAGAAGCGTTGCAGAGGGAGAATCGTCGGCGTCGCGGTACACGACGTCGCGTTGCTGATCTCCACGGGTTCGGCGTTCTTCGTCGGAGGCCGGCGTTCTTCGCGTTCTTCGCATTCATCGCGTTCTTCGTGAAGAAGGAGGAAGATACATAGAGATTCTTCAAAGGTTTAACCCAACATTTCAAAAGGAAGGTGTGTTGGCCTTATTTTATTAACATGCCAACAAAACAAAAACGTGTTATGAAACGAACGAAATTAATTCATCGAATTAATTTCCACGAATAAACCGCCCATTTAATAGGAGCGTTTAATTGTTTAAGAAAACGCCCCAGTTGACTTTTATTTAATAGGGTTTTTTGCGGGTGCGTTACTTAGCGGAAAGAAATGGTGGGGCTTGTGTGGGCCCCACCCCAAAAATATCCTATCAAGTGGATATGATATTTTGGGTTGCACCCTATCCGTTTCAACTTAGCTTAAGCAGCTTAAAGTGGTCTTCAAGCGGCTTTAAGTGAAATAAAAATAAAATTGTCGCACAACTTTATTTTATTTCATAACTTAAAACCCAAAAATTAAAAACCACAACCAAGCAAACACAACTCTGGAAGAGGAATTTCTAAGAAAGTAGCGGTGCTGTGATTCCATTGGTGCCCTCAAAATTCGATTCCAGGCACCGGTTCAAAAGTTATAAAAACCCGCTCGTCCGTTCACTAAACGTACCCGAGCCAAACTTCGGAAGATGATTCCGGGCACACCGGGCCTCGGAATCAGGTGCCGTTAGAAACTGCGTTCTTGTAAAATTTCAAAGAAAATTTAGGGAAAAAAATTTTCCTTGAAATTTCCGGGTCTTTACATTACTTCCACCATAGGGCTTTACATCCCCGTAAAGCTTCAACATAAACTAGGGTCACAAAAGCGGTACAGAGCATGCATCTGAGCCTTCCGCTCCCATGTGATCACTTGGAGGTTCCCGTACTGCCAAAGAAAGTGCACCTGAGGAATCAATCGTCCTCGTAGGATCCGCTCCTGTCGATCCTTGATCCCTACTAGAACCTCCATGAAAGATACCCCATCGCCATCGTCCAGCTCCTCATGGTCGATGATATGCGTCGGGTCGTGCACCCGGTGCAACTGAGGTGGTAGATCCAGGCGTTAAGCCACCTCGCCAAAACTCTGTAATCCACGTCGAGGTGAGACACGCAAGAAGACGTGGTCGCCATCCTCGAACTCTAGTGGCCTCCGCCTCCTATCAGCATAAGACTTCTACCGGCTCTGAGCTATCTTCATCGGCTCCTGGATGACCTGGACCTTCTCTGTCGTGGCCTGGACCATCCCTGGTCCCACAAGAGCAGGTATTATTTCTTCTTTGCCGATAAGAGAAATCCGGTCTCATCCCCTGGATGAACCACGTTCATCACCTAATACAGTCAATCCCGACATGGATGATACTAATCCATACTAAGGACGACATCGTAAGGCCTCTACGCTACTACCAAGAGATCCAACCATTACTCTCGCCTCCAAGGGTTGAGTCACACTGTCGGCATCAGTGTGTGGTAACTGGGTCTCCTCCAGTAGAAAACTCGAAAGTGAGGGTCAAGTCAACAGTTTTAACCGGGACCTCTCAGTATCAACCCAACAAAAGTACATGGAAGAAAACATCACAAAGATAAGAGTCTTTTTATTATTGCAGCTCATAATAAAAAGACACGAGGCATCTAAAACAAACATCAACAAATCTAGAAGCAGCATAAACAAAAGTCTCTAGGTCTGGAGCTAGTCCCGCTCCCGTTCATCCGCTTCTGGAGCTCCATGATCGTAGGCCTCAGCTGCTTGAAGCTGAGCTCTCCCATTTCCACCAGTTCCCTGTGGTCGGGGTGGACCTTTTGGTGGTGGTGGTGGCAACACCCCGAAGCGTCGTCCACCTCCAGCTGCACGACCAGCTCCTCTTCTATGGTCGCCTACTCCTAGTGGTCTGCCTTGATCGAACCTCTGCCTCTACCTGGGAGGTTCTTCATTTAACTGCTGGTTATATATATGGCGGGTCGGACAGTCACGTGCCATGTGACCAATCCCGCCGCAGCAGTAACACTTCATGGCAGGTCTGGCTCTATCACTTCCCTTGGTGCCTCGCACTACCGACCCTGAGTCACGCGGTCGACCACCTGTAGGTCTGGTCCTCTTGGACCTTTGCATCATCTGTCTACTGCCTGCTGTAGAAGAGTCTGGCACATGCCGGCTAGTGGTGGGTCCTGCTGTAGGAGACTGCTCAGCAAGGAAAATCTCCACTAAGAGGGCTCTCTCCAACACCCCTGTCTGCGTCGGAATGTTGTGTGATACAACCGAAGATCTGATCTCCCACCTGAGCCCCTGCTCGAAGGTTCGGGCCCTGAAGAATGGGTCTCATACCATGTCTGTAGAGTAGCGTGAGAGGTCTGTGAATCTTGCTGAGTACGGCGCCACTGACATGCTGCCCTGCCGCAGCTGAAGTAGCTCCTGTATACGCACCGCTCGAAGGGTGGCTGGTACAAACTCTGCCCGGAACAGGCTCTCGAAGTCTGCCCATAGATGTGTCACCTCGTCATGCATCTGAAGCATCAGGCTCCACCATCTGCCTGCTGCTGCCTGAAGAAGGCTGGCAGCAAGGATCACCATGAAATCTATCGGCGTCCCCACTAGCCTGAAGACTCTCACCACAGCCTCCAGCCAATCCTCTGCCGCCTGCGGGTCCGTCCCTCCCTGGAACCTGGGTGGCCTCTGGCACTGGAACTCATGCAGTGCGCTCAAGAGACGTGCATCCTCTACTCCTGGGGCTAGTGGCATCGGTGGCCCAAAGGGTAGTAGTACCTCTGGTGCCTCCGTTGGTGCCTCAACTGGGATAGGGCCCTGTACTGAGGCCTCGTCGCTCGGCGGGATGTCAGTACGTACCACTCTCGGGGCTCTAGCTGGTCGTCCATGGGGAGGCATCCTGAAAGAAACAACATAACACGCTCAAAAGATTATTCCTGGTGAGCTGACCTGGTTTGAGCTGACATTTAAAAACTTCTGGAAACACACACGCAATCAGTGTTTTCGTGCACAAAGTCGGAAACCAGTTGTCAGGGTCCTGGTGTATGGATACGTCGGCCGCCCGCACCAACACTGGACTCCCTGAACTGAAAACCACACTCGGTACTCTTAACACTATTGCTTCAAAAAAAGAAAATATCAGAGTTATAATTTCTGCGTTAGAACCGAACTACTCTGATACCAATTTGTCACGACCCGTCCTCGGAGCCCGTGCCGTGACTACCCCAAGCCCACCTTCCATAGGCCAGGGGCTGGCGACTAGCACCAAAGGCGTAAATCCCAATAACTGGGAAGGCATTGTCTTTATAAAAGTAAACAAACACTACATAGTACAAGCGGAAGTAAAACACTAGGTACAAAGAGAAGTGCTGAAAGGTAAATGGTCCAGAATACAAACCCAAAAGAAAGTACAACTACAACTGAACTAGTACAACAGGAAAAGTCAACAGCTAGAAGAACGGAAGCGGCTCCTGGGTCATCCTCCTCAGATCCTAACTGAAGGGTAGGTACAGATGGCGCAGCTCCTGGATCGTCCACCACGGATCCTACCTAAAGGGTAGGTACAAATAGCCTCCACAACGCTCTCTCCCGTCAACCTCCTCCGAGTGTCGTCTCACCGTGAAGTCCACCTCCAAATACTGACTCGTCGTGTAGTCCATCTCCGGGTACTGACTCGTCATGTCGTCCACCTCCGGGTACCGTCCAGTCCTCGAACACTCGGCCTCCGTCAGCACTGCTCGTCGTCTGCAACCAACACAACGAGGTGCGGGCATAGAACGTCCAGGGGTGAGTATAACGATACTCAGTAGAGACCCCGAGACCCTCAAGGTCTCACTAAAACAAACAAGGATAACCAAAAAGAAGATCTCAACAGATAACCTCTACTTAGGTATATGACCATACATATACCTAAGTTATCAAGTAACCCATCTCAATCATGAGAAAACACATGGATTATGAAATCAACGGATAACCACCACCCAGGTATATGCCCATACATATACCCAAGTTATCAAGTAACCCATCTCAATCATGAGGAAACACAAAGGTCATAGACTCAGCTCAAACCAGGATTTTCATTATCGAAACCATAACTGCCGAAGAACCTCATCTCTAGAGTGTACAGTGGTCCTATCACGACTCCGAGGTACTGCTCACTAACCTAAGACTTCTAAGGTACTCCTATCGTCGAGTACCGTGGGCCTGCCACCTCACACAGTAGTGCTTCCCGCCATGGGTCTGCCACCTCACACAGTAGTGCTCCCCCTCATAGCCTACAGAGGTACTCCTCCTGTCGAGTACCGTGGGTCTGCCACCTCACATAGCAGTGCTCCTACGACGTGGGTCTGCCACCTCACAAAGTAGTTCTCCCCACTGGGCTATGCAAGTCACTCCGAGTCGAATCGGACAAGCAGTCATCAGGTCTCAGCCGGCTACACGGTCTCCGTACTCCGCACGCTCGTCTCCGGGAGGTTCCGCTCCACGAGCTACTGGTCGATACTCCAAAACATCACAAGTCCCACGAAGAAGTATCTCAAAGGACCTCCTCGTCACAGGGGTCTCAACACAACAGACGATGCGTCAATCAGACGCCCGGTCTATGAGTTATTAGCCTTTTCGTCCCAGGGGCCCGGTTGGTTTCGTAAGTGAACCAACCCGGCCGTATCTCAACTGTAACCTGAACTCTCATAGGTTATACTCATAGGGATCATTTCTTGACGAGATCACCAACGCCGCTGACGGTTTGTCAAACGGACGTCCGGTCTGAAAGATATCATCTTCTTCCATTCCAGGGGCCCGGTTGGATTTCGGGTACAATCCAACCCGGATATAACCCAACTGCATCCAAAACTCGGGCGGAGGATGCCAAAAGTTCCGTATCGTCAACAGGAACACAATGCAACAGACGGCGCGTCAATCGGACGCTCGGTCTGGAAGTTATTGGCTTTTTCGTCTCGGGGGCCCGGTTGGTTTTTAAGTCAAAACCTACCCGACCATACTCCAACTGCGTCCAAACCACGAGCGGAGTAATCCAAAAGATCCATCTCCCTTAGATAAATCCATCAAAGTCGACGGCACGTCAATCGGACGTCCGGAACTCAAGATATGAGCGTTTCCGCTCCGAGGGCCCGGTTGGTTTCGTGGATGAACCAACCCGGCCGAACCCAAAGTATTTTGAAACCTTGAGTGTAATATACCAAAACGACCGTCTTGATCCAAGGATCGTGTTGCCGCTGACGACGCGTCGATCGGAGGCCTGTAGCTCATGTTACGGGCAAAAGACCAAAAAGGTCCTGAAACGGGGGGTCTGGGCCCGGGTCGACCCGGCCCGACCCCGCCTGGGTCGGTCGAACCGGGTCGACCCAACCCGGTTCGGACCCGGTCCGACCCGGCCAGGGCGCGGCCCGGCCCGGCCGGCCGGCCCGGCTCGGCTCGGCCGAGTGGCCGAGAAACGCGGGGCGCTGCCCCCGCGTGACAGCACCGTGGCCCCCGCGGGGGGCCGCCCTGATCAACGGACGCGGCAAGGCCGCGTCCTGTGTGCGCCGGACCCGCGCGGCCGCGGGTCCGCTGGCGCCGCCGCCGGCACCGCCGCGCCGGCGACCCGCGCCGCCGGTGGCTTCTGCGGGCCACCAAAGTTGCTCTGGTGGTCCGATTTCCTTTCCGACTGCGCTGCTGTTCCTCCCGGGTTCCATTCTTCACTGCGGGATCATTAAATCACCTCTGCGGCATGTTTCGTCATCGCCCGCCAAATCTGCACAACAAGGGAGAACTGCGGAGGGTTGTCGGGCCGTGTTTGTTTAGCCCACACCCTCTGCGTTAGGAGGTATCAATCGGAAGGATTAATCAACACATAGAAATTATAACACATAACAATTTTAATAAATTAAAATTGTTATTATGAGACCAGGTTCTTTGTTTTGAACGGAAACATCCACAGAGTAAATTCATTCCCAAATAAAATTGAAACATACCAAAATTCCCCAACCCGCAATCAAGAATACTCATCCCACAACCAAACCTCCCGCGGATCAACTTAGTATTGAGTTGATCAGCGTTCTTCAATTTCAAAAGGAAACATCCGAGGAAAAAGGTTATTATTATTCTCAATTAAAAACCCTTCCTCGTCGGATGTGCGTTCTTCACAGAATTGACCATCACGGAACAAGTGGAGCGTCGCGTCATGGAAGGGCATCACATCGTCGCGGAAGGGCGTCGTGTCGATGATCTTGTCGTTGTCGATCGAAGGTTTTCGTGGGGTTGGATCGTCGCGGAAGAAGCATCGCAGAGGGAGAATCGTCGGCATCGCGGTACACGGCGTCGCGTCGCTGATCTCCACGGGTTCGACATTCTTCGTCGGAGGTCGGCGTTCTTCGCGTTCTTCGCATTCTTCGCGTTCTTCGCGAAGAAGGAGGAAGATACTTAGAGATTCTTCAAAGGTTTAACACAACATTTCAAAAGGAAGGTGTGTTGGCCTTATTTTATTAACATGCCAACAAAACGAAAACGTGTTAAGAAACAAACGAAATTAATTCATAGAATTAATTTCAACGAATAAACCTCCCATTTAATAGGAGCGTTTAATTGTTTAAGAAAACGCCCCAGTTGACTTTTATTTAATAGGGGTTTTCGCGGGTGCGTTACTTAGCGGAAAGAAACGGTGGGGCTCGTGTGGGCCCCACCCCACAAATATCTTATCGAGTGGATAGGATATTTTGGGTTGCACCCTATCCGTTTCAACTGAGCTTAAGCAGCTTAAAGTGGTCTTCAAGCGGCTTTAAGTGAAATAATAATAAAATTGTCGCCCAACTTAATTTTATTTCATAACTTAAAACCGAAAAATTAAAAACCACAACCGAGCAAATGCAACTCCGGAAGAGGAATTTCTAAGCAAGTATCAGTGCTGCGATTCCATCGGTGCCCTCAGAATTCGATTCCGGGCACCGGTTCAAAAGTTAGAAAAACCCACTCGTTCGTTCACTGAACGTACTCAAGCCAAACTTTGGAAAATGATTCCGCGCACACCGGGCCTCGGAATCAGGTGCCGCCAGAAACTGCGTTCTTGTAAAATTCCAAAGAAAATTTAGGAAAAAAAATTTCCCTTGAAATTTCTGGGTCCTTACAATTTCATCACCCTAACACTGAATTGAGGTGTTTTAGGACTTCAATCGACTTAAAAAACAATTTAAATTCATCCCAATGCAAACCGATTAAAGAACAGTTTCTTCAAGATTGCTTTAATTCGTCTGTTGTCATCATAATTGCACATTTGTTAGGTCATCCCAATTTTAGATCTTTAATTTTGGATTATTGCGACAAGAAATGAAGGTGAAATGATCAATCATCGAAAAACCTGTCAAAGAATGAAGAACTCATAGAAAACAGGGGAGAGAAAACCTATGGACAAATTCAAGTAACAATCCTAGAAATCTGTTTGTTCCAGCCTCGATCTATTCCCATAAGAATGATCAACAAATCAAAATCAATTCTCTAATAATCTGTCCCTGATAATCCCATAATTTCACCCATCTCACATGGAATGATCAAACCACAAATCAAACTGTTCATTGGTTGGTCCATGTTCATCGTTGAATCTAATAATGGGGAAATAAAATCCAAAATAATGCTTCCTATCTAGGAATTGGATTGTTCACTGCTGAAGATCAACTGCCCTTGGCGAGATCTGTCAAGAACGATATCCGATCTAAGTCTCTACCATCACCTCAAAGATAATTCTTCAGGGTTTCTCTCTAGAGCCTCCATGTAATTCTAGGGTCATGATCTTAACCCTAGATATCTATATAAATGATTAATTAAAATAAGATTCATCACTACGTTGCTACATCGATGAAATAGAGAAATAAAATAAATTCTCAATTTACCTTATTCATTAAAAATGCTTGAAACAACTTTTCACACTCAACCCGCACTGGCCAATGTTAAGATGCACCTTGGAGAAAGCCGCTGCTCTAAACACAATGGTTTCCTCAGATTTTTTATTCGAGAACCTTTTTAGAATTTATTCCACTTTTTTATAAAAACTATGTGCACATGCTATTTAATATTTTAATATTATTCAAACCTTTATTCTAGACATGCTGGGTCTCGGAATCACACAATGTCTCAGTGCCCGGTCTTAAAATAATTCCATACAATATTTAAAAACAATACATGGAAAATCAAGGACATTAAATTCTCCCCACCTTGGGGATTTATTTCCCTAAAAATCTAAAACAAAGGCTACTAAAAAAGATTAGGGTATTGATCATGAATATGAGCTTACAACTCCCAAGTGATCTCCTAGAGATTCTCATGCTACCACCAGACACACACAAAAGGAATCAATCACCCACAAAAGATCCTCTCATGCCAATCCTTGATCTCCATTGGGTACTCAACAAATATTTCTCCACCATCAATGTCAATATCACCCCATTCGATGACATGTGACGATTCATGCACATACCTCCTCAACTACGACACATGGAAGACATCATGTACTTGATCTAACTGTGGAGGTAGAGTTAAGTGCTATGCCACCTCAAAAACTCTACAAAGTATCTGAAAAGGGATGATAAAACTCAGAGATAACTTGTCTCCTCGACCAAATCTCCATAATACTCATCGAGCTGAAACTCATAAGAATACATGGTCTCCTTCATCTAACTCCAAAGGCCTCCACCACCTATAAATATAGAAATTATGATGGATATGGGTATTCTTCATCTGCTCCTAGATAATTAACACATTCTCTATAGTAGCTCGTACCAACTCCAGACCCATAAGTGCTAACTCTCCATTGTTTGTCCAGAAAAGTGGTGACATGAAAGGTTGCCCATAAAAAGACTCGAATGACACCATACCAATGGTGGACTGGTAGATTCTGTTGTACACAATCTCCACTAGGGGTAGGTGATCCTCCAAACCATGACTAAAGTCTAACATAGAATCTTGTAGCATGTCCTCAAGAACCTGAATGCTCCGCTCTATCTGGTTATCTGTCTGTGGGTGAAATGATGTGCTCAAGCATAACTGGGTTTCAAATGCATCCAGTAATCCCTTCCACAACCAAGATGTAAAATGAGCATTGAAATATAAAACAACCATTGATGTAACTCCATATATTCTAACTATCTCATACACGTAGTGGTGTCTCAAGCTCTCTACTGAACTCTGCTCTCAGATATCTAGGAAGAGAGCCGACTTGAGGATTCAGTCAAAGATCACTCAGATGGAATTGTTTCCTTTGGATGTACATGGTAAACACATCACTAATTCTATCTATATCCCATCCCACTTTCATTATCGAAGATCAAGGGGTTGAGCTAAACCCTCTAGAACTTGGTGCTCAGCCTTCACTTGCTGACAAGTAAGGCATTGAGAAAAAAACTCCAAAACTCCTTTATTCATTTTTGGACACCAAAACTGACATTGAGGGTCAAATTAAATCTTATACAAACCTAGATGTGCCACCAAAGGGGATGTATGAAACTCCCTCAGAACCTCCTTTGAAAATTCCACCGGTATAATTGTATGTCCTCTGAAAAGGAAGACGTGCTCCCCACCTTTCGAATATCCAGCAGGAGCATTACCTATGGATATATGATCGTTTAGAGTCTCAAAGTCAGTATCTCCATTTCATGCCTCCCTAACATACTATAAGAGTGGGGGGGGGGGGGTAACAACCATAAACTTGAGGTAAGTTTCCCCATCTCTATCCACAAAGTATAACTGTAATAAGGCCAACTACTCTGACACATCGTTCAGTAACTACAAACTATATTTTCTAATGAGGGCATCTGCCACCATGTTCCCCTTCTTAGGAGTATAGACCATATCAAAGTCATAGTTTTGGAGGAACTCTAGCCATCACTTATGTGTCTAGTTCAGATCCTTATGAGAGAAGATATAATTGAGACTCTTGTGATCAGATTAGACGATACACTGCCCGCCCACTAGGTATTTCGTCACATATTCAATGCAAAGACTACCGATGATAACTCAATATTATAGGTCACGTAGTTCTACTCATGTGGAATCAATTAGTGTGAACCATAGGCAATAAACACTTGAATTTACATTAGAAAAAAACCAAGACTAGTTCCTGATGTATCATAGAATACTACATACTTAATAGATTCCTCTAGAAAACCCAATATTTGAGTGTTTGTAAAACTCTACCTCAGCTCCTGAAATCATTGACATGAGGTCAACCTTTGAGAACCGTCATAACCCTCTCAAATTATCAAAGCGGTCATTAATCCATGGTAGTGGATACTTGTTCTTCATGTTCACCTGGTTCAAGCCTCGTTAATCCACACGCAACCTCAAGCTCTCATATGCCTTTTTGGAAAACAAAACTAAGGATACACAAGGTGAAAAACTAGGTCTCATGAATCCCTTCCACTTAAAGTCCTCAAATTGCACCCTAATCTCATGAAACTCTGTGAGATCCATCAATATGCTGGTGCAGATATCGGTGCCTACCCTGGGTGTAAATCAATGTAGAAGTCCATCTCCCAATAGAGAGGTAATCCTAGAACATCTTCAGGGAAGACATACTCATACTATGACACCACTGTAGGAAACTAAAAACTCATAACATCCACTTCACCAAGGGTTAGGCTTTCTAACTTATGAGTAATCAGTTGTACCCTCCTATGCATGATTCCATCCTATGCTGCTTGAGTTTCCTTTTCACTGATAAAGGAAAACCTCATTCTGTCACTGCGGACATACTAAAACCTTCACCTAAAACATTAAATCTAGGCATGAAATATGGATAACAAATCCATAATAAGAATTATTTCATAAGGCCTCAATGATACCTCCAATAGGTTCCAACCGAAACTCTTTCTTCCAAGGTCCATGTCACACTGTCAAAACAAATGTGTGATCAATAAGTCTTGTCCAGTAGGTGTCTCCAAGCGTAAGGGTCAAGTCAATGGTTTGAAAAGAATATCTAGGTCTCAAATAGGATATATGGTGAGAAAGAAATGACTAGAACCTGTGTCTATCAGTTCTACAGATAAAGTATAAAAGACACAGATCCTACCCCAAATTATTCTCAGAGCCCCTGGTTTAGATACCTCAATCATATGAAGCTTTCCCCACCCTTGTCATCCAACTCCCTGAGTCTAGTGTGGACCACCTGGGGGTGTTGGTGGTACCAAGTCAAAAAGTAAACCACCTTCTACTGCTCTCCCAGCTCCTCTACTATGTTTTCCACCATGTGGATCTTTCTGATCCTATTTTTGTCTTTACCTCAGTGGTCTATCAACTATTTCCCTATTAGTGGAATAGTGGTTTGGACAATCTCGAGTGAGATGTCCCTTGCCATCAAATTAATAGAACCACCTATATCTAGGCTTACTTGACCCACCCTATGATATTTGAACCACATATCCTCTATTATGGGTCTTACTCTTGTGATGTCTCCTATATCTAGGTTTCTGAGACTAACGTCGACTTCTTGCTACTGAGGTCTTTGCTCCTGCTTTACCACTGCTAGCAATCACTTTCTATATCTACTTAGCCAAGAAACTTTTGACCAACAAATATTGTTCAATCACACCAACATAATTATAAATTCTCAAATGGATAACATAGGCTTGGCTGTCTCTATACAGACCTTTCTCGATGGTCCGATATCTATAGTACTGATCATGTATCATGTTCATTGAGTATCTGGAGAGGTTGGTATGCCTCGATGAATACTCAGATATTGAAATGTCATCCTACCTGAGCAGTAGAATCTCCTATATACACATAACCCTTTTCTTATGTGGTGATAACTCCTCTCTTAAAAGTTCCTCAAACTCTGTCCACAGGAGAGTCACCTCGTTTTAAAATCAGGTAACTAAACTCCACCATCACCCTACTGAGCTGTAAAGAAGGATTACTACCATGAACAAAATCTGATACACTGTTATCCTAAATAGATGGAAAATTTGTGTCACCAACTCAATACAGTCCTCAGATACCTGAGGGTCGGGATCACCTTGATTCCTAAGGGGTCACTATCTCTGAAACCCAGGAAGCACACTCAACCTACACTCCTCATCTGCTAGTACTGCAGGTACCATGTGCTGCTCCATGGGTGGTGGTATAGCTGGTGTGCCACCTAGAGGTAACATCTGGGGAACTGGTCCCTGTATCGAAGTCTCATCACTGAGGGGGTTATCCTCATGACTGAGCTGCTAAATCCAATCTAGTATTCATCTTGGGGGTATCCTGTAAAGAAATAAGATGTACCATGGTAAATGAGTTTATCTGGAGATCTAACTCAAGAAATACATGGAACCACAACCCATTCCAATATGATTCATGTACCATTATTTCCCTTACAACCAATGTTCTCATGTACTGATTTAAAAAGAATGTTATTAGAGTCCTAGTGTATGGATACGTCTGTTGTTGTACCAATGCCAGAGTCCCTAGCTTGAAATCCAAACTTGAAACACTTAACAAGTTTTCCCCAAACCAATATCATAAACTCTTGGTCCCAAAGTATAACTGACCCCTTTGATAACAATCTTTCATGACCCGTCCCAGTGGGGCCCATGATGCAACTTCCCAAGATTTCCTCCAATAGGCTAGGGGCAGGTGAATAGCACTAAGTAGGCATATCACTAACATGGGAGGAATTGACTCTGTACCTGTATGCACACACAAATTTCCAAGCCCACAAAATGATGAAATGTAAAAAAATACTAATAACCAAATGAATTCCTACCAATATATCCCAATCAGAGTACAATAGAAAAGTAAAGTGCTATAAAGTAAACCAAGCCAGAATACAATCCCACCAAAAAGAGTATGAAAACCACAAGTCCAACCTATAAAAAAATGGTATTGGGACTACTGTCTATTTCTGTAGGAATAACTCAGCTGGCCTAATATCATAAAGCACTATCTGGTCCTGGTCTACCTAGGACTCTATCAAAAGGTATCTCATCTGCATAAGACAATGCATGTGCGGGAAAATCCCGTGTAGGGGAGAGTATAACAATACTTATTAGGACACCTCAAAACCAAAAATCAATACACAAAGGAAATATACAATCATCTCTACAAAGTATATGTCTACAATACATTTGAAAATTATTTCCAGATATACTCAATTGAAGACATGCAGTCTAGAGGTTAAGTCAGAACTACCACCTAACAACACTAGGGATCCAGCTCAAAGATTCCACAAAGCAGTCATCCAAGAGAACATACTCCTGAGTCCGATAGCACTAATGAAGTCCATCTGAGAAGTACTGTTGTTCAGGAACCATCATGAGAGAGATATACATTGATATATCTGAAGAGAATATGATACTAGAAATGAGTCTCATATTCAGGGCCATGGGGTGATACTAACAACTCCATCTAAATTAACCTGCTAAGTAGAGGATCGACTCCCGGTGAAGTTGGTAACATCAATACCATGAACTCATCCTAGGTAAAGGAGAATGAATATAGGATCCATATCCAAGCCTCTTGGGGGGGGGGGGGGGGTTCTAATTACTCTATCTAAGAAGTCCTACTAAAGAAATAATAGTCCTATAAGTAGGAGATGATTCATACCTACCTTTAGGGAAGATATAAGGGAACAAACCCTAATGAAACTTTTACAAGATATAGAGGACAAGAGAATCAAGCCATGTAGAAGGTGATACACATGGTGTATTAGGGTCACACTCTATGTTCCTTGACCCCGGGTACTACCTGTGTACAATGGCCCATGTCATTCCAAACTATGTCGTGTAGAAGACGAGTACATAATTTTTAGAAGGGTCACATGTCATGTCCTTCCATCCGGGTTCTACTCATGTACTCTATCATTGTTCCAGAACACAGTGTCAACCCGTGTGTCTCTACCCATGTACCAGTACATGGGGTAGTCCATATACTTGGTCTAGGCCAAGTCATGTGATGGGGTACACGCCGTATATGCAACCCGAGTACTCCACCCTATGTCTGTGTATCTCATGAGACACACACTGAGTCTCTGGGAAAGGCCTACATACTGTGTGATAGGTTCAGACACCATGTGACATTTAACTATCTCTTGGAACCCTAGTCTCCACTTAGTGGGGGCTACATGCTGTGTTCATCAGGATTTTTCAGAAAGTCTAATTCTTCCTCTATAGGCTTTGGCTGATCTTACAGATTCCGATTTTGGGGTCCGTTTTCTTTGAAACTCTGGATCTAATCTCATTTAATCACTCTAACACTGAATCAAGGTATTATAGGACATCAATTTTCTTAGAAAAAAATTTAAATTCATCTTGATACAAACCTCTCGAAGAAATTTTCTCCCTAATTGCTTTGATTCATCCATCGATGTTGTCGTCACACCTCTATTAGGTCATCCTGATGATGGATATTCAATTTTGGATTCTTATGCCATGAAATGAAGGCATAATGATCGATCTTCCAAAAAACTATCAAAGAATTAAGCGCACATAGAAAAAGTGGGAGAGAAAACACAATGAAAAAAATATTAGGAACGAAACTTTACCATTGTTCATTTCAGTCTCAATATGTTCCCATAAGAATGATAAAAAAATCAAAAACAATTCTCAAATAATCAATCCCTGATAATCCCGCAATTAAACCCATCCTACAAGGAACAATCAAAATGAAGATCAACCTATTCGCTGGTTGGTCCATGTTCTTCATTGAATCTAAGAATAGGGAAATAAAATCCAAAATAATCCATCCTACTTGGGAATTGTATTGTTCACTGCTAAAGATCATCTTCCACTGGAAAGATCCGTTAGGAACGATCTCCGATCCAAGTCTCTGTCATTTCTATCGAGATAATTCTCCAGGGTTTCTCTCCAAAGCCCCTAGAGAATTATAGGGTTATGAGCCTAACCCTAGATCCATGTCTAAAGGCTTAATTAAAAGAATAATAGTTGCTGCTTTTCTACATCGATGAAATAGATAAATAGAATAAATTATTAGTTTATTTTTTTAAATAAAAGCGCCCGAAACTACTTTTCACAACTGACCTACACCGACCAATGTTATACTACACCTAGGGCACAACCACTACTCTGAATGCAATGATACCATCATATTTCTTATCTGGGTATCCATTTGGAAGTTATTCCACTTTTTTAGGAAAACTACATCCAAGTTCTATTAAATATTTTAATATTATTCAAATATTTATTCCAGACACACCGGGTCTTAGAATCGCATGCCGCCTCAACGCCTGGTCTCAAAATTAATCCATATAATATTTAAAAATAATACAAAAAAATATGAGACATTACATATCTATATCATACATACTCATAAAATATAAAATAAAACCTTCCATGTTATTAGTGATGAAAAGAAAAACATGTTTATTCATCAAGGTGGTAGTTCGCGCAACACACAATTCACATTTTCATTTTTATTAATCTAAAAGGGAGGGTGGTTAATGACTGTACCATCATTATAATAACATAATAGTATAATAATTATACTGATTGTATCATTTTAATATGATGAAAATAACATTAAGGATGAATAAAACACATAAATTAATAGAAAAATGAAAGAGATGTTAGGAACTTATACATCACTTCTTTGATTATCTCCTTTTTAAAGGGGATTAATCTTTTTAGGGAGGTTATTTTGAGAAGAAAAAAACTCCTCAAGATTTCTAGTTGTAGAAGATAGGTTTTGTTAGATTTTATCAAGAATCATGTGGTTTTTTTGTGAGGCTAAGTGAGGAGAGGAGTGACCCTTTTATAAGTGAAAAGGAGTGAATTTTTTTAAATACCCAAAAATTTTCAATAATGAGATGTCACTCTCAAGGAAAGTGGATAAAAAATTGAGAAATAATGGATTTTATAAGAGATAAGGTTGATAAAAAAATAAAACATTTAATTTGAAATATGTTTTAAACATTTTAGTTCCTTTACCATAAAGTTTACTCATTTTTACCATTTTAGTTTTCACCACGGTAATTAGTTTTTGCCTATATAATTTATCCTTTATGCCCAAAAATTATTTGGTTTTTATTTTATAATTTAAATATAATGATTCCAAATATTAATTCCATTTTTTGATTAATTTTTTATTAGTGACATAAATTTATTTTAAAATATAAAAATTATAATGTATTGAAAACATTTTTTTGAAAAATATAACATAAATTATAAAATGTTAAATATGGGTTTATAAATTAAAATGAATATTATAAAATTTATAAATTCACTAATGAAAGGTATATTTTTTTATAAAATCATTTCATAAATTGCAAATTCTTACTTATATAATAATAATTTCACAAAGTCATGTTTATTTGTAAAAATTGTATTCTACACTATTCACTTAAAAATAAATATTTTAATAAAAATATAAAAAATTAATATTAAGATAATATGGGTATGATAAATCCAAAAATTATGTTACAAATTTTAAATTCACATCCTAAAATTTATAAATTTTATTTATAATTAAAAATATAAAATATTTTGAAAACTATTTTTATAGGAAAATGATTTTTGGTATATTCTCCAATATTCTTCCCATTTTCTATAAATTACTAATTAAACTATTAATAATAATTTATTCATATTAAAATATATTATTCTTGAAAATAACTAAATTTTAGAAAATAGATGTCATTAGTTGCTTATCTTCCGTAGTTGAGTTTATATTTAATGTTAACGTTATTTTTTTTTATATTTATATATATTCATAATTACATTACCACTTTTAAAAATGAAAATTCTATGGATACCTTACAATGGTCTATTTTTTTTGGGTTTTGGTGTTTTTTGTGGAGGAAGACATCAAACACAGTACTTATTTAACGAGTGAAAACTCAGGTTGTTACATTCCACCCCATTAAAAAGAATTTCATCATTGAGATTTTATTACATGGTATATAACACCCCAAGATTTCATAGTATGTTATCTCTTAAAAGAAATTCAATAACTAGCGTTACACACAACATTGAGTTAGAGCGCACCATGACTGACAAAACCAATTGTTCAAAAACAGTTATGAATAGTATTAACTGAATTTTGAATTTTAAATAATCCATATATTTTTAGAATCCATATTATGTGTTTCTTAGACATAATAGAAGAACAAATTCATTTTTTCAGATAAAATAAATATTTTCTAGAAAAAATGCAATTTTACTTCCTTTTAATGGAGAACCTTTAAAAAAAATATTTGACACTTTAATATATTAAATTTAATGAAATTAAATTATTATTTATAATTGGTACATAAAAATTTAGTTTGGATAAATTTTTGGTACTTCTCTGATAACTTTCATATTTTGATGACTAGTGAAAAATACTAAATTTTCATTGAAAACAACTTTTTTAATCAAAATAATTTGTAGTGTTAAATTATATATTTGAGTGGTTTTAAAATATAATTAAATTATATTTTTATCATTTAATATAATTTAGGTCATTGGATTTAATTTCACATTTAAATTAGTAATAAACAAGTGTCAATCTTTTGATAGTTATTATTTCTTAAAAACACGCTTTTTGTTTTGACAACGGGAATTAATTTTAAATTAATTTCTGCCACTTATGTGTTTTAAATTTGGGAAAATGGATTAAATATTTGGAATCATGAGGTTCAATTTTTTTAAATAGATAACTTTTATTTTTAGACATTATGAATATTTACTTCAGTAAATATTTTATTTACCATGGTTAAAGGGTAAATATGTTAAATAAGGGTAAAAAATATTATTATAATAATATTAAATTACCTTAAAATCTGTCCTATTCCTATTGGTTGATACATTTCCGACCATGGACATCCATGGGTATATTTTGGGACCCCATGGAGCCACTTGTGAGTGATAATGACATTTTATATTAATTAATCTAAAGTAAAGACAAAAATAACAAAAGCATGTATATTTTAGCAAAAAAAATTTATATGGGGTTATATAATTGATCTCTTTGAATATAAATATTCATTTGAAAGAAAAAAATATTTAATATATGATGATATTTTATTTATAATTTTTAGACATAAAATAAATATATTTATTTATGACACAATAATGATGCAATATTTTCCTTATTAATAAAATAATCAAATAAATGATATTGTAAATATTAAAATAAATATAATTTGAAAGTTTTGATACCATCCACGAATTTTCTAGGTGAATATGACATGTTATTATTTATTTAATGTATTTTTTTAAGTAATAAAGTTTTTTTGACTTCCACAAAAAACCAAATACCAAATAGTGTCAAAATTGACATAAATGAGTTTTTTAAAAAAATACTATAATATTAATTGATATAATATTTATAAAAATATATGGTTCAGAAAAAGGACTTATATAAGGTTATATATATCAATAATGAACCACTTGGGGTTCTCTTTTATTTTTATAGTAAGTTTATTAACCATTTATTATAATAATATAAGAAGACATGGTAAAAGTCAAACTATTTAACTAAGAGTTAAATATAAAATATAAGGTTAATATGGTAAATAAACATGTCTAAAACATATTTTTTGAGAATATTTCGACCCATTACCACCTTATACTTGAAATTAATCATTTTGGAGCCATTAAATACCGAAAATTATTTTATTATAAAATAATATTTCAAGCATTTCCTAAAGTGACCCTCACCCCTCTTATAAAAGGGCACTTACCCTTCTCTTAATTTCACACCTCCAAAGGAATTTTTATTGGCCAAAACCTACCAAAATATCCTCTAAACAATACTACCTTCAACCTAGAGTACTTAATTTGATCATAAATCCAACCTAAGGACCCCTTTTGATAAACTCAAAAGGAAACACCCGAAGAAGTGGTAATAATTTCACCACCCTCTTTCAAGTTCTTTTCTTTTTCCACTTACTTTTTCTTTGTTTTTTACATACCAAAATAATAACTCCATCCTTATACATAATGTGAAGTTATTATAAATATTTTACGACAATATTCATTATTCTATGCATCCTATAAATGACAAAGTCACCATACGTGCGTATGTATGACTTACCATCTCTACGTCGTG
Organism: Viscum album; assembly: GCA_963277665.1. NCBI lineage: Eukaryota > Viridiplantae > Streptophyta > Magnoliopsida > Santalales > Viscaceae > Viscum > Viscum album. The sequence continues at coordinate 460,777,704 of OY728127.1, forward strand.
GTGTAGTTTGTTATCCAAAAACTTCATTATTTGGATGAGTATAATAATGAGTATAACTGATATAAATAATAAATATAACATTTTAATGATTCTTTATATATTATATAACATCCAATTAGATATTATTTCACCATAAAAATAATGATATTGTCGCTCGTGCGTACGTATGGATTACCGTCTCCACGACGAGATGAGATTAATTTCCACATTCACCATTCAACGATGATTATAAAAATATATATTATTAGTAAGTATATAATATATGAAAAAATAATAGTACTGGATATATATATATATATATATATATATATTTATGTACTTGCATATATCTTATTCACTTACTTCCGTTCAATATGACATGACAACGGAAACAACGTTTATGCGTACGTACGACCTACCGTCTAAATAAAAGGTGTTTTCCATTTCATATATATATCTATTATACATATTTATATTATATATATATATATAATTTAAATCATTTTTTATATTCTATAAGTATTTAAATCACGATCTAAGTGATACGATCAAGAATAACAAGTTAAAACATGTACAATAAAGAAATAAATTATTACCCGAAATGTTAATTTAACATGGAAATAATTATTACATGGCTAGTATAAAGTCATAAATTAATCATGTAAAATTTAATAAATATGAATACGATTCTGATATAATTTAATAACATACTATGGTCATTATACAGTAGGTTAAATGTACCCTCGACCAAAGGAAAGTGCAAGGTAAGGTTTAATTCAATAATCTCTTCATTATCCGAGGTTGTTTTTAAATGAGTATCTACTAGGAACTATTTATCATCTACATCCATGTTTCATAAAAATATTTTAAAATGAACTTTTTATGGTTTTATGGAAGGGTCTCTTTAACTAGATCATCATTTTAAATGGTTTAAATATTTATTCTTTTAAATCATTCTCATTAATGTCCATGTTTTCAAAATGGGTTTTAAGAATTTATTTATATGGACATTAATGTTTTTAAAATGTTAATTCCTTTCAAAAGATTAAAAGGGATATGGGACACTTTTATTAAAAAATGTCATTAAATTTCTTCCTTTCAAAATTGTGTGACTTTTAAATGTTTTCATGAAAAAGGGATATTTATCTCAAAGAGTTTTACAAATCATTTTCATCTATGTCAAAATCCTGTGATGGATTTTAAACTTGTTTGAATTTGATTTATTATGATACAAATATTCTATATTGTATTTAAGGTTTTGTCATATGTTTGATTGTGGATGTGTTATTTTTATACCATTCATGGTTTATGGATAAAGTATTGACATTTCGTATGCTAGTTTTAATATGAATGTTTATGTTATGTTTAATCCTTTTCATATGAGGAATACATTGGACTTAATAAGTGAAGGGTGGAGCTCGCTATAGCTCCTTGATGCATCAGTAGGTCTCATGAGACAATTAGACATGGAATTGGGTGAGGCCTTTCCCAATTTTGATATATGGGTTTGGCCGAGGCCTTAATCATTTTTAGATGTCTTGGCTGAGGCCTTCACAAAATGTTTCAGAATGTACCGAATTATAAATTCCCTCATTATGAAAAAATTATTGATGGTTCATGTCGTTATTTGACTATTAGAATACCCATGACTATATTTTATTATGGAATTCTTTACTCAGCTCGTATTCATGCCATAAAGTGTTCATGTTTATTACTTGTAAAGGCATGTGTTTTCAATTATTCACCATGCCTAATGTTTATGTTATCTTCCACTGTATTTCTTACCTTTATTGAGAATTTGAGCTCACCCCATTCTTATATTTCATTTTCTCAAGATTCCAAGAAGCGTATTATGATTGATAAGCATGGTTAAGATAGGGGATTAATGGCATTCTAAAAGGATCATTTGTGTTGTATTTTATTTTCTAATGTGTAATGTAACATTCATGTATGTAATCTATTTTCCAAGATTGCTAAACTGATCGATCTTTCAGGACTTGATTCCTTGTATCATGTCAATTTATTAAAATAATGTGCTGGCTCTGGGCTTCTGGGGTCAGGGCATTACAGTTGGTATCAGAAAAAGTTTATAAATAACCTTGGAAACTAGATTTAGAAAAAAATTGATTAGAGAACATTACCCTAAGACAGAGTTTGAGGATTAGTATAGAAAAACATCCTATAATTTTGGTAATGTAGATATTTTTTGAATTTTTCGAGAAATACATCCCTGTCTGGATATAAGAAGGTAGAGGCGACTCTGGCACATATGTACCTAGGAGTGAAAAATCCGACAAGGAGTTTTAGGCTTGACCTGGGGTATCCTGGTACATGACAATGGGCCTTGCTGCACTCTTGGTTACAACACTCCTGGGGGATATTCTTAGGATAATTCACATTTTCCTTAAAAGCAATTATGAAGTATTTAGGACTAATTAATTTCACAAAGAAAACATTTTTTTTATGATTATAGATTATATAAATAATCTTTTCAATTTATGTTATGTATTTTACAAGTTTGGAATTATGCATTGAGATTCATAAGCTAACCAAGTGTATGCCATTGTTTAGAAATGGTACCCAGTAGAAGGAATGCGAACTTTAGTAATACACATGATCCAAAGAGTAATAAGGATCATATCTTTCAGGGTATTAAGCCAATATTTAGTAAGGAAATAGTCTCCCATGTATTATCATCATATGAAGAAATAACATCATGTGTTAATAAGATAAATAAATAATTATCTAAGTCTTATGACTTTTAAGGGAATCCAGGGAAGAAATAGATGGTAGAGAGAATATAGCATCCCGCCATTTTATAACATTAACTTTCATTACATTACACAAAACTGAGGATCTTTAAGGTCTAGTGTCTTGGAAACCAGAAACATAATACATGAAAACAACATAAAACATTCTTATTAAACACTTTAAAGGCTTATCCTTATGTTCATCCTAGGTTCATTACTGCATCTCATAACCTGGGGACATACATCAAAATAAAGGGTGAGCAGAAGGCCCAGTAAGGTAAACAAGAGGAACATTTTACATGTGAACTTGAGATACTTCAATAAGGACATGAAAAGAACATTAAGGCATGAGAAAGAAATAATGAGGCATTTCATAATAAAAATAACATTTTCCATAACTTGAAGATGTGGCTACATCATTTAACATAGACAATAATGAACATATCACCAAGGTCCATCCCCAAGGTGTCATTTGAAAATTACCAAGGTTATTCACCATGGTATCGTGAAAATTGTAATCTCTAGTGGTTACATCATTACCAAATGCATTGAAGCGCTATCAGGGCGCACCCTTAAATTTGCCTTTATTATCATGTGATCCACATATATCATCATCAAACATTTCATAAATAACCCACATATCATAAAATAAATGGGTTTCATTTCATAATCATAACGTTTTAAAAACTGCTTTAAAGGCATGATCTTTACGTCACTTTAAACCCACAAAAAGGGAAAGTGGGTCTTATGTATGTAAATCCCAGAATTTAAAATAGAACATTTAGATATATATGTTAATACCCTTGTAGAAATAAGATCTTTGAGTATTCACTTTATAACATAAAATCATTTTGAGAAAAGAGAGAGGCATTTTGGGACAAAAATTCTGCAGCATAACGGCTATATTACAAGGTTTTAGAAAACATTTAAAAGAGAGGGGACATGGGTAACCCACTCATAAATGATCCATAAAACAGTAGGGGAAATAATACAAGGGATTTAAGAACATGGTAATGAAATTTTAAAGATATACCATGTGAAATGAAAAACATGGGAGTGAGACAAAACAAGATTTCTCTTATGAAAATTCGGCAGCCTAACGGCGTCACTTAACTTCAATAAAAAAAATGATTTGACAAGATAAAATAGGGTCCCTAATCATATGATCATAAGAGATAAATATGATAGATATATATATCATACCCCATCATAAAAAAGGAACTTGAAAGACTTGAAATGAAAATCGAACTTGAAAAATGAGAAGGGTGAAAGAATCCCTTAAAAATTCGGCAGCCTAACAACGTCATTTAAACATTCATAAAACGAAATGATGAGAGTAAGAGGGGATATCTCATCATATAAACATGAAAAGGGAAGTAAGAGGAATATAAAATAACATCCTCTCACATAAGAACATGGAGCATAAAAGGAATGACATAAAAAGGATTACATGAAAAGAAAGAGAGAGAGGTCGGATCCCTTACCTACGTAACTCTTAAAACTCAAAGGTTTGGACCTTGAGGGCTTGGGGGCACCTTGGGAGGACTAATTGGGAGGTAAGGAGACCAGAAATTCTTTGGGGGAGAGTTGGGAGTGAAAAATATAGGAGGAAAGGGTGGGTATTTATAGGGAAAGTGAGGGGACAAGGCAATAATGGCCAAGGGACACCTCATTGGTGGTTTTGGAAAAACCATGGGCTTGCCCATGGTATTTGCCCATGGTATTGGACACTTGGGACACCTCATACCTTATATTACTATTCATAATTCTACCATATTGAATATATACTTAATACATCATTTAATGATGTCATTAAAGACCCGTAACTTAAAAACTATATTTTCACTATTCATTGAAAATTCAACTTTCTCAGAAAAATCTCAAAATTTCACCTTAACAAAATATCAATGCTCTGATTTCAAAAATGAAATCCATTTTATAAAAATAATTTTCTAAATATTTTTAATTTAATTTTTAAATAAAAACACTATTCAATGAAAATTCATTTTTTTCAGAAAAATCCCCAAAAATTACCTTAATATAATATCGATGCTCTGAGTTTAAAAATAAAGTCCTTTTTATAAAAATGATTTTCTATTTATTTTTAATTAAATTTTTAATTAAAAAACACTATTCACCCGAAAAAACTAATACTTGACTAATAATTTATGAAACCGTTATTTACCCATTTTATTGAATCACATTACTTAATCTAGGTGTCTAAATTATATTAAAACTTTCTTTGAGTGAAATTACTAATCCATTTGGTCACATTACTAATCCTAAGTGTAAAATCATTATTCATAATTTACTATTCATCAAAAATTAAGTTGATCTTATTAGACTCCAAATTCCTTACTGAACACTTTTGTAGAAGAGCTTTTTTTGAAAATCATTACACATCATTAGTTATTTAGGGTTTACATAAATGTTTTAAAATATCCCTTTTTAAAAAATTCATCATTAAAATATATCCTAAAATTATCCGAACAAAAGAAAATCCACAAACATCACTAAAGGAAGATATCTCAATTTATTCACCCGAAAGGATTACACAAGGAAGCTAGGGTCTCGTCACATAGACCCTTATAACACTGGAATAAGACCTAAGTGTAAGGTGTGATATGGTGAGAGAATTTGAGGGAGGCTCAGATAACATTTCCCTAGTAGTAATCTCTACTAACTTGAACTTCTCCCGTAGGCGTTTCCGTTCAAGCTTGACACGCTGGAGTTCGGCTTGGGCTTGGTCCAAAGCGAAGCCCACAGATGCTACCTCCTTCCCAAGCTCTGATAAGTGGGCTTTATAAGGGTCGAGTCTACTGAATGAAGCCATCGACTCCTCTTTCTTCATTAACCATTAACATCTTATTAAATCATTAAGAGTAAGTTAATATACTACTCAAAATGATTGGGTCGTTACATTCTTCCCCCCTTAAGAAATTTCTTCCCCGAAATTTACACTTGAGGCCTAGTCGAAAAGGTGAGGGTACTTTTGCTTCATTGTTTCCTTAGGCTCCCAAGTCGCTTTTTCATATTTATGATTCCTCCACAACACTTTCACAAGGTGGGTAGTCTTGTTTCGTAGGACCTTGTCTCTACGGTCCAAGATCTCCACTGGCTGCTCCTCATAAGAGAGGTCATGTTCCATTTGTACCACCTCTGGGTTCAGTACATGGGAAGGGTCAGGTATGTACTTCCTCAAGAGAGATACATGGAAGACATCATGAACTTGAGCTAGGTTCGGTGGAAGTGCTAGACGATAGGCCACTGCTCCTATGCGATCAAGGATTTCATAGGGGCCAATGTACCTAGGGCTGAGCTTCCCTTTCTTCCCAAACCGCATGACTCTCTTCCATGGAGAAATTCGAAGGAAGACTTTGTCACCAACACCAAACTCGAAGTCCCTTCGACGATTGTCATCATAGCTCTTCTGCCGACTTTGAGCAGGTTTTATGTGTTGTTGGATGGCATGAACCTGTTCCGTCATCTCTTGCACGAGATCAGGCCCAAGAAGCTTCCACTCACCAGTTTCATCCCAACAAGTAGGAGTTCTACACCGCTTTCCATACAGAGCTTCATAGGGTTCCATATGAATACTCGCATGGAAGCTGTTGTTATAGGAGAACTCCACTAATGGGAGGTGTTGATCCCATACACCTTTAAATTCCATTAAGCATAATCTCAACATGTCTTCGAGTGTCTGAATAGTCCTTTCAGATTGGCCATCAGTTTGAGGATGATCGGCCGTACTAAAATTCAATTCAGTATTCAGAGCAGGTTGAAGACTTCTCTAGAATTTTGATGTGAATCTTGGGTCATGATCAGATACGATGGATGGTGGTACCCCATGCAGCCTTACCACTTCCTTCACGTATATCTTGGCAAGCTGATCCAGAGAGAAATCTTCCCGAATAGAGATAAAATGGGCTGTCTTGGTGAGATGGTCCACAATAACCCATATCGCATTGTTTCCTTTGGATGTTTTCGGGAGAACAGTTACAAAGTCCATAGTGATATTATCCCACTTCCATACTGGTATGGGTAGCGGTTGTAATACCTGCTTAGGAAGTTTTCATTCTGCCTTTACTTGCTGACACACCAGGCACCTTGTAGTGTAATCAGCAATCTCCCTCTTCATGTTATCCCACCAATAATGATCACGAAGGTCTCTATACATCTTAGTGCTTCCCGGATGTATAGAGAAACTAGAGCTATGGCTTCATCCATCAGTTCTTTCTTTATCTCCAGAATAGATGGAACACATAGTCTTGTACGAAATTTCAATACACCTTCTTGATCAACATTGAAATCAGGGAACTTCCCATCCTTTACAGCCTCGAACTTCTCCTGCAGCAAAGGATCTTCTTTTTGAGCCTTCTTGATCTTCTCTAGTAATGAAGGTTGAGAAATAATTTGGGATAGGGTTGATGATGTCCCTTTCCTTATAATTCCCATGTCCAGTTTTACTAGATCTTTAATCAAGGGATCTCCTAAGATCCTCATTGTTGCCAGAACAACAGGATCTTTCCTGTTTAACGCATCCGCGACTTTATTTTCTCTTCCAGGGTGATAATGTATTGAACAATCAAAATCTTTAATAAGCTCCAACCATCTCCTTTGTCTCATGTTCAATTCTTTCTGTGTGAAAATATACTTTAGACTTTCGTGGTCAGTGTATATATCACATTTCTCCCCATAAAGATAGTGCCTCCATATCTTTAGAGCAAAAACAACTGCCGCCAGCTCTAGATCATGCGTAGGATAATTCTGCTCATGAATCTTCAACTGTCGAGATGCATAAGCAATTACCTTTTCATTTTGCATGAGGACGCACCCAAGCCCTTTCAGAGATGCATCGCTAAAAATAACGAATCCTTCTCCGATAGAGCGTAGTGTTAACACAGGTACAGTAACCAATCTCTTCTTCAGCTCTTGGAAACTTTCCTCGCATTCCTTTGTCCAGATGAACTTAACCCCTTTTCGAGTCAACTTGGTTAGTGGATTAGAAAGCTGTGAAAAGTTTTTCACAAACCTCCTATAATATCCCGCTAAACCAAGGAAACTACAAATCTCAGTTATTGTTATGGGTTGAGGCCACTCCTCCACAACCATTGTCTTTGCAGGGTCAACAGAGATTCCTTCATTGGTTACGATGTGCCCCAAGAAAGCCACTTGTTGTAACCAAAACTCACACTTTCTGAACTTCCCAAAGAGCCTCTCCTTCCATAGAGTTTTCAAAATAACCCTCAGATGATCTTCATGCTCCTCACGACTTTTTGAATATATCAAAATATTATCAATAAAAACTACCACAAAGTTATCAAGGTAGTCCTTAAAGACTCTATTCATCAAATCCATGAAAATAGCAGGAGCATTAGTCAAGCCGAAAGGCACAACAGTAAACTCATAATGCCCATATCTTGATCGGAAGGCAGTATTTGGAATATCTTCCTTCTTCACCCTCAGTTGATGATAACCAGATCGAAGGTCAATCTTAGAGAAGAATTGAGCCCCACAAAGTTGGTCAAATAAATCATCAATTCTTGGAAGAGGGTATCTATTCTTCACTGTGATCCTATTCAGTTCTCTATCATAAATGCATAGCCGCATTGATCCATCCTTCTTCTTCACAAAGAGAACTGGTGCCCCCCAAGGAGACACACTCGGTCGGATAAACCCCTTCTCTAACAAGTCTTGGAGTTGTTTCTTTAACTCTTCTAGCTCCACATTTTCCATTCTATACGGAGTCTTTGATATCGGTTGAGACCCAGGTACGAGTTCAATGGAGAACTCTACCTCTCTTTCTGGGGGAGGTCCAGGTAACTCCTCAGGAAATACATCCATGTATTTCTGAACAATCGGAACATCTTCTATTTGTATGCTCCCTTTCCCTTCTTCATCATCGCCGATTAACTCCATAAAGAAAGCTATGGGAGGTTCTTCTAGATAGGGATCAGTTCGGGATATCTCTCCTTGGAAGATAACTGTAGGTCGTTTATTCAAGACTACTAAGATTTCCTTACTTCTGCATTTGATCTTAGCATTATACTTTGAGAGCCAGTCCATCCCTAGTATAACGTCGAATTCCAACATGGGAATGACTACTAGATTTGTGATAAGATTGTGCTTACTAAAGTAAACATTAGAGTCTCTAAACACTGTTGATGCATGGATAATCCCACTTGGAGTCTTGACTGAAAACTCTACCTCTAGCATTTCGGGGATTGATTCTATATTCCTTGCAAACTTGGACGAAATAAAGGAATGCGTAGAACCAGAATCAAATAAAGGACTTGCTAGTTTTGAGAGGACAACAAGAGTACCTGCTACCACATCGTTCGGAACTTCAACTTCATTTGTTGTGATAGCGAAAGCACGACCTTGCTCCCTTGGCCTCTACTGAGGTTGATGGTGATTCCCCTCCACCGACCTTGGATTTGGACATTGATTAGAAAAGTGCCCAAGCTGTCCACACTTGAAGCATGTGACTTTGGGTAGGTCCAGAACCATCTTTCCTCTGTCGTTAGTGTTGGGAAGTTGAGGCTTCACATCACTATGACAATTCCGAGAAATATGGCCTTCTTTTCAACACCTATAGCACTTACCACTTCCGATCAAGCAGTTCCCCGAATGCTTCTTCCCACATTTATTTCATGTGGCATGTTGCATATTCTTTCCACCTCTTTCCTGATCAAAACTTCTTCCCAGGCTTGGTTCTAGAGTTCTCTTCTTCTCATTAGATTTGTGAGACCACTGTGTCTCCCCAAACTCTAGTTCAACTTTCATAGCACTTCGAACAATTTCTTCATAGCTATCATAGTCACTGTTGGATAGATTCTTCCGTAGATGAGGTCGTAGTCCACCAAAGAATCTATCAACCTTCCCCTTAGGGTCCATGACGAAGCTTGAGGTATAACGGGAAAGCCTTGTGAAGTTCATCTCGTAGGTTCCAACTGATTCATTCTCCTTTTGCTTCATCTCTAGAAATTCTTTCTCCATTATCGTTCTCATCGAACGAGGGAAATACTTATTAAAGAATATTCCCCGGAACTCTTCCCACTCCATAGCTTCCATCTCTCCTCATGGCTTCGTGTTTTTGATCAGTGACCGCCACTGATTAGCTTCTCCCTCTAGGCGGTAAACAACAAGGGTGACTTTTTCTTGTTCCGAACAATGAAGTACAGAAAAGATCTTTTCAATGGAGCTTATCCATTGTTCCGCAACCAATGGGTCAGTAGATCCACTGAATGTTGGTGGTCGTTGATGCATGAAGGACTCAACATAAAGTTGTTCCCTTCGTGGTGAGGTTGGCCTCTCAGCTTGATTCAAGTTATTACTCATAACTTGAGTTAGTTGGTTCATCATTTGAATGAATGTTTCCATTCCAGCTTCCATCAGAGGGCCGTCAGCACATGGTGCATTGCGGTCACCATCGGAACGGTTCCTCCTATTTCCCTCCATTTTCTAAAAGAATAAAACCTTAGTGATAAACTTATTTCATTTATAGATCTTTTAACTAAGACTTCATGCTTAGAAAATTACACTTTTCTATAATTCCTTCATAATGATTCATAAAAAGCTTGTGATTAACCAGACATATCTCCTGGGAGTGTCGTAACCAAGAGTGCAGCAAGGCCTGTTATTGTGCACCAGTTCCCGTTTGAGTCTATCTCAAAGCGGTGTTTTCGGGTTTTACCCCTATGTACATCTGTGCCAGAGCCGCCTCTACCTGCTCGTATCCAAACAGGGATGTATCTGTTTGATAAACCACTTACTCAATACTAACCAAAATACCAGGAAGTTTTCCTATTTTTAAACTTTTCTATAGGGCTCTTCCTAAAGTTTTTATATCCTAATTTCCACAAATAACTAAACCATCCTTTGATACCAACTATAGCATCCCACCATTTTATAACATAAACTTTCATTACATTACACAAAACTGAGGATCTTTAAGGTCTATTGTCTTGGAAACCAGGAACATAATACATGAAAACAACATAAAAAATTCTTCTTAAACACTTGAAAGGCTTATCCTTAAGTTCATCCTAGGTTCATTATTGCATCTCATAACCTGGGGACATGCATCAAAAGAAAGGGTGAGCAGAAGGCCCAGTAAGGGAAACAAGAGGAACATTTTACATGTGAACTTGAGATACTTCAATAAGGACATGAAAAGAACTTTAAGGAATGAGAAAGAAATCATGAGGCATTTCGTAATAAAAATAAAATTTTCCATAACTTGAATATGTGGCTACATCATTTAACATAGAGAATCATGAACATATCACCAAGGTCCATCCCCAAGGTGTCATTTGAAAATTACCAAGGTTATTCACCATGGTATCGCGAAAATTGTAATCTCTAGTGGTTACATCATTACCCAATGCATTGGAGCGCTATCAGGGAGCAACCTTAAATTTGCCTTTATTATCATGTGAGACACATATATCATCATCAAACATTTCATAAATAACCCACATAGCATAAAATAAATGGGTTTAATTTCATAATCATAACGTTTTAAAAACTGCTTTAAAGGCATGATCTTTACGCCACTTTAAACCCACGAAAAGGGAAAGTGGGTCTTATGTATGTAAATACCAGAATTTAAAATAGAAAATTTTGATATATATGTGAATACACTTGTATAAATAAGATCTTTGAGTATTCAATTTATAACATAAAATCATTTTTAGAAAAGAGAGAGGCATTTTGGGACAAACATTCTGCAGCATAACGGCTATGTTACAAGGTTTTAGAAAACATTGAAAAGAGAGGGGACATGGGTCACCCACTCATAAATGATCCATAAAACAGTAGGGGAAATAATACAAGGGATTTAAGATCATGGTAATGAAATTTGAAAGATATACCATGTGAAATGAAAAACATGGGAGTGAGACAAAACAAGATTTATCTTATGAAAATTCGGCAGCCTAACGGCGTCACTTAACTTCAATAAAAAAAATGATTTGACAAGATAAAATAGGGTACCTCCTCATATGATCATAAGAGATCAGTATGATAGATATAGAGATCATACCCAATCATAAAAAAAGGAACTTTAAAGACTTGAAATGAAAATCGAACTTGAAAAATGAGAAGGGTGAAAGAATCCCTTAAAAATTCGGCAGCCTAACGGCGTCACTTAAACATTCATAAAACGAAATGATGAGAGTAAGAGGGGATCTCTCATCATATAAACATGAAAAGGGAAGTAAGAGGAATATAAAATAATATCCTCTCACATAATAACATGGAGCATAAAAGGAATGACATAAAAAGGATTACATGAAAAGAAAGAGAGAGGTCGGATCCCTTACCTTAAAACGTAACTCTTAAAACTCAAAGGTTTGGACCTTGAGGGCTTGGGGGTACCTTGGGAGGACTCCTTGGGAGGTAAGGAGACCATAAATTCGATGGGGGAGAGTTGGGAGTGAAAACTAAAGGAGTAAAGGGTGGGTATTTATCGGGAAAGTGAGGGGACAAGGCAATAATGGCCAAGGGACACCTCATTAGTGGTTTTGGAAAAACCATGGGCTTGCCCATGGTATTTTCCCATGGTATTGGCCACTTGGGACACCTCATACCTTATCTTACTATTCATAATTCGACCATATTGAATATATACTTAATACATCATTTAATGATGTCATTAAACACCCGTAACTTAAAAACTATATTTTAACTATTCATTGAAAATTCAACTTTTTCAGAAAAATCCCAAAATTTCACCTTAACCAAATATCAATGCTCTGATTTCAAAAATGAAATCCATTTTATAAAAATAATTTTCTAAATATTTTTAATTTAATTTTTAAATAAAAACACTATTCATCGAAAATTCATTTTTTTTCAGAAAAATCTTCAAAAATTACCTTAATATAATATCGATGCTCTGAGTTCAAAAATAAAGTCCTTTTTATAAAAATGATTTTCTAATTATTTTTAATTAATTTTTTAATTAAAAAACACTATTCACCCGAAAAAACTAATACTTGACTAATAATTTATGAAACCGTTATTTACCCATTTTATTGAATCACATTACTTAATCTAGGTGTATAAATTATATTAAAACTTTCTTTGAGTGAAATTACTAATCCATTTGGTCACATTACAAATCCTAAGCGTAAAATCACTATTCATAATTTACTATTCATCAAAAATTAAGTTGATCTTATTAGACTCCAAATTCCTTACTGAACACTTTTGTAGAATACCTTTTTTTGAAAATCATTACACATCATTAGTTATTTAGGGTTTACATAAATGTTTTAAAATATCCCTTTTTCAAAAATTCATCAATAAAATATATCCTAAAATTATCCGGACAAAAGAAAATCCACAAACATCACTAAAGGAAGATATCTCAATTTATTCACCCGAAAGGATTACACAAGGAAGCTAGGGTCTCGTCACATATCCCCTTATAACATCGGCATAAGACCTAAGTGTAAGGTGTGCTATGGTGAGAGAATATGAGGGAGGCTCAGATAACATTGCCCTAGTAGTAATCTCTACTAACTTGAACTTCTCCCGTAGGCGTTTCCGTTCAAGCTTGACACGCTGAAGTTTGGCTTGGGCTTGGTCCAAAGCGAAGCCCACAGATGCTACCTCCTTCCCAAGCTCTGATAAGTGGGCTTCATAAGGGTCGAGTCTACTGGATGAAGCCATCGACTCCTCTTTCTGCATTAACCATTAACATCTTATTAAATCATTAAGAGTAAGTTAATATACTACTCAAAAAGATTGGGTCGTTACAGAGAATGATGGATAAAGGGAATAATGGAAAGAAGGATTTTTCCATATGTGATAACTGTGGAAAGAATCACCTTGGAAAATGCTTGAAGGGGATGAGTTTTTTTATAAGTGTGGAGAAAAAAGGACATCAAGTACGTGATTACAAGGGTAATAAAAAGGTTTCAAATGTACAATGCTTCATCTACAAGAAGTTGTGACACTACACGAATCAATGTCCCAATCATCAGAGCATACCACAAAATGATGCTGTTGGATAATAATCAAGTTATGATATTACCACGGATGAAGAGTAATGACGAGTTTTCTAATGTTGATATTAAAGAATTATGTCATTTGAGTGTTGTATCACTAATGTACTGGTTATAATAATTATCGAGTATATAAGGATTGTAATGCAGTACTATTTCATTATGGATTTGAGATTGTGTGGTACCAAGAAAAGTGACTCAATAACAAGATAAACTTTTTGGAAAATACATGGTTAAAGGAAAGATAAACATTAATATGTTCCTAATAATGTGGTATTGATGTTGGAATAAGAGATGATTTATTTGGATAAATTATATTGGATATTATTGACTATATTGGAACTAATTAATGTTTTTTTCCATCATTGTTGGTTATTACAACATTTTTGGATTTTAGGAGTATATCCAGTATTCTATGATTTACAGAAAGAATAAGGAAGTATATACCTATTAAAATATGGTTTTCTGGAAATTCGTTTTATTACCAAATTTTAGGATAATACACGATGAAGGTATTCACATGTTATTACATGGAAAAAAATATTTTCATTATATTTAACTTCCTTATAAATTTTGGACTGTGAGTTTAGACAGAAGTATTTTGGATATGTATAAAGGTTGGAATGGATTAAGTTTGACATTGGATAATATTGTTATGGTTAAATAATTTCTTAAGATTAATTTTGGATTTTTATAAAAAGGACAACCCAGAGGTCGGGTGACAACCTGTCATGTCCGACAAGGCCACAAGACTTGAACACAAAACCGAAGGGCGACAAGGGTGCATCACCTACCACTGGCCTATGTGATGTCCTAGTTTGTTTAATGAAGTTTTTTTAAATAGTATGAAAAATTAATTATAAATTAATTATTTTTCAAACCCTATACGATTAGGATAAATAGAATATTTTTGAATTATATTATATTTTGGATTGAAAGATGAGTTTGTGGTAGGAATTGGTTGAAGGATGAAACTATACCTGTCAAGTATATTTTTTCCTATTATTTTATGAATAAGTTAATTCTTAAATTTTAGGGAAGGGATCTTAAAACCAAAAATGTGTTATCCTAATACCATATGTTTTGTTTACCTGATGATATTTTAAATCATTATAGATTGATGGATTTGAGGCCCTCAATTTTACACTTGTTTGTGATTGATGAACTCAATCACTAACTATAAATATTTACATTTTTCCTCTAATTATGCATCTCTAATTTCCACCAATGTTCTCCTAATCAAGATCATAATTTGTTGGTGACTTTTTTATTTCTCTTTCCCTCTTATTAGGATTAAATTTTATTAACCCAATTTCCGATGTGGGTTTTCCCCAAAGGTATTTTTCTATTTTTAACCATTTATTTTAGAATAAAAATTTTAAATATCAAGGACGCAATTTATTGAAGTATGGTAAAATGTAACTCCCTAATATTTAATAGCACACTATCTCTTCAACGAAATTCAATAACTTGCGTTACACACAACACCGACTTCGACCACACCACGACTTACCAAACCAGCCATTCAAAAGTGGTTATGAATAGTATTTACTGAATTTTGAATTTTATACACTCTATATATTTTTATAATCCATATTATGTGTTTCTTAGACATAATATAAGAACAAATTCATTTTTTAGATAAAAAAAGTATTTTCCAAAAAATGCAATTTTACCACCTTTTAATGGAGAACCTTTTTAAAAAAAATATATGACACTTTTATGAATTAAATATAATTAAATTAAATTATTATTTATAATTGGGACATAAAAAGTTAGTTTGGATAAATTTTTGGTACTTTTCTGATAACTTTAATATTTTAATGACTAGTGAAAAATACTAAGTTTTGATTGAAAACAAATTTTTATTATATATAATTTATAGTGTTAAATTATAAATTTGAGTGGTTTTAAAATATAATTAGATTATATTTTTATCATTTAATATAATTTAGGTCATTTTATTTAATTTCACATTTAAACTGGACATAAAAAAATGTCAATCTTTTGATAGTTATTATTTCTTAAAAACACATTATTTGTTTTGACAACAAGAATTAATTTCTGCCACTTATGTGTTTTGAATTTATGAAAATTGATTCCATATTTTGAATCATGATGTTCAAATTGTGTAAATAGGTAACTTTTATTTTTAGATATTATGAATATTTACATCAATAAATATTTTATTTACCATGGTTAAAGGGTAAATCTGGTAAATAAAGATAAACAAATATTATAATAATAATATTAAATTACCATAAAATGTATCATATTCTTATTGGTTGATAGATTCCCGATCATATTCATCAATGGGTCTATTTTGGGACCCCATGGAGTCACTTGGGAGGGATAATGACATTTTATATTAATTAATCTAAAGTAAAGACAAAAATAACAAAAGCATGTATCTTTTAGTAAAACATTTTTATATGGGATTATATAATTGATCTATTTGACTATAAATATTAATTTTAAAGATAAATTTATTTCCTACATGATGATATTTTATTTATAATTTTTATACATAATATTAATATATTTATTTATGACACAATAATGATGCAATATTTTCCTTATTAATAATAGAATCAAATAAATGATATTGTAAATATTAAAATAAATATAATTTGAAAATTTTGATGCAATAAAAAAATTTTCTAGGTGAATATGACATGTTAGGATTGATTTAATTTATTTTATTTGAAGTAATATTTTTTTTGACTTTCACAAAAAACCCAATAACAAATAGTGTCAAAATTGACATAAATGAGTTTTTAAAACAAATACTATAATATTAATTGATATAATATTCCTAAAAATATAAGGTTTAGAAAAAGAACTTATATAAAGTTATATATATTAATAATGAACCACTTGGGGTTCTATAGGAATTTTATAGTATGTTTATTAACCATTTATTATAATAATACAAGAAAACATGGTTAAAGTTAAACTATTTAACCAAGAGTTAAATCTAAAAGATAAGGTTAATATGATGACCTAAACTTGTCTAAAACCTATTGGTTGAGAATATTTAGAGCCATCCCAACCTTATCCTTGAAATAAATCATTTTTTAGCCATTATAAACCAATAATTATTTTATTATAAAATAATATTTCAATCTTCTCCTAAAGTGACCCTTACCCCTCTTATAAAAGACCACTTCCCCGTCTCTTAATTTCACACCTCCAAATCCATTTGGCTCGGACAAAACCAGCCCAAATATCCTATCAAATATCCTCCCTTAAATCTAGAGGCCTTTCTTTCATCATAAATATTACCTAAGGACCCCTTTTGATCAACTCAAAAAAAACACCTGAAGAAGAGGTAATAATTTCACCACCCTCTTTCAAGTTATTTTCTTCTTCCACTTCATCTTTATTTGTTGTTTCCATACCAAAATAATAACTCCAGTACCTTTTACATATTGTGATGTTATTATAAATATGGTACAACCATATTCGTTATTATATCCATCCTGTAAATGACAAAGTCACCATATGTGGGTACGTACGGCTTACTGTCTCCACGTTGTGGTGTAGTTTGTTATTCAAACACTTCATTATTTAGATGGGTATAATAATGAGTATAAATGATGTAAATAATTAATATAAAAGGTTAATTATTCTTTATATATGATATAACATCCAATTAGATATGATTTCACCATCAAAATAATGATATTGTCACTCGTGCGTACGTACGGATTACCGTCTCCACGACGCGATGAGATTCATTTCCACATTCACCATTCAACAATGATTATAAAAATATATATTATTAATAAGTATGTAATATATGAAATAATAATGCTACTGAAGATATATATATATATATATATTTATGTACTTACATATATCTTATTCACTTACTTCCATTCAATACGATATGAAAACAGAAACAACGTTTATGCGTACGTATGGCCTACCGTCTCCAAAAACGGAGTTTTCTATTTCATATAACTATCTATTATAAATATTTATATTATATATATATATGATATATAAATCATATTTTATATTCTGGAAGTATTTAAATCACAATCTAAGTGATACGATTAAGAATAAAAAGTTAAAACACATACGATAAAGAAAGAGATTATTACCCGAAATGTTAATTTAACATGGAAATAATTATTAAATGGATAGTATAAAGTCATAAATTAATTGTGTATGATATAATAAATATTAATATGGTTCTGTTATAATTTAATAACATACTATGGTCATTATACATAAGGTTAAATGTATCCTCAACCAAAGGAAAGTGCAAGGTAAGGGTTAATTCTACAATCTCTTCATTATACGAGGTGGTTTTTACATGAGTATCTACTGGGAACTCTTTATCATCCAAATAATTTTTTCATAAAAATATTTTCAAAAGGAATATTTTAAGGTTTTATGGAAGGGACTCTTTAACTAAATCATCATTTTAAATGGTTTAAATATTTATTTTTCTAAATCATTCCCATTAATGTCCATGTTTTGAAAATGGTTTTAAGAATTTATTTATATAGACATGATTTTTTTTAAAATGTTAATTCCTTTCAAAAGTTTCAAAGGGTTATGGGAAACTTTGATTAAAAAATGTCATTAAATGTATTCCTTTCTAAATTGTGTGACTTTTAAATGTTTTCATGAAAAAGTGATATTTATCTCAAAGAGTTTTACAAATAATTTTCATCTATGTCAATATCCTTTGATGGATTTTAAACTTGTTTGAAGCTAATTTATTATGATACAAATCTTACATATTTAATTGAATGTTTTGTGATTTGTTTGACTGTGGATGTGTTATTTTTATACCATTCATGGTTTATGGATAAAGTATTGAAATTTCGTATACTAGTTTTAATACGAATGTTTATGTTATGTTTTAACCTTTTCATATGAGTAATGTATTAGACTTAGTAAGTGACGGGTGGAGCCCGCTATAGCTCCTCGATAAATCGGTAGGTCTCATGAGACAATTAGATGTGGAATTTTCCAAGGCCTTTACCAATTTTGATATATGGGTTTGGCTGAGGCCTTAATCATTTTTAGACATCTTGGTTGAGGACTTGAGAAAATGTTTCAGAATGTCCCGCATTATACATTCCCTCATTATGAAAATAGTATTGATTGTTCATGTGGTTATTCAACTAGTATAATACCCATGACTATGTTTTATTATGGAATTCTTTACTCAGCTCATATTCTTGCCATAAAGTTTTCATGTTTATTATTTGTAAATGCACGTGTTTTCAATTATTCACCATGCCTAATGTTTATGTTATCTTCCGCGGTATTTCTTACCTTTACTGAGTATTTGAGTTCACCCATTTCTTATTTTTCATTTTCCCAGGATTACAAGAAGTGTATTATGATTGATAAGCAGGGTTAAGCTAATAGATTAATGATGTTCTCAAAGGATCATTTATGTTGTGTTTTATTTTCTAATGTTTAATGTAATGTTCATGTATGTAATCTACTTTCCAAGAATACTAAATTGACCAGTCTTTAGGGACTTGATTCCTTGTATCATGCCAATGTATTAAAATAGTGCACCGACTCTGAGCTTTTGGGGTCAGGGTGTTACGTGTTAGAAAACAAGTGGGGGTATATTTTGGAGAGACTAAGTTAGGATATATCATATAGAGGGGTATGGGGTGAATCTGTGATGTAATTTAATAACTAATTCTTTTCAAATCAACCTCTAAGATTGGTTAAGATATCAATCCCTCATTCATTAAAGTATCACCTCTCTAGTATGAAAAAAATGAAATAACTGAAAGGAACATGATGATTTTTATAAATTTAACCTCCAATGTGGGTGACTACATCCTTCCTATGTTTTGGATAATTCTATACATAGATTCTATACTATTAAATCAAAGTGTTTACAAGTATAATTAATCTCGTGAAATATCTGATAGATAAACTCCTGTAATTTATAAGCACAAATTATTACAATAGGTTGTCTCCCAATATGATCTTTAGATTGAAATACCACTAGTTTTCTTTATACTGACTCCTACTAGTTTAAAATTCTCCCAAAAATATTTGGTCTTTTATACAAGCACCATACTAGTTCTTCAATGTTCTTCACAACCTCTAGTGAATAGGTCTTCATCTGCTTTTACCTTCTGAAGTAGTGTGCACATTGGCCTTGTTCTATTTCAATTCTAAGATAAAGAATCTTATTTTGATTAACTTCTGGTCTTTATCACCTTTAATTAACATAACTTGTAAGATTTTTATACTCACTAATAATTCTAGTAACCTAAATTTTTAGTCTTACTAAAATATTTTATACATGATGGTACTTTTATAATACCAACGTAAATTCTTATCTTTTTGAATTCATAACTAAATCTTAACAAGTGAACATAATATATGAATGTTTTAAACCCCAACACAACAAAATTATATAAAATATTATTTTATGTGTTTTTATTGAGTTCTTTTTTTTTGTATTATATTCTCAAGTGCCTATGATTTTATATAAAAGCATGGATACACTGTCTTCTTCATTTAAAATTGAATGGGTATAGTTTTCAGTGTTTTTCTATGAACAAGTACTTTTATCTTTTTTCACACAAAGAGTATGCTAAATATCTTACTTATTTAATAAAATATTATCCTTCATGAAAAACCAATGTATATAAATAGGTAGTTCCACTTTTATTCATGTTAGCAAGGGAGGTTCACACAATTTAGGATGGACTTCATGTAATCGAAGCTGGATTCTTTCCTAATTCACTACCAAGTATGTTTGTGTAATGAAAGACTTGTTACTATAATATAACGCATATAAAAGATGTTTTTTCTCCACACAAATAAAATCATAGGATATCCTCTCCTTCATGAATCCATATTAGGCTTGTGGGATGTTCTCTTCCCGAGGCTAAAGTTTTACAGTGATCTATTTCTCAAGAGCTCTCTAAATCAGAAAAACCATTCCTCAGCATGGTGATTCTCCTTTTATAGGATATACTCACCAACTTTTCTTTGATATAAATTCAATATCAAGTTTTATATTAATCCCTCACAAAAATTCCATGTCACAACCTTTATAAACATTGAATCTTTCGACATTTCTCAAATTATTTTCACTGAAAAACAATGAATCTTCATAGAAATAGCTTTATGCGATCTTACAATATAATTTTATAATGAAAAAATCCCATGCATGTGGGAATATAACATAAAAATACTTGTATCAAACCCATTACTATACTATAGATTAAAAAAAACGACTCTAAAAATTCATCTTCATTAGACGTGGCCAATATAATAATCATTGGATAATATCCTTCATGTAAGATGTAGGTTGCATGCATAAAAACTCATATTATTATTCCTCTTGAGATATCAATCTTGAAAAAAAATCTCTCACTCGACATGATCATGATGCTCCATGGTTTTATTAGTGACCACTATCTGAAAAGTTTTTTTATGGCAACCCTTGATAATTGAAGGAAGAAGAAGATGATATGGAAGCGATTAGATAACCTAGAATTATCATACTAAACAAATAAATTTTATACATATATTTTTAAATAGGGTGAATAGTACCTAATTAGAATTTTCCCACATCCATTATCTGTGTGGATTTACACTCCTTTAAAATCCTTTTTTGTTCCCATTGATCATTAAAGCTAGCAATGAGGTCGACTGCCAGATATGCTATTCGAACACATATATGGGATGAGTCGACCTAAATTCCCCCTTTCCAACCATGGTGTGCACTCTGTGGTTCTATGAATGCCTAAAATTTCTTATGGTTTATGTGCTCCAATTATGGTCATTATTTGCTGTTTCCCATGAGCTTTGGACTGGATCCCCTATGTGGTAGACACTTCCTACCACACGTATGGGGTTGAGTTGGCCCTTTTCTTGTGGGTGGTTGGCCATGTTTTTTTATTAATGTCCACAAATTTACTTGGTAATTTACCAATTATATAATTATCAATCCAACCAAAATACTTCTTCAAAATTTTTCTTCATGCAATATATATAATTTATTTTTTCATCGACTTCAAAACTTTCCCACAATTAATGTGTCAAACTTTATGGAAATAAATAATTTCATGGTCTTCATAGATACTCCCCATGTAATAATTTATATTTCATGGACTTCATATTATTTTTCTTATAATTTTTAATTAAATAATTAATTAAAAATCCCTCCAAATTCATATTAGATTTACTCCTGTCAATGTTAAAAACAAGGTGCATTCTCCTAATGTCTCTTGCGTATGTATTAGGCATTAATACCAGTTCAACAATTGTCACAATTAACATGGATAATTTATCAATCATAAAATCCTATTAAATTTGATAAATCCATAAAAAGTTTCCAAGAATCACTACTTAATCTTCACTCACTAATACATATTGACTTATTGACAACAAATTAAACACTTGAGTGAAACAATCTCCCCCTTATTATTATTTTTCAATATCTCTCCACATTAAAGTAAATACGTGTTCTCAAAATTTCTAAGGCTTATTAAAACTTAAATAAAAAGGATATGTAGGGGTATTATCATATTATTGTATGAATATTTCTTGGACATTTCTAAGAAAGGGATGATTTCACATGGTTTTCTTAACAAAGAGACTTTAGTTAATCAACTCTAAGTCTACACAGGCTAACCAATTGTAGAAAATACGAGAGATGCAACCAATATTTTAAATGATTTCCATAAAAAACCAAGCATGTGAAATCATGAAAAAGATTTCTCAATTCTATTTCAAGGGGTTATAATAAATATATTTATCAAGAAACATGTAAACCTTCACACTTTATAAAAAAATGAAAAAATTTCTAGTGAAAGAAATATAACTCCTCATTTTTATTCATCTTTTAATAACAAAAAATTCCATTAAGAAGTAAATTCTATATATTCATGATAAAGGGATATATGTTTTATTCTCATACATCAACCTTTGGGTTTGAAACCTGTCTATAATTTCATGATTCATTAGATTTTTTTAATGACAGATTCTTCTCAAAGTTTCTCCCCTTAAGTGATTCACTCTTCTTTTATTTTCATGGTAGTCTATAGATTCCTTATAGCAACCCAGTCCTAACATACATGTATATTACATCAATTTAGATGAATATTCATCATATTACAAAATTAAATGCCCAAGGACCATAATAGTTCAGTGTATTTGGAACCATGAAACAAAATATTCTAACTTAGTGAAATATATTCAATGTCTCCCACAAACATCTTCCCCTTTAATACTACTTAAAACGATTATTCGTAACCTGGGAAAGGAAAACATCAGAAAGCATGATCTTAGATGCTCAATAAAGGTAAATAAAATAGATATGTAAGAATAACATAAACATAGGGGTATAGAAACATGAAAATAAAATTTTAAGATCATACTATACATATCAAAGATCATATACATGAGTCATGAAATAAATATTGGATGTTAATAAGACATGAATTATAAGGGTGATACATCATCATAATTCAATAATAAACCATAATCTTATGTCATATAAGTGTGAAACCATTATAATGTATAGAAAACCATTTAATGTGTAAAGGTTAACTATAAAGACCATCAATATAGTTGATCAAGACACACCTATTTCCCATAGTGGATTATGACACACCTGTTTCCCATTGTGGATCAGGATATAATTATTTCCCATAATGGATTAGGATTCACCTATTTACTATTGTGGATCAAACCAGCTGACTTGTTTCCCATCATTATCTCAGGATATATAAATCTTTACCCAATGTATTGGAGGGATTTATAGGTCCCACCCATCTCATAATGGAATCATACATACACATGCCATTAAAAATTCATCTTATCATGACCCATAAAAGGATATGGGTTTCATAAACATCATATCATAACCCATGAAATGAAATGGGTATCATAAAAATTTCATCATATCATAACCCATGTAAAATAGATATGTTTCATAATCATTTCATAATAGAATAACAAATGAAGGGAAGCAGTTTTCTTAAGTATTTATCGTGGTATAATTCATTAAAGATAAACAAGTTTCTTAAACATCAAGACATCAAAACATAGACCATTTAGAGAAATAATATGAATGGTATCCTTGGATTATATGCCTAGTAAATCATAAACTATAACCAAGGGTGTCATCTTATATAGAGAATTATTTCAAAAGATCACTTGGAACATAAATTTTCTTTTAAAAATAACTTTTTAAAAAATTTAACATTTTCAAAATCATTTTACTTGAAACCAATTTGAAAACATATAAAGTAATAATGAAAAATAATTTAAAACATTTCTTGAGGAAAATTTATTTTATGCTTTGAAAAAATATTTTTAAAACAAAAAACATTTTGGAAACTATTTTCCTTGAAAATAACTTTGAAAAAATATAAAGAAGCCTAAAACCATTCTAAAAACATTTTTCCTTGAAAAATTATAAAATAAGATTGAATTTTTTTTTAAAAAAAATTATTTGAAAATACTTATATAAATTATAAAATAAGATTTTAAATTCTTGAAATTCTTTTATTTGAAAAAATCCTTTTGAAAAAATATAAAGGAAGATTTAAAAATCATTTAAAACACTTTTTAAACATAATTTTTTTCTAAAAAAAATTTTCTTTGAAAACCATTTTAAAATAAACAAATTTTTATAATTTTATGTAAAAAACATTCATTAAAAAAATAACCTCTAAAACTTATTAATGTAAGCATCTTGAAAATGATGGTCATGACGGCAGGTGAGTCTTTATATGTCGAACATTCTACTTTCACATTAAAATCAGAAAATGATGAGAATATACAATTTAAAACCATTTTGTAAAAATTTAAAACATGGGTAAAATTTTATTTAAACTTTATAGTATAATAGTAAAACATTTTTGAATAAATTTTTAGGAAACATGTCTTTGAAAGAAAACATATTTCTGACCGAAAGAAGAAATAAATTTAGATTTTCCTAAAAAGAATTATTAATTATATTAAGTACAAAAGAGTTAAAAAATGGTAATAACACATTAATATATCTTGGATAACTATAGGATAATAAAATTCTTCAGTTTTATTGAGAGTTGTATCATAATATTTTATCATTAGAAGCATAATAAAAAACAATCCTGATAAACTATGAGATTGAATCAATAAACTATTGCCACTTTGGTAACTTTAAATCATAATCCACATGAAATAATAAAATTACATGAAGCTTAAAATATAATAAAAAAATTTATATTCATGATATAAAATGTAAATTTTTAGTGTATACACACTATTTAAAAATATATGGTCATAACATGGCATATATCTCAATAAAGACCAATTGAGAAAAAACTAATTTACCGATTTGGTAAATTATGAACCATAAAACACATAAAAGAAAGACCATAAAATAGATATGTAAATACCCATAAATTTAATTATAATAATAATATAATAAATTAATGGGAAGTATATACACCACAAAAAATAAATGAGTGGTGAATATGGTATAAGTCTCATAGAAATAAAAGTGAGATGAGAAAACCCTTAATACTTGAGTGAATTTAGAATCATGATCCCCATGAAATAATAAAATCAATTAAATATTTTAATATCATTAAATAAAGTAAATTAATGATATAACATTTCATATGGAAGTATATATACCACACAAAATAATCGAGTGGTGAGTATATCACGTATCTCATGGGAATAAAAAGTGAGATGAAATTCCCTCACCTTAAGTATTGAATTTCTTTGTAAAAATTTAAAAATCATGTATAATAAATATAAGTTTATTATAAATACACTATATAACCATATTATTATATATAATACCATATATTATTTGGTTATGACTTTTTATTACCTGTTTATTAACAACTCTAGGTTAATGGTATGTTTTGGGTAATATCCACTTTGTTTTTCATATATGTTTTGGTTTGTTAATATGGATCATCTTAATCAGCTCATGATTTACTTATTTACAGAATATAAAATATGATATAAATATAATATATTTTAATTATAAGTTTATTTATAATAATCAATAAAATATAGAAATATGAAATGGAATATACCGTTCTTGGAGACGGTAGGTCATACGTACGTATGAACATTGTTTCCATTTTATTATTGTATTGAAAGAAACAAAGTATATATATATATATATATATATATATCATTCTAATAGAATTATTATATCATATATATAATACAATTTCACTAAACCCATTTTTAATACATTCCATGTAAAGTGTGAATAAATCACATCACTTTGAGGAGGCAGTAGTCAACACATCCACAAACAAAGTTATCATATTTACACAAAATTGAATGAAAAAAAGATATGTTTTATATATTCATGAAATAATAATAAATAAACCATAAATATCATATGTACCATATAAAAACATATTTTTCATCATAATTAAAAACCATGATAGGTATTAAAGGAAAAACGAACAACATCATTTCGTGGGGTGGTAGTTCACCGTACATAGGAATGATAAGTTTGTTACCCATTTGATGTAAGTGTATATATGTGTATGTAGAAACCTTATAATATAAATATTTCACTATATTTAGGATAATTAGGTTATTATATAACTTTTAAATAAGAATAATTGAGGTGTTAGAGAATTAAAATAAAACAAAGGATTTTGAGGAAAGATGTTACCTCTTCTTTGGGTAAATCCTGTTGGTTTACACCAAAGGGATTCCTTGTATGGATTTATTGAAAACATTAATAAAAATTGGATTGTTCAATTTATTGAGATAAAATTGTTTTTTTACATAGAAAAATATTTTTCTTAGAAAATTAGATTCTTTATTTTCAAATAGTTCTTACATTCAATTCTACTAATTGAAAACAAAAGGATTAATTTTATATACATTTTTAAATCATATTTTCACAATTTAGTTAATATTATTTTTAAATTCCATTACAAAATCTAGGTGTGAAATATAATATTATCTTAATAATAATATTTATTCCAAATTTTAGTTTGGTAAAACTCATCCTTGTGTGAGATGCAACCTATCAAAAGAATTCGATATTGTGTGTAAAAAAATCCAAACATAGTTTTTCATGTACCAAAAGCTAATATATGTGTTTTGCGTAGTGCAATATTAACTTGGTGTTCTAGGAAAAACAATTAAAAATTAATGATTTCATATAAAACAAGCTTTATGAAATGAAAAATATCAAAAAATGATTTAAATTAATTCGAAAAAAATAAAAGAATATTGGGGTGTTACATTCTACCCCCCTTAAAATTAAAATTTACCTCAAAATTCATCTTGGTTTTCAATGGTTTAATACTTGAAATATCATTTTATAGAAAACCACATTTTAAAAATGAATACTGAAAATTTAATTTAAAAAAAGGGAAGTTGTAAACACAAGGGTTACTCAAAGTAACTCATAACTAGGTTTTCACATAGGAGAACATAGGTGTAAAGTGAAAATATAGACATAGAAAAGAAATATAACTATCAAGTTTTGATGGAGAGTGATAGATAACATGATTAGAAGAAATTTAAAAACAAAAAATACATAACACAAAGAGTCCTGAAAAAGGTCATTGATATCATAAAAAATGATGATAACTTGAAAACATTTTATTCTAAGACCCTTTTTTCTAAAGTTGAAGAATTTTCATTAAAAGATATACTTAAAATTTTTTAGAACAACCTTAACCTCTATTATGAATTGATTAACAACCACTTCATCTCTTACTCCAAGAAATGAAGGTTCATTTTTCATTCCTGAAGCATTAACAGATCATGATATCCATAAATAGAATGATAATGAATTCCATATGTCTTTTCATATCATCATAGAAAAATTGTTAGCATAGGTTATCCACATGCATAAATCCTCATATGGTTAGATAATACCATAATCTCACAAACATCATCTGTAATTCCCGACCCCAAAAGCCCAGAGTGAATGGGCAGGGGTTGGGCGAGCCAAATGCTTGAGAGGTGTGGGTAAGGAGGTAGAGGTGGGGGACTTTTATAAGAGAAGAGGAGGGACACTCTTGGAATATTATAAAATATTACTTTATTATAAAATGATTTTCGGATTTTAAAGGTCCCAAAAGGATATATTTCGAGGCTAAGGTGATAATGTTTCTAAATCCACTCATCCAATAGGTTTTTGACAAGTGTAAGACTTATATTTCACCCAATATTCTCATTTTATTTAAATCGTTCATTTATGAGGTAATCACTGCATCATCACGGTGTCATAAATAAATAAATTAATTTAATGTCTAAAAATTATTAAAAAAACATCATGACGTAGGAAATATTTTTATCCTTTTAATGAATATTTATAGTAAAAATATGACTTTTATAACCCCATGTAAAAATTGTTTTAGTAAAACAATACATCTTTGTGACATTTTTATTTTAACTTTAAATAAAAAGTCATTAATGTCATTTTCCTACCAAAGTGGCTCCATGGGGTCTCCAAGTTGACCCATGGATTTTCTTGGTCGTCCAAGACTCATCCAATAAGGGTAGGACATGTTTCAAGGTTATTTAATATTATTATAACATTATCTTTTCCTTAAATTACACTAATTACCTTTAATCGCGATTAGTAAAACTTAAAAATTACTATTCACCAAAAAATTGTTTTAATCCCATTGAACCACATTTTACATCCTAATGACAACCATTTATGTCGGATTTTTGAAATTAAAATCACAGAAGTGGAAAAGTTTCATTTAAACGAAAAATCAGATTATTAACCACCACTTAGTGGTTTCACTATTAATCAAAAATTGAAGTTTTTCAGAAAAATACCAAAAATTCACCCTAAGCTATTTTTGATATTCTGAATTCAAAAATGATGTCTATTTTACAAAATTAAAAACATATAAGTTGCATTAATTAATTTAATATTTAATTCCCGCTGTCAAAACAAATAGCGTGTTTTTAAGAAACAATATCTATTAAAAGATTGACACTAGTTTAAGTCCAATTTCAAAGTGTAATTTATTCCAATGACCACCATTGGATTAAATGTTAAAAATATAATCTAATTTAACATTAAAAAAATTCAAAATATAATCTAATCATATAAATTAATTAGATTAAAAGGAGGTTTTGAATTAAAATACAACATTTTACACTATTCATTAAAAAAATGAACTTTATCAGAAAAATACCAAAAATTTATACAAAGTAAATTTTGATGTCATGATTCTAAAAAGAATTTTATTTTGTCAAATATAAGATATAAAATTGTCAAAAAAATTGATTTAAAAGGGGTTCTCCATCAAAAGGTAGTTAATCGACCTTTTAAAGAATATTAGAATATTTACGCTTAAAATTGGATTCATTCGCATTTTAATCCTCTAAAATTTATTTTAAAAAGTAAACATATTTGACAAACATATATAATAATTTTTTAGTTAGTTTTGTTCATTCCCACCATTACAACGACTAGGCATTAACTACCATTTAAAATAATATTATTTTATTATTAGAGTGCAACTTAAGATTCCCAAGAAACTCGTTGTTGCGTATTGGGTACGCCATCGAGCATAGGGTTCCCATTAAATTAATATTAACATTTTATTAAAAAATATGGATAAATATGAAAAAGTATTATTGTTTATTTACCTGGGATGTTACATCCTTCCCCCCTTTTGGGAATTGTGTCCTTGCAATTTTAAAATTGGGCTTGGAAATTTCATTGAAAGCCCCACATTGGAAAAGGAGTAAATTAAACTGTCATATTAAAAGAAAGAAAGGGAAGTAAAAAGGTCACTCGAGTTAACCCATACTAGGATTCCATGTAGGAAAACATGGATATGGAGGAAAAAACAAAGGGTCATGTTCCGATGGAGAGTGATAGAAAACAAGTTTAAGAGAAAGTTAACCTCCAGAAAATCACAAACTGGTGAAGGGTTAAACGGTATTTCATTCCCCAGTAGGAAAATTTAACAAACAACATTTTTGTTTTTAAGTTACTTTTAATTGAGGAATTTATTTATGAGCTGAACTAAATCATAAGGAAACATACTTACCTATCATGTTGACTTTCAACTTTTACTAGATTTCTTACACGAACTCATATTTTCTCCAAAATATGAGTATTTAGGACGACTTGTTCACATTAAGAGAGCTATAATCAACTTCTAGAGAATCACCTAATCCACAAAAGAGAACTATATATTTACCATTTCTTTAGACCAAAACCAAAATTGTTAGAACAAGATCATATAATCCACAAAAGGATAATCCTTTATAAAAATACAATCTATTCTTAATCTCCAAAATTCGTCCAACAAAACCCAAAGTTCAACTAAGACAATTCGATAAACAATTTGTCCATAAAATTCTTCAAAGTAAACCAAACTAAGATTGAAACCCAAATATTTGAAGGATTTAATCACATAGTCACCCAAGGTACAAATTAACATTTATCTCCAAATAACATCAGTTTCTCTTAAAGTCTCATATTGAAAAGTAATTAACCTAATCACATATCCTCCATGATAGGTTAATAATTTCCATAGATAACACAAAATAAACTTAATCTTGATTCATAAACTCATCTAACTAAAAAAAATAATTAGTCAAACTAACCAAGGACTTCACGTAGTCTAGTGGTAGACGATAAATACCAGTCACACTTTGGTTGTGGGTTCGATTCCCATAGCTTTGTCTGACGCGATGGGTTGTCACACAGTCTGCGTGTTGTCCTTTTTCCAAAACTATATAATTCTTAAAAAAATTCCCAATAAGAGATAAAATCTTCAAAAATAACCATAACATAATTTAACCTCAATTTTACCTCATGCCTTTCATCTTCCATCATAACATATAGTAACCCATAAAAAGTAAGGATCATATAAACCATAATGGTTACCTTTATAATTATCACATGAACTTCCACATTGAGTTGGTTCTCTCGTACAAGAGGCATTAGAGAACTCACCAAGGTTCAAGTGGTTGATCATGACTCCTGATAGTTGGTTTAGAATAACCATGATATTTCTCATTGAATCCCCTATTTCATCCAGTCTCTTAATCAGAGAACCACCACAGTTTCCTTTAAACCCATTGTCACTTTGGTGCCCGCTATATCCATCCATTTACTAAAACCAAAAAGGTCAGTGTGAGTATATCAACAAAATCATCATGTACTAAAGAGTAAGATAAACACTAAGATATACTTATCCAAGTTATCTCAAATTCATTCCAACCTTCAAAAATAACAATGACACTATCTAATATAATAACCATTGTGGTTATACACAACTTGTCACTTATGCTTAAACAACACTCTAACCTTTAATGTTATCTAAACCGACCTTTGATACCAACTATAAGGACTCGGCCTTAAACCTTACTTAATCTTGAGTTATTTCAAGAATACACATTGAGGATATTTTCAGGTTTAGAGTTTTAGAAAACTAGATCCTAAATCATGAATTACATTCCACATTTAAACAAAGTGGTTACATAAAAGATATTATTCATTTTTTCCCATAAACAGAAAAATCATTAAAATAAAACATGGATTGTTTCTTGACACTTCTTTGACACTATCATCCTATCATGTACCTTTCCCTGGACCTGTGAAAAACATTTAAAAAACTTGGGATGAGCATAAAAACCTCATTAAGGGATATAAAAATTCGAAAGGGAAACATTAGTACATGTATACATAAGAATCAATGAAATCATACTTTACTCATAAAACATAAGCACATTAACATACATCATGAAATCATAAGATTTATGAATAACTCATAGAAATCATAAGACATAAAGGTAACTTGAGGCATTCATAACATTCTTATGTAGGGAGTAACCCTCATGGTTATGTTTGGAATACAAATCACAGTATATTCCCCAAATCTCTTCGGATAAACCTTAAGGTTTAACTCCTTCGTATTACCCAATGAATTGGAGAGCTATATCGGGCTCACCCGCCATTAGTTTATCACGGAACCACCCGATTTCATAAACATTTCCCATGAACCATAACATAATCATAACAATTAAAACACGCATAAAAGAAACATAAAAGTTCCACATTTCAATCACAAGAGATCACATCATGATATTATCCTAAATAAAAACATCTAATAAAATCATCAAAACTCTATGAGAGAAAAATCCCTTTATAATTTGAAAATATTAAAAGAAGACAATTAAAATAGATTTTAGAATCAAAGTGTCCCATACCACTAAGAAACTTTTGAAAGGGTTTTAAAACATTCATGTCCCAATAATTAAATCCTTAAAACCATTTTTAAAACAAGTACATGGATGATATATGTTGAAAAGAATAAATCTTTAAAACCATTTAAAACAATGTTTTAATAAAAGAGTCCATTTTTATTTTGAACATTTCAATTATAAGCCACAGAAAATTAGACCATTTTTAAAACATTTAAATGACTTTAGTATAGACATAATATGGATATGGAAAGTCAAAGGGGTTGTATATACACTTTATAAAAGAATAGAAGTGCATATCATTAATAAATGTCTCAATGAGAAGAAATTGAGATGTAATCCCAATCAAGGATCATGCCATTAGAGCAAGGATAAATAAATGACATAATTATGTGTGACAAATATAAATAAACTAAATATAAGTGTATACTCAGTGTAAAACAATCATATGTCATCCAAAGATATTCATATCAGGACATAATCAATATGTAGAGGTTTAACCCAAAGAATTGGAATTGGGTTAAGAAGTTTCCTTGCAAAAATTCGATAGCCTAACGACGTCACATCAAATTTTAGAAAAAGAGTTGATGAGAGAGATAAATGGTATCTCATCAAATTGACATAAAATTTAAAACAATAAGGATATATAAGAACATATCCCAACATAAGAAGATTTAATTTAAAAGACAAAACAAAAAGAAGTCTTTTAAAAATAGGAGGGTGAAAGGTTCCCTTACCGACTTGGGTAACTTTCAAAACGTACACCCCATGAAAGAAGGACTATACAAAATTGATGTAAATACTACTAAACGAAAGTATATTAAAAAAAGAGTAGAATAATGGGCAGTACATACACCACTAAAAGGAAATGGTGGAAAATGTAGCATAAATCTCATGGGAATAAAAGTGAGATTAGAAATCCCTTATGAAAACTCGGCAGCCTAACGACGCCACTTAAAACATCCAAAAATGGATTTATGAGATCAAATAGGGTCTCTAATAATATGAAAATAAAAATTATAGAAGGAGGAATATAAAGGAACATCCCCAAACATAAGAAATATGATCTTAAAAGAAATGACATAAAAGAGAGTACTTAAAAAGAAAGAGAGAGGTATGATCCCTTACGAAAATTCGGCAGCCTAACGACGCCACATAAAAATTATTAAAATGAATTTATGAGAGTAAGAGGGGGTAAATAATCATATGAAAATAAAAATTACATTATGGTGAATATTAAATAACATCCTCCAACATAATAACATGGAGCGTAAATTAAATGACATAAAAGAGGGTACTTGAAAAGAAAGAGAGAGGTCAGATCCCTTACCTCAAGTCCGACTTTTCTTGTTCGTTTATTTATATTCCTGAATAATAAACTTTGGTTAATTTATAATTGCTTAAGTTTATACTCTAAAGATTATTATTCATTCCATATCACATATTACAATTTAATAATAATTGGTTAATAATGTGAGTTTATATCAGACGTTTTTGTCGATGTTTGGTACATGAGTCAAAAATGAACTTGATTGAAAATGATTGTCCATGTAGTTATAAGTAAATCATCTAAAGAATAGTATTAATGATTTAAATATAATATATATCCAGTACATATTCATTTTATAATATTCCATAACATTTGGAGATAAAAATAAATGAAATGCACCATTCATGGAGACTGTAGGCCGTACGTACGCATGAACGCTACTTTCATTTCGTTGTCATATCAATGGAATTAAAAATAATTGAGAGAGATATATATTATAATTCCAGTATAATATATATGTTTTATAGGTCACATAAGTTCATTAATTTCATTCTTTATACATTCTATGTATTTCATGAACGAGTCACATCACTTGAGGAGGCGGTAGTCCACACTTCCTCGTATGAAATTATCGCATTTGAACAAAATGAAAAGCATAAAGGTATGTTTTAAATATAAAATACAGAAGAATATGGAAAAAATAAATACCATATATATCATATATAAAATACAGTGACATCATAATGGCCACCATGAAAGGTGTTAAGAGAAGATTGAACAATCATCATTTCGTGAGGCAGTAATTCGCCATCCACAGAAACAGTATGTTCTTTAACCATTAGATGGAGGTGTGTGTAAGTGTAGCTCGAATACTTCACATAACAACATCCTAGTATATTTATGATACTGGTTTTGTTACAAAATAAATTAATAAAAAGAGTTTAGGGGTTTGGAGAAGCAAAATAATACAAAAGAACACAAGTGAAGACATTACCTTTAAATCGGGTAACTCCTCTTGGTTTGAACCAAAATGGTTTCTTGAAGAGCATTATGAAAACGGTGAGGCTTCAATAATGAATAGAGGGATGTGGAGAGATGAAATGGGCAGGGTTTGGCCGAGCCAATGTCTTTATAGGTGTGGGTAAGGAGGTAGAGGTGGGGGCCTTTTATAAGAGAAGAGGAGGGGCACTCTTGGAAAGTTATAAAATATTACTTTATTATAAAATGATTTTCGGATTTTAAAGGTCCAAAAAGGATATATTTCTAGGCTAAGGTTATGAGGTTTCCAAATCCACCCATCTAATAGGTCTTTGACAAGCGTAAGACATATATTTCACCCTATCTTCTCATTTTATTTAAATCGTTCATTTATGAGGTAATCAATGCATCATCACGGTGTCATAAATAAATTAATTTATTTAATGTCTAAAAATTTTAAAAACAAATATCATGATGTAGAAAATACTTTTAGCTTTCTAATGAATATTTATAGTAAAAAATATGACTTGTATAACCCCATGTAAAAATTATTTTAGTAAAACAATACATGTTTGTGACATTTTTATTTTAACTTTAAATAAAAAGATATTAATGTCATTTTCCTACCAAAGTGGCTTCATGGGGTCCCCAAGTTGACCCATGGATTGTCTTGGTCGGCCATGAATCATCCAATAAGGTTAGTACATGTGTCAAGGTCATTTCATATTATTATAACATTATCTTTACCTTAAATTACACTAATTACCTTTAATCGCGATTAGTAAAACTTAAAAGTTACTATTCACCAAAAAATTATTTTAATCCCATGGAAACCCATTTTAAATCCTAATGAAAACCATGTATGTCGGATTTTTGAAATTCAAATCACATAAGTGGTAAAGTTTCATTTAAATGAAAAATCAGTTTATTAACCACCACTTAGTGGTTTCACTATTCATCAAAAATTGAAGTTTTTCAGAAAAATACCAAAAATTCACCCTAAGCTATTTTTGATATTCTGAATTCAAAAATGATGTCTATTTTAAAAAATTAAAAACATATAAGTTGCATTAATTAATTTAATATTTAATTTCCGTTGTCAAAACAAATAGCGTGTTTTTAAGAAACAATATCTATTAAAAGATTGACACTAGTTTAAGTCCAATTTCAAAGTGAAATTTATTCCAATGACCACTATTAGATTAAATAGTAAAAATATAATCTAATTGAACATTAAAACAAATTGAAAAGATAATCTAATCATGTAAATAAATTAGATTAAAAGGAGGTTTTGAATTAAAATACAGCATTTTACCCTATTCATTAAAAAAATGAACTTTATCGGAAAAATACCAAAAATTTATACAAAGTAAATTTTGATGTCTTGATTCTAAAAAGAATTTTATTTTGTCAAATATAACATATAAAATTGTCCAAAAAATTGATTTAAAAGGGGTTCTCCATCAAAAGGTGGTTAATCCACCTTTTAAAGAATATTAGAATATTTACGCTTAAAATTGGATTCATTCGCAGTTTAATCCTCTAACATTTATTTTAAAAAGTAAAAATATTTGAAAAAAATATATAATAAATTTTTAGTTAGTTTTGTTCATTCCTGCCATTACAATGGCTAGGCGTTAACTACCATTTAAAATAATATTATTTTATTATTAGAGTGCAATGTAAGATTCCCAAGAAACTCGTTGTTGCGTATTGGGTATTCCATCGAGCATAGCGTTCCCTTTAAATTAATATTAACATTTTATTCACAAATATGGATAAATATGAAAAAGTATTATTGTTTATTTACCTGGGATGTTACAGATAACCATTTTACAATAAACTTCATGAGTTTTTTTGAGTTTTTTCTCATAATATTTCATCAATGGAAGCATAATCATAAATAATCAGGATAAATGTTGAGATTGTAGGAATAAACTATTACCACTTTGGTAACTTTGAATAATAATACACATGAAATAATAAAATTACATGAAGCTTAAAATTTCATGAAAATAAGAAGATTCATTATATAACATGTCAACTGGTAGTATATACACCCCTTATAAAAATACAAGTGTATTACATAACATGTATCTCTAAGAAGGAAAATTGAGACAAAGTTACCTTACTGATTTGGTAACTTTTGAACAATAAAACCCATGAAATAAAGATAATAAAATAGATATTTAATTACCCATAAATTTAATAATAATTATTATATAATAAATACCTATATATTATATACACCACACAAAATAAATGAGTGGTGAATAAGGAATAATTCTCATAGAAATAAATGTGAGACAAGAAAACCCTTACTAGTTGAGTAGCTTTAAAATCATGATCCCCATGAAATAATAACATCAATTAAATATTTTAATATAATTAAATAAATTAAATTAATTATATAACATGTCATATGGTAGTATATACACCACCCAAAATAAGTAATTAGTGAATATGACATGTATCTCACGAGAATAAAAGGTGAGATGAAAATCCATTACCTTAAGTATTGAATTTATTCATACATGTTCAAACCTCCTATATAATAAATAAAAGTCTATTATGCATCTTATATAGAACCATATTATTAAATATAATACCATATATTATTTTGTTATGACTTTTTATTACCCGTTTATTAACAAATCCATGTTAATGTTTTGTTTTGGGTAGTATCCTCTTTATTTTTTTATATGTTTTGTATTTTTATTCTTGATCCTCTTACTTAGATAATTATTTAATTATTTAATTATTGTAAAATATGATATAAATATAATATATATTTGGTATATATGTATTTATTATAATATATAAAATATGTAAATATGAAATGGAATACACTGTTCATGGAGATGGTAGACCGTACGTATGCATGAATGTTGATCTGCTTTATTATCATATTAAAAGAAAGAAATTAAATGGAATATATATATATATATATAATCATTACAATAGAATGATTGTTTCATATATATCATATAAATTCACTAAGACCAATCTTAATACATTCCATATAAAGTGTGAACAAATCAGACCGCTTTGAAGAGGTAGTAGTCCATACTTCCACAAACGAAGTTATCATATTTAGAAAAAATAGAAATCATGAAGTTATATTTTATATAAAAATTAAAAAAATATAAAAAATCATAAAAATCATATATATCAAGTAAAAATAGATTTTAAATCATAATTCCCATCCATTATAGGCGGTAAAGGAAAAACAAACAACATCGTTTTGTGAGGTGGTAGTTCGTCATACACAAGAATGGTAAGTTTGTTACCCATTAGATGGAAGTGTGTGTAAGTGTAGGAATAAAAATTATAAAAAAATAATATCAATATATTTAGGATACTTATTTTATTATATAATCTTGTTATATAATAATTTAGGTGTTGGAGTATGAAAATAAAACAAAGGATCTTAAGGAATGACGTTACCACTTCTTTGGGTAAATCCTTTTGGTTTTCACCAAAGAGCATCCTTAGATGGAATTATTCCAAAAGGGGGTACTATTGGATGAAGGTAGAAAATTTGGGAGATTATTTGAGCTAGTTTTGGGTGATCCAATGGGCGTTATAGGTGTGAATAAGTGAGAGGGGTGAGTTCCTTTCTACAGTGGAGGAGGAGTGGCATTATTATAAATTTTTGAAAAGGGAATTTGAACCACAATTTTTCTATTTCAAGTCGACCCAATAATGGTAAAAATTAGATACAAGGTAATATATGGTTTAAATATGTCTATTAAATGTATTTTTTACAATTTTATAAGTCATTTTGGTTCTTATGTTTAAGGTTTAGTCTTTTGTTAAGCTATTTTTTCTGTTAATCATTGTAATTAATTTTAATTACATTCTATAATATTTTTGGTCATGAAATAATTTGAACTTATTATAAATTATAAATTATGATGATTGAAAATATGTAATCCAGTTTTACAAATTCTAATAACAAAATTTTCCGAAATTAATTTAAATTTAATCCCGCATATGGGATGACAAAGCGTTTTTTTAAAGTCAAAATATTCAAAAAGTTTGCTAAGTTTTTACATCCAATTTCAATGTGAAATTGGTTAAAATGACCTAAATTGTGTTCAGATATTTATAATAGATCTAATTATAATTTAAAACCAAATTAAAAAATAATTTAACTTTATAAATAAATTAGATGAAATAATAGTTTTGAATTAAAATTTAGCATTTTCACTATTCATCAAAAAATGAAACTTCTTAGAAAAATACCAAAAATTTACCCAAAGTAAATTTTGAGATTAATCATTAATTTTTTTTAAATAAAAATTATAAGTGTCAAAATTAGATTTAAAATTGGTTCTCCATTAAAAGGTGGTAAAATTTCCTTTTAAAAAACACATCTTTTTATTCATAAAATTGGATTTATTCTTATCTTATACCTATCAAATATATTGGATGAGTATAAAGATTATTTATTGAGTATATTATATATAAATTTAATTTATAAAATTAAACAAAAGTGGTTTATTTAATTTATTGATATAAATTTGTCTTTGTACGTAGAAAATTAGTTTTATTTGAAAACTAATTTCTTTATTTTGAAGCAGTTCATACATTCACTTATACTAATTGATAAAAAAAGGATTCATATACATGTGTAAATATTTTTTTCCCAATTTAGTTAATCTTATTTTTAACTTCAATTCCAACATCTAGGTGGGAGATATAATAATATTTAATAATAATATTAATAGTATATTGTTGTTTAGTGGAAATCGACCATATAAGGGACACAATCTATCAAAATAATTAAACATTGTGTGTAACACAAGACAAAAATAGACATTCATGTACCAAAATATAATCTAAGTGTTGCATGTAGTGAAATATTAACATGATATTGTGTGAAATTCAAGTCAATCTTAGTGCTTCCATATAACACGGGCTTTATTCATTGGTGCATGAAATGAAAAATATAAAAAAAATATTAAATTAATTCTATTTTTTTTGAAAAAATCTCAGTGTGTTACGCTCCCTAAATGAAATTATATTCATTCCATCCAGAAGTGATATCCTTAAACTTCTCCTTCAATTCCCTACATGTTATCTCAAAAAACATAAAATAAAAGATAATAAGGAGGTTTTTCAATGCTTTTTAGTTAGAGAAACAAGGATGATATTTTATCCACCTAGAAACTCTCTTAAATTAAAATCCAGGTATCTTCATGCTATAATATTATATTAATTTCATGTTTTGACCATTTTAGGGAGGCATGGTTGTCCTCTTCTTTACAGTATGATCCATAAAGGCACATGCATCATCATATGCTTTCTTTTTCAATATATTTGTCTTTCTTTATTTTGTAGGTAGACAAATCACACAGTTCTTTATAATATGCCTTTTTTTTAAAACAGTAAAAATAATATCATGATATCTTTGGATATAATATTTTGGTAACATCATATGGGGTTTAACCACATCTAGTGAAATCTTTAGTATGCATTTTGAAAACAAATTTTCTTCTATTTCCTTCAACTTTACCTTCTAGAAAGAATTGCTTTGAATAAAGTGGTCAAATATATTTTCTCTTTTATGATATTTATTGGATTTAATATCCTATATTAACTATCCTAGATGTGTTTTGATGAAATATTTAGCGTAATGACTTTATTGGTCACATATTTTACAAAGGTTCGTTAAATAATAATGATTATGTCAAGTAGACAACTATGTTGATTTCTCACCACCAAACATATACATTCTATGAATGTTCCTATTTATCATAGAGATGCTTGTTTTATTTCCATAATATCCCCCATTTGATGTATGAAAATTATATTGAAGTGGCATATTATACGAATAATTTTAGTTTTTGTGTCCAAATTCACCACGACACCAATAGTAACCTCTAAATCTTCATCTTCCATAATTCTGATTATTCTATTGGTGATAAAATACTTTATATATTGATACAAACCTTCCATTATTTTTCATAAATATTGGGGAAAATTATTTTACAAAATCATTTAAGATATCTCTATCAACATCAATCCACATACTTTTAGTTTTTGTTTCAGTACCTACAACACTAGATGAAACAAGTTTAGCATCACTAGAATAATAAAAAATAATTTGTACCTTCTTCTTTAGATCAATATTCTAGATTTGTATGATTCTTCTTGAACATACATTTCTTTTTCAAAATCATCAATCTTAATTTTAAAAGTTTTTTTTCTTTAAGACACCGATATTGTGTATCATTTAGTTATTATTCTTTTGCATCTAAATTTACATCATGGTCTTTCATCATCTTAACCTATTCAACAATTTTTACCTTGGATGTTTTGATCTCCTAAACAAATGATTATCCTCATCTTCATTTTTTTTATTTCTTAAGTAATTTTATTCCTTTCTTGAGTTGAGTGTTCTGATCATGACATGCTATAAGTTTAGATCTCAGCTTGTACTCATGGTAGCTCTCTTATTCTTTCTCATCACTACTAGAAGAATCTCCATGTATCTTAACTTTTATTATGGATGTGTTATGATTGTTACTTGACACTTTATCTTTTAATTCACTCCATGATGAAGAGTATTCATCAACTATAATAGTCATTAGATTTTTCTTATACTTCCTTGATAACTTCTTCATCTTTTTAATATCACCTTTTCTAGTTTTTTTCAGATCTACTTTTAATGTAGTCTTATAATTCATCATCACTCTCAGAATCATCAAATTCTTTCATAGGAAAATAAATTTCAAAAATTTCCAATTCAAACTCAATTAATGAAATTTAAAGAAAGAAAAAAAATTAAAATTCCCTCTCCTATTTAGATAATTTTTCAAATAAATGTCATGAATATTTTATAATCTGCATCACTTACCTCATCCTCATCAGAATCTGAGAATGATTTATCTTTCTTTTCCTTCAGCTTGAGTCCTTTCATTTCTTTGAAATCCTTTTCGTCCTTAGTTTTTTTTAACACATGAGATTTTATTGTATTATAATTGAGGATTTTATTATGAAACTCATTAAGAGAAAGGTCTTTAACTTCTTCTAAGGTAGAAATATTTAGACAAAATCAATCAGGAAATCTACACATCAATTTCTTGAAAATAGATGAATCTTCCAAAGTATCTCTAAAACTTATTATATGACTTGCTATCTCATTTACCCTGTAATAGTAATTATCTAAAACCTCACCATCATCTATTTGGATATCTTTAAACATAGTTCTCCATATTTTTAGTTTCTATTATTTTATCTTTTCATTCACTTCTCACATATTTTCAAGTTTATCCCAGATATCCATTAATGTTTTTAGTCCCATTACCTTAGTGAACACTTTATCAAACAAGGATGATAAAATAGCATTTCTAGATTTCCCATCTAATTCAATATTCATTTTATCAGTATGTTTCGTAGGATCATTTTGCTAGGTTTGATAAAACTAACTATTATAACATCGCTAACTTTAAGGCCTTATAATGGAAGATATAGAAATATTCAGTTCTTCCATATATAATAGTTATTTACATAAAATAAATAAACTATTATAATATTGACTTAATTAAAAGTCCCCATCATTAGTCTTTATTAAATTTTGTATCTTTTCAGAGGGAACCTTGTGCTTTGATACCACTTGAAGAGTCCATGTTCAAAAATATCACTGAGAGGGGGAGGTGGCGAATCAATGCCATACTTTTAAACATTCCTATCTTGAAATAAACCTATATAATTAGTTAAGATCTTGATCCTCATTCATTAAATTATTCTATATTATATATGAAAAAAATGAAATCATTGAAAATAACATGATGGTTTTTACAAGGTTTCCCCTTGATGTGGATGACTATATCTTTTCTATGTCCAGGATGATCCAAGACATGGATTCACCACTATTAAAGAAATGCGATTGCAAGAACAAAAAATCTCCCAAAATTCCCAATAGGAAAACTTCTGTAATGTTTGATCACTAATGATTACAATGGTATGGCTCATAATGGGAAATTTAGACTATCATCCCACTCGTGTTATTTATAATAACACCCTCTAGTTGAGATTTCTCTCAAAATCTCTGTTTTTTGTACTATCATCCCAACAAATATTCAATGTTATTCACAACCTATTGTGAATAGGGCTTCAACTTCTTCTTCCTATTGATGTAGTGCTCATGTTGGCCATTTTCTATTTCAAGTATAGAAAAAAAATCTTCTTCTAGTTAATTACCGACCATTCTCACTTTTAATGAACCTAACTTTTTAGATTTTGATTATCAATTATAATTTCAGTACACTAAATTTATAGTCACATTAAAATATTTTATGTAAGATGATACTTGAACAATATCAATTTAAATTCTTCTATTCTTAAATTCACAACTCATTCTAAAAAAGTTAACATCATGCATGCATGTTGTAAACCATGGAACACCACAATTATATATAGTATTATTTTAAGTGATTTTCTTGAGATTTCTTCTATTTGGACTATATTCTGAAGTGCCTATTCATTTCAATGAATGTATGCATACACTGTCTTATTCATACAAACCTAAATGGGTGTAGTCATCATTATTACTCTATGCACAAGTAATTTTATCTTATTTATGAAAAGTGTATGATCATTATATTAATTATTTAATTAAATAGTAATATTAGTAAAAACACATGAATTTAAATAGGCAGTGAATCTTTTCCTCATGTTATCAAGAGAGATTCACACAACTCAGGATGAGCTTCGTGCAACAAAAGCTAGATCCTTTTACTCACTACCAAGGATGCTCACATGAACACAGACTCTTTCATTTAAAAGAATTTATATGAGTTGTCTTTTTTCATTAAATAAATACAATCATGGGATCTTATCTCCTTTTTTAATACAACTTTGGATCATGGGAGGTTCTCTTAATGAAAATAAGGTTTCATGGAGCTTTGTTTTTTGAGATCCCTCTCAATCAGAAACAAAATTTCCTTGTCATCATGCTTCTACTTTTATATGAGAGCCTCATCACCATAGCTTAAATAAAAAATAAAAATTATGGTCGATATTAAATCCCCACAAAAAATTTCATGTCATAAATTTAATAAACACTGAATCTTTCATCATTTATCAAATTATCTACACTAAAAAACATGGAGGGTTTGTGATCATGGATCTGTATGATAGTCCTTCTAATTTTATGATGAAATAATCACATACATGTAGGAAGATCACATGAAACTACTTGGATCAAACTCATTCATATGCTATTGATGTGAAAAAAATCCACTACAACTTTGTTTTCATTCAACATGGATAGTAGCATGCATGGAAGACATAGATTACATGCCTGGAAAATCATCATCATCTTCTCGATATCTCAATATAGCAAAAAACTTGAGCTCAAAATGATCATGGTGGTCTATGATTGGATCAGTGGCCACTGCCTGAAAATGTCCACTGTGGAAACCCTTGATATTCAAGGAGGATGATGATGATGTGGAAGCAATCACATGGCCTGACATTATCATATTTGATGAATATGTTTTATCAATATCTTTTGAAAGTATGTGAATATTACCCACTAAGCATTATCCCATAGTGATTCTCCATGATTCCTTTCACTCCTTTATAAACCTTTCTATTCTCAATGATCATTCGAGCTAGCATTATAGTTGGCACCTGAATACACTATTCACACATGCATATGGGACATGATGACCTTCCTATCCCCTTACGCACCATGATTCACACTCTTCATGCACTATGAATTCCCAACACTCCTTATCGTGTAGGAACTACCACCATATCTATGGTCTACCTCTAACTTCTAGCTTTAAGATAGCCCCCCTCATGGCTGAGGCTTCCTCCCATGTGTGCAGGGTTGATCATTCCATTTTCTTATGGGTGGTTGGCTATATTTTTTATTAAAGTCCTCAAATTTACTTGTTAATTTACCAAGTTTAGAATTCTAAAAACAACCAAAAACATTCTTCAAAATTTTTCTTCCTAAAAAATATATATGTATTTTTTATTTTCCATGGACTTTAAAACTTTCAAACAATTAATGCTCCAAACATCATGCAAATAATTATTTTCATGGTATTCATAAAAATTCTTCATGAAATAATTTATATTTCATGGAATTCAAATTTTTATTATTTCATTTTGGAATTCAATCATAAATTATAAATCCCTTCAACTTCATATTTTCTTTACTCCTTTCAATGTTGAAAACAATGTTCATTCTCCTAATTTTTCTTACACTTGTATTAAGAATTAATACTAGTTCAAAAATCATTATAATTAATATGGATAATTTTCAAATCATGAAATCCAATGAAATTTCATGAATCCATATAAAATATCCAAGAATCATCACATTAACTTAACTCACCAATACATATTGACTTATTTATGAAAAATGTAATACTTGGGCATAACAATTTTATCTCATAACATCCTTAGGTTCCCATATATCTTATTCAAACTTATCAATTATCCATATAACTTTGACCTGATGAGTGGTCATGTTCTGTATCACTATTTCTCTTTAATCTATAATTTCCATTAGTTATTCCTCATAAAAGAGATCATGTTCCAGTTGCATGGCTTCAAAGCATAACCCATGTAAAGGTTATAGTATGTA
Organism: Viscum album; assembly: GCA_963277665.1. Lineage (NCBI taxonomy): Eukaryota > Viridiplantae > Streptophyta > Magnoliopsida > Santalales > Viscaceae > Viscum > Viscum album. The sequence goes on from OY728127.1 coordinate 460,822,491, forward strand.
CTTTCTAAAAAATGATACATGTAACACATCATTAACTTGAGAGAGGTGTGGAGGGAGTTCTAAGTGATTTTCTATGACCCTGACATGATCAAGGATCTTGAAGGGACCAATGAATCTAGGGTTCAACTTCCATTTCTTCCTAAATCTCATACCTCTAATCCATGAAGATATTTAGAGAAACACCTTGTCACTAACTTCAAACTCTAGATCACATTGATGATTATCTGCAAAACTCTTCTCCCATCTTTATGCCACTTTCACGTGCCACTAAATAGATTGAATATTATCTATTATTTCTTAGAAAAGGTCGACACCAATCATATTAATCTCTTTAACTCCATCCTTCCATGTTTTAGTCTTGTATCTCTTCCTATATAGAGTCTCATATAGTTCCATATGAATTCTATAATAGAAACTACTGTTATATAAGAACTATACTAGGGGGGAGGTGTTGATATCAATATCCTTGGAAATCCACCAAAAAAGATCACAACATATCCTATAGAGTTTTAATTTTACTCTTAGAGTGATCATCTATCTGAGAATAACAAGCAGTGTTAAAAATCTGCCCTGTCTCTAATTATTTCAAATAATTATCTCAAAAATCAAGGTAATACTTGGATGATGATTAGATATAATGAATAGTGGTACCCCATGCATTTTTACCACTTACATTATGTATATATTGGTGAGTTGGTTATGGGATACATATTATTTGATGGTAATAAAATGTTCTAAAATTTTAGAGTGATCAATTACAACCCAAATAGAATTATGGCCTTTAGACATTTGGGGAGTCCTATGACAATGTCCATTGGGATGTTTTCCTATTCCTATATAGTTATGGGTAATGGTTAGAACACAATTTTCATCTTTTTTTTGTTAGCCTTAATTTTCTATCATACCAAGCATTAGATATATACCCCATAATTTCCCTCTTCATGTTATCCCACCGGAAGTTTTTATTTAGATCCCTATACATTTTTATACTTACAAGATGGATAGAGAAGGATGAGTTATGTGTATCATCCAAAAATTCCTACATCAATTATTGGATTTTATGGGACATATATCTAGGTCCCAAATCTTATAATTATATCTTTATTAAATTTGAACTCTAGAATATTATCTACCTTTTTCTATAGCTCTATATAATCTTTTTAGTCTTTTTTGATCTTTATGTGAATGGAAGGTTGAGTAGTCAGTTAAGAAAGAGTGTACTTGTCTCCTCCCATTATGACTTCAAGATCCATCCTCTGAAAATCCAGGAGTATTGAGTTTTTTTTAATCCTCATCATGGATATAGTGGCATGGTCTTTCTTGATCAGAGCATCAAACACCATAATTTCCTTCCTTGGGTAGTAATGTATTAAACATTCATAATATCTTATTAATTCTAGCCATATTTTTTGCCTGATATTCAATTCCTTCTATGTGAATATATATTTCAATATTTTATTATTAGAAAAAATATTCCACCCTTTTCTCTATAGAGATAATGTCACCAAATATCAAATGAAAAGATCACTACCACTAGCTTTAAATCATGCATTGGGTAATTTTGATCATGATTCTTTAATTAGCATAAATCATAAGTAATTATCTTATCATTTTTCATTAATATAAAAACCAAATCTTCTTAAATAATCACTATATATTATAAACCCTTCCCCACTATAGTGTAATATAACTATATGAGTAGTGAATAATATATTGTTTAGTTCCTTGAAGCTTTCTTCACATAAACCAATGCAGCGTAACTGTACTCCCTTCCATTTAAACTTGATTGGTAGATTTTATATCCACAAAAAATTTCTCAAAAATCATTGGTAATATCTTTTTAACGTAAAAAAACTGTGGATATTGGTTACAGTGAATGATCTGGGATATTTATTGATAACTTACTTCTTTTATAGATCTACTAATATATACTTTCTTGTGATTACATGACCTAATAAGGATAATTTCTGCAACAAGAATTCACATTTGTTAAAATTTTCATACTATTTCTCCATTCTGAAGGTCTTTAACAAAATTTGAGAATGATATTCATGTTATTTCTTACTTATTGAATATATAAGAATATCATCTATAAAGATAGCCATAAATCAATTAAGGTAGTATCTAAATAATCTATTTATTATATCCTTAAAGATAGTTAGTTCATTGGTAAGTCTTAACAACATCAATATAACTTAATGTTTCTATAACTCATATGAAAAGTTATCTTGGAAATTTCACCCCTTTTAACCCTTAACTTTTGATATCTAGATCAAGGATCGATATTTTAGAAGTAGAGATATCCTCAGATTTTATCAAATATATTATTAATATGGGGTAGATGATACTTGTTCTTGATCATGATTTTATTAAGATCATGATAATTAATGCAAAGATTCATTTCCCCATCCTTATTTTTGAAAAAGAGGACTAGTTCACCCAATGCTGAAGCACTGGGTATAACGACCCATACTTTACATACATTTTTATTACTTCAAAATTGAAGAGTACTTATTAAAACATATAAAAAAACCATGAAAGGACTGTATAGGTATAGTGTCTTCAGAAACTGGGAAACATAAACAACTGGTTCATAAAGCGTCTACACTGTCTCCCATTTATTTCATCATATCTATAGTCCCTTTTGGAATATACTACTTAATAAGCTTCTTCCTGACCCAGGGAAAGAAAACATACAAAAGGGTGAGCTCAAATGCTCAGTAAGGGTAAACAAAAGAAATATCAATCACATCATATTCATAAGAACATAACATTTTTGAAATCCTAACCTGCAAAAGAGAGAATAATTTCATAACATGGGATAAATCATAGTAGTGAAATGAAATCCCAATAATCATAACATAAAACATTAAACTTTTTGGAATACACACATAATCATATAGAATCATTTCTTAATAGTCAAGACTCATTTCCAAGACTATCTTAGTGGACAAAGTCCATTTCTGAACCGAGTTCACTCCTCGTTTCAGTCCTGTTTCACTGAACCGGTTTAACCTGCCATTCCAGCCATGTCTATCTCGTGAGATATAAAATCTTTACCCAATGAATTGGAGGGAGATATAGGTCCCACCCATCTCATAATGATACCATTCTTATGTGTTCCACAAAATCAAAAATCATACATCATTGCATAACTCATGTAATAAAAATGGGATTCTTAAACAACATGACATCATAAAACAATTCATATAAGATAAAAGAATTCATGAAAATAATTCCATCACAACATAATCAAATCAATGTAATAATAGGGATAGAAACAGAACCCTTTATTATCTTAGATGGAAAATAATTTTGATAAAACACTTGAACTCCATTCTTGAGGAAAATATCCATTCTACTTCAAAAACACTTTTACTTTCGTAACATGTCATACAATTTTAAACTAAAAGAAGTTGATTAAAAATAAACTTGAAAACATTTAAAGGATGCTTTTTGGAAATAATGTTTTAAAAATCCATTCATTCCTTATAAGTTAAAAAAAACATTCTTCTCGTACTTTTGTCGGAAAAGTCAAAAAAGTACCTCGTACGAAAAACGACAAAACATTCCTTTCCTATCCTTTACTAAAAACTCACCGAAGGGTAAAATTGGATTTAAAAAATTGTAGGTGGATGGAAATAATATTAAACATTGAGGAAACATGAATGTTTATGATAAAATACACCCCAGTAAATAGCAAAGTATAAACAATCTCGGATAAAATGAGATTGTGATATTTTCCCTTACCTTAGGTCCGATTTGCTTCGTAAGTGTCCGAACCTCCTGTATAATGATTTAAATAATATTATTGACTTATTCCATAATCATAATTATTGTTATGATATCATATATGGTCATATTCTTATCTTCTTATTAGTAATATTTCATTACTACTTGTTATTCGGGTGATTATTACTTTTTGTTCTTATGCATGTTTGTCGAATAAATTCTTATTCTTCTCTTTATGTTATAGATACCTCATTTCCATAATGGTATTAGTGTAATATATATCATATTATTTCATTCAATTCATTTATATAATCATTATGCAATGAAGATCATGTAGAATGAATCACATCACATCGTGGAGACGGTATTCCGTACGTACGCATGGGCGATGATATCGTTCCCATGATCATGGAATTGTATTGGAGTGTATGTATACTATTTCAGAATCAATAACACTTTAAAATAATCATTTATATTCATTACTTTCACCCTTATACCCATCCAAGTAAGGTGGTGGTGGAAAATAGATTACACCACGGCGTGGAGATGGTATTCCGTACGTACGCACGCGCGATGATTTCGTTTTCCGTAGGATGGATAAGAGGTGAAATAGGGTTGTTTCATATTTATAATAACATATCAGTATATGAGTTATACTGATGTTATTATCTCATAATTAAACAACTAAAAAAAGAGGGAGTAGAAGAAGAATGGAACTTGAAGAAAACGGTAGAAGGTATTACCTCTTTCTCCAAGTGCCTCCTTTAAACTTTCTCTTAAGGCACTAGAGTTGGTCTTTTGATAAGACCAGTACCTCTAGTAGGTTTCTAAGGAAGTGGGGAAGTGAAATGGGAAGGGGTTGGACGATCTTTAAGGCTCAAATTTCTGTGAGTAAGAGAGGGAGGAGGTTCCCTTTTATAAGGGAGGAGAGGGGAACCTTTGGAAATATAAGAAATATTAATTTATATTAAATCCCAACCCCACTTAAAAACTTCCAAAATGACTCATATCCAAATATTATAGGATATAGGGTTGTAATCTCATCAACCAATAAAATTTAGACATGTTAGGAATTTATTTTAAACATTATCAACTTGATTTATCCTTATTTATCAATTTAATTTTATTTGTGGTAATAATATTCTAAATTTTAAATTATTATAAATAATTACATATGTGTTGTGAATTTTCCATAATTTGAAATATTATGACATTTTATTCCATATAAATTTTAATTTATAATTTTTAAATATTTTTGTGATTTTTAAACAATTTTATAATATGTTATAACAATATGTCAATTTTGACATTATTCATTTATTTGAATTTAAATAAAATATATGCAGAATATATGTTCAAACTAAAAGCTTTAATAGATTCATAAAATGTCATATGTATCTAAAAAATTAGTGTAGAACATTAAATAGTTCATATAATATTTATTTTAATATTTTTAAAACAATTTATTTGATATTTTAATTAATAAAATAATTTCAACATCACTATTGTGTCATAATTAATGATAATTATTTAATCCATAAAGATTACAAATAAATTCCTATGATGTAGATAATTGTATTATATATCTGGATACTATTCATGTTTGAAGTTTCATTAAGTTTATCACCAAATTAAAATTATTATACTTATAAGATTTAAGAAAGTGACATGTTGTCACATTCTTTGGTTTTAATAATAATTAAATTATTTTCATGAACAAAAGTCCATTAAATGAATCTAATACGACCCTTAGGTGATATGGGTCGACTTCAAGTCATTGAATAGGAATTTTTCAGGTGTTATGGTAATTTTATAATCTTATATTTACCCTTAATTACACGATTTACCTTTAACTATGGTAAATAAAATTTACCGTAGTTACTATTCATAATGCCCAAAAATAAAAAGTAGTCTATTAACATAATTTGGACCCTTTAATTCTGAATATGGAATCCATTTTTCAAAATTCAAAACATATAAGTTGCAGTAATTAATTTAAAATAAATCTCGTTGTTAAGAAAACGGGTTTTAGAAGTTAAAACATTACCAAAGATTGAAATGTTTTTACCTATGAATTCAATGTGAAATTAAAGCTAACGACATCCATTATATTAAATGGTAAAACTATATTCTATTTATACTTTAAAACCATTCAATATTATAATTTATCCATATAAATTATCTCAATGAAAAAAGTTGTTTTTAATTAAAAATTAGCGGATTTTTACTATTCATAAAAATATGAAAGTTATTAAAAAAATATCAAAAATTTATCCAAAGTAAATTTTTATACCATGATTCAAAAGAAGAAATTTATTTTGTCAAATTGAAATTATAGACATGTCAAAAACTAGATTTAATGTGGGTGCGCCATCAAAAGGCGATAAAACTGTATTTTTTGAAATATATTTCTTTTATCCAAAAAAACTGATTTTGATTTTATACCTTATTCTAGAAAATGTATAAGTTGAATTAAAATTTTATAAAATTCAAAATTCAGTTAGTACTATTCATAACGGCTAGTTTTAATAATATTTTAATAGCATATCGTTGTTTAGTGAAACTCGGTATTGCGTACGACGCAAGCTATCGAGGAAGGTCGCGGTTGTGTGTAAAGCAAGCCAAGATAGTGTTGTGTGTAGTGAAAGATTCCTTTGAAGATTTATATAACATAAAAACAAAACATTTCTCATAAAATTCTCCGGTGTTACATTCTACCCCCCTTAAAATGAATTTCGCCCTCAAAATTCGTCACTTTGTAACAAACAGATGAGGATACCTCCCCCTCATCATATCCTCAAGCTCCCATGTAGCTTCTTCTAATTGGTGGTTCCTCCATAAAACATTCACCAAGCGAGTGGTCTTGTTTCATAGGAATTTTTCGCTACGATCCAGAATCTCTATCGGCTGTTCTTCATAAGAAAGATCTTGCCCCATTGGTACAACTTCTGAGCTGAGTACATGTGAAGGGTCAGGTATATACTTTCTCAGGAGAGATACATGGAACACATCGTGTACTTGAGAGAGATTCGGTGGAAGCGCCAATCGGTAAGCTACCTGCCCAACATGATCCAATATTTCAAAAGGACCGATATATCTAGGGCTCAACTTCCCCTTCTTTCCAAATCTCATGACCCTCTTCTAGGGAGATATTCGTAAGAACACTTTATCACCCACTTCAAACTCTAGGTCTTTTCTTCGGTTGTCGGCATAACTTTTCTGTCGACTCTGAGCTGCTCTTATGTGTTGTTGAATAGATCTGACCTTTTCTTCCATTTCATCAATGAGATCAGGTCCTAATAGCTTTCTTTCCCCAACTTCATCCCAGCAAGTTGGAGTCCTGCATTTCTTTCCATAGAGAGCTTCATAAGGAACCATCTGAATACTAGAGTGAAAGCTATTATTATAAGAAAATTCCACCAAATGTAGGTGTTGATCCCAACCACCTTTGAAATCCATAGAGGAAGCACTAAACATACCTTCTAGAGTTTGAATTGTTCTCTCAGACTGAACGTCTGTCTGAGGATGATAAGATGTGCTGAAACTCAACTCTGTATCCAGAGTATGCTGAAGACTTCGCCAGAACTTCGAGGTAAATCTCGGATCCCGATCAGATATAATAGAAAGTGGTACTCCATGTAATTTTACCACTTCCTTTACATATATCCTGGAAAGCTGATCCAGAGAGAAATCCTCTCTAATAGCAATGAAGTGTGTAGACTTTGTATGACAATCAACTATGACCCAGATATCATTATTGCCTTTGGATGTTTTAGGAAGTCCTGTGACAAAGTACATAGTGATGTTTTCCCATTTCCATTTGGTTATGGGTAATGGTTGTAACATCCCATTAGACTTCTGTCTCTCAGCTTTAACTTACTGACAAACCAAGCATCGAGAGACATATTTAGCAACATCTCTTTTCATGCCATCCCACCAGAAGTACTCTTTCAGGTCCCTATACATCTTCGTGCTTCCAGGATGAATAGAGAATGAAGAACTATGAGCCTCATCCAGCAGCTCCTTCTTTAATTCGGGGATGGGAGGAACACAAAACTGATTCCTGAACTTTATTATCCCATCACAATCAAGGTTGAATTCAGGAACATTTCTCACATTCTTTTGTAACTCTACATCTTCTTTCTGTGCCTCTTTAATCTTCACATGTATAGATGGTTGAACATTCATTTGATAAAGATACGATTTTACCCCTTCTATTATAATTCCAAGATCCTTCCTTTGTAAATCCATAAATATTGGATCTTTTTTTATCCTCATCATGGATAAACTGGCATGGTCTTGTCGACTTAATACATCTGCCACCTTATTTGCTTTCCTAGGGTGGTAATGAATTGAGCAGTCGTAATCCTTAATCAGCTCCAACCATCTTCTTTGATGCATATTTAGCTCCTTTTGTGTGAAAATATACTTTAAACTTTTATGATCAGTATAAATATCACACCTTTCACCATAAAGGTAATGCCTCCAAATCTTTAATGCAAAGATTACAACAGCTAACTCCAAATCATGAGTTGGGTAATTTTACTCATGGATTTTCAACTGTCGTGAGGCATAAGCTATCACCATATAATTTTGCATGAGAACACATCCCAGTCCCTTCTTGGATGCATCACTGTAGATCACAATCCTTTATCCACTACAAGGAAGTGTGAGTACAGGTGCACTGGATAACCTTCTTTTCAACTCCTTGAAATTATCTTCACATTCGTCCGTCCACACGAACTTAAATCCTTTTCGAGTCAACCAGGTCAGTGCATTAGATAATGATGAAAAATCTTTCACAAAACGTCGATAATATCCAGGCAAACCAAGAAAACTTTGGATCTCAATTATTGTTGTTGGTCTCGACCATCTTTCGATAACCTCTGTTTTTGCTGGATCCACATGTATCCCCTCTTTTGAGATTATGTGACCCAAAAATGAAACTTTTTGAATCCAAAATTCACACTTGGTAAATTTGGCATAAAGCTTCTCCTTTCTCAGGGTCTTCAATATTATTCTCAAGTGATCTTCATGTTCTTCCTTTCTCTTTGAATAGACAAGAATATCGTCTATAAAGACTACCACAAATTGATCAAGGTAGTCTCTAAAGACTATATTCATCAGAGCCATGAAGATAACAGGGGCATTAGTAAGACCAAATGGAATCACTATAAATTCATAGTGTCCATACCTTGTACGAAAATCCGTCTTTGGTATATCCTCCCTTTTGACCCTTAATTGATGATACCCTAAACGATAATCAATCTTGGAAAAGAATTGAGCTCAGCGTAGTTGGTTAAATAGGTCATCAATGCATGGGAGAGTATATTTGTTCTTGATAGTGATCTTGTTAAGTTCTCGATAATCAATGCAGAGTCTCATTGATCTATACTTCTTCTTAAAAAATAGAACAGGTGCTCCCCAAGGTGATGCACTAGGGCGTATGAATCCCTTATCAAGATTCTCTTGGAGTTTCTTCTTCAATTCCTGCAACTAAATTGGGGCCATTCTATAAGGTGTCTTTGAAATAGGCAAAGCACCCGGTACGAGTTCTATTGAAAACTCAACTTCACGATTTGGTGGAAGACCCGAAAATTCCTCTGGAAAGACATCATCAAACTCCCATACAATGGTAATATTCTTAATTGTGAGTTTCTCACCAACCATTTGAGATAAATAACCTTCATTAAGTGGAATAAAGACCCATATGATGGAAGAAATTTCCACTGGAAGGTTATGTTCATTCTTGCATCAATAGACGATCATAGATTGATCTGGAATATGAAACGTGACTTCCCTTCTTTGGAAATTGATATGAGCTTCATATAAAGAAATCCAATCCATGCCAAGAATCACATCAAATTCCACTATAGGAAGGATCTCAAGATTTGCAGGAAGCACTTTCCCACAAACTTCAATCGGGAAAGAATTATAAACTTTTGATGCGACTGTTGTGCCATTAGGTGTTGTTACAGCTAAATCAACATCTAATTGTTGAGGTAAAATGGTGATACCCTTAGAAAAATCTTTAGAAATAAAAGAGTGGGTGGATCCAGAATCAAATAAAACATTTGCTACTTTAGAGTGGATGGTAAGTGTACCTTTCACCACATCATTATCGTACTCCACATCGCTGATAGAAATTGCATGTGACTTTGCTTTGTCTTTAGCCTTAAGATTTTGTTGATGTCGATCATCATCAACAACCCTTGGATTATGGCATTTATTGGCATAATGCCCCATCTCCTTGAACTTGAAACATTGAAGTGTAGTAGGTTCATTATTTGTGTCCCTTCCTTTGTTTGCATCATTAGACATCCTCTTCCCATCATTGCGGAATTCAAATGCCCGATGACCTTCCTTTCCACATTTGAAACATTTACTTGTCCCTTTAAGACAAATCCCTCCATGTTTCTTTCCACACTTTGAGCATAAGGGAAAGCTCATCTTCTTTTCAGTGCACTCTTTAGATTTTCCTTTGAATTCCATTTTCCTCTTCTTATCAAACCCATATGACTGATGGGTTACTCCAATTTCCATCTCGACTTTGAGAGCACATAAAACGATTTCCTCGTAGCTATTGAAGTCCCTTATGGATAACTCCCTTCGAAGACTTGGTTTTAAGCCACTAAAGAATCGATCGATCTTACTCTCAGGTTGGATAATAATACCAGAAGCGTACCTTGCAAGTCTTGTAAAATTTGCTTCATAGGTACCAACAGATTCATCATCCTTTTGCTCTAGTTCAAGAAACTCTTTCTCCATCTTTGTTCGGAGAATACAAGGGAAGTACTTATTAAAAAATAAGTTCTTGAACTCGTCCCATTCCATGGACTCAATTTCATCCATTTGCCTTGTATTCTTAATAAGATTCCACCACTGATCAGCATCTACTTCCAAATGATACACTGCTAGGATGAATTTATCATGTTCAGAACATTGGAGAACTGAAAATATCTTTCCAGTGGTACTAATCCATTTTTCAGCAACTAATGGATCAGTAGACCCGCTGAAAGAAGGTGGATGCTACCTCATGAAGGATTCAACAGAATGTTGCTCCTTACTTTGATCATTTGGAAGTCCTGCATGATTCATAGCTTCAGAAAGTTGTGTGAGCATGGCTACAAGATTTTTCATTCCATCTCCCATAACATTTGGTTGCTCAGGGGGACAATCATTGCATTGCCCATTGCATTCCGTATTAACACGGTTCCTTCGGGTTCCAACCATTGATGAAAACCAAGAAGAATAGTGTGAGCAACACTAATTATAATAGGAAAACCACATAATCAAGAATAAAATTTCACACTTAAGGTCTTATCCTAGGTTATTCATGGTCATTTCTAAAACACTAAGATTGTGTTCTATTATTAGACTTTTCCTTAGGGTTCTTACTAAGGATTTCACATCCTAGTTTCCAAAGGTTGACTATACCTTTCCTCTGATACCAACTATAACGACCCATACTTTACATACATTGTTATTAATTCAAAATTGAAGCGTACTTATTACAACATATAACAAAACCATGAAAAGACTGTATAGGTATAGTGTCTTTAGAAACTGGGAAACATAAACAACTGGTTCATAAAGCATCTACACTGTCTCCCATTTATTTCATCATATCTATAGTCCCTTTTGGCATATCATACTTAATAAGCCTATTCTTGACCTGGGGAAAGAAAACATACAAAAGGGTGAACTCAAATGATCAGTAAGGGTAAACAAAATAAATATCAATCACATCATATTCATAAGAACATAATAATTTGGAAATCTTAACCTGCAAAAGAGAGCATAATTTCATAACATGGGATAAATCATAGTAGTGAAATGAAATCCCAATAATCATAACGTAAAACATGAAACTTTGTGGAACACACACATAATCATAGAGAATCATTTCTTATTAGTGAAGACTCATTTCCAAGACTATCTTAGTAGACAAAGTCCATTTCTGAACCGAGTTCACTCCTCGTTTCAGTCCTGTTTCACTGCACCAGTTTAACCTGCCATTCCAGCCATGTCTATCTCATGAGATATAAAATCTTTACCCAATTCATTGGAGGGATATATAGGTCCCACCCATCTCATAATGATACCATTCTTATGTGTGCCACAATATCAAAAATCATACGTCATTGCATAACTCATGTAATAAAAATGGGATTCTTAAACAACATGACATCATAAAACAATTCATATAAGATAAAAGAATTCATGAAAATAATTCCATCACAACATAATCAAATCAATGTAATAATAGGGATATAAAACTAACCCTTTATTATCTTATATGGAAATAATTATGATAAAACACTTGAACTCCATTCTTGAGGAAAATATCCTTTATACTTCAAAAACACTTTTACTTTCTTAACATGTCATACAATTTTAAACTAAAAGAATTTGATTAAAAATAAACTTGAAAACTTGTAAAGGAAGCTTCTTGGAAATAATGTTTTAAAAATCCATTCATTCTGTATAAGTTAAAAAAAACATTCTTCTCGTACTTTTGTTGGAAAAGTCAAAAAGTACCTCGTACGAAAAACAACAACAGATTCCTTTCATACCCTTTACTAAAAACTCATCGAAGGGTAAAATTGGATTTAAAAAATTGTAGGTGGATGGAAATAATATTACATATCGAGGAAACATGGATGTGGATGATAAAATACACCCCAGTAAATACCAAAGTATAAACAATTTTGGATAAAATGAGATTGTGATATTTTCCCTTACCTTAGGTCCGATTTGCTTCGTAAGTGTCCGAACCTCCTGTATAATGATTTAAATAATGTTATTGACTTATTCCAGAATCATACTTATTGTTATTATATCATATATTTTCATATTATTATCTTCTTATTAGTAATATTTCATTACTTCTTGTTATTCAGGTGTTTATTACTTTTTGTTCTTATGCATGTTTGTCGAATAAATTCTTATTCTTCTCTTTAGGTTATAGATACCTCATTTCCAGAATGGTATTAGTGTAATATATATCATATTCATTCATTCAATTCATTTATATAATCATTATGCAATGAAGATCATGTAGAACGAATCACATCACATCATGGAGATGGTATTCCGTACGTACGCACGGGCGATGATATCGTTCCCATGATCGTGGAATTGTATTGGAGTGTATGTATAATATTTCAGAATAAATAATACTTTACAATAATCATATATATTCATCACTTTCACCCTTATACCCATCCAAGTAAGGTGGTGGTGGAAAATAGAATACACCATGGCGTGGAGACGGTATTCCGTACGTACGCACGCGCGGTGATTTCGTTTTCCGTAGGATGGATAAGAGGTGAAATAGGGGTGTTTCATATTTATAATAACATATCAGTATATGAGTGATACTTATGTTATTACCTCATAATGAAACAACTAAAAAAGATTGAGTAGAAGAAGAATGGAACTTGAAGAAAATGGTAGAAGGTATTACCTCTTTCTCGAAGTGCCTCCTTTAAACTTTCTCTTAAGGCACTAGAGTTGGTCTTTTGATAAGAACAGTACCTATAGTAGGTTTCTAAGGAAGTGGGGATGTGAAATGGTCAGGGGTTGGACGATCTTTAAGGCTCAAATTTCTGTGAGTAAGAGAGGGAGGAGGTTCCCTTTTATAAGGGAGGAGAGGGGCACCTTTGGAAATATAAGAAATATTAGTTTATATTAAATCCAAACCCCACATAAAAACTTACAAAATGACTCATATCCAAATCTTAGATGATATAGGTTTTTAATAGCATCAACCAATAAAATTTAGACATGTTATGAATTTATTTTAAACATTATCAACTTGATTTATCCTTATTTATCAATTTAATTTTATTTGTGGTAATAATATTCTAAATTTTAGATTATTATAAATAATTACATATGTGTTCTGAATTTTCCATAATTTGAAACTTTAATACATTTTTGACCATATAAATTTTAATTTATAAATTTTTAATATTTTCGTTATTTTTAAACAATTTTATAATATGTTATAACAATAGTGTCAATTTTGACATTATTCATTTATTTGAATTTAAATAAAATATATACAGAAGATATGTTCAAAATAAAAGCTTTAATAGATTCATAAAATGTCATATGTATCTAGAAAATTAGTGTAGAACATTAAATAGTTAATATAATATTTATTTTAATATTTGTAAAACAATTTATTTGATATTTTAATTAATAAAATAATTTCAACATCACTATTGTGTCATAAGTAATGATAATTATTTAATCCCTAAAAATTCTAAATAAATTCCTATGATGTAGATAATTGTATTATATTTCTGGAGAATATTCATGTTCGAAGTTTCATTAAGTTTATCACCAAACTAAAATTATTATACTCATAAGATATAAGAAAGTGACATGTTGTCCAATTCTTTGGTTTTAATAATAATTAAATTATTTTCATGGAAAAAAGTCCATTAAATGAATCTAATCCGACCCTTAGGTGATATGGGTCGACGTTTAGTCATCCAATAGGATTTGTTCAGGTGTTAGGGTAATTTTATAATCTTATATTTACCCTTAATTACCCGATTTACCTTTAACTAGGGTAAATAAAATTTACCGTAGTTACTATTCATAATGCCCAAAAATAAAAAGTAGTATATTAACATAATTTGGACCCTATAATTCTGAATATGGAATAAATTTTTCAAAATTCAAAACATATAAGTTGCAGTAATTAATTTAAAATAAATCCCGTTATTAAGAAAATGGGTTTTAGAAGTTAAAACATTGCCAAAGATTGAAATGTTTTTACCTATGAATTCAATGTAAAATTAATGCTAATGACATTCATTATATTAAATGGTAAAAATATATTCTATTTATACTTTAAAACCATTCAATATTATAATTTATCCATATAAATTATCTCAATGAAAAAAGTTGTTTTTAATTAAAAATTAGCGTATTTTTACTATTCATCAAAATATGAAAGTTATTAAAAAAATATCAAAAATTTATCCAAAGTAAATTTTTATACCCTGATTCAAAATAAGAATTTTATTTTTCCAAATAGAACTTATAAACATGTTAAAAACTATATTTAATGTGGGTGCTCCATCAAAAGGTGGAAAAACTGTATTTTTTGAAAAATATTTCTTTTATCCAAAAAAACTGATTTTGATTTTATACCTCATTCTAGAAAATGTATAAGTTGAATTAAAATGTTATAAAATTCAAAATTCAGTTAGTACTATTCATAACTGCTAGTTTTAATAATATTTTAATAGCATATCGTTGTTTATTGAAACTCAGTATTGCGTACGACGCAAGCTATCGAGGAAGGCCGCGGTTGCGTGTAAAGCAAGCCAAGCTAGTGTTGTGTGTAGTGAAAGATTCATTTGATGATTTATATAACATAAAAACAAAATATTTCTCACACTATGGGGTAATACTAGATAGTTAATCTAGAAATACATCAGTATATTCCCATAAAATATGGATATCATCAATGTTTACTTCCTCTATGACCATTAGAGTCATGAGTCTCTAATTATTGGGTATCATAACCCACATTATAGAATTTTATTCCCTGATTATTTCTTAATAATACTTACCTTGATACATGATAATAATATTATTTGGGATATGAAATGAGACTTCATTATACCAATAGTTGATATGTGATTTATGAAAGGAAATTTAATACAAACCCAAAATTATGTAAAATTCAAAAAAAGAAAGAAGAATTAGATATGTAAGAAGAATCCTACCACTAATATCAATTGAAGAAGATTTATAAATATTAAATGCGATCATTGTACCACCATGGGTTTTCACTAATAGTTAAATATCCATTGTTTGTAGTGGTTATTCCACATTTTTGGAAAACATGAGTAATATATAATAATGTGATGAACCAAAATCAAATAATGTATCATCATATCATGAAAATATATTAACTATACCTCACATCACTTCATTATCATTATCTTTCTTAGTTGTAGTGATCGTGAATTTCATTCCTTATTCCCTTGATTTGGGAGGTTGTAGGGGATTATTTTCTTCATTGGCTTGAGGTTTGGGGCATTTATTCTCCTAATGTTCAAAATCCTTAAACTTTAAGTATTATAGTTTGGGTGGATCATTTGCTATGAAATTATTTTATTTTTATGTGTTAATCACCCTCTTATCCCTAGTTCAACATTTTAGGTTGTATGTCTTACTTTAGGAAATTTAAAACACTTATCCGACCCTTTGAGAAAATTACTTGGGTTCTTTCTCCCACATTTATTGAATGTATAAAATTGGTCTTTTTTTCCATGGTCCTATCATTGGTGCTTACATGATACTCTATATTCCTTATTATTGTCTCTAAAATATTGATAAGTTCTGGTTTCCATATCTAACTAAATATAACATATAAATATCATTATATCTTCCAAATTATCTTATATCTAACTCCATTTGAATACAAGGATTTAATATATTAAAGAATCGATTGATTTTACCTTCAGTATCAAAGATGAAATTAGAGGCATACCTCATGAGCCTTGTGAAATTTGATTCATTTGAGCCAATAGATTCATCTTATTTTTTCTTCAATTATAATAATTCCCAATCCATTTTTGTATAAAGAGTTCATGGAAAATACTTAGTGAAAAATATCTTATTGATCTCTTCCCATTCCATTGAGTCTACATCATCATTTTATGTGGTATTATTAATGAGACTCCAACACTAGTTAGCATCACCTTATAAATGATAAAATTCTGAAATGAAATTCTCTGGGTTTGAGCACTGGAGAATGGAAAATATTTTTTCTATTTCATTGAAACACTTCTCAGCAACCTATGTATTATAATACCAACTAAAAATGTGGATATTGATTCATAAATAACTAGACAGTGAGTTACTCCATCCTTGGTTAATTTGGGAGCTCAATATGATTTGGGATGTTTACCATATCTTGAGATGGATGGGTGATAATTATCACAACTTTCTTCATTTTAGAATAAATTTAATTTGGTTACACATTGGGACAATATTAAAATTGTTCATTTCACTAATTGTTAACTTTGTTCTTTTAGGTTCCCACCACTACCGTTACTAAAGGAAAAAAATAAGAATTAGTGTACTTCAATTAATGAATGTATATAAAAGAAAACTATAAACTTTGAAAGGGTATTTCATAAATGACATGAATATGTTAGCCTATGAATCACTCGATATCTATCTTGGTTATCCATAGTCATTTTATTATTAGGTTCTCTAACCTATTTAGTCAAAATAATACTCAAATACTTTATTATGGTCTATAAGGATAATGTGATTAACCAAAGCATATCCCCCAGTAGTGTCAAAACCGGTATGCAGTTAAGACACTTTTCTTTGCACCGGGTAACAGTTGAGTTAATACCCAACACACCCTCTTAAAAGGTTATTATCCTGAGGTAAAACTATGCTTGATCCAAAATCCAAAAATAATATCCATACATGGATGCAATTTCTATTATAACCATGCAATATATACATTACAAAAACATAGGGATGTTGTCTTATATATAAAATCATCTCTTAGACTTTTATAGAGGATTTTTGCTAATTTTCTCTAAACTAATCTCCATAAACTACCAAACCATACTATAATAATATATAATGAATCCAAATCTACAAAAATGAAATAAATAAAAAATTAATCTCATGATATAAATAATAAACCTCACAAAAAGTCACATAACCCATGGACAGAAAGGTCTAGTCTCTTGGTGATTGGATATATACCCATCTTATTTTACAACATTTCAAACATTTCTTCATAATGATGCCCCTATAGTCCCTTTTATTGAAATATCACATGATAAAATCATCTTTAAAACATGGGGAGTGGAAACGTAATAAATTGGAGATATTAGAAACTAGATAATAGAAAAACATATCATAATATGATGGGGAATATGGGGGAGACATAAATAACATAATAAAAGATGAACATACCTTATATGATAATCATAAAACAAGTAAGACTAACATAAGATCATAAAAAGATCATTAAAGAAAAATAAAAGATATTAATGGCTCAAAAAAATCTCAATAGTCATATAACATGTGAGAATGATATAAAAGTGTGAATTACTTTAAAAATAAGTTATAATCATGAAAATATGGAATTTAATTCAAATAAAATGCATCTTGAAAATTTTTAATAACATGATGTACAACATGGAAATGTCTCATAACCATAATTATAGGAAAACCTTTTTCAGAAAACCTAGTATTCACATTCCTATGTGAGAAAACTCATTAAATAATTCATTTGATACAAAAAACATTATCACCCAAAATAATCACATAATTAAATAAAATATAGTGTGAAACATGAAGAATAACTTCATTTTCGATATATTATTTTATGATAATGAAAACCAAATCATGAAATAGATTTTTGAAAACATTTTATATTCACCACTACAAAAATCATAGTTATGAGTCTCTTTTTTAAAAAGTTTCCTTTGTTTTTTTAAATGAAAAGAAAACCTTTAATGTAAATGGATATGGACCAAATGATATTTTTCCTTGGAATTAATGATGGAAAATCATTTAAAATGGTAATTCTCATAAAAAATTTAATAATAAGTTGTATATATCTAAGAAAGGAGTTTGAGTTACAAAGTCAGTTAGATTTACCATTAATTTCCATAAAAGTTATTTAACCTCCAATATCATAACATAAAACATATTAATTACCTATTTCATAACTTTATTCATATAAATTTCCATTTACACTCTTAATTAATATTAATTTTTATCATGTATTTGATTGTTTTAATCTCTTTTTAACATCAGGTGTTATTAATTTTGATTGTTTTGAACTGGGTTCATAAAAATGGTGTTGATAATCCTTTTTATCCAAAATATCATCATTTTAAAACAAATAAATGTTCTTTAATTTATTGTTTACAAATATTTAAATTGTTACAATTCCATTACATATTATTTTTTGTCAGGTTTCATGAAAATGAAAATGATGGTGAACTAGTTTTGGGTTATTTACTGATATTTATGGATTACCTTATAAAAATCATTAATTTTTGTGTTATTAAAAAAGATCCATATTAATGATAAATATTAATTATAAATATCATATGTAATTATAAAATATAATATAAAACCTTTAATGTTTAGAATTTAAGGAAAATGAATCACATTTATTCACGGAGTTGGTAGTCCGCACAACTCACAATTCATGTTTTCATTTTACTTAATGGAAAATGTAATGGTGTTTAATGATTGAAACATAATTATAATAACATATTAGTATAGTAATTATAATTATGGAATAATTTTTATGTGGGGAAAATAAATTTTACGAAGAATAAAATTAAATGAAGTAATAAAAAAAGAAAGAGTGGTTATGAACTGACATCTCATTTCTTGGACTATCTCATTTTAAAAGGGGATTAAAAATTTTAGGGATATTATTTTGAGAATAAAAAAACATTATTAAGGTGTATATAACTGTGTTGGAGAAATTTGGGAATATTTTGAGCCTAACATTTGGGGATTTGGTGTGAGGGGAAGTTAGGAGAGGAGTGGCCCCTTTATAAGTAAAAAGGAGTGTCTTTTTTGTAAATGCACAAACAATTTCAATAATAGGAAGTCAATATCAAGGAAAGTTGCCCCAAAATTGAGAAATAATGGATTTTAGAAGATTAAAGTTTAATTCAAATCTCAAAAATTCAATTATAAACATGTTTTAAACATTCTGGACCCTTTACCACTATGGTTACTCATTTTTACCATTTTAGTTTTCACTATGGTAACTAGTTTTTATAGAAATAATTTTTTCTTTAAGCCCAAAAATAAAATGGAAATTTTTATATAATTGTTTAACCAGTGATTCAAAATTTTGAAACCATTTTTTGACTTAATTTTTTGAAGTGATAAAAATTAATTTTAAAATACTAAATATATAATGTATTAATTTTTTTTAAACATAACTTAAATTCTAAAAAGTCAAATATGGGTTTATGAATGAAATTTTTTTTTGAAATTATATATCCACTTATAAAAAAAATATTTTGTCTTATAATAATGATTCATAAATTTCCAATTCATACTTATATAATAATAATTTCATGAAGTCATTTTATTTATAAAAACGATATTTTGCACTACTCACCTAAAAATCAATCTTTTTTGAAAAATATAAAAAATTAATATTAAGGTAATATGGATATAATAAATCCAAAATGATTTTAATTTTATACAATACACATCATAAAATTAATAAATTCTATTATTAATTAAAAGTATAAAATATAGAAAATATCTATTTTTATAGGAAAAAGAATTGTAGTATTTTATATATTATTTTCTTCATTTCTTATAAATTGATAATTAATCTAGTGTAAATAATTTATTCCTATCAAAATATATTATTATATATAGGAATTAAATTTTATAAAAGTGATTTCATAAGTTAATTAGCTACACTAGTTGTGTCGATATTTAATTTTAGAAAAGTATTTCTTGAGGATCTTTACAATGGAAAAAAATAAAAACACCCCAAATTAATGAATGAATTATCTCAAGAAACAAGTATTAACATGCCTCTCATATGAAGGTCACCTAATTACCTCACCATAATCTAGAATTATTATTGTGATATAACATCATCTCTTGGTTTTAGATTAATTAGATTTTGACTATGTATCAATTGATATAAACTCATCCACCCTTTATCAAATCACTTCATTAGGGTCTATTAATCTATCAAAGAGTTTTTCAATGTTCTCATTAATGGTATATTAGGCGACTATTTTATGTAATAGTTTCGTTTGGTATTCATTTATTATAATAATAAATTATTTAGTTACCTTAAAAAAGAAAATAGGGGAAGTGTGGTTTGGTATTTTTTGGTGATGAAGGTAGAAAGTTTATGAAATATAATATTAGTGAAAAATAACCCATGGAGATCCTTGGGATGTTTACCACTTTATACCAGAAATATTCCACTTCCATTCATACTTAGTGATATACCATAGTATTATCAAAAAACTAAGCTTGGATTGAGTTTATGATTGAGTTATAACAGACTATAATCATAGAGTATCATCAATTATTTTTTATGTGAATGGGGTTGCTACATAGTGATTTATAAGTAGTTTAAAAAGGTCTCAAGTCTTACTGATCCAAAAACTAGAAATCAGGAGAAGTTAATTCCAAAATATTAAAGAACCTAGGATTTGTTTCCCATCCAAATGCCCACAATTTTATGAAACTTCACAACCAGACTCGCTTAATTCCATCATATATAGAATGTATTTGGTAGATGTAATGAAAATTAAAATAATAGAAGAAGAATAGTGGAAATAATGGATAAAATATTGATCATATCTTATACATTATCCAATCAAACCACTATAATTTCAGAATAAAATTAAAGTATAATAATTATCATTTAAATAGAAATATGGTCTCATGTAATGAATAAGATATCCCCTTTTGGATAAACCACTAGTTTGGTGTTATTTCTCTATATTATATAAAATTTTGGGGAGAAGCATAAATAAAATATAATAAGAAGAAATAAAACTATTATAATGGTACCAAGGTCTAAAATATCATTATAAAGTATCCTAATTCCATTTTATATGCTGTGTAAAACACCCTCTCCATGAATCCATAAAATAAAAACCATTATGGAAAATAAAGTGGAATTCCTACAAGGATCATGGGTGAAACATTATTCACCCAATAATTCTACTTGACTTAGATTTATGTTGAATATTACTCCATATGGATGATTATAATTCAATTTCTCAGTCTATTTTCAATATACTCATCCTACAGTACAATGTCTCACAAACAATCTCTTACACACCGTATAACTTTAGTTGAAGCTTCTCTAAGGATTGATTGAGAATATGGGTATAATTTATTCATAGTAAAACTTATTTGGATTGAACTCTCTTATTGTGTATATGATAAAAAATTAGTTAAGTTGTGTTTAAAAATGGAAATATCTTGTTATTTTTTATATATATCATAAAAATATTGGGTTACCTGAACCATCCATAACCCAAATCGGTCCTGACACAACCCGAAGGGCATTCCTGATCCCCAAAGTCTGGCAATAGGTACCTGGGAATTATGAACAACATTTGGGAATGATTTTTACATAATGAATTTGAAATTAGGTGATAAATAAAATATTATGTTGGTAATACAAAAACAAGACAACCATAGATATGTATAGTTAACAAGAAAAACAAGTTCCAAGGTACATAGAAACAACGAAAGTACTCAAAAACTGAAGAACCAAACTCCATGTGACATGAGGTCACCTCTAGAATCCCACAACCCGCTAATGAAAAAAATTACCACCCCCATATGTCACATTTCCCTTATCGACATGAAATATAACAGGATCTATGTATACCCAAATGAGTATGTAGGGTGTAAGAAAAAGAGACTCATAGTATCCCACCAAGTGTTTCATAAGAATACTTTATAAAATAAAAAATCTATGATCAGGAAACATAAAATAAGGATTGAGACATATTTTAACATAAATCATTGATAAAATTATACTTTAAAAATTAAAAAGTATACCAATAAATAGGGTTCCAAAGTATTTTGGTACACACACTAATAAATCATTTCAAAGATAACCGAAAATGAAAATAAGGCCATGAATAAAAATAAGTCTAGGTCAATGAGGATCCTTTTTCTGTTATCATGATTAGTAGGCCACATGGTGTACACATAACCCTAGAAGAATTGGTTTAGGGGTAAGAATATGATCATTAGAGAAGATACTTTATATGAATTAGGAATCCTAGTGCACACATTACCCTTGAAAAACATGTTTAGGGGGGGAAGAGTTCATCCTAGAGGATGGCACACTAAATTCCACAATGGGTCTATAAATAAAAAGATTAGAATCTTGAACCCAAAAATTCCCACTACTAAAGAAGCTGATCTGTAGAGAGAAACAATAGGAATTGGAAGGAGAAGGTGATATATAATTAAAATAGATATCAATAAACCATTATAGGTACATAGATTCGATCAACACTTTAATATAACAAGGAATTGATTTGAGAGAGACGACAATACCTCAATAGAGTATGAAAGTTGAAAGGGTAATATTATAGTCTTAATAGATGGATTAGATAGTTAA
This sequence comes from Viscum album, assembly GCA_963277665.1. Taxonomy (NCBI): domain Eukaryota; kingdom Viridiplantae; phylum Streptophyta; class Magnoliopsida; order Santalales; family Viscaceae; genus Viscum; species Viscum album. The sequence goes on from OY728127.1 coordinate 460,845,391, forward strand.
AAATTATTTTTTAGTGGTGTAAATTTGAAATTACCCCATACTTTCCTGGCCCATAATTTCACCATCATCTAGCTACTAGAGGACATTGGAAAAATGTTGGCTTATTCATAAATTCAGAAGATTATGGCTAGCCTACTGTCTGGTCGATGGTTTCAAGTACAATTCCTACACCACTAGACACCCCACCAGTAGGTCGGTGGATTCCACTAGCTAGCTAGTAGAATTACAATAAGAATTTATTACTACCAACATTCCATTGGATGGATGTTAGACCTCATAAACTATTTGATGGATGAATTATAGATCTTCTAGCTAAAATTTCATGTCCACACCTATACCAACCACCCTGGACACCGCTCGAACAGTAAAATAATAAACAAGACCTCACCCCAACAATTTTTTCCCACCAAAACCAAAAAATAACAATAGGAACATGGTAGAAAAGATCAAGGAAGAAAATAAAAATAAAAACATGAAGAGTGTAGTTCCTAAAAAATGACATGAGGATGTTAAATTTCTCCCCACCATATTTATTTCTAGTCTAATAAATCTATGTCGAAGAAGGATGGCTTTTAAAGAGTTGAGGTCACTATTAACTCATCAAATATTCTGACTGCCAAGTCTCATGAGAGTTATAACCATGTTTCCATTGTACTCAAACCAATAATATAGATATCTCACATAAAACCTTCACGTGAGAATCAAAAACTTGAAGTAGTTCTTTGGTCACAGGCATATCGGGTTCTATGTTGAGGTATTCCCAATTTAGAACATGATATGAGTCTAACTGATACCTTTTTAGCTGAGATACATAGTAAATTTCATGGATAAAAGATAAATTTGGTGGCCAATCAAAGTGACACACCATATTTCGAAGCTTTTCAATAATCTCAAATGGTCCCATGTACCTAGGAGTGAGCTTATGTAATGACGCTAACTATTAAAAATAAAATTCCCTTATGATTTAATGTTTTATTATGTATTATGGTTATAGAAAACATATTCACATTTCTTTATCCAATTGGATTAAAAATACCATTAAGAATCATTACAATTGATAATATAGTGGTTAAATAGTGATCACGTGATTAATATAAACATAGGGCTTTAACAAATCCAATGACTCATACAAAGGAAGTGATGGCCTCAACCAATAGAATCATGCCCTATAAAGCCCATTTATTGGAGTTTCTAATGGAGATAGCATATCTGGGATTTTATCTTGATTATCCCCAAGATAAGATTTAACAACTTAATCATGAGAGAAACCGTTTATGGGAGAAGTTCAAGCTCCACGAGATCACAACCCAAACCATATTCATCGAACGAACCCATGAAAGTCCCACTGTCTCCCACATTACTCTTAGGAAATATGACAGTGTAATAAAGGGATATATATCAAGGAAATAATAATAATAATATGTATATTTTATAAAATAATGAATTTATTTTCATTTTTTTATTTCTACGTTATAAATGATTTTTATTTTGGATTCAATTAAACACAAATTATATTTTTGGGTAATATTTAAATTCAATTACGGGATTTATTTTTACAAATTAATTGAATCTTGAAATAAAGAGTATTTTAATAAAATTTTATTATTAAATATTTTTTATTAATTATAAATGGTCATAAAATTTTTATGAAGTGAAATATACTTTTTATAAGGGTTCAAAAACTATTATTGTCAAAAAATTGGTATTTTTCAATAAATGTAGAATCTTATTTTAAAAGTGAAAATTCAGATATTTATAAAATTATTTAGATAAAATGAATATTATTTTTGGAATCATAATGGTGAAATTATCCAATAGTGAATTTTTCATAATTTTTCGTATTATTTAAAAGTGTTACTCACGTTTACATAAGTAAGGGAATTATTTTAATATATTCAGGCCATTGACTAATAAAATAATAAAAAAACCCCCTTTCGAATAAACCATGTTCAAAAACCAATTTAAGGTTTTTGGTTTTGAATATTTTATTTTTTATAGTCCAAAACCTAAATATTAAAGAAATATCTCTCTTTTCCTATATAAACCCACCAAAACTCTCATTTCTCTTCACTCAAAATCCTTAGAGCACATTGTAAAGAACCAAAAAGTAATGAATAAAATTACCTTTATTTTAATGTCTTATGGATATAGAAAACACATACACTATTTTTTTTTATTTTTTGGTTTAAATTATTGTTAAGTTTTATTACCATTGAAAATATAGTTGTTGAATAGTGATCAAACAACTGATATAAATATAAGGTTTTAAAAAAATACTTTAAACACAGAAAAAGTAGTGGATGGAATCATCCTGTAGACTTGGGCCGTATGAATCTCATTTTTCATATCTTAGGAAGGATGTAATGTATTTGGCCTTCACTCTTGACCAATCCCAAGCTGAGCTTCAACATTTTGAGCTTGAACAAAATCACCTATAGGGTAAGTTCAAATTAATAGAGATTACCGCCATGGTGATGCTTTCTGAGCCACCCCAAGAGTTTATCACCATCACACACCATTACTCTAGGACTTATGTGGGCATTATAAGTGGTTATGTAACAAAGTATTAGTTACTTATCATGTAATCCCTTTTTATAAATAAAAGTATAATTCATCAATTACTTTATTAGAGTAGTCTTTCTTAAAAGAATGATAAATTTGAAAAATTAATATTTTTGGTAAAAATGGTACTTTTGAGAAATATTTACATTATTATATTAAACTAAAGTTTTTATTAATAATATTATAAAAACAATACTTATAAATTATTATTGTATCAATTTTTCATCAATAAATGATTAGGTAATCAGTTTGATAAGGGTTATATTTTTTATACGATAAAACAAAAAGTTTATTTTTAAAGAATTTAATTTAATTAATTAATGAATTTTTTAAATAACTAATATTTTATTAAAATATTATAATAAAATTACTTTTATGAGTAATAAATGAGTATATAATTTTTATGAAGTCCAGTGTAATTTTTATTAAAGTTTGAAAACTATTTTTTTTTTCAAAACCTGTGAATTTTCACTAAATGTTAGTTTTCATTTTAAAAGTAAAAATTCACATATTAATTAAATTATTTAAATAAAATGAATATTATTTTTGGAATCATAATTTTTAAATTATCCAACGGTGAATTTTTCATAATTTTCTAAGATAGTCGAATTTTTGGGTAAAAATTAAATACCATATAAATAAAATGTATTTTATGACATCACAAGGACCCAAAATGATGTAATAAAAACTATAATGGTTATTATATGACTAATATATTTTTTACATTAAAATAATTTTATTTCATATTTTTTTACTTATTTTATAAAGCCTTAGTGAATCCTTCAAAATGTATAATATATTTTATGATTTTAAATTCCTGTCTTTAATAATGTGCCTCACCTTCACATAAGAAAGGCTAATGTTTTAATATGTTCTTCCCTTGGACAGATAAAATAATATTTTCCACTATTATTTTTAAAAAACCTTGTCCAAAAACCATGGTACTATTTGTGGTTTTGAGTATTTAATTACATAGGTTCCAAAACCTAAGTTTGTAAAATATTAAAGAATCCCCCCTAATTTACTATATAAAACCACCCAATATCCCAATTATCTTCACTAAAAATTGTTGGATCACATCCATACTCTGTAATTACCTCTCTATAATCCACCTAAGGTTCCCCGAGCTCCCAATAATCCTCTCTCAAGCCTCTCCCAAGCCATTGGGACCACACATCCAAGTTAGGGAGTCCTTCCTTTCTCATTTTTTTCCATGTTTATCTATGTTGTTTTACCCTTTTATTTTCAATTAAAAATGTTGGGGTATGATTTCAAACCTCCCCCATACTTCCATACTTATTTTTAAATGATGAAAGAACCGTTTCTCACTCATTAATGACTTCCGTGTACACCCATTACAATGCCAAAATTCCACAAGAGATTTCTCTCTTATTATTTCCATTCAAGCGTTTCTTCTATATTATGAATAAAAATTCCATTTCATATGTTGTGATATTATATTACATGATTCCATTAATTTATAATCCATTTATAATTGATTATATACCACTTTCTCTCTCATCAACCCAATTTATGAATCTCTATGTAACGCTGTTATGCTGCCTAAATTGTACTATGATTTTCCAAGCCAAAATCTTCGTGTGCTGAATACAATACCCATTTCTATATAAAGGTAATTCCCCTTTATGAACATATATTTATTGATTATATAATTTCATTTATGTATTACATAGTATTTTATCGTGGAATAAATTATGATGTTGAATGAATCCATGTTATATGATCTATGGGGAACACTTACACATGATGTTTAAAAGATTATAAAGGGTGTTCCCTGATAGCACTCCAATGCATTGGGTAATGTTTAGTATCATGATACATCATGTTGGGAAATGGGTTTACCCAATTCCTTTCATTAAATTTGTCTTAAATGTTTGGATAGGGATTTACCTGATTTTTTTATGTCAATGATACATCATTTTAAGTTGTTTCCACATTTCCATGTTATGATAATCATGTTATATCATGAATTTATGTTAATGTTTATCTTATTCTCAATTTATATGTCTATTTACTAACATGTATTGTATTCTTCATGTTATGAATTGTTTACTCCCTTATTTATCTTTATATCTCACACTTTTCTTATCTATGTCCTTACGGTTATCTCATGCAATGCTAAGTACAAAGGAATGATGTGGTCATGTAAAATGATTTTTCAATAAAGATCGTGTATTTTATTTCTTAATTTCTCATGTAATTTTCATAATCCTCAAATAAACTATACCTCTAGATCTTATGGGTTGTATTAAGTTAAGTTTTATGTAATAAATAATGTTTAAATGTGTAATAAAGAGCATGGTTGTAATAGTGGGCATTAAAGGATAGGTTTAAACATTTTTGGGATTAGGGTTATAAAACTCTAGTGAAAAACTTTGGGATAAGACTGAGTATAATAAAATAATCCCTAAATTTTTGTGAGTATAAAGTAAGTGTTTTATCCAGAAAATTCACCCATGTCTGGATGTGAAAAAGTAGAGGGGGCTCTGCACAGATGTATCTAGGGAAAAACCGAAAAACACCGCTTTGAGATATACTCAAATAGGAATTGGTGCACAGAAAACAGGATTTTTTTCACTCTTGTTTCAACACTCCTAGGGGATATTATTTTGGTAAATTCATAAGCTTATTATGAACCATTTTTAAGGGAGAAAAAAAATCCCATAAGAATATAAGTTAGGAAATATATCATGGATAACGTAGATTGAAGCCTAGAAATTAATAAGATAAGGAGATAAATGTAATTTATAAGTTATACCTTTTTTCATTAGATTCCCCTTTATGTGTTTAATATTTTAAAATACTTAACCCTAATTTTTCCTTTTATTCTAGCCAATGGCCGATAATTGGAGGACTTAGGCTAACAACTGATGTAAAGATCAATGTGATGACTGTTCTAATGAGATTCCCAATCCATTGGGAGTGGGAATTTCAAACTTTGTCAAGATACTATCTCAGTTAACTCATGTTTTGAATATAACCATGGGTTAATATGAATTTCTACCCCCAAGAAAGAACAAGTCACAATTGGGAGAATCGTGAGACAAAGGCCTCCCACTTTCAATGGATTATCTGATCCCTCAATCACCGAACAATGGATCAACTCAATTGAGAAGATATTACACATCCTTCAATGTTATGAATAAGAGAAGGTTGTTTTGGATCCTTATCATATGGAGGGATAGTCTTATCAATGGTGGAAATTAATAAAAAATATGATGCCTAAAGAAGAGATCAAGGTGTTGGAATGGAAAGATTTATATAAGATGTTTTTCGATAAATATTTTCCTCGCACCCTCCATATTAAGATGGAAAGAGATTTCCTTGCACTCAGGAAAAAGGATGACAAATCCATTGGGGCATACGAGGAAAAATTTACTAGATATGCATGATATGCCTTGGGTTTTGTCGTTACCCCTGAATTCAAGGTTGACCGCTTCTTTGGTGGGAAATCCCTGTCGATCCGTGAATTTGAAAGCTATAATGATATTATCTAATGTTCCCTCAAAGTCAAGATGGAGATTGGTGAATCTCAGGGGTATAAAAGGGATAAGAAGTCAAAAGTGGACTTTAATTTTAAAAATCCGATGGACAAAACCAATGGTGATAGGAAATTCCATCATCCCACTTGAAAAAGGTGTGGGAAGAAGCACCCTAGAAATTTCTTAAAGAGGATGAGGAAATGCTTTAGGTGTGGAAAAGAAGGGAATCTGGCTAAGGATTGACGATGGGAGAAACCCACTAGTGTATAAAAATAAAGGAATTCTCTTGTTTACCCTTAGAGCATTGTTCATTAATACAACTACAAGAAACTAGGGAACTTTTCAAACCAATTACCTAATCTAAACTAATTATTCATCCAAGAATAGAGAATGTAATTTTCGATTTTTCTTCTACACATTCTTTTATATCCTGAATGTTTAGTAGAACAACCAGAACACTACCACAGAGCATGGAAGTTGGGATGTCAATGAGAACAAAAAATGGGGTAATTATTGAATCCCATGAATATAACTCCTCTCCTATCACAATTTGTGGATTTAAATTATTGATGAACTTAATCATACCCCCTCTTGTGTAATTTGATGTAATTTTTGGCAGGGATTAGATTTACCTATAAAGAGCCAACATAAATTGCTGTGAGAGGGAAATCACTCTCTATTTGGAGAATCGACCCCCGATTCTGTACTAGTGAAAGGAGGAGGATGAATCTTCTTTAGAACCATCAACTCAAGCATGATTATTACTTACCTATGAGAATTATTATATTTCTCATATGATTGAGTTTAAGGAGGGAACCATCCTTTAAGGCATGCCTATTGTAAGATAATTTACTGATGTGTTTCCTGAGGAATTATCAAGTGTTCCTCCTAGAAGAGATGTTGAATTCTCGATTGGTTTATACCTGGGGAATTTCTAATATCCAAGAATCCATATAGAATGTCTATGGTGGATATTTAGGATATAATGAAATAAATATAGAAGAATCTGAATAAAGGGTTTATACGCCCAAGTGCTTCACCATGGGGTGCACCAGTCCTCTTCATCCAGAAGAAGGATGGGTCAATTCACCTTTTCATTGATTATCGTGAGCTCAACAAAATCATGATAATGAACAAGTATACCTTTCCATGAATTTATGACTTATTTGATCAAATACATGGAGCACAATAATTCTCCAAGGCGGATCTACGGTCAGGATTTACCATGTAAGGGTGAAGGAGGATATCCCCAAGACTACTTTTGGTATAAGGTACGAGCACAATGAATTCATAGTAATACCTTTATAACTCTTTAATGATCCAACAATCTTCATGGACTTGATGAATAGAGTCTTTAAAGATTAACAATAAAAAATTATGGTAGTCTTTATTGATGATATTCTAATATAATCCAAAACCAAGGAGGAGCATGAGGAGCATTTGAGCACTGTACTAGAGACCTTGAGAAAGGAGAAGCTCTATGAAAATTACAACAAGTGTGAGTTCTGGTTTAAGGAAGTCTCATTCTTGGGGAATATAATCACAAGAAATGGGATATATATAAATACTTTCAAAACAAAAGAAATCGAGGGATGTCCAAGGCTGACATCTGTGACAGATATCTGTAGATTCCCAGGGTTAGCTGGATATTATTGCTAATTTGTGAGAAATTTATCACAATTGTAAAACCGTCTTACCAAGCTAACTCTGATGGGATTCAAGTTTTCTTGGAATGATGAATGTGAATAAAGAATCATGGAGTTTAAGAACAGGCTTATCACTACCCCTGTGCTCACACTACCAACAGGTAGGGAGATTTTCATAATCTTCAATAATGATTCAAAGAAGGGTCTGGGTTGGGTGTTGATATAGAATGAAAAAGTCATCACCTCTGCCTCAAGGTATTTGAAAATTAATGAGAAAAACTATCCAACACATGATCTAGATTTGGAAGTTGTGATCTTTGAATTGAAAATATAGTGGCATTATCTCTTTAGGGAAAAGTGTGAAATATATACGGATCACAAAAGTCTCAAATATATATTCAAACCAAAATATCTTAACATGCAACAATGAATATGGTTATAGATCATCAAGGATAATGACTCCTCAATTCATTACCACCCTGGGAAAGTGAACAAGGTGGTATATGATCTAAGTAGAAAGGACCCAACAATTCTATCATTGATGAGAATTGAAAAGGATCTAATATTCTTATATTTGATGAAGATGAACATGGGAATCCTAAATAAGGGAACATCATCAATCCTTTCACAAAGGATTGCTCAACCATCTCTTTTATAAAGGTTAAAGGATGATAAAAAAGACGATGTGTGAATTAATAATAAAGTGGAAACTATCAGAAAAGTTAAATCCTCGGAGTTCAATGTTAATGAAGAATGAATTATGATATTTGGGTCAAGATTATGTGATCCATCTAATCTAGAGTTAAAGAAATAACTTTTGGATGATTCACATAGTTTTAATTTATCCATCCACTGTAGAAACATAAAGATGTATCAGGATATCCAAGATTATTATTGGTCATATAACATGAAGAAGGAGATCACCGAATATATGTCAAAGTTACTAAAATGTCAACAAGTGAAGTATGAGAGGTATAAGTATAAGGGGATGATGAAACCATTACCCATACCAATATGGAAATAATATAACATCACCATGGACTTTGTCACTTGAATTATAAAGGCATCAAAAGTAAATAATACTATTTGGGTTGTTATGGATTGTCTTATAAAGACTGTACACTTCATTAAAATTCTAGTTGATTTCTAATTGGATCAACCAAAATAGATATACATAAGAGAAGTGGTAAGGCAGAATGGTGTACCACTTTCAATTATATTCGATCGAGATCCAAGATTCACCTCTAATTTTGGAAAGAGTCTCGAACATGCTCTGAATACTTAGCTAAACTTCAGTACAACTTGTCATCCTCAAACTGATGTCCAATCATAGCGATCCATCCAAACACTTGAGTATATGTTGAGAGAATTCTCAATGGACTTCAAAGGAGGATTTGATAAACATCTTACTCTGGTTTAGTTATCATAAAAAAATAGTTTTCACTCAAGCATCCAAATGGATCCCTATGAAGCCCTTTATGGGAAGAGGTGTGGAACAATGGCATGTTGGGATGAATTTGTGGAGAAAAAACTTTTAGGCCTAGAAATGGTTGATGAAATGGTGGAGAAGGTTAAGACTATCCACTAGCACATCAAAGCTACTCATATTTGAAAAAAGAGCTATACTGACAGCCGTCGATGAGACCAGGAGTTTTATAATGGAGATATGGTTTTCCTCAGCATATCTCCATGGAATAAAGTGATGAGATTTGGGAAGATGGTAAATCTTATCCCAAGGTACATCGTTACTTTTGAGGTCCTTGATCACATCGGAACAGTGGCCTATGAACGAGCACTCCCACTGAACCTACCTCAAGTACATGATGTATTCCATGTATCACATTTGAGGAAGTACATACCTGACCCATAACATGTACACAATAGAGAGGTGGTACCATTAGAGAATGAACTTTCCTATGAAGATAAGCTGGTAAAGATCTTAGATCCTAGGGAAAATGTTATACGAAATAAGACAATTCCCCTCATCAAGTTGTTGTGGATAAACCACAAGTTTGAAGAAGAAACATGTGAACAAGAGGAAGTGATGAGGTAGAGTTACCCTCATCTATGTTAGTGTGGGATAAGGAAATTTTGATAGAAAATTTTATTAAGGGGGGAATGTTTTAACGACCCAAATATCTATGGATAAAATTCCATTTCTTTTAATGTCTTATGGATATAGAAAATACATGCACTCTTTTTTTTACTTTTGGGTTTAAATTTCCATTAAGTATCATCACCATTAATAATATATTCTTTGAACAGTGATCACACAAATGATATAAATATAAGGTTTTAAAAAAATACTTTAAACATAAAAAATGGATAGGATGGACTCATCCAGTAGACTCCAGTCGTACGAAGCTCATTTTTCATAGCTTGGGAAGGAGGTATAATCACTGGTCTTTGCTCTTGAACAAGACCAAGCCGACTTTCAATATGTTAAGTCTGAACAGAATCTCTCACAGGATAAGTTCAAGTTAACAGGTATTACCACCTGGGCGATGCTATCCGAGCCACCCCAAGTGTCTGTCACCCTCACACACCTTACCCTTAGGTATTATGTGGGTATTATAAGGGGTTATGTAACAAGGTATTAGTTATTTATTGTTTAATCCATTTTTATAAATAAAATCATTATTCCATCAACTCCTTTATGAGAATATTCTTTCTTAAAAGAGTGATAAATTTGATAAATTGAGATTTTGGGTAAAAATGGTACTGTTGAGAAATATATAAATTATTATATTAAACTGAGGATTTTATTAATAATAATATAAAAATAATAATTATAAATTATGATTATATCAGTTCTTTATCTATATATAATTAGGTAATCAGTTTGATAGGAGTAAAATATTTTATACGATAAAAAAATTGTATTTTTAAAGAATTTATTTAAAGGAATTAATGAATTTTTGAATTAATTAATATTTTAATAAAATATTATTTTTAAATTAATTTTATGAATATTAAATTATTATATGATTTTTATTAAGTCAAATGTAATTTTTATTAAGGTTTGAATACTGTTTTTGTCAAAACTCGTGAATTTTCAATAAATGTCAGTTTTTATTTTAAAAGTAAAAATTCACATATTTAGAAAATTATTTAGATAAAATTAATATTATTTTTTGGAATTATAATTTTGAAATTATCCAACGGTGAATTTTTTCTAATTTTTTGAGACAGTCAAATTTTTGGGTAAAAATTAAATACCGTATAAATAAAATATGTGTTTTCTAACAACACAATGACCCTAAAATGATGTAATAAATAATATAATGGGTATTATCAGCCCAATATATGTTTTACAATTAAAATAATATAATTTCATATTTTTTTAACTTTTTTTATAAAGCCATAGTGAATCCTCCAAAATGTATAATATATTTTATGATTTTAAATTCATTTCTTTAATAATGTGACTAACCTACACATAAGAAAGTATAATATTTTAATACATTCATCCAATAGACTTATAAAATAATATTTTACACTTCTATTTGGAAAAAAAAGTGGGCAAAAACCATGTTATGGTTTTTGGTTTTGAGTATTTAATTATACAAGTTCCAAAACCTAAGTTTGTGAAATATTAAAGAATTCCACTCTCATTTCCTATATAAACCTACCCAATCTCCCACTTATCTTATCTAAAAATTCTTAGAGCACGTACCAACTCTGTAATACCCTCTCTAGAATCCCCCAAAGGCACCCAAAGCTCCCAATATTCCTCTCTCAAGCCTTTCCCAAGCCTCTGGGATCACACATCCATGTAAGGGATTCCTTCCATTCTCATTTTTTGTCCAAGTTTTTCTATGTTGTATTACACTTTTATTTTCAATTAAAAATTTTGGGGTATGATTTTTAACCTCCAACATACTTCCCTCCTTATGTTTTAATGATGATATACCCCTTTCACTGTCATTTACGACTTCTGTGTACACCCATTTCCATGCAAAATTCCGTAAGGGATTTCACTCTTCTTATTTCCATTAAATAATTTCTTCTATATTATGAATCTAAATTCCATTTAATATGTTGGGATATTAAATTACATGATTACATTACTATATAATTAATTTATAAATGATAATATACCCCTTTCCCTCTCATCAAACCAATTTATGAATCTCCATATAATGTCATTATTCTGTCGAAATTGCACCACGATTTTCCAAGACAAAATCATCATGTAGTGAATACCATACCTGTTTCTCTATCAATGGTATTCACATTTATGAACATATATTTATTTATTGTAGAATTTCGTGTATGTATTCCACAATATTTTATCCTGTAATAAATGATGATGTTGAATGAATCCATGTTATATAATCTATGTGGCACACTTAAGCTTGGCATTGAAATGATTATGAAGGGTGAGCCCTGATAACACTCCAATAAATTGGATATTGTTTAGTATCGTGATATGTCATTTTGGGATAGGGGTTTACCTGTTTCCTTTTAGGAAATTTTTCCACCATGTTGGGACATGGGTTTACATGATTTATTTATGATAATGATGTAGTGTTGTAAGTTGTTTCCACATTTCCATGTTATGATAATCAGGCTATATCATGGATTTATGTTCATGTTTCTCTTATGATCCATTGATATGAATATTGACTAACATGTATTTTATAATTCATGTTATTATTTATTTAATCCCTTACTGAGATTTATAACTCACCCTCTTATTAGGTATATCCTCAAGTTATCCCATACAATGCTATGTATGAAGGAATTTAGTTTTCATGTAATGGAAGTTTTCAATAAAGATCTTGTATTTTATGTCTTAAGATGTCATTTAAGTTTCTTAAGCCCAAAATACACTAGAACTATCAATCATCTTGGTAGTATTAAGTGAAAGTTTATGTAATAAAGCATGTTTAAATGTGTAATAAATATTAGGATTGTTATACACATCATTAATCTATCCTCCTCTCTCTAGAATCCTCCCAAGTCACCATAATCTCTCAATAATACCCTTTTCAAGATTTTGGAGTCACACACTCAAGGAAAGGTTTTTTCTTTTCTCCTCTTTATTGATGTTTCTTTATTATAGTTGTCCTTATATTATCCCTTTTCTAATATTGGGATATTTCTTTCCATGTCACTATTATATCCCATTTGATTCCCAAATGATTAAATTCCCCTTTCTAACTAATCAACCCATTTTTTGAATTTTTATGTGATGTCATTAAGCTATCAAAATTTCATAAGGGAACCTCTCTTTCTCCCATTTTTATTCAAGAATATTCTCCATATTATTCCCTTTAACTTTCAATTACTAATTATGGGGTATGTTTTATAACCTTACCCATATTTTCCTTATGATTTAAAAACAATAAGAGACCCATTTTTCTCTCATTAAGTTATTCCATGAATATTTACACTTCCCTATTATGCTGCTGAAATTTCACCATGGGAATCCATGCCAAAACAATTGTGTAGTGAATACCATACCCAATTTCTATCAAGGGTATTCAGATTTATTCATTTATACTCATTATACTTTGGGATTTACATATATTTATTCCACACTTCTTGTTCGTTGAATAAAATACGATGATGAATGAATCCATGTATTATGTGGCACACTTGAGCATGAGAATGAAATGAAGTGAAGGGTGTTACCAAAACTACATAGTGCCCTAATGCATTGGGTAATATTTAGTATCATGATTCATCATTTTGGGATATGGGTATACCTAATTCCTTTATGGTACTTTTTACATGATGAATTCTTGGTAGTTTATCCATGACCTATGTTTATGATTCAGTGTTGTAAGTTGTTTCAAAATTTCCCATGTTATGATTATCATGCAATATCATGACTTATTATTCATTTTCCTTTATGACTCATTGATATACCTTGTCTATCACATATTATTATCTTCTTCTTATTCCATGTTTATTCCCTTACTAGGATTTATGGCTCACCCCTTTCTTATATATTTCCCTAGGTTATATAATACAGTTTTAAGCACAATATTGTTAAAGAAATTTTCAATAATGATGTTGTAATTCATGATTAATATTTTAATACAATGTACCAAATTCCCAAATACACTATACTTTTTGATATTTTGGGTTGTATTAAGTGAATTTTTATGTAATTAAATCATGTATTAATGTGTAATAAAGTGAAGGGTTTTTGTAAATTCCCTTTATTTTTGATCCATTAGAGACCCAATCGGGAAGATAAATTGAAGAACACCTGATAACCAATCAAAAAATCAAAAGGATGATGATGGAAATCCATATTGGATTTGTATCAGCTCTGATCCATCACCAAATACTGATGAACCAACAAGATCTTTGTTTTTTTTCTCCTAAACCAAACTCAATCCAACCATTCAATATTCTACAAACTTGGACCAACTAAGAGGATAAATATAAGGTCATATGTTCAAATATTTAAATGGTTCTATTTTTTTGTATTATAGGAAACTATTATTGTAATAAAATTTAACTAGAACTAAATGACTATCCCATGCACCTTCTAAGTCCAACACACATGCATGAAGCATATCTTCCATAATCTGGTTTTCTATTTCTATGTACCTATCCACAAGAGGATGATATGATGTGCTCAACATTACTTGAGTTACCATACACTAAAGTACCATGTTTTTAAATTGGGTTAAAATACGAAGGTTCTCGAAATTTTGTTCGGTTTATCGGCGGGTCGTTTTTTTTAATCAAAAATACAAAATTTTATTCCAAGTGTTGGAACACCTAAAGGTGTCATTATTGGACTTAAGTAATTACCTGATAATTTTTAGCATGTGTCTCGATGAGTCTCAGGAGCACCAGATCTGGAAAAGTCCACTTTAATGAATCTGCATGGGCAGCGCACGGTTTCGGTCCAACCCATGCAGTTTACCCTATTTAATAAATTATTTAATTTAATTAAATAATATTATATGTGATATTATGATTAATTAAAAGAGAGTTTTAATAATAATAATAATAATAATAACAATAATAAAGTTATTATTATTAATATTATTGTGGTTGTTTAATTAAATGAATGTTAAAGAATTAATTAAGTGACGATTGAAGAAATTAATGTAGATTTTGGGTTTATCGAAGAATCGTTTTAATTAAATAAAGAGTTTCAGAATTTTTAAAGGACCATTAATTATTAAATAAAGTAATATACTAATAATAATAATGTTATTATTATTATTATTATGGTGTCAAAAATTATTTTAATGCATTGAAATTTTCATTGCATGTTAAAGGAGTGTATCATTTATGAGAATTCAATGTGGATTTTGAGCTTCTCAAAGAAACATTTAATAAAATGAGGAGTTTTAGATTTAATTATGCGCTGTTATTAAGTAGTGGTGTTGGGTTTACCAAAATTTTGATAAATAATAATAATGAGATTATTATTATTTTAGTTTTATGAATGTAATAGTAATTATTATTATGGAAATTAAATTAGGGGTTATGGGTTAGAGTTTTTATCATATTAATGATATTTTAATAAATTGGTAGTTTCATAATTAATTATGAAATGTTTATTAAGAGAATAATGAATTAAGAAGAGTTTTTAATTAAATGGCTTGTAACATTTATGTTAAAAGATTTTAATTAGATGTTTAATGAGGTGTAATAGTTATGTGAAATTAATGAGGCTTTTTGGTATATCAAAGAAATGTCTAATTAAATAAGGATTTTCATAATTAATAAAGAAGTGTTTTTATTTAATAAGAGGTGTTGGGTATTATCTAAGGTTTAATAATAATAATAATGTGATTATTATTATTATAGTTTTATGAGTGGATGTTATTATTATTATGAATAATAATAATAATGATTTTTTGGGGTTTCATTTAATTAAATTAAAGTTCAATAAGAATTTAATTAATTGTTTCGAAGTGAAGGTTTTTATATAATTAATTTGTGTTGAGATAATTAATTAAATAATTATGAGTTAGAGTTTTTAAATTTAATTAAATGGTGTTGAGACAATTTAATTGAAAAAAATATGAAGTGGGAAATTTATTTAATTGAAATTTGTGAACGAATTTAATTAAATGATGTGTAAATAGGGAGTTGGGTGTTATCGAAGAAGAGTAATATTTAATGGTAATATTAAATGAGGAATAAATGTGGAGCTGGGTTTAATTTAATTAAACCATTTTAAATGTAGATATCAGGTTGTGCATGGTTAATCATATGGTGCGGGTCAGCTGTGTGATTATCCATTTTTTAAAATGAATTTTTTTTATTTTTAAGAAAAGAAATATTTAATAATAATAATAATAAGTATATTAGTATTATTATTGTATTAATTTTATTGGATGTGGGTTTTCAGAAATAATTTTGAAACATTTATTTAAAGGTTAGTTAATGAAGTAACATTATATTAAACGAGAATAATAAATGTTATTATTATTATATTAATACTATTAGTTTATCTTAGAAGTAATTGATAATTGGGGGAGAGAAATTGAGGGCGGCACTCCACTATATAGAAGGAACAAAAAAAAAACGCCCCAGACCCCTCCTTTGAGGTGCGCTACACCACCCTCGTCGGCTCTTCTTCGCGCGATCGAATCCTCCCGGTGTATTCTCGAATCTTGTCTATCTCAGCTAGGTGAGTATGTCTACATTTATTTTGTGATTCGCATCAGCCGTTTGGCTCCTTCTTCTCCCTGTTTTCATGGCCAAAACCCCAAGGTTTGGGTTTTATTGTGTTTCCTTGTTTCTTCAGTTCTAAGGATGGGCAAAGTGATCTTCTAGACCCATTGGACCGTATTACGGCATCTGCCAACAAAGGTGAGGTGGATGGGTTCATTTTCTATTTGTTGTCATGTTTTAGGGAATGTTATATAACCTTGGTGTTGTTTTTCATCATTCAATTAAGGGTTATATAATTTATATGATTCTCTGGTACCTAGTTGGAGGTGAGTTGGTCCTTACTACATTGATTCTGAGTACCTGTTTAATATTTTGAATTTTATTTATATTGTTATAGGGAACACCCGTGAATATATATATATATATATATATATATATATATATATCTGTGTAAGAAAGATATATATATATATAAGGTGTGCGCGCGTGTGATTGTGGACCAGTTGTGGAAAATTTGTTGCCAAGTATATTAAAGAGCTTCAGATTTAAAATGGTTCCACCCCGAGGTAGGGTCCCAAATCTATAACACCTTATTCAAGAATTATAGCTTATTTAAATAAATTGAGAATGTGAGTTTCATTTACTATGATATTTCGATTTATGACACTTTTAATATTATTAAATGATGTCACCTACATGAGATAAATGAGGGCTTGAACATGTGTTGATTTTAAGAATGTTTTGATAATTTGGTTAAATTGATATGATTAAACATTTAAATGATTTGGACGGTCAGAATGGGTAAGAGGTTAATTAATTGTAGAATTAATTATCAAGTCATGAGTTGGAATAAAATTGTTCCTTTTTCTTATTATTTATAATATTGAATATTTACATGTTCGAAATATAAATTGGAATCTAGTAATAATTAATGTATGGATTAATTATTACGTGTTAAATGGTAAATGGTTAATTAATTGATTATTGGTTAAATAGATAATATTTAATTAATTAATTTTCATGCATTAAATTAAGATTGTGAATTTTTTTTTACGACTTTTGGCCAAGGGTACCTTTTGATGAGTATTATATTTACATGCCTTAAGCTGTCTTGGATGGAGTTGTTTAAAAATATGATATGATGTGTGTGATGGTTGCTAAATATCTGGGTTTTGTTCAGTATGTTTTGAGATAATTATAACATGTATGTAAATTGTTAAAGTCCTGGATGAATCACTGTTTGAGTGGACGGGTTCAGACTTGTTAAAGAATTTGGATAATTAAATGTTGAGTTAATTATTTAGTTGGCATGAAAAATAATTAATTGTTAATTAATTATTTACTATTGAGATATTGAATGGTTAATTAATTTTTGACTAATTTGATGGGTGATTTATGTTGTTAATTAGTTGTTGAAATAATTAACGGATTGGATTAATTAATTTATGAATTAATTAATGGATGGTTTTGGGGTATTAGACATGGTGTTCTATACCAATGATAAATATATATGTAAGATTGATAAATAGGTTGTGAGACAAGGACTGAAGCTCCACATACTCACGGGGTGCAAGACATGGTGTTCTACACCAATGATAAATATATACATATGACCGATAAACGGGTTATGAGACAAAGACTGAAGTTCCAAATACTCACGGGGTGCTAGATAGGGCGTTATACACCCATCTTGCATCAAAATATTCTTTTATGGGTCAGGGACTGATGCTCCAAATACCCATGAGTTTTGAATTAAGGATTGATGCTCCAAATACTCATGAGGGTGATAGACATAATGTTCTACACCCATTAATTGACATTGAAGTATAGTTCCAATTGGTCGTACATGAAATGAATTAATGGTTAATGAAAACTGTTGTGAACAATGAATTTTTAATTGAGTATGAGAAAGGGTTCAGAATTATTAATGAATTGGGTGAATCACTGTTAGTGGATGGACCTAGGAGCAAATCACTATTTTAGTGGACAGGCTCAGACATAGTATATGGAATATTAAATTGAATAACTTATGATGCGTTATCCAAGACAAAGAACAAGCTTGGATTCGGTCTTTACTTTTATTAGTTAGGTGGACTTTAGAGACATCTGTGGTGAGTGACTTATACGGGGGATGTCGGGCTTAGGATGAATCTCGAAACATTCATAATTCAATGTGGTTTGAATAATTAAAAAATTAAAATGATTATGTAATGATTATTGAGTATGCAAGACAAATGTATAATGCAGGTTTAGACATGATCTGAGGGATGAAATAGGTACTTGGGAATATAGTTACTTTGTACTGCTTACTTTATTTATGCATGCTTTTACACATTTTAGATTATTTATTAATTGTCTGGATTTGGGGTAGACATCGGTGGTCCCGGCCAACTGAGATTTATATCTCACACCCTACTTGGGCGGCCATTGCATTGGGATAACTGAGTAGATTCTATTTGGTTGCAGGATTGTGATGTTTTCATTTACTTGTAATATAGGAGTAAAGGACCGAGCGGAAGATCAGGATGCTTGAGGAGACCACCCTCAGGAATTGGAGTCATTTTTTATTTATTTTTGTAATGGAATGTAAAGAATGCTGTTTTATTCACTGTTTTTCATTTTTGAATCATTAACATGTGATGCATGCATCTACTGTATAATTGGCGTTGGCCATTTGTTTGAATTTTTTTTGAAATATTCCTTCTTCTACTTTATCATTTATTAGACTGCTTCCACTCTTTATTTCCATTTCTTGTTATTTACTATGATATACCATTGTGAAACTCTAATAAGAGGGTATAGTCTCTCCACTAACTATCCTTAGACCCTCGCTGCAAGTCGGAAGCCTCTGGTGTATGAGGAGACACACTTGAGGTCATGTGGCGACCGTTCCAACCACCAGTTCAGGGGTTTTCCGGGTTGGGATGTTACAAAATAGTATCAGAATGAGTTTTCTTTTCCTTTGTCTTACTATTTTGGGGCTGGTTGATAGGATACTGGGAATGTGTCAGCACTTGGGTTAATAGCCATGCGTGGGACTGATCACCTCATGTACGAGAAATGACCAAGTGTCCAGGGATGGGAATTGAGGTTTATACTATTATAGGTTACATTTGATATTATTTCACCTTGAGTGACTGGTGTATTTTTCGCTGTATATTGATTTTCAGAATTTTGAAAAAAATAATTGTCTTGGCCTGATATGGGAAGAAATATTGATACATGCATCATCTTAGGCACTTATAGATTCACATGTCATGCATATAACATTCCATGTAGTTGAATTAGTATAATTCCTGCTAATTTAGATTGTGTTCCTTGGGTGCAATTCCATGTTTTGATTTTCTTTAGCATGACACTCTAGATAGCATGTTTCAGTGATAGATTTAACATGCTTGAGTGATTATATGCCATACTGCCTCAGTTATTAGCATGTTTTGTTGTTATTCCATGCTTCTATGTTATATCATGCTACTCTGTTACTACTTATTCTAACATGTTAGAGATGGTTTTGATATGTGAAATGGGTGCTAAACATAAAATGTTAAATAAATGTTGATTGTGATAAATGGGAGCCAAATTCCATCAATAAGGTGTATGTGTGCCTTATCGATTAGTAGATGGACACCCATGTGTTTGAACCTTATAAAACCATAATATATTTGAAAATGGTTACAAATGTAAAACTGCTAAGTTTTTATTGTAATGAACTATTTTTGGGTTGTTTTTTGAAGAACCCAGATTGAATAAATAAGACCTTTGGAGGTCGCCTTTTTAGTAAAAGAAATTTAGATGCTAAATTTCTTGTTTATATTTAAATAAAACTGAATGTCATATGATAAAGCTAATGTTTGTGGTAGAATACCTATTTTTTCCATAGGTCATTGTTTTGAAAACCATGTGACTTGTTGTGTTGATGTACTTGTGTGTATGTTGAAATTCATTCAAATGTTAAAAGGTTGAAATGAATTAATTAAAATACCTAAAAATAAAAAGGGGTTTTTGAACCTTGTGATTTTAGTTTTGCATGACTCAGATAGAGGGTCAAGATTTATGTTTCGTAAGAGGTTAACCCATGGTATGTAGTACCCTTAGAATGTTCTAGGCCGTTAAAGTAAGTTTGTGCCACTTCTCGGGAGGACTTCTTGGTACTCGAGTCTTATGGAACACTGATAGGTTTATGCTACAGCTTTAATGATCAAGGTTTGATATGTTGATCATTGTTCGAGGAATGTCACACGCATGCATTAATTTTTTATAAAAACACACACTGGTGAGTGGTTGGTATTTTCTTGAGATGTCATGGAAAATCCTAAGGTGGGTACCATCACTTTGTTTTCGATAAACGTGTCGGCAGGTGATGGTGATATTTTTGAATAGAGTTGTCAATAATAGTTTTACTAATCTTATTAATGACCTTGGTAAGTCGGTTGTTTTAGTAGTGGTTCTCGATGGCTTCTTGTGGACAATAATTTTTTGAGGTGTGTATATTGTAAAGTCCTGTGTTTTTGAACTGGGTTAAAATATGAAGGTTATCGATTTTTTTTTGGTTTATCGACGAGTCGTTTTTTTTAGTCCGAGCTCCGTAATTTTATTTCAAGTGTTGGAACACATAAAGGTGTCATTTTTTGACTTATGTAATTACTTGATAATTTTTAGCGGGTTTCCCAATGAGTCTTGGGAGCACCAGATCCAGAAAAGTCCACTTTAATGAATTTTCACGGGTAGTGCACAGTTGCGGTCCAACCCATGCAGTTTATCCTCATTAATAAATTATTTAATTTAATTAAAAAAGATTATATGAGAGATTGTTATAAATTAAAGGAGATTTTTAATAATAATAATAATAATAATGAAGTTATTATTATTAATATTATTGTGTTAGTTTAATTAAATGAATGATAAAGAATTAATTAAATGACGATTGAAGAAATTAATGTGGATTTTGGGTTTATCGAAGAACTATTTTAATTAAATAAAGAGTTTCAGAATTATTAATGGAATATTTATTATTAAATGGAGGAATGTAATAATAATAATAATGTTATTATTATTATTATGGTGTCATAAATTATTTTAATGCTTTGAGATTTTAACTGCATGTTAAAGGAGTGTATCATAATGAGAATTTAATATTGTTTTTGAGCTTCTCAAAGAAACATTTAATAAAATGAGGAGTTTTAGATTTAATGAAGTGTTGTTATTAAGTAATTGTGTTGGGTTTATCAAAATTTTGAATAATAATAATAATAATAATGAGATTATTATTATTTTATTTTTATGAATGAAATTATTATTATTATTATGGCAATTAAATTAGGGGTTATGGGCTGGAGTTTTTATCATATTAATGATATTTTAATAAATTGGGAGTTTCATAATTATTTATGAAATTTTTATTAAGAGAATAATTAATGAAGAAGAATTTTTAATTAAATGGGGTGTAACATTTATGTTAAAAGATTTTAATTGGATGTTTAATGAGGTGTAATAGGTATGAGAAATTAATGAGGCTTTTGCGTATCTCAAATAAACGTCTAATTAAATAAGGAGTTTATTAATTAATAAAGAAGTGTTTTTATTTAATAAGAGGTGTTTGGTTTTATCTAAGGTTGAATAATAATAATAATAATGTGATTATTATTATTATGTTTTTATGAGTGGTTGTTGTTGTTATTATGAATAATAATAATAATGGATTTTTTGGGGTTTCATTTAATTAAATTAAAGGTCAATAAGAATTTAATTTATCACTTTTAGGAGGTGGTTTTTATTAAATTAATTTGTGGTGAGATAATTAATTAAATAATGATGGGTTGGAGTTTTTAAATTTAATTAAACTGGGTTGAGATAATTTAATTTAAAAAACATGAAGTGGGGAATTTATTTAATTAAACTTTGTGAAATAATTTAATTAAATAATGTGTAAAAAATGATTTGGGTGTTATCTAAGAAGGGTAATATTAAATTGTAATATTAAATGAGGAATAAATGTGGAGTTGGGTTTAATTTAGTTAAACCATTTTAAATGTAGATATCGACTTGTGCATGATTAGTTAGATGGTGTGGGTCAACTGTGCGGTTACCCGGTTTTTAAAAAGATTTTTTTATGTATTTTATTTTAAATAAAATAAATATTTAATAATAATAATAAGGATATTATTATTATTATTTTATTAATTTGACTGGATGGGGGTTTTCAGAAATAATTTTGAATCATTTATTTAAAGGTTAGTTAATGAAGTAACATTATATTAAATGAAAATAATAAATGTTATTATTATTATATTAAGACTATTAGTTTAACTTGGGCGTAATTGATAATTGGGGGAGAGAACATGAGGGTGGAGAACCACCATATAGGAGGAACAAAAAAAAATGCACCAGGCCCCTCCTTTGAGGCGTACTACACCCCCCTCACCGGCTCCTCTTCACGCGATCGAATCCTCCTAGTGTCTTCTGGAATCTTGTCCGTCTCGGTGAGGTGAGTCTGTCTGCATTTTTTTTGTGATTCAGATCGGTTTTTTGGCTCCTCCCTCACCATATTTTCTTGGCCAAAACCATAAGTTTTGGGTTTATTGTGTTTCATTATTTCTTCGGTTCTAGGGATGTGCAAGGGGCTCCTCTAGACCATATTCTGGCATCTACCGACAAAGGCAAGGTGGATGGGTTCA
Source organism: Viscum album (assembly GCA_963277665.1). Lineage (NCBI taxonomy): Eukaryota > Viridiplantae > Streptophyta > Magnoliopsida > Santalales > Viscaceae > Viscum > Viscum album. The sequence goes on from OY728127.1 coordinate 460,868,377, forward strand.
TTTTCTCTTTTCTGTCATGTTTCGAGTAAGGTTATATAACTGTGGTGTTTTTTCACATCATTCAATTAAGGGTTTGATAATTTATTTGAGTGTCTGGTACCTAGTTAGAGGAGAGTTGGTCCTTACTGCTTTGATTCTAAGTACCTGTTTAATATTTTTAATTTTATTTATTTTCCTGCAAGGTGCATGTGTGAATATATATATATAAATATAAGGTGTGTGTGCATGTGATTGTAGACCAGTTGTGGACTAGTTTCTGCCAAATGTATTAAATTGCTTCAGATTTAAAATGGTTCCACCCCGAGGTAGGGTCCCAAATCCTTAACACTTTATTTAAGAATTATATCTTCTTTAAATAAACTGAGAATGTGAGTTTCATTGATTATGATATGTTGACGCATGACACTTTTGGTGTTATTAAATGATGCTTCCCACATCATATAAATGAGGACTTTAACATGTGTTGATTTTAAGCATATTTTGCTAATTTGGTTAAAATGATATGATTAAACAGTTAAATGGTTTGGATTGTCGGAATGGGTAATAGTTTAATTAATTGTAGAATTAATTATCAAGTCATGAGTTGGAATAAAATTGTTCTTTTACTCATTATTGAGAAAATTGAATATTTGACGTGTTCAAAATATAAATTGGATACTGGTAATAATTAATGGATGGATTAATTATTACGTGCTAAATGGTAAATGGTTAATTAATTTATTATTGGTTAAATAGATAAGAATTAATTAATTAATTGTTTAATTAATTAATTTTCATGCATTAAATTAAGATTGTGAATTGATTAATTGTTACAACTGTTGTCCAATGGTACCTTTTGATGCATATTATTTTTACTTGCCTTAAGTTGTCTTGGATGGAGTTTTTAAAAAATATGATATGCTGTGTGAGATGGTTGCTAAATATCAAGGCTTTGTTCAACATGTTTTGAGATGATTATAACATGCATGTAAATTGTTAAAGTCCTGGACGAATCCCCATTTGAGTGGATGGGTTCAGACTTGTTAAATAATTTGGATAATTAAATGTTGAGTTAATTATTTATTTAGCTTGCTAAGGATAATTAATTGTTAATTAATTATTTACTATTGAGATGTTGAATGGTTAATTAATTGTTGACTTATTTGATTGGTGATTTATGATTTTAATTAGTTGTTTAATTAATTAATAGATTGGATTAATTAATTTAGGAATTAATTAATGGATGGTTTGGGGGTATTAGACATGGTGGTCTACACCAATGATAAATATATATTTATGATTGATAAATGGGTTGTGAGAAAAGGACTGAAGCTCCAAATACTCACGAGGTGCGATAAATGGTGTTCTACACCAATGATAAATATATACATATGATTGATAAATGAGTTGTGAGATAAGGACTGATGTTCAAAATACTCATAGTGTGCTAGACATGGCGTTCTACACCAGCTTGCATGCAAATATTCTTTTATGGGTCAAGGAATGATGCTCCAAATACCAATGGGTCGTGAGACAAGGACTGACACTCCAAATACTCACTATGGTGCTATACATGATGTTCTACACCCATTAATTGACATTGTACTATGGGTCTAATTAGTTGAACGTGAAATGAATTAATGTTTAATGAAAAATATTTTCACATAATGATTTGTGAATTGAATATGAGAAAGGGTTCAAAATTACAAATGAATTGGGTGAATCACTGTTAGTGGATGGACCTAGGAGAAAATCACTATTTTAGTGGATGAGCTCAGGCATAGTATATGGAAGATTAAATTGAATATCTTAAGACACATTATCCAAGCCAGAAAACAAGTTTGGATTCAGTCTTTACTTTGATTACTTAGAGAGAATTTAGAGACGTCTGTGGTGAGTGACTTATAAGGGGGATGTACGGATTAGGAAAAATCTCAAAACATTCATAATTTAATGAGGTTTGAATAATTGAAAAATATAAATGATTATGTAATTATTGTTGAGTATGAAAGAAAAATTTATAATACAGGTTCAGATACCAATTGAGGGTTGAAACATGTACTTGGGTATACAGTTACTTTGTACTGCTTACTTTATTTATTCATGCTTTCACATAGTTTAGATTATTTATTAATTTTCTAGATTTGGGGTAGAAACTGGTGGTCCTGACCTAATGAGATTTATATCTCACACCCTATTTGGGCTGCCATTACACTAGGGTACTCAAGTAGATTCTATTTGGTTACAGGATTGTGCTGTTTGCATTTACTTGGAAGATAGGAGCAAAGGACTGATCAGAATCTCCAGATGCTCGAGGAGACTGCCCTCAGGGCTTGGAGTCATTGTTTATTTATTTTTGTAATGGAATGTAAAGAATTCAGTTTTTTTTCACTATTTTCCATTTTTGTATCATTATCATGTCATGCATGCATCTGCTGTATAATTGATGTTAGCCATTTGTTTGTACAAGATTTATAAAATACACCTTCCTCTGTTTTATCATTTATTAGACTACTTCCACTATTTATTTCCATTTTTTGTTATTTAATCAGATATACTATTGTGCAACTCTGATAAGAGGGTATATTCTCCCCACTGACTATCCTTATACCCTCACTTCTAGTCAGCAACCTCTGGCATATGGGGAGACATGCTTGAGGACATGTGGCTACCAGTCCGGCCACCGGTTCAGGGGTGAGCCCAGTCGGGACATTACACATACCCTCCTAGAGACCCTTACAAAAACATGAGGTAAAATGATAATACCTATTGGCTAAAATGGACATAAAAATCACATGTATCATTACAATCACTTGAACATACAACTTTTATAGGTCCTTTAATTTAGTGGTGTCACATATTAGTATGAAATGAGCTAATTTAGTCAATAGATCAATCAAAATAAATATAAAATTATTACCTTGAGGAGTTAAAGGTATCCCAAAAATAAAATCCATCAATATTTCATTCCACTTATATGTTGGAATGGGAAGAGGCTGAAGAAACCTAGAAGGATTTTAGTGTTCATCATAATTTTTTTGGAAAGTATAATAACAATATACAAAGTCAGCTCTATCTTGTTTTATACCAGGCCACCAAAAATAATGTTTCATTCCACAAAAACTATTTTTGGTGCTAGGGTGGAAAACCTAAATAGAATAATGAAAATATCCCAAAACAACCTTTCATGAAGATTAAGGGACAACAAATTGGATCCTAAATAAAATGATACCCTTTAAGGAAAAAAGAGAACTTTTCAATTATCTCCCCACTATATAAATAATATTTGATAATCTATAACTCATCATCTTGAATTAATCATGAAGAATCATCTCAAGGAGAGAATATGTCCAATAACACTCACTAGAACATTAACTGACTTATCTTCCTTGAATCCCAAGTGAATTTGAGAAAAAAATTACAATTAATTTCCACTCATCCTTTACCTATTTTGCAATATGAGAGGGTAACTTACTACTAATAGTGTCAATAACTAAAGTTATTTTTCTTATTGTATAGGAAATTTCAAGTTAAATCAACTGTATGTACTACACCCATCATCTATACTGAAGGTTTAAATATTTTTAAGAAAATATACCTCTTATGATTTTATTATCAAATTAAATGGTAAAACTTTCCCCAAAAAGAGAGTGAAGCTAACATTTAAATGAATTCACAACCCCTCCATGTTCCATGTCATGAGTTGGATAATTTTTCATGTGAGTCCAAAGTTCATGTGATCCATAAGCCACTATATGACCACCCTGCATAAGTATGAAAATAAACAATAAACTCAAAGAATCAAAATATACCACATATCCCTAAAAAAACCATTTATAAATCCATAATTGGTGATGAGGTCAAATGTTTCATTAGTTCACTAAAGGATTCCTGAAACTTCATATCCAAGTAAAACTTCACCCCATTGTAGGTGATAGTGGTTAAAAGTGATGAAATATTTGATAAATACATTCAAAATAAAAAATAATATCCTACTAGACTTACAAAGGTATGTATATTGAATTAATTTTGTGGTTCTTATCATGACTTGATATATATATCCTTCTCAAGATCAACCAAGATATCATTTTTTGAAATTACATGTCCCAACAACTTAACTTTCATGATCCAAAATTAGAACTATGATAATTTATCATCATGAAGGTGATCCCTCAAAATTCCCAAAATGTAACTCATGTGGCACACATGAACTTCATTGATCTTAAAATAAACCACGATTTCATCCATGAACACTATGATAAAAGTGTTATGAAACTCATGGAAGATTTAGTTAATCAATTCCAAAAATACAGTAGGAGTGTTAGTTTGAAAAAAAATGGATTCACAAGGCACTCAAAATGGATATACCTTATCCAAAAGGTGGTTCTAGAATATTTGATTCCTTGATTCTGAGTTGGTGATAAAAAACCAAAGATCAATTTTAGAAAACCACTTAACCCCTTTCAACCATTCAAATCATCAATGCGATGTAAGAGATATTTTCTCTAGAAAATTACTCAAATAAGATTTTGATAATCGATGTAAGAGAAGATTTCCATTGGACTTATTATAAATAATCATGGGGGATACCCAAGGTGACACAATTGGGAATATAAATCCATTATCTCTTAAATCATCCAACTAAATTTTCATCTACCCTAATTTATCAGGATCTATATGGTATGACGACATCAATATCAGTTGAGTTCTAGAAACAAAGTTAATTGAGAAATACACCTCCCACTCTGAAGGAAAACCCAAGAATTCATTATAATTTTTTTTTGAAACTCATTTACTATGAATGAAATGATACCAATTCTAGATTCCTATTCCAAAATAGATGTATACATGGACAATAACTTACTGATCTCTAAAAAAGATGACCCTACTTTACTGGACCTTGAATCCCATTCTCTCCGGAACACATGGGACCACCCATCAAAAGAGTTAAAGGGAACTCATTGATGGTAAAAATCAATCTGATCCATGTTAGTGATCAACCAATCCATCTCAATAAACACATCAATTTTTTACAAGTCAATAACTAAGAAATAATAAACCATATCTACATTTCACATAAATAAATAGCATGAGGGATATCAAATACCCTGATAATTCTTCTTTCCTACAGGTGTCACTAATTACATAATGAATGGAATGAGTTCAATTCGAAGTTTTAGAATATCCACCATACATGTTGATACAAATTATTGAGAGACACCTATATCAAATAAAGAAACAAATATTTTTGAAGGAATATAAATGGTTCCTCTTATAGTCACATGACACATATCAAGATTCGATAAAAACTCATCAAATTAATATAACTGCTTTATTATAAAGGCATTTAGCAAGAACCCTATAGTCGATGAGGAATCTGGTTATACCATAGATTCTCTAGGTGATGGTATGTTTATACCAGAGAGAGGATAAGTTAGATCTTGAAAAAACTTCTATATGTGACCCTAATTCCCACATGAGTTTCAAACCTTTAGAGGAATATGGAAAAAGTATTTTTTGTGTCCTGTTTGTCTACACTAGGAATGGTTCAAGACACCTTCCTCTGTAAATGATGCATGAAGTGACCTATGAAAAGAAACACCACTATTTACCCCATGAAACTCATTTTTTATCCTCTTACCCTTGAAATTAAAACTTCTTCTACCCTGATGGGGAAGAGAAACTCTGGTCACTTCAGTCTTACTATCCAGGAAAAACTCGATCATCAAGGATCTATTCGCCACTTCAGCATAAGTGGTGAAATTTATCATTAAGTCCTAAGAATGAATATCATAAAAAAGACCCATTATAAACCTCCAGTCTTCATCTTCTTATTAGATACAACCTAATAATAAAACATTAATTTTTCAGTGAAGTGATTTAAATACTCCATCACAAATCAATTCCCTTGATTGAGTTTGAGAAACTCCATCAACTTTATCATAGTCATGGATTAATGGTATAAATTCTTGGTGAAAAAGGACATGAAGAACTTACACTCTAATTCTTCATTCGTTTTATCCAAGAAAACCACATCCTGCTACCTTCTACCCATACTATCAAGGTTGAAGATGATGTACTTAACTTTGAATGAGTTAGGATTTTCTGGGAATTCAAAAAACCTCTCATTATTTCCTAACTAATCCTCACCTCCTAAGGATCAATAATCCCCTAGAAAATAGTGTCTTATGGTGAATAAATTATTGGGTTTGGATATTTTCCTCATCTATTAATGGTTTCACCACTCTATTTTGAACATGGATATGTACCAAACCTTGGAACATAGCTTGGACTATGTGTACTATTGATTCAATCACATTTTATCTCTTGTAGGGTTTCCTTATTATGGTTCATCACTAGCACCCTCTCGAGGAATCACTAGATGTATTTTGGGGGCATGGTATTACATATCAGTAGACAAATATGAACAAGAACATAAGATTCATGAATCAATGCTAGTTTAGAGTAACATAAAATTATTAGAATTATCAAGATAAAAGTAAAGAAATACCAGTATTAAAACACTCCAAATCCCAAAAGACACATATCCCAAAAACATGTGGTAACTAAGGCTCATCATGACAATAACTAGACATACACTTTCTCACAACTTACCCCTTAAGTTCTCACATTCTCATCTTCTATCTGTTAATACATCCCAAACATGCATACATATAATGGGAATAGGTCCACCACCCTTTGATACAAATTTTTCATAAACCAACCAAGGTTACCCAAACCATCCACAATATGAATTGGTCCGAAAATGTTCTGAAGGGATTTTTTATCCCCATAAGCTTGTGAAAAGTGTTTATGAAGCATGATCTATATTAAGGAATGATGTTTCAATAAATAACTTGAAATAATGTGATAAAAAACAAAATATATCAGTATTCCAAAAAAGACAATATCAAATCGATATATTCAATAGGAAAAATAAGTTCCAAGGTACATGTAAACAACCAAATTACTAAAAAAATGTAGAAAAAACTATTTGTGACATGATGTCACCTCTATACTCCCACAATCTTCAAAAAAACAAACCTTTCACCTCCATACAATTCCATACCCTTACCTGCATCAAATATAATAAGATTTACATACACCCAATTTCATATGCAAAGTGTTATTAAAAGAGATTAGTAGGACCCCAAAAATTTCATTATACGAAAACTTTATAAAATAAACCAATTATGATCATATAATTTAAAATAAGGAATTAGATACTATTTAACATAAATCAGGGATAAAACACCCCTTTCTCAATTCCAAAAGTATTACAATAAACAATTTTACAAATAATTTCAATACACACACCAATAAAACATTTAATAGATAACCAAAATATCAAAAAAAAAACCATGATTAAAAAATATTCTAGATCAATGAAGATACTTGTTCCATTATCATGATCAGTAGGACTTCTGGTGTGAACATTAACCTAGAAGAATAGGTCTTGTGGTAATACTATGCTCCCGAGAACAATTCCTTGAAAAAAATTATGCAACCCAGTGCACAAATTACCCTTGAAAATAGGTTTAGGGTGAATAATTTATCCTCAAGGATGGATCCCTACCTCATTATCAATCGCATTCGAGTTTACCACAATAATATCATTCAATCAAATTTTATCTTTGAAACCATTCATATCATTTTTTAAAACCAAATCCATTTAAAACACCAAGGGGGTATTCCATTTTTCAGAACTATATTAAAATACATCATATTTCATCAAAAATGTTTTCACACCTTTAGTAAAATTTAGAAATAAATTTTAAGGTGCAAGAAATCAATGTTATCAAGATAAATCTATATTACAAAACCACATACCTTGAAACACATAGAAAAATTACCATAGATAAAAAATGATCCAACATGGGTTTATGGCCTTATGAATAAAGAAGGTATCATAGAACATGAATTCCCAATCTTAAATATGTAAATTTATTTTTTTTATAATGAAAAAAATAAAAAAGGATCATATACCATCACAATTCTCAATCAACACACCATGGGGGTTGAAGATTTGATGAAGACACCTCAATATTATAATAGATCTATATAAGAAAAGATTCTAATTCTGAAACCAGAAAATCCCATTATTGACAAAGCTGATCCATAGGGAGAAATAAGAGGAATTGGAATGATAAGTTTATCCTTGATTAAAATAGAGATCAACTTACCAAGGGAGGTCTATGGATTCGATCAATGCTTCAATCCTCTAAGGAATTGAGTTAGGAGATCCAAGAACACCCTAAGAGAGTCTCTAAGTAGAAAGGTTAAAATCATGGTTGAAGGTGATGGATTAAATAGTTAAATAAGTGTTTTGGCTGGAATAAATATGAAACTACCCCACTCTTTAACCGAACAAGATGCTTTCACCAACTATCCGTTGGTTGCTACAGAAATTTGCAAGCTATCATCAACCAGCTAGTGGAATTCCTACATGAATTCCTTACTTCCTTCCTTCCACCAGCTATCTTGTGGACCTTACCGGATAGCCAGTGGACTAACTCTATCTCTTCCATCTATAGCTTTATTTCCAAACCTATACCAACCACCAGAGACACCTCTTGAACTCTGAAACAAGAAATAAGACTCCCCTAAGCTTTTTTCATCCAAAACCAACAATAATATGAGGAATATGCTAGAAGAAACCGTGTAAGGAATTAAAAATAAGAATATTAAAAGTGTAGTACCTAAAAATAACATGAGGATGTTAAAATATAGGAATGAATCAAGCACTGATCTATTATGTGAGTAATAATCAGTGAATCTTTCATTCCCTCTGTTAGTGTTGTTGATCTCCTTACCCTAGTTTCATAAGTCTGATTTTATATCCTCACGCATGGATTTCTTATCACACTGTGTATGTGAAAACCAATTTATTGGTTAACATTTTTGATCATGGGTGGGGGGTATTGGTTTATATGGGACTAGTAATATGGATGTTTGGCAAGTGAAATTGGATCCAAAGATTGGGATTAGAAAGATATTTATATTTTTTTTGGTGTGGTACTTCTAGGTGGTCCTTCCAAGATGGAATATGGATGCTTTTAATGATGATAAATTGGGATATGGTGGATCTTATAGAGATCTAAACATAAAATTTATTTTGAGGATGATCAATGATTCAAATAGATGCAACATATAAGGGTTTGTGTGGGTAAATGACTACCTTGGTTTCTTGGTTGAGTACTAGAATGGTGAATAGAATGGTAGTGTAGGGTATGGGTGGATAATATAGGCCTTGTCATGTTGTGAGATTTCATGAATAATTTATGAATTGGAATTTTTTTACACAAAAAAAGGTTGGGGTTTGATCTCAAGACTATTTACTCAGTTAAATGTTAGGTATAATAGGTGAACTGTTGGGTGACTAAAATTTAGATAAGCTATATTGGGAGGTTTCATTAATCATCCTAAATAAATCCAAACAATATAAAAATATTTTTTAAAGATTTTAGGATAAATAAATTCATGTTTTCTAATAAAATACATAAATATAAATTTTCTATTTAAATCAAAGAAAATAACTCATATTTATAAATTAAATACAAATGGAATATAATTATAAAAATACAATAATTCATAAAATTTAATAAAAAATAGGATAATATTTATCATAAAATACTCATAAAATAATAAATTATTTCATCTTATCACTTATCCCCATCAAGACCCCTCTATTGATTAATGATGTGAATGAGAGTACCACCCCAAACCCTCCTTCAATAGGTCAGAGGTTGATGACCAACATCAAATATTTTCAATACTCAAATGAAAGGAATGACTATATAAATAACACAATAGATAACTATAATATAAAATGAAAAAAAATTATAAACAATGTGTAAAATCACGGGTTTTTAGTTTGGGTCGATTTACTTGCCTTTTTTGAATTGGGGGGGGGGGGTTTGTGGGTAGACTAATTCTTTCCTTGATCAATTATAACTTAATTGTGAGTGTTTCTTTAACCCCATACCTTGTTTTTATATGAGTATTATTTCTTGTAAAATTTTTTGGGGTTTTTTCTGGGTTTTGGGAGCGTTAAATGCCAAAAACCCATGTTTTTGAGGTGAATAGATTGGGGTGAATGATTTGGAAAAACCGTGCGGCCTCCTAGGAGAAACTGTACGACCCTCCATGTCTACTAGAAATAGTTTGGAAAACTGTTCTAGAGGGTGTGCACATATGTGTGGCACCTCAATATTTTTTAGAAGAGGTGATTCACAAAGTTTCTGCATGGTTTAGTAAATCCTGTGTGACAACCATGTGAGGTACTCCTTTGGATAGTTGGTGTTTCATGGTTGGAAAACAGTTTTCCAAACTGTTCAAGCGAACCGTGTGATGCATTAAAAGTTTGAAAATTAGAAAATTCCCTCCTTCTCTATTTCTTCTATGCCCCCCTCTTTCTCCTTCTCTTGTCACACACTATATAGGGGATCCCCTCATTTCTTCCTCCCCTAGGTAATGAGACAAGTTCTACATCTAGAATTTATTCTTCATGCCTTTAGATTTGTTGGAACCATGTAAGTAATATCTTGAATCCTCTTACTACTCTTTTCCTTTTATGTTTCTATATGGTGCACTAAATCTATATGAGATGATTTACCCTATTTTTAGGGCCTTCATCTAAAACACTGATTTAATCCAAATTAGATTGAGTAAGATTCTAAGATCGAACAAGTGAGCATCTAACAACATTAGGTAGGTGGTTCTTATATTTCACCATGATTTAGTGGTTGATTTTGGGGTGCAACATTGAGCACTCCATTGGGTAGACTGAGTGAGACCCTCTTTAATTAACACATTTCCTTTAAATTAAATATGAGACCATGTGAGATGATTTTAATCATTACATATCCTTTTCTTCTATGGCCGAGTTGGGTATAGTGATTGAGACCACTCAAGTGGTTAGGCTGTGTGTGTTTATTTAATTAAATGGAATTGTTTTAATTATATGAATTTCTTGTGATGAGTTCCATGTCAACTAGATGAGAATGGCCAGAGGAACGAGGTGGTGATGAGTGACTGAGTTGAGATGATGTGATCATCTGGTTGGTAGAGTCCTGGATTCTATAAGTGATGTTGATCAGAAGTTGGGAAACTTGGTCATCAAGTTGAGGTGGTGAGACCATCAAGTTATGGGTATGACCTAAGTGATATTGGGTGATTATGACCATCAGATTTAGTGACACAACCACAAGGGAATGAGGTAATAGATGGTGTGGATTTGGGATTTTTTGGAGAATGTATCTCACCTATGTTGGAAAATGCACCGTTTTGAGCCATGTTCACACAGGACTCAGATGATGAGGTTCTATTGTCCACTCATGTTAGTAGGGGACTCTTTTATATGTGTAGTAGGATAATGGTTGGAGGTGATTGCCATATAAATACACAAGTATGTGAGGAGACATCAGTTGATAGTGTTGAGACTATCAGTTGGGGGTTGAGGATTTCCATATTTGAGGCCGTTGGGCTTGGAATATTTTGGAGGACAAATATCGCTATTCCTTAGGACGTCAGCAATTGAGTCGATTATGTTATTATTCAGAGGAAAGGTATCACTATGCCTTGGATTTTGTCCCTTGAGATGATGGGATTTCATATGAGTTGAGGTCTGTGGGACCAAGTAATGATTATTAGTGTGTGCCTTTGTGAAGTTAGATATTGATTTAGACATGAGGTGTCAGTTGGAATGAGATTTTGGGTGATTCTATTTGAGGTGGGTCCTGAGGGTTCACATGGACTGATTCTTATCAGGGGATTCGTTGGAAATAGGCTATGTATCCTCTCCCCTACTATTATATTAGAGATGGGTAATGTAGGTTATTGCTTCCTTGTGGATATTGAGCACAAGGGAAGAAGGCTTATTTATATGATGTGCATGTGATCCTTTATTTATTTTATTACACCTTCTTTATCATAGATATAAGATAGACACATGTTGGTGGTGCCCTATTGAGATTATTTCTCACACCCTACGTGGGCCCTTCAGGATTCATGTAGATTTTATAGATTTGAGAATAGGTAAAGGTTCAGGCTTAGAAGAAAAATACTAGTGATTTAATTATCATGGGATGGAAGGCAAGGGACCATGGGTTCTTTTATCTACTGTTCCTATCACATTTGAGTTTTTTCTTTCTATATCAATAAGATATTATGTGTATGTATTGGTTTTTGTCCATGGGTGAACATTTGAAATTTATTTTTTATATGACCTAATATATATATGCATATTCTATAGATGGTTTCATGTGATGTTTTATTCTGAAACCTGATCTTTTTTATCATTATTTCTTCTCCTAATATTGTTGTGCTTCCACAATAGGCATGTTATTTTCCCAGTGTCTTGTTGTCATTCTTTTCTATTGTATTATATTTATATAAAATGTTATCATATCATTACCAAAGAGTGTAGTCTCCTTACTAACACCTATTTACACCATCACTACTATTCTACAGCCTTTGGCATATGGGAGGCGTGCCAAGGCCTAGTGGCTAACAGGCCAAGAGCACTGCTTGAGTGGAAAACTAGGATGGGGCACTAAAAATGGTATCATAGGAGTTTATTTTACTTATTTTTTTGTCTTACTATTTTGTATATGGTATACCAAATATTATGAAGATGTCATAACTGGGTTTATACCTCATGTTTGGGTGCCTACATCTTTGTACATGAGGGAAATACCAAGTTTCTAGGGGTGGGAAGTGTTTTTATGCTATTCTCATTTTATAGTTGATATGATTTCCACCTCAAGTGGTGAACATAGATGTGAATTTTATTTGTTATGGCATGTGACCCTTGACCTATTTTGGTAAGGGAGGATTTTTGGCACCCTTATCCCTATATTGAAATGGGTTTTGGTTATGTATTTCATGATAGGCACATAGGATGTTTTATTTATATGCATCTTCCTATGATAAAATGCTTTGCGATATGTGATACCTATATATATGGTCTTGTCTCTTATATGAGGGGGTAGCGATGATGACATGGGGTTATGTTGATCACCAGGTTAGGAGACATAGTTTTTAGATTGAGGTGACCTGATTAGTCAGGATGGACATGGCCTAAGGCATATGTGATACCTAGATATAATATGGGAAGGTAAGGGGCCCAGTGGTCGAATGTTGTCAGACATGGTTTTGATGGGGGGAGTAAGGGTAGTGATATTGTGTTACCTATTACCGCTTTACATGTGTTATATATATATATATATGTGTGTTTGTGTGTGTGTGTGTTATTATGGATATCTTACCATTAAATTGGTATTCAGTTGGATGACACCTAGACAAGATCTGGTGGAGTGTCAGGTGGGAGATGGCTTAGTACCTCTTGAGAGAGCACAGGTTGAGACCCCAGAGGGTCAATATGAGGCCCCGAAGGGTCAGGAAGATGATGAGCCATGGGTACAGGCTTAGGTATAGGTGGGGTAGCTTTGGATTTGGTAGATTCTGGTCTAAGGCTTAATGATAAACTTAGAGAGAGGCTGGTGCATGTCATCCAAGGGATTGATAGGGGAGATCAGGGAGCAGAGCTTTCTATGGAGTACCTGATTATGGAGTTTCAGTCATGAAACCCACCACTATTCTTGGGTGAGGGAGGACCAAAGGTGGTTGAGAACTTGATCGAGTCAACGAAGATGATATTCAAGTATCTTGATACACCTATAGGGAGGAGGGTTAAACTAGAAACGTAAATGCTCAGTGGACTGGTTAAGTATAGGTGGGACATGTAGGTTCATGTGGGAAGACATGAGAGGCTAGCATAGAAATATTTTGAAGCTAGGTTCACTGAGTACTTATTTCCTAATATGATGAGGGAAGAGAGAGATCAAGAGTTCTTGAGCCTTTATCAGGGTACCATGTATTTCATGAACTATATAGTTATTTTCAACAAGTTGTCTTGCTTCACACCCAGTATGGTGGGTGATGACACCTCAAGGGTGATTCATTTTTAGAATGGATTACAAAATTCCATTCGAGTGTAGGTAAAAATCTTAATGTTGTCCTCATTGTTAGAGGTGGTGAATCAGAAACTCATAGCTGAGAGAAATTTGAAAGACCAAAATTACTTGAGTTGAGTGATTTATTTAGGTGATTTCAGTGGTGATGTTTCATATAGAAATATGTGAGTCCAAGAAGAGTCTCAATAGGGAATTCAAGCCAGAGACTCAAGTAGACCACCTCAGTGTGGGGTAATTTATGGTGTTCATCCAGTGTGGGTAGCTAGGACATGTGAATACGTAGTGTGATTGGGCGCTGAAGGAGTTATGAGCATGTAGATCGGTATTGAATCTAGAGAAGTTCAACAATAAGCCTTCTCAGACAACCAGAAATCAGGAACCATGGTAGAATTAGAGTTATAGGGTTGGACTGGGAGAGATACCAGGAGTTGGTATCTAGGAGTTCTTAGAACACGAAGGTTGTGGAAGAGATATTAGGACCCATCAGTGGGGTCAATGGCTAGTTTCTGGTGCATCCCCATAGGGAGTTTAAGCTTTAACTAGTTGAGCTTTAGGATAGGTGCATGTAGTGGAACTACCATGGGCAGAGCTGAATGGGTATCCAATTATGGTTATAGGTATTTCATGGGAATAACTTTGGTTATTTTGTTTAATTTTTTCATGTCCCTTATGTAGGTATGTCTGCTTTGGTTCCACAAGGTTTATCTATGGACTAAAAAGATGCTGGTTAGTAGGTTGGAATTGATTCAGATGCAATATATATATATATATGAGGTGTGTGGAACCAAGACTTATATGTGGTCATCATTGGGTGTATTGATTTTAGGTGACTTGGCATCTAGGTGTCATTATGATGCAAGAATTTTTTGAGGTGCGATGAAGTGGGATTGATTTTGAGAATCTGATAGGATACATGACCTCATAGGGGTCATGTGCACCATGGACACGAGGCATGAATCTTACGAGATACATGACATGATGGGTGTTGGCTATGACATAGGATCACCTAATGTGGTGAAGGAGAGGTGTTACATCATGGGAGTAATTTTGATTCTAGGCATGACCTATGGACCATCAGTTTTATTTCAGTTTTGGGTTGGGAAGTGACTGAGGTAGGTAACTCTTAAGGTGGTGATCACCATGAGTGAGTTGTACTATACATTTTTTTTATTGGAGTATTCATGTGTATTTTGATCAAGATGGGTATTTTTGGTACTATATCTAGGTTTTTCTTGATATATTAGGGATAATATATGTTAAGGGGGAGAGATTGTAACATCCTAAGTTTTTGGAGTGGGTCGATTTCCTCTCCTGTTTTGAATTTTTACTATTTGGTGGGTAGACCAACTCTTTCCTTGATCATAAAAACTTTATTAAAATATTTTATTTTCCCAAATACATTATTTTTAGATGAGTCTTAATTATGATCAAGTGTCTCAAGGTTTTAGTTGGGTTTCAAGTGCATCAGATACTGAAAACCCTAGTTTCTTGGGTGTGAAAATTGGGGGGCACAGTTTGGACAAATTGTGTGGCATAGCAGGAGAAATTTTGGGGCCCTTCGGTTCTATTTTATGTAGTTTATAAAGCCATGTTGGAGGGGGTGCATTGACACATGGCACCTTTTCATTTTTTAGCAGAGGTGATTTTCACGGTTTCCACACGGTTTGGTAAACCATGCGGGGCAACCATGCGAGGCACCCCTTTGGAAAGTTGGTGTCACACAGTTAGCGCATAGTTTTCCAAACCATGTGACCCATTAGATTTTTGAAAATTACAAAATGATCTCCCACCCTATTTATTTTCTACCTCCTCCATTCTCCTTCTCTTGTCACACATAGTAGAGGGGAGGCCCTTGCTTCTTCCTCCCCCAGGAAATGAGTCGATTTCTTCATCCATACTCTGTTATACAAGCCGTCAGGTGTGTTGGAACCAAATCAGCAATATCTCGACTCCTCTTTCTTATCCTTTTCTTTTCTCTCTCCATATGGTGAACTAAATCCATGTGATCTGATTTACCATATTTTTAGGGTGTTTATATAAAACATTGATTTCTTACAAATCAGATCATGTTAAAGGCTAAGATCAGATGTGCGAGTGTCTACCAACATGAGTTAGGTGGTGCTTATCATTATATATGTTTAAGTGGTTGTTTTGGGGGTACTTCTTTGATCACTCTATTGGGTAGAATGAGAAAGACCCTATTTAGTTAACACCTTTCCTTTAAATTAAATATGAGACCATATGGGATGTTTTTATTCATGCCCTAACCTTTTCATTCATGTTTGAGCCAGGTATAGAGATTGAAACCACTTGGTCGATTAGGTTAGGTGTGTTTATTTAAATAAATTGAATTTTTTAAATATATGAATTTATTGTGATGAGTTCTATGAGAACTAGATAACCATGGAAAGAAAAATGAGGTGGTGATGACCACATGAGTTAAGATGGTGTGATAGTTAGGTTGGATGAGGCCTAGATTCCATGAGTGATATTGATCACATATTCAGTGACTTGGTCATCGGGTTGAGATGACGGTGCCTTCAAGCTATGGGCATGGATAGAGTGATATTGGATGATGATGACCATTAGATTGAGTGACACGGTCATAGGGGAACGAGGAGCTGGATGGTGTGGATTAGGTATTTATTTGGTGATTTCCACTCACCCATGTTTTCCAATGCATATTTTGGAGTCGCGTGTACATAGAAGGACTCAGATGATGTGGTGGTATTGATCGCTCATGTGGGTAGTGGTCTCCATTATATGTAACTTAGGATGATGGATATAGGTAATTGTTATAGAACACCACATGAATGGTGAGAAGCCATCAATTGATAGTGTTGAGATTGTCGATTAGGGGATGAGGGTTACCATACTTGAGGTTGTTGGGCTAGGACTATTTGGTAGGATGAACATCGTTGTTCCTCGGGACATCATTTTTTGATATGGTGGTTTTATTATTGGAAGGATAGGCATCACTATTCCTCAAACACAATGCTTTGAGCTGACAAGGGTTCTTATAATCTGAGTTCCATGGGAATATGTATTGATTGTTGGGGAATGCCTTTGGGATGTCAGATATTGATTTAGACCTGAGGTGTCGGTTGGAACGAGGTATTGAGTGATTCTATTATTGTTGGAACCTTAGGTTTCACCTGGAATGATTCTCATCAAGGGATTATTTGGTCTTAGGCTAAGTATTCTCACCACTACCATTATGTCAGTGATGGATGAAACAAGCGATTGATTCCTTGTGGTTATCAAACACAAGAGAATAAAGTTTATTTACATGATTCACATGTTCTTCTTTATTTATTTTAGTACACCTTATTTATCACTGATGTAATATAGTCACACTTTGGGGATGACCTATTGAGATTCTTTCTCACACTCTACACATGCCCCTAAAAACGCATGTAAATTTTATGGATTTGTGATCTGGTAATGGTTTGGGCTTAGGAGATAAATATTTGTGATTGAGTTAGCATGGGATAGATGAAAATACACCATGGGTTCTTTCCTCAATTAGACTTATCTCTTTTGAATGTTTTCTTTCTGTATAAGAATTCTATTATATGTACATACTGGTGGTTGGCCACGGGTGAACCTTTTCAGTTTATGATTTGTATGAACTAATATATATGCATGCTATATAGATGGTTTCATGAGATTTTTTATTCTACAAATTTTATCTGAGCTTGTTTATTATTATTTCTTTTACTGCTATTTTTGTGCTTCCACCATGGGTGAGTTACTAGTCCAGTGTCTTATGGTCTTTCTTTTCTGATGCTTTATATTTATATAGACCATTATCATATCATCACCAGAGGGTATAGTCTCCCCAATATCACCACTTTTCACCCTTTCTACTAGTTGGAATCCTTTTTCATATGTGGATCCGTTCCAAAGGCCCAATTTTCAAGTGGTGAGGAGCACTGTTTGAGTGGAAAACTTGGTCGGGGAACTACACAATGGAACTTATGTGCCTAATAAACCTTTAAAACACCCAAACGTTGTCATCAGGAATTTAAAATACATAAATAATGATCCAGAATAAACTTTTCCTAATTATGTATCAGAACATTGAAGAAATTTTACACCTAAGTAACTACACAATAATGTAAAACATTAAAATGAAACCAGACAAAAACTTTTAAAATAAAACTATTAAAAAAATAAATTAAAAATATATATATTTTATATGATTTATATTTTTTCCTAATACTTGGGATAAATTATTAAAAATCATTCATTAAGGAATATAAGATGATTACAATAGAACTCTCAAGTCATGTTATACAAAACAAATGAAACCATCCTCTATATATAGTAGATCCCAGCTAGTACAACCAGTTTCCACTATCTTCTAATATTTTTGGAGGGAATTTCAATATAAATATTAAATTCATGATCATCCATTCAGTTATTCAAAGAATTAAACAAACTCAAATTCCCCTTTCAGTGAACAATGCATACTTCAAAAAACTCTATGAGTTTACTCTTATGTAACATTCAGAAGAACATTACATATTCCTTTTTCCAAAAACCACTAGGAAAAAACAATACATAACATCAACAAATTAATATTATGTATCCATAGAGAAATTTTTATGAAAGTAAATTTTTTCTCCTCACTTCCACCTCCAATCTCATCAAGGGTAGCTTCTAATTTCCTACTTCCAACTACATACTTCTAGCCAACCTGCTTCTGGTATTTTGGACATTATAGTTTCCATTCCACCATATCTATCCACTTTTCAAAAATTAAAATTATGGAAAAAAATAATCCCATTAGTTATAATTTATTATCTAAAAATGGGTTTCACATTGTTAAGACTAACAATATCCTACTTGAGAGTCATTTTCACAATTCACCATAAATTCCTTCATCATAATCCATAAATCATTCACACTCTCGATATTTCATTGTAATTTCATGGTTCCCCCACCAAGATTGAATTCATCATAGTATGAATGAAGCACAAAAATACCTCATCACATCCCAAACAATAATATTATCCACCATATTTAAGATATTTATAACTCCACCCAACTTCTATAGATCCATTACTTTGTCCACTAGTAACTTCTACATGAATGATACTTCAATTGAACATATTTATTCCTATAATGAAACATAAAATTGTTGGATAGGTGAATCACACTTTTTGGATTATGAAAAGTACCCCATTATCCTAAATTATTCCAAGATCTTCCACCATTCCCTTTATCTAGATCAACTACTTCCTATATTTTATTAATGAAACATACTCTGCTTCTATTTTTGAAAGTGAACCTATCATTTTAATCTTCAAAATTGAACTCACATCTATGAATATATAAGTAAAAATATACCCCATAGTTATCCTATGAGTGTATAAATATCCTACAAAGTCTGAATATACAACTCCTTAGAACAATCCATATATTTTGATGTTAATAGAAAAACATTAAGAACCTTTAATATATAGAAGGATCCATTTTACCAATTATTATTGTTCTCTTTTGGGATTTTCCATGAACTTTATTATCAATGCCAATTCTTGCACAATTCTCATACATGTACATACCATATCATACATCAATATATTTTTCTTTAAAGAAAAAGTATCATTTTCCATGTTCCTGGTCTTAGCTTCCATTTTTGGTTCCTTATCTTTGATCAACTTGAAATTTCTAGCCAGGGGAGTAGTAACAAGATTTGTCTCATTAATTACACAATGTTCCTCTATTTTATGAATGTATTTAGACTGAGTCTTGAAAAAAGTTTCATACTTAAGTCCCTTATAATACAAATCCATAAAATTCATTTTTCAAGATCATGATTATTTATCTTAAAACATCTAGAAAAATTATCTTCCATATCATTGATACTTTATTTTATTGGATTAAAATTATATATGTTATAAACATAGGGAAGTAGTATTATAAAGTTCCTATCACAAGACACCTCCATTAATATAAATGATTGTCATTAATCCATATGAACCTTTATTCCACCATAAAGGCATTGAACTTTTGTTTCCATAACTTTGGTGCTTGATTCAACCCATAAAGTCTCAACTTTAGCTTTCACAAAAGATTCTAGTTCTATTTATCCACCAAACCTTCTATTTAATCCATGTAAATTTATAATTTTATGTATCTATAAAGAAAATTTATTTTCACATATAACTATTCTAGATGTAAAATTTCCATGACAACCATGATAAGTGAATTTAAAATAGTCACATGTTTAACAGTTGGAGAAAATATCTTAGAAAAATATATAACTCTCATTTCTTAAAAACCCTTCATGAAATTTCTTTACTTGTACCTCTGTTTATTTTTCACATATTATTACATCTAATAAACCCATTTATTCTGAATAAATATTCTACCAATAGGTTTTTCCATTATCTCCCATGTTCCAAAGACATTTCAGGAATCCATTTTATTCCCTATGGATAGCTCCCACAAACTTGAGTATTTCATACTTATATCCTATCCAAGAATCTTAGGCACTCTGTCATCCATCAGAAGAATATAGAGCATGTTACTTCAGAATCTCTATAATTAGTGGTAAATTATGGTATACCTATAGAATTGACTTTTTAACTTAAATCCTTCTAGAACTACTACTTATAAAACATTAGATTTTGAATCTCTTCCTAAGTATTCTATAGTCCTCAAGCTCTCTGGTACTTATTTACTAGGAAAAACCAATGAAATTTGACTATAATCTATTAATTTAATTTATATAGTTTGGTTTTTCCAAAATTTATGTACTCCCTAAACTTTATATAACTTTTGGAACTTTTTGATTTCCATTTATTTGAACCTCATATTTTGATTAATATTTGATCTCATCTATAAATTTTTATGGAATATTATATTTCCATAAGATATATCCATTTAATATCACATTATGGATTATAAACACCTCCCATGTCTTGTTATACCAAATAAAAATCCAATGTCTATCATTATACCCTATAAAGAAACATTCTTAGTACATAACATCAATTGTGTACCTTTAATTTTCATAAATACGCACATATGTGAGTGAACTAAATACTTTCAGACAACAGAGTTTGATATTCCTTTCAATAAATGGATTTATAAATTTCTTTACCCAACATATATGATGTATTCCCATTCAATAAATAAACAACATAATTCTAATATTCTTTTTGAAACTATTTAGGAAAACGTTCATGAATTCTCATGCTTCAAGCCTTCTCAAATAATGTCTAATTTATCCTCTTTGTAACTCCACTTTTTTTTTCTAGAGTAACTAGTATAGTCTTATAAAACCTAGTTCCTTTACATGAACATAACCTTCATAACTATTTGATTCCATATTACGCACTATTTTTTTACCTCAATCATTTTAGGAAACTTTCAGAATACTTTTTTGATCGTGACTCTCTATCAGATTAAGGTTTCAAATACATTAAAATTGTTCTTGAGAAATAACACCCACACCTTCGATGACACATCATCAATGATGGTAACATAATAAAACTATCCTCAATGATAAAAAACCAAATTTTTAACCCATAAATTTATATAAACGAGAACTAAATTCTAGTCCTTGTGAATCTTTCCTTCTATTTGGAATAACACCTTCCACTGCTTCTCAAGGATGCATTCTTCACATATTTTGTAATATATGTTTGGGATCTTAAAGACTCTTTTAGAATCTAGTATTTTTATCCATTTATCACTTAAGTGACCCATATATACTTTCGATTACTTTGTATAAGTTATTTATCAAGTATTCATTGAACATTATAAAACTCTCTTTAAGTTAAATGTTTTATCCCTCACTCCTTTAGCCTCCATCATGGAACTGTTCATAAATTTTCATGATCACTACACAAATATTCCATGAAAACCCACATCAACTCACTATATTACAAAAATAAGGTTTTAATACCAATATATTTTTCACTCATTACAATTATAGTAAGAATTAATTCCTTGTCCAAATAGAAACATTTACCTTTCCCACAATCTAGAGAGCTACACCAACAAGAATATGTAACTTTATATATCTTTTAAAAATATAATTACTCATAATTATTCTCTTGAATATAGAGTTAAAAGAATCTATAGAGTCTATAAACCAAGTCTCAAGTGAATTGGAAATACTCAATAGAAGACCACTCATATATTCTGATACAAATTCACAGATACACTTTTTAAAAGATATCATTTAGAATTGACTCATCAGTGTCTACAATATTTTTTCATATGACATTTCTTCCTAAAATACCAACACATAAGATAAACGTACTCCAAGATACTTTGGATCCAACTTCTATTTACTTTTACTTTCTTGTGACTTTTTCATGTTTTGGAAAATCCCCTACCTTCCACACTATATGCATTTATGGTAGATTCTTGGATCTTATTAAAGTAAATATCCTCATTTATAATTATAAACCTAATTTTTGAGAACAATAATTATATATTAACACTTGAGTTACTCACGGGAGTAACCATCACATCCCATGGTTCTGGGAGCGATGAAAGTAACTTGTGGGATTATTAATGGTTTATTAACACTTAATAGTTTCAACAGAAGAAATCAAATCCCAATCCTTATATCATCCATGCTAAGACATATAAAATAATTGAAAAAATGTAAATGAATCACTATATTAAATATTTTTCCTTAAACTATAGTTATCACTAAAATATCTTCATATTATTTATATATATTTGATTATGATAAAAAAAGTGGAAGAAAAATGCATCCCACTTTAAGAGGTATCCATGAGATGCACTTGCATCATTCAATGCTTGACTGAGAGTCTTTTTACTAAATAGAATTATAGTGCTTTATCATGATAATGTGGTAAGAGAAGAGTTAAATGGGATTCCCAGTGAGTAACATCCAAATAAGAAGCACACACACCCACCACTACCATCTCATGATGAACAGATATTTATAGGGCCCTCAAGGACACTTCTTAATAATTTTTCATATTAACTCATGTGTTATAATGCATGTGTTAATTCCTAATTTATTGGATTTATTGTATTTATTGAACCCCCTACATGTTTAATATTATTTAGCACTCCATTAAATGAAAGGCATAGGTAGAAGAAAACCCTATCATTAACACATTTAATTTTTAACTACCAAAAATTCATATCCATTAAAAATGAATTGTAAAATACAATTCATGGAAAGTTACTATAGTGGTTTATATGAGTAGTGGAAAATAAAAACATGTATAACAAAACCTATCTATTGTACAATATGATTTATACATATATTATCATGTAACAATATTTAATGCCTCCCCTTATGACATACCCAACTGTACATTATGATTGATTATTATAGTGGAGTGGAAGTGGAATGACATCACATATAATTCCCTATGATTTCCATAATAGTAAAATACAATTCATGAATTTTTATCATATAAAATGGTCTTTTTAGAATATAAACTCCTTAAATCTACCACTTTTACTAAATCCTAAAAGAATTTGGTCCATTTAACCTTTTATTATACCACATATGATAAATTTTAAAATTATATTCAAAAATATTTTGGTAATTTTTATGAACCAAAATTATAGAACTTTAATAACTAATTTTATGTTTGATAGCTTTCACCACATGCAACACTGAAGTAAAAAAATAGTAATATATTTAGATAAAAATATAAATATTAATTATGATCTTTAAAACATAGAAATTTAATTAAAAGGAATGAATATGAGTAACTGATTAATGAAATATTGGTATAATGAAAACAAAATATACTTTTAATATGAATTAAATTCTTTTAGTTTACCTAAATGACTATTAATACCATTTATTGTTTAGAAAGATATTTTTATCTTTTTTTATTTGATTTTCATTTCTATTTCATGAAATGTACAACTAATGATGGTAAATTATGTTTGATATTAATAAATGTTAACACCAATTTAGTTGATAAATTGTATGAAATAATCATAATAACAATTAATATTTGAAAATTTCATTGTCTATTAAAAATATTTTTTCATTATAAATAATGATTTTATTCAAAAATTGAATTCAAAAATATTAGAATTGGAATTTTAAAAAGGTAACATCATTTTTGGATTTACAATAAAAATAACATCTTAAGATAAAAATTTCAGTTTTTTCTTAAATAAATTGTTTTTAGGTGAATAATAAAAACACTGTTTTTGGAAAAACAATGACATTTAGGGGATCACTAGGAGGTAATAATAAAATAAAACTCACAAAAAACTTTAATGTAATAAAATATATATTTAAGGAATAAAATTATGTATTTTAAAATATTTTTTAACTTATGAATCCTATGTCCACCATTTTGAAAACTAATTAAAATGTTTCTCTAATAAAAACCCTTTCCATCCTTTTCTCCTAATTAAGTGTTTTGGTGGTGAAATTTGGTTTTGAATTTCTTTAAAATCCACCTAAATTTTATTTTTTTATAATAAACTAATTTATATTAAAAAAATTGTATTTATGATAATATTATCCTGTAAATAAATTTTTAAACTTAATAATATACTTTTCATAAAAACCCATTTTTATTCACTGTGTGTGTTTATTATAAAATTAACATTTAAAACCCATAAAATTTTATAGTTACCCTTGATTTTCATACATTAACATTAAAAAACATTTCATGAACATTTAAAAAATTATAAAAAATAGGTCCAAAGACTGTACTAGTCTAGTTCCTTTAGTAATATGGAAACATAAACACTGGTATATAAATGAGCTACTTCATCTCCCACTAGGTTCTTCTTGATTATCACCCTTCTTAGAAATAGGAAACATAATAAATATCTTCATAACCTGGGGGAAGGATACATAAGGTGATATCAAATTCCTACTAAGGGTAAATAGGGGAGATACATAAGAATAATCACGAGAATTAGGTTATGAGAACATGATCATGAAAATAGAAGATCATACCCTAAATATCAAATATCATAAACATAAGTCACAAAATAATGATTGGAAGTTCATAAGATAAGAATCATAATAAAATTAATATCATAGTCCATGAAATCATAATATAGGAATAAAAAATGGAATTGTGGCAGATAGATAATCATATATAATGATTTCCATAGTAGTCAAGGCAATACTACCAAGGCTATCTTAGTGGACAAATTTCTTTACTGGATCGGGTTCACTCCCTGTTCTAGCCCTTTATTACTGAACTGATTTCACTCCTCATTCCAGCCTTATAATACTTAACTAATTTCATTTATCATTACATCCATAACTATCTCATGAGATATATATCGTTACCCAATTCATTAGAGGGAGATATAAGTCCCACCTATCTCATAAAGAAATCATACATACATGTGCCACAAAATCATTAATAATCATATCATAACCAATTAAAAATAATTGGGTATCATAAAAATGTAATCATATAATATCCTATGAAAAAATATATATGTTTTATAATGATTTCATCAAAATCATAAACTGTGAAAAGAATCAGGTTTCAAAAGCATATAACCTGTGGAAGAGAAATGAGTTTCATAAGCATCATTCCATCAAAAAATAAACCATCCAAGAAAGAATATGAATGGAACATTTGGATTATTTTTTATAAGGTCATGAGTAACATCAATAGATGTTATCTTTGATGAAAAATAATTTTGAATTTTTTTTAAAAAATTTTTGTTGAGGAAAATATCTTTTCTGTAATGAAAAATGATTTTTAAAACATAAAACCTCTTCGAAAACATTTTTCTTTGAAATGATCTTTCGAAAAATTATAAGGGAATATTTTAAAACCATAAATAATTTTTAAAATAATTTTTTTCTTTGAAAATTATCTTCAATTATCATTTGAAAACATTATTGATAACATTTTTGAAAACATGGTTTTGAATCAAATAGATTTCTGACCCAAGAGAGAAATATGATCAGATTTTTATTAAAAATATTTTATTAACTATATTATGTTCTAAAGAGTTAAAAAATGTATTAATACATGGATATACCTTTAATAAACATATGATAAGGAATATCATAATTTTTCTTGAGAGAAATATCATAATATTTCAATAAAAGAAGCATAATCATAAATAATCTCAATGAACGATGAGATTGTTTTAATAAACTCTTACCACATGGTGACTTGGGATCATACGACCCATGTAAGAAGATGAAATAAAATTAAAATTAAAATATCATTAAATGAATTATATTCAGTATATAATATGTAAAATTTAATTATATACACTTCAAAAAATAATATATATGCATAATAAAACTTGTGTCTCAAAGAAGGAAAACTGAGACAAAACTGTCTTACCAATTTTGAAGCTTTTGAAAAATTAACCCCAAGAAATAAATATAATAAAATGGATATATAAATACCCATAAATTTAATTATAAGAATAATTCAATACATCCATGGTCATTATACACACCACAGAATAGGAAAGGGTGGTGAATAAAGCATGTATCTCACAAAAATAAAAAGTGAGATGAAATCCCCTTACCTTATGTCTTGACTCTCATCGTAATCATAAAAACCTCTTATATAATAAGCATAAGTTTATTATAAATCTTTAATTGAAACATATTATTATATATAATACTTTATATGGTTTTATTATGACTTTATATTACCTGTTTGTTAACAATTAAATGTTAAGGCTTCACTTTGGGTAATATTCACTTTGTTCTTCATATATGTCTTATTTTGTTATATCTTTGGTCCTTATACTTATATAATGATTTATAGAATTCAAACCATGATATAAATATAATTTATATTTATTATATTTGTATTTTAATAATCTATAGAATATATAATTATGAAATAGAATACACTGTTCATAGAGACGGAAAGTTGTACGTATGCTTGAAAGATGTTTTTATTTTTATTTTCGTATTGAAAGAAAGAAATAAAATGAAATATATGTCTATATATATATTATAATTAAAGTATAATTATTATTTCATATATATCATATACTTTCACTAAACCCATCCTTAATACATTCCATGTAAGGTGGGAATGAATCACATCACTTCGAGGGGGCAGTAGTCCACATGTCTTCAAACGAAATTATCGTATTTACAAAAGATGAAAAATATAAATATATGTGTTTTAAAAGCATTAAATAATATTAAAGACATAATAAATATAATAAATAAAATATTTAAATATATTTTCCATCATAATTTCCGTCATGAGATGCGATAAAGGAAAAAAAACAATCATCATTTTGTGAGGTGGTAGTTCGCAGTACATGTAAACAATATGTTTGTTACCCATTAGATGGAAGTGTGTGTAAGTGTAGTTAAAAACCATATCATAAAAAAATATTAGTATATTTATTATATTTCTGATTTTTACAATAATTTAATACGGATATCTGAGGTGGTGGAGAAATAAAATAAAATAAAGGAGCTTGAGGGAGGGTGTTACCTCTTAATCAGGTAACTCCTTTTGGTTTGCACCAAAGGGATTCCTTGGAAGATTTTATAACCAATTTAAAAGTTTAAGGAAGAAGTTATGTATTTTTTAGGATTTTATTGGTAATATAATGTCTGAACCTATGTTTTTTAATAGGTGTGAGTAAGTTGAGGAGAGGAGGCCTTTTTATCATGGAGGAGTGGCACTCTTGTAAATATTTGAAGATAGAATTCCACCAATGTTTTTAATGTTTAAAGTGGATCCAATAATTGAAAAAGTATATAAAAGGTAATAAAGGTCTAAATATATCCATAAAATGTCTCTTGGACAAGGTTTTAGGTCGATTGGGCACTTAAGATTAATGTTTAGTCTCTTATTAAGCTTAATCTTACCTTAATTGTTGTAATTAAATTTAACTACTTTCACTAATATTTTTTTTAAAAAACTAAGTTGAACTTATTATAATTTATAAATTATGCTTATTGAAAATATGTAATCCATTTTTTCAAATTCCAATCACATAAGTGGTACAGATTAATTTAAATTTAATCCAACAATCAGGTCGACAATGCATGTTTTTAAAGTAAAAACATTCAAACGTTTTCTATGGTTTTATAGTAAATATCAAAGTGAAATTTATTTCAATGACTCAAATTGGGTTTATTGAAAAAAATATTATCTAATTAAAAATTTAAACCAAATTAAAATATAATTTCACCTTATAAATAAATTTAATGAAATAGCAGTTTTGAATTAAAATTCAGTATTTTTCACTATTCATCCAAAAATGAAGTTTCTCATAAAAAACCCAAAAATTAACCATAATATAATTTTGAAATTATAAATTTAAAAAAGAAGTTTATTTTTTAAAATTAAATTTATAAATTAATCTAAAATTAATTTTATTATTTTTTAAAGAAGGACATTAAAAGTAGTTAATTTGAGAAAATAGTATTTTTAAACATATAATAAATTTACCAAAATAAATATCTCTCTTTATCAATATTTTTTATTTATATAAAAAAATTATAAAAAAAATATCTGAAAATTTTTTATTTCTATTAACAATACTTGTTTTAATATATAGGTTATAATTATCTCATTTAAATAATTATAACAATAAAATGATGTTTCAATGTTGCGTGTAACGTACGCCAAGTCGGTGTTGAATATAACATACACTAAGTTGGTGTTTCCTATAACGTACATCAAGTTAGTGTTGTATGTAATGTACAATGAGTGGATACCATGTTAAAGTAATGTTTGACTTAGTGAAATGAAAGACAATAAAAAAATTAATTCATTTGTAAAAAATGGTCCATAAAAGCTCTAGGAGTTACATTCTACCCTCTTAAAATGAATTTTTCCCATAGAATTTTTCATTCTAGAAAAAAAATTGAGGATTTTTCTTATTCATCATATCCTCAAGTTCCCACATAGACTTATCTAACTGGTGATTTCTCCATAAAACTTTGACCAGGTGAGTGGTCTTGTTTCATAGAATATTCTCTATACAATCTATAATTTCAACTGGTTGTTATTTTTTAGAAAGATCATGCTCCAGTGGCATGAACTCGATGTTCGGTACATGTTAAGTGTTAGGTATGTACTTCCTCAGGAGAGATACATGGAACACATCATGGACATTAGAGAGATTTGGAGGATGTTCCAATCGATATGCTACCATTCCGATATGTTCATGAATTTAAAATTGACTAATATTCCTAGGGTTTAGTTTCCATTTCTTCCCAAATATCATAACTTTATTCCTATGAGTGTTTGGTAGAAACACCTTCTCTCGAAATTCATATTATAGATCATGTAATCAGTTATCATCATGACTTTTATGCCTACATTGGGCTACCTTGATATGCTACTGAATGGTTTTAACCTTCTTGATTATTTCTTCAGCGATCTCAGGTCCCGATAGCTTTGTTTCTCCAACCTCACCCGAGCATGTTGAATCTCTACACTTATTCCCATATAGGGATTCATAATGTGCCATCTGAATTCTTGAGTAAAATATATTTTTGTAATAAAACTCATCTAGAGGGAGGTGTTTATCCCAACCACCTTTGAAATCCATAGAACAAGATATCAACATATCCTCTAGGGTCTACATTTTTCTTTCAGACTGACCATCTATTTAAGGATGATAACTAGTGATAAAACTTAATTATTTATCATGTTCTTTATTAATAATTCACTAGAACTTTTAGGTAAACCTTTAAACCAGATCTAATACAACAGAATACTGTACTCCATGAAACCTTACCACTTCTTCAATGTATATCATGGAAAGTTGATCCAGAGATAATTCTTCTCTCATAGCGATGAAGTGTGATAACTTAGTAAGGTTATCGACTACCACCCATATAACATTAAAACCATTAGAGGTTTTGGGTAGTCCAATGAAAAAATCAAGAGTGATGTTCTACCATTTCCATTATGGTATGGGTAATGGACGCAACATCCCCTTTGATTTTTGTCTTTCAGACTTAACTTATGGGTATACCAAGCACTGAGATACAAACTTTGTAATATCTCTCTTCATTCCATCCCACCAGAAGTATTATTTCAAGCCTGTTTACCTCTTTGTACATCCAGTATGATTAGAAAATGAATAACTATGAGATTACTCTAATATATCTTCCTTCAAATCTAGTATGGAAGGAACACATACAAAATTTCATAAACTTATCATTCCATCCCAATCAAGGTTAAACTCGGAAACATTTCTAAATTTCTTTTGCAGCTCTATATCTTCCTTATATCCCTCCTTAATAATCACATGGATAGAGGGTTGAACATTCAATTCAGAATGATAATATTTTTACCTTCCTTTCAGATTTATAGATTCATCCTTTTTAAAATATAGAAATATTGTATTTTTTTGTGATCCTCATTATGGAAAAGCTAGCGTGATCCTGATGACTCAAATCATTAGACACCTTGTTTGCATTCACAAGTTGGTTATGTATTGAGCAGTTATAATATTTTATTAACTCTAACCATATTCTCTAGAGCATGATCACCTCCTTCTACGTGAATATATATTTCATACTTTAATGATCGATATATAAATCATAATTTTCTCCATAAATATAATTCCTCCATATCTTCAATGAAGAAATTATCGCTACTAAATTTAATTCATGAGTTTGGTATTTTTTCTCATGAATCTTCAACTACCACAAGGAATAAGTGATAACAATGTCATTCTGTATAAGAATAAAACCCAATCCATTATTGGATGCATCATTATAGGATTAAAAAACCTTCTCTACTAAAGGGTAATGCAATCACATCTTCACTGACTAACCTTACCTTCTATTTCTTAAATTTTTCCTCACATTCATCTATCTAGAGGAACTTGACACCCTTATGAGTTAACTTGGTTAGAGGATTAGATAATCGTGAGAAATTATATAAAAACCATTGATAATATATAGAAAACATAAGAAATCTTGGGATCTCAGTCGACATGGTTATTCTAGGCCAGCATTCAATAGTCTCTATCTTTGATAGATCTACTGCTATTCCATATCTTGAGATTATGTGACCCAAATATGAAACATTTTTCATCCAAATTTACACTTTTAAAAATTTTCATATAGTTTCTCCTTCCTTCATGTTTTTAGTGTCATTATCAAGTTATATTTATGCTCTTCCTTTCTCTTTTAAAATATAAAAATATCATCTATAATGACTACCAAAAACCGATTGAGGTGATCTTTAAAGACTCTATTCATAAAATCCATGAAGATAGTGGGGGGATTAGTAAGACAAAAAGGAATCACTATGTATTCATAATGTCCATACCTTTTAGGGAATTTCGTATAGGGTATATCCTCCTTCTTGACCCTCAAATGATGATATCCATAATGAAACACAATCTTGGGAAAGTATTTATCTCCACATAGTTTATCAAACAAGTCATCAATATGGGGAAGATGATTCTTGTTCTTGATAGTGATCTGGTTTAACTCCCAATAGTTAATGTAGAGTAACATTGACCCATATTTCTTTTTCACAAAGAGAAAAAGTTCACCCCAAGATGACACACTTGGATAAAGGAATCCCTTATCAATGTTTTATTGTAGTTTCTTCTAAAATTCTTGAAAATCAATCGGGCTCATTCTATAAGGAGTCTTTGAAATTGGTGTGGAACTAGGTATGAGTTTTATTGAGAATTCAACTTCACATTTTGCTGTAAGTCTAGGAAAATATTTATAAAAGAAATCCAAAAATTCTTGAACAATAGGAAAATCATCGATATTGATTTTCTCCCAAAGCATCTAAGATAAACAACCATTTTGAATGTGAATTAAGACCCATAAACTGAATGTAATCTCCATAGGAAGTTCATGCCTATCACCACATTGATGGATGATCATGGGAAGGTTTAAAATATAAAACTTAACTTTACTTCCTTGAAAATTGATGTGGTATTTATGAAGGGAAAGCCAATCCATGCTTAATATGACATCAGATTTAACCAAAGTAATAATTAAAAGATTTTAAGGAAGAACATTCCCAAAAACTTCAATGGGAGATGAATAATAGACTTGGGATGAAATCATCACACCATTAGAGGTTTTCACTGCTAATTCCACACCTAATTGTATTTTTGGAATCCTAACACCCTTAAAAAATTCTTTAGATATCAAAAACTGGGTAGATGTAGAATCAAATATGACATTAGTAGTTCTAGAGTGGATGGTAAGTGTAACTTTAATCAAGTTTTTATCACACCCCTTATAAGAAATAGAAGTTTCAGGAGATTTTACATTGTCCCTCAACTTAAGAGGTAGCTGAAATTGATCATCATCACCATCCCTTGGGTTTGGGAACTAGTTAGCATAATGCCCAATCTCCATTCACTTGTAGTACTGAATCAAGGGAGGTGCATTATATGTATCTTTATATCCATTACCATTTTTAGCTCACTTCTTACCATAATTTAAATAGTAAATTGCATAGTTAAATTACATTCCACACTTAAAACATTTACTATACCCCTTAAGACAAATTCCTTTATGATTTTCCCACATTTAGAGCACAAACGAAAAATCATATTCCTTTCTCCATGGTTTTTAGAGTTTTATTTGAACTCCACATTCCTTTTCTTGTCAAAACCATGAGGCTGATACAGTAATCCAACTTACATTTCAACCTTAATTTCACAACACACAATATCTTTATAGCTACTAATTTCTCTAATGGAAAACACCCTTATGATAATTGGATTTAAGACATTGAAAAACATATCAAATTTACTTTCGGGTTGGATGATAATTCCTAAAGTGTACCTAACAAGTATCATGAAATTATCCTTGTAGGTACAAGCAGATTCATCATCCCTTTGCTTCATATAAAGGAACTCTTTCTCCATCTTGGTACAAAGAATCTGGGGAAAGTAATTATTTAAAAATAAGTCCTTGAACTAATTCTAATCCATGGATTCAATATCATTTTTCTACCATGTATTCTTGATTATAGTCCACCACTAGTCATCTTTACCATCTAAATGATAAATGTCTAGAATAACTTTCTCATTCTATGAACACTGGATAACAGATAATATCTTTTCAGTATTAGTGATCCATTATTCATCAACAAGTGGATCAAAAGACCCACTGAAAGAAGGTGGATGTTTCTTCATGAAAGACTTAATAGAATATTATTCCCTCTTTTTCTCATTAGTAATTCCACTGTGATTCATAGATTTAGAAAGGTGTGCAATCCTAGCAATGATATTTTTAATTCCAACTCCCATAGAACTTATTTTCTAAGAAGGATAATCATTTCATCATCCAACGGAATCAACATTAACATTGTTCCATTGAGTTCCAGTCATTGACTAAAACCAAAAGGATAGAGTAGGAAATAATTATCATAATTAGGGACCACATATTCATGAAAAGTCACTCATAGGATGTCTAAATTATGACACCGTCCTTAATCTATGAAACCCTAGTTTTATCCTAGGATATTCATAACAAACTTTTATTTAGATCCTTCATGATCAATCATGAAGAATTTGTGAATTCCTAAAGAATATCCCCTCAGAGTGTCAAACTAGGTGTGCAGCAGGGCCCATTGTCATATATCAGACTACCCCGAGTGAGGATCATAATATCTTTTTAGAGTTGTTACACCTAGGTACATTTGTTCCTTATCCACATCCACTTATAGTATCCATACAAGTATGAATTTCTAGGAAATCGAAAACTTTATCCTTTACCAAAAATACATGACATTTTCCTATACTTTGTCTTATCCTTAGACTTATCCCTAGACATGTCCTTAGGTTTCTCACAAATGTTTTATCATCCTAGATTCCAAAGTTTAGGTAAACCTTTTCTCTCATACCAGCTATAGCGACCCTCTCTTTTCATAAATTAACATTACATAACTTTTGAAAAATACTTAAAGCATTATAAAAATAGATGCCCAAAGACAGTACTAGTCTAATTCCTTTGGAAACATAGAAA
This sequence comes from Viscum album, assembly GCA_963277665.1. Lineage (NCBI taxonomy): Eukaryota > Viridiplantae > Streptophyta > Magnoliopsida > Santalales > Viscaceae > Viscum > Viscum album. Next base: position 460,902,250 of record OY728127.1, read on the forward strand.
CATAAACACTGGTAAATAAATTCACTACATCATCTCCCAATAGGTTATTCTTAACTAGAACCCTTCTTACACTACTGGAAATTCAGGCTATAGCCATGGTTTAAAACCGTGGCTATAGGTCCTCAAATCGTGGTTATAGGTAATAACAACGGTTTGAGAAACTGTGGATAAGTTTGGCATAAATATAGGCCTAGACTTATAGCCATAGTTCTAAATAATGGCGCTATTTCTACAGCCACGGTTCAAACTGTGGATATAGGTATACAACTATGGTTCAAACCATGGTAATATCTCTATAGCCACGGTTTAGAACCGTGGCTATAATAGAGGAGGGACAAAATTTATTGCCACGGTTAGAAATCGTGGAATTAGACCTATAGACACGCTTAGAAACCATAGATATAGACCTATATCCATGGTTAAAAACTGTGGCTATAGGGTCTGGAAAACCATAAAAAATAGCCCCCCACCCCCGCTGCCCACCCCCCTACAGTAGCCCACCCCTTGAAGAACCCTCCCTCATGGAAACTGGACACCCCCACCCTACATAACCCCCTAAACAACCCCCCTGCAAAGCCACCCTCCTTGATAGGCCCTAGACACCCCCCAGACAGACCCTGGACACCCCCGGACAAACTCTGGACCCCCCCCAGACATACCCTGGACACCCCCCAGACAGACCCTGGACACCCCCCGGACCGACCCAGGACACCCCCCAGACAGACCCAGGACACCCCCAGACCCAGGACACCCCCCGGAAAGACCCTAGACACCCCCAGACAGACCATGGACACCCCCCAAGAAGACCCTAGACACCCCCAGATAGACCCTGGACACCCCCCCAGACAGACCCAGGACACCCCCCAGATAGACCCAGGACACCCCCAGACCCTAGACACCCCCCAGACAGACCCTAAACACCCCCCGAATAGACCCTGGACACCCCCCAGATAGACCCAAGACACCCCCCAGACCCTGGACACCCCCCAGTCCTTCGATGACTCATGTGAACTTTCCTACGCATCTCCTTATTTATAGACTTTTTTCATTTTCAATATAAGGGCTTTGCCCCACCTTTTAAAAAAAACACATAACTACACTTACATGAGTCTCCCTATAAGAAAAACTATCAAAGAAGTATGAAACAGCTCAAAAGTACCTACAACACAAGGTAGAACATAGTAGTGCTAATCCACTAAAAATATGGTAAAACAAAACATCTTAGAATATTCACAAAGAATACAACTCAATAAACAAGAATAGTGCAGCCCCCCTACTGGACCCCCCTGGACAGCAGCCCCCCCGGACAGCAGCCCCCCTACTGAACCCCATGGACAGAACCCCCCCAGCTGGACCCCCCTGAACAGCTGCCCCCAAGGACCACCCTGGACAACAGCTCCCCACACTACTCGACCCCCCTGGAAAGCACCCCCCGGACCCCCTGGACAACAGCCCCCCTGTTGAATCCCCTAGACAGAACCCCCCTGCTGGACCCCCCCGAATAGCTTCCCCCCTTCTGCACCCCCCTGAACAGCCCCCCCCCCCCCGGACCCCCATGGAGAGCACCCCCCTGTTGGACCACCTAGATAGCAGCCCCCCTGCTGGACCCCCTAGACAGCAGCCCCCCCAGACAGCAGCCCCCCCTGCTGAACCCCCTAGATAGAACCCCCCTGCTGGACCCCCTAAACAGCTGCCCCCTGGACCCCCCTGGATAGCAGCCCCCCACTGTTGTACCCCCTGGACAACCCCCCCCCCCCCCCTGCTGGACCCCCCGGACAGCAGCCCCCCCGGACAGCAGCCCCCCCCCCCGCTGACCCCCCCAGACAACAGACCCCTGCTGAACCCCCCTAGACAGAACCCCCCCTGTTGGACCCCCCTAAATAGCTACCCCCTGCTGGACCCCCCCCCCCCCCCACCGGACTCTCCTGGACAACCCCCCCCCCCCCCCCCACATCCCTTGCCCCCTGGACATCAGCGACCCCCTGTTGTGTGGCTAGTTATATGGAGGTGTATAGGTGTGTGATGTTATTCTTCCTAGTTTTAGGTTGGGTTGGGAGGGGCTACTCAGGTGGAGGGGTGTATGTTCATAGGGAGTGCTATGCATGTTACATTGGATGCTTCTTAAGGTTGAGGCTAGGAGATGGTGGCTTTATCCAATAGAGACTTAAAGAGATTCTCATAGTGGGGTTATAGGTTTCTTGTGAAGGATTTTGGAGGTGGGGTTGTTAGTTTCGTGTTGCTATTTGGAATTATAGAACCTTTGAATATGGGTTTTAGCTAGGGGTGTTGCTGTTTTGATTTTTCTACATGGTGTAGTACATGATACACTTACATAGTGCATGATTCTGGTTGTTATGTTATTTTTATTGTGGTTAGTAACATGTTTTGGGTGCATATGAGTTGGCTTTCTGGTGTTTCTTCTCTGTTTTTTATTACTATTGTAGGCTTCTAGTTCTCTCTATTATCTAGTGTGGTGGATATAGTTTGGGGTGGGTCTTCAGGTGGTTGTTTGGAGTAAGTTCAGTTGGCTTGTGCTCGGTTTCCCCATCTTGTGTCTATTTTCCATGTTTGTGTAAATTCATATCAGATTCGAATTTGAAGCCACTATCTTCCTTCAATTTTCTTTCTGTAGAAGTGTAGTGTCAACAGGTAATAGGTATTTCTATCAATGAAAGCACCATGTTGATAGGTGTTTCCAACAAGTAGAGATAAATAGGACTAGAGTTTTTCTCTCTTCTGATTAGTTCAAACTAGTATAGAATGAAAAATAATTATACATACTTACCTCCAGGGAGAAGATGGCTCTGTAATCCCTAGAACTATCCAGGCTCTAATAAATAACTAAATACCCATCCCTAATGGTCCCAACAACCAATTTATTTAACAAAACATTTACCATTGAAGTCTAATTATAGCACTTCCCCCCCAGTAGTCACATTCCAATACCAGCATTGTGTTTGAATCTCTGAGAAGGTTGCCTCTTTTTAGGGAAGTTGACTCCACCATTAAGAGAAAAGTAGAGGCCAAACTAGTGAATATCAAGCCATACAAACATTCTTACCACATTAAAATTTAAATAGAGAATCAAGTATAGGAGCTGCTATAATTAATATTTATCATACATAGTCACATACCTTATTTGGTCCCAATAATAGTGGTTAAAATGAAATATAGGGAGTGGTGAATGTGTATTGACTATCATGCATTAAACTAACTAATAGTTCCTGATAAGCATCTTATTCTTGTAATTGTGGAATTAATGGATGGGTTGCATGAAGTGACTTATTTTACCAAGTTATATTCATAGTCGGGTTTCCACCAGGTAAGGATGAGGGATGGGGAAATTTGAAAAATAGTGTTCATGACTTACAAGGGGTACAATGAATATATAGTTATGACATTTGGTTTGATTAATTCACCAAAAAACTTCTAAGAAAAAATGACTAACATATTTCAGGTAATGTAGTGGGAGCTTTAGTTGTTTATGATATATTACTCAATAATAGTGGATGGGAGGAGCACCAAGAAAATTTGTAATAGATTTTACAACTAATGAGAAATAATGCCTTACATTCTAAAAAGTGTAATTTTGGAAAATTCAAAGTGGAGTATTTTGGGAATATTTTTTCAGCAGAAGGTGTTTCCATGGATCTTAAGAAACTAGAGGCAGTGGTGGAGTGGAAAGAACCATTATATTTTAAGGATATAAGAGGGTTCCTCATACTTACTGGGTTCTAGTAAAAGTTTATAAGAGATTATGGGAATATTGTAAGACATTTTTTGGTATTGAACAAAAAAGTGGAATTTATTCTAGTTGTTGATAGTGTAGGGATTTCTATGGTGAATGTTCTAGAATTCCCTTGAGATGCTGGATGTTGCAGGTTGGGAGGCCTATTTCTGGTTGAACCACTCATGTAAGGTAAAACTAGAGAAATAGATGGGTCAAAACCAAGACTAGGAATATGAGGAAAATAAGGAAAACAAGAAAAGGATCATATTAAATCATCATTTAATTAACAACACAAAAAGGGTAACCAAAATGACACTTATCTTGAAAAATAATGACAAGAGTGCTGGAGTGATGAAGAAATTATTTATTTAACATAAAAATGTAATTCTATTTCAATATTTATTCTCTTTGTAGTGAAAAATTCCCAAGAAAGATCCCAGATACGCTGGTGTAAAGAAGGTGATAGGAACTCTACATTTTGTTCTTGCTTGCATTAAATAGGAGTGAATTTCTGGTAACGTAAACCTAGAAATAGAATATGGTACATACAATAGTGATATAAATTTATTTGTCTCAAAGGTCACAAAATATATTTATAAAAGACTCTCGGAGATGGGATCTTCTAATCCAAGAGGGTATCATAGAGAGGACAAAAATAAGACAATATTTAACAATTTTCAATCCTCCATCAACAAGAAGATGAATGGATGACTGGAATCCCTCCAAATCCCATTAGATATCTTTCAGGATATTATTAAATCTACCCCAAATAGTGATCTCAGCGTAGATAGATTATCTAGTTTTTTTAAATGGTTGGATGGGATATTATAAAAGAATACATGACCAGATGTTTCCAATATAACTTATCTAGAGGAACTCTATTGATAGCCAAAAATAATACCTCCATAGTTCTTATCCCTAAAGTGAACCATCCACATTCTTTTGATCTCTTTCTACAATTGATATTTTGAAACTTTTATTTCAAATATTTTTCCAATGTCATCAATGAAAAGATCTCATTCATACTTTCCTAGATAGTGTTAGAAGAAAACATGGTATTGTGAAGAACATAATAATAAAAGGTGAAATCACTCTTGAACATGAAATGATTCATGACCATGGAATGAGGATGGTTATATCCAATATCAGGGTTAAGGATGTCATTGAGAAAGCATATGACATAGTCTATTTGAGAGTCCTTATAAAAGTCATTTGACACAGGTTTTCCAGATAAAATATTTCATCTTTTCTTTTGAATATTTTCATCCACCTGGTTCTTAGTTTCATTGGAAAAAATAAAATTTGGGTTGTTTAAATCTACCAAAGATATTTTCCAAGGATATCCAATCTCTCCCTCCTTTTTTGTATTGGCTCAAGATTCCCTCAGTCAGAACATGTCCAAGGCAGTTCCCTTTGGCTCAATTCATCACTATTAAAATATGTATGGCTCCCTTAGAATATCTAACAAGTTCTTTGCTGATGCAATGGTGAATTTTTTAAATGTTTTTGATGGTGTAGGCTTGTTTTATGTAAATCAAGGATTAGGTAATATTCATACCTAAGCAAATTATAACACTAAAGTAAATGTTTGTTCCATTTCATTAAGGAGTAGTAAATAGATAAAAATAGTGATGCCCTCCTATTTTAATCTAAAACTAGAAGTGTAAAAACCACTGAATATGAAGAATCTATCCACCCCCCTTGGATAGAAGCCCCCCCTGCTGGACCCCCCTGGACAGTAGCCACCCCCACACATCCCTTGCACCCCTTAAACACACCCCCTTGCACCCCACTTGCACACCCCTCTCCCCCCTACTGGACCCCCTGGACAGCAGCCCCCACCCCCCTACTGGACCCCCTGGACAACAGCCCCCCCTGGACATCCCCCCTGGACAGAATCCCCCCTGGATTAGTAAGGACTCTATGGACTTACTTCTGAATAACCCCTGCATTGATTCCTCCAAGAGTAATAATAAGGTAGTAAATTCAAACAGTTCCCCAACTTCTTTTAAAATAAATCAAGAAAAGACCAAGATCTGAAACACTACTAAAAAGATCAGAATTTATTCTAGACACAAGGGTTTTAAAATCAAAAAGGGAGTTCTTACTCCAAATTTAGGTTTAAATGAAGATCATTTTTTGTTATTTTCAGGGTATTTCTATATCTAACACCATTACTGTTTTAAAAAGAATGGTTATCACCCACTGCCCAATTTTGTTTTCTGTCACTGACAAAAAGTTAATTTTTATTCTATATACCATCATTTTTGTTAACATGGTTATTATTTTACTAGAACAACAAAAAATTCCTCTTATGTCCATTCTCTCTAGATTTTTTCGTATTCTTCTATCCAAAATGTTAACATTTTTAACATATTGGAGAAAGCCTTCGTATGTGATTTTTTTGATGGCACTATTATTTTTTGATCTTTTGTTTATTCCAAGAATAAATATCAAGATAGGAGGCCCCTATTAGTTGAACTTACCTATATAGGTTGTTGTATTAGCACCCATTGATTTATAATTGGGGACTTCAATGCTATACCCAATTCAAGTGATAAAATTGGTCCCTCACATGCTATGATCTCCACAAGAGAATTAAAAACCTCTATTGAAGATAGAACCGTTATTTAAATAAATCATATAGGTTCCAAATACATTTGGTATAAAAAGGTTTACAATATGTTGGTTGCCTCCAAATTGGATATAGCCTTTACGAATGTATTGCTTTAGATAAATGAGACACCATCTCCAGCACCACCCTCCACAATCTCAACTCTGATCATCATCTTATTTTGTTTAATGTGTCCAAAAAAATTGTGAAACTCCCTCTCCCATTTAGGTTTAACAATTCTTGGTAATTTAACACTGAATGAAGGTGGAAGGGGGATGGTGCGGGCTGGAACTGGTGCGGGATAGGATGTAGGTGGTGCGGGCTGGGATGTAGGAGGTCGGGGGCTGGTGAGGGCTGGAACTGGTGGTTGGGGCTATTTTGCAGGTGGCAGAGGGCTGGCATGAGTGTTTTACAGGAGGCTGGGGGGTAGTGGTTGGTGTGGTGGCTGGTACAGGCTGGATTGCCGGTGGCTGGGGGCTGGTGCAGGCTCAAATGCAGGTGGAAGGGGACTGAAATACTGGTGGAAGGGGGTTGGTTGCAGGTGATGGGGGGATGGTGCGGGCTTCTTAGAAGGTGGAAAGGGGGATGGACTCTATGTTAGCTGTACTCAAACAGATATACAAGGAGAATGCGGTGATGATGGAGCAGAATGAGGAGATGAGGAGGCAGAATACGGCGTTGAGCAGGCAGAACAAAGAGCTTCAAAATGTGTTCCCACGGTTCTTATTGCGAGAGACGCAGCAGTCCACCCCGACGTCATTTCAAGCTCCAGCTGAGTGTCTCGTTCACCAACCTCATGTGGAACCATGTGAGGCAATGAGGAATCAATACCGTGAGTTTCAAAATGTCCTTCAGCGAAACTCATGAAAAGTTTGGCAAGTAGATGGAGAGCGGCTGATGAAGGATACACAATCAAGTTATCCAGGAAACAAATTCTTTCAAAGAATTTCTAGAAGCGATCAAGTTGCAAGATAAGTATCTTCACACGGTCAAGAAATTTCTAGTTACGTCAGAATATCAGCTGTGCTGGCTTGTGGCTTCATTTGACAGCAAGGAGAGAAAAATGAGTACACAGGCACAAGCATGGGTTTTTCTTGAAAGAAAAAAAGTAGAACTTTTAGCTACAGTATGTAGTTTCAGACAGCTATTGGCAATAGCTGCAGAGGTAGGTGGCCGAATTCGCGAGCCACCTCATCGAAAGGAGGTTGACCGTGAGAGGACTGATGGTTCAAGGTCATAAAGGGATGAAGATTCTTATGACATAGAAACATTTCATGTTTGGAAATACTGTCGGAGGATTGCAATAGCTACTGCGCACGTTGGACGACTACTGAGGCCACCGCCAAAGCCAACCGATAAATCACCTTGAGGACAAGGTAGTTTTAAGGGGGAAGAATTGATAGGACCCTGTTACCTGGACTACTACTGCTGCAAAGGAGGATCCTGGGGCTGGGTGCTGCTGTTGTTAGGCTGGGTGCTACTACCTAGGATTTAGGGGGAGTGGTTGTCAATCAGGGGTAGTGAATGTACCTAAATCTTTGCATTTTCTAGGGAATTTGTGGGAGTTACAAGTTAGGAAACATTTATACCTAAAATTAAATTTTCTTTAACTTGGAATATTATCTTCCTAGTGCACATCTCCTTGTTGAATTTTTCCAACCTTGGGATTTGGTGGATGGATTCTTGCAAAGGGGTGTTAATATCCACCTTTTTTAATATCTCCAGAATCTCCTATTACAATGAAACTTTACTGGTTTTCTTGGGTTCTTAAACCCTTGTTGGTAAGGGTGGTTGTGGATTATGTTGGTCTTCCATGTTGGCCTTCCCTTTTTTATTCTTCACTGGGAATGTCTCCACATGTTCTTCAAATTCTTCTTCTTGGGTATATTCTTTAGGTTCACATGGTTTTCCACTTCCATCTCCCTCTTCGGATGGTTATTCTTATTTTCTTATCACCTCTTTGTCACTCCTTAATGAAATAGAACTACCATTTCCCTTGGGGTTTGAAAATTGAATATACAGGAATCTTACCTGAGCCTTGATTCTTCAAGTCATTAATAACAGTCATAATCTAGTTGTATTATACTTGCAGCTCCTTTAGTGTTGATCTGTGAGACTTGAGGGTAGTTTGATGAGTGGTGTGGGACACCACAATTTGTCTAAGCATGAAATTTATGGTGGGTTATTAAGATTTCCCATGTTGGTAGCTTGTAAATGGTTAAGAAAGATTCCTTTGAAAGGTTGAATGTTGGAAATGTTGTTGGTAGGTTTTTTGAAAGGGAGGTATCTACTACTCTTGGTTCCCAACTCCAAAATGAGTATTTGAATACTCCCTATATCCTTGGTTTCCTGTTTATTGTCGCTGATATGGCCTCTAAAACATGGCCTCACAACATTCTTGCACTTGCGGGTGTCCATTAATATAGTGGCCTTGAGAGTAGCAGAGCTGGAAGACTCTTGGAGGTGTGGGAGGTGATGTTTCTCATACCTTGTTCAAATCAAAATTTGTCACAAGAGACTTTAGTTTTTCAATTTTATTTTTAGGTAAAGGGTATTTGAAACTTTTTACATCATATACACTTCTATTTATGGATCTTGTACCAAATTGTTGAGAATTTTGTGAGATCATCTCGATTAGATCTATAGAATTAGAAAGTGAGTAGTACTCTACTAAAGGAAACATCTAAAAAGTTATATTCATTTTCCATCAATCCCTGGTAAAAGAATACCAAGAAATAGTGATCTTCATGGTTCGATGTATGATTTACAATTGTAGTTGAATTGAGATTTTTCTAAATTAAATATTAAAAATAGTGGTATAGCCATAGATCATTCCCTCATCTTCCTATTGAATCATTCTTCAAGTTTACCCCCTATTCATTCTATACTTAAATGAAATCTCATTGATTCTAGCTTGAATAAGGGATTACAATGATCCTATATTCTCTAATCATTCCTATCCTAATGATTGGTAATTTTCAATCACTATCAGACCAACCCACTGCTTATGATCATAGGCAATGAATTGAGTCTAAGTGGCATGTGTGGGAAATTCCGAGAATGAGAAGAGAAGCAATTAAAATAAAAAGAAAGTAGAAACCTCCTAATGATTATGAAATTTAAAAAACCAGAGAATTAAGCAGGAGGGTTAAGCATTAACGAGTATAATTAAACAAGGAGGATGGGTGGATTATATTTAGTGTGACCACAAATGGCCTAATGTGCCATAATCAGAGTATTATAGTAGAATGAAATAAAATATGGTAGAGAAAAGCAGAAAAATCATGATTGATCCAATCTTGGAAGCGCCCCCCGCTTCTATTGAACAGTGGTCCCACTTATAGAAATACTCAATGTTTTTCAATCCTCCATTATCTTCCACAAGATTAGCATGAACTTTAACTTCAATGAACCTATAAATTCTGAATTATTCCTCAAATTCCAAGCCCAGATCCCTTTCTTCAAATTTACACCTCTTGTACAGCTTGATGGTCGAGATTTCTTCATGAGAGAGAATCATTTTAATTTTATTTGTTAAATCATTCCCCTCCCACAATCGAGATATGTACTCTTTCGTGAAGTATTAGAGGGTCAAATTCTTTGGTGCATTGTGGCTATGGTGGAAGTCTTACTCTTCTCAACATGCTCACGTGATGAGGAGCCTTACTGATTCATATGCTTATGGTATTCAGACCCTGTTCTGGACAACTTGGGCCTCTTGGGCCGGAGAAGTTGGTCCATGGGCTGCAATATTGGGTATGGAAATACTTCTAGTATTCATCGAGCTAGAATCTTTAATCTTTTGAAGAGCTTGACATGGTCACCTTCATTTTCAACCCAACACTTAATTTGTGGAAGATCTTCAAACTGGGTCTAGGCTTCAATAGGAAGGTGTGGCTTAGTAGGATGGAACTTCATTTGAGAATTTTTTTGTGCACCTGGCATGGTTTGGCATTTCTACTAATTTTTTAATGTTGAAGCAACTGGTGTTTTAAGCAGTGAAGTCAACTAAGATCACTGAAGCAATTTTTCATATACTTTCAATGCATTTTCTTCCGGAACAATGTCATCTTATTCAATTCCATCGCCTTCAATGGGAACTTCGTTGGAGCATTCAAGTAAGCACTTACCGTGCAGGTTCCTTCAAAACAAAAACCACAGTGGCAAAGAGGGAAGAGGTCCCCACCGTCTTCGTTACTGATTTCAGACAAAATCAACTAATGATGTGTCATCAACGAGTGAGCTTGATTAGGTTTAGATGTAGCAGTTCATCTGAGATATAGACTCAATCGGTTGATTTAGGTGTTTCCTCAACCAGCGCAATGAATTATCAACTCTCTTCAACTTTGGTCATGGGATCAGCACGCCTAACCCTATCATCTTCATCGATTCAAACATCTGACATGCTGGTCTGAAGCTCAACCAAAGTTTGATTGAAGATCTTTTGTTGTCTCATTTGTATGAATTAAAACTTAAATTTGGTTTCATATGTGCCACTCTGAAACCTAAATAGTCACTGACACTTCAATTGAACCAACATCATGATGTGCACAACGGTCTTCAATCCCGTATAGCTGGTTCGTCATTATCCTCCCTATCCAACTTACTTCGGTCGAATTTGACTGAATTCATAGACTCATGCGGTGTATGACTCGATGACTCAGCTTCATTGATATCTAAGCTCGAGATTTCTAAGCTACAAATTCCATCGTCACCTCGAAAACTTTCCAACTCATCGTTAGGTCTTCTACACCTTGGGTCGAATTTTTCCTTCAAATGTGGAATACACTGGGACTCGGTTTCATCGACATTTTTTTGTGCTCCCCCTTAGGTAAGAGTTTCAATTTAGTTTCGCCTCAGGTGGAATTTCTCAGCGACATTTCAAGGAAGGCATCAAGAGAAAGACTCATGGAATACTATCATTGCGAACTGCCACTGGGTGTCATCCTGAAGCAGGGCCAAATCACGGCGTGACCACGGAGTGACCGTGGTGTGACCGCGGCGTGACCGCGGTGTGACCGCGGCGTGACGACGGCAAGACTGCGGCGTGACCGTGGCGTGACCGCAGCGTGACCGCGGCATGACTTCGGCGTGACTGCGGTGTGTTGGCCCTGTCCAGTGACATCCGCAGGGCAGCATCTTCCGGCCAGGAGTGAAGGGAGAGGGATGAGGCAAGGCAACATTCCGGCCATCGCCCCACCAACAAAAAATGTGATTATTCAGTCTCAACATTGATCACAAGACTCATGGAATACTATCACTATGAACTGCCATGGGGTGTCGTCCTGGATTAGGGCCAAATCACGGCGTGACCGCGGCGTGAATGCGGAGTGACCGTGGCGTGACCACGGCGTGACCATGGCATAACCGCGGTGCGACCGTGGCATGATGTACCTATCCAGCGACATCTGCGGGGTAGCATCTTCTGGCCAGGAGCGAAGGGAGCGGGAGGAGGCGGGGCAACATTCCGACCGTCGCCCCGCCAGAAGATGATAGAACATATCATCTGTTTAATATGATATAACAAGGGATCGTCATAGACACAACTTCTAAAGGGAAAAAAATGACGGAAAATAATAATACACCCTACACAAACCATTTTCAAATTTATTCACTTTTCCTAATCGTGGGAATTTTATTTATAATATTCAAAGCGTGAAAAGAAAAGTGTCATGGTCAAGGAATATGCCTACTCGGGCAATGTCATTTGAGTTAAATGAGTATGATAAGCCATTTTATATTATTTAAAGAAAACAAAAACTAACTAGCCACAAAAAAACACCAACAAGAGGCATATGAAAGACTCCAACCAAATCTAAACATGATACAAATAACTATCACTACTCTTTGGTTTAGAAGACAGTGCACCTCCATTGGAGGGGTTTTATTATATAATCATTACATTTCTTTATCACAAAATTCATTTAATTATATTTATAATTTATTCTAAAACTCATTCAGCACAATTCAAATGCAATAATTTAAACAACTAGATCAACATAACCATCACTGTGAGTTTTTGCAGATAGTGCACCTCCATTGGAGGGGTTTTATTATAATAACATGACTTTATTTATCAAATTAAACAATTATATTAATGAAAACTTATTCAAGATATGAAATTAAATATAATTAAATAGAATTAAGAAAGAAGCTAAATTCAATTTAAATCATTCTTGAATTAAAGAGGCTTGGAGAGGGATCCTACCTCAAGGTGGAACCAAACCGTCCACTTCGGCTCCTGGAGATTTCTAACTAAAATTTGCTGCTCCCCCACTGGGAATACGCACATTCACACACATGAAAGAGTTACAATAAGTGGAAGCATGAATGAATTATTCTAAATAAGTAAAAACCAAATTAAGTACTCCCATGTAATGATATGATGCGGTTTTCTTGTTTTTAATGAAACAACCACCCTCTTATATTTTTCACTCAAGATGGATATTTTCATTGAAGTACCTAAAAAGAAACAAAATCAACATCAGATTCCTATAAATTTGTTCCTCATTATATAACATTAAATAATCAGAAACTACATTTTAAATTACTGAGTTTCAAAGGACATATTCAAGAAGACACCCCCTCCTTCCTGGACAGACACCCCACCCACCCACCCCCTCCCTAGACAGACCCCCTGCACACACCCCCAGATAGATTAATCTCAACAAGGTTATTATCATCAATAAAATGATTAAAATCTTTAATGGAAGTTTTTGAGTGCAAGGGCCCTAGATTTTCACTCATTCCAAGGATAACATAGAAATCACTGATAATGACCCAGGGAACTTGAATAGTGTTGTTAATATAACACTGAAATCACTGATAATCACCGATAATGGAAGTGTCAGAGCCACACCCACTTTGAAGCATTTACTCTTGTTTCAGTCCTTAATCCCTCTTATTGTTTAACATGTTTTGTTCAAAGGTTATTAGGATCACCTTTTAAGCATAATGATCATATCTGTATCAAAGTAGTCATGCGGTGCAGACAACCAAACGAGAAGAGGATACACAATCAATTTACTTGGTTCGTCCCAATGCAGGACTGCATATAATGTGTGAGTGATTCCACTAATCCTCACAAAAATCACTAAAACCATTGTCTGTAGAACCCAAAGCTCAAAGTCTGTTCATATTGGGCTCACTGCTTATTTACACAGTGCAAAATTGCTACCTACATGAGGAACCCCAACTCTGTTTTGGAAGCTCACTGCCCTTTACAAGTTGGATCAAAGGCCTAAGAAAATGTGATGATATCACCATTGGATGAACCAAACTCGTATGGGTGCCTCTGTAGCTTCATAGACTGTCTTCTGCCTCTTCCTTCTCTACTGCATCTAATCTTCGATGATTGCCTTGGCGCCAACCTCCCTTCTACTTCTCCTTCACTGCTTTACAGTTTTATCATATTCCTCTCTAATATTCAATACTCTCTTCACTCCACACTTTTGACTTTCTTGTATCTTTGATAATGTTCTATATTGTCTCTAAAAACACTTCATGAATATATCAGGGTGCTCTCTTTCTATTTCTCCTCAGGAGTCCCCTCCTTTCTTCTCTCTCTTATTCTCAACCTTTTTCTCTTGTGTCATTTTTCATTGTCATACATGAAGTAATATGTTTTCATGTGTCCAAGTAGTTGTTCCCACATTCTCCCCTTTTCATAACTCTAATGTTCTCTGTCATAATGGGAAAATATCGAATGTATTTTTCCACCCATGACCTTGGGTTTCCATTTTGATGTATACCCCTGCTATTCCTGCTGACACATTTATCTAACTCTTAAATTTTCTATTTTAGTGTAACCACTTATAGGCTCCTTGATTACATGTCTAAACCATATACATATTTCAGCCATCTACATATTGAAAACTAGATTCTGAACTACTGCGTTGTCCAGCATATCATCATTGTGTGAAGGTGAGGAGAGTTGATGCTGTTTTACACTGTCAGTAGTCGCAACATGGGTGTCCTGCAGACTCCCCTGTAGACTACCCCCCTGCCCCCATGCCCTGCAGACCTCCCCACTCCACCTAGCCCCCTCCTCCCACCCCTCCCCCTGCCCTGCAGACATCCCTCTACCCCCTTCCCCCCTCCACCCTGCCCCCTGCCCCCTGCCCCCCTCCACCCTACCCCCTACCCCTGCCCCCTGCCCCCTGCCCCCTCCTCTGCAGACCTCCCCCCTGCTCCCTACCCCCTTCCCCCCTCCACCCCCCTGCCCCCTGCCCCCTGCCCCCGGCCACCCTTCCCCATTCTGATTTTAGACCTCTATCACCTATTAAGATGAGTGGACCCAATATGAAATGAAAAAATAAAATGAAATATAACCAAAAATATTTTTATATTGTTCAATACTAACACTTACCCATTGCTAAAACTAGTTATACATACCCTAGTTATAGATTATCCCTTATAATCTTATTATTTATTATAATGGTTTATGAATCAACATGTTATACTCCCATTTGGTAATACTCCATTTGATCCTAATTATACCCCCAGTGATTCAACTCTTTTTCCTCCTTCAGTTAGACCCAAAAAATCTGAATGGTTATAACCCCCAGTGTTGAGCCTCTTCAATAATTGGTCCCCCTATTCACAAGGTCATTCTTCTTATCTTGTTCAATTATATGATGATTTCATGATCTTCCTCAATGGGATTTCTATATTTTATTTTCTAATGTACAACTTCAAATACATTCAACAGAAACAAACTTTTATGTGGGTTTTTTCTTAATAATTTTAATCACTTGTGTATGATCAATTTGGTAAGGGAAACCATGATAAGGAAAATATTTTTTCTTCTCTGGATGTTTTATCCTCACTTAATCACTAAATTCTCATGAGTGAATTGTTCTGATACTACACCCAGATTAGTCTCAAAACACTACACAATATTTATGAAAAATATATCACATAGTCTTTTCTCAAACCACCTTAATGTAGGAAACAATGAACCCCCTTCAATTTAATTCATTTAGATTCAAAAATTAATAATATACTCACTTATAATGAATGAATTACTTTCATTTTCATGAAAACAAACTCATTCATGCATATTATTTTATGTATTTTATTTCTTGTACTCTTCACCTAACTCACTGCTTAAAAATAACGTCACTATTTTTCTCCATCCTGAAGAATTTATACTGTTACATTTAATCTGATCAATTTATCTTAACATTCAGGTATGGAATAATAGAATACATGATGTCTCTTCCTTCCCCCTCTCACACAACTAAGCTCGCACTTATATACCTCACGTAATAGATGTATATGTGGAAACTACTTCATGTACCTCCTGAAATATAGTGTGGACCATACACTGGATTGTGTAATAAAACCATGATAATGAAAACATGAATGTATAGAAATAATATTTATGAATTCATAGAAACCATACACAAATATTGACCTTTCTTGTTTTCCCTATTTCACTCTCAGCTCTTCCAAATTATCTCTTGGATATTCTTACTGTTTTTACCCATGAAATGAGCATGTTGGGGTATTAATGTAGAATAATCCACTGAATTATCCCCACCGCATATGTGCATAGCCTATAATATATATTAATCACTCCACTTAAAGCTTCACAATTACAAAAGATAACATCTTTGTAAAACAAATCTCACTGCCACCATTTTCTATTCACTATTTCTAATAATAAAATACATCACTAACTTCAGTTTATTAATTTGTGGAATCTTACAACCATATTCATCCCCTCTTAGGATTTGATGAGATGAATTTGATCACTAATCATTATGACATGAAGAAGTGTGTATTAAAGCTTCACCGATGAAGCTTAAGGAAGAATAAAACTTCTTAGTTTGACCAGATAGCTCAAATAAAACATATCAAATAGATGGAGTTATATATGCAACATTTTAAGTGTATGAAAAGTGTTCCACATAGAACCTTTCCAAAATCAATAATATGCTCGGACTGCTACTCCTTAGTAATACATAGGTTTGTCTCCCTACATTCGAGCTGGCATTGGGGTTGACACATTGATACACTTTCACACACTATGGGATTTATATGGTCATTCCTCCCTATGTTATACCACATACCAACTCCTCATACATGATCAAACCAAAGCACAACCATGCCAGAACTATGAATCCCACAATCCTTAGGAACTCTAAGTGAGTGTTATGCACTCTCATTGGCTACAATGGGATGGGTGATTAAACATTATTTCTTTCCTGAGAAGTGGTTCTCCTTGGTTGGCCTATGGCTGTCCCCATTTTCTAATAAAGGATAACTATTTTGTTTTAAATCATATTCTAAATATTGAATACAATCTCAATCCATTTCTCACAATCAAATACAAAATAACATAAATATGACCATCTATAATATTAATATTCCATTTTAAAATGTTGTAAACAATGCGCGCTTCTCCTAGTGTAATTAGATAATGACTTTGAAATACTAAATAGTTCAAAAATAATCATAATTAAAAATCACTAAATTTTCATTGAATAAAATTATTAATATAAAATTAAAATTCAATAAATCAATTGGTTTCTTCAATCTCCCACTTCATATTTGTTGTCAATACCTATATCATTTCAAAATTCAATGTTTCCATAAAACCTATATTGATAATAAAACAAATGATATAAATATGGGAATGAATTATCATCTCTACTATTAAAAATTTGAGATCTTCTTGTCCTCTTATAACAAATATAGTATGATTTACTCCAAATAGGGATGGAATCAAAGTAATCATATAAATGAAGAGTCTTTATAAAAGATGAAATCTCTTAATATTTATTTATATTAGTCTCTAATAATGATAATGAAGTCAAAATATTATAATTTAAGAGGGATACGATGTCCTCCTATTTTTTTTTCTGAGTGGTCAAATCATCTATATGGGCATGCATCTGATAGATTATCTAATTTATCTATTCAAGAACCGTTGAAGATTCCATTATTAATTCGTCCAGGGGAGTCCTGTCATCAAAACTATGAAAGTCTCCATCATTTCTAACCAATTATTGTAGGGTTAGGACAAATTTTCTCTTGATATCATACAATGGTTGATAATCAAATCCACCTACCCCCATACCGTGAAAAAGCTAGCATAGGTGTTCTTATTGGCCAAATAACTCCTCTAAGGGAGTCTCACTAATCAGGGCATGGATTTTATGCCAGATATGCCTTCATGATACATGGGTTTCTGTAACCACTTGGGTGGGTATGCCAAAAGTAGGAATGATTATATAAGAATATGAAGAAGCAATAGAATAAGTTTTATGTTCTCTCCTTGCAATTGACACATCTTCCATCATTGATATTAAGGGACCATCACCCTCAAAAAATGTTTCCCACTAATGGGATGTTCATCAATATGATGATAAAACTTCCTTGGTGGCTCACCTAAGTCATGAGTAAACTCCATTTCTACTACATATAAGGGGTTCAATGAAGCACAGTTCTTGTCTACCTAATGGATCGGTCGATTCAATAAACCACCCAGATAATCTTCCACCCAAACCTGGGCATAGTCATAAAACATGAAGATAGGCGAATCAACCAGTGGAAGAATAATATCAACATTTTTGTCTCCACATGCCAATATAAGACGAATTTGGTCGATAAGTCCAGGATGTTGTTCGACTCTCATGGCATCTTAAGGGAGAGAAGAAACTCTTTGAATGCAAACAAACTGGAGAGAAAACTGATATGGGGAATATCCATTGTATACAGTAATCTCTTATAAGGATCCATAATAACCCCATCCTATAGATAAATATTGCATGACCTCTCATCCAGAGATCCCCTTCCATTATCAAAAATTATTCCAGACGGTGTAGGATAGGGCATGAAGTTGAAATGATAATTTTGTATCAACATGCCAATAACCTCATAAGGACCTAGTGGCATCACCCCAACTCTTGAAACATTCAACATCCAAGAATAGAACAAATCATCAAGGATTCCTTTAGAGTTATGATATTTGTAACACAAGAAATGCTCTTATATCTATCCAAATAAGAACTGGAAGGGTCCTCCAATCTAGTAAGGGATGTTTCCTTACCTAATATGAATGTGGAGTTCATAAAGGTGTCCAAGAGCCATCATTACTAGATTAAGAAGGCACCCCTATCCCAATCAGACTACCATCACCAATATGATTACTTGAATTCCCAATAATGTGTCCCCATGTAGGAAAATACATCTATTCAAAAACATGGTTATAAACCCCTCGAGCGGAAGGCTTGGGGATACCTCTAGTCTCAGTCATAAGCCTCATATGGTATACTCACTAGCTTTAAGTATGGCCCAATAAAATCTTATTCTATCGTGAACCTATTAGGAAGAGCATCAATGAGGGTGTATAGCAGTTGGTCGAGACCTGTTGTGGTAGAGAAATATATTAATCCAATGCTTAAAAGAAACAAGTGACTCTAGGTTCATATCCTTACTTAACTTATCCTTAAAAATGGTGAGAACATCGCTTACCAATATCAAATCTTGTGAGGTGTCATCCCAAACATCTTTATGTATAAGATTTTCTTCATACATCTCCCAAAGAGGAGGTATTCCACCCAATAAATAAAAATACCAAACATAAATCCCTACTTTTCCATGGGATAAAAGGAAGGAATTAGTTCTAGGAAACCAATTTATAATTATCTCTTTAAGTTTTGATTGATGATACATGATGAAATGAGAAGTCCATACTACCTCATAAAGATAGATAACAAGTAACTGGTCAGAGAATTATGATCATCTCTTACTAACCTAAAAATTCCATGCACATTCATCGGAGACGTTACCTCTAGGTCATAAGTCCCACTTAGAGATCCAACCACTTGTAAGATAAATCAAGGAGGAGATGAGTGTGCTTAAATAAATTTGATCAATTTGTTGGTGGAAAATATTTAAACCTTCTAGATATCGAGGGGAGTTAACCAACATTTTGGATAACCCATGGAGGAGTGGTACAAAAAATTGAGTGTCTTTAGAAATCATTGTTTTAATAAAATCAAGGAGATATTAGAGTCAGTAAGATGAAAGATTATAACTATGTGAAGGAGTGTAAACATCATCCAGTATATTGAATCCATTCAAAAAAATTCAGTATAATAGGGGATATCTCTTATGTTCATGAGGTATAATCCCTTTAAAATCCTTGTTGGCAGAGAACACATCATAATGAGGGTTGAAATTTGATTCCCAAAAGTCATATTACTTTGTATGGTTACGTTGGAAGATTTCTATAAACTGGAATCCATATATATGAACACAAGAAACACATATATATTATTATCTATAATTATTATATCACAATCACTGTGTATAGTTCCATTATATTTTCTACACCATCACATCAATATGCCTTCAATTTATACTCATACTCTACCCATGTCTTCTATAAATACAAGAGGAAGGGAGATATAAACAACCATCACATGAAAATAAAATAACATTATAACCTTAAAATCAGAAAATTGATAAAATAATATGGTATAAAATACCTGTGTCGATTGGAAACCAGGAGGAGGGTGCTACGGTGATAGGTCATCAGAGAGGAGGGCGCCGCAGTGAGAGAGGTCTCCAGAGAGGAGGGTTCCGCTGTGAGGGAGGTTGTCGGGAGGATGGCGCCACAGTGAGAGAGTTCGTCAGAGAGGAGGGAGCTATGGTGAGGAGAAAACATCAGGGAGGAGAAGTCATCGGGGGGAGTAGGGCGCTGCGGTCAGGAGAGGTCAGGGAGGAGGGCGATACGGTCAGGCGAGGACGAGGATAAGAACTCGTCGGGAGGAGAAGAAGAGGGGAGGAGAAGAAGTCGGGAGGAGCGAATCAGGGACCCTGATACCAAATAGGAAAACACACTCTATATCCATGGTGATTAAATTAAACCGTATAAATTAGGAAGATATATCCATGGGCCAATAAAATAGTGTCTATAGGTCTGTGGCTATAGCTTTAATTTCTAGTAGTGTTAGACACATCAAACATAATACATATCTTCATAACATGGGGGAAGTAAACCAAAAAATAACTAATATTAGATGCTCAGTAAGGGTAAATAAGATATATACGTAGGCATAATCATATTCATAAGGTTATGGAAACAAGATCATGAAAATAGAAGATCATACCCTACATATCAATGATCTTAAAAATGAATCATGGAATAAAGCATGGAATTTTATAAGATATGAATGATAAGGAAATAAAGAACATAATCCATGTAAGCATAAAATATGAATAAAACATGAAATTATGGAGTACACATAAGAATATATGATGATTTTTATAGTAGTCAAGGCATTACTACTAAGGCCATCTTAATGTATAAAGTCCTTTACTGAATTAGGTTCACTCCTCATTCTAATCCAATATTACCGAACCAAGTTCACTTCTCATACAATACCTATAATACTGAACTAAGTTCATTTCCTGTTCCACCCATATCTATCTCAAGAGATATAAATATTTACCCAATACATTAAAGGTATATATAGGTCCCACCCATCTCATAATGAAATCATACATACATGTGACATAAGATCATAAATAATCATATCATAAATCATGAAATAAAATGGGTGTCATAAAAATGTAATCATTTCATAAAATATATAAAATATACAAGAATCATAATCATTTCATCAAAATCATAACTCACGAAAAAGGGGGTTTCAAAATCATATAACCCATAGAAGAGAAATGGGCATCATAGACATCATTCAATAAAAACATAATCCATTTTAGAAATAATATGAATGGAACCTAAAGATCATTTACTATAAGGGAATGAGTAACACAAAAATATTTTATCTTATATGGTAAATAATTTTAAAATATATTTTACAAAAATTGCTTGAGGAAAATATCTTTTTGCATTGAAAAATGATTTTTAAAACATAAAACTTTTTAAATTTTTTTTGAAACAAGATTTCCAAACTTATAACAGAAGCTTTAAAAAATATAAAACATTTCTAAAATAATTTTTTCCTTGAAAATGGTCTTAAAGGATCATTTGAAAACATTTTTAAAAACATGTTTTTGAATGAAACTGATTTCTGATGGAAGAGAGAAATAAAATTATATTTTTATTAAAAATATTTTATTAATTATATTAAGTATTAAAGAGTTGAAAAATGTTAATAATACACAAAGATAACTTGAATAAAAATAAGATAAGTAAACTCATGAGTATTCTTGAGGGATGGGTCATAATATTTCAAAAAAGGAAGCATAATCATAAACAATATTGATAAAAGATGATATTGTTTTAGTAAACTATCACCACATGGTAACGTGGGATCACACACTCCATGTAAGAAAATTAATTTACATGAAGATTAAAATATCATTAAATGAATTAGATTCAGGATATAACATGTCAAATGGAATTATATACACCTTTAAAAATAATGTAGGTGCATAATAAAACATGTTTCATAAAAAATTAAAACCTACACAAAACTATCTTAGCAATTTGGTAGCTTTTTAAAAATTAACCCCATGAAATAAAGATCATAGAATGAAAACAATCATACCAATTTGGCAGCTTTTGAAAAATTAACCCCATGAAATAAATATCATAGAATGTATATGTAAATACCCATAGATTTAAGTATGAAAATAATTTAATACATCCATGGTTAGTATACACACCACACAAAAGAAATGGGTGGTGAATAAAACATGTATCTTATGAAAATAAAAAGTGAGATGAAATCCCCTTAACTTATGTATTGACTCTCATAATACTCATAAAAACAACATGTATAATATATATAAGTTTATTATACATATATCACAGAACCATATTCTTATATCTATTACCTTATATGGTTTGAGTATGACTTTATATTACCGATTTGTTAACAATTCTATGTTATGGTTTGCACTTTCGGTAATATCCAATTTGTTCTTCACATGCATCCTAATTGGATATATATTTGGTCCCTATTCTTATATCATGGTTTCTAGAATTTACACCATGATATAAATATCATTTATATTTGTTATATTTTTATTTTAATAATATATAGAAAATATAAGTATGAAATAGAATACACTATTCATGGAGATGATAAGTCTGACGTACACATGAACGATGTTTCTATTTTTATTGTCCTATTGAACAAAAGAAAAAAAATGAAATATATGTATATATATATTATAATTATATTAGAATTATTATTTCATATATAACACATAATTTCACTAAAATCACTCTTAATACATTCTGTGAAAGGTGCGAATGAATCACATCACTTTGAGGGGCAGAAGTCCACACTTCCTCAAACAAAATTATCATATTTAAACCAAATAGAAAGTATAAAGATATGTGTTATAAAAGGATTAGATAAGATTAAATAAATAATAAATATAATATATAACATATATAAAAATATTTTCTATAATAATATCTACCATGAGAGGCGGTAAATAAAAAATGAACAATCATCGTTTCGTGAGGTGGTAGTTCGTCGTACAGGTAAATAGTGTGTTTGTTACCCATTGGATGGAAGTGTGTGTAAGTGTAAGTAGAACCCTTATAAAAAAACATCTCAGTATATTTGTTATAATTTATTTTTTTATAATAATTTAATAATGAGAGTTTAGGTGGTGTAGAAGAAGAATAAAATATAGGAGCACGAGGGAGGGTGCTACCTCTTAATCGGGTAACTCCTTTTGGTTTGCACCAAAGGACTTATTTGGAATGATTTATTCCAAAATGAAGGATTTTAGGATTAAGGGAAGGATTTTTAGGAGTTTATTAGGTATATATTGGATGAAACTAAGTGGTTTTACAGGTGTGAGGAAGTGGGAGGAGAGGAGGCCTTTTTATAGTGGAGGAGGAGTGTCACTCTTGTAAATATTTGAAGAGAGAATTCCACCCCCGTTTTTCTTGTTTCAAGTGGTTACAATAATTGAAAAAATTAGTTAAAATGGAGGGTAGGGTTTTAATATATTAATTCAATGGTTCTTGGACAATTTTCTAGTTTTTTGGGCTCTTATGATTAATGTTTATTCCATTATTAAGCTTAATCTTACCTTAATTGTTGTAATTAATTTTAATTACTTTCGCTAATGTTTTTGGTCAAAAACTAATTTGAAGTTATTAAAAACTATAAATTATTATAATTATAAATATTTAATCAATTTTTCCAAATTACAATCACATAAGTGGCATAAAATAAGTCAAATTTAGTTCTACAATCGGGTCGACAATGCAGGGTTTTAAAGTAAAAAATGCTCAAAAGTTTGGTGTGTTTCTATATTCAATATCAAAGTGAAATTGATTAAAATGACCCAAATTGAGTTTATTGATAAAAATATGATCTAATTAAACTTTAAAAATAAATTAAAATTTAATTTAATATTATAAATAAAATAGATGAAAAATCACATTTGAATTAAAATTCATTATTTTTCACTATTCAACAAAAAATGAAGTTTCTCTGATAAAACCCAAAAATTACCTCTAATATAATTTTAAAATTATAAATTAAAAAATTTAGTATATTTTATCAAATTAAATTTATATATGTTTCTAAAATTAATTATATTATTTTTCATAGAAGGAAATTAATAGCAATTCATTTGAGAAAATAATATTTTTAAACATATAAGGGCTTTACCAAAAATTATATATTTCAATATCAATATGTTTTATTTATATAAAACAATTATAAAAAATATTTTAAAAGTAGTTATTACTGTTAATATTACTAATTTTAACAGATAGGTTAAAATTATCTCGTTTAAATAATTATAATAATAAAATGATGTTTCAGTGTTGCATGTAATGTATGCCAAGTCAGTGTGGGATATAACATACCCCAAGTTTCTGTTTCATGTAAAATATTTCAATTAATTTTTGTGTGTAAAATATACCTATTTGGTTCCATGTGAAATGATTTTTTGACTTAGTTTAATGTAAGACAACAATGAAAATTAATTCATTCGAAAAAATGGTCCATAAAAACTTAGGGTCTTATAAAAAGTTAAAAGAAAAAATGATTAAAACACTATAAGTTGTCTCAAAAATAAGTGTTTGAGAATAATATATACCAAAAATAACTTTAATTCCACTTTTTTAAATTTTTATCCATTGAAAGTTTAATAGGAACTTTACAATATTGAAAATGTAATGTTTACTTTCTAAACCACCCTTCCCTTCACTTATAAAAAGGTAACACATCCTCCACTTAAATACTCATATATAATTAGAATTTATTATAAAAAATATACCAAAATTACTCCTAATATAACCATATACCACTTTAAAAATCTTATGGTCACCATTATTTAGCATAAGGCCTTCATTTCCAAGGACAATTTATGGAAAATTCAAGTTTGTGATGTGAGTATTATCAACTACTTAGCTTTTATTATCAATAATATTTATTAAAATTTATTATATACATTATAATATAATGTTATTATCATAATTTATATAATTTAATGATACTATATTAATTTTATTATCATTATCTATTCAATTATCCCATCCATTATGAAAAATGAAATCGTCGTTCGTGCGTGCAGACTATCGCCACCATGAGCAACAAAATTCACTTTTCAACAACACCTATCATAGATGGTTACTATAATGTATTTAATGTGTAAAATTATACTTATTATATCATTAACATTCTTTATGATAAAATTTATAACTTTTTAATGATATGATGAGTAAACGATAATCATTAATTCAATCATTTAAAACAAGTATTATAAGAGGAATATCTTTTATTCAAATTATGTAATATTTAAATATCCATATCTTATACTTATAATTAATTTATAATTATGATATATAACACTATTAAACACTAAATTAAATCATTATGATACTTTTTAAGGATATTTAGACTAAATCACTTTATAATCATCCATTAAGCATGGTATGTTCATGTCTGGATCGGTTTGACCACCTACTTGAACAATGTTATAAAACTATATCATGGATGAATATGGGAACTTAAATAATAATTTTATTAATTTTTAAAAATAAAACAATATTTTTCCAATGGTTGAATAATTTTAATATTAATTATTTAACTTATTATTGAAATATCATATTTGGTTGTTAAAATTATTGAAATAATTCGACACTAATTCCCCTTTCACACCACATAACTAAAACACTAATGGAATGAGATAATAAAATTATAAATAAATAAAATTTGTTTATAATAGTACCTTATATTATCTATGAAAATAAATTTTTAGATAAGAATAAATAACAACACCACATTTACAAAACTAGTACAAATGACTAAACTATAAACACCTAATCTAAGAAAATTGGTAAAAAAAACTAGATTTCATATAGATAATGACTATATAAAAAGACTATGATTGAAAATATATATGAGTAAGGTTATGTGATTAAGTTATTAAGATATATATTTTTATTATATGGGTGTTTAAAGTACATCTGTGGAAGTTGGGATAATAAGTAAGGGTTTTTCATCTCAAATTCCTTACTTGGAGACATGTTTTCTATTATAGACAAAATTTAATTTATAAGGTGAACATAATTTCTATTTGATATATAATATCATGAATTATCCTTTAATAATGATATTTTAAGTTAAATTAAAATCCCTATGTTTTATGTGGTTTTGATTAAAATGTTACTCAAGATGTAAGGTTTCTTCGTCTCAAACCTTAATTCCATGAGACATGTTTATGTTATACACCATGTTTTAATTTTAATGGTGTATTTACTATCCATGGATGTATATTTATAACATATTTTTTATTCATGGTAAATAATAAATAAAATCTGTCCATTTTATTTTAATGTATTTTTAATCAATTGTTCCCCCAATTGTAAAGGTTTTTGGAAACTCGATTTTCATTCATTGAGTTTTGATCATCATTTTGGACTTAAATGTTGAGTACATTATAAAAATTCATTATATTATGTGGTATTATATTTGTTTTCTATGAATCTGAATTCCTACAAAATAAATAAAACTTTTTCAAATATTTGTTATTTCAATGATCATGTTACCTATAAGGGATATTTATAACTCAAACTTCTTTTCTTTGAGTTATATTATTTCATTATAAACTTATTTATTCCATGCATGGGTTCTCTTTCAAGGAACCCAGTGTCATAGAGGAATTATAAAAAATATGAAATTTAAAATATATGGTTCATATTCATGTTGAAACACTAAATCAATAAAAACCCTTTCCCAGGTTCCTCAAAAGATCATGTGAAAATCAATTTGATCATGACGAATAAAATCAAACGAAATCATAAATGGTACCTTGTTCATTGGAAATATTTGATTTGATTCACTCACCTTTACTGTTTCATGGATAAAAGGTTCCAATATAGGTGTCCTCTATATCACTCGTACATGAACCATATCTCCTGGATCATTGATCTTTGATTCCTTGGTGTTGGCATAGGAAATCAAAGTGCTTTATGATGTCCCTTTGATCGCGTGAAGAACGTTGAATGAATCAAGAATTCAGGATCAATATGAACTTATTATTCCTTTGATTTTTCACTATAAAACTTTATTTAGAAGTAGAGATCACTCAAAACTATTAAAAATGGTGGATATACATATTCTTGATCAAAAAATTC
The DNA here is from genome assembly GCA_963277665.1 of Viscum album. Taxonomy (NCBI): domain Eukaryota; kingdom Viridiplantae; phylum Streptophyta; class Magnoliopsida; order Santalales; family Viscaceae; genus Viscum; species Viscum album. The sequence continues at coordinate 460,929,196 of OY728127.1, forward strand.
ACTTATATTGTTAGTTTATACATTCCCAAATCCCACTTTTGTCAAAAGAAAGTTGTAACCCTTATTTTAGACCCTTTTGAAAACTTATAAATTAATTAAACAATTCATAAATGTTAAAAAAAATTTATAACTCACTTGTAACACTTTAAAATATTATATGAAAAAATATGAAATATTAAATTGTCTCACTCCTCCCTTAATAATTTAACGAAACTGGAACATACTATTCTCATTTGAAAATTATATCTTCTCGTAATCACTTTTATTATCAAAAAACTTATGAATACATTGAGAGATAAATTAAATAATCATTATTCCAAAAATTAAAAATATAATTGAATTATTTTTACTTTTGAACATTCACTGATCCCTGTATATGGGGCCCACATCATCCTAAACTCTTATTCATCTAAATGGTAGAACTTTTGGATGCACTCAGTGTGTGACCCTCTAGGTCCTTATCTCGATAGAAATGAGTCCAACTCATAAACCAAGATGGTTGTCTGCGAACAATCATAGCCCCTAATGGGATGATAAATTTCATAGTTATGACTACCTCCTTTGAACATGTTCTATATAATATAATATCTTTTTCTTATGATATATCATAAACTAGGATGCACACATGTGTCATCATCCTTTTCATGCTTTATATATTTCATGACCTTATCAGATTAAATTGTCTTATTATACCATAGACATGGATTTAATGAAGGTATTACTATTCTAGTAAACCTAGGCCCATGATATGTCTCTTCCTTAACTCAAAAGTGAAAAAGTATATCTTGATCATTAAACCAATTTTATACCACCAATGATGCACCCAACACCAGTTAGTTCACCACAAATTCAATGTAATAGTTTTTCACTACATCAAAGTATATGATAAAATAGTATACCTTGATAATAATCTCAAGTCTTGATACTGATACACATGATTTTAGATAGAAACAACCAATGACATCTGAAACTTGTGGAGTTAATATTGGAGGATTAGTACTCCTGATCTCATCTACTCATGACCACCATGTGAGATGTTCATGAGAAGAAGACTAAGTACTTATTATCCCCCAACACCTGATAGTCAGATATCATCTATATACCATCAGTATAATTTATCTATACCATAGGATGTATATTTAAGATTACAGTCATAATATCTTGAGGTTCTCATTATAGATGAGAACTGCTATAACCTTTTTACATGACATAATTTAAGAACATTACCATATAAATAGTGGATTCAATGGTATCAACACTATTATGGTAAGAGTAAACACATATATATATCAAAATATATACATATAATGGTAATAAAATTATATAAAGGAGTTTCAACAAGAGAACCCACTCAATACAATCTCACTTACACTATATCCAACTATTAAAAACTCTAAACCTTATATCTCACCCATGTGAATCATGAATCTACTGAAATACAAATTTAGTTAGGGGTTTGCTATGATATCCTCTTTGGATGCTATCCTCACTAAGACTTTACCTCTCTTAGTGAAATATCTCAAGATATTAAACTTATTAATTATATTTTTTTTCCTTTGGTGTGGCCTAGATACTTTGGAATGTACATCTACTATTGTATTATCATAGTATACTGTAAAAGGGTATGTACTTCTAGGTACAATACCAAGCTCAAAAACTAAACTTCATATCCAAAATGATTCCTTATCTACATTAGAAGCCACCACTATGACAAAAATGGGTTTATCTATCTCTAGGATTTTAACAACACTAGCTAAAAGCACTATTTTAAACCCCCATTCTCAGTTCTAGAAAACGAACTGTCAAAGGGGGTTTTTAATAGTGATTTATTTGTGTTGTTAAATTGGGTCTTTAAAAATGCTAAAAAATGTTGTTAAATGGGAGCCTTTACTACTTCTTGTAAAAAAGTGCTGATAAAGGTCCCCCTTTATCATTGGTAGTAAAAAAGATCAACTAAAAAGGGAATTTATCATTTCTTATCAAAAAGCTGTGATAATGAGTATATTTCCAAAAAAAATATTTCTTTAAAAATAATATATTTATATATTTATATTGATATAAATATAAGATATATTTTTCAAATATGTTTTAAATAAAGTTAAATAGATATTTAAATATAATATATAATTTATTTAGTGAAAAAGTCTTATGTATTTATAAAATCCCTACAAACCCAAGAAATCCTAAAAAACCCAATAATAACTCTAAAATCCCAAAAACACTGAAATGACCATAAAATTTGATTTGGGGATCCATTTCACATAAAAAACATTAAAATATAATATTATGAATTTATCTAAAACCAAATTTGATTAAAATCATGTGATAATAAAAGGAATACAATATATTATAGTTTAAAAAAAGTTTGAAAACATACTCGAACTTTGAACAATAATAACTTTTGATCCGAGTGTTCATTTAGGATCCACTACATATCAAATCAATGCCTAAGATGTGATATATTCCACAGAGGTTCTAAGAATAAGCTATAGAAGTTTTTCCCTAGTTTTAAACTCCTAGAAAGGTCCAGAAGGCCTTTAAAACTGAGCTTTTAGTTGGGGTGCTCTAATTTCATAAAATTAAAATGGCTATCACTCTTTTTCTGGGTGTCTGTTCAACCTGTACCACATATCACATAGAATATCATTTCATGAGATTCTATTTTTTTGGATTTGGAGCTAAAATAGACACTTATATTAGAAGTTATGGTCATTTCATGGTTTCTAAGTGGTTTAGGGTTTTCAGTGTTTCTTAAAGTTTTTATGTGTTTTAAGGATTTTTAGAGTTAATATCCATTTTAAAAAAAATATATAAATAATTATGTATATATATATATATAAATATATAAATATATAGATAAAATAATATAACAAAATATAATAAAATATATTGATATATCATAAAATGTAAAACAAAATAGTATAGGGGAGTGGAAAAGGTGCTAGTGTATAAGTTGGAGGTCTCAGGTTTGAAACTCACTAGAGGCATGGGTGTATTCTAGGGGTGGTATTATCTAAATAATAGATAAAGGGGTGGGTTAGGTGTTGATAAGGGGTGACCATTGATAGGGGGGAATGAAAACAAATTATAGCCTTTATCAATGGGGCCTTTACCAGTGCTTTTTTAGCACTATTGAAGGATGCCTTTAATAGTGCTAAAAAATGCTGATAAAGGTAGCCTTTGACAAAGATAAAAAAATAACTTATAAATACCCCCTTTATCATCAATTTTTATCACTATCAAAGGGGGCCTTTATCGATGCTTTTTACATGCATTGTTGAAGATAACCCCCTAACATCACTTACATTATCAGCACTTTTATAGCACTAATAAAACCCTTTTACTAGCACAGTTAAATAATTGATTCCAAGTAGTGCAATATATTCTTGGAATATCATATAACCATGGACTACTTAAAGCTTTTAAATCTCACTACACTACCATTTTGGAAAAAGACATAGCCTTACTATGATTTCAAATAATCTTGATCTATCTGGAATCTAGCATCAGTGTATCCCCTCACAAATATCTCCTTGTCTCCTCCATACACCAGGAACATATCTTTTGTAAATCCTAAGTAATTTAGGATAGTTTTTATATCTTCCCAATGTAACTCTCTTATATTATCTTAATATCTTCCTACTATGCTTCAGCAAAAGGAAACATCAAACCTAGTACATAGCATGGCATAAATAACAGACTCCACTACAAAAGCATCATTAATTATACTAATTATTTCAATCTCCTATTATTTCTATAGACACATCTTTGTGAGAGATTAATTCCATATGAATCTGGAAAAAATCTTCTATTATATTGTTCCATATTGTACCTTTTGAGTACCTAGTCAATACATGTACTTTTAATCATCCCAAGTATCCTTTGAGATCTATATCGATATATATTAATGCTGATAATATTGGTTGGTTCACCTAATACTTTCATGTAGAAGTGTTCATTTAAAAAATTATTCACCAACTGTAAGACTTTAAATTCACATCCCATTAATAATATATCATCTACATATAATACTAGTAAAATGATGGTACTCCCACTAACCGTCTTCTAGACACCTAGATTACTTTATTCTTATTGAAACCAAATTTTCTTATGGACACATGAAAATGAAAATTCCATGGTTTTGATTCCTAATTAAATTCATAAATGGATATATATAGATTACATGATTCATTGGATCTATTTGAACAAATAAACCCTTCAGGTTGTGTCGTACAGACTTATTCAACTAACTTCCCATTTAGAAAATTAGTTTTGAAATCTATTTGTCAAATTTCATAATCATAGAAACCATCTATTGAAAGTAATATTTTGATAGATTTTATCATTGTGACTGGTAATAAGGTTTCTTCATAGTTGATGCTTGGACATTTCCAAAAACCCTTCACTAATATTCTTTCCTTGTAAGTTCTCACATGACTATCCATGTCTATATTTTTCTTTAATACCCATTTACACCCAACAGGTTTTACATAATCTGGTGGGTCTACTAAAATATAAATTTGATTTTAGTACATGGACACTATCTCAGAATACATGGATTCTTTCCATTTAGAAGAAAACATTCCATATATTACTTGTAGGTTAGAGGTTAATCATTATCCAAGAGTAATGTGTCACCTAACTCAGTGATAAGAAAACTTTATCTCTCATATTCTCTAACATCTCTAGTATAAATAAACACTACTTATGTCTTGGGACCTCCATCCTCCCCCACTATCCCTAGTGGAGTTTATTTATATACCAACTCTTGTGCATGTGGAACCTTAACTTTATCAATTTCAATATTTCTCCCATTATTTCCATTGGGTATGTGTTCTTGTTCTTGAAATATGTAATGTCTTTCCATTATAACTTTTTTTATCTAAAGGGTTAAATAGGTAATATACTTTAGTTTCCTTAGGATAGCCTGTAAAGATGAACTTTGGTATTCAATATGCTAGTTTTTCATTAGTTGTAGCCTTGAAGAATACCTCACATACCTTTATACATATATGAAATAAATAAAGTTTCATTCCATACCATAACTCATATATAATCTCATCTTCCACTGTAGTTGGTACCCAGTTTAGTGTATATATTGTAGTTTATAATGCATATCCCTAAAAAGATAAAGGTAGAGTTGTATGACTCATCATCAAACTAATAATTTCAAGCATTCTCTAATTACTCTTTTCAATAACACCATTCCACTAAGGTTTATAAGTAGGAGTAAGTTAGGAAATTATACCACACTTATTTAAATGATCGATGAAATCTTGGTTAAGATATTCTCTATCATGGTCTGAGTAGAGTTTCTTAATCTTCTTACCAAGTTTATTATCTACTTCATTATGAAATTCCTTAACATGCCAATGGAATATGATTTATACCCCATAAAGTAGATATATCTGTATCTACTATAGTCATCAGTAAAAGTAATGAAGTGAGAAAAAACACCCCTTGACTCTATTGGAAATGAACCATATACATCAATATAAAGCAATTTCATCCCACTTAAAGGTTCTTTGGTCATTTTAACTTGTAATAAAGCATGAAATGTATCCATGGGTTTTAGATAAATATATTATAAATACCAAAATTGATGTAGTTTTCTTAAATGCTTCTCATTTACATGACCTAGCCTAAAGTTCCATATGGAGGTACGATATGAGTCATTCTCATTGGATTTTTAATTGATTTTAAAAACTAGATTTTTTAGCTTAATTATATACAATCCATTATTAAGATATTCCTTACAATAATATTTGTTTAATTTATAAATAAGAAAAATATTTATTTCCAAACATAAAATAAAATCCCATAGTGTCTAAACTTGACATTGAAATTATGTCTCTGGTAATAGATGGTATATAAAAACTATTATTTAGTACGAGAACCATTCCACTAAGAAATGTAAGATGATAATATCCCATGGATAATACTACTAGTCTCACACCATTTTATGCATGGAGATACACCTAATCTTATGAAATCATATTGAATATACTTGGTTTCTATATTTTAATACAAATGTGTGATCCAAACATATTATCCTATACCCAACTTTTAGAAATAGATAGAATGTATTGAATGAAAAATATACATGAATTAGAAGTGTCGCCTTACTTATTATCACTAACTGTGAAATTCTTAATCTAGTGGCCCTTCTTGACACATGAAAAGTAGAATTCCAACTGCTCATTTCGCTCCCTCTATATATTTGGCTTCTAAAAATATTGGTGCATCGGTGTCTTTGACTTAGACTTAGCCCATGATAATTTACCCTTTCTTTTTCTTCTCATTCTCACCATAAGGATTGAATAATTTTAGATATTCATATCTTCATATTCTTGGAAAACTAACAAAAACAAAATAGAGAGTGACTTATTCATATTATTCATATAATAATTAACAATCAAATTTGATAAGTTGTGCAGTAAAGAGGAAATAATGAGATCAGTTTCTAGTTCATGGTTTAGATTTAACCTATGGGTATCCAGTCTATCAATGTACCTAATCATCATGAGTACATGGGTTCCTGATTGATTACCTTCTTTTATCCTGCAACTATACAGTTTACATGATATCATATATATTTATTTTCAAGCTCTCTTATGGTATAACTCCTTGAGGTAAGACAACATTTGGAAAGCATATTTGTCCTAAAAAATATTCTATAACTCATTGGAAATATATGACAACATGAAGTGTTACACATATAGTATATCATCTATATACTTGTTATATTTATCTTTATATACTTTTATTTCTCCCTAATTAGTAAAAAAAGTTAGTGTAGATTCCGTCACAAAAATCTTCTGTTCATGGCGTAGTACTATGCACAAGTGCTTTCACCACTTTTGTATGTTATGACCAGTTATGACATTTTATTTATCCAATACAGAACACAGTGAAATATAATTGGTGGCTGTATCCATTTTATTTTAAAAAATTAAACTTATAATATTAGTAATTTATCATGATTACCAATATCCATTTTAAAATTTTTAATTTTAAATGCCCCCACTATTTTATCAAATATCAATAGCTCTTAACTTCTAGATTCATAATGCTTAGTCACTTGAGTATTCTAGTGTAAAGTATTACTAAACCTCTCTTATTAACATGATTAATGGCATCACTACTAATCCAAGAGTCTAAGGATGGATTTTGGATGTCCAACCGCATTAACTCATGTCTCCTTAATTTTTTGAGTGGAGTCCCATCTCTTGTAAAGGATTACCTCTCATTGCTCAACGATTTTCCATTAAAGTTGAAAAAAATTAGCTATGACTAATTATTTATCCTAAAATTTTGTTAATTAGACTCACCACTCTTATAATAACTCTTAATTAGTAAGAGGTACCCTAAAATATGGGTTATTAGAACCTAAAACAATTATTTGAGATCTAATTCAATCGATGGAATGAATTTAATTATTTAATATTGGTTTTGAGGTATTTTTTTAATTAATATAATCAAATGAAATACTTTTTTATTTATCATGTTTTTTCTATGTGATCACACTCACAAATTAACAATTCTTTAAATAGAAAATATTCCCCATACATGTTCTTTTTATTTATGCATTATTTTTATTATTATATTATGTGATCACACATAATGTATTCACATTCAAAAAATAATAAACCATTAATATGATAACATAAATAAATAATGATGTGATCATGAGTAATTAACTATTGTTTAATCCTTAGAGTGAATAATGGATTAGGTGAGACCCTAGGGGGATTCCTTGAGTTGATACCTAACTAAAATTATAGTTCCCACAACTCTCATAAACTTCACTAGTTTGGTTTACACAAACTCTCAACTCAAACCACATCGTCATGAGCTCCTCCAATATTTAAAATGTGTACTCACACATTGATGTGGGGAACATAGGGTTAAAATTACATTTTATCACTTAAATATGGACGTGAAAGCCCTTAAATATTTAAAGAGAGAGGGATGATACACTAATCATCAAAATAAAAATAATTTTTACATTTTAAAAACATAAATGAAAAAGTTAATTTAAATAAATAATAAACCAAATATGCATGGGTAAGTCCCAGATCATGTTCAGACAAAATTAAAATATATTTCATAAAAAAATTAAATTTTCTAAATTTAAAATCAAGGGTATTTTTAATTATTTAACTTACAATAAAATAATTTTAATTAATTATCTATACATCCCATGACACCAAAAATAATTTAATTAAATTGTAGACAATTAAATTTATTGTTTGAAGTTTTTCTATATTTTTTTAGGTTCATCTAGGCCTAAAATAGGCACTTTGATATTTATTTAAGCCTTATAATAGGCTTGATGGGTTAGGCAGGTTTGACCCATATTAACCTGAGATGACCTAAGATGGGGTGAGGTCATACATCCCCATTTAGGGGTACTTATAAATTTATTCACACAACACACACACACACACACACACACAGAGATATATATATTTGTGTGTGTGTGTACCCCACAAGTCAATAATTTTGATCTTTGTCAATGCCCTCCCATAAATGGGGGGGGACTAAAGTTGTTTTCTATGTCCCTTTTATATAGAGACGCGGATAACAACGTTTTTTATTAGTGTGTTATGTAGATATGAGAAAAATAAAGAAACATTAACTTATCTCCTTGCACAATCCATCATCCCAAAACTCCCATATATATAAATTTATATATTTCATAAAATCACATATATGTAATTAAAAATATATGAAAATATTTTCATCTTAATTTTTGTTCAAATCTCATTGATTCTTGATTGGACATATCTTATCCATACAAACTTGGATCGATGAACAACCTGTTGCATTGGAACTGTATCAAAACCTTATTTTTGAATATCATAAAATTTAATTTAAATATCTATTTTTTAGTCTAAATAATTAAATATTCAATCAGATACTAATTGAAGGAACCCCAGGCATAGTGGATGCATGAAAAATATACAATTAAAAATTTTGGGTTCAAAATTCATGTTAAAACACTGAATCCACCAAACCTATTTCCTATATTTATTAAAATATCACATGAAATTAAATTTAATCATGAAGAATAAAATTTAATGAAACCATAAATGATACCCTATTCATTGAAAATCACTAATTTTATTCTCTCATTATCAATGTGTCGTGGAATAAAGGATCCAAGATATGAATCCATTAGATCATCTATATTCTCATCAAAGCTCTAAGATCACTCATGTTTTATTCATAAGTGCTATAATAGTTTAATTGAAGTTCTTTACTACATCCTTTTGATCAACTAAAGAATATGGACTCGATCAATAAATTGGGATTGATCCATCCTTGTTTTTCATTCTATTTCTCACTCTAGAACTTGATAGAGAACGATAATGACCTAAAAATTCATCCAAATGGTGGATATCCATATTATTTAACCTAAAATTCACTTATATAATTATTTTATAATTTCCAAAAATCACTTTTTTCCCTGGAAAATTATAACCATCATTTTAGACCATATTCACACTTATAACTTAATTAAACTTATCATTAGTGTCCCAAGAAATTTTTATACTCACTTGTAACAATTTAACATGTTATTTCATAAAATATAATCCATTAACTAAACTCTGTTATACCTTAACAATTTAATGAACCATGAGTATACTATGTTCATCAGAAAAATTATATCTTCTCATAATCACTTTTATGATCAAACAACTTGCAAATACTTTGAGAAATAAATTGATTCCTCATTATTCTGAAATTGAATAATGTAATTGAATTATTTTTACTTAATATTGTACACAGTTGAACATTCATCAACATCCGCACTTGGGTCTCACTTCATCGTAAACTTTTATCCGTCTGAATAGGTGGAACTTGTTGATGAACTTAGTGTGTGACCCTCTAAGACCTTATCTTGATCTCAGTGATTCAAACTCATATTCCAAGAGTGAATTATATTAACCCATCATGGAACATGAGGAGATAAGGAATTTTATATCTATGATTACCTTTTATGAGCACTCTCTATGTAATATAATCTCTCTGTCTCACTTTATCTCATAATTCAGGGCACACACTTAATTCATCATCCATTTGATACATTATATATTTTGGGAACTTATCGAATGAACATTCCTTCTTGTACCATTTCCATGGACTTAATGAAGGCACTAATATCTTAGTTAACCTAGGCCCATGAGATATCTCTTCCTAAACTTGAAAGTGAAAAATTCTATCATTATCATTCAACTAGTGCCATACCACCAATGATGCACCCCATACAAGCTAACTAACCAAAAATTCAATCTCATTACTTCTACCTTGTATCAAAATATGTAATGAAATGTTACACATTGATAATGATCTCAGTTTAGGAGAATAATACATATATTTATAGATAGTTAAAAACAATGACACCCAAAACATGTGGTATTCCTATTAGTGGTCCAGTTCTCATGATCTCATCTACTGATGATCACAAAGTGAAAAATTTATGAGAAGAAGTATTAATGGATACGAGCCTCTGAAACCTACTATTAAAACATCATACATTTCCTGATAGTATGATATATCTTGACCATAAGATATATATTTACTATAACTATCATAGTATCTCACAATTATTATTATAGATGGAAACTTCTATAACCTTTTCACTTGACACAAAATCTATGGAAATTACAATGTAAATATTAGATATAGAAGTATAAACATTATTATTGTAATAATAAACACATATTTATATCAAAATATATATATATAATGGTATTAAAAGAACATAAATGAGTTTTTTATAGATAACCCACTCAAAACACTCCCAATTTCACAATATCCAACTACTAACAACTCTCAACTCGCTACCCCTCACATGATAATCATGATTTTGATGATATTTGGACTTATTCAGTGGATCTAACATGTTATCCACTATGGATACTCTGTTAATTGCAACTTTACCTCTTTAATTAAAATCCCTCAAGGGATGAAACATTATAAATATATGTTTTTTCCTACATTGTGACCAGGGATCATTGGAAATAACCACTACTATAGTATTTCAAGATTATACTGTAATAGTTTTTACACTATTAGGTATAATTTCAATCCTAGAAACAATGTTGTGTATCTAAACTACTTCCTTATTTGTATCAAAATAATTTGTATACTCATATTTTTCTATGGAATTTGAAACCATAGAATGCTTTGATCTTCTCTATCTCATTTCACCACCATTTAGAAAAAATACATAGTTTGATTGTTATTTCATATCATAGTGATCTTTATAGAAGCTAACATTAGTGTATCCCATAACGACTATCTCCTCATCTCCACCATACACTAGGAACATATCGTATTTACATATTATGTAATTTAGGATAGTTTTTACAGGTTCCTAATACAACTATCCTATATTATATTGATATTTTACCTCTATGATTAAAGAAAAGGAAACATTAATCCTATTACATATCATGGAATGCATAACAAATCCCACTGCAAAACTGTAAAATATTATACTCATTCTTTCAATCTATTTTTTGTGTCTATGGACACATCTTCTTATAGAGATTAATGTCCTATGACGTTGGAAACAATCCTATATTATATTGTTCCATATTTTAACTTTTGAGTATCTTGAAAATAAATATACTTTGATTTAGCCCAAATATCCTTTGAGATCTATCTGGATATATCTTGATCCGTAAAATATATCCTTCCATGCATAATTCTTTTCTGGAGAAACATTCATTTAACTATTTCTTCACTAACTATACTACTTTCACTTTGTTTCCTATTAGTAATATATCGTTAACATATAATATTAGGAAAATTATGGTACTCCCATTAACCTTCTTATAGTAACATGGATCACCTTCATTATTAATGAAACCAAATTATATTATGGACTCATAAAAATGAACATTCCTTAATTTTGAATGTCATCTTCAATACATAAATAAATATATATATATATCTTGCATATTTTATTGGCACTCTTTGATATAGTAAACCGTTCATGTTGTGTTATATATACATCATCAACCAACATACCATTTATAAAAGTAGTTTTGAAAAGTATTTTCTAGATTTCATAATCATATTAGGATGCTATTATAAGTAATATTATAATGGATTTTGGCATTATGACTGGTGAGAAGGTTTCATCATAGTTGACTAATTGATATTTCTTAATAAACTTTTATACTAGCCATTACTTATAGGTGTTCACTTCGACATACATGTCCATATTTTTCTTGAATAACTATTTACACCACATTGGTTTTACATTAGATTTTAGGTCTACCAAAATTCAAACTTTATTTTGGTACATATACTCCTTTTTAAAATACATGGATTATTTTTATTTAGTAGAATCATTTTCATACAGTTCTTTCATATATTCTAGAGGTTCATCATTCTCGAAGAGTAATGTGTCACCTGAATTAGTGTTAAGAATACCATATCTTTACAGTTCTCTAACCTCTCTAGTAGACCTATAATATATTTGTGTCTTGGGAACTTCATCCTCTTCCACTATATCCTGTGGAGTTTTTTCCCATACCAAATATTGTGAATCTTGATAATTAAATTAAACAAATTAAATAGCATTCCCTCTATTTACATTGTAAATGTGTTCCCTTTCTAGAAATATAGCATGTCTTTCCACAATCACTTTTCTATCTGAAGGGGTAAGTGGGTATTATCCTTTAGTTTCCTTGTGATAACTTATAAATATGTACACTATGAATAGATCTGATAGATTTTCAATATCTATAGTCTTGAAAAATTCCTCACATCCCCATACACATATATGTAATAAATCAACTTTCTTTCTATAATGTAACTCATATAGAGTCTCAAAAATTGATTTAATTGGTACTCGGTCAAGTATATATGTCAAAACCTGTAGTGTATATCCCCAAAAAGATAAAGGTTGAATTGTATGACTCATCACTGATCTGACCTTATAAATAAGGGTATGAATCCTCTTTTCACCAACAACATTCCACTGGTATAAGAAGTATGTTGGGAAACTATCTCATACTCCTTTAAACGATTGATGAAATATTGGTTGAGATATTATCCACCATGGTGTAAGCATAGTTTCTTAATCTTCTTACCAAGTTGAATCTATACTTCATTTTTAAATTCCTTAAACATGTTAAATAAAGTCGACTTATACCTCATTAAGTGGATATATCCATATCTATTATAGTCATCACTAAAATCATTGAAGTAAGAAAAAACACCCCTTTACTCTAATAGAAATGGACTAAATACATCAATATGAATGAATTTCAATATTTCTTTGGCTCTTTCACTCTACCCACTGAAAGATGATTTGGTCATTTTACCTTGTAATGCATCTAAGGGGTTTAACTCAATGGAGTCTAAATACCCTACTTGATGTATTTTTCTTAAAAACTTTTTATTAAAATGAACAAGACTAAAGTTCCATAGGTGGGTAGGAAACGGTTATTTGTCACTAGATTTATCAATGATTACCAAAATTGTATTTTCTAGTTAAATTATATACAATACTTTGTTAATATATTCCTTATAATAACATATGTTTTCTTAATAAATAAGAAAATTTATTTCCAAACATGAAATAAAATCCCATAGTTTCTAAAAACAAAACTAAGATTATTTTTATGCTAACAAATGGTACATGATAACAATTATTTAGTACAAGAACCATTCATCTAGGCAATGTATGATGATAATATCCCAATGCTAATTTTTCTAGTCTCGCACCATTTGATTATCAGAGACCCCCTTATCTCTTGTAATCATATTAAATATACTTTGTTCTCATATTTGAAAAGAAATGTGTGAGACACATGTATTATTCAATAACTATATTTAAAAATAGATTTATTATATTCAATAAAAAATATACCTGAATTAAAATCACCAACTTACTTATTCTTCCTAGTTGTGTAATTATTCTTCCCATGAATGTTCTTTGCAGATTCAAAGTATACTACCTCCTTCTCATTTCTCTCCCTCTATATCTTTGGATTATTATAAGGGTGGTGAATTTGTGTCTTTTACTTAGACTTATCCCTTGACACTTTAGCCTTTCTTTTCCTCCTCTTACTCAACATATGTACTGAAGAATTAAAATTCTTCATATGATTATGTTCTAAGTGAACTAAAGTCAACAAATATGGGAGTGACTTATTCATGTTATTCATATTATAATTAAAAATGAAATTCTATAAGCTATGCAGTAAATAGAAAATAATGATATAGGTTTCTAATTATTAGTTCATTTTGAACCCAAGGGTCTCTAGCCTATAATATCCCATTACATAATTTTATGTAATTCCCTTATATTTACTTTTTTTCCTATTTAATTGGTCGTATCTTGGGACTCTTGAAGATAGGGAGATTTGTTTGGTGAAAATGACTTAACATTCGAGGATGTATGTTAGTTTTAATTAATAAATTCTGGGTATAAATGTGCTAATGGTTCTGTAGCGTTCAACCCACTTTCCGAGGATTCCTAAGGTGTTTTGGGTTTTTGTGTAAGAATATATAGTTTTAGCAGTCTATAGGATAAGTACACATTGTTTAATGGGATTAAATGATATGTAATTTATTCAGGGAATATTCCATGAATCTAGTGCACAACATTAGGTGATTACACACTTTGTACTGATTCCATGCCATGTAATGTTAAAATATTGGTTTTTAATAAAACGGTGATGGGTTTTTTGGAATATATGAGTCCCAAATATTAATTGAATTTAAATGGATTACACACTATGTAAATATTGTGGACATTGATTTTGGGATTCCTCTCATCTGAAATTCTATTTCCATCCCCCACATCTCCTTTGGATTTTGACTTAGTTGGCTTCTCTAGAGATTTTGGGAGTCTCTGTTTAGTCTGGATTGATTAATTCGGAAATTGATCACCATTACGGTTGGTTTTAATATCTCCATGTGAGTGATCCTTTTTTATTATTTTCTTCTTTTTTCATGGTAATTTTGTTGTGTTGCATTATCAGATCCATTGACCCATGGTGACGTTTCTTCTTCTTTCCTTCTAGATCCATTCTGTGATCTTATTCCAGGGGCTGTTCTTTCATTAGTTGTGGTGTGGAAATTTTTCATTCATAAGGTATGTATTTATTCATTTATCCACTTATCCTTTTTGTAAATTGACTCAATTATAAAATATGTAGATTAATTATGGGACATTTGTTGTCATTTTTTAATTCTTTTGTGGTGGGTTGCATTATGGGCTTGTGCAACCCCGAATTTTGATGTAGGTGGTTCCGTCTCTAGCTTGTGTTGGTGAACTGCATTGCTCCTATTTTTGATGATTTTTTTTATTAAATGAAATGGAATGACAAAGTGATTTGTTTTGTGAGTTTGGAACTAGTTTTTTTATAAATGATGGTTTTCTACTTGTTTTGGTAAATAGAAAAGGGGTTTCAAAGAATTGTGAAATGATTTTCAAAGTGTGATTTGATGGAAATAGTTTGATGAAATGCTTTGGAAAATAGAGAACATGGGAAGCCTTTAGAACTCAAGTGGAAGTTATAGTAATAGTTCTCATCCACTATCAAGGGGTTTTCTCAAGGAGATTTACTCTGCTCCCTAGGCCTATTATTCTAGGGACTTATTAGACCTGTTGGGAGGTTCACTTGATGGCATGTTCCTCTACTCTCTAGAATTGATGAATATATCTATTTTATTGATACATACATGATTTTATATGTTAGGAATAAGTTTCCTAGCTATCTTGACCTTGTATGATACCTGGAATGATGTTACCTATGTATCTTCTTTTGGTGTGTACGGTTTTGTTGTACTATCATAGTCTTAATATAAAAAATGATATGTGATTTACTTTTTTCTTAACATGATATATCTTTTGAGATATATGGATATGAAATGGTTTGAAATTTATTTACCTGGTTTATTTACAAATTTGGGAAAGTGAAAAATTAATCTAGTTTTCCATGCTTTTGATATAAAAATTGTTAAACTATTATCATTCCTTGTTTTATTTAAAGTTGAGAATGGTTAGATTACTTTTTAGAGACTTGATATAGAACACTTGGGTGAGACCCTACTAATCTAGTTAGCTTACACCCTACGCACCCCTTCATAGGTGCATATACCTGGTTTTGTCTTTTGATGAAGGGAAAAGCAAGATTCTATAGTGAGGTGGTGAGGTTTTCTATCAGCAGAGTTGAGTAGTTGGTGGTGAGTTGGTGGAACTATAGGAAAACAATGATTTAGTGGTGGCTTTTTCATGGTGGTTTTGAAAATCGTTGCTAAATGTTTTTCAGGATAAAATTTAGCGGTATTTTATAGCGGTATTTTTTAAAACCGCTGCTAATTGTTCTTAAAATATTTTTTATAATTTTTTTAAAAAAAATTCAAAAAAACTCAATAATTTTTAGCGGCAATGTTTTTTAAACAAACAATCGCCCAATAGCGGCATTTTTTTTCAAAACTGCCATGAAATAGATAGAAAAAAATTAAAAAAATATTTAATTATTAATCACTATCAAATATAGTTTATTATTTATAATTTTATTTAATTGTAATGTTTCAAATAATAAAAAATTATAAATATTTGTTAATTATAATCTTAAATTGAAAACAAATCTTCAATAAATTGAAAATCACACTTCAACATCAAATGACCATAGCTTTTGATCTGAGAGTCAGTTTTTGATCCACAACTAGTCAAATAAAAGCTTATGAAATGAGCTAAAACCACATGAGACTTAAATCATATGATAATAAAATGAATAAAATATATTATTATTTCAAAAAATTTATAAATTAAACTTGAACTTTAAACAGCCATAACTTATGATCTGGGTGTCCGTTTGGGCTCTACCACATATCAAATCGAAGACTACGATGAGCTCTATGACATATATTATCTTTGACTAAGGTCTATGAGATTTTCCTAGTTGTTAATCCCCCAAAAGGCCCATAAGGCCTCAAAAATTGAGTTTTTTGTCACTGATCCCAATTTATTAAAATTAAAACAACTATAACTTCCGATCCAGGTGTCTGTTTGGCTTATACCACAAATAATATTGAATATTGTTTCATGATCTTTGATTTGATTGGTTGTAGAGATGAAATGGACTCTAGGATCAAAATTTATGTTCATTTCCATGTTTTTAAAGGTTTTTGGGTTTTTAGAGTTTCTTAACATTTTTATGTGTTTTAAGGGTACCCTAGTCTTTTAATATTCTATGGATTTCAACCATGTTTAAGGGGGCCTTATTTTCTTTTTTAGTGGGGACTTAATTTATTTTTATGGATTTTCTTCATATTGATGTTATGGTTTTGAAACATTATTATTTATCACAATACATTTTTTTTAATTAAATATATGCACATTTTCTTATATTTACTTATAAAATCACTTGTATAAATACATTTTTACATAGAAATGTTTTTTAAGCATATAAACCAAATTGAAATAAATATTTTTTGTTCATTTTATTTGAAATAAATAGTTATCAATTTTATATACATATTTCTGTTTATATATTTTTATATCATATATGTGTAGAAATATATATATATATATATTTATATTCACTTATGTTTATATATATATATATATATATTAATATAAAATTATAAATCTAAGTGTGTTTGTATATATTTATGTAACATAAATGTGGGTTTATATATATTTATGTAAATTTTGTTATAAGTATATATATTTATAGACAATTATATCCACTTATTATTTTATTATTTCATTATTTCATTATTTTATTATTTTATTATTTTATTGTCTTATTATTATTTATTTATTTTTTATTATATATTACATATTATATGTTATATATTATATATTATTTATTATCTATCATTAATTATTTATTCAATTATTATTTATTATTTGTTATTTATTATTTATTAATGATTAATGATTTATTAATTTATTATTTATTAATTTATTTCTTTGTTCATTAATTATTTATTAATTTTTATTATTATTATTTATTTATTTTTATTTATTATTTATTATTTATTATTTATTATTTATTATTTTATTATTTTATTATTTTATTATTTTATTATTTTATTATTTTATTATTTTATTATTTTAGTATTTTAGTATTTATTTTATTATTATATTATTATATTATTACATTATTAAATTATTTTCATAATTTTGTAATTTAATATTCATATTTTTATTATTTATTTATTCTTATTATTTATTTATTTATTATTTATATATTATATATTATATATTATATATTTATTTATCTATTATTTATTATTTATTATTTGTTATTTCATGACTTTATAATTTATTATTTTATTTTTGTAATTTTATTATTTATTTATTATTTATGCTTTTATTATTTATTTGTTTATTATTAATTGCTTATTTATATTTATTTATTATATATTATTTTTTATATACTATGTGTTATATATTAATTTTATTTTTTATTATTTATTTGTTGTATATTGTATATTGTTTATTATTTATTATTTATTATTTATTATTTTTTTTCTATTTTTTCAATTAATATACATATATATATATATAAGTATATTAAATTATGTTTATTCACCACATGAAGCGCCTGCTGGAGTGGTAAAGTGTTTGGAGAATATATAAGAGGTAAGCGGTTCAAATCTCAGCCAACGTAGAATTTTTATATATGGAACATGCACATGCACATGCATGTGCATGGTAATAAATAGTAAAAATTATAATAAATATTAAATAATAAAATGAAAAAAATATAATAATAACAAAATAAATAACAAAATAAATAATAAATAATAATAACATAATAAATAAATTATAATAAATAATAATAAATAAGAATAAATTAGAATAAATAAGAATAAATAAGAATAAAATAATAATAATAATAATAATTAATTAATTAATTAATTAATTATGAAAATAATAAAATAATAAAACAATAAAATAATAAAATAATTAATAATTTTAAAAATGCTGCTAAATCATTATTAATGGTTTAAACCACCACTAAAAGAAAAAAACAATTGCTAAATCATTCTACGATGGTTTTGAAAATTCACCGCTAATTGATTGCAGACACAAAATTTAAAGGTGATTTAAGCCGCTTCTAAATGAAGAAAACCACCACTAAACTTGAATTTTGGCATAGTGTGGGAGTCTGTCCATGCTATCACATAGATTAGTTTTTTTTCCAGCTTTGATAGTCCTTTCTGGTTGGACTTGTTCTTGGAGAATTTTTCTACTCTCATGTTATTTGGTTTCCGTTATTTGTTTTCAGTTATAGCATATTTTTATCTTTTATGTTGCAGTCTCTATTATGTATATCTACAATGTTGTAGCTTCAGGTTGGTAAAAATCATTCCCTCCAATTTTTTTTCGATACTCGAGTGTTATTCGCCAGCCTACAAAGACTGGGAACACCCTTTGGGTATGTGACATATCAGGTACAGTACTAGTTTGAGATGGTATTCGGGTTGGTTCGTCGCAATTTGGTATCAGAGGTGGTTTTTCCTCAAAATTCTTGTCATGGGATGATTTTTAGACTAGAGATAGGATTATAGAGACTTGAGTGATATATTAATGTGAGTTCCTAACCATCTCTTGCCATGATGAGACTTAAGTTACCATGGGATGATGGGATG
Source organism: Viscum album (assembly GCA_963277665.1). Taxonomy (NCBI): domain Eukaryota; kingdom Viridiplantae; phylum Streptophyta; class Magnoliopsida; order Santalales; family Viscaceae; genus Viscum; species Viscum album. The sequence continues at coordinate 460,948,843 of OY728127.1, forward strand.
TGTGTCTCCTGTCTTGAGTTCTTGATGTTAATATTAGTTTTTTCTTATGGATGTTCTAGTTTGAATGAAGATTTTTTATTTTCTGATCGTTTCTTTTATTTTGGTATGTAACAGTATGCCTACGAGACGTGTTTTGCGAGTTCCCCATGAGGGTTCAACTATTGCTCCCCAAGATAATACTCTGATGGAGTATAACTTTATCAAGGCTATCGTGCGAGCAATCCGTGTTGTTGACCAAAATGTGCCACAAGTTCATAATGTAGTTGTTGAGGTATAGTCAGGGGATGTAAGAGAAAGATATCAACCACAAGAGTTCCTGCATGGAAAACAACTATCCTTTAATGTTTTGAATGGAACTTAATAATAAAAATACAAGCTTGAAAAGATCAATTAGATATTTAAATTCCTGGATACTCTTGAGAGCATCAAGGTGAAGTATGTAGTCATCATACTTGAGGTTCCTAGAAATCATTGGTGGGATTTTGTGGTATAGTTAGATAGGCACATGGTCTTGGACCGGAAGGGTTTCAAGACCCTCTTCTTCCAATAGCTTTTTCCCAAACTTATTGATAGTGGATAAGTCTCAATGGTTCCTCTATTTGAAGTATGGAGAGTACTTAGTGTTGGAAAACACCAATTGGTTTTCTAATCTGGTTCATTTTGCACCATATTTTGTAAAACTTTACGAGCTAAAAGATCAGATGCACCTACAGTGTTTGTGACTGGATATCATATTGTAGGTAATTATTATGATTCTTTCAACCTATGTGGATATAGTAGAAATGGATATGATGATAGAGACGAATACATGAGGAGAGGTTAGATATTCCTCTCTTTGTCTTCCACCTAGCGTCAGCTTCAGAGGCATGCCAGGTAAAAAGAAGAAGTGGGAGGATCATCGCAGGAGTGGTGGAGGTGGTTCTCAGCAGTAGACCTCTTCAGCACCTCCAGTTATATCTAGTGGTGTGCCTCTGACTTTCTATTAGTGTGGAAAGTTCAAGCAAACATATAATTATTTTTCTCACCTACAAATATGTATAACAATTGTGGATGTTATGGTCATCTACAATGTTTCTGTCAAGCTATTTCTACTCCGTGATATGGTTAAGGATCATCATATACAAAGGATAATACAACATATTCGGATGCTTCAAAGACTATAGGTCTGAATCCATAGGCCTCAAGATTGAAGCACCTTCACAAAATGGAATTTTTTTTAGTAGAGGTAGACATGAGTCCCACAAAAGTGAGAGGTACCATCTTTATTGATCCCTCTGTAGAAATTTCTTTATTTAATACTAGTTATTCCCACTCAATTATATCTAGAATTTTATTTTATATGATTAACCTTCCAATGGAGATCATTTTCTTTGTTATGGAGCTAACAAAACCTCTTAGGAAGAAGAAAGATATGGGGTTTTAGTGTCCTTCTTGTGCACTATTGATAGTTTATATAGAGCTAGTCTGGGATTTTATTTTTCTCGATCTAGATTTATTTAATGAAATCATCAGGATGGATTAGATTTTTTCTCATCATTCTGAGGTTGATTTTTATCATTGGTGTGTCTCGTTTATTATGGTTAATGGGAGCTCACGGGTTTTTCAGGGGGCGCAGGATCTATGGTTTGGTCATGCGAGACCGTCCCACCCTAATCTTAGGAGTTTTTTGTTTGTGGTTTCAGTTGAGCTTGATGATGTTTCTTCTATTTTTGATCTTCCTAAAGTAGTTTGGGGTTTTCATATTGTTTTCCTAGCCAATTTCTCTAAGATTCCTTCATATTGGTAGGTAGAGTTTACGATTAACCTGGTTCTAGGGACACAAATGATATCGATACCTTCTTATTGTATGGAACCAGAAGATCTCAAAGTGCTGAATATTTAGTTAGAAAACTTGGTGAAAAGTGGTTTTGTTCCCCCTAGTGTTTACCCTGGGCATCCCTTGTGCTCTTTGCTAAGAAGGAAGATGTTTCACTCTAATTGTTTGTGAACTATCAAAAGTTATATTGGGTAACAGTTAAGAACAATTGTCCTTTTCCAAGTGTAAATTTTCTTATTAAATAAAGTGGGAAAATTGGTTTTCCTAAATTAATATTTGATCGGTTTATCATCAAATCAAAGTTAATGAGTGTGATATAATGAATATAGATTTCATAAGAACGTATAGACATTTTTATTATCTTGTGATTCTGTTTGGTCTGAGTAATTCTTGTGTATTTTTTATGGATTTTATGAATCAAATGTTCCATATGAATCTTGACACTTTTGTGGTAGTGTTCATAGGTGAAATTTGGATTAATTAAAGATCTAAGTGCAGGAACGAGAACCATTTGAGGTTGTTTCTAGAAATACTAAAGAGTCACCATTTGTATGAAAATATTTCGAAATGAAACATATGGATTCCAGAAGGGAATTTCTTGGGGCATGTGATTTATGATCATGTCTTATCAGTTGATCCTGAGAAGGTATTGTTTGTCTTGTTGTGGGATGATACACATATTATATTTGAGATTTGGAGCTTCCTTGGTCGTGCTAGATACTATTGATGGTTCATCATGGATTTATCCAAGTTAGCATCACCATCAATATATCCTACTAGGAAAGGGGTGAAAATCACATGGGATTCAGAGTTTCATCCTTCTTTTGATGAGATAAAATGACTTCTGACATTAACTCCCATTTTGATCTTAACTAAGACTAGTAAGGGGTATGTGGTGTTCTGTGATGCTTCTAGCACTTCTTTGGGTTGTGTTCTCATATAGGATAATCATGTCGTTTCTTATAGTTCACGTCATATTAGACTGCATGAGAAGAATTACCCCACTCATGATTTATATCTTACTGCAATTATGCATTTTCTTAAGTGTTGGTGGAATTATCTTTTTGGGGAAATGCTCACAGTAATTTTTACCATAATAGAATAATTTATAAATTTTCTTCAAAATAATTAATTATTATCTAGTGGCGGTGGGTGGAATACCTTCATACATTTGACTATGATATCATCTACACCATAGGGAGGGGTATTGTCATTGAAGACACTCTTAGAAAGAAAGTGGCATTGGAGTTGTTTAGGAATCAATGGAAGAGTGGACCATTATGAGTATTTTTTCTCAGTATCATCTTGATGCATAGGAGAATTTTTCAGGAGTGGTTTTGACAAGTTTTCAGTTATCTTATTCTCTTCTAGAGTATATTTTGTAGAGTTAGTAGCTGAATGTTGATTTCAGAGGAATTAGAGAAACCCTTTATGGTGGGGAGACCGTTTTGTGTTGGTCCCTATTTTCAGATAGTATTATCCATTTTAGGAATCAATTTGTATTCCTTTCATCTATGAAGATATTTATTTTTTATGATAATCATAGTTCTTCATGATCCATTCATCCAGGCATAATGAATATGTAACATCATGTTACGTTTTCAGGTACTTTTGATGTTTCTAAGTACCTCTGTTTTGGAGTAGTGACTTGGGGTGCGTTTGGGTGAACTTTTAACGAAAACTAAAGGATAGTGAGTTGTCCATGGTTTGTGCACGGTTTGAAAAAACATGCGACCAAACCGTGCAAACCATGTAGAACTAGATAGAGAGGTCCACACGGTTTACACATAGTTTGGCAGACCGTGCGACCAAACCGTTCCATCCTTGAAAACCGGACAGTGGGTTCCGCACGGTTGGCACACAGTTTTCCTGACTATGCACCTCTATCCAGGTAACCATGCGTGTGGTTTTTTAATTCTAAAAATCCCTCTTAAAACCACATGAACCCCTGGGACTTCCATATTTCCGACCTTGGCATGGGATTGAAACATTCTATGTGTTTCCAAAGCCTCCCGGTGAGATTCCAAGGTGACCTGAACTTCTTCCTTTGAGATTGAAGGCTCGGATTGAGGATCTGTTCTCCTCCTAGTAAGTGGATTTCAACCTATTACTTCTCACATTCCTTCCTCTATCTTTCCTTGATCCTTTTTTTGGATATTTCCACCGTTTTCCATGGATTTAAACCTATGAGTTGAGATCTAGATCTAGGATTGTGGATCTAGATCTTGTTTTATAAGATGTTGATGCCATTGATATTAATTTTTTGGGTTTTAAGGATTTAGATCCAGAACATGATCGACGACATTGTGCCACTCGGTTTTTGGGGTTTCTAGTTGGGCTGACTCCTGTCAATAATTCAAGGTTTGTGGTTCCATTCCAACTTTCCAAATTGACCATACTTGAATTTATTGATTTATTTTAATTGTTGATTTAAATTAAATTTCTCAAATTTTCTTTCAATTAAATTTATAAAAAGTTTATTCCAGTGAATCGAGGATTTTGAAATGGTTTTGGCCTGAAAATTTGGACGACCCCCAATTCCGTTGAATTGGGTGTGTTTATGGAAATTTACTGATTTAAATTGTCTAATTTAAATTGTGGATTTGATGGAAATGATTTCAATTAAATTGTTGAATTTAATTGTGGAAATAAATTTTGTTATGATGCAATTAGTTTTGATTGGATTTCAAACTTGTGAATATGGATTAAAAATTATTTGATATAAACCTATTGGTTTTATCTTGTGAAAAAGGCATGTTTTTAATAAAATCTATTCTGGTTTTAAATGGAATGAAATTGGCACTTTTGAAATAGAATAATTGGATTGATCATATTTTTAAGCATTCTTCAAATAGTTCACCCATCATGTAAGAGTGCATTCAAGGCTTAGGAAGTTAGTGAGTATTTTGGATACACTATACGCTACGACAACGTTCTAAAACATACTTGCGGCAGGTCACATCCACGAAAGGTTGGTGACAAGTCTCCTTTGGCCAGTGTCATAGGGACGGGTGTATACACATTTTGCTGAGTTCACATAGAGAGTGCAGAATCCTATAGCTGGTTAATACTATCACACCTTTTAGAATATGACCATATTGCTCGTTTGTTTATTTATATTTGAGATATAAATGTATGCCAATACTTTTGAACTTCTTTACATTCCTGCTAAATTTATATAAACTGTTTTATATAAATGTTTTACTTAAGCCATTATTTTTGAAATATTCCATCATTTGTAAAATCATTACTTAAAATATTTATTTCCATCATTTGAAAATGTATTGCATGTTTTGTTAAAATATTCTTTTTAATTTCCAAACCTGTTTATTTGAAAATTGAATGCCTTTATTTGGATAATATTTGTTTTCCATCTATTACAAAATCTTTGGTGGTATCCTACTGGGCTTAGGCTCACACCCTACTTTTGCCTTTGGGTGTTTGTAGACTTTATTCTTCCTAGTTTGAGAAAAGGGAAGGGATCTCTTGGAGGTGGATCCAGCTATTGATCTTTGGTCTTGGTGAGTTGTGTCCTTAGGGACCTTGGGGATGTTTTCCCATTTTTAGTACTTGGGTTTTAGTACTTTGGGATTTTTATGCCTCTTTGTATTATGGAATATTACTCCCAATGGAGTTTTATTTTGTTATTCATACTGTCTTGTTTCTTTTATTCCGCATTGTTGGTGGAAAAATTCTTCCCACATGCATGTTGTGTGATGTCAGGTTCTAGTCACCAACCCATGTGGATCGGGAATGCCCTTCGGGCTATGTCACGGCCAGCTCGGTTATTGGGTTACCAGGGTACCTGGGCTGGTTCATGCCAGAATATGTATTATGAATTGAGAAAAAAAAATTGGTTACCAGTTATGAAACATGAAATTACTGATTTTGTGTCCCACTTTTACACTTACTAATAGATTAAAGAAGATCATTTGAAACCTTTTGGTTTTATTTAGCGTCTTATGATGCTGTTTTGGAAATGGGATGAGGTATACATGTAATTTTTTATTGGATTACCACAGAATCCCTAAGGAAGAAATGCTATCTGAGTGTAGATTAACAAGTTGAAAAATATAGCTCATTTTATTCAAATTAAAGACACCAGAAAAGATAAATATATGGGTAATCTGTATGTGCAAGAAAATATTAGGTTACATGGGGTTACATCATCTATTGTTTCATATAGGGATCCTAAGTTTACTTATAGGTTCTGGAAAAGTATCCAAGAGGTAATGAGGTGCTCAAGTCATATTGATTATGGCTTATCATCCATAAATAGATGGCCAGATAGATCATGCTATTCAGGTTCTGGAGGATATGATTTGTTCCTATGTCTCAAATTTTGTTCGATATTAGGATAGAAATTTGGGACTGATTGATTTTTCTTATAATAACAAATATTATTCATCAATCATAATTGATCCTTTTGAAGATTTGTATGGTCACCAGTGTATATCACCTCATTATTGGGAGGAGGTGGGTGAAGCATCTTTGGTGGGACTATGTTTGGATTAGGAGATGTCTGTGAGTATTCAAGATAAATGTTGCCATATGGTTATAGTGTAGTGCCAAAAGAAATATTATTTGGATCAAGGATGTCATCCTTTGGAGTTTTCTGTAGGTTACTGGGTTTTCTTGAAAGTTTCTCCTTGGTTGGGTCACCATTAGCTTGGTAAATACGGAAAGTTTCCTGTAAGATATGTGGGGTCATTTAAGGTCATTGAGATTCTTGGGAAGGTTTCTTATAGAATGGAATTTTTGTTTCATTTGAAAGAAATTCTTGATATTTTCCATGTATCATGGCTCATGAAATATCATCATATCCCCTCACACATTATGAGTTTGGAAGACATTGAGTTATATCTAGATGTTTCCATTATTGAGCAGCTAGTTGAGATCGTAGACTCTCAAGTGAATTTCTATCATGGGAAGTTTATTCCATTGATCAAAGTGTTGTGGGTGAATGGATTATATTATCATGATACATGGTAGAAAAATTTATTGATTAGAGAGTAGTGGCCTCACCTATTTACCACACATCATTCTTCTACGTGACTTCCCAGGGGAAAAAGTCGTATGGTGGGGAGCTTATAACAACTTGTTACCCACTTTCAAGTAATTCCTTTCTATTTAATTTTTTCCTATTTAATTGGGTGCACCATGGGACTCCTGGGGATGGATAGAATTTGTTGGGTAAAATAATTTAATGTTTGGGTATGTATATTGGTTTGAATTAATGGAGTTTGGGTACAAATGTGTTAATGGTTTTGTGATATTCTCCCCGAGTTTAGAGGATGCCCAAGGTATTTTGGGGTTTTGTGTAAGAATCTAAAGTTCTAGTAGTATATAAGATAATTACATGCTATGTAATAGGATTACATTACATGTATGTTTTGTATGCCAGATGATGTGAATTTGGTGCACAATGTGAGGTGAGTACATGTTGTGTACTCATTTTATTTCCATGTAATGTAAAAAGATCAATTTTTAATAAAAAAGTGAGGAATTTTTCAGCGTATCTGAGTCCTGGGGATTACATGATGTGGAAAGGGATTAAAATTCATGTAAATTTCATGGACAAGACTTTTAGGGGGCCACTTGGCCGAAATTATATTTCATTCCTCCAAATCTCCTTCAGATCTTGACCTAGAAGACTTCTTCGATGATTTTAGGAGTCTTCGTTTGGTCTGGATTGATTCATTTGGAGATTGATCACTATTTAAATCATTTTTTATCTCATTGGGTGATTGATCTTTTTTTATTCTTTTTTTTTCTTTGGTCAGGTAGCATCATTGCATTGTGTTATCATATCTGTTGACCCCTGGTGAAGTTTCTTTGTATTTCCTTCTAGATCCATTATGAAATCTTGTTTTAGGGGCCATTATTTCCTTGGTATAGGTGTGGTGGGTGTGTGTTCTTGAAGTATGTGTTTATTCCTATTCTTCTCTAATCCTTTTTAAAATTTAATCAATTCTAATATTTTTAGATTGTTTCTAGGGCCTCTGTTGTCGTTTCTGAATCATTTTATGGTGGGTTCCATTGCAGGCATGTATGACCCAGAGTTTTGAGGTAGGTGGTTCCATCTCTAGAATGTGTTGTTGAACTAAATTTAACCTATTTTTGAAAAATTATTTTATTAATTTAAATGAAATGATAGTCTGACTTTTTGTGTGTGTTGAAATGGGTTTTTATAAAATATATTTCCCATTGTTTTGGTAAATGGAAAAGGGTTTTCAATGAATTGTGAAATGAATTGTGAAATGTTTTTCAAAGAATGACTTGATGGAAATGGTTTCATGTAATGGTTTAGAAAATAGATCACATGGTAAGCATTATGTACTTGGTGGAAGGTATAGTAATAGGTCTCATCCACTTTCAGGGGGTCTTCTCAGGGGGCTCTCCTATGCTCCCTAGGCCCGTTGTTCTATGGACTTGTTAGACTTATTGGGAGGTTCATTTTCTAGGGAGTTCCTATACTCTCTATACTCAATGCTTATTTCCAGTGTCTTGATGCGTATGCAATTTTATATTTTAGGTATGAGTGTCCTAGATATCCTCACCTAGTGTAATCTCTAGCGTGATGTTGCCTATGCTTTTACTTTTTGTTTTTATTGTTTTGTTGTAAGGCCATAGACATGATATGATAAATGATAAATGATTTACTTTATTTTGACTTGATATATCTTATGAGATATATGGATATGAAATTCATTGAAACTGAATTACCTTCTTTATTTGGAAATGTAGAAAAGGGGAAATTAAACTATTTTCCATGATTTTGATATAAAAACTATTAAACTATTATCATTCCTTGTTTTCATTAAAGTTGATCATGCTTAGATTATTATTTAGAGACTTGATATATAATACTTGGGTAATACCATACTGATATTGTTAGATCACACCCTGCATACCCCTTCAATAGTGCATATACCTAGTTATATATTTTGATGTAGGGAAAGGCAAGGTGCTGTAGTGAGGCAGTGTGGTTTTTTGTTAGCCGATTTGAGTAGCTGGTGGTGAGATGGTGGGAGTCTTCCCACACTATCAAATGGAGTAATTTATTCCTTTGTTGGTAGTCCTTTTTGGTTTAACTTGTTCTTGGATATTTTTTCTACTCTATAGTTGTTTGGTTTTCGTTGTTTTTTTAGTTATAGAATGTATTTATCTTTCTCATTGTTGTCTCTGTTATGTATATATTCCATGTTATTGATTTAATTTCGGAGAAATCGATCTATATAGTAGATTATTGATGCTAAAGTTCTAGTATCCAACCTGTGGGTATCAAGAAATCCCTTCCGGTATGTGACATATCTGGTCAGGTACCAGTTTGAGTGGGTATTTAGGTCGGTTCATCACACAACATCTCAATGTACCCAGTCATGTTGAGCTCTTGAGGTCCTTCATGATTCCCCTATACTAATAGGAATATATATAGTGCACTAGATATATTATATATTTCTTGTGTAGCTATATCATGGTATAACTATTAAAGATAAAATAGAAATTGGAAAGCATCTTTTTCCTCATGTATTTTATATAGCTCACTGGACATAGATGACAACAAGAAGAACTAAATATCTGGTGAATCATCCAGAAAATTCTTGTATTTAACTTTATTCACATTTATCTCTCCCTAAGGAGTCACATAACGTAATGGGGTTACCAAAACATAATTATTATATTCATGGAACAATATTATGCCCAAGTTTCTGTACTACTATTAGAAGTTATAGCTAGTCATAATATTTTCTTTATCCAATAAAAATCACAGTGAAGTTGAATTGGTGTTGGTTTAAATTCTATATAAAAAAATTAAACATAGTATATTAGTAATTTATCTTGATTTCCAATATAAATTTTCAAATTATTAATTTTTATCATCACCCATTATTTTATCAAATCATAGCATCCCTCAAATATTAGATTTAGAATAATCATTTTCTTGAGTATTCTAGTGGAAAATATCCTTAAACCACTTTTCATAGCCCGAACTATGGTATTTACTCTAATATAAGAGTCTAAGGTAGTATTTTGGATGGAAATATATATTAACACACAACTCCTTGATCTATTTAGTTGTGTCTCATCTCCTACAAAGGATTACCATGAATTGCTTAATGCTTTACCTATAAGGTTGCAACAAGCGAGCTATGGATACTTATTTTCTATGAAATTTAGTTAAGTTAACCCACCACTCTCATAAGAACTCCCCAGTAGTAAGATACACCCCAAACTATTGCTAATAAGCACATTGAATAATTTTTTGTGTCCCAATTTAAGTGATGTAAGTAATTTAATAACTTAATATTGGATTTTAGGGATTTTTTAATTTATCTTGGTGAAGAAAATCATTTTATATTTAACATTATTTTTCTATATGATCGAACTCAAAAATTAACCATGCTTTAAATAGAAAACATTCATTTCACATGTTCAATTTATCTATGAATGATTTATTATTATTATACTATTTGATCGCACAAATGAATACACATTCACAAAATAATAAACCATTCATATGATAAAATAAATAAATACCAACATGATCATGAGAAATTAACTATTGGTTAATACATTGAGTGAATATGGATTTTTTAATACCCTAGGGGAATTCCATGAGTTTATAACTGACTCAAATTGTAGTGCATGAAAATCTTATGCACTTCACTTGTTTGGTTTACACTACCCTTTAACTCAAACTATGTTCCAACAAACTCCAATGATCTTTACAATGTGTACTCACACGTTGGTGAGGGGAAGTCAGGGTGTGAAATTACATTATATCAATTAAATTTGGTCACACATGACCTTATACATTTAAATGGGAAGGGATGATGCACAAATCATCAAAATAAAAATAATTCATACATTCTAAAAGCATAAATGAAACAATTAAATTAAATAAATAATAAATAAAACATGCATGGGTTGGTCCTGAATCATGATCAATCAAAATGAAATTATATTTCATTAGAAAATTTATATTTTCTAAAATTCAAATCGATGTTATTTTAATTCTTTGAATTGAATTAAAATAATTTTAATTAATTATCAATACATCCTGCAATGCTTGAAATAATTATATAAAATTTCGATAAATACATTTAATTTCTGAAAATTTTCTATAGGTTTTAGGTAATATGGATATAAATTTGACCCCCTGTAATTTATTTTGGATTTTTGATAGGATTTATGGTTTGGGAAATGAAAATCCATACTAACCCATCTCGTCCCAAGATGGATCGAGGTCGGGCGTCCCAATTTGGGATGCCATATAAATATATTCACACAATATATATATATTATATATATAATATTAATAATATATTCTAATATATATATATAATATGTGTCTCACCCTAATCAATGGGGTGACTCTTTTTAAATGTCCTCCCATAAAGGGGGGGACTGAAGTTGTTTTCCACATCCCTTTTAGAGACCAACATGGATAAAAACTTTTTTTGTATTGTTGTGTTGTGACTCTTTCATAGATGAGATATAATAAAGAGACTTTAAATTATCTCTTTAAATGCCCCATAATCTGAAAACACTCATATATATATGAATATATATTTAGTTATTTATTTAACTTGAATATATGTAATTAAAAATATGAGAATATTTTCCCCCAATCTTTGTTTCAAATCCGTAGATCTATGATTGACCATATCTTAGCCATAAAAAATCTAATTGATGCTCCGTTAGATATTTTGGGACTATATAAAAATACTATTTATTAATAATAGAAAAATAAAAATAAATTTAATTTTTTTATACTAAATAATTATTTGTTCTCTTTGATACCAATTGAAGGAACCTGGGGCACATTAGAAGCCTAAAAATGCATAATTTAAAATGTCAGTTTTGGATTTATGTTAAAAAACTGAATCTAAATGACACATTTCTTAAATTTATTAAAGGATCATGTGAAATAAATTTAATAATGAAGAATAAAATCCAATGAAACTATAAAAAATACCTTATTCATTTGAAATATCTGAATTGATTCACTCACTATCGACATGTCATGACTGAAAGGATTCAAGCTACGCATCCTATAAATCATTCATTCATGAACCGTATCACCTAGATCATTGATATTATATTATCGAGTTATATCATGGTAAATCAAAGTGTTTTATGACATCCCTTTTAACACATAATGAACATGAACTTGATCAATAAATAAAGATTTATCCGACCTTGTTTTTCCTTCATCTTCTCACTCTAGAACCTAATAAAGAAGGATAGATCACTAAAAAATCATAAAAATTGTGTAAATACAAATTATTTATCCTAAAATTCACTTATATACTTAGTTTATACTTTCACAAATTTCACTTTGGTCGCAGGAAAGTTATAACCATCATTTTAGACCCTTGAGAAAACATCTGAATTAATTTAACTTTTTATAAATGTCAAAACTATTTTATCACTCACTTATAAAAATTTAGCATATAACATGATAAAATATGAATCATTAACTCATATTTATTCTCCATAAAAAATTTAATGAACCTTTAATATAATATGTTCATTCAAAAAATAATAATCTCTCACATTCACTTTTAAGATCAAACAACTTGTGAATACCTTGAGAAATAAGTTCAATCATCGTTATTCAATAATTGAATAATATAATTGAATAATTTATACTAGGGATTGTTAAAACTCAAATGTTCACCAACACCAACACATGGATATCACTTAATCCTAAAATCTAATTCATCCAAATGGGTGGAACTTTTGGATACACCTAGTGTGTGACCCCTTTTGTTGTTATCTCGATAGTTGTAACACTATGATATTTTATGAAATATATATTCTTTTAAATAAATTTAATATTTAATATATTTTTTATTACTTGAAACGTAAAGTTTATATTTAATTACAAACAACACTAATTTTTTCTAAAATTATACCTAACACTACACTGGGTTTAGCTTGTGTTACACACAACACTAAGTTTAGCTTATGTTACACGCAACACCGAGTTTTAACGAACCATGAAAAACTATTAATATTATTATTTTAAAAATCAAATATCACATATATTTTAAATTATAATAATAAATAAGAATAAATATATTTTATATATTATGTATAATGGTTTTATATAAAGAAAATATATTGATAAAAAGTACTTAATTTTTTAAATAAATTATTTATATACTATTTTCTCAAAAACTATTCTATTTATTACTTTTTGTAAAAAATAATAAAATAAATTTTTTAATATTTTAAAAAATGAATTTTATAAAATAAAAATCTTTTTTTTTAAATCATAATTATCTTAGGGTAATGTTTTCATATTTTTGTGAAATGTTTCTTTTTTTATGAATAGTGAAAAATCATGATTTTTAATTGAAAAATGAATTTTTGTTTAATTTATTTATAAAGTTAAATTATATATAAAATTGTTTTTATAGTATAATTAGTTCAATTATACATACATAATTACAATTTAGGTAATTTTAATAAATTTTATATTGAATTTTGAAATAAAAAAATTGTAAACTTTTGAAGATTTTCTCTTTAAAACCCCACTTTCTCATCGTGTCTGTGAGATTAATTTTAAATTTAAATTTTCTTATTATGTGAGTGTTGTTTTAAAAAACATGATACATATTCTTAATCAATATAAATTATATTAACAACTAATTCTAAATTAATTTTTTACTAAAATAAATTGTAAAAACAATAATTTTTTTACTATGGTTAAGCTAAAAATGGGTTTATCAGGGGTTTAACTAAAATGATAAGGGGTAAAATGAAAAATAAACTTTTCCAAAAACCCATTGGATGTACATATTTAGAACTTATACCTTATATTATTCATAATTGTCTATTATTGGATCCTTTTTACATTAAACAAATATGGGTGTAATACTCCCTTTTAAAAAAATCACAAGTGTTCCACTTACCACACTTATAAAAGGCCACACCCTATCCTCTCTTCTTGACACATTGAAACCATTTTGGTTCATCCAATACCTACCCAAATAAATCCATAAATTCACTAATTTAATCCTAGAATCCTTATTTTGGACATAAATCCAACCTAGGAAAGGCTCTTGGTGCAAACATAAGGAGGATACCTGAAGAAAAGGTAACGATCATCGATGAGTGTTTTTTTATTTCTTCCTCCACATATTTCAACTCATATTATAACATGATGATATATTAAAATTATTATATTAAATATCATTATATTTTTTTATGTTAAAATCATAACATAAAACAATATCCACTTCCATCAAATGGGTCACAAAATCATCATTCGTGTGTACGGTAGACTACCGCCTCACGAACTAATGTCATTCGTTTTTCCATTACCGAATATAATAGTTGGAAATAATGATGGATTTACTATTTATATATGATATTTATTATATTATTATTATTTTTTAATTATTATATCACACATACCTTGCTTATTTCCATTTTATGGGAATACTATAATGTTCCTCCTGTGTACGACAGACTACCACCTCACGCAACAATGTGATTCATTCATGCATTACATAGAATGTAATAAGTATCAGATTATTGAAAATATGTGATGTTTATGAAATAAAAATTATAATTTAATGATAATATATCAAATACCTTTCTTTATTTCATTATGTAACTAAAATAGAAACAATGTTCATGCAAACATGCAGTCTACCATCTTCCTGAATAGTGTATTTCATTTTCTATCAATATATTATAGATTACTATAGGTAACTATATACTGAATATATATGATATTTATATAATTTTAAAAATTATTTATATTATGTATATTTGATCAATTTAATTAGAACAATAATAACCAGTCAAAACATATACGAAGAACAAAGTAGTTATTGCACAAAACTCGACTTTAACAGGGAATTATTAATAAGTAGGAAATAAATGGTCATAATTAAATCTTATATGGTATGATATATATATATATATATGAGTGTGTTTTTTGTGTTTCTATGTTACTATAATATATTTATAATAAACTTATATTTATTATTCAAGACGTTTGAACATGTACGAATGAAGTCGAGACTTAAGGTAGGGGATTTCCGTCTAACTTTTTACTTCTATGAGACACATGTCATAATCACTACCTATTTTATTTTATATGGTATATATACTTCCCATGAATGTATTTTATAATTATTATAATTAAAATTATCGGCACTTAAATATCTATATTCGGATCATTATTCCATAGTGTTTACGTTTTGAGAGATACCAAAGTCGTAAGGTATTTTTGTCTAAATTTTCATTCTTTGAGGTGTAAGTTATTTTATACAGCTATATTCTCATATGAGATTTATATAATTACCCTTGATAGGAT
Source organism: Viscum album (assembly GCA_963277665.1). Lineage (NCBI taxonomy): Eukaryota > Viridiplantae > Streptophyta > Magnoliopsida > Santalales > Viscaceae > Viscum > Viscum album. Next base: position 460,964,001 of record OY728127.1, read on the forward strand.
ATTATATAAATATACTTATTTTAATAATATTACGGGTTTAATTTAATGAATTATTTTCTTTGTGATTACGATACAAAGCTACCAAAATGTTAATGATTTTATGTTATAATCTCATTATTTATCAGGATTTTTTATGATTATGATTCCAATAATAAAATATTATGATCTATCTCTCAAGAAACTCATTAATTTTATTCTACTATAGTTATTTCATTAGAATAAATTCTTTCCATTCATTTTACTTTCTCTATGCACTCATGATATCAAAAGAATGCTTTCAACAAAAATAGAATTTATTTCTCTATTAGATTGAATAACATTTTTATTCAAAAACAATATTTTATAAAAAGGTTTTAAAAAATGATTTTAAAAATTCTCAATTGATTTATTAAAGAATTTTTTCCCATGTTTTATTTATTTTTATTTTTTTGAAATTAATTTTCATGTTTTTTTTGAAAAAACTTATTGTTTGGATGTTACCAAAAATGTGAAAAGAAACTTTGTTTTTACATTCATGACATGAAAAATATTTCACGCTATCATGACCAATCAATGATTTCAATATTCCCTTACAATGTTTCAAAGATATTTTCAAATAATTTTTTTCCTTAATATTTTGTAAATTTTTTTTCAGTTTAAATGAATTAGTTCAGAGTTAAAAGGATTGTGGTGAACTATAAGATCATGTGTTAGGGTTTTTCTTGAGGAAGATTCACATGGTTTTCAGTGATCTATAAGATCATGTTGTAGGTATTTTTTGGGTGGCAAGGTCACGGATTAGGGCTAGTGTGTTCACTCATGGTTCCTGGATATGGAGAAGGTTGTTTTTCGGTTAGGCAGTGGTCTTGGGGATCACTGGTGTGTATACTTTGTATCAGTTCTCAATCAAACATAAAGTAATTTTTATTAGAAAATACAAAAAAAAACCATGTAAATGATATTTTCCTAAATAAATGGTTTAAATTATTTTTTAATATTTCTTTATAAGTTTTCAATTTTATATTTGAAGAAAATGATCTCAAAATGTTTTATGATTTTTTAGTTTTAAAATTGGTTTTAAAAGAAATTTTATTTTACTCAAGAAATGTTCCAAGGGATTTTTCATTCAAGATCATTCTCCATATAAGATAAAACCCTTTGAGTTTACTTATGGTTTATTAGGTATATGGTACAAGGATTTAATTATTATTATTTTTTATATGAATGATTTATGTTTGTGATGATGTAATTTTTATGAATATCATTTCTCTTCTATGATTTATACCATGATATAACTCTTATGAAACCTACTTCTTTTCACAGGTTATGTTATGATGAAATTATGAAATGATTATGGAACCTGTCTCTTTTCCACATGTTATAATATAATGAAATTCTTATGAAACCCATTTCATTTCACGAGTTATGATATGATGAATGTTTTATGATATTATGGAACACATAAATATGGTTTTCATTATGTGATGGGAGGGTACTATATCTACCATCAATGCATTGAGTAATAATAAATGTTCTATGAGATCAGAGGCTACACAGGTGGCTATACTAAGCCCAAAAAGGATGGTAAATGGGTGGTTATCCCAAGCCTGAAGCATGTATACAAGTGGTTATAAAAATCCCAACATGTTATAAATGTCTTGGTGAGTATCCTTGATAAAAGATTTTATATTATTATATATATTCCACAATTCTATGTTATATGCCAATTTTATGCTCTCATTGATCATGTTCCTTGATTACGTTATAATTTATGTATTATGAACATCTAATATTTATGAAATGACTCATGATTATGATCTTTGATATGCAGTGTAAGGTTTTCAAATGTTATTCTCGTGTTATCATACCTTTATACTCAAGTTATGCTTATGTATCTCCCTTTTTTACCCTTACTGAGCATCTGAGCTCACCAATTTTTATGTTTCCTTTCTTGAGGTTATGAATAATGGTTTTAATTAGTAGCGCTGAAGGGGAATATTTTTATGGGATATGGTGAATATATTTCATGAACTTAGAATATTTTACACCTAATATTCAAATACACTAAACTATTATGGTACTTAGGTGTGTGACTGTGTAATGTAATGAATATTTATATAAAATAATATAATATCAATATATGAGAATCATGGGTCACTATAGTTGGTTTCATAGGAAAGGTTTAGTTAACATTTGAAAACTATAATGATAAAACATTAGTGATATCCCTAGGTATATTTATAAGGATATGTCTAGGGATGTCTCTAAGGATAAGTCTAAGGATGAGTCAAAGTTAAGGAAAATGTCCTGGAATTTCAGCAATGTATAGGTCAAGTGGTTTCCAAGAAAATAAATATCTGTCTAGATACTAAAAGTGGATGTGGATCTATCGTAGAGGCCCCAAGTGTTAATAACTACAAAAATGGCACATTTAACTAGACTCAATCATCACTTGGTGCATAAAAATGGGCCTTGTTGCACATCTAGTTTGATACTCGTAAGAGATATTCTTTGGAAATAAAAATCTTTTTACAAATCATCATGAAGGATTTAAATACATGACGATCATATATGACCTAGGTTATGCCTAATGTATCATATATTTAAAGAAATGTGTCATGATTTAGACATCCTATAAGTGAATTTTCATTATTATGTGGTTTTCCACTATGATTAGTGTTGCTGACACTATGCTATTTCGTTTAGTTAATGGATGGAACCTGACAGAATTGTGTTAATGATGAGCGTGATGAACAATGCAATGATTGTCCTCCTGAGCATCCAAATGTTAGGAGATTTGGAATGAAAAATCTAATTTTTATGTTCACAAAACTTTCTCAAGCTATGAATCTTACTAGACTTCCAAATGAACAAAGGTGGGAACAACATTCTATTGATTCCTTTCTAAGGTAATGTCAACCTTTTTTCAGTTGGTATTCTAATCCACTAGTCGATGAAAAATGGATCAGCACCACCAAAAATATATTTTATATTATCCAGTGTTTGGAACATGAAAAATCCAGGTTGGTTTTCTATAATTTGGAAGTTGAAAAAGATCAATGGTAGAATATTATCAAGAACATGAGGAAACAATATAAAATTGACTCCACGGATTGGGATGAGTTCAAGAACATTTTTCTCAATAAGTAATTTTTTTGCACTCTTTCTAAGAATACGAGGAATGAGTTACTTGTAATAAAAAAAAGGATAATAATTTTTTGGTACCTATGAGGAAAATTTTATGAGATTTGTGAGGTAAAATTATGGTATTATCATCTAACCTAAATGTAATGTTGATAATTTCTTCAGTGGATTAAAACCAAGTCTCTAAAGGGTGTTATCCATAATATAATTTAGTAGCAATGAAAATATTTCTTAATGTTCTATCAAGGTGGGGATGGAGGTTAGAGTTATTTAACAATATCATGGTTTTAATAGGAAGAGAAAAATGGAATTCAAAGGAAAATATAAGAACCATGGAGATAAGAAGATGATCTTTCCTTTATGCTCAATGTTTTTGAAAAAAACATGGATGAAATTTGATTATGCATACTAATAAATTTTTTAAGTGTGGAAAGGAAGTTCATTGAGTGATTGAATTCCAAAGTGATGGAAAGAAGTTAGTTAATAATGAGAAATCTCTACAGAATGCACGTCACACTCTTCTGAGTATTAATTTAAATGATTTTGGGAATTATGCTAACAAGTGCCAAAATATGAAGGTTAATAGTGATGATAAACATGAAAAACCTCTGAAGACAAAGGAAAAAGGTCAATATTATTTGATCATGATGGTTTATGTGAATCATGATAATTAGGGAACACTAATGCACCCCTCCTTAGTTGCAAATTTCATGTTTGATTTTGTATGAATGAGCCCTTTGAAAATATTATTATTCATCCTTTCGTGAAATTTAATATGACAATATCCCTATACATGAATTATAGAATAATTAAACCATGTTTGATATTTTATCATTACAATGTTGAACCAAAACATCCAATGGAAATGTTTTTATATAAGATAAGATCTTATTTAAGGGATAAAGGGTGAATTATCTTTTGGAAGCATATATGTCTCCATGTAATATTAACTTAAGAGTAACGGATACCATCATGGGTTTAGGATTTTAAGGTTGATCATAAGTTCAAATTAATTAAAAAACCCTTTTTAGGTTTTATATGATAGGATTTTATCAAGAATAACTATATTTTAAGAGATATTTATGGAAATGAAACCCTTTGAAATTATATATAGTGACAATGTTATTTTATGAGGAATTACATTAAACTTTGTGGTCATATGATTAAAGTTAATGGTAACATTTAGGGATTATCTTATCTTTTATTTTGGTATAATTATGGATTATATTTTACCACCTTGGAAAGTTAGCATACTTCATTGATATCAAAGAATATTTTTATTGGGATCTGCTTGCTAGAAATTAAATTAAGGAAGTAACAAGGTTGAATAGAGTACCAAATTAAATTTTATGTAATCATAATATGGATTTTACCTTGATGTTTTGGTAAAGTATTCAAAAATATGTTGACACAGAGTTGATTTTCATCACTGCGTATCATCCTCAGATAGATAGTAATTATAAGAGAACAATTAAAACTCAAGTGGATATGCTAAGATCGTGTTATATGGATTTAAAAGGTGTTTGGTTTAAAAATTGTTCCCTAGTTGAGTTTCCTACAATATTATCTTTCACTAAAGAATTAATATTTATCCTTATAAAGCCATTTATGGAAATAAGTGTAGAACTCTAACATACGAGAATGAAGTTGCAGATTGAAAGCTATAGGGAACTGAGTAAGCCGATGAGATGGTAGAGAAGGTTAGAGTCATTCAAAAACATGTAAGGGAAATAAAAATTTGATATAAATTTTATGATGATAATCATTGATGTGATCTAGAATTTAAATTTGGTGAGAAGTTATTTCTATGAATTTCTCCATGGAATAAATAAGGGACAAACTATGCCTTATGTATATCAGTCCCATTAAAATACTTGATCATATTAGTACAATAGGTTATCATTTGGAGTGTACACCAAACCTATATTAGGTCTATAGTGTGTTCCATGTATCACTCCTAAGTATGTAAATACCTAACCCATCTCATGTGTTGAACTCATAGGTCATGCCACTGAAGCATGATATTCTTTATAAAGAATAACCGGTATAGAATTTGGATCAAATGAATAATTCTCTACAAAAAAATACCACTCACATGGTCAGTGTTTTATGGTGAATTTTTTTTTGATAAAGCTGTGTGAGAACTTAAGGATGTATTGAGGTAGAATTGTACTTATTTTTTAGAACCAAAGTGATGAATATCAAGGTATAAATTCATTTTAAGTGGGGTAAAATGTAACACCCCAGGATTTTGTGAAATATAATTTTTCAAATAAGTTTAATATTTTATATATTTTTCATTACATGAAATATCAAGTTTATCTTGAGTTAAACACAACACTGATTTTGGTGTGTGTTACATATAACATTGAGTTTTTCTTGTGTTACATGGAACACCAAGTTTAACCTACGTTACATGCAACACTGAGTTTTACCGATCCACGATAAAAAATTAATATTATTAAATAAAAAAATTATTAACTACCTGTTAAATTGGTGTTATAAATATGAATAATTTTTTTTAAATGTTATGTATAATTTTTTTTATATAAGTAAAATATATTTATTAAAAGTACTTAATTTTTCAATAAAATCTTTACTTGTTATTTTCTCAAAAAAAGATCTATTTATTTATTTTTGTGAAAAATAAAAAAATTAATTTTTGACATTTGTATAAAATTAATTTGATATAATAAATATAATTTTTGAAATCAAAATATGAAAATTATATTAGGGTGAATTTTTTAGATTTTTCAAAAAAAATTAATTTTTATGAATAGTGAAAAATACTAAATTTTAATTTACAACTGCCTTTTAGTTTAATTTATTTATAAATTTAAATTATATTTTAAATTAGTTTAAAAAAGTTAGTTAAATTTTACATCCATTAATTCAATTTATGTCATTTTAATCAATTGCATATTTAATTTTGATATAAAAACTTTATAAGCTTTTGAACATTTTCTATTTAAAACCCTGCATTCTCATCGTGTCTGCATGATTAATTTTAAATTAAAAATTTCCACTTCTGTGAGTATAATTTTAAAAAATGTATTATATATTTTTAAAAATTAAAATATATATTATCTAATCTGGTTAAATTATTTTTTTATTATAAATTTAATAGTATAAAGAATAAAAATGACTTATCACGGTTAAGGTAAAATTGGTTTACTAATTATTAAACTAAAAAGATATAGGGTAAAATGACCTAGAAACATTTAAAAAACGAATTTTATATCCATATTTAGAACTTATATCATATATTATTTATAATTTTACATTATTGGTGCCTTTTTATATCAAAAAATCATGGGTGGAAATCTCCCTTATCAAAAATTAAAAGTGTACCACTCACCTCACTTATAAATGGACACCCCCTATCTATATCGTTCACTCATTAAAACCATTTTAGATAAAATATAAATAAAAAAATCACTTCCCAAATTCACTCCTATCATCCCAGAATCATTATTTTGGATAGAAATCCAACCTAGGAATGCTTTTGGTGCAAACCTAAGGAGGATTCCCAAAGAAGAGATAATGTTCATCAACAAGTATTTTCGTTTTATTTATTTATCCACCTCATTAAATTTTATTATAATATGATGATATAATAACCTTACTATATTCCATATATTTATATGTTTTTATATTAGTATCATGACCTAAAACCATCTCCACTTCCATCAAATGGTTTACGAAATCATTATTCATGTATACGATAGACTACCACCTCGCAAACCAATATCAATAATTTTCCCATTACCACATCTAAATATTGGAAATAATGATGGATTTACTGTTTATATATGATATATATTATATTATAATTTTATTTAATTATTATATCACACATACCATAATTATTTCCATTTTATGGGAATACGCTAACGTCGCTCATGTGTACGATGGACTACCGCCTCACGAAGTGATGTGATTCATTCACACTTTACATGGAAGGTATTAATAATATTTTTAATGAAAATATGTGATATATATGAAATAAAAAATATTATGTAATGATAATATATCATTTACCTTTCTTTCTTTCAATACGTCAAAAAATGGAAACAATGACCTACCATCTCTATGTATAGTGTATTTCATTTTCTATCTCTATCTATTATAGATTAATATAAATAAATATGTAATAAATGTATATGATATTTATATAATGGTTAAAATTATGAAGGTTATAGAACCATGATCAATTTAAGAGGACAAAAATAACCAATCAAAACATACATGAAGAACAAAGTAGTTGTTTCTTGAAACATGACTTTTACATGGAATTATTAATAAATGGGTAATAAAAGGTCAGAAGTAAATCATCTATAGTATGATATATATATTTATGGATCTTTAATATATGTATAATAAACTTATATTTATTCTACAGGGTGTTTGAATGTGTATGATGGAAGTCGATACTTAATGTAAGGGATTTCTGTGTCACTTTTTACTTCTATGAGACACATGCCACATTCACCGCACATTTTATTTTATGTGGTTTATATAATAACCATGAATGTATTTTATGATTATGTTACATAAAATTACGAGGATTTACATATCAAATTTATGATCTCTTTTTCCTGGTGTTTACGATTCAAGAGTTACCAGAGCAGTAAGGGATTTTTGCCTCAATTGGCCATCTATGAGGCATAAGTTATGTTTTGCATTTATCTTCTCCTATGGGGTGTATATACTAACCATTGGAATGATATATATTGAATATAATTATTTTCATGATATTATATGTCTCATTTAATGATATTATTTCATGGGGATTATGATTTAATGTTACCAAAGTGGTAAATATTTTTTGTTACAATATCATCATTTATCATGATTATTTATGAATATGCTTAAAATGAGGAAATATTAAAATAAATTTCTCAATAAACTCATGAATTTTATTATCCTTTGGTTATTCATGAGAATACATGTTTTCCCTCCATTTTACTCTTTTTATCTACTCAAGATTACATTTTTTTGTTTAATAAAAATCATCTTCATTTCTCTCTTCGATCGAAGACCCTTTTTATTCAAAAAAATGTTTTCTAAAAACGTTTTCAATATTTTTTTTGAATTTTTTACAAATAATTTATTAGATAAATTTTTCCCATTTTTTATTTTTTTTTAAATGTTTTAAAATCAATTTTCATGTCATTTTCTAAAAAAATTATGTTTGGATATTAACTTATATATAAAAAGAAACTTTTTTACATACATGGAATGAACAATATTTCCCAATATAATTAAAAACACAATGATTTCAAGATTCCAATATAATATTTCAAATGTATTTGCAAATAAAACTTTTTCCTTAACAAATGAGAATTTTTTTAGAGTTTAATTGAATTATTTCAAAGTGAAAATGATTTTGAAAATTTTTTATGTTTTAAAAAGTGTGTTTTAAGTGGAAATGATATTTTAGCCAAGAAATGATTTAAATAATTTTTAATTATTCCTTTATAAGTTTTCAATTTTATTATAAAATGAAATTATTTTCATTTTTTTATGAATTTTTAGTTTTAAAAAGTCGTTTTCAAACAAAGGTTATTTTCCTCAAGAAATGTTCCAAGTGATTTTTCATTCAAAATCATTCTCCATATAAAATGAAATCCTTTGAGGTTACTTAATCTTTATTGTAGATATGATCCAAGGATTCCATTTTTATTAGTTCTTTAAATGGTTTATGTTTATGATGATGTATTGTTTATGAAGCATGTTTCTCTTCCATGGGTTATACTATGATAGAACTATTATGAAACATACTTCTTTTCACAAGTTATGTTATGATGAAATTATAATGAAGCCTATCTCTTTTCCACATGTTATAATATGATGAAATTTTTATGTAATCCATTTCATTTAATGGGTTATGATATGATTAATGTTTTTTTATCTTATGGAACACATAAATATGGTTTTCATTATGTGATGGGTGGGACCTATATCTCCCTCCAATGCATTGGGTAATGATTAATGTGATATGATCTCAGGGGGTACATGGGTTTTTAGCCCAATACCTAAAAGGACCGTACAAGGGTGGTTATCCCAAGCCTAAAAAATAGGTTACACTAGTGGTTATCCCAATCCCAAATTATGTATATGAGTGGTCATCCCAAGCCTAACATGTTATGAATTTCTTGGTGGTTATCCTTGACATAATATTTTCTATAATTATGTATATGCAACAATTCTATGTCTTATTCCAATGTTATGTTCTCATGAATTATGTTAATTGATTCACTAATAATTCATGCCTTATGAACTTACAATATTTATGTCATGACTCAAGATTGTATCTTTGATATGTAGGGTATGGTTTTCAAATGTTATTCTCATGTTATCATACCCTTATGCTCAAGTTATTATTACATATCACCCTTTTTTTCCCTTACTCAGTATATGAGATCACCCTTTTTATGTTTTCTTTCCCTAGGTTAAAAAGAATGTTTTTAAGTTGAATTACTAAAGGGAATGATATTTATGGGAGATGTTGAATTTCTTTATTAAATTAGGAATATTTTGTACCTAATCTCCAAAAACAGAAAACTATTATGGTCCTTAGGGATGATTTTTTGAAATATAATGAATATTCATCTAAAAATATGTAATATACATGTATGAGAAGCATGGGTCACTATAATAGTTGTCAGTCCAACTCACATACCGAGAGTGAAGTCTGAACCCCTAAGGAGATAAGGATTTTCATAGTTATTGTTAACTCATACGAATAGGCTCTCTACAATATAATCTCTTTATGTCATTATATATCATAAATTAGGACACAAACATATATCATCATCCATTTTATGATTTATATATTTCATGACTATACCAGATAGACTTACCTACTTGTACCATGACCATAGTTTTAATGAAGGTACTACCATCCTAGTCCACCTAGGCCGATTAGATGCATCTTACTTAAATTATAAGTGAAAAATTATATATTGATCATTCAACCAATTTCATACCACTGATGACACACTCAATACAATATACCTCACCATGACTACAATTTCATGGATTTTTTCTTAAATTAAATTAAACTATCAAATGGTGCACATTGATAATGATCTAAATTCAGTGGACCAATACATATATTTATAGATATTAACAACCAATGACACGTGAAACATGTGGTATTCTTATTGTTGGGTTAGCCCTTATGATCACATCTACTAAATATCTCCAAGTGTAATATTTATAAGAAGAATTCTAAATACTTATGTTCCCCTCAAAACCTAATAGTTAGACATCGTCAATTTCCCTTTAGTATAATATATCTAGACCATATAAAATATATTTAAGATTGTTGTCATATTATCTCTAGGTTCTCCTTATAGTTTGGAACCCTTATAACCTTTTGATGCAATACATAATCTAAGTATATTACCATGTAAATAGTGGATACATAATTATAAAAATTATTACTGTAACAATAAACACATGTATATATCAAAATGTGTATATGTAATGGTAATAAAAGTACATGAAGGATTCAGGTCTTGGGAACCCACTAAAAACACTCCCACCATAATATTTTATTTTATTTTATTTTATTTCCCCATATGGAGAAAAATATATTTTTGATATAAATTAATGTTTTGTTACTCATTTTACAATGTGAGTTTTGAACAAGGGTATTTTTTAAAATTTTAAAAAGAGTTTTCCCTTTCACTTTCATTTGTATTTTATTCCTCTAAAAATTTATCCAAGATAAACCTTATGTATTTTAAAGGACCTATTATTGAATATTAAAATTAAAATTAGTGGTTTTCAATGTTTTTTCACTTCACCTCTTCAAAAAAACTTTTGTAAGTGACATGTAACTTCATATTTTATGTCAATATTAAAAATGTTTTCTAAAATCTATTTTAAGTTTTCAACTCCATTTCCCATTTTAAATTAAAATAGGTTTACTCTATTAGGTTTTATTTTTCACAATTAATTCTCTAATATATATTTATCATTTTGGTATTTAAATCATGGTATCAAACATTTCGATTCTTGATCACTTCTTTTTGTGATAAAATTCAACAAATTATTTTTAGGGTGTTTTTCATTTATGTAAACATACTTCTATGTTTCCTTTGTTACACTAGGGATACGTTCTTTTGAAACCATCCACCTTCTTTATTTAGATGATATATGATCATGTTTTCCATTATATTGACATGGGTAAAATTATTAGTGTTTTTTATGTTGTTATTCCAATTCAGATTATTGTTACCAAGTTTATTGGGTATTGTTTATCTATCCACCCTCTTTATCTAGATTGGTAATAATTATGTTATCAATTTTATTAAAATTGGGATAAGTATTGGTTTTCCATATGTTTTTATTCTAATGTGAATTATTATTGGAAAGTTGGCTATCCATTGTTTAAGCATCCAAATTTTTTCTCCGAATGAGTTTGGTCATGTTATCCCTTTTATTTATATAAATAAAAGTATTGGAATTTTTTATATTGTTATTTCAATATATAATATTATTGGAATGTTTATTATGAATTTTTTAATCATCCACCTTCTTTCTATAGATGGGTTATGATCATGTTATATCTTATACTTACATGGGGAAAAGTATTGGAGTTTCATGTTTTGTTATTACAATATAGACTATCATTAGAAAGTTTACTATGTATTGGTTTACCATATACTTTATTTCTCAATATTTTTTATGATTATTTTATCCCTTTTATTTATATGGGGAAAATTACATATGTTCCGTATGTTTTTATTCTAATAAAAATGATTATTAGAAAATTTTATTATGTAATGCTTACTCATTATCTCATATGATGAATATATTGGACTTAAACTAGTGATGGTTGGGGATAGATATTACATAGACTATTAATGCCTTGGTAGGTATCGTGATGTTACTTCTCAACTTCGGTTCCACTCAAAGGTGCTCTGAACCTTGTTGGACACATGGCCTCAAATGTGCCTCCCCATATGATAGAGGCTGCTAAGGGCCTAGGGTGTGATAGTGGGGAGACTATTCCCTCAGGTCATAGTGGATCATAGAGGAAGTATATAAAATATATGTATAATGATAGATTAATGATAATAGTTAATAAACAAAACTGGAATAAGAAGTAAGAATAAACATCCAATAAATAATAAAAAACTTAAATATGAATTAGAGTCATATAAAAAAATGATAATGTAATGTTATTTCTATATAAAGTAGAAAAACATGGATTCAAGGAAGTGAAATATCAGTATAGTACATGCTTTATAAAAAGGAAAAGAGGCCAAAAAACTATCCAGGAATCTCAAGATATTACTCGATCATTTTTTACCAAGATCCATCCTAAGAAAGAAAGCAAGTCAGATGTCTTGGTCGAGATGCTTCCCTTTGTCCAAACCTGAAATCATAAAATCTACCAGGGTACCAATGATTACCCCGAGAGGATTTGATATAAATCGCAGTAGGCCACCAAAAATGGCTTACATAAAATATAGTATATTAATTTAAACTAATAGTGTGAAAGTATATATAAATGTAAAACAATGATAAAATAATAACTCATACCTGCTTCAACCTCATACGATAATGTCTCTGAATGTGAAATGATTTTATTAATTCATTTAAGTTCAGTTAATATTTTTTAATCAATTGAAAGTGTCATCAGTAATGAAATAAATCTTAGTAATTATGAAAGAGGATCCAAAGAGAGACCAAGGAATCCTTGACCTCAAGGGTCATGACAACTCATAGTAGTAACTCATGCAGTCTGGTAATAAAGTGGGTTGAGTGTAATATAAGGGGAAACACCCATGGGATTCCACGGTAAATGAATCTAACAAAGTCGAAGGATCTTTCCAAAGGAAAGCACGAGATAATAATTATTTATCCTAATGGGGTGAATCCATTGTGTTTTATGTCTGAATACATCAACATTGTAACGACCCGAAATTTTGAATAAATCTTGTTTCCTAATTTTGTGTGTTATTTTATTTTATTTTTATACTCAACAAAAATGTTTCATTTGATAACATGAGTATAATTAAAATGATACTGTTGGGTTTTGACTGTTATATGACCATTGGTCAATATGACCGCTGTGAACTAAACGTTTCAATTTTTGTCTCTAAATACAAGTGATCTTGGTTAATTAATATAGAAAGAAGATTCGATGGCCTCACCCAGTAGTCTTGGACCGATCGAAGCCCATCTAACAGAACTTGGGAAGGAGGTAGCACCACTGGGCTTTGCTCTGGACCAAACCCAAGCCGAACTTCATCGTGTGAATCTAGAACAGAATCGCCTTTGCGAGAAGTTAAAACTGATTCAAATTACTACTCGTGCGATGTTGGTCGAGCCTCCCTCAGATTCTCTCACCTTAGCACACCTTACACTTAGGTCCTATGTAGGTGTGATAAGGGTCTATGTAAGGAGACCGTAACTGCCTTGTGTAATCCTTTGTTTTAAATAAAAATTGGGATTTCTTCTTATTATGAAGTTTATGAATTTTTAAATGACCGGATAAATATAGTATGCATATTTTTGATGAATTTTAGAAAAAGGATATTTTAAAAAAGTTTATGTAAACCTTAAATAATTAAAAACGTGTAATGATATTCAAAAAATGGTCTTCTACAATTATGTCCAGTACAAAATTTAGAGTCTAATAAGATCAAATTTATTTTTGATGAATAGTAAATTATGAATAGTGATTTTATGCTTAGGATGAGTAATGTGACCAAATGGATTAGTAATCTCACTTAAAGAAAGTATTAATACAATCTAGGCACCTTGATTAAGTAATGTGATTCAATAAAATGGTTAAATAACAGTTTCATAAATTATTATTCAAGTATTAGTTTTTTCAGGTGAATAGTGGGTTTTAATTAAAAATTAAATTAAAAATATTTTGAAAAATATTTTTATAAAATGGATTTCATTTTTGAACTTAGAGCATCGATATTATGTTAAGGTAATTTTTGGGGTTTTTTCTGAAAAAATGAATTTTCGGCGAATAGTGTATTTATTTAAAAATTAAATTAAAAATATTTAAAAAATTATTTTTATAAAATGGAGTTAATTTTTGAAATCATAGCATTGATATTTGTTTAATGTGAAATTTTGGGATTTTTCTGAGAAAGTTGAATTTTCAGTGAATAGTAAAAATACAATTTTAGGGTTTCAGTATGTTTAATGACATCATAAATGTGTCATGATGCTGCCATGAGATATTTTAAGGGATGGTTGACTAAAGGGGATGAAGTATTTTATGAGGTGTCCCAAGTGGACAATACCATGGGCAAATACCAAGGGCAAGCCCATGGTTTTTCCAAAACCACAAATGAGGTGTCCCTTGGCCATTAATGCCTTGGCCCCTCAGTTTCCCTATAAATACCAAGCAATCTACTCATCCATTCGACTCCCCACTCTCCCCCAACTAAGTTATGGTGTCATTACCTCCCAAGGAGTCTTCCCAAGGTGCCCCCAAGCCCTGAAGGTCCCGCCCTTTGAGTTTTAAGAGTTACGTTTTAAGGTAAGGGATCGACCTCTCTTTTTTTCAAGTAATCTCTTTTATGTCATTTATTTTATTCTCCATGTTCTTATGTTAAAGGATGTTCTTTTATATTACTCTTACTTACCTTTTCATGTTCATATAATGAGATATCCCCTCTTACTCTCATTATTTCGTTTTATGATGTTTTAAGTGGCACCGTTAGGTTGCCGAATTTTTTAAGTGGTTCTTTCACCCTTCTCGTTTTCAAGTTATACTTTCATGTCAAGTCTTTCAAGTTCCTTTTTATTATGTTTGGGTATTATCTCTATATCTATAATACTGATCTTTTATGATCATATTATGAGAGACCCCATTTGATCTCTTCAATTCAGTATTTTGATGTTTTAAGTGGTGTCGTTAGGCTGCCGAATTTTTAAGGGATTCTTTTACCTTTCTCATTTTTCAAAGTTCTACTTTCATGTAGAGTTTTTAAAGTTCCTTTTTATTATTTTGGGGGATGATCTATAAATCTATCATACTGATATTTTATGTTAATATTATGATAGACCATATTTGATCTCGTCAATTCATTTTTGTTGAAGTTTAAGTGGCACCGTTAGGCTGCCGAATTTTTAAGGGATTCTTTCACCTTTCTCATTTTTCAAAGATCTACTTTCATGTCAAGTCTTTAAAGTTCTTTTTTATTATGTTGGGGTATGATCTCTAAATATATCATACTGGTCTTTTATTTTCATATTATGAGAGACTCTATTTGATCTCGTCAATTCATTTTTGTTGAAGTTTAAGTGGCGCTGTTAAGCTGCCGAATTTTTAAGGGATTCTTTCACCTTTCTCTTTTTTCAAAGTTATACATTCATGTCAAGTCTTTAAAGTTACTTTTTATTATGTTGTGTTATGATATCTATATCTATAATACTGAAATTTTATGTTCATGCGATAAGAGACCCTATTTGATCTCGTCAAATCATTTTTGTTGACGTTTAAGTGACACCGTTAGGCTGCCGATTTTTCATAAGAGAAATATTATTTTTGTATTCCTTTCATGTTCTTAATTTCATATGGTATGTCTTTAAAATTTAACTACCATGTTCTTAAATCCTTTATATTCTGTCCCTCTACTGTTTTATGGGTCATTTATGAATGTTTGACCCATGCCCCCTCTCTTTTCAATATTTTATAAAACCCCGAAACATAGCCGTTATGCTGCAGAATTTCTGTCTCAAAATGTCTATCTATTTTTCTAGAGTTATTTTATTTTATTAAGTGAACACTCAAAGCTCTATATTATATATGGGTATTCACATAAATACCAAAACATTCTATTTTAAATTTTTTTATTTACATACATGCGACCCACCTTCCTTTTCTGTGGGTTTTAAAGTGACACAAAGATCACATCTTTAAAGAAGTTTTTAAAACGTTATGAATATGAAATGAAACCCATTCCTTTTATGCTATATGGGTTGTTTATTAAATTATTGATGATTATATATTTGGCTCACATGATAATAAATACATGTCAAGGGTGCGCCCTGATAGCACTCCAATGTATTGGGTAAAGACTTAATCTCTAGAGATGACCTTTTAGACGGATACCTTGGTGAATAACCTTGGTAATTTTTAATGACACCTTGGGGATGGACCTTGCTGAAATGAAATTATTGTCAATATTAGATGTTGTAGACACGTCTTCAATTTATGAAAAATTTTATTTTTATTGTGATATATTTCATGATTTCTTTCTCATGACATAAAGTTCTTTTCATGACCGTATTGAAGTATCTCAAGTTCACATGTGAAATGTTTCTCTTGTTTCCCTTACTGGGCCTTCTGCTCACCATTTCTTTGGATGTATGTCCCCAGGTTATGAGATGCAGTAATGGACCTAGGATGAAGATGAAGATAAGACTTTCATGTGTTTAAGAAGAATGTCTTATGTTTTCATGTTTTAAGTTCTTGGTTTCCAAGACCCTAAACCTTAAAGATCCTCAGTTTTGTAAAATGAAATGAAAGTTTATGTGATAAAAAGGCGGGATGCTATAGTTGGTATCAAAGTATGGTTTAGTTATTTGTGTAAATTAGGATATGAAAAGTTTAGTAAGAAGCCTATATAAAAGTTTATATATAGGAAATCTTCCTGGTATTTTGGTGAGTATTGAGTAATGGGTTTCCAAGAAAATACATCCCTGTCTGGATAAGAGTAGGTAGAGGTGGATCTAGCATAGATGTAAATAGGGGTAAAACATGAAAAACCCGCTTTGAGATAGACTCAAATGGGAACTGGTACACGACAAAAGGCCTTGCTGCACTCTTGGTTATGACACTCCTGGGGGATATGCTTTGGTAAATTCATAATCTTAGTATGAACCATTGTTAAAAGAACAAAGATAAAATAAAATAAAGATTCACATAAGAATATATGATCATGGATAACCTAGATGGTAACCTATGGGATCACAAGTTAGGGTATACTTTTATTCTACAGGTTATCCTTATATGTGTTAAGTTCCTTTTCATGATTATTGGCTCAGTATTTAAGCTCCTAATTATAATTTCTCTTCTTAGTTAATGGTGGGAAATGGAAGAACAAGTCCCAACAACCAATGTGATAGGAAATGCGACGATTTCCGTATTAATATGAAAAAGATGATTAGGGGATTAAAAGATGATTATTATTTTGGAAGACGTTCACTATTTTGGGGACCCTATATGATCAAGGTAAATAGATTACTACGGTATTTTCATTGAGGAGTAAGGTTGAATTATATTTTGAAGAATTGATGAATTTAAGGTGGACTTATAGTAATTTAGGTTACTTATGGGAATGATTAACCTATCTTGGGTAAAATATGTTTAGGTTACCTACTTTTTTTATAAGATGTTAGGAGTGGTTGATGCTGTTTGGAGATGAACAATGAAGTTTATTTTGGAAGACTATGTTATCAAATCCTTCTTGTATTTGGGTTTCAATGTTAGTTTGGTTTATTTTGAGGAATTTTACGGACCGTTATTTATGGAATGGTCTATGATGAACTTCGGGTAGTACCATGGACCTTTGAAGATTTAAAAGTAGTTTCCATTCCTATGGGATTCTTTCTTTTTGAAGATTTGTTTTACCTTACCCTTTCTATTTTTGGGATAATGTTTAAAGATAGAAGAAATAGATAGTTAATCTTTTGTGGATTATGTGATTCTCAAGAATATGATTCTTGTGCATTTGATGAGACCAAGTGTTTTTGAATTCTCATCGTTTGGAGAAAAGATTAGTTTTGGTAGAGAATTATTAAAGGATGAAACTATACTTGAAGTTAGGTATATTTTCTTATGTTTTTGTTCTATGTAGTAAATTAATTCCTCAAAATTATGAAAAGGAACGTAAAACAAAAACTTTGTTGGTTTACGTTTTTTACTAGGTAATCAAAGACCGTTTACACACATCATAAGTTTGGGATTTTTTTATTGTTAACTTTCTCCTAATCATGTTTTCTATCACTCTCCCTCAGAACTTGACCTTTTGTTTTCTCCTCTATGTCCATGTTTTCCTACATGGAATCCTAGTGTGGGTTAACTCGGGTGAACTTTGTACTTCCCTTTCTTTCTTTTAAAGTAATAGTTTTACTGACTCCTTTTCCGATGTGGGAATTTCAATGAAATTTCAAAACCCAATTTTAAAAATTGTGAGGACGCAATTTCTTAAGGGGGGAAGATTGTAACGACCCGAAATTTTGAATAAATCTTGCTTCCTAATTTTGTGTGTTATTTTATTTTATTTTTATACTCAAAAAAAATTTCATTTGATAACATTAGTATAATTAAAATGAGACCGTTGGGTTTTGACTGTTATATGAACATTGGTCAATATGACCGCTGTGAACTAAACATTTCAATTTTTGTCTCTAAATACAACTGATATTGGTTAATTAATATAGAAAGAAGATTCGATGGCCTCACCCAGTAGTATTGGACCGATCGAAGCCCATCTAAGAGAACTTGGGAAGGAGGTAGCACCACTGGGCTTTGCTCTGGACCAAACCCAAGCCGAACTTCATCGTGTGAAGCTAGAACGGAATCGCCTTTATGAGAAGTTCAAACTGATAGAAATTACTACTCGTGCAATGTTGTCCAAGCCTCCCTCGGATTCTCTCACCTTAGAACACCTTACACTTAGGTCCCGTGTTGGTGTGATAAGGGGCTATGTAAGGAGACCGTAACTACCTTGTGTAATCCTTTGTTTTAAATAAAAATTGGGATTTCTTCTTATGATGAAGTGTAGGAATTTTCAAATGATTGTATAAATATAGTATGCATATTTTTGATGAATTTTAGAAAAAGAATATTTTAAAAAAGTTTATGTAAACCTTAAATAATTAAAAACATGTAATGATATTCAAAAAATGGTCTTCTACAATTATGTCCAGTACGAAATTTAGAGTCTAATAAGATCAAATTGATTTTGATGAATAGTAAATTATGAATAGTGATTTTATGCTTAGGATTAGTAATGTGACCAAATGGATTAGTAATCTAACTTAATGAAAGTATTAATATAATCTAGGCAACTTGATTAAGTAATGTGATTCAATAAAATGGTTAAATAACGGTTTCATAAATTATTATTCAAGTATTAGTTTTTTCAGGTGAATATTATTTTTTAATTAAAAATTAAATTAAAATTATTTAGAAAATTATTTTTTTAAAATGGATTTAATTTTTTCACTCAGAGCATCGATATTATGTTAAGTTAATTTTTGGGGTTTTTTCTGAAAAAATGAGTTTTCAGTGAATAGTGTATTTATTTAAAAATTAAATTAAAAATATTTAGAAAATTATTTTTATAAAATGGATTTCATTTTTGAAATCAGAGAATTGATATTTGGTTATTGTGATATTTTGGGATTTTTCTGAGAAAGTTGAATTTTCAGTGAATAGTAAAAATACAGTTTTAGGGTTTCGGTATGTTTAATGACATCATAACTATGTCATGATGATTCCATGATATATTTTAAGGTATGGTCGACTAAAGGGGATGAATTATTATTTGAGGTGTCCCAAGTGGCCAATACCATGGGCAAATACCATGGGCAAGCCCATGGTTTTGCCAAAACCACTAATGAGGTGTCCCTTGGCCATTAATACCTTGTCCCCTCACTTTCCCTGTAAATACCAAGAAATCCTCTCATACATTAGACTCCCCACTCTCCCCAAATAATTTATGGTCTCATTACCTCCCAAGGAGTCCTCCCAAGGTTCCCCCAAGCCCTCAAGGTCCCATCCTTTGAGTTTTAAGAGTTACATTTTAAGGTAAGAGATCCGACCTCTCTCTTTCTTTTCAAGTGATCTCTTTTATGTCATTTCTTTTATGCTCCATGTTATTATGTTAAAGGATGTTCTTTTATATTCCCCTTACTTACCTTTTAATGTTCATATAATGAGATATCCCCTCTTACTCTCATTATTTGTTTTTATGAAGTTTTAAGTGGCACTGTTAGGCTGCCGAATTTTTTAAGTGGTGCTTTCACCCTTCTCGTTTTCAAGTTCTACTTTCATGTAATGTATTTCAAGTTTCTTTTTATTATGTTGGGGTATTATATCTATATCTATCATACTTATCTTTTATGATCATATGATGAGAGACCCCATTTGATCTCTTCAATTCAGTATTTTGAGGTTTTAAGTGGCGCCGTTAGGCTGCCAAATTTTTAAGGGATTCTTTCACCTTTCTCATTTTTCAAAGTTCTACTTTCATTTCAAGTCTTTAAAGTTCCTTTTTATTATTTTGTGGTATGATCTATAAATCTATAATACTGATATTTTATGTTCATATGATGAGAGACCCTATTTGATCTCGTCAATTCATTTTTGTTGAAGTTTAAGTGGTGCCGTTAGGCTGCCGAATTTGAAATGGATTCTTTCACCTTTCTCATTTTTCAAAGTTATAATTTCATTTCAAGTCTTTAAAGTTTCTTTTTATTATGTTGTGGTATGATATATAAATCTATCATACTTATCGTTTATGTTAATATTATGAGAGACCCTATTTTATCTCGTTAATTCATTTTTTTTGAAGTTTAAGTGGCGCCGTTAGGCTGCTGAATTTTTAAGGGATTCTTTCACCTTTCTCTTTTTTCAAAGTTCTATTTTCATGTCAAGTCTTTAAAGTTCCTTTTTATTATGTTGGGGTATGATATCTATATCTATAATACTGAAAGTTTTTGTTCATATGATGAGAGACCCTATTTGATCTCGTCAAATCATTTTTGTTGAAGTTTAATTGATGCCGTTAGGCTGCCGAATTTTCATAAGAGAAATATTATTTTTTGTATTACTTTCATGTTCTTCATTTCATATGTTATGTCTTTCAAATTTCACTACAATGTTCTTAAATACTTTATATTCTATCCCTATACTGTTTTATGGGTCATTTATGAAGGTTTGACCCATGTCCCCTCTCTTTTCAATGTTTTCTAAAACCCCGAAACATAGCGGTTATGCTGCAGAATTTCCGTCGCAAAATGTCTATCTCTTTTTCTAAAGTTCTTTTATTTTATTAAGTGAATAATCAAAGCTCTTATTCTATATTGGTATTCAAATATATACCAAAACATTCTATTTTAAATTCTGTGATTTACATACATGAGACCCACCTTCCTTTTCTGTGGGTTTTAAAGTGACACAGAGATCATGTCTTTAAAGAAGTTTTAAAACGTTATGATTATGAAATGAAACCCATTCCTTTTATGCTATATGGGTTGTTTATGAAATGATTGATGATGATATATGTGGATCACATGATAATAAAGACATTTCAAGGGTGCGCCCAGATAGTGATCCAATGCATTGGGTAAAGACTTAATCTCTAGAGATGACCTTTTAGACTGATACCTTGGTGAATAACCTTGGTAATTTTTAATGAAACCTTGGGAATGGAACTTGGTGAAACGGAATGATTTTCAATATCAGATGTTGTAGCCACATCTTAAAGTTATGAAAAATGTTATTTTTATTATGATATATTTCATGATTTATTTCTCATTCCTTAAAGTTCTTTTCATGACCGTATTGAAGTATCTCAAGTTCACATGTAAAATGTTTATCTTGTTTCCCTTACTGGGCCTTCTGCTCACCCTTTCCTTTGATGTATTTCCCCAGGTTATGAGATGCAGTAATGAACCTTGGATGAACATGAGTATAAGCCTTTCAAGTGTTTGAGAAGAATGTTTTATGTTTTCATGTTTTAAGTTCCTAGTTTCCAAGACACTAAACCTTAAAGATCCTCAGTTTTGTAAAATGAAATGAAAGTTTATGTGATAAAAATACGGGATGCTATAAAGCTGGATCCAATGAGTGTATATGAGGTATCCTAATATTGGTAAATATAGTGAGGGGTCCTATGACATCATGTAGGGCATCCTCTATTAGACAGGACTATGTTCCAAGGTGGGTATCTCCCTTGGAAGTAGGATCTATGAATCATAATGGAATCCTCTGAGTGCTCAAGGTATTCCCTTTATAATTAAATGATGGATCAATTATGAACAATCCTATAAAGTTAAAAAAGTAACATATACAAATGTCACATTATATATAGTTGATTACTCAATTTAGACCATGTAATACCCATGAAAATGGATTATTCATTAGGTTTATTCCATTTACTTTCAACTTAAGTGATGAGGTCAGTTTAGAACATGCAACTATGTTCCATTAATTATAAGAAAATGGAAAATTTATATATATATATACATTCCATTTTAAAAAACATTATGTTCATTCCATTTCCTTTTATTTAGTATAACAATGTAAATTGGGACATGCATCCAATTCAATTTATATTAGTAGATTACAAGTGATAACTATAATTTACATTCTATTAAAGATTAATTAATTAATTTAAAACACTATGTTATCAAGGTCAAGTCCAAGAACACTCAGATGGTGTCGCAGATAGACCTGTATGGGTCACAAAAGCATAAATAAGGGAACTACCTACTTCAAGTGGTTGGTGTTGAGGTCATAACCTCCCAAAATATGATGAACATATATAAAAATGGTCTTAGTATACAATTATAATGACAATAATCAAGGCATTTGAATTTAAATGGAAATTCTCAGTGAAACTGGCTTGCACACAACGGTGGAAATTTATAAATGATTAAACCTTGAGGGATGATTCATATACCACCTACCTTAATCCTATAGCACTTTCCCTATCTAGTATCAGACCTTATTTTGGTCTGGATCAAAATAAAATGAGTGAATGGATTAATTCCATGAAAATTAGGTATATGATCCTACATCAAAATAGCATCATCTAGAGGAATAAAAATGAGTAATTGAGCCAAAGGATTGAAGATCTTACCTAGAGGGATCTAACAAGACAAATATATATCAAATCTGACATCGAAAAAAAAACTGGATCAAAATCTATGATGAAGGGATTGACTTCTCAAAAACGGTGGAGGAAGGGTATACTATCATTTTAATGATAAAAAATAGGATGGGTGAGTTAATTATAAAGTTAAGGTAAAAATTTTCTTTTTACCAAAAATTTATTGGGTCGCACGGTTTAGCCACATGGTTGTCCAAACAATGCACCAATTGTGTACACCACACTGCCTTAAGAGGAAACCTGCATAGTTTGAGAAACTCTGTAGAAACCATTCTATTTATATTTGCTAAGAATTTCTGACCTCTAGCTTGAGTGTGCGACCCTGGGCACATGGTTAGAGAAATACATGGACTCTTCTCTAGCCTCTAAAACTCCATTCAAGATTTGGAGTAACCATCCGAGCAAGGCATCATGGTTTCTACTAACCATGAGGCCTAGTGATTTCTTCCATCAGTTGGGGTTCTGAGCTTCAAAAAACATAAGACATCCACAAAACTTCAATGAACTCATTAGGATTCAATAATAGGTCTAATAAAAGTAATTAAACCAAAATTAAAAGGATATATACCTCCTAAAAAATTAGTTTCTTATAGTATTCCCCCCTTAAAGGAACTCATCCTTATGTTACCCTTCTAAGGGTGGAAAAACATTGTCTATGAACAAATTCTTCCACTGGGAACATACATTGTCCTCTCACCCCCATGTCTCATCATATATATAGTTGTTCTATTATAACATTCATACTAAATGGATAGAACAACCTCAGAGAACCTTCATGCTCTGATCAATGATGTGTGTGGGATACTCCCCAAATGAATCAGTATCATATATTTAAACCTCATGAGGATAAAAAGTAGGATATGGGATGACTTGATATTGGTGAAGCTATGAAATTTGGAAGATCTTTTTAATGGAATGATACCTATGAGGTAGAAGTGATTGATAGGCTATCGGACCAACTCTATCCATGATCTCAAATGTCCTGACATAATTAGGTGACAACTTCCCTTGTCTCTATATCCATCTATTCCCAAGAAACCATGAGCCCCACAAAAAACCATAATCCCTAACCTGACATAACTAGCTTCGGTGATACCCAAAATAAACCATGATCCCCAGCCTTGAACTCTAGAGGTCATCGACAATGATTTAATTTTTTTTCTAGACTGATATGTAAACATAAACTTCCTAATCAGTTACACCTACTTCAAAGTCTCCTGTACAAGATGAGGACCTAATAAAACTATCTCTCCTACCTCTAACAATCACATGGGTGAATGACATGGCCTTCCATATATGGACTAATACAGATCCATCTTAATTGTTTCCTGATAACTATTATTGTAGTAGAAATTGATGAGAGGGATATGGTTCACCACAGATCCATCAAAATCAAGGAAATATGCTCTAATCATGTCCTCCAACACCTGTATCATCAATCTTGACTAGCTATCATTCTGAGGGTGAAAAGCTATGCTCAGATGTACCTGTGTACCCGTAGTCTCTGCAACCCGTACTAGAACCTCAATGTGAAATGAGCATCCCTATATGAAATGATAGTATGAGGACCCAGTGTGTTCATATAATCATGTGGACATACAGTTTTACCATCTCATCAATAAATATAGTCTCCCAGATATAAAATAAGTGGGATACCTTAATCATTTGATCCAAAACTACCCAAATTTCTTCTCTATCTGAAGGTGATATCGATAATCTGACTAAAAAATACATTATAACATATTCACGTTTCCATTATAAGACCAAAAAAGGTTATAAAAAGTCAGCAGGTCACTGGTGCTTCACCTTCACTTGCTGATAGGTGGAACACCTGGGGATAAAACCTACCATTTGATGTTTCATTCATAGCCACCAATACTGGTGATGCATATGACAATACATCTTAGAGATTTCAGGACGAACTTCCCACTTAGAAGCCTAGGACTCTCACACTAGTCCTTATCTCATTTATGTAGGAACCCATACACACCCACCTATACATAGGATTTTATCTCTATCAAAAAACCAATCTAGAGGTGGGTCCGTACTAGACATACTCTCTGTGAGAACCAACCCCTCAGTATATGAAAACTACCTTCTCTTCATCCTATCAAGGAGTGAAGAGGTAATAAATAAGACCATAAGAAAATTATTCTCATGACTCTCTTGAAACTCTCTATGTAACTCAAAAAATAGGTTTATCAATTTTTATTAATCATTGGATTTATGTATGCATGTACTTGATTTTTCTGAATCAGGACATCAGCCATCGTATTTCCCTTTCTAGGTTTAAAGGAAAGCTCAAAATAAAAATACTTGAGGTATTTGACCCATCATAACTATATGAGATTCAATTCATGTTGTGTAAATATATATTTTATGATCTTGTGGTCTGTATACACCATAAATATATCACCTATCAAATAGTGTCTCCAGCAACATAAGGCATGGGCTAATGCTTCTACCTCGAGGTCATGTGTTGGGTAGTTATTCCCATGAGGTCTCAACTAAAGGGACATGTATGCAAAAACTCTATCCTATTCTAGTATCACTGCACCCAACCCAATTCCATATACATCACAAAACATTGTATACCATCTTCTAGGCTCTGAAATATTTGGAATCAGTGTTTAAGTAAGCCTTCCTTTCATATCTTGAAAGGATTTATCACACACTTTACACCATAGGAACTTCACACCCTTATTTTTAAGACCAGTAAGAGTTACATCAAGGCATGATAAGTCCTACATGAAATGCCTATAATATCCAAACATCCCCAAGGAACTCCATAAATAAAACACTTTCTTGGGATTCTCCTAGGAAACCATAATACTCACATTTTCTAGGTCAATAGATACTCCCAATTTAGAGTTAAAATGACACTAGAAGTGAATGTTGTTGATCTAGAATGGTAACTTATCATGATTTTCATATAGCTGATTCCCTCTTGGTTTATTCAAATTAATCTCAATATATTTAGCATGGTTGATATGAGTATGAGAATAAACCATTATGTTTTCCATAAAAACCATGAAAAAGGAATCCAGGTAGGGATAGAAAATACTATTCATCTTGTCCAAGAAAATTACACGTGTGTTTGAAATAATAAATGACATAACGAGGTACTCATATAACCTGTACCGAATTTAAACAATCATGTGTGGTATGTCTGAAGGCCTGAATTATGCCTGATGAAAGCTAGATCTACCCAGATCTGGTAAAAGAGATCCTTTAACTGAGGAAATTTAAACTGTTCTATAACCATAAGATGGTTCAAACATCAGTAATCCATGCATAAACAATTGTTTTCATCCGCCTTCTTGGAGAAAATCACAGGTGAACCCCAAAGAGAATGACTAGGTCAGATAAAAACATTGACCTCTAAATCCTTTAACTATCTCTTGAGCTTCTGGAGCTCAATAGGTTCCATTCTGTTTGGAGGAATAGATACTAGATCTGATCCTATAACAAGCTCAATAGTAAAGGTCTACCTTTTTTTCAGACGTATTCCAGAGAAATAATCAGGGGAGATGTCCCTGAAATGATCTACTACTAGAGGAAAATCAATATGAGGCAAGATATACTATATAAAAAAACTAGAAATTTGGGAAGTCACTCCACCTAACCCATGATTAATTAGTCTATCTCTACTAGTCTAGACATTCGAATCACCCTTGTGTGGATAAAGTTTTCCCTCTCATGATGTAAATGATACCCTAAGGTGATAGACATCCAAATATGTATGATGGGGAACCACAAATTAAATCCTGATAATTACATCGAATCCAACCGTCTTGAGGAAAAATAGGTTCCATAAGAAGGGGTAACATCTTAACTTAAGGGGATAGTACCGGTATTGGCTTATAGCCTCTATCCACACTCCCAAAGGTGAGAGTAGGGTCATCACACAAAAGTAGTACTGAATTTCTAGCCTAATAATTTCTATGGTAGATAAGGAGATAAAGGAGTGATAATCACCTATATCAAATAAAGATGATACAATAGTATAGGATAATAGAATAGTACCCCTTACAATAGAAAGTCCTACACTTTGATCCTCATGTATCAGTTGTAAGTCATGCGACTAACTTGATCTATGACCATGTTCTACAGCTAGACTACCTTGAGTAGGAGCTCTCTATTATCATTGATAATAAGAAGTCTATCTACCATGGACATGAACTTATCCTTGTCATGTTCTTCCAGTGATACTTTAACACCCTTATTGACACAACACAACTGATCATTCCCCTGAAGGTGGAGCGGGTACAGATCCTCTTCCACTCAAAATAGGTGTAAAGGTCTGGAATAATCTTTGAAGATGGCCCATACGGTCGCAAGCACAGAACTCAAGGGGGTATCTATCACACTAAGTCTTCAAATTCCCCTTCTTCCCAAATTGATGGAATATAAGAGAGATACCCATGTGGATACTATATCTTCTACTAAGATAATGAGAAACCTCAAGGTTTCACTTCCTGCTACCAGAAGAATTACTCACCTCCATCAACATAAAACCTCTATGCATGGTATTATCATATTATTTCAGGTTTTTCTTAGTGATAAGAACTTGATTAATGATCTCAAAAAATGTAGGTAGGTGAAATACATTCACCTATTGAAGGATGGAATAATCTATCCCATCCTCGATGTAGTGTTCTCATAATAGCTCATCACTAGATATAAGTTGTGAAAATCCCAATAACTTAGTAAAAGTTTCTAAATATTCCATGATGGACATAAACACCTGCTTCAGGTGCATTAACTCTCTGGTTTAGTCATTTCTCAGTGTCTGAAGGAGAAAATTAATTATATAATACAACTTATAATTTTTCCTAGGCCATGCCCTAATAATAACCAGCTTGAGTAATCACATCCCACTAGCGTTTAGTGGAATCATGCAGCATGTAGGTATCATGCTTTTCCATCATTTATAGAGGTGCCTTTAGATGATCAAAGATAGAAAAAAGGGACTCAAACTAAGGATCAACATCCTATGGACCCCCATACCCCGATAAGATAGGAGGATGTTGCTACTGTAATTCATGAGTCAGATCAGCCGTTATAGGTGAAAGTCATGGAGAACCCTATATAGACTATATCAGATGTAAGAAACTCTCGTGAAACTAAGAATAAATGCCCATTTTGGGAATAATATTTTTTGCCTCAAGTGGAATTACTAGAGATATCAATAGTGGCTCAAGGCCCACTACCTTCCAGAGCATGATCTTCACCACCTTCTCGGTGAACAGCTAGAGGATTTCATGGTGGAATATCTCTAAAACTTCCAAGAAAACACGTCAGAATAGATTTAAGTATATATATTCACTAGTGTAAGTATATCATAATGGAATGGAATCACTACTAAGGTATAATACACCAAATACTAGCATATAAGTATTGGGTATTGGTAAGTTTTTGAATTGAATTTACAAGGTTTCAAGTTGGTGAAGGGTTAATTACACCTTAACTCTTCATTTAACAAAAACCATTTCATTTTATAATTCAATATTTACATTTAATTTTTTATTTTCTTATATATATATATATATTTGATTAAATGGATCATCATTACCAACTAATAAAGTCCCATACAATTTATAATCGAAAGTGACACCCATTTAATTTCTAATTAGGTATCTTAAATTCTGTCTCAAAATGTAACATATAATATACAATGGATCGAATTGGTTAATTACTTATTCCAATTCACAAGGGCTCATCAACCTCATAAATTGAAATTTGTAGTCACCCAATCATAGCCAAATCCCAACTCATGTAACCCGGGGTACAAAGCTAACAAGAGTAGAAACCATCTATGTAATATGAAAACATCAACCAATATAATAAAAACTATTTATATTGATGATGAGACATTAAATAACCAAATAACTTTCCCTAAATAATATGTTAGAAGCATAGATATATATATAAAAACCATGGATCACTCAACAATCATAGGAAAAACATGTGATGCAAGTAATGAAATTCACCTATATAGAATGGAATATGCATGGCATGTGATTTATAAGTGCCTATAATCATGCATATAACAATTATCCTTTATATACTAGTCCAATGAAAATATCCATAAATCATATCAAAGATCAAAATTCCTGTTCATCACCCAAAAGTAAAAGGATATAAATATTGATAATAAATATACATAAAACATTTTCCCATTCCTAGGAAACTTGGTATTTACCCAGAATGTGGATTAACTACTACCAAGAATGGCTCATGACCATGTTCCCCATGTTCCTAATATCCTATAAATATTCCCAAACAATAAAAAAAATGAAAATAAAAGAAAAATAAACCTCTCATACCACTTTGTGTCATCCTGACATGGGTTCCACTCAAAGGTACCCAAGCCGGTGGGCCACATGGCCTCATGTGTGCCTCCCCATATGCTAGAGGATGACTAGTAGTGAGGGCCTAGGGTGTGATAGTGGAGAGACAATTCCCTCTAGTCATATTATATCACATTGGATGTATATAAAAAACAAATGGATAACAATAGTGGGAACATAATAATACATAAAAAAACTAATAGTAGAAGTAAGCATAAACATCCAAGCAATAATAAATAACTCAAAGCTAAATCAGATTCATATATACAAATGATGATGTAATGTCATGTCACCAAAAAGTAGGAATACATGGATATTAGGCATCATGCTATCAATAAAATACATGTTATACAAAAAGACTAAAAACTATCCAGCCATCCTGAGCTCTTGATCGGTCTTCTACTACCAAGATCCATCCTAATAAAGAATGAAAGTTATATTTACAAGGCATGATGTTTCCCCTTTTCCATACCAATGATCATATAATATTTTTTTGTACGAATTTTGGCCCAAATAGGGAATGATATAAAACTCAGTAGGCCACCATCAACCGTGTCTATACAATCTAGTATGTGAATATAAACTGACGGTGTGTGGGTATATATAAATATAAATCAATTCTAAAATAAAAACTCATACATGATTTAGCCTCAACTGGTAATGTCTATAAAGATGAGATCATTTAATTAATTCATTTAATTTTATTTCATATAGATTAATCAAGTAAAAGTTTTATTAGTACTGAAATAAATCAAAGTAATAATGAAATAGGATCCAAGGTGAGACCAAATTTTCCTTGGCCTCAAGAGTCAAGCCGAATAATAAAAGTAACTGATGCAATCTAGAAATAAAGGGGTTTGAGTGTAATATAAGGGTTGATTCCCAAGGCATTCCACTATAAATGAATCTAAACAAGTTGGAGGATCTCATCCAAGGTAAGAATGAGATTATCATGACTGGGCCCAAAGGGGTGAATCTATGGTCCCACGTGTCTCAAGACATCAAGATGGATCCATGATTGTATCTGAGGCATCATAATATCCTGAAAGATAGTTAGGGTTCCTACTTCATCATATCATTCATCCTCTAGTAGAAAAGGAAAATGTTCCATGGTTGATATCTCCATTGATAACTGACTCCTTGAATCATAATGGTTCCCTCTGAGTGCTCAAGGAATTCCCTTAGGAATCCAAGGATGGATTAAGTTTTACCACTCATATAAAGATAAAAAGTTACACATGAAATAGGAACCTTATACATAATTCATTATTCAATTTAGGCCATGTAATACTCATTATAATAGAAAAGTCATTGGGTTCATTCCATTACTATTCAACCTAAGTGACAAGGTAAATTAAGGACATGAAACCAAGCTCTATTAATTATAAGAAAATTTCTAAGATATATATATATATATATATATATACTTTCCATTTTTTAATTAATTAGGTTCTTTCCATTTCCTTTTATTAAGAATAATAAGTTAAATCAGGATATACAACCAATTCAACTTATATAAGTCGAGTCCAAGTGATAACTGTAATGTACTTTCCATTAATAATTCATTAATTAATTGAAAATACTTACCACATCAAGATCAAGTCCATGTGCTCCCAAATGATGCTATAGATATACCTACAAGGGTCAATAGGAAATAAATAAGGAAACAAACTACTTGGGGTGGTCAGGGATGAGGTCATAACCTTTTTCTATATGATGAACATATATAAAAAGGGTATTGGAATACAATTATAACAAAAATAATAAAGGAATGTAAATTTAAAGGGAAACACTCGGTAAAACTGGTGTGAACACAATGGCAATAATTTATAAATGATAAAAACTTTATGTATGACTCATATACCACCTACCTTGAGCCTATATTACTCTCTTCATCCAATATTGGCCCTTAGTTTGGCCAAGATCCAAATAAAATGGAAGAATGGATCAATGCCCTAAAAATAGGAAACATGATCTAGCATCAAAATATAATCGTTAAGAGTAAGAAAAATGATGTACTGAGTCATAGGATTGAATAGATTACCTGGAGGAATCGAACTAGATGAACATAGATTGAATCAGAGATCAGACAATGAAACAAGATAAAAACCTATAAAGAGGGGCTTGAGAGCTCAAAAATTGAGGAGAAAGTGTATCTTGTTTTTGGAATGAGAAAAAAAGATAAGGGTTAAGTTAATTAGAAACATAAGGGGAAATGGTATTTCTACCAAAACATTACTGGGTTGTATGGTTGGCCCAACAATGTACCAAACATGAACACCTCACTACCTCAAGATGAAACCTACACGGTTTGAGAAATTGGGCGCCAACCATGATATTTGGCTATACTAATAATTAAAGACCTCTAGGATGGGTGTGCAGCATGTGGTGCATGGTTAGGAAAATTAGTTTTCCCTTATCTACTATCTAAAACTCCCACATGGTTAGGAGAAACTATGAATGTTGGGCAACATGGTTTTTACTAACCATGCGACCTAGTGATTTCTTCCACCGACCATGGTTATGAGATCCGAATAAGCCTAAAACCCCCAGTAACTTATGTGACCTCATAAGAATCCATAATAGGTCCAATTTAAGGAATTATACTTAAATTTAAAGGATCTATATCTCATATAAAAAACATGTTCTTACATGAGATTAACATGTTTAGGTATTTGGTGTATTCCTACCCAATTCATCAAGATATCTTGACTGTAATATTAATGATAAGAATGATTTCTTAGCTATGTCACTGGTGACAAGGATGATGTCTTGGTTGAGGTCTTGATGATAATATCATGATGTTAGGTATTATTCATTCCATCACCACAAAATATGTTATCGGTATCCAAGTTATCTATTCATTTTATTTACTATCCATGTATATATTATACTATCATTTTAGCTAATTATGGAATTATGATGATTATTTATTCCTTATATAATATTTATTATAGGTTTATGTTTCCCCATTTGTATGTTTTCCCTTACTGAGAATTTAAGTTAATCACAATTTATGTATCCATTTCACTAGGTTATGAATAAAAGTATTACACATGATATATCTAACAAGATATCTTGTGGGAGTTATTGAATCCTTTTTATGGATTAATTTTTTTTTATAATTGGAAAATATTTCCTTTAGTTTAGAAAGCCATGGGATTTATTAGTTTATTTTTAGTCCTACTTCTTTAAAGCTCTAAATAAAAAAGGTCTTGGGAATATATGTAATGAAATATTTGTTTTAAGTTATGTAATTATGGGATAGTTATGTCTAGTAATATATAGTTAGTACCGAAGAAAATATATAAAGATTATCTTTATAAGCACTAGATCCGGGAGTTTGGTTTTGGGGCATCACAATTGGTATGAGAGTAGGTTTTAGATAACTTTTAATATTAATATGTTTCTTGATGATAATTTAAGGGTTGATAAGTTATGTTTTATCATAATTTCAAACATACAGATAACCCTTTGGTATAGTATATGATTCAATATTATGGTAATAATGCACATTTTATTTTTGGATTAGGATATCAGAACTTTAGTGAAATCTATAGGTATAAGTCAATGAAATAATTCTTAGTATATGATAACATCTAAAAGTTTTGGTAATATATATATTGTATGGTTATCCTAGAAATTAAATCCATGTCTAGATACTATATGTGGATGTAGGCTCTAGCACAAATTTACCTCGGGGAAATATCCTAGAAAATGCAATATTGGGTATTAACTCAATCGTCACCTAGTACGTGACAAAGAGGCCAAACTTTACACCTGGTATGGACTATTGGGGGGGTATTCTTTAGTTGATCATAATATCTTTATAAACCATCATAAAATATTTAAGTATAATGTTAACTAATTAGGTTATAGAACATAATAAAAATTGACCATGGATATACTAGGATTTAGTACAGAGAGTCTTTGGTTGAACCAAAAGTATCATAAGATAAAAATGAAGTTTTCATATGGGAATAAATATTTGGATTAATGTTTTCATATTCATATTTTTGATGTTATCATAATAATATTGGTTTTATTATTTGGTTGAAATAGGATCACAAAGGTGAAGTTGTGAAAGATAAGCATCTAGAAACCACTATGTCTTATAATCGATAAAGAGAACATAAATAAATAGATTATAATTTTATTATATTACTATTATGATAGTAATTTTAAATTTCCTAGTCTTACCTAAGGTAGAAAAATTTATATTTTTAAATAATTTAAATATCAAAACCCTTAGATATTTTCATTAGTGAGTGATATTTATCAATGACATTCTGGTATATTCTAAAATGTATGAGGATTATGTGAAACGTCAAAGGATTATTGTAACGCCCCGACCCTAGTTACCCAGAGTCGGTGCATTATTACATAACATTGGCATGATCGCAAGAAAGATCAAATCTCGAAAGACCGATTGGTTTAGTAGCCTTGGAAACACTAGATATATTCATAAGTTTTACATTACATCATAAAGTGAAAAACTACTACGACAACATAATGTCTCCATAGTCCACACTATTATCCCCTCATAATATCCCTACAGGTCATTCATAACTTACTTCTTCACATCCTGGGAAAAATAAAACATAGAAAAGGGGTGAGCTCAAATGACCAGTAAGGATAACAATATAGCAGAAACTTTCAAAAATAAGCATAAACATTTAAGGCAATGCATTACTAAAACAAAAGCCTTTTAAACTTGAACTTTAACAAAGTATGGCAAAAGTAAAATGAAATAATGCCATTTACTTATTCACATGGATATTATAATAATTTAATAATTACATGAAATATCAATAACCACTTTCATAATTATGGAATGCATAATGCTGAACTTTAATTTCATTGTCAAGGCCTCGTCCCAAGACCTAGGGGCTAACTGTCACCGGAACCCAACCCGGAGTGCCTCTGATAACCGAACACCAACCCGGAGTGCCTCTAATAACCGGACACCAACCCAGAGTTCCTCTAATAACCGAAGACCAAACTGGAGTTCCTCTAATAACCGGAGACCAAACCGGAGGGCTTACTTTTACCGGTCCCCAACCCGGAACATACTTGTCTAACACATTCATCTGAATGAAAGGTTGAAATATAACATAAACATTCGGATTAAAAATAACTTATAAAATTTCAATACTTTAAACAAAAACCATGAGTGACATAAGAATAACTTATCCACAGTCAAAAATATCACAAAACCTTCAATAAAATAGAGATGTTTTGTATCATAATAAATCAACTTCAAATAAGCTTAAAATCCATCAAAGGATGTTGACATAGATGAAATCAAAACTATTTTAGAGAAATATCTCTTTTTTTTAAATCATTTTAAAAGTAACATAATTATAAAATAATACATTCAATTTGAAAATATTATTAGAAGCTTGTAAAAGAAGCTTTGACGATTTTATAACGGCGGTAGATAGCCGCACCCGCCGTATAAGTTAAAAAAACATTCTTACCTTAAATTTGTCGAAAAGGTTAAAAGTGACTTGTTTGGAAAACGACGGAAAGATTCATTTCGAAACACATAAGGGTATAAATGACTTTAACCCATATTATTGTAAATAGTAAAAATGTTTTGAAATACATTAGTAAGAAATATGGATGTGGATGATAAAGAGATCCCAGTAGATTATTACGTATAAACAACCTCGGATAATGAAGAGATTGTGAAATAACCCTTACCAATTTGGTAACTTATGAAACATACAACCCATGAAAGTGGTATCATAAAATGAATATGTAAATACACATAAATTAGAGTGTATTACACAAATAATATAATTATGGGCAGTACATACACCACACAAAAGGTAATGGTGGAATATGGCATGAATCTCACGGGAATAAGGAGTGAGATGAAAACCCCTTACATTGTACTTTTCCTTGGTTGGGTTAGGTTATCCTCCTGTATAATGGTGAAATAATTGTTATTAAATTATACAAGAATCATATATATTAATATGATATCATATATGATCTTTTAACATTGATTTGTTAATAATATCTTTGAATTATCGTCGTTTCGGGTGTTAACTTACTCGTTTTATTTTATATGTTTTGTTACATAATCCATGTTTTTCATGGATAGGTTGTATATTTTTCATATAAAGAATTATATCAAGTCCTTAAACATAATTTTTAAATCATAAAATGATAATTATACTTTAATGGATACGATGGAGAATGAATCTCATCGCGTTCGTGGAGACGGTAGTCCATACGTATGCACGAGCGACAATATCATTCTTTTGATATTAAAATAATATATAAATGGATGTTATATCATATATACATAATCATTAAAATGTTATATTTATTATTTACATGAGTTACACATCATTATTATACCCATCCAAAAAATAATATATTGAATAACAATTACACCACGACGTCGAGACGGTAAGCCGTACGTACGCACGTATGGTGACATGCTATTCAAAGGGTGGATAGAATACTGAATATGGTTGTACCATATTCATAATAACATCATAGTAGATATAATATACTGGAGTTATTATTTTATAATGGTAATAACAAATAACGAAGAAGTGGAAGAAGAAAGGATCTTGAAAAGGGGTGGTGAAAACATTACCTCTTCTTCGGGTTCTTCCCTTTGATTTGATCAAAAGGGATCCTTAGGTTGTCTTTTTGATCCAAATAAGGCCTCTAGGTTGTAGTGAGGGAAGTTGGGAGAGTATTTGGGCAGAGTTTGTCCGAACCAAAAGGTTTGAATGTGTGAAGAAATGAGAAGGAGGAGTGCCCTTTTATAAGAGGGGTGAGGGGCACCTTTGGAAAAGCTAGAAATATTAGTTTATAATAAATTCATATTCAGTTTCTAATGGATCCAAAGTTGATTATTTAAATGTTAAGGTGGGGATGGGTCGAAAACAACTCAAAAAATAGAATTTAGACAGGTTTGGGTACTTATATTAACCTTATCTTTAAGTATTAACTCTAAGTTAATTAGTTTCACTTTTACAATGTCTCTTTGTATTTTTATATAATATGGTTAATAAACTTACTATATACATCCAAGCGACCCCCAAGTGGTCCATTAATGATGAAACTATCATTATATAAGTATCTTGTCCTATCCTTAGTATTTTAGGAATTTAATATGAATTAATAATATAATATATGTTTTAAGATCTCTTTTATGTCAATTTTGACACTATTCAATAGTTGATTTTTGTGAAACTCATAACAGATTGATTACTTCGAAATAAGTCAATTAAATCAATACTAATATAACATATTATCCTATAAAATTATTTTAATTCATTAAAAGATTCATATTATATTTATTTGGGTATTTATAATATCAATTATTTTAATTTTTTACTATTATAGTAATTACTTCATCATCATTGTGTCATAAATAAATTAAATTATTTAATGTCTAAAAATTATAAATAAAATATCATTATGTAGAAAATATTTTTATCTTTCTAATGAATATTTATAATCTAAAATCCAACATATATAACCCTATGTAAAAATTGTTTTTCTAAAAGATATATGCTTGTGTCATTTTTGTATTCATTTTAACTTAATTAAAATAAAGTGTCCCTATCAGCTACAAGTGGCACCATGGGGTCCCAAAATCGACCCAAAGATGACTATGGTCGATCATGTATCAACCAATAATGCTAGGACACGTTTTAGGGTAATTTAGTATTATTATAATATTATTTTTTAACCCTTATTTACCGGATTTACCCTTAACCATGGTAAATAAAATATTTACCGCAGTAATTATTCAAAATGTCTAAAAATAAAAGTTACCTATTTACACAATTTTAACATCCTGATTCCAAATATGGAATCCATTTTTCTAAATTCAAAACAGAGAATTGGCATAAATTAATTTAAAATTAATTCCCGCTGTCAAAACAAAAATCGTGTTTTTAAGAGATAATAACTATCAAAAGATTGACACTTGTTTATGTTCAGTTTAATTGTAAAATTATATCCAATGACCAACATTATATTAAATGGTAAAAATATATTCTAAATATACTTTAAAACCACTCAAATTCATAATTTATCACTAATAATTTTTTTTATTAAAAAAGTTATTTTTAATTAAAATTTAGTAATTTTCACTATTCATCAAAATATGAAAGTTATCCGAAAAGTACCAAAATTTCAACTTAGGATAAATATGATACTCCTAATCCAAAAATTAAGTCCATTTTGAGAGATAAAATTTCTAAAATTTTAAAAGGTAGGTATTACTATTCATAACGGCTAGTTTGATTGGTTGTGGTGTGTTAGAACTCGAAGTTGCGTACAACACACGCTACTGTATTATTCAAAGGAAAGAGTACCGTGGAAGCTTGAGATGTTTCATTTTAATTTTTTTTGATGTCCCCATTTTGAAAAAAAGTTTAAAATATTGTATTTAAAAATGTTTCACTATTAAAAGTTGATAAAAGTGCAATACTGAAAATGAATCTGTTCTTACATTATGTCTAAGAAACTCATAATATGGATTCTAAAATTATAAGGATTATATAAAGTTTAAAATTTAGTTAATACTATTCATCACTTCTTTTGAATGGAATTTTTTTTGGTAAGTCATGGTGTGATTGAACTCGGTGTTGCGTGTAGTGCAAGTTATTGAATTATTTTGAAGAAATAACACACTATGAAATCTTGGGGTGCTACATTCTCCCCTCCTTCAATAAATTGCGTCCTCGCAATTTGAAATTGTTCTTAGAAAATAAAAGGTTGAAAATAGAAAATATATTTGTGGGAAAGCCCACATCAGAAATTGGGTTACTAAAATTTAGTCTTAATATGGGGAAATAAGAAATGAAAGGGTCACCACCAAATTATGATCTCGATTAGGAGAACATTAGTGGCAATTAGAGACATATAATTGGAGGAAAAACGTAAATATTTATAGGTAGTGATTGAGGTCATCAATCACAAACAAGTATAAAATTGAGGTCCTTAAACTCATCAATCTATGATGATTTGAAATACCATCGGTTCAACAAAACATAGGGTATTGGGATATCACATTTTTGACGTTTCAAAATATCTTAGTTGAAATACCACATCGAAAAATGAATTAATGAGGCCTCTATTTAAAATAAAGAGTGGAAAGTATGAAGATTACAAAAAATAACACATACTAGAGTTCCATGTAGGAAAATATGGATATGGAAGAGAAATCTAACCATCAATTATCTGATGGAGAGTGGTAGAGAACATGGCTATGAAAAGGCCAACAATCCCAAAGCCATAAATTAGTGATGATTTAAGGTACCATCTAGGACAAGATTTTTGTTCTAAGTTCCTTTTATTAATGTTGAGGAATTTATTTATGAGATTGGCTAAGATCATAAGGAGATATACTTACTTTATAATTAGAGTTTTATCCATTAATAAATTTCTACCACAAACTCATCTTTCACTCTAAAAGATAATAGAACGTAATTTTTTTTTTCTATTTATACTATTCGTACAGGGTTCCAAAATAAATGAATTTATAAATCATCTACCAGATCTTTTAAAAAAACTACATTATTTAATCCAGGACATCTCGTGGGACAGTGGTAGGTGATACACCCTTGTCGCCCTTCGGTTGCGGGTTCAAGTCTCGCAGCCTTTCCGGACGCGACGAGTTGCCGCCCGACCTCCGAGTTGTCCTTTTATGGCAATCCAAAATAATCCAAACTAGAACTATCCAAAATACTTCTGTCCAAACTCACAGTCCAACATTTATAAGGTAGGTAAACATAATGTAGATCCTATTTACCCCGTAATAGCATATGAATACCTTCATCATGTATTCTTTTAATACACTGAATCATCTTGAATTACCATATTCCTTACATTCATGCTCCCTTATTCCATACAGAATGCTGGATATACTTCATCAATCCAAAAAAGTTATAAACCCCAACAATGATGGAATATACAAATCATTAATCAGTTCCAAGGTAGTCAAGAATATTCAATATAATTTATCCAAAACAATCATGTATTATTCCAAAATCACTACCTCGGTATCAGAACTATATTATGGTTTATCATTCTCTCAACCATATATTTTCCAAAAATTTATCCTGCTATTGAGTCACTTTTCTTTGTTCCACACAATCTCAAGTCCTTAATGAAATAGTACTGCAGTACAATCCTTATATACTCCATAATTATTATAACAAGTACATTGTTGATACAACACTCAATTGACATAAGAACTCTAATCATTCCTCTTCATCTGTGGTATTATCATAACTTGATTATTATCCAATAGCATCATTTGCAGCATAGTCTGATGACTGAGACATAGGTTCGCGTAGTGTCCAAACTCCTTGCAAATGAAGCATTGTACATTTGAAACCATTTTCTTACCCTTGCAGTCACGTACTTTGTGCCCTTTTCCTCTTCACTTATAACAAACTCCCATTCCTTTCAGGCAAGTTCCAGGGTGTTTCTTTCCACAGTTATCACATATAGTAAAATTCTTCTTTTCCATCTTCCCTTTATCCATCTTTTTCTATTCCATCCTTTTCTTCTCTTGCTTCCCTTCAAAGCCATAGGACTCAGTAAACTCTTTACTTATCTTATCAACACATGATATTATTTCTTCATATGATGATAATACATGCGAGACTATTTCTCTTGTAAATTCTGGCTTAAGACCATAAAATATGTGATCCTTCTTTCTCTTTGTATCATGTGCATTTCTAGTGTCCTCATTCCTTCTACTGGGCGCCATTTCTAAACAATGGCATACATTAGATTAGTTTATGAATAATAATACCTAATCCCAAACTTGTAAAACACATAACATAAATTAAACAGTTTATGGATATAATCCATAATCATAAAAATGTCTCCTTTGAGGAAGTATATACTCATAAACCCTTCATAATGATTTGAAAAGAAAATGAGAGTTATCCTAAGCATATCCCCCGGGAGTGTCGTAACCAAGAGTGCAGCAAGGCCCGTTGTCGTGCACCAGTTCCCGTTCGAGTCTAGCTCAAAGCGGTGTTTTCGGGTTTTATCCCTAGGTACATCTATGCCAGAGCCGCCTCTACCTACTCGTATCCAGATAGGGATGTATTGCTCGGAAAACTCACAAAATCTTTACAATACCAAAATTCTAGGAAGTTCTCCTATAATAATCCTCAAAGTTCATCTTAGGTCTACGTGCTCTAATCAGAGTTTATCTAAATATAGCTTCCAAGGTTTGTACTAATCTTCCTCTGATACCAACTGTAACGCCTCGACCCTAGTTACCCAAAGTCGGTGCATTATTACATAACATTGGCATGAACACAAGAAAGATCAAATCTCGAAATACCGATTGGTTTAGTAGCCTTGGAAACACTAGATATATTCATAAGTTTTACATTACATCATAAAGTGAAATACTACTACGACAACATAATGTCTCCATAGTCCACACTATTATCCCCTCATAATATCCCTGCAGGTCATTCATAACTTACTTCTTCACATCCTGGGAAAAATAAAACATAGAAAAGGGGTGAGCTCAAATGCCCAGTAAGGATAACAATATATCGGAAACTTTCAAAAATAAGCATAAACATTTAAGGCAATGCATTACTAAAACAAAAGCCTTTTAAACTTGAACTTCAACAAAGTATGGCAAAAGTAAAATGAAATAATGCCATTTACTTATTCACATGGATATTATACTAATCGAATAATCACATGCAATATCAATAACCACTTTAATAATGATGGAATGCATAATGCTGAACTTTAATTTCATTGTCAAGGCCTCGTCACAAGACCTAGGGGCTAACTGTAACCGGAACCCAACCCGGAGTGCCTCTAATAACCGGACACCAACCCGGAGTGCCTCTAATAACCGGAAACCAACCCGGAGTTCCTCTAATAACCGGAGACCAAACCGGAGTTCCTCTAATAACCAGAGAACAAACCGTAGGGCTTACTTTTACCTGTCCCCAACCCGGAAAATACTTGTCTAACACATTCATCTGAATGAAAGGTTGAAATATAACATAAACATTCGGATTAAAAATAACTTATAAAATTTCAACACTTTAAACAAAAACCATGAGTGACATAAGAATAACTTATCCACAGTCAAAAATATCACAAAACCTTCAATAAAA
Organism: Viscum album; assembly: GCA_963277665.1. NCBI lineage: Eukaryota > Viridiplantae > Streptophyta > Magnoliopsida > Santalales > Viscaceae > Viscum > Viscum album. Next base: position 461,005,524 of record OY728127.1, read on the forward strand.
TAGCGATGTTTTGTATCATAATAAATCAACTTCAAATAAGCTTAAAATCCATCAAAGGATGTTGACATAGATGAAATCAAAACTATTTTAGAGAAATATCTCTTTTTTTAAATCATTTTAAAAGTAACATAATTATAAAATAATACATTCAATTTGAAAATATTATTATAATCTTTTAAGGGAAGCTTTGACGATTTTATAACGGCGGTAAATAGTCGCACCAGCCGTATAAGTTAAAAAAAACATTCTTACCTTAAATTTGTCGAAAAGGTTAAAAGTGCCTTGTTTGGAAAACGATGGAAAGATTCATTTAGAAACACATAAGGGTATAAATGACTTTAACCCATATTCTTGTAAATAGTAAAAATGTTTTGAAATACATTAGTAAGAAACATGGATGTGGATGATAAAGAGATCCCAGTAGATTATTACATATAAACAACCTCGGATAATGAAGAGGTTATGAAATAACCCTTACCAATTTGGTAACTTATGAAACATACAACCCATGAAAGAGGTATCATACAATTAATATATAAATACACATAAATTAGAGTGTATTACACAAAGAATATAATTATGGGCAGTACATACACCACACAAAAGGTAATGGTGGCAATATGGCATGAATCTCACGGGAATAAGTAGTGAGATGAAAACCCCTTACCTTGTACTTTTCCTTGGTTGGGGTAGGTTAAACTCCTTTATAATGGTGAAATAATTGTTGTTAAATTATACAAGAATCATATATATTAATATGATATCATATATGATCTTTTAACATTGATTTGTTAATAATATCTTTGAATTATCGTCGTTTCGGGTGTTAACTTACTCGTTTTCTTTTATATGTTTTGTTACATAAGACATGTTTTTCATGGATAGTTTGTATATTTTTCATATACATAATTATATAAAGTCCTTAAACATAATTTTTAAATCATCAAATGATAATTATACTTTAATGGATACGATGGAGAATGAATCTCATCGCGTTCATGGAGAAGGTAGTCCGTACGTATGCACGAGCGACAATATCATTCTTTTGATATTAAAATAATATATAAATGGATGTTATATCATATATACAGAATCATTAACATGTTATATTTATTATTTACATGAGTTACACATCATTATTATACCCATCCAAATAATAATATATTGAATAACAATTACACCACGACGTGGAGACGGTAAGCCGTACGTACGCACATATGGTGACATGCTATTCAAAGGGTGGATAGAATACTGAATATGATTGTAACATATTCATAATAACATCATCGTATATATAAGATATTGGAGTTATTATTTTATAATGGTAATAAAAAAGAAATAAGAAGTGGAAGAAGAAAGGAACTTGAAAAGGGGTGGTGAAAACATTACCTCTTCTTCGGGTTCTTCCTTTTGATTTGATCAAAAGGGCTCCTTAGGTTGTCTTTATTATAAAACTAATGCCTCTAGGTTGTATTGAGGGAAGTTTGGAGAGTATTTGGGCAGAGTTTGGCCGAACCAAAAGGTTTTGAAGGTGTGAAGAAATGAGAAGGAGGAGTTCCCTTTTATAAGAGGGGTGAGGGGCACCTTTGGAAAAGCTAGAAATATTAGTTTATAATAAATTCATATTAGGTTTATCATGGCTCCAAAGTTTATTATTTAAATTTTAAGGTGGGTATGGGTCGAAAACAACTCAACAAATAGAATTTATACAGGTTTGGGTACTTATATTAACCTTATCTTTAAGTATTAACTCTAAGTTAATTAGTTTCACTTTAACAATGTCTCTTTATATTTTTATATAATATGGTTAATAAACTTACTATATACATCCAAGAGACCCCCACGTGGTCCATTAATGATGAACCTATCATGATATAAATCTCTTGGCCGAACCTTAGATTATTAGGAATTTAATATCAATTAATAATATAATATTTGTTGTAAGATCCCTTTTATGTCAATTTTGACACTATTCAATAGTTGATTTTTGTGAAACTCATAACAGATTGATTACTTCGAACTAAGTTAATTAAATCAATACTAATATATCATATTATCCTATAAAATTAGTTTAATTCATTAAAAGTTTCATATTATATTTATTTGGGTATTTATAATATCAATTATTTTAATTTTTCACTATTATAGTAATTACTTCATCATTATTGTGTCATAAATAAATTAAATTATTTAATGTCTAAAAATTATAAATAAAATATCATTATGTAGAAAATATTTTTATATTTCTAATTAATATTTATAATCTAAAATCCAACATATATAACCCTATGTAAAAATTGTTTTTCTAAAAGATATATGCTTGTGTCATTTTTGTATTCATTTTAACTTAATTAAAATAAAGTGTCCCTATCACCTACAAGTGGAACCATGGGGTCCCAAAATCGACCCAAAGATGCCTATGGTCGAACAAGTATCAACCAATAAGGCTAGGACACGTTTTAGGGTAATTTAGTATTATTATAATATTATTTTTTAACCCTTATTTACCGGATTTACCCTTAACCATGGTAAATAAAATATTTACCGCAGTAATTATTCAAAATATCTAAAAATAAAAGTTACCTATTTACACTATTTGAACATCCTGATTCCAAATATGGAATCCATTTTTCTAAATTTAAAACACAGAATTGGCAGAAATTAATTTAAAATTAATTCCCGCTGTCAAAACAAAAAGCGTGTTTTTAAGAGATAATAACTATCAAAAAATTGACACTTGTTTATGTTCGGTTTAATTGTAAAATTATGTCCAATGACCAACATTATATTAAATGGTAAAAATATATTCTAAATATACTTTAAAACCACTCAAATTCATAATTTATTACTATTAATTATTTTTATTAAAAAAGTTATTTTTAATTAAAATTTAGTAATTTTCACTATTCATCAAAATATGAAAGTTATCCGAAAAGTACCAAAATTTCACCTTAGGCTAAATTTGATACTCCGAATCCAAAAATGAAGTCCATTTTGAGAGATAAAATTTCTAAAATTTTAAAAGGTAGGTATTACTATTCATAACGGCTAGTTTGATTGGTTGTGGTGTGTTAGAACTCGAAGTTGCGTACAACACACGCTACTGTATTATTCAAAGGAAATCGTACCGTGGAAGCTTGGGATGTTTCATTTTAAATTTTTTTGATGTCCCCATTTAGTCAAAAAGTTTAAAATATTGTATTTAAAAAGGTTTCACTATTAAAAGTTGATAAAAGTGCAATACTGAAAATGAATCTGTTCTTGCATTATGTCTAAGAAACTCATAATATGGATTCTAAAATTATAAGGATTATATAAAGTTTAAAATTTAGTTAATACTATTCATAACCTCTTCTGAATGGCTTTTTTTTTGGTAAGTCATAGTGTGATTGAACTCGGTGTTGCGTGTAGTGCAAGTTATTGAATTATTTTGAAGAAATAACACACTATGAAATCTTGGTGTGCTACAATTATTCTTCATTAGCTATACTTTAAAGGTTTGGAATCATATATTATATGGTATCAAATACTTTGAAACGTGATTTTATAACAAGGTTATATTTTTGGGGGATAACTATTGGAGAACACATGACTTAGTTATAGACAACTTTTAGGATTAACATACGCTTCATGTTGAGATAATAAAGGGTTGTTTGATTGTGAAAAATTATGTTATAAAGACTTAGTAACCATGGGATTGATAATTTATTTTTGAAATTTTTTGTGAAGTTCATCAAATTTTTGGGATTTTGGTATATATTGGCTAGTTTGTAATCTAATGACCTAACAATTAATACTGTTTGAGGGTTAAAGGTAGTGTTAATTTATAGAAGAATATATGGTTTCACTGTCATTTAATGTATTAGATATCCAAATTGTTTTAGGAAGGGTATATTTTAGTGAATATATTATTACGTTATATATATAATTGGGCATATTATTTTTTAATGATTAATGTTTTATGTGGAAAGATAAATAACTTGATATAGCCTAATTGAGTAAGGTAGATTTCATATTGGAAGTTATATCCTGAATGATGAATATGTTAAGAATACCCTCACATACTTTTATTAGTAAGTTATAATTTGAATTAAGAGCATGAAATTTATTTTAAGGGGGGATGTAATGCTATGAAATTTTAGAGCTTTTAAAATTAATGTTATGTTTGATAGATTTCTCGAGACACAACACAAAACTAAAATGAAAACATAAAACATTTATATTAAAATATAAATATTAAGTATAATTGTTAAAACATATCCATTAAATTAAATAGAAGGAAGATAAGTAACCCCTTTATGAAATATTTATAAAAATAATATAAAATCTACTTTTAATCTGGATGAAATTCAATAAGTTTAATCAAATGACTAATAATATCATTTAATATTTTGAAAATAATTTTTATAAAAATTATATTTTAATGTGATATGAATTTCTATTTCAAGAAACCTATTTTTAATGTTGATAAATTAGATTTTATATTAATAATTAGTTAAAACCAATTTATTTAGCTGATTATATGGAAAAATAATAGTAAAAGTTAATATTTAAAAATGTTATTTTCTAATAAAAAATGTTTTTCAATATATTTTATGATTTTATTAAAACACTGAATTCATAAATTTTGGAATCTGAATATGAACAAATAGCATATTTTTTGGATTTAAAATAATACTATTTTATTAAGAATTGTTTTGGTATTTTTCTAAAATGTTAGGTTTTTAAATGAATATTGTAAATACTATTTTTATTACAACCATGACTTTTATAAAATCACTAGGATGTAAGCATAAAATAGAAATAATAAAAATTTTAATTAATAAAATATTTCTTTAAGGAATAAAATTATTCATTTTATAATATTAGTTGTGCTTATAAATCATAATTTCAATATTTTTAGAACTAATTAAAATTTTACTTTAATAAAAAATAAAATCTTTCTCTAAATTAAGTGTATTGATGGTGAGATTCAGTTTTGGATCGATTTTAAAGACACATAAATTTTAATTTTTTTAAATAACCCTATTTATGTCATAAAAATTAGTATGTATGATAATCATTTCTTGTACATAAATTTATAAACTTAATAACGAACTTTTCCTAAAAAATTATTTTCATGCCTTATTAGAATTTATTTTAAAATTACCATTTCAAATGAAAAACAAATTATTTGGTAAAATTATTTAAAAATTTAAAATTAGAAGATTAAAAATAGTTAAAATTGAAAATATTAATTTTTTTATTAATATTAATTACTAAGGTAAAAAATTAATTACCAAAGTAAAAGTAAATTAGAATAAAAGATAAAATAAAAATCCTAAATAAACTCAAGGAGGTCTCGAAAATGATTGTATGTGGATAATATATGACCACACACACATAACATCCACTTTTTTCATTTTTTATCCATTTACTTTTGAATGGTAATATTATATTATTTAAAATATAATGGTTACATCCAAAACTACCCTTCCCTCTACTTATAAAAGGTTAACACTTATACCACTTCAAGAATAACCTATTATTATAATATAATCTTTAAATAATGAAAACATACTCCTCCTAGAACCATATCCAACATTAAAAACCTTTTTTCGCCATTAGTTAGCATATGAACTTCATTTCCAAGGTGAATTCTAAGGAACATTCATGTCCCAAACATGAGTATTATCAACAACTTAGAATTTTTTCCTAAATATATTAATTAAAAGTTATTCTATCTATACAAATATAATCATATTAGTATCATTTATATACTATAATATTACTATATTAAGGTTATTAACATTATCTATTCGTTTATACTATCAGTTAAGAAGAAGGAAATCGTCGTTCATGCGTACGTGTAGACTACCTTCACCACGAGCAATAAAATTCATTTTTATTCACCACCCATCACCAGTGGCTCCTATAATGGATTTATTGAGTAAATATGACTTTTATTATATCATTAAGTATATATTATGATAAATTTTGGAACCTATTAATGATATGATCTATAAATGATCCTCATCAATTCAACTGTTTAAAATAGAGTGCTAAGAGGAAAATCATTTATTCAAATTATGTAATATTTATGTATCCATTAATTATTATTTTAATGAAATTAAAATTATTAAATATCACACTAATAAAAAATAAATTAAATCATTATTCCATCGGTTTAATTATATTGTAAAAAACACCTCATAATCATCGATTAAGCATGGTATGTTCATGTTTGGGTCGGTTTGACAACCTACATCAACATATATATAAAACTCCATCATGTATGGGTATGGGTAAATGAATAATAATTATATTATAATATAAATATATAAAAATAATTTTTCAATTTTTATGTAATGGTTATATTAATTATTTTACTTATTATTGAAAAATCATCTTCGGTCACTAAAATTATCGAAATAACCTGACATTGATTCCACTTTCATGCAAAATAACTAAAACACTAATGGAATGAGATAATAGTATTATAAAAATTAATTTTTTTATTTAAATAACATAAATTATCTTGGAATGATTATATTTAGGGTAATAATAAAGAATACCACTTCTTTTAAAAAACCAGTACAAATGACCAAACTATAAAAAACTGATATGGGAAAATGGGTAAACTAACTAAATTTCATAGAGAGAATGACCATATATAAAGAGTGAAATTTAAAATGGGTATTATTAAGGATATATGATTCATTTATTAAGACACTAATTTTTTGTGATATAGGAGGTTAAATTACGTTCATGGAATTTAGGACAAGTGGTAAGTGTTTTTTGTCTAAAATTCCTTCCTCTGAAGAATGTTTTGTATTATGCGCCAAATTGCATTTATAAGATGAAAATAATTCCTATTTTATATATCTTACAACAAAATATCCTTTAATCATGATATTTAATGTTTAATTATAATCCCTCTATTTCAAGGGGTTTTGATTAAAATGTTACTCAAGCAGTAAGGGTTCTTTGTCTCGCACCTTAATTCCTTGAGACATGTTTATCATATATACCATGTTTTCCTTTGAATGGTGTTTTTTACCAATGTATGTATATTTATAATATTTTTTTATTAATATTAAATAATAATCCAAATTAGTTCCTTTTCTTTAAATTATTTTTTACTCAATTGTTACCATGGTTGTAAAGCTTTTACGAAACTCATTTTTCCTTCATTGAGCTTTGATCGGCCTTTAGACATAAAATTTGGGTACATTATACTAATTTATTATTTAATGTGGTATTATATTTTTTTAAATGAATTTAAATTACTACCACATAAAATACCATTTTTATAATATATCTTACTTCACGGAGTATGTTTCCCATAAGAGATATTGATAAATCAAATCTCATTTCTTTGAGTTATATTGTTTCGTCATGAACTTATTTATTTCATGATTGGATTCTCCCAAAAAATATTTTATTATATGTTAATTTCTAAACATCTATGTGTAAAATTATATTTTGATAAAAAATAATTTCTTATTTCTATTTTTATAATTTGAGTTTAGAACAAATCTATATTTCAAAATATTAAAAAGGGTTTTTTCCGTTCACTTTCATATGTTTTTACTTCCAATCCGCATTTATACAACACAAATATTATATCATTTTAAGGCCCTATTATTGAATATTATATTTAAAATTAATATTTTTAAAATATTTTTCAATTAACCTTTTTAATAATACTTATGGATGGACCCCTAACTTTGACTTTTACATCAATGTTAAAAATGTTTTCCAAACAATTTTTAAGATTTCACTTCCATTTCCCTTTTCATTTTCAAATTTATTTAACCTAATATGGTTTATTTTTCACTATTTATAATCTAATATATATTTATAATTTCGGTTATTGAACTCATGATATCAAACATTTTTATTGTTAATCAATTATTTTGTGATACCATTCAAAGGATTCTTTTTGGGAGGCTATTTTTCATGCATGTAAACATCCTTCTAAGTTTCTTTTTTTACACTAGGAATATATTATTTTTCAACCAACCAACTTATTTATTTTAATGGGTTATGGTAATGTTATAATTTTTTTTACATGGGGAAAATTATTTACATTATGTATATTGTTATTCCAATATGTATGATTAATGAATAGTTGATTATGTATTTTTTAACCACCCTCCTTCTTTCTATAAATGGTGATGAGCTCATTTTTGTCCATAAATTTGAAATTTTTAATTGTTAAATGTTTAATGTTTTTAATTTATAACACCCATATTTTAACAGATTTTATTCATTTTTGATTATTTTTATTTTTTAATAAAAATTGTGAAGAAGGGAGAAAAATTAATAAAAATATATGTTCTATAATGTTTTATTTCTCTAAGTCCAATTTGTGTGTTGTGTTTGGGTTGGAATTTCAAAGGGACATTGGTTAAAAAGTTGGGTGAGTATGTTGTCCCTCAATCAATGGGGTAGAAATCCACATAGTAGGCACAAAAAGGTCATGTCGGCCAATCCACCCAATAAGGAGAACCAACCACATGATAAAGAATAGGAACATAACTAGTGTGGGTTAGCGTATAAGAGCATATCAGCATGTGGGGAATAGGTTCACATGGTGGTGGGAGGAAGGTCTCATCTGTGTGGGGTGGAAAATGGTGTTTTAGGGCTTCCTTTGATACCCATCTGACTCAACGATCCAAAAATGGGATACTCTAACATAAATAGAAAAGGAAATACCTCAGAAAATTCAATGTGGGACACAAAAACACTTGGGGTATTGTGAACTTATAGAAACATTTTTGTTTTGAGTCTGGGCCACACTATCTTCCTCTTTCATTTCATCCATGTTTCTAGCCACATCTGCTATGTTTCAGCACCACCATGGAAGGTAAAGATATATCTCACCACCACTATAATTTCAAAGATAACATGTTATAGGACTCACCCTTACAGTATAGTCGATAGGGGATCCCGAACCGAAGAGAAGATGCTACACTGTGGACTTATATTGTGTAGTATCTCCCATTAAGCCCATATATGAAGATAAATCACTACACTATCATGGATATAATTATTTTGTGTTTGGATATGCATGAAATATACCATGATATCGTCCAAAGAATACATCACATGATGTTGAAAATGGTAGAATCAATTTGATGAAGAATAATTCTTTATATTGTATAGAGTTTCCTATACCATGGAGCTATATCATAGAGCAGTATCAAGTATTTAAGAACTAGGAAAGATAGCACCATATCCATTTATACTACACTGTAGCCTTTCATGGACATTCATGGGTTGCACCGTACTAACACCACCCACATCATAGAGTTTTTAACTACCTTATTTCAAATGCCCAATTCTTTTTGGGTATCCAAAATTTCAAGACAATCCTTATGGATTTGAGGGAGAAATATGTGCATGGGGGGATTAATAAATAAGATCAAGTATAAAATATTCAATAAAATAGAGAGAATTATACATTGATAATTTGTACAAAACTTATTGGCTGAGAGAGGGAAAAAATTGAAGAATAAGTCAAGAAGAGAAATTCTGGTAGGATAAATAGATTTTAAAATTCAAAATAAATATAATTATCACTATAAATACAAATTTGGATATACTTAAGAGAATAAGATCCATATTTTACATAATCGAAAGAGGTTTCACTTCAAACTTAGGAAGCTAACATAGGAGGCAAGTGGAAGATTAAACCCTAAATCTAAAGTGAGAGTGGAGGAAGACAATCATCATCAACCATGTTGTTGCATTAATTTATAATTTTTGTTTTTTAATTTTCCACTATATAATTTAGATATTCATATTCTAATGTGATAGTTATACGAATATGTTTTCATTCCTTTCACAACAGATTTATTTTAGATCTAACCTTCAACCCAACCTTCCACAATTTCTAAATAATCATGTTCATGAGAGAAGTATGAGTGAATAAGAGTTATGGGAGGGGTAAGTTTGATAAGTATGATGTTGTTTTAATTTTTTATATTCCAAATTTCAATTTATAATTAACTTGTCTATTATTTCATCAACTCATTCTCTAGGATTATAGATAAAGTGTAACTCCTAAGGGAAGAAACCCTTCATAATTAAGGAAAGTGGGGGTGCGAGAGATGACCATCACTTCATCTTACATTTAAGATATCTAAAATAATGCACCATAATTGTTTATAGGTAACCTATAGATAGGGTATAACTAGTCATGGTAGTTCTAGTTAAGGATGAAAATAAAAAATAGGTACCCCAAGTATTCTCATAGTTAATGAATTTTATGCATTTCAAGAGTTAAACCATCCTTTAATCAATTTTACCTTTTCTTCTTACCTCTTTTCATTTTTGAGTCATTATAGTTCTCTTATGTTAGTTTCGTAATTTTAGTTTTTGTTAAATTGTGAAATTGTCAAAGCTGTTGAATTATTATAACTCTTTCCTTGTGGGATCATCCTCTTTTTACCATTATTCTACATTTTAGTAGTTAGAGTTTTCGAGTGACTATAAATTTTCATTTTGATATCATCATGAGAATTAATGACACTTTTTGGGAAATCTAAAAATTGGTTTCATTTTTGGGGATAGGGTTTTTATAATTTTAATAGTTATACAATAACTTTTTCCCACATTTTTCTACTTTCTTATTTTATATTAGGTTATATTTTCATTATTATTCTATTTTACACACATGGTGTTTTGTTTTTAATCATAGTATTAGGGAAAATAAAATCCCAAAACAAATTTGAAATCAAACATTCCAATCTCTAATAGAACATTGAATAATTGAATAGGGAAATAAAAAACCAAAGATGGGAGCGTCAAGGAAACCCATTAGAATCACAACTATACCCAATACTAGAAGAGGCACTCCTCAGTGCGGAAATTAAGTTCAAATAGGGATTGAAACTACTAGAGATAATGACCATGATACTTAAGATATAAGTACTACGAACTATTCCTCATGTTAATTATAAAATTTCTATGGAGAACACCATTATAGTTTTGACTGAGGAGGATAATGAGGAAAAAGAAGAATTCATACTAGAAGAAGTAGAGATGGGGATAATGGGGTGATAAATTATGGGATAAATTGTTGACATTTTGGAGGAGGAAAATCCAGAATTTCTAAACAATAAGTCTCTCAAAAATCAACTATATTCCAGCCCAAATAATAAGTGGAGGGAAACCATGGTTGGGAAGACCATGAATTTTTTCTCAACACTTTACTATTGTTGGTATTTGGTTACCCTGTATTGTTGAGAAAGTAGAGTAAGAGGAACTATTAACTACTAAAGAATAATACCAAAAGGAAGAGTAAGATCTTAGGAATGATGAAATTTGGAATTTTACATTAGATCTTATGTAAGAGTATCCCCATGAAGAAGAAGAAGAGACTTTGGTGGCTAATGAAATTGCATATTGTGGAATTTGAAGAAGTGAATGCATCAAAGGAGGAGAATAAGAAGTGGTACATGGTATGAAAAATCCAAAAAATTATATTCTAATCATTTGGTATGTACACCACTGAGAACGCTCCACCAAGTGAGAATTTGATATTTAAGAGGAGAATCAGTATAAGAGTTACACCATATTTTTAACAAACAAAAAATTGGTTTAATTCGAGATGATTATGTCTATACCCTACTATTATTACATGATCGAATAGGTAAGTTTGAGCTTAAATTCCTTAATAAAAGTTCATTATGGGAGGAAACCAGAGTTTTATTTATTTTATTTCATAGTTTAGAATTTAATTTCATATACAGTAAAACCTCCTGCTCGAACCATTTTATAATTTTAAATGCATGGACCTTGTGTCTTCAGTATTTTTTATTTCTATTATAGGTCCATGATTCAAAAAGAAGAAAGTAAAAATACATAACCATACTTAGATATTTTTTTTTAATTTTTTATGAATGATACTAGAATTTATTAGGAACCCCATGATGCCCTATTTTAATTTTTGGATTGATAGGAATTAAATAAGTAATACGGGTAGTTGAATGATTATAGTGAAACATAGGAACATGAATTAAATGAATAATGTTATTCTTTGTAGTCACATTTTTTTTGAAATTTCCCTTCCATATTTCATGACTCAAATTTTAGAGGTTCATATCGATTGACCAATTTATTATGACACATACCTTGAGTGAATTAATTTAATTACATGCACTTATTCTTTGAAGGTTTATAAACTAATTTTTCCAATATTTTCAAGTAAATTTATTGAGAGAACATTGGATATGCTACCTACTAGGATTTGGATTTAGATCTTATCAAAATGATGACTGTTCAAATTCACTTAAAAGTTTATTGAGGATTTTTTTTAAATTTATCCATTATCCTTAAGACTTACATAAAATTAATTCCCCTTTTATAACTCAGATACCATTAATGGATTCAATCCAATTCAACTATTTCTATACATACTCTAATTTTTTTCATGATTTTTAATGATTAAGTGTGGGGAAAATGGATTTTATGGTAAAAGGGATATGCTTATTGAGAGAATATGTAATGAGTGTTTCATTGGGATTTGGAAAAGGTTCATGATATATTTCATTATATTTCATTCTTACCCCTCTAGAAAAAAACTAATAAAAAAATGTGGGTTGAGTTATGGAGGGTTAACAATCACCATCACTTGATGAATGATTTTTATCATTTGGGGTTTTGTGGTGTATGTAAGACTTTTCCTAACTCAATTTTTGAAAAATTTTAAAAGATAATAAAATATAGAGTAAACTATTTAATTAGGTTTTCATTTTCCAGGGAATTACTTGATCTTGGGATGTGGGAAAAAATGTAATTTCTAAGAGGACAATGTCTCTGTGTTTACTTTTTTTTACCATTGTTAACACTTATAAATAAACCTATTTTTTAAGATTATAATGTTTTACTCATCAATTATACATCATCCATTAAAACTTAGAATCATTTTATCCTTATCTAAATGTTCTCTTTATTTTTAGTGGTATTTTTATCTACAAATTGGAGAATTTAGGTCATTCTAAAATTCATAAGTTTGTACATGTACTCAAGGTACGAGGGAAACTTTACATTCAAATTTTACCTTGAGTGATTAGAGAAGAAAAAAATGTTAAGGTAGATCACACTTTGGCATGTTAATAAGGACGGATTAAAAGACTTGGAAGGAAGAGATGAGAACTTCCATCATTTTTCTTTGGGAAAATAAAATACCTTATGTCCAGTGAGGAGTTGAAATCATTTTTATATGTAAATTTTTTTAAAAAAAATCCCCTATTGATAATTTTTTATTTTATTGATTTATTATTTTAAATAATTGGCAGAATTGGGATTTCCTCTTTAATTCATAGTAAATATTTATGCTTGAGGACACTAATGGTTTAAGTATAGGGGATTTTATCACTTAATTTTTTTGCATAAATTTGAAAATTTAAATTGTTAAATGTATAATGTTTTTAATTATGAATACTCATATTTTAATTTATTTTATTCATTTTTGGAAATTTACATTTTATAATGAAGATCCCAAATAAGGAAAAAGATAAATAAAATACTTGTTTTATAATGTTTTATTTATCTATGTACATTGTGTGTGTGGTTTTTTTGTTGTAATTTCAATGGGAATTAGGTTAAAAAGTTGGGCCAATTTTTAGATCCCTCATCCCACAGGGCAGAAAGCCACATATCAGGCCTAAGAAGGGCCCACCGGCCAAGACATCACATTGGGAGAGTCGACCAAATGATAAGGAAGAGAAGCATAGATAGCAAGGGTTAGGGCATGGATCCAAACCAGCATGTGGGGCATAGGTCCACACAATGGCGGGATGAAGGTTTCACCAGTACAGGGAAACACACAATGGAATAGGCAATCCTTTAACAATCATCTGGCTTAATGAGCTAGAAATGGGACAAGCTAACATAAATATTAGAGGTTATCACTATGCACTTTATATGCGGGGAACATGTACAACTCAGGCACTATGAACTTAAAGAAATGTCGTCATTTTGGGATATTGGTGCATCATCTTCCATGTTCATTCCAACCATGTTTTCATCCACATATTCTATGTTTAAACACTTCCATGGATAGTGAAAGAGGATCTTTACGCCACTAGAATTCTGAATAATAATATAATACAGGCTTCTCCAATGTGTCATAGTCGATAGGGGATCCAAAACCAAATAGTAGACACTCCATCATGGACTCATACTATGTATTGGCACCCAAAAATTCTGTAAATGAAGAGAAAAACTACTATTTGTGGAGATAATTGTGCCATAATTGGAGATGCATGAAAGAGGACATAAAATTATCTAAAGGATATACCATGGGAGGTTAGAAAATGGAAGAACCAAGTTTGAAGAAGAAGAATTTGTTGTGTTATAGAGTGTTTCCTCTATCATGGTGCTACCTCATATGGAAGTAGTAAGGATTTGAGAACCACGGAAGGAAAAACTATAGCCATTTACACTACATCGTAGCTTCTCATGTCCATGCATGAGCTGAACCACAGTCACACAACCCATATAGTAGGGGTTTTAACCACCTAATTTCAAATTAAAAGTTATTTTTAGGTATCCAAAATTTCACGATAATCCTCAAATATTTTAGAAAGATATATGTTTGGGGGGCCTCGCCAAACAAGATGGATTTTGAAATATTACACAAAACATAGAGAATTCTACATTGATGATTCGACCGAAACATTTTTTATGAGAGAGAGAACAGGAGGATAATTTAAAAGAAAAATGCCAATGGGAGAAAGAGATTTAAAAAATAAAAAATATATATAATTCTTTCTATAAATACAAATACTGATAAACCCAGGATAAGGAGACCCACATTTGATAGATTTGGATGAGGTTACACTGTTATCTTAGGAAGCTAAAATAAGATTAAAGTGGAAGATTCATCACAACATCCAAAGTGATATTGGAAAAATATGTTCATCATCAACCATGTTTCTACATTAATTTGGACTTATATTATTTTTGACAATGTAATTTTGAAATTTATATGTCAGTGTGAGAGTTCTAAGTATATATTTTGATTATTTTCATTGCATATTTATTTTAGATATAACCTTTTACTCCCCCTTTCTCAAAATCTAAATAATCATGTTTGTGAGGGTGGGATGAGTGAATAGGATTTGTGGGAGGGGGTAAGTTTGATGAAGATGATTTTGTTTTACTTTGGTGATTTAAAATTTCAATTTAGAATTATCTTATAAACTATTTCATCATCTCATTCCCAAGAAGTCAAGATAAAGTGAAACTCTTAGGGGGAAAACCCCATTTTAATTAAGGGGAGTGTGGGAGTGAGACTTGACCATTAATTTGAATTTCATTTAGGATATTAGATGTCATGAACCTGAATAGGTTATTGGAAACCAATAGATAGGGTTGGCTAATATAGGTAGTTCTAGTTAAGGATGTAAAAGAAAAACATGTTACCCTAATAATTATCATGAATAATGAATTCAATGTACTTCATGAGTTAAATAATCCCTGAATTCATTAGCCCTTCTCTTTATCTATATTTTCATTTTTTTGATTTAGTCCAACAAATCCTCTCAAATTAATTTATTAATTTTAGCTTTTGTTAAACAATAACATAGTTGAAGCAATTGAATTCTTATAACCCTTTTCCTCATGGGATTGACCCTCATATTACAACTATTCTATGTTTTATTAGTTAGTGTAGTTGGGTGACTATAAATTTATATTTTTATATCCTTTAGAGAATTAACTATGCTTTCAGGAAATGTTATATTGGTTAATATCATGTTCTCCATTTTATTGACATAGGGAAAAGTATTGGTGCCTATTATATTGTTATTCTAATGTGGATGATTTTTAATAATTTGAAAATTTATTATTTAACAATCCACATTATTTCTTTATATGAGTTATGATCATGCTATCCCTATTATTGACATGGGGAAAAGTATTATAATTTTGAATGTTGTAGTTCTAATATGGTTGATTATTGGAACATTGATTATCTATTGTTTAACCATACACTTTCTTTCTCTGGATGGGTTATGATCAAGTTATACCTTTTATTAACATGGGGAAAAGTATTGGAATTCCATATGTTATTATTCTAATATGGAGGATTATTATGAAGTTTACTATGTATTGTTTTTCCATGATCCTTTCTTTATATGAGTTATGATCGTGTTATCCCTTTTATTGATATGGGGAAAATTATTGGGATTATTTATGTTTTTAATTTAATACATATGATTATTGGAAAATCAATAATGTCTTATTTACTCGTTATCTCGTATGATTAATGCATTGAACATAAAAAAGTGATGTATGGGGCCCAACATTATATAGCCCCTTGATGCATCGGTGGGTCTCATGAGTCAATCATGTTTGGTTATTTGGTGTATAACCGAAATCTACATTTTTTTATTATAAATGGAGAAAACCCAAAGAAAAAAAAGTCTTTGGGTAGGGACACAAACATTTTAGGGTGGTATAAAATATTGGAGACCAAGTTGATCTCCCCGAATCAATCCCACACCTTCCGGTTCAATTTGAAGAATAATATGAAAACAAACAACATTTTTACCTTGATCCTCCACAATAAAGGATGGAAAGTAATCCACAACTTTATTACCTTCACACCATATATGAAAAAGATATATTTTATTGATGTCGATCCAACTCCTACATTTTATGATAATGTAAGAAATCAACCACCAAGGGGTAGAAATCTTTCTATTCATCAAGTCGTGTATGATATTTGAATTAGTTTCAATCTGATAAATAGATATATTTATCTGAGCACAAAACATGACCCCCGTATGAATTACCTCAGCTTCAGCTTTAATGGAACTACCTCTCCCATAAATAGCAGAAAAGGCAAGCAATATGCTTCCACTCCCATCACGCACAACACCACCACCCCGAATAAAACATCCAACACAAGAGCCATTAATGTTCAGCTTAAGACCCATGTTAGGCGGACACCAACTAACCTAATTCCCATTCCTCATATGATCTAGATAAGGAAATATTGGACAACACATCTGCATATACCTCAAGGATGGAGCATCACTTAAAATTTTACAATACCGAACTAAGTCTAGCAGAAGAAGTTTAGTCCTGATAAAAACTGATATTTTTGAGCATTGTATATCCTCAAAACGAGCTTTTTCCCTTGAATTCCAAATGCACCAACACCCTGCACTAAGGATCACAGATCTAGATTTTTTTTTCCAGAACCAACACTATTCAAACCATGGAACCACCTATCTAGAAAAAAGATTCTGACAAGGAAAGGATCTAAAGCATTACTGAATTCTCTAAAAAAACCCTATACAACCAAGCCCCAATCACTTTCAAAAAAGAGGTTATTAGAATCCTCCTCTTTATTAGTACTTCAATAGTGACATTTAGAAGCCAGGTAGATGCCCCTCCTTTTCACATTCTCATATGTAGGAATGGCCTGATTTATCATTCTTCATACAAGTAAATTAAATTGAATGGTAATGATATTATAGCATACCATATCATTCCAAGAATCATGCTGAGCCTGGGAAATAGAAATATTCGGAAACTCTTTAGAATAAAACATACCAGTCTTTGAAGAAGTAAAAAATGAATCTTTCTAGTTCCATATTTAGCAAAATAAGGTCAAAAGTATTCCTTTGTTCCTCATCAAGAACAACATTGATAAAAGTGGGATATCTACTATCTTCCCAAAAAGAAATCACTAGAGCAGGCCAACCTAGGAATCCAATAACAAACCTAGTCCAATTGTGATTGCAAAAAGAGATATCACCGCTCCCTATAATCCAGCATGAGTGCTAAAGAATAACAGGAAAAAAATCAGATTGAAGCCCAGAATGATGAAACACTTCTGCTGTCTCCCAATTAGTCTTCACTTTGCGAGGAAATAATTTTACTCCTAAGTGTACAGCTCTCCACGACTTCCCAGGAAATCTTTGCATGAAAATAATGAATTGTATCCCCTAGAATTCTGATATTTGTACCACCTTCCCAAACTGGACTATCCACTTTCTTCCATGAAGTCCAATGAAATTTTACTTCAAAATGAGAATCACAAATAAAATCATCAAGGACTTTATCAACAGCCATAATAACCCCCTGCGACACATTGCTAGCCTATAGAACATAGATCAGAATAGTTGTTAAGACATTGTTGATTAAATAAATCCTTCCACCAAATGATAAAAAGTGGGGTTTTAGACAAGAACACGGCTCAAGATTCTATTAACAATATCATAAAATTATCTCATATGAATATGGTCAGGAGATAAAGGGGAACCATGATAGGTCAAAGGAAAGAACCTTTCTACATATTCAACAATCTACAGATAGAATGGACCTGATTTTCACCACATTTATTAGAAATGTAGAATCTTCTCTTCTCCCTATTAACTGATTTCCCACTCCATAAGCAGTATTCATCCAGAACCCTAATCAGACCACCAACCGATCTAACACTAGCATTAATGAAAAATAGAGAATCATTTGCAAACATCAAGTGAGATATCAGTGTTTGTCTCATTCTTCTCCGAGACGGTAAAATATCACCCATGGAGATCTTGTTTTTGATAAGACGACTTAGATAATCCTACATGAGAATAAAGAGGTTCAGAGAAATAGGATCCCCTTGTCTGAGTCCATGAGGTGTCTTAAAGAAACCATGAGTTTCTCCCATATATGAAACAGACATCCAGACAGAACTAAAACAACAAAAAAAAGGTCAAAAACCCATAAAGAGAATCCCATACCTCTAAGAACTCTGATGATGAACACCAACTCCATAATTTCATATGATTTATTTATATCCAGCTCTAAATCCATATTTGACCCATGGAATTTGATGTTAATATCATGGATCATCTCATGAGCCAATGCAACCACACCATGAATTGATCGACCTCTAACAAAACCGTGCTGCTCAAGAGAAATACATCGAGAAACAGTACTAGAGAGGCACAAGTTGATGATGTTAGAAATAACTTTGTATAGAAAGTTACACATACTCACTGGTCTATAATCACGAATAGAAGAAGGATTTTTAACTTTGGGAATCATAACTAGGGTAGTAGAACCATCCAACCTAGGAAAAGGACCACCCCGAAAGAAATCCTAAATGGTGAAAATCAAATTAGCTTTGATCACATCCCCATGCCCCTCTATAGAACGCCCCTGTGAAACCATCAGTACTTGGGGAACTATATGGGTCAAGCATCATCATAGCATTATGAATCTAATTCTCATCAGGGATAGCTTCTGGCAGTTCATTATACAAGCTAGTCATCATGTTCGTAATCTCCTCAAACAACTCTGCATTCACACTGGGATAAACCATTAACCATAGACGTATTAGGATCAGTATGGAGATTTTTAAATAAAGAAACTACCAAGGAACCAATCACATCCCTATCACCCGAGAAGGAACCATATTCTAGAAGAATGTTTGGATTAACCCACCTCTTTCTTTCCTTAATACATTCATGGAAATAGGTAGTGTTTTTATCACCTTCATGAAGCCATTTAACACTAGCTCTTTCTCGATCAATACTCTCCTATTTTAGAATAAATTTTTTCAATACATTTTTCTTACCAATTAGGTACTCATAAACACTATCACTCTAGCTTTCTTCTAGAGATATTTCCATATTCTCAACCTCCTGTTTTAGAAACTCCAAATCATGATCCATAGGAGGAAATCTTTTTTCCTAGGAATGAAGCTTATGCTTAATGTGTCTCAATTTATTATGGAAGGAAACCAAAGAATAACCCTAAACCTTTCCCTCCCAAAATCATTAACAAGATAATGATAATCATGATTATCCCCCCCCCCCAATGTTCACAAAATTGAAAACGTTCCTCATAACTCTGTTTGGGAGATAAAGACTCAAGGAGAGAAGAATGATCTGAGATCCCACAGACAAGGTGGTCAACTTTTTCATTAGTAAAACTATAAGCAACATGAAAATTCTCCAAACACCTATCAAGATGACTCCAAGAGCGCGCACTTACCTTATAATTATTACACCATGTGAAAAAATCCCTAGAGAAACCCATATCACTAAGACCTTTCCTAGCCTTGAATTGAACAAAGTGTCTTCTAGCTGCATGAGGAAATACAACTATACCATTATTCTCACTAGGTTTAGTAATAGTATTATAGTATCAACCAAAAATATAGGGAATATCATCCGAATCAAAACATTCCAAATTTTTCCATAAAACCTCCCTCCTCTGAGAATCACAACTCCCATAAACAAAGGACACAAAAAATAGATCAATGCCAATGTTAATTTTCACAGTAAGGTATTGATCAACAACCTTAATTAATACAACAGAAATAACATTGTCCTAGAAGACCCATATATGTTGATTATCCAATTCTGCATGCAGCCATGAATGTATATTTATTCTATGAGCGAACTCACTAATTCTATCTGAATTCTGCTTGTGCTCTAGAATAGCAAAAACACAAACCATATTTTTCTTAATTTCCATGACTAAGAAATCGGTTTTTACTCATGCACCAATGCCACGAGAATTACATATGAAAATTGGAATCATTGAAACAATATTATCCTATATTTGTCCCCAGGAATCTTGGTTAGACTAGAACGAGATTCCAAAAACATCTTAAAATAATGAAGTTTTACCCTATTAACCACTATAGTATCTACGAACATATTAGCCTCGACAAGAAAAACCAAAATCCGACCACCTTGATCTAAATCCCCTATTTCATTATAAAAAGGTTTAATAATAACCTTCTTAGTAAAATAAATTTCCTTTTATACTCCCAAGCTCCCATGAGACAATGACACATATCGATATGATGTCTCTAATCTATCCTCTTTAAATATAATCAAGGGGTTTCTATGCACATCAGTAGAATTACCTATAGACTTATCATCCTTACTTAATTCAACTGGCAATGAGGATTCCAAAAAAAGGACCAGATTTAAACATCTCAACGGACCAACAAAGGGAAAATACCATTTGACAAAACCCTTGTATAACATACTAAGTATCGGTGTGTTCAGAAAACTAGTAATACTCATCAAAGATATATGCAGATCAGAATAATTCCCATACAGTAAAGAAACAAGACTAATCAAAAATTCAGATTTTTTAGAATATTCATTACAACTATCCAATGATAAAAGATCAATATTACAATCATATGAATCAGTATTAGATAGGTATACCTATCTAGAAACATCGATAGAAATATCAGACAGAACACCCTTATCATTCAGATCATCATCCGAAAACTCACCCTTTTTATCAAAACTCTGGAAACACAACCCATCATGTTTAGATTTCGTGCATATCTGAACTGAAAACCCTTGCATACAAAAACGAAAATAATACCTGGGAAAGACCGGATAGAAGATACTCTGATTCCAAGAAAGTGACCCCCTCACCTTCAAGGATACCATGTCCAAAATCAACAAGGATAGATCTAATTCAACATAGATCCATGCATTAGATACATCTGCATGCCCCCTGGGACTTTTGTCTACACACAAAAATCTCCCAAGGGAATCTTCAATATATCTGAGAAAAGAAATATTCTGTAAGGGTAAAGGTAGACCGATTAAAGAGATCCACACCAATGCAAAAGGACTTTCCTTTCCCCTATGAACATCAAGAGACCACCGTGAAAGGTTGAATCTCCAATGTCCCATATTGTAGGAAGAGTTACACCAAGTGTTAAAAAATCCTCTTCAAAACCAAATTTAGTAATATGACTTGATTGTATTCTTGGTGAAAAGAATAATGACTGAGATATGGACATGGTATAAAGGATTATTTCTTGGCTGAGGAATTTATGGTAAGATCATAATATCTAATATTATGTATTAGATTTATATGAATTCAGTCATTATTTTCCATGTGATCTATTTATTTTCATTACTATCCATGGATATATTATTCTCTTGGTTTTAGTTAATTATGAAATTTTGATTATTATTTATTCTCTCCATAATATTTATTCCATGTTTATTCCATGATTTCATCATTTGTATGTTTTACATTACCAATCATTTGAGTTAACACCTTCTTATGTTTTCATTTACCCAAGTTATGAATAAAAGTATTACGTGTGATATTCCAAACAAGATAGCTTGCCGGAGATGTTGAAGACTTGTTTTTTATTAAGTAGTTTCTTATAGTAGAAAAAATGAACTTTAGTCGAGAAAGACATGGGATTCTTTAGTTCATGTTTAGTACTAATTCTTTAAATCTCTAAACCTAAAAGGTCTTGGGAATATATATGTAATGAAATATTTTTCTAAAGTTATGTAATTTTGAGATAATTATGTATGGGAATCTATAGTTGGTATTAAATATGGTATTTAAAGTATGGTTTTATGAGCACCGGATCCAAGAGTACAGGTCTTGGGTGTTATAGTAATTTTTTTAAAAACTTTTGGAATGATATCATTGGCTTCACCACATACCATATCCTATGTAATTATTTATGGACTTCTATTTAAAAAAAGGAATAGAATCTAAAACAATTTTAGAGAAGCTCTATGAGTCACAATCAATCCCCAATCTATCAAATGGAATGTGTTACCCCATAGGAATTTTTATAATTGAAAAAAGATATGAATAACTAAATCCATAAATATAAAAAAGGGTGACCTCTAGAAAAGCATCATTTCTACTCAAGGTATAAAGGGATCTAGTGTGATCTGTATTAAACACATATATCTCTACACATATTTCCACCATCCACGTAACATTCTAGCATGAACTCTCGTACATTACCTTTATCCAAGATATCCAGTGACTATGGGAGAAGAAGTATGTCAATACCATATATGTTACTCATATTTTCTCAACTCTCTGAGTATAGACTGACCTGGTTGATGAATACATCACATGTCTTTCATAATTATGGATGAGAACATCAAATTCACCTCATTTGAATAGATAATCACATCATACGTACAATCTAGGTTCAGCCAAAAACTTCCCAATATATCTCTATTGAGGGACCATATGCTATACTCAGTATATGAGAGGATAATTCCCCACTTGGTTAAGCTCCAATTGACTACTTGACCAAAAACAAACCCACTCACCCCCTAATTATTTAAGTCAGTTTTGACTTTAATAAGAAAGGTATCAAAGTATAGATGTTCTCATACTAAGTATCTCACCATCCTCATGTAGTGGGGATCAAATATGATACATGCACCCCATGTATACTAAAGACACGTCGTATAAAACTCCATATGGTGTACTTCATGGGTTATCTATCTCACACAAATAATCTTATCCTTTGTTGTGCCTCATTATCTTATTATGTATCCCTATATGAGAATATTACTCATGTTAACGTTAACATTTCATCATAACCTATAATACACCATGATGAACATCAATTAGAGACAACTGAAAGTCTTACTTTGAGAGGTTAATTATTATTTCACTTCAAGAAGTTTATATCTATATTTACATTTATACAGACAACGTGAAAGAATGATAAAATGAATATTTCCTTTTAATATGATACATTTTATATTCCTAAAATTATTTTAAAAATATTTAACCAAACCTAACATATGCACTGACCTATCATATCTTATATGATAAACTTCTATATTATCCTTTTATTTGTTATACTTCTAGGGAAATTCTAATTTCTTACATTTATATATAATTACCACCATATATCTATGTGAGAATCTGATAAAACCGTCCCACTACACTCTTTAGTGAGTAACATTATGAAGAAATAAAGTTTGAATAATGGTTTGATTTAGGAAACATATTCCTAATGTTCAACTCCTTAGACATATTCAAACACTTTAACTTCATTACATAAAATGTTATTATGTAAAATTCATATAGTCTACTTAGAACCCTTTATAAGTTTACCATCATCATCTTTAGAAATTATTCCACTGAAATTTTTCCTAGAAATGATATAACATTTTTACATTATTGATTACAAGAACATCATAAATTACTTTTAGGATAAAGTGACATTATCATTAATATGATAACTAAATGTAACTCTTTAAATATCACTTTAATAACATACCTTAAACTATTTTAGGATATCAAGAAAAACTTTATAAATTGACTGACATAATCCTTTAAGAAATAGTGAAATTTACCTTCTCATGTTATATAAATGTAACCTTTTATAATGTTTTTACCATAAAATATATCCTAAAACCATTAGAATGTTTATTGAAATTCTCTTTAACTCTGTACCAGTATAATTATTTATTTTTTAACTTAGAACATATCCATGTTCTAACAAACTCCCACCAACTTCTTATAAACTATATTCAATTCATAATATCATGCTAAGATACAAAAACTCGTTTGTATAAGAAATAACTCTTATTTACTTTTAGTAGTAATATTTAACAAACAAAATATTTCATTAATACAAAATATTATATTCTATTTGTTTGGATTACTTTAATTTTAAAAGAGAAGTTTATTAAAATATGCCAATGATGGGTGTTGGGAACATCTTTCCTCGAGTTTTAAAAATCATTTTGATAAACACTTTATCAAGGATAAAAAAATTATTCTTATCTTATTCTCAAAAAATGTTATAGAATCTAATTAATCATAAAACATGTGTATAAAATTAATCATATCATTTTTTTCTCATAACGACTCTTTATTAATGAACATATTCTATTATCAAATAAGAGAAATGAGATGAAGATACACAACTATTTATTAGATTAAAATGAGCTTCCATTAGATTCAAATTATTGATGTAAAAACTTTTTTCTTCATCTCATAATTACAAATTATAAGTTCTACCAATTATTCCCTTGATTTTCGACTCCTATATATTTAAAAAATTTATAAAATATATATTTACCATCACATACTATTCAAAACCAAATAACAAATTTCTATAACATCAATACCTAGCATAGACATTCCATGTAGTTTTATAATACCCTTTAGGTATATCAAATTATCCTATAATATGGAATAATTTCTCATTCCTTGTAACTCCCTTAAGATTCAATGTCTTAACAACCTTCTTGAAGAAACCTTTTTGGACACTAAAACTAACTATTTTTCTTTTGGTTTGAACCTTACCAATTTTTTACTTTCTACACAACACCATAACCTAGACATTATAAGCCTTGTTCATATATTCTCAACAATTTGAGAATATTGGGTAATGTTTCCCTGAACTAATTCATATTGTTGAAACGTTTCCATCAATGAAGATAAGATTAATTCATTAACTAGGATAGGAATTATATAAAAATTTAAATCTCTAAAATTCATTAGAAAACATAATCATATTGAGTGAATGATTAGAAAATAAAATTCATTTACATAAAACACTATTGAAATATTAAGTGAATAATTTCATTCTTCACATAAGAATCTATATTCACCTATTGAACAATTTCAGCACTTGGTTACCTAGGAAGCTATTACTCTAACACAAATAATTTTTCATTCTTGAGAAATTTTCTATGTTTTTAGTAATAAGATTTTCCTAAATTAAAATTATCTTTTCAAAGATTGATTTTAAATTTATGTTTTATTACTATACTGATTATATTATCTAAAAAATAATCTTTTATATAATGAGTATCATGTTTTATAACCATTAATAATAAATTTTATTAAATGTGATCCCACTAAAATGAAGACCCATTTAGAATACATCATATCCATTAGTAGGATAAGATCCACATTTCACTAAGAAATGAGTTATATTTGGAATTCTTATCTATTATTATCTATTTAAGTTGGGAACCACCACAATTATATCACATATTTTTCTTGGATAGTTGGGAGGAAAAATTATATTACAATCCATCATAGGTATAAACTCAAAACAATTCCTCTAATATCCTTCCTAAGGGTTACACAACTAAGTGTAACCAAAATAAACCTACAAGAATATGCTAAAAATATATATTCCATGGGTACTCTACTTTGGAAAATCCTACCCAAGGATGATCCAGTGTCAGCCATTAAATACTATCCTTAGACAAGATATTTTAGGGGAACCTTACTTTTCAAAAACCTACTCGGTTGAATGATCTAGGTCTTGACAAGTTCCAATTTGTAAGGAATCTAAAACTTCATATATGAAATGGATATAACATCACCATTTTATCTCATGTTATCCCCTTTATTCATGCATGCATATAATGATTTATTTTTAGAATCTTATTTCATCCACCAAACAAATATGTTCAAAAAATATTGGTGCACAACTCTTTACACAACCCACATTTTGTGTTACTCACCCAAAATATGAATATGAAAATATCTACACATATCCAAATGAATCTCATGCATAAATTATGTTAACTTTTCATATAATTTATTAGAGTTGTATGAGATTGATAATCTATACATGAGTAATCCTGAAGAGAAAGATAACTAATCACCCACATTTTTAGAGTAAGGAATAAGCCTCTAGGATGGTGGGTAGCCCGACCCCAAGTCCCCCTCCGTGAGGATAATTTACATAATAGAGAATCCAATTTACTATAACAGTAAAACCTATTATTCATAATCTATTTTTAACAACTAAATTCAAGATCATAACTTTTATTAAAAATTGAGGTCAATGTTGATGAAAAATAAATCTTATATTGACATAACTAGTATGTAATTTAGGACTTGAAAATTTATAAAAACATTATCACATAACTATATAATACACATATTCACTATAGAAACAATTTATATTCATGAATAATGGACGAAATAACTTTTAAATAAATGAATATTTCAAATTTTTATAAATTTAATAATTACTTATGAACAATTCATAAAACAAATCTTAATCATCAAAACTATAATTTTAGCTTTAATCATTATAGATATTAGAAGGTTTTAAATATAAAATCATTATATTCATAATATAAAATTTTCATATTATCATTATATGGAATAATATATAGTATTTTAGGAAATATAAAAAATTTATATTTTAATTATTTAAACATTTTACAAAATTCAAATATCACGTAATAATATTATTAAAACCTTTAAAAAATAAATCATAAAAATATTTTTTATGTGGTTTAAAAAATTTCAAAATAAAACTTTTAATATTTCAAATTAATCATTATTAAAATTTCCTAATTTTCTGAAATATAAACATTTTAATATTATCCCTATACACTATAAATCATGCCTTGTGATTTATAAATAAAAACATTATTTTTAATTCAAATGGAATTCCATAAAATTATATAAATTTATTTTAAATATTAACTGTTAATACTAAGGAATATTTAATAATTATTTTTCCATAAATTATTATTAATTAATTATAAATTATTAATAATTAAATATTTTATAAATATTTTAAAAATTAATAAATATTCCCATGATATCCTTTTTCATTATTTATATAAAATTTATAAATAATTAATTCAATTTCTAATTGAATATAAAAAAATTTATTCCCAATCATATTTTTCGATTCAGAGTATATCATAGAGTGCAGTTGGTAGGATGCTGCTTGAAATTGGTATCTATCATACTCTATGATTGAAAATTGTATCACCAAATATGATATACTGTGACAATTATTTTTACTATCAATTGTACTTTATGATTGATAGTTAAATCACGAATAAAGATATATCTGTGGTGCATTCTAGTCATATTTAACGATATGTATCATATCATTTTATGATACAATGCTCAATTTTTCATAAATGCACAGTACAACCATATTCAAGGATTAGAGGAAGACGTGTGCTATAGATAGAAGAAAAATCACTTATTTAAGATATTCTATCATTTAAAATATCTTATATCATAATACATAACTCTATCATGGTTTATGATATCACATATTGTATAGCCATCTAATATAAAAAATCAACTTGTATTTTATGATATGAATTATGATGGGTAATATGATTTATGTTTTTTTATTTTTTCATATTTTTTATATATCTAAAGCTATAGGATGATTTTATAATACCATAGATCATGATTTTTCTGGTGTTGACTTTTATTAGTGCTAAACATAAAGCGCTGATAAAATGGTAAACATTATCAACGCTAGAAAAAACGCTGATGAATTTAATTTTATCAGCACTAAACAAAACACTAACAAAAGTGTACACTTTATTGATGCGTTGTTTAGCACTGATAAAGGTGAAACTTTCTTAGCAGTTTTCTTAGGGCTGATTAAAAAAATTAATAAAAACATATTATTGATATATTTTAATTTTCATATTTATATTAAAAAATTAATGTTTATTGATATACATTAATTACAAAATGAATGTATATAATTAATATAAATATGATATATTAATACATATATATATATTAATAATGTAAAAATTGTATAAATATGAAAGATTTATTGTTAATATGTGATATTTGAATTTATATATTTATATCAATATCTATGTGTATATATGTGCATGTATTATGTTGTGTATGTGTGTTTTATGTATGAGTATATATAGATTTTGTACGCATATAGATGTATGTATGTGTATGTATATGTGTACATGTACTTGGGATGTATATTTATGTATATTGAATTTGTGTATGCATGACATGTACTTTTATCACATTTGATGTATATTTTTTCATTTTTGATATAATATTTTTGAATTTATTCATTTTTATACAAATTTATAATTTAATATGTATTATTTTTAATATATTTTTAATTTATATGATTAGTATTTATACAATTTTATTTATTAAGTTGTAATAGTTTTTAAAATGTTTGAAATTTATAAGATTTATGTATTTAAATGAATTTTTTAATATTTCTTTTATTTCTCTACGTGTTTACAATTCTTGTAGTTAATCTTATTTGAATTTATTTTTCAAATTAATTTTTATATGAAATTCTATTTATTCATTTTTAATATTTATTTAATTGAATATTATTTATTTATTTTTAATATTTATTGATTTTCATATTTTTTATAATTTAATCACCTTGTAAAATTTATTTATATGTATATTTATTTACTATACATTTAATATTTTCAAAATGGTTGTAATTTATATGAATAATAATTTTTTCATTTTTGTTTATTAAGTTTTAACATTTAAGATATGTTTGAAATTTACATAAGTAATATATTTAAATGAATTTTTTTGAATAATTTGGTTATTTGAATAGTTATTATTTTTGTAATTTATTTAATTTTATTTAATCATTTTTAATATTATTTCATTTAATTTTTTTTTTCATTTTTGATATTTATTTGTTTTTATATTTTTTCAATTTATTCATTTTTTAAAATATATACCTATTTATTTATAAAAGATTAAATATATTCAATATGTATTCATCTTAATTTTAATATATATTGATTTTCTATTTTTTTAATAATTTGTATAATTAATAAAACTTATCTATTTTTTAATATTATTGGAGTCTCTTTATTTTTAATTATTCAATTTCTATCATTTTTATCTTTCATGCATTTAAGTTTATATATTCATTAATAATGTTAAAAATATCTTTATAAAAATATTTTTTGTAATTAAATATATTTATATTTATATAAAAAAATATTTATAAATGTTTATTTACTATATTTATAAAATTATAGATTTATAATTTTATATATATAATAATTTATATAATTATAAAGAAATAATTAAAAATTTAAATAATTACAAATTATAATAAATATATTTGAATAATAAATATATTTATTATATTTATAATTATATATATTTATATATTAATATATATATATTTACAATTATATATATAAATTTATAATTATAAATAAATATATATAATTTTTTAAAAGTATTTTTATAATTATAAATAAATAAATAAATACATATATTTAAATAATTATAAAATTATAATAAATATATTTATTATATTTATAATTATAAATATTTATATATTAATAAATATATGTTTAATTATACAATTATAAATAATTATATAATTATATTTATAATTATATAAAAAAATTTATAATTATAATTATAAATATATATCTATAGTTATATTCATAAATACATATTTACAATTCTTTTAATAAATTTTTAGTTTTATAAATAATTAGTTTTTGACAATTATATTTATTTATAATTATATTTATAAATACTTATTTACAATTTCTTAAATATATTTATATTTATATAAATATTTATTTATAGTTATATATATTTTTAACTATTTATAATTATATACATTTAAATTTCTAGGTGGGTTATCCCCTTGGGGGGCTATGACCG
The DNA here is from genome assembly GCA_963277665.1 of Viscum album. Taxonomy (NCBI): domain Eukaryota; kingdom Viridiplantae; phylum Streptophyta; class Magnoliopsida; order Santalales; family Viscaceae; genus Viscum; species Viscum album. The sequence goes on from OY728127.1 coordinate 461,035,731, forward strand.
GCCTTTTCAGCTTGTGTGTATGGTGTGTGTGTGTTTAATGTAATTCTAACACCAAGCACCTAATATATAAATACATTTAATTTTTTTAATTATATTAATTATATTATTAAAATTAATTATATAGGTCATTATCAGCTCTTTTTTAACATTGATAAAGAATTATCCTTATCAACACAAAAATTCTAGTACTGATAATGATATGTTTTATCAAAGGTTATTTTAGTGCTAATGAAGAGGGGTTTTATCAGCGCTTATTATTTTAGCACTGATAAAACCACTCTTTATCAGCATTGATAAAATCCTTCTCGATATTTTAAATTGAACTATAACAAAGTTTTGTATCCTCACACTGTTCAATCTCTCGTGGAACTCGAGATTTGTTGTTGTCCTCCCTTGAACATCTCAGATGAATAAATACTTTCAAAACCCAAGGTATGTGACTTATGATCCATCACCCCCCCCAAATATATCAATGTGTTTTTAATTTTTCTAAAGGGTTTGATTGGCGTAAGCGTGCAATCTTATTTTTCCTTGTCCTACCTCACTGATTCTCCTCCCAATCTCCCTCGCTTAGAGCAATTGTTGCTTCACCCTCTCCCTCTCTCTCACATTCGTTTCACTTAATCATAATAATTTCTCACTCTGATTACATGGAGCACCTAACTGTTCACCACAAAACACTTCTCACTTATCATGTAAGGTTGTGACTGCAAATGTTAAGTAGGAAAAGTTTTTTGTTGTACACAAATGACAATACACTCTAAGTTCCAAGTATCCTTCTTATTCTGATGGATTAAAATCAAACAATTCTACCCATTTTCTTGCATTACTAGGTATAAGAACCCCAATCCTTTAAATATATATTTATTTTTTTATAATTTTTATAGGAATTATAAAATGGGTTCAATTTAGTTTGTATGATTTGTTCCAATTTTGTATATTTATAGAACTTGAAAAAAATTATTTCATGATATTTTTTATACTTATACACATAATCATAGATATAAATATAGATACATTATTAAATATCTTCACACAATGATGTTTTAATATGTGCAACAGGATGGTTGGTATCTATATTTAAAAATGCATACAAGTGTAAGAACAAAAGGTGGTTAGAGAACTCAAAATCTATATCTTGAACATGGTTTTTAAATGTGGTTCTTAAAAATGGTATTCTCCAAATGGTATTTTCAAAAAAATTTAGTCCATTTAAATTACAATGCTCAAATTGTCTTTTTGTACTTTCATTCCATGTTTTATAAAAGTTTATTAAATTTTCTAAATCCTTGTTATGATGGTAGTGATGGTTATTTATACCTCTTGGGTAGTTCAAACTTTTTAAATTTGATTTAAGAAATGTAATGGTTTAAAGTTTCATGTGGTGTTTAATAAATTGAATTTATTGGAATGAGTTTTTGAAAGGACACTTTGATAAAATGTGATCTATATAAAATTGAAATGCAACATGGGAACTCCATAGCGAGACTTTTGGTTCACTTGATTTAAATTTTAGAGGTTCTTTAAAATTTGGGTTCTCAAGACCATGTGATTGGGCCCTATCAAAATTTTCACCATCTTAAGGAACATAAACTTCAAAACCTACGAATATTGTCACTAAAACACCACCTCTACCACCATGTACCAAGTGAATAAATGAATAAACATGAAATCCATTTTTATGATGTAATCCCACCTAAAAAAGTTACAGAAACTGTCCTTGATCTATGTGTTTTTTAATAGATAAAAATCTAATTAGATTATTTGTAACTTTATATATAACACACATTTCATTCCTTAAATGATTTCCACCACTACAAAACAATATCAATATGCATCATTTGAATCTTATTATCTTAGAATAATTGATACATTTAGATTTAATGATTCTTTAAGAATTACTATTTATGGATTATAAGATCATACTTTTTAGGTATTTATTTAATTTATTAAATATTAATATTACTAAATAAAATAGGATAGACATGAATTAAAAATTGATGGATTCCAATTATATGTAAAAATAATATAAGGATGGAGTGAATTTTTTCATCATGTTTGGAAAAGATAATGTATATGACCCTTCTCAAATCCTTTGTTCTTGTTTACGCTATTTTTATTCAAAACTAATTATTCTAGAGGAGTTATAAGAACACTTAATCTGTAATGGAATATATCAAAGTTATAAATGTTGGAGTAAACATGGGAAAAAGTTAATACAACTAGTGACTGTGATAGCATTATGTTTTATGGATCATATGATATGATTACAAGTGTGAACAAGAAAAATACTACATTGAGGATATGATTACAAGTATGAATGATGATGTAGAACATATTGAGGAAATGACAATGATTATTGAACATCGTGATTCTCTAATTTTTTTTTGAGAAGTTAGAGAGTTGTTCAAGGATGTCATTTTATTATAGTTATACTAAATATACAAAATTGTCATCTATATTGAAGCTGTATAATATAAAATCTGGAAATGGATGGAGTGATACCAGTTTTACTAAACCACTTGCTCACATTAATGATATGATCCCAAAAGATAATGAGCTTCATTACCGAACATATTTTGTTAAAAAAAAATGCTATATTCAATGTGTATGATCTTTGAAATAATTCATGTTTGTCCAAATGACTATATATTGTTTCTCAAGGAAAAAAATTACTTAAAAATGAAAAAAATGTGGTGTGTCTCGATACAAGAAAGTTGAATCGGGCTCCCTGAAAGTTGTATGGTACTTTCAAATCCATAAAAGGTTTAGGTCCCTATATAGAAGTGAAAAGACTTCAAGGTAATTGTCATGACACATAGATACAATAATTAAATATGGGAAAGTTTTTCACTTGAAAGACTCTCCTTAGTGGAAGAAAATTGATCACGAGTATCTTGAATTTGGAAAGAATCCAAGAAAACACCATCTTGTGCTATCTATAGATGGAGTGAATATTTTGGTTTGAAAATCAGAATTTATTGTACATGGTCAGTAATGTTGGTAAATTATAAATTTTCACTGTGGTTATGTATGAAATGAAAATACATTATGTTATCCATACATATAGCAAGACCAAAACAACTAGGTAATAATATTGAGGTTTATTTGGATCCATTGATCGAAGATTTGAAATTATTATGGGATTCAAGTGTTATGTTGCATGATTCTTATAGAAAATAATATTTCACATTGAGAGACAAATTGTATGAGGAAATAAATTACTTTATTACTTATGGAAACTTGTCAAGATATAACATTAAAGGAACTCAAGGGTGTCCCATTTGAGAACAAGGTATACAATCAATTAGGTTGAAACATTCACTAAAGACTATGTTTCTAGAAAATCAAATATTTCTACCCTAGTTAAATAAATACTGATCTTAGATGACATAATTCTATAGGAGTTAAAAATAAGGTACAACACTGTCTCCACTAACAGGTGATCAACTATTTGAGAAAGTTAATGATATGGAAACTTCTATTGGAAAAACGTTTTTGAAAAATCTTACAAAAACCAGTTAGGAAAAGTGATCAGTTTTTTTAATTACCATATTGGAATTTTTGGTACATCATGCATCTTCTGATGTTTTCCATGTGGAAAAAATGTATGTAATAGTGTTATTGGAACATTACTAAATGCACTCTAAAAAATAAAGTATGGAATTATGTCTAGGTTGGACATGATTGACTTGGGGATACAGGAAGAGTTAGTGCCAATGAAGAGTGAAAAATGAACCTTTCTTCTACTAGATGCTTACACTCCTAGGACAGATAGATATCAATTTTAAAACTTCATGATTGATTTAAAGTTTCTAGAGTGGTATTCATCAAATATCAAGAATATCATTTCAACAAATGAGTCAAAGTTAAAGGGTCTAAAATCATATGAATTCCTTGTTTTGATGAAAGATCTAATTTATGTAGATTTACATTGGATTTTTTCCAAGAATTATCATCATACATTTACCATGGTATGTTTCTTTTTCAAATCTATATGCAGAAAATTTATAGACTTGGGGAAATTTGAAAGTATGAAAAAATAAATTATTTCCATATTATGTAAATTGAAGACACTGTAATTCTTTGATATAATGATTCACTTTATGGTTTACTTGTTAAGGGAGATTAGATTATTTTGTCCTATACATTATAGATGGGTGTACCCCATTGAATTTTATAAGATGATTTTGAAAGGGTATGTCAAAAATCAAAGACATCCAGAAGGTTGTATTATAGAGTGATATGTTGTTAAGGAAGTCATTGAATTCTTTATAGAATGCCTATTCAATGTGGAAAGAATTGATCTACCAAAATCTCATCACATTAGTCAACTTGTGGGTGAAGGAATTTCTTGAATAGATTTTTGTCATAATTACTGTATAGAGTAGGATAAGGTTTACCTTTACGTTTTGTATAATAATTTAGAGGTCGCGCCATATGCTAAAACCTATAAAATAATTTTTAGTCATTTGAATCCATCAAGGGATGAAATTTAGATATAAAATACACATAATAAATAGTTTATAGGATGTTTTTAAGGAAATATTTTTACAGAGTCAACTAAAAATACGGATTAAATTTCATAATGACTTCATTGGATAGACATATGCCCAAGTGTTCATATATTATAGTATAATGGATATGTAATTAATGGTTATAGGTTCTATAAAAATGAACATGATAAACACGGTACCATGAAAAATAGTAGAGTTACAATTGTGACAGAAGTGATGTATATATCCAGTACTAAGGAAAAAATTCAATTTATGTGAATATCTTATAATTTGGCATCATTAAACTAATATGGGAGTTGGATTATACAATATTATAAGTGTTTATTTTTCAATGAAAGTGGGTTGATAACAAGAGTGAAGTTACAATAGATTAATCCAGATTCAAGAAATTATATTTCAATAAGGAAGGGTACAAAGACTGTCACGAACCAGGCCGGGTCACCATTTGACTCGGTGCCTGACCCGGTCCACGACATGGCCCGAAGGGCGTTCCTAATCCCCACGGGCTGGCACAAGTTCCCGGGTATCAAAACTAACACATGAGAATGATTTTACCTGAAATAAAAGACAAAGAAATAGCTAACCAGATAAATAAACTGAAACTAGAAATAGACAGCCAAACACACCTTTAAACTATGAATAAGTTTAAAGCCTACAACTCCTACCCATAACTAAAAAGGAAAGATGACAACGGAAACTAAATCTCTTACTCAAACCTCAAAGCAATAGGAGAGGTGCGACATCCACAAGTCATAAACGTTAACCTGCCTGAGAAGACCACCAATGATCAACCGCCATCACTGAGCACGGTGCCTCAACCTAGAATACACATAGAACAAGGCTTACATACACCCAAAGGTTTATGTAGGGTGTGAGAAAAGAGCCCAGTAGGACGTCAACCAATAAAAAGGTTCCACACATAACCATTTAAATGACGAATACATTTCCCAGTACAATAGATACAAGGGAAATAAATGCTTAAACAGTTTTGAATGAAAACAATTTTTAATGACAGGTGCTTTAAATGAAAACGAATCTAAAGACAATAACATAAATTAAGGAGAAGAATTAAACACTCACACACTTTTAAAGAAAATAGGATTTCTGAAAAACTGTTTCAAATAAAACAAATTAAATTAAAACACTCACACACACACTTTTTAAGATAACCAATGTGTCGCACCGATGGACGCAAAGTAACCAAGGAGCACCAAATATGTGAGATGCCTCATGGGTGTTAGCTAGCTCGGGTCCCTAGATCTTCATGTCTCGGTGAAGCGTGGCATAGAAACCACGACCCTCAGAAAACGTGGCTTAGAAGACCACGACCCTCAGAAAATGTGGCTTAGATGACCACGACCCTCAGAAAAGCATATGTTTAGTTATTGTTGCAATCGTCGGTCCTGACAGTGAAACGGGTCGACTTGCCTCCGGAACACTATCCCACTAGTCCTAGTTCACCTTCCTAGCTACCCCGACTTCCCACTTTGTGATCAACAAATTTTAAGATAATAATAGGTGCACATCACAAAAGAAATTCAAGAAAAACACCACTCATGACAAGATTCCAATTACACCATCAATTCTACTTTTAAAATTCATGATCATGTCAAATGTCAAATTTATGCATAAAAGCCAAATAGAGTACCTGCACACACCAAAATATCATTTGCACACCCAAATACCATTTTTAAATATCACACACACCCAAATACCATTTTTAATTATCACACACACCTAAATACCATTTTTTTGAAATATTACACACACCCAATTGCCATTTTGAGATATTACGCACACCCAAATGCCATTTTGAAATATTACGCACACCCAAAAATCCTTTTTGGACATAATCAGCATCACTTTTACCATCAATTAAACAACTTGCAATTTCAAAAAAAATAGTCTTACACTTAGACAACCCCTAAGAAAATTTTTTAAACAAATTCAAAGATGTTCCTCACGACTTTAAACACTAAAACGCACTCAGTGCCTATTTTATAACAAAACGCACTTTGATGTCACACACAAAACACACACTGAAACTCTTTCACATTCAAACAACTAAATGCATAATCTTGATAACACTGATAAATAGTTCAATGTAGGTTTTCACAACAAAACAGATTAGCATCACATAAACGCTCGACTAACAAAACAAATGCAAAACAAATCTCAGTCAAGATCACATTCGCAGCATTTAAACTACTTAACAATTGTGCTAAATTAATTAAATTGACAAAACAATTCACCAAAAAATATATAAAACAATTTTTAGAATATGTCGCATGACTCAAAATGCTAAAAATGCAGTCAAAAGGTCATCTCTGACTCGATGCAAATGGAAGCTAAACCAGAGCACAATTTGTATGATTAATAAACAACTAACAAATAGTTCAACATCAATTTTTCACATAAAACCCACATATATCACACGCACATATAAACTTCAATTAAAACCATTATATTCATTAAATAAACTAATTTAAATAACATGAAAAATTGATTTAAGAAGAAAATTAATTCATCAAACAATGGTTAAATGCGGAACCACCTACCTTACATGGAGAAATTTCAAATGTCAGGGAAAAACATCAATTGCGTGCTGTTTGCACCACAAGGGACCAATCGCGAACCCTAATCAAAGAGAGCAAACCCAAAACAAGATATTAACCCCAAAAATTAGACCCTGAGCCTGCTGTAAAACCAAAAACTCAAAGAGAAAGGGGGATATACTTATCTAGAGGTGTGAAGTGCATGCAGAAGGAGAGTGCGATAGTGGTGGCGGAGATGGAACATGTTGCGGCTAGCGGAGAAGGTGCCTATGGATGGGAGCATGGGAGCAATGAGGCGGAAGGTGGTTTGCCGGACTGAACATGAACAGGGGGAGTCGGAACCAGTCGCCGGACCAAAGGAGAAGGGGGGGAATGTCGGTTTTTCGAACAAAAATTTGTCAGGAGGGGCGGCATCGGCGTGATTGGGTGATGGAGGTCGGTGTCTCGGGCGATGCGAGCGGGCGATCGGGATGGTGGCTGGAGCTGGTGTGGCAACGATGACCCACAGTTGCGGCGGGCTCCGAAGCGGCGAGCCGAAATAGGACGGCGATAGCAGCGGGTCGCGGAGGGGTGCGCGATGCCGGACCGGAGTGGGCAGATGGGCGACATCGGATGGGAGGCAGCGACGTGAAGAGAGGGCCAGAGAGGTGGGGGGGCGCGAGGTAGGGTTTCAGGGGGGAGGGGAGTGCACTGCGATTTGGATAAGAGGGGGGGGGTGTTGGGTAGTCTAAGGTTTACATAATAATAATAATAGATTAATTTAAATAAAATAAAATAAAATAAAAATTTATAACAATAATAAAAATGGTACTAAAATAATAACAACAACATGAAATAATTATATTAAGGTTATAATTATTAAAAAAAAAATCCTCAAATTTCATTAAACTGATTATTTCCATTTCAATCACATTTGATTTATTTTTTTATCCTACTCATCTTTATCATTATTTCATTATTATTTTAAATTTAAATTTATTTTGAGAACCGGAACGGCTGAGTGGTGAGATGGCAAGGTCGCACGGTGACTCGGGGAAAGCCGCGCAGCTCGACCGTAGTGCGCTGAATGCAATTAAGGCCAAAACGTGTGTTTTTAGACATAAACTCAAAATTTTAAGTTGGGATCCGACCTAAGATACCCGATGCGTAGAAAATTTATAAAATAAATAAATTGAAAAAGGTGGGTGTGAAAATTCTCCCCACCATAAAGCTTTCCATCCCCGGAAAGCCACAACCAAGACTGGACCCCAAAGAAGAAACTGATACCCCACAATCAACAAGTGAAAAGAAGAAAAATCATCGTGCTCAGAGAAAGTGCCTCAAAGACAACATCAAGAAACCCATAAAAAGACTTTCTGATATGTGTCACCTACCCCAAAGAGCTAGAACGCCTCCAGTTGACTGACTGAGGAAGGGAACCTTCTCACCCATGGAAACCAACTTCACAAGCCGAAACATCTCAAACATTACTAAACGAAAACCACACCATTTGGCTAGAAAAAACAACAAGGTCAAACCACATCCACGGAACACTCTTATCACTTATCACCAATACATATTTAAAAACAGATGAAATAGATCAACATGGGGAGGCCCGAGGGGCTCCCCACCATTTGGAACTCACTGACGCTCGAGACGAGACTGGAAAACTGACACGGGGAGGTTCGAGCGGACTCCCTACCATTAAAGAAAATTCCAGAACTGATTCATTCTCGAGACATTTGTGAGAGACCCAATGTGGGTCTCCCCACCATTAAGAACATACCAACTCCCAAGACGAGACTAGAAAACCAACATGGGTAGGTCTGGGAAGACTCCCCACCATTAAGGAAAGGCCAACACTGATTTATTCCAGAGACCTTTGTGCGAGACCCGTCTTGGGTCTCACTACCATTAGAACAAACAGAGGATACTGAACTTTGAAAAATTCTTGATGGTGACCAAACACCCCACCACAAGGGGTGGGGAGGGAGGGCCCCGACTACCGGGGTGTCAAAAGCATGACCCAATACAAACTAGCATTTCCACATTCCTGGATGAGCATTATTCAAGTTTGAGGCAAAATTACCCAAAAGACTCCCATGAGGACCACTAAAGCGATTGTATCCAGCGGGATGCAATCCCAAAGACTTTTAAGGCAACAAGATGAACACGCCTCCACATGGTCGCGAAAACCTTATGCAACCAGACTGCTCATTCGGAGCGGAAGAACCTTGGAAACAATTTAAACTGCCTATGGTTTTAACACTGGTGACAAAAATAAAGTTGGGGTCCCATACACTCTTGGGGTTCCTGACCACGTGCCAGCTTCACTCCGAGACCGATGGCTGGAGCCCTGATGTTTGAAGCATATTCTGCCTCGCAGTCAGCCATTGAAGAATCACAAGCGGAGCTTCTCATTTTGCTTCCACACGCAATCATATTGCACCCGAGGCAACACCATCAAACACAACATATTACAGCATCTGACTGATCATACGAGGAACATTCACCAACACCAGAGTTGAAATAGTGCATGTGCATCACCCTTTATCATACTGAACGAGAACACGACACCACAAATCATCCCCTGAACATGACCGTTGCTGTTGAGAGGAAATTTACGCTGAGAAAGAATTTAAAACGCGTCTTGAACAACACGTGATTCCTACAAATGACCATAGAAGCCTCATACGACTAGGTCAGCCAAACTAGTAGCCTAACACAGACCTTTCCTTAAATGAAACAAACCAAAGACCAGAGGTAATTTAGAACGATAGACCGCACCAACTTAGGGTTTCTTCCACCTTTTTCCCACTAGAGTCTCCTTTACCGCTTCCAAACCACCGTTGACTATCAAAGGGACCTCATGCTACAAGACGACACCAAACATGAACCTTGCAGCCGATACAAATACTACAAAGCCCTTCAATACACTGGTCAACACTAAAAATTCTGAATCGCCTTCACCCTTCCCCCCTAGATTTCCTTTCGTCATTTCTAGGGGAAATCATCAAACATGACGACGTCAGACATCATACCCGACGGGTCAGACAACTCGAAGAGGCCAAAACTCCCTTCAACTCCCCTCGCATCTATCATTCCGCTGCGAGAGGATCCGCTTAACTGAAAGGAGAAAGGAAAAGACTTAGCACTATCACCCCAAAAGGGAGAGCCCTTAATCTAATCAACTGGAGGGTCGGACAATGGTGAATCATCTGTTGTCGCACGCCATTCGCACAGTAACTATTTATTGGGGGCATACACTAGCCAAGAAAGAAAACCATGGACCCAACCGAACTGGTCCAATGGTCAGAACATACCACAAGCGAACACCAAACGTGCGGGGAAACCACTACAAGGCTCCCGATGCACTTTTCAAAAGAATTAACTAGATACAAGCTTGCATACCAACTTACAAATAAGAATTCAAACTCAAAACACAAATAATCTAGAAGGGATCCTCGGATCAAAACACCTCACATCCAACCTTTCAAAAATATAGGGACACACCACACAATCACCGCTTATTTAAAACACAAAATTTTTCCTTTAAAAAAACATTTTAAAAATAAACAAACCCAGTGGGTTGCACAAACACCAATGGCACCCCATTAACCCCGCACATGCATGTTCTCATGTCACACCGGTACCCACCTCATGTCCATCTCGGCCCTCATCTGCTCATGCCATTAAACCTTTCTATTTCCATATACACTCATGCATGTTGTGGCCCACGAGAACACCAAGGATAAAAACCAAAGCTTTCCATTTTTTTTTCAAGACCAAAACATCCAACCCACACTTTTCAAACCTCATTCCCCATTTTCTTTTTAAAGTGATTTATTTCAAAACAGTGTCCAAAACATTTTCCAAGACCAAATCATTTTTACTTAAAAACCAAGTTTCCATGAATCAGATAAAAAGAGACAAAAAATGACACAAGAGAAAACTAGTGTCAGCAGGTGACTGAAACGTATAGTTGGCAGCCATACGCCAGTCACGCCACCGCCACAGAGGATATTCTAGGATAGCGTCCCCGACTCCACATGGCTTGCCAGACCCTGCAAGCTCACTAGGACCACTGACCCTACTCCCTTTTCATTTCCCTTAGACACGATTAACCGCGAGAACCAAAGACTCTGGACAAACCTCAACATACTTTGGTAACTTGAGTCCCTCCACGAGGTGTGTTGGCCAGACACCTTACTCATAGCTAGGACATCGAGTCCCGAAAACCTTAACTTTTCCCTAAACTGACTCTATCTCAAAAGAAAATGACCCAGGAGGGAAAACCTTGCCCTCTGATACCATTTTTTCATGAACCAGGCTTGGTCGCCATCCGACCCGGTTCCTGACCCGGTCCACGACATGGCCCGAAGGGCGTTCCCGATCCCCACGGGCTGGCACAAGTGCCTGGGTATCAAAACTAACACATGAGAATGATTTTACCAGAAATAAAAGATAGAAAAACAACTAACCAGATAAATAAACTGAAACTAGAAATAGACATCCAAACACACCTTTAAACTATGAACATGTTTAAAGTATACAACTCCAACCAATAACTAAAAAGGAAAGATGACAGCGAAAACCAAAGCTCTTACTCAAACCTCAAAGCAACAGGAGAGGTGTGACATCCACACGTTACAAACGTTAACCTGCCTGAGAAGACCACCAACGACCAACCACCATCACTGAGCACGGTGCCTCAACCTGGAATACACAGAGAACAAGGCCTACATACACCCAAAGGTGTATGTAGGGTGAGAGCAAAGAGTCCAGTAGGACGTCACCCAATAAAAAGTTTCCACGCATAACCATTTAAATGAAGAATACATTTTCCAGTAAAATAGATACAAGGAAAATAAATTCTTAAACAGTTTTGAATGAAAATAATTTTTAATGACAGGTGCTTTAAATGAAAAAGAATCTGAAGACAATAACAAAAATTAAGGGTAAGAATTAAACACTCGCACACTTTTAAAGAAAATAGGATTTCTGATAAACTGTTTCAAATAAATCAAATTAAATTAAAACACTCACACACACACTTTTTAAGATAACCAAAGTGTCACACCGATGGACGTAAAGTAACCAAGGAGCACCAAATATGGGAGATTCCTCATGGGTGTTAGCTAGCTCGGGTCCCAAGATCTTCGTGGATCGGTGAAGCGTGGCTTAGAAACCACGACCCTCAGAAAATGTGGCTTAGAAGACCACGACCCTCAGAAAACGTGGCTTAGATGACCACGACCCTCAAAAAAGCATATGTTTAGTTATTGTTGCAATCGTCGATCCTACCAGTGAAACCGGGTCGGGTTGCCTCCGGAACACTAGCCCACTAGTCCTAGTTCACCTTCCTAGCTACCCCGGCTTCCCACTTTGTGCCCAACAAATTTTAAGATAATAATAGGTGCACATCACATACGAAATTCAAGAAAAACACCACGCATGACAAGATACCATTTACACCATCAATTCTACTTTTAAAATTCATGATCATGTCAAATGTAAAATTTATGCATAAAAGCCAAATAGAGTACCTGCACACACTGAAACATCATTTTTACACCCAAATACCATTTGTAAATATCACACACACCCAAATACCATTTTTAAATATCACTCACACCCAAATACCATTTTTTTTGAAATATTACGCACACCCAAATGCCATTTTGAAATATTACGCACACCCAAAAATCCTTTTTGGACATAATCAGAATCGCTTGAACCATCAATTAAACAACTTGAAATTTTAAAAAAAATAGTCTTACACTTATACAACCCCTAAGAAAACTTTTTAAACAAATTCAAAGATGTTCCTCATGACTTTAAACACTAAAACGCACTCAGTGCCTCTTTTATAACAAAACACACTTTAATGTCACACAGAAAACACACACTGAAACTCTTTCACATTCAAACAACTAAATGCATAATCTTGATAACACTTATAAATAGTTCAATGTTGGTTTTCACAACAAAACACATTAGAATCACATAAACGCTCGACTAACAAAACAAATGCAAAACAAATCTCAGTCAAGATCACATTCGCAGCATGTAAACTACTTAAAAATTGTGCTAAATTAATTAAATTGACAACCCTATTCACCATAAAATTTATAAAACAATTTTTAGAATATGTCGCATGACTCGAAAATGCTAAAAATGCAGTCAAAAGGTCATCTATGACTCGATGAAAATGGACGCTAAACCAGAGCACAATTTGTATGATTAATAAACAACTAACAAACAATACAACATCATTTTTTCACATAAGACTCACATATATCGCACACACATATAAAATTCAATTAAAACCATTATTTTCATTAAATAAACTAATTTAAATAACATGAAAATTGATTTAAGAAGAAAATTAATTCATCAAACAATGGTTAAATGCGGAACCACCAACCTTACATGGAGAAATTTCATATTTCAGGGAAAAACTTCAATTGCGTGCGGTTTTCACCACAAGGGAACAATCGTGAACCCTAATCAAAGAAAGCAAACCCAAAACAAGATATTAACCCCAAAAATTAGACCCCAAGCCTGCTGTAAAACCAAAAACTCAAAGGGAAAGGGGGATATACTTATCTAGAGGTGTGCAATGCGTGCGGGAGGAGAGTGCGATAGCGGTGGGGGAGATGGAACATGTTGCGACTAGCGGGGAAGGTGCCGACGGATGGGAGCATGGGAGAAATGAGGCGGCATGTGGTTTGCCGAACCGAACATGAGCAGGGGGAGTCGGAACCAGTCACCGGACCAAAGGAGCAGGGGGGGGGGATGCCGGTTTTCCGGACCAAAATTTGTCAGGATGGGAGGCATCAGCATGATTGGGTGATGGAGGTCGGTGGCTCGGGCGATGCGAGCAGGAGATCGGGATGGTGGCCGGAGCTGGTGCGGCAACGATGACCCGCGGTGGCGGTGGGCTCCGAGGCAGCGAGCTGAAACAGGACGATGGCAGTGGCGGGTCGCGGAGGGGTGCGCGACGCCGGACCGGAGTAGGCGGATGGGCGACACCGGATGGGAGGCAGCGACGTGAAGAGAGGGCCGGAGAGGTGGTGGGGCGTGAGGTAGGTTTTCAGGGGAGAGGGGGGTGCGCCGCGATTTGGATAAGAGGGGGGGTGTTGGGTAGTCTAGGGTTTACATAATAATAATAATAGATTAATGTAAATAAAATAAAATAAAATAAAAATTTATAACAATAATAAAAATAGTAGTAAAATAATAACAACAACCTCAAATAATTATATTAAGGTTATAATTATTAAAAAAAATCCTCAAATTTCATTAAACATATTATTTCCATTTCATTCACATTTTTTTTATCCTACACATCTTTATCATTATTTCATTATTCTTTTAAATTTTAATTTATTTTGAGAACTGGAAAGGTCGAGCGGTGAGCTGGTGAGGTCGAACGGTGACTCAGGGAAAGCCGCGCCGCTCGACCGTAGTGCGTTGAATGCAATTAAGGCCAAAACGTGTGTTTTTGGACATAAACTCAAAATTTTAAGTTGGGATTCGACCAGAGCTACCCAATGTGTAGAAAATTTATAAAATAAATAAATTGAAAAAGGTGGGTGTGACAAAGACACAATGTTTATAATGGAATCTTAGGTAGTATAAGTATTTTATGTTCTAGATTCAGAAAACAGAAAGTGGTAATTGTTCTGTTAGTGACCAAAACCACTAAAGGGGCATATTTCAATTCAAATGATGCTTAACCTTTCATTAGGACATCGCGTTCATTTTATAGTGGTCCCAATATATATGGGGTATTTTATGTCACAGGAGACCATAATGAGGATATTTGGATACCTGATAGAGGGTTAAAATCCCGTCAAACTTTTAAAAAAAGAGTTCAATAATCAAGTTATATATTTTTTGTAATATAAATTGCATTACCTCGTATTATTATATGTTCACTAATACATTTATGGAATCTAAATTAAATTTTCAACCACTTCTATATATAATGACTTTTACATATGTTGATTCTCCAAATATTGAGTAATAATACTTTTCTCAACATGTTGATGCTACCAATGTTGGGGAACAACAAGATTCTTCACATGCCAATGTTAACAATCCAAAGGATCAATATATTGATGATTTTGAAGCTATGGAAATGGTAGATGGTGAACAACTCATGTCCCAAAAAAAGGAGAGACATAGAGTGATGGTGTTAACAAATATTATTAAGGCAAGAAATAAATTCATCAAATTCATTGTTGAATGGAATGAATTTGGCTAGCATGTTAACCCCAAAAGGACATGTTTAGTAGTTACATTAGGATCACCACTCAAACGAATGTGTTGGTTGATGTAGATTCATGTAAAAATATTGTGTTTGATCTTAAGGAACTAATTTGGGAAGAGATTATGGTAACATTATGATATAATTTATTTATTTTACTAAAACAAATAATGAAATTTCGATTTACTCTTTATTATACCTTAGATAGTGAATTTATAGTAGATTAATTATGAATGAAATTTGTATTACTGATCACTAGAGAGGATCATAGAGTCTTTCAGAAAATTCTTATAAAGTACCATCTTGAAGATAATGAAGAGAAAATAAACTCACACCCACCACAGATGTATGCAAATCTAATAAACTAAAAAGTATAGAATGTATTTATTTGTCATCGTGAGGATACATCTTTTCATTAACATTGTGATTAGTAATACGTTACATGAAAATATATTTATTAATAAATTTGATCAATAATTTTTAATTTATGAAATAACATATATGTGTTAAAAATAAGTACTATGTAGAAAAACCAACATACCCCTATCATAAAGTATGGATAGGGTATGCTTCACTTAAAAAATGGTATTATTTTAAATATATAGTAATAATATTATGTGACATGAAAAAAAAAAATAATTTTTCTTCTTTATTTTTATGCATATTGATAATTTGAAATCCAAATCCCCTTCCATTCTACATCATGTGATATAGTGTAAACAAAGAAGAGATACTAATAGATGAAAACACACAAAAAGTGTGGGAATCATGTATAGGTATTACATAATAATTTTTTTTGTAAATTAAATTGGTATTACATATCAATGATTAATTATTTTACTATATTTTTTATTTAACTTAGACATAATAATCATCGGCAGTTGTACCCAAGGAAAAACTACTATCAGTGGACAGAACATTATAGTCGCGTCAGAGGTGCGGGTTTTGGGGTGTCATCCTGAATATATTTTGAGAAAATAAATGAATAGGGGGATAAAGATAAGAAAATGGAAGACATGAAGGAACAATTAGATGATCTAGAAGAAAAAATTATTTGGGAGTTTGATTTTTATAAAATGCTATGTAAAGAAATAAATGAGAGGAAAAAATACAACTACAACCATTATGCGAAGATCCCCCCATCCCCACCATCTTTGAGGAAATCTATTCCCCTCAAAGTGTTTTATTATAACAGTAAATCAATTTTTTTATAATTGTTTCTATGAAATGTGAATTAGGTATACATTGATACCTTTCCTATATTGGTATTCTACAAGGTGAAAATGATTGTGATTTATATCTCTAAGGACCCACCCATTGCCTTATTGTGAGGGGTATTGTGTATAATATTCAATGAGATATTATATACAATAAACAACTTCCAATAGGTCATGTGTGAATGGGGATTCACATAGCTTATGAGTCAAGTGTCAAGCTACCTATTCCACTTGATGATGTAGATATTCATACAGTTGATCTTTCTATAAGAACTTTCTTAGAATGGATATTTGATCTTGTTAAAATACATGTCAATAAGAAGATATTCCTTTATAATTTATTTTTTATGAAAAAAATTTAACAATTAATGAAAAAAGGAATGACCCAATGAATTTTATTACAGATGAGAAAATGGAAGGGAGTGAAACATAAGTTCAAATCAAAAAAATCTAAAAGATGAACCAACCGATCAAAATATATCTTTAGAAAGTACCTTTACCCCACCCTTTCACCTTCTTCACTTACTAATATTAAAGATTCATTCAAATACAATGTTAAAAAGTAGTGATATGTCTATAATTAATTTTTAAGAATATATGTATAGAGAGTACATTATAGAACATATTGGCCATGAGAATGTAAATGAAATCCTTAAGCACAAATGGTAAGGACTCAAAATTGTAAATGTATACACAATGAGTGTTTTCATGATTTTTTTTCAATAGCTGATCTACTATGTTAATTATGAAAAAATACTGTTAATATTTTTTATGGGAGTATATATCAATAATAATTTTATGGAAAAACCTATGAATATAAATTTATAATCATTAATCCTCACATCAATTTTACCCAACTATTCTCATTGTAAACAAATAAATATGAAGAAATAGTGGAATACAAGTCATAATGTTTGAAAGAAAACACAAAGACAACATGATCCTCTTAATACCCATAATGCAAGGGTAAAAATCATAAATTTAATCATATAAAATATATTTTTATTCCTTTCATTACATATTATTTTTTACTTTTTAGGAAAAATTGGTTACTAATTTTTATCAATTTGGATACTCCAAAGATTTATTTTTGGGATTCAATGCATAGATATCCAAAAAACTAACCACATGTGATGAAGTTTATCAAATTTTAATACAATAAATGAAATATTTTACAAATAATATTCATGTTATACATTGTATATTATGTTTTAATGTAAAATCTATTATGATATGGTGGTGTTTAAATATCATCAAAATAATAGCATGAGGACAGTCCATGAGCACAAAGTTCCTAAAAATTCGACAAAATGGACAAGTATTAGGGTATATATAATAATATTTCACTATCAAAACATATATAAAAAAAATTACTTATTTATATCAATGTTGTTGCAGTTCCCGAAACAAATTAATGATAAAGATTGTGGTTATTATTTTTTTAAATTTATGAAAACATATCATATTCCATCAACAAAATAGCATCCCCAAAGAGGTATTTCCAATTATAATTACAATTTCATTTAAAATATTTATTAATATTTTATTTATTTATACTTTTCCGCACTACCAGGATTGTCGATAGTCCTCATATTCAGAAGAGGAAATATATTTTTTAAAAATGAATGGGTATAATATATTATGTTAGAATGTATATAGAAATCCTGAAGAGGTGGAATCCAACTACTTATTTAGTTAATTTTATCATCATTTTTATAATTTTTAGTCAATTTTCTTATCATATTAATATGATACTTATTTTGTTTATTTTTTCATAGAGATTATAAGGAAATGAATTTCTTTACAAGGATAATTCACTCATGATGACGTAATTATATTTTTATTCTACAATGAATTTAACATTCTAAATCATCAAAAAGATATTGTTAGATAACCCCAAATGTTGAATGCATTGGAAAATAAAAATACACGGTGTAATGTGTAGGAATCAACCATATCTCAATCTAATACACGATATGCCTATTATGACTCTAAGTTTACGTTTTTAGTTTAAAATTTAACATTATGTTCAAAACATACATTACACACTCAAAATCAAGATTACACATTCATATTATTTTGATTATTTTTGAAAATGATTCATAAGTCATTTGTGACATGTAGGAATCAACTACACCACAATCTAATACATGGTGTTCTCAGTATGACTTAGCTAGTAACATGTTCACATATTCTCATGAATGTGAGAGATTGGGATTTTAGGTTTCAATTGAGATAATGGTGATAGGGAAATGGGTCAAGATTGTATACATACATCTTGAATAGATGAATTCATTCTAATTATTTAGATAATTTTTTTATTATTTTATATATTATTTTTAAGTTAATTCCATTATTATTTTTATCTAATACTTATTTAGTTTTTTCATAAATCTTTTGGGAAGTCATATTTTTCTTTTAAATATCTACAACAAGCCAAAAAATAGAGAACATGTTCATTTTTGGATGGAAGAGGAAAACACATGCTTCCTGAAATGTGAAGTGAATCATAAGGACACATATACCAAGGGATTTTATAAATGTTTAGTGGAAAATAATAACTTCCCCAAATATCTTTCTTAAATTTTGTCTTAAATGGTGTAGGAATCGACCAAACCAAGATTAGTCACACCACTATCTGATACATAGTGTTCTCTATATGACTCTAAGTGTATGTTTTTAGTTTATTATTTACATTTTAGTTCAAAACACACATCACATAATGAAAACCAATAAAATGAATTCATATTATTTTCATAATTTATAGAAATAATCTATAAGTAATTTGTGATATGTTGGAATCAACCAAACTTCAATTTGATACATGATATGTCTAGCATGGCTCAAAGTGTATTTTTTCAGTTTAAAATTGATATTTTAGTTCAGAAAAAAACATGGAATACTCAAAACAAAGAAAATTCATTCATATTTGGTGATAATTTTTTAAAACAATCAATAAATCATTTGTGACTTGTAGGAATTATATACACCTCAATCTAATAAATGGTGTGCCCAGTTTGACTCAAACTATATGTTATGAGTTTAAAATTGACATTTTAGTTCAAAACCTGTTCCACGCACTAAAAACCAAGAAAAACTATAGGATTGTCTTGATACTTTGGAAAAACAATTCATAAGTCCTTTTTGACATGTAGGAATCAATAAAACATCAAAAAACACATGATGTTCTTGGTTTGACTCAAAGTACGTGTTTTCAGTTTAAATTGATATTTGAATAAAAAGACATACAATATACTCAAAATAGAGAAAATGAATTTATATTGTTTTCATACTTTAGTAAAATGATCCATAAGTTATTAGTGATGTGAAGGAATTAACTAAATGTTAATCTGATTCATAGTTTTACCAGTATGAATCAAAGTGTGTTTTTATTTAAAATAGGCATTTTAGTTCAAAACAAAAGTCGCATACTCAAAACTGAGAAACAACATTTGGATTATATTAATATTTTAGGAAAAATATTCATAAATCATTTGTGAATGTAGGAATCATTTTCACCTCAATCTAATGCACAATGTACATGGTATGACTCAAAGTGTATGTTATCAGTTTAAAATTGTCATTTTAGTTCAAAACATCACTACTATAAATATTAACTTTAAAATCACTATAAAAGTCTATTTATAATGCTAAAAAGATTTTTTAATCTCAACGAAGATGAAGGGTGGTCCCCTTTATCAGTGCTAAAAAAGTGCTAATAAAGACCCCATTTATCAGCGCTAAAAGAAAAGCGCTAGTAAATGGGTCCTTTTCATCACTTTTTTTAGTGCAGATAAAAGATCCCTTTTATCAGTGTTTTTTAAAAAATGATGATAAAAGTTAAAAAAACATAAAAAAAATAAAAAAATATTTTTTTAATTCGGGGAGGGGCTTCCACAATGCTTGAATCCCCCTTCAACAACACCCCCACCCCATCCCGCACGCCTAACCTACCCCCCAGCCGTTAATAGTGCTTAGTCCCATTTCCACCCATACGCGCACCCTGCCTCCCCTGGATTCGAACTCCGAAACTATTTCCAGCGCACCTCAACATTTACCACTCCAACATATTGCTCTGATCTCTATTTAATAATATATATATATATTTATTTATATATATATTTAGTTATATTTACTCGTATATTAATATATATTTATATTAACATATATATATATATTAATATATATATTTAGTTATATTAATATATATATAACTATATATTAATATATATATATATAGTTGTATTTATAAATTTATATATTTATTCATATATTAATATATATTTATATTTATCTATTTATATACATATTTAATTTTTATTTGTATATTTATTTGTAAATTAATATATATTTATAAGATCTATTTTGAATGTATTTATAAAATATGATTTTTATGTGTGTTTATAAATAAATAAATAAATATATATATATAAAACATACACACACACAAATATATATTATATGTGTATCTGTAATTATAATTATACAAATTTATATATATTTACAAATAGTATATATTAATATTTATATACATATATTTAGAATATATAGATAATATATTTCAATTTGTCAATACAAATGTACAAAAATATATATATATATACACGTACACATTATATAGGTATATAAATATTCATATATTTTTATTTTAAATAAAATGGATATTAGTTTTTTATTTAGATAAGACTTATATATTGGAAAATATATTTTATATGTAAATATGTTTAATTATTTATTTATAAAATTAAATTTTTATGTGCGAATATATAAAAAATATGTATATATTGTTATATATTTGATTATAAATAACAGTAAATTATAAAAAATGATAAAATTTCAAATCCATAATATTAATATGAATGTAATCCTTTGAAATAAATTCATTCCCCACTGAAAAAGGGAAAAAATACCCCCCCTTAAATGATGCAAAAATTACATAGAATGTTAAAACATTTGGGTATCCAGACTAAAAAATCAGTTTTGGAGGCCTTTTGGGCCTTAAAAAATGTGGTATAAGTTTCCCTTTGATCATTATCATGTAGAGATCATTGTAGGATTTGATTTGATATGTTCTAGAACTCAAACAGACACCCAGATCAAAAGTTATGGTCGTTTGAAGTATGAGTTACATTTTCAACTTATTTTAGATCTTTTATCAATTTTTTTGATTTTTGTGTCTTTAAATTGTTATTAAATGATTATTAGTCAATGATAATTACAAAATTTTTAATTAATAAAATTTTAAGATATTTTATAATTCATTTTCACTACATGTATTATATATTAAGTTAAAATGTTTATTTATACTTATCTAAAACATATTTAAAAAATATATATTATATTTATATCAATATAAATATACTTATATATTTATATATCAATATATTATTTTTTATGATTTTTTTTGAAATATAAACCTTATTAGTTCTAGGAAAAAATGATGATAAACCCCCCATTTATCAGTGCTACTAAAAGAAGCACTGATAAAGGGGTCCCTTGAAGAGTGCTAAAAACACTGATAAAGGGGGTTCCTTTATGAGTGCTAAAAAAATCACTGATAAAGGGGAACTTTTAACAACACTTTTTTAGTACTGTTAAAAGTACCCTTTATCGGCACTTTTTTTAGTGCTAATAAAGGCACCCCTTTACCAGTGCTTTTTTTAGCATTGTTAATGGGTGGCACTACAGAAACCCAATTTTGTTGTAGTGCATGTGTTACTCACTGAAAACCATGAAAATATTCTCATATTTTAAGGATATTTTATTATAAAAATCCATAAGTCATTTTTGACGTGCACAAATCATGTTCATATCAAACCAACACATGATGTGATAGGTATGACTCAAAGTGTGTGTTTTCAGTTTAAATTGACATTTTAATAAAAAGGAATGTGACATACTCAAAACAAAGAAAACACGTTCATATTATTTTGATACTAAAGGAAAATGATCCTTAATAATTTTTTACATTTAAGAATCAACCTCTTATCTATATAATACACATTGTTACTAGTATGACTCAAAGTGTACTTTTTATTTAAAATTGAAATTTTAGTTCAAAACACATGTCACATACTCAAAACCAAGAAAAAACATTTATATTGTTTTTATACTTTAATAAAATGATAAATAAATAATTTTTAATGTGTATGAATTAGTCACACCTCAATCTGATACACTATATGCTCGGTATGTCTCAAAGTGTTTGTTATTAGTTTAAAATTGACATTTTTAGTTCAAAACACGTATCACTCACTAAAAACCAAGAAAATGAACTCATATTGTCTTGGATCTTTTGGAAAATGATTCATAAGTCATTTTTAATGTGTAGGAATCAATCTCACATCGAATATAATCACGTTGTGACCAGTATGACTCAAATTGCATGATTTCAGTTTAAATTGAAATTTTAGTAAAAATGATATGTTACATACTCAAAACTAATAAAACACATTCAGATTGTTTTGATACTTTTGGAAAATGATCCTTAAGTCATTTTTGATGTATATAAATAAACTACATATTAATCTGACACATGGTGTGACTGGTATAACTCCCAGTGTGTCTTTTTATTTAAAATTGACATTTTAGTTCAAAACACACATCACATACTCAAAATCAAGAAACCAGATTTAGGTTTATTTAATATCTTAGTAAATTATCTATAAGTAAATTTTTATGTGTAGGATTTAACCACACCTTCATATAATACATGGTGCGACCAATATGAATCAAATTGTCTATTATCAATTTAAAATTAACATTATAGTTCAAAATATGTGTCACTCACTAAAAACCATGATAACACACTCAGATTGTCTTGATACATTATTAAAATGATTCATAATTAGTTTTTGATATGTTGGAATCATTCTAATATCAAACTGACACATGATGTGACCGGTATGACTCAAAGTGTGTGTTTTCAGTTTAAAATGACATTTTAGTAAAAAATACACATGACAAACTAAAAAATTAGAAACACATTTAGATTGTTTTTATACATTATAAAAATAATCCTTGAGTGATTTGTGATGTGTAGGAATTGACCAAACATCAATATGATGAACCATATGACCGATATAACTCATAGTGTGTCTTTTTATTTAAAATTAACATTTTAGTTCAAAACACATCTCCCAAACTCAAAACCAAGAATTTTTTTTGGATTGTTTTGATACATTAGGATAATTATCCATAAGACATTTGTGACATGTAGGAATAAGAATAAAGTCAATCTGATAGACAATGTGTCTGTTATGACTCAAACTGTGTGTTTTGAGATTAAAAATAAAATTTTAGATAAAATAACATGTGAAATACTCAAAATAATAAAATTCATTCATATTGTTTTGATATTTTGGAACAAAATTATATAATTTATTTGTGACATGTAAGAATCAGCTGCACCTCAATATAATACCTAGTGTGACCGGTGTTTGCCCCTCAACTTTCAAAAAAACCTTGTGTGACCGGTATGACTCAAATTTGATAGTTTAAATTTAAAAATTATATTCTATTAATTTATTATTCCATATTTATGTATTATTTATTTATTTATAGTATTACTAATATAATATTTTTTTCTTATACATGTAGATTCTTTTACATGAGTTAGGATTTGTTCAGCAACTAATACCATGATCAAAATTTTTGAGAGGGGGTTGGGTGCCAAAAACAATGAAACCATCAATGTTTTTGATTTTTTTGTGTTAAATTGTAATTTGTAATGTAATTGTATAATTGTTTTTGAAACTTTAATAAAATAGTGTTCTTTTGTATTTTTGATGTATTTTTTTCAATTAAATTATGAATTTTCTATATACCTGTATTTTCTATTGAAGTGTGCTTTAATTTTAACAAAACACTATAGTAGTATGGCCTTTATCAGTTCTATTTCAAGGTTTGATAAAATTTCCCTTTATCAGTGATAGAAAATCGTAGATAAAAGGGTCCCCTTTTAACATCACATAGAACAACATAGCTTTTTTAGCGCTGATGAAGAATTTTCTAGCACTGACTAAAACACAATATCTAATAGTTTGATACAACTTATATGATTACTAAGGGTATATTAAAACTTAATAGTTGTAACATAAGTAATAAAATCCAAATCCGAATATCACCCATGCTATGAAATATGAAATACATGAAAATTGTAAATCAATCACTGTTGTAAATCATGTACCTTATACCATAGTTGTTACTGAAACATCTTCACTACATTCATAGTAGTTTTATGATGACCACCAATGTGGCATAAGAAGGTTTCCCACCACAAAGTTATCCACAAGTTGCACCTAAAATTCTTAATTATTGAACAAGAGTCTCCATCTACCATGATATGCTAGTGCCTCATCTTGATAATAGGATAAGAGAATATAGATTTGGTATTTTTAGTTATTTATTACTAAATAAGAAGAACACACACCCACCACTATCATCACATGGTAGAGGGATATTTATGGGGACCTCAAGGATGATCATTAACCATTTTTCATATTAACTCATGTGTTTTATCACATGTGTTAATACCTTGTACAGTATATGCATCATGTGTGTTGATCCCCTTCATGTTTCATATTATATAATGTTGTATTAAATGATAACCTTAGTAAGAAGAAAATATAAACACTAACTCACTAAATGTTAAACTATCAATAAGTCATAGCCTTTCCAAATGAATCGTAATAAATTATTCATTGTAAGTTATTAGTGTTAGGACCCAATTCCTCTAGCCTAGACCATCCATGCCCAACAAATAATCCCTTATAGGTTTCACCATAAAACCAATTAGTGGTAGGGGATTATCCTATATAAACTTATCTGTTAGACACCACTTCTCATTAATTATGATATGGGATTGGATTTTCACCCCAATATTATTCCATCAAACTAAATACCACACATCCACGCCTCCCACTCAATGAAAATCCATATTTAATAGAAACAATTTGGTAATTAGAGTTTTTATGTCCTTTTGAGTCACACAATCTTCTATTTTCATTATCCAAAATCCAAAAGATGTTCCATCAAACCTGTCTACCCAGACCCCTCTATCATATGATTACATATCTTCAAATGATAGTTTCTCCTGCTAAAATCAGGATATCATCAAGACAATAGAGAATCGGAGATTTTAGAATTTTTTGGCTCTAATATAACTTTTTAGGACCCAATTCCTTCATCCCAGACCTTCCAACCCCAACACATAATCCCTTTTACATTTTATCTTAAAAATAATTGGTGATATATAGACTATCTCTTCCAAGCTTATATACAAGCCACCACTTCTCAAAAAAACCGGTGTGGGATTGGGTTTTCACCCAACAATTGTATTTTTTATGGGTAGTGGAAAATAACAACATTCCTAATGAAACTTATCAATCATATAATATTATTTATCTATGCAGTAGTATATGATTATATATTATTCCTCCCCTAAAGACATACTGAATCATACTCTACAATTAAGTGTGGTAGTGGGGTAGAAGTTTCATGATATCTCATATCATTCCCTATGATTACCCTAATTATAAAATATGATTCATGAATATATGTTATTTATACATGGGATTTAAATCATATCAACTACTTTATTAATATCATTTCTTACTCTAAATACCCAAATTTTACCTTTTATGATTCTAAATGACTCCAAATAAAATTAAAATCATTGATGTGATCATATACTGGATTTACTTCTAATAGTCACATGAAAAATAACATCCTTATTAAGAACACTTTGATCATTTAAGTTGTCTTGTTAAAAAAATTGGAAATATCCTTAATAATTTCTAAATCCATTTTCACCTCATAGATTTTATAAGTCATGTTTTGGGATAGTGACATTAAAATCACACATGAGCCTTATCCCAGTTGGTGAAATCTCTCTAAGTGCACCCATGAGACGCAGGTTCAAAATCAGGAAGAGACATAATTCTAGGGGTACTGTAGTAGCATTGTAGAAGTTACTATAGAAGTTAATGTAGTAGCCATAACTATTCACCTTGGGCCATCAGTTTGGGCTTGGAGTCCTTAAGGCCTTCGGGCCACCCAAGGCCTTCGGGTCAGTAAGGCTTTCGGGCGACCTCATGGTCTTCGGGCCACCTCAAGGCCTTCAGGGCCACCTGATATGCAGTTTCATAGAAAAATTCTACAAGGAACCACCCTAGAATAGAATTCCAGAGAAGGGCACATTCACCAAGAGCAAGCCCTAAATGGATTTAGGAAGAATGAGAGGGTGTGGAATTTTCCATCGGTACCGCACCTGTGTACCTACACATGGACATGATATCTGAATAGCCATGAAAAAGGTGTAGAGTTGACTATGATGTAGATTTTGGGGTGGGGAGGTTTCAAGCAGTCATAGTCTGTATGATTTCCTTAAGACCTATAAGTCCTGTATGTCTCTAAGTCTTCAGGCAATGTAATTTCTAAGCCTACGGGCCTTGTAAGTGTTCCCCCTAATCCCTTGAAAGGGGGGGTTATCAAAATCAATAAAAAAGAAGGAATTTAGGCCATTCAGGTGACATTAAAATCACCATCATCAATTCTTTCTTTTATAGCATTTATCATTATTATTCTTTATCACTTCCTACATGGTAAAATTCAATGAATAAAAAATATCATTATATAGTAAAAAACATCTATCTTCATCTTCTATAACTTTGAATACTTACCTTTATACTTCTCCTCCCAGTCCTTACCCTCTAATGTTATTAATATTTTAATGACTTATTATATACTCCCTTTACTTATTTTATATGAAATGTGCATAATTTTTGTGAAATATTAATGTTTTAATATTAAGTATAATTTTTGAGCATTTTTAGAAGTAGTCCAATTGAGTCAGTTTAATGTTTTAATAATGACTATCACTATACTGATCCCAATTGTGTGGTTCTTGTTTTTTAGGATTCTCCTTTCAATATCCAACATTTCATTCGAAGGTACCATGAGCTAATTCTACCATTTGAAGGGCCATATGGTCCTCACAAACAAGACCACAGAATTTGTGAACAAACTGGATCAGCCTTGAATATTGATTTACTGGGCTCAATCCAGAAGTCTAAAAACATTAACTCTCCACAATAATTCTGGGGACACTACATGTCATCGTGGATAAAAATTTCAAGGCCCAAATCTAAGTACAAGGGGCCCAAATAAAGCTTTGAATTCCAGCCCACCATTCTGGAAGAGAATTAAAATCAGTTTAGTATTCATGACATATCTCATGATGTAAGAATCAACTAGATCTGAGACTTTTCATTGTGAAAGAGGAGATATAGAAGACCGACTTTGTTGAAGAACCCATTTGTATTTGAAGGCATATTCATATTCAAAAACCCTTTCACATTCTGGATTTCAAGAAGACTGGATTGAAATGGACAGTTTTACTTTGTTTAATCAACCGGCCATAACTTTTTATCCTTAATTCAAAATGAATCCAAATGTTGAGAGTAGTCGGCCAACTTTATTATCCACAACTTTGAAGAAGTAGATTGCTCTAGATTCGGCTGTCTTGATGTCCATATCTGTTAGCCAAGTGGAGGGTTATTTCTGGAATGTAAACAGTCCACCACCTTGCACTATAAATACATCCCCTCCTCTCCTTTCAAAAGGGTTGGAATTTCAGAGCAAAGGTGGATTGATTGGAAGTACCAACGCCCTTCCAAAGGCTTGGTAGGATCTTCCAAACTCAATTTTTCACTTGATAATCCCTTCCTCCCCTCTTTGTTTTCATTTACCTTTTCATTTTTCTTCTTTGTAATTTTGCAAGTGTTTGTCTTTGTAATTCTGTTTTAATGAAACTTTCTTCTTCTTAATTTCTTATTATCATCCAACTTCTGTAGTTCAACATTAATTTTTTTATTTTAGTTTAAATCAATCTGAAATCCATCATCTTATTTTACTTTATTATTCAATAAAAAGTCCGGTTTTTTTACTCTCATCATCGTTTGTGTGTGTGTTCGGCGCACAACTCTTTTCTTATCCCTTTCTTTTTATTCTCTTTGTAATTCATCACCTTAAACATAATAGACCAGATTACTAATAATTTAAATGGATGAGTAAAATTCGTATTGGGGTGAGTTATAATTTTGGGATGTTAAGTGATTGAGAGGTTTTGCTCGATGAGTATTCTTTAATTTAACATTGTGTATGTTGGACTTTCATGTCATGGATTATTGACATATTATGTTCAACATGTGGTTTCCATGGATTATTGGAACCATAAATACACTTCCACAATCAAGCAATGATTGATATTATAACCCTAAGTAATGTTAAGGCTTGGATTAAAGGCTCAACACTTGGGAATTCCAATCAACATCAACTTTTGATGTGGGTGTTAATATAATGCAATATAAAGCAAAGCTCAAGGATATCACATGCTTAACTCCCTATTGATGAACTCACCCCAATATTTATAAATTTGTTAAATCAAACATCATACATAAATTATTTCATAATCTCTGCAAACAAACCCCCCAATCAGAATACAGTTAACTAAAAACAATCGACTATTACGAAGTACCATCGCCGAGGATTCGACCTGAGTGCTGCTATACACATTATCAGTGCACCGGAACCTTAACCGGTCGATATGCGACAATCGGCCACACATTTCAAATGGATCCATTTCCAGGGATTGTGCTTTATGTAGTCATTAGTTTCTGGTTATTGTCAAAAAAAAACAAAAAAAACAAAAATTTAAAAAAAAATTGAAAAAAAATCACAAAGAAAAACCCGTCTACTCATAAAAATCATATACTGAAAAAAATAAAAATAAAAACCCGCCTTCCTCTTTCTTCCAAAATCTCTCTGAATGCCCCATAGCCTTCCAAAAAATCCCTCGGATTTGTTTGACCTTAAAATTGAGCGAACACTTCGCCAAGTTAGGAGGAACATAAGAGATAGTCAAATAATTCAAGAACCATTCCTTGTCCAACCGGTTGAATTAGATATGGCCAATCCTAGGGAACAAACACTTAAAGAAATCACTGCCCCTAATATGAATTACAAACCTCTTGGTTTTCAATATCCAAATATAGAGGCTGACTTTGAACTCAAATCGGTTATTGATTCATCTTCTCCCACATTTTCACGGGATAGCTGGTGAGGATCCACATCTTCACCTTAAAGAGTTCCAAGTAGTATGCTCTACCATGAAGCCTCAAGGGGTTTCTGAAGAACAAATCAAACTCCGAGAATTCCCTTTTTCCCTAGCTGACACTACTAAGTCATGGATCTACCACCTACTTCCTAGTTCCATAACCACATGGAATGACATGAAGCAGCTTTTCTTATAAAAATTCTTTCCTGCTTCTCATACTGCTTCTATCCGAAAGGAAATAAGTGGTATTCGTCAGTTACCAAGTGAATCACTCCATGAGTACTGGGAGAGGTTCAAAAAGCTTGTTGCAACCTGCCCACATCATCAAATCCCTGACCAACTCTTGATCCAATACTTTTATGAGGGGTTATTGGCTATGGAGAGAACCCTCATAGATGCCGCAAGTGGCAGTGATCTTGTTGATAAAACTCCTGCAGCTGCAAGAGATCTCATAAGTAACATGGCTACAAACACACAACAATTACATACTCGAGCACATGCTCAAGTTAAAAAATCCCAAGATAATAAATCAATTGAACCGAACAAAATGACCGAGTGGATGAGTGAACTTATAGGGCTTGTGCGACAACTAGCTGTGGCCACCAAATCCCCAACCTCGTCTTCTTCGCAATCAATGTTTCCTGGACCAATAAAAAACTGTGGAATCTGCAACTATCCATCTCATCCAACTGAAACTTGTCCACAAATTCAGGAGGATCAATCCGATTCATCTAGACCAATGGAGCTGAATGCAGCATATGCTCAGCGGAACACCAATCCTCAACTATTAGGTCAGTTTGTTAGAAACTTCAACCAACCTCACTCGGAGCCCTTCTCCACTAAATTTAACCAAGGATTGAGGTATGGTAATCCCGTCTCTCATTCCCCTCAATTCCCTCTTCAAAAACCAAACCAGTTTCAATATAGTCAAGGTGTTGGTAACTTCCAACAACCTTATTCTTTTGTCCCTCAACCTCAAAGGATCAATCCTCCTATTCCTCCTCCTGGATTCCACTATCCTAGTGAGCCTTCCCAATTCCCAAACCAATTCAATCGATTTCCCAAGAACCAAAATCAAGGCAATCCCAAGCAGGGACAAGCCTCCTCTTCCATGAAACCATGGGAAAGTGCAGTGGACGATCTTGCCTCCTTCACCCGTTCTATCCTTAAAAACATTGAAACTCAAATAGGTCAACTTGCATCCCACCTGATCCAGCAACAACAATCAAATTCTTCCCAACTCCCAGCTCAACCATTACCCAACCCTAAGGGTAATGTAAGTGCAATTTCACTTAGATCAGGAAAGAAACTTGCTATGACTCAATATAAATCCTCAAACCCTCTTTTGAATGTTGACCTAGAAAACGAAAATAAAAAGAAACTTGAAAAGGAACATGAAACAATTCCCTCACCTCCTTTCATTCCACTTAGGAACCCAATTCCTTTTCCTTAAGCTATTTCTAAACCAAGGAAGTCCTTTGAACCTGATCTTGAAATTCTCGACATGTTTAGACGTGTTGAAGTCAACATTACCCTCTTAGATGCCATAAAACAAATTTTAAGTATGACATGTTTCTCAAGGAGTTGTGTACCCACAAGAGGAAACTTAGGACCTTCGAAAATGTTTCCACCCCGTATTTTATTCCCATAAAGTGCAAGGATCCAGGGACCTTTACAGTCCCATGCCAAATTGGAAGTTCCAACTTTGATGAAGCACTCATAGACCGAGAAGCCTTAATTAATGTCATTCCCAAATCCATCTTCTCCAACCTTGTTCTAGGTCCCTTACATCAAAGAGGTGTTGTCATTCAGTTAGCCAATCGAAGCACAGCCAGTCCTGAGGGAATAATTGAGGATGTCCTTTTCCGAGTCAATGATCTTATCTTCCCTACTGATTTCAATGTCCTTGACATGGAAGATGAGAAGAACTCTTCTCGATCTCCCCTAATTCTAGGAAGACCATTCCTCATGACTGCGAGAACCAAGATTGATGTCCATTCAGGAATCTTATCCATGGAATTCAGTGACCAAATGGTCAAGTTCAACATTTTTCAAGACATGCGATACCCATCTGAGGATCACTCTGCATTCTCAATCCATGCTTCTGAGGACACTTCTAAGAGTAAATTGAACCTCATTCCATCATGTTCATCCTGTTCTGAAGAGATAGGATGTTGTGAAATCTGCACTAGGATTAACCAAGTCATAAATGATGAAGTTTATGTGGACCTTTTATTCATAGACTCCAGCAATTTAAGGGATCTTGAAAAATATCTTGAATCCCATCTCAACTCTGATCAAAACTGCTCCACCTAGGACAATATTGGGAAAAATGAATCTGAAGAAAATGAAGTCCCATACTCCATTTCTGAGTTTCCTAACCCAAAAATTAATGATGAGACTAATCTGAAACCCCTTCCTACACCCCTTAAATATGCATTCCTCTTCCATGATCACTCATATCCTGTCATTATATCTGCTTCACTTACTGAAACCAAAGAGTCCAAACTTGTTCAGGTGTTAGAGGAAAACAAAAAGGCCTTAGGTTGGACCCTAGACGACATACCAGGAATCAACCTTGCCCTTTGCATGCATCACATCCATCTTGAGGAGTCATCCAAACCAATTAGACAACCACAAAGAAGACTCAATCCACTCATCCTTGAGGTAGTTAGGGAAGAGATCACCAAGCTTCTTCAAGATGGTATTATCTACCCAATTTTTGATAGTGAATGGGTTAGTCCAATTCAAGTTGTAAGAAGGGTGGGATAACTGTTTTCACAAATGAACATGGGGAGGTAGTTACAACTCGAGTGAAGAACAAATGGCGTGTATGCATCGAATATCAAAAATTGAATGATGAAACACGAAAAGATCACTACCCTCTTCCATTACTCAATCAAATTATAGAAATATTAGCCATAAAGTCACACTATTGCTTTCTTGATGGATACACTGACTATTTTCAAATCGAAATCTCACCTCAGGACCAAGAAAAGACTACTTTCACATGCCCCTTTGGAACATATGCATATAGAAGAATGCATTTTGACCTTTTCGATGCTCCTGCAAAATTCCAAAGGTGTATGATGAGTATCTTTTCTGAATTCATTGAACACTGCATGGAAGTCTTCATGGATGAATTCACCATTTATGGTGAGTCATTTGAATCTTGTTTGAATTCACTCTCTCTTGTCCTCAAAAAGTGTGTCAAGTGAAAACTTGTGTTAAATTTTGAAAAATTTCACTTCATGGTTGCAAATGGGATTGTTCTAGGGCACATAATTTCAAAATATGGTATTGAAGTCGATCCTGCCAACATTGAAGTGATCCAATCACTTCCTCCACCCACTTCTGTTCGAGACATCCATTCATTTCTCAGTCATGCCGGTTTCTATCAGATATTCATTCATAACTTTAGTAGGATTTCCCTCCCACTCACTCGCCTACTCCAAAATGATGTCACAATCCATTTTGATGAGGCTTGCAAGAGAGCCTTCATTGAACTCAAAACTTATCTTACATCTGCCCCAATAATCCAACCCCCAGATTGGTCCTTACCCTTTGAGTTAATGTGTGATTCTTCTGATAGAGCCGTTGGGGATGTTCTTGGTCAAGGAAGAGAAAAAATACCTCATGTAATATATTATGCCTCAAAAACACTGGATGAAACTAAATCTCACTACACTGTGACTGAAAAGGAACTTCTAGAAGTGGTTTTTTCCTTAGATAAATTCTGGACCTATCTCTTAGGTGCCAAAATCATAATCTTCACAGACCATTCTGCTATAATGTTCTTACTCAAGAAAAGTGATTCCAAACCGAGGCTAATAAGATGGATCCTAATGCTCCAATAGTTTGACCATGAAATCAAATATAGACCTGGAAATGAAAACCCTGTTGCTGATCACTTGAGTGGAATTTCTAATTCTTCTCAATCTGAAATCATCGATCCTAAATTCCCCACTGAGAACCTTTCATCTCTCACTCCAAAATACCATGGTATGACCCAATTGTAAATTACTTGGTTTTTGGTGTTTTTCCTGAAAAGTTTTCAAAAGAAGAAAAAATGAAGTTGAAAAGTGATTCAAAATACTATTTTTGGGAAGAAAATAAACTTTGGAAAACTGGGGCCGACATGGTAATAAGGAGATGTGTCGATGAAAATGAACATTCTTCCATATTAGGATCCTGTCACTCACTTCTCGGAGGTGGCCACTTTGGACCAAAAAGGACCTCCCAAAAGGTCCTAGACTCTATATTCTTCTGGCCGTCACTCTTCAAGGACTCACATGAGTTCTGTCAATCATGTCCCACTTTCCAAAAGTTCGGCACAATCTCCAAAAGAAATGAAATTCCCCAAAAGCCTTTAATCTTTTTTGAAATCTTCAATGTTTGGGGCATCGATTTCATGGGACCATTTCCCCCTTCCAATGGATTCTCATACATTCTTCTTGCGGTCGATTATGTTTCAAGGTGGGTTGAGGCCAACCCCACTAGGAAGGATGATGCTCATACTGTTAGTGAGTTCCTAAAGACCCACATCTTCCAATGATTTGGAACACAATGTTCCTTGATCAGTGACTTAGGAACCCATTTTTGTAATAGAACCATGGAAGCTCTTCTGAAAAAGAATGGGGTTGTACATAAAACTCCAACTGCATATCACCCTCAAACAAATGGCACAGTTGAACTCTCTAAAAGAGAATTGAAAAGTGTACTTGAGAGAATTGTTAAGCCCACCAGAAAAGACTGGCCTGCGAGACTTGGTGAAGCCCTTTGGGATTATCGAACTGCCTATAAAACACCCATTGGGATGTCTCCTTTTAGGATAGTTTTTTGTAAAGCATGTCACTTACCAGTTTTAATCCAACACAAGTATTTTTGGGCTGTGAAAACCTGTAATTTTGATTGTGAAAAATCTGGTGAAGAAAGATTGTTGCAATTGACTGAACTGGAGGATCTTCGACTTGAATCCTATGAGAATTCCAATCTGTACAAAGAGAAGGCTAAGGTACTCCATGACAGACACATCCTGAGAAAGGTATTTCATGAAGGTGAAAAGGTCATGTTCTTCAATTATCTATTTCAGCTTCACCTAGGTAAGCTTAATTCTCGTTGGGAAGGTCCTTTTGTTATTACTAACATTTACCCATTTGGTGCAGTGCAAGTCCAAGACCCCTCTTCCAAAATGACATTCACAGTTAATGGACATCGGTTAAAGAATCACCATGAGAGGATGCACAATCCTGGATCAACATCGACTTCCACTGGATCCCCAACTTCTCTAGACGACCTACCACTAGATGGAGAAGGCGACTCGCCAAATCCAAAACAGGGGGCACCTCTTTCCCTTTAACTCTCTCTATCTCTTCCTCTATATACCTATTTCTTCTTTTTCCTCTCTCTTTAATTTTTTTTAAAACTTTCTTTTTCAAAACCTTTCTTTTTCAATTTCTCTTTTATGTGGCTGTATCTTTATAAAAAAACAAAAAAACATAAAAAACTAAAAAACTAAAAAAACCAAGAAAACAATCAGTTATAAAAAATAAAAAAAATTAAAGAGTCATGCTTACTCACCATAGAGTTTTGAAATTTTTTCCAACCATTTTGTGGAGTTAACAGACATGTTTTCATTTGAAAAATTTTGTATTTTCATCACGAATTTGGATAAATAATTTTGTGTCAAAATTAACAAATTTTGAATGCTCAATTTTTGATTTGTAAAATGCTTTTCCTGAACTGTGAGGAACAACATTTTCTTTCATGCCAAGGCCACCTATGGCCATCTTTTCAAAATGTGTGTTTTCACCCCCATTTGTGAGTCTTGAGTTTTTGGACCTTCGAGCTGAATTTACTACCTTAGTGTGTATTAATATGATAGAGGCATTTTCTGAACCACATTAGAATCACAGTAGCCAAATAGCCTCCCATTTCCCTTACATTAATCCTCCTTTTGAAAGCCCCTTCAAGCCTATGAAAACATTTTCTTTGATTGACACATTACAAGCCCAATACCTTTTCCCACCCAATATCAACATGTATTTTCATTCCATAATTTTTTTTGAAATTTAAGTGTGTGGGGGGGGGATGGATTTCATTGTTTAGGTACCCTATTATTTATTTTCACCATGTTATCATATGCTTGAGGGAAATCATACATTTCAGTGTGGGGGAGAGGTTGTCATTAAGTGTTTTTTGGGGAATGTAATGAAATTCCATTTATGTAATTTTGTAAATGTTATTGACAAGTGTTCAAAAAATAATAATGAAACAAAAATAAAAAAAAATCATAAAAATGATGAAAAAATGGGTTGTGTCTTGGGTAGGTCAAAAATCACTCTTCCTAAACATTTGATATTATTATAACTATTACAATTAGTGTCGTGAGGAGATCAATCATGGGTTGGGTTATAAGTGTGATATCTTTTCCATGTTCAACTTTCGAAAAAAAGAAAAAAAAGAAAAAAAGGAACACTTGCATTATATTCTTTTTGGGAGACGTTTTGTGTTTTGTAAATATTTAATCTTCTCATTACCTTCATATTTTCTTCCTCTATTGTGTCTTTCATCACATAATCATTCCCTTGTAAATATGTGTTTTCATTTCCTTCCATGTTTTATTTCAAAAAAAATGTGCATTGATTTTTCTATGTTGGTGTTTTACCCCTCTTCTTCTCTCTTGGACATTATATTCCTATCGTCCCATAGCCACATAAAAACCACTTAAAAATACCATCTCATTCTTGTGCACTTTGGATAGGGATTTTAAGTTTAGAGCTCATTCAAACTCTAAGATTTTTACTTTTGGTTGGTGAAAGAGTGAACCTCCATAAATAAATTTTATCATCTTGAGAGGTGTGAGTCATGAGTGTCCACATTTTCCATTTCTAAATTTGAGCATGAAAAAATGAATTAGTTTTGGAACATTGTTTCTATAACAACATGTGGTGGAATTCAAAATGGATGAGTGAAATAGTCTAAACCTCCCCTGATTGGAGAAAACAAAATTTTAATATCTATTGGTGAGTAAAAATGAATTTGTTATGTTTTTATATTTGTTGAACATGAGGACATGAAAAATACTAAGTGTAGGGGAGTTTATGTTATTGATATTTTCATGACTTATTATATACTCCCTTTACTTATTTTATATGAAATGTGCATAATTTGTGTGAAATATTAATGTTTTAATATTAAGTATAATTTTTGAGCATTTTTAGAAGTAGTCCAATTGAGTCAGTTTAATTTTTTAATAATAACTATCACTATACTGATCTAAATTGTGTGGTTATTGTTTTGTAGGATTCTCCTTTTAATATATGACATTTAATTAGAAGTTACCATGACCCAATTCTGCCATTTGAAGGGTCATATGGTCCTCACAAACAAGACCAAAGAATCTGTGAACAAACTGGACCAGCCTTGAAGATTGATTTACAGGGCTCAATCCAGAATTCCAAAAACATTAACGCTACACAATAATTCGGGGGACACTAAATTTCATCTTGGATAAAAATTTCAAGGCCCAAATCTAACTAAAAGGGGCCCAAATGAATCATTGAAGTCCAGCCCACCATTCTGTCCGAGAATTAAAATCAGTTTAGTATGCATGATATATCTCATGATGTAAGCATCAAATAGAGCTTCGATTTTGCAGTGTGAAAGAGGAGATATAGGCGGCATACGTTGTTGAAGAACCCATTCTGATTTGAAGGCATCTTCAAATTCAAAAACCCTTTCACATTCTAGACTTCAAAAAGACTGGATTGAAATGGACAGTTTTACTTTGTTTAATCAACCGGATATAACTTTTGATCCTTAATTCAACATGACTCCACATTTTGAGATTAGTCGAAAAACTTTATTATCTATAACCCTGAAGAAGGATATTTCTCGAGATTCGGCTGTCTTAATCTCCATATCTACGAGCCAAGTGGAGGTGTATTTCTGGAATGTAAACAGTCCACCACCTTGGGCTATAAATACATCCCCTCCTCTCCTTTCAAAAGGGTTGTCATTTCAGAGAAAAGGAGGATTGATTGGAAGTACCAAGGCCCTGAAAAAGGCATGGGAGGATCTTCCAAACTCAAGTTTTCACTTGATAATCCCTTCCTCCTCTCATTGTTTTCATTTACTTTTTCATTTTTCTTCGTTGTAATTTTGCAAGTGTTTGTCTTTGTAATTCTGTTTTAATGCTATTTTCTTCTTCTTAATGTCTTATTCTCAGCCACCTTCTATAGTTAAATATTAATTTTCTTATTTTAGTTTAAATCAATCTGAAATCTATCATCTTCTTTTAATTTATCATTCAATAAAAAGTCCGGTTTTTTACTCTCATCATCATTCGTGTGTGTGTTCGGAGCACAACTCTTTTCTTATCCCTTTCTTTTTCTTCTCTTTTTATTTCATCACCTTAAACATAATAGACAATATTACTAATAATTTAAATGGATGAGTAAAAATCTTATTGTGGTGAGTTATAATATAGGGATGTTAAGTGATTGAGAGGTTTTTCTCAGTGAGTATTCTTTAATTTAACATTGTGTATGTTGGACTTAACATGTCATGGATTATTGACATATTATGTTCAACGTGTGGTTTCCATGGATTATTAGAACCATAAATACACTTCCACAATCAAGCACTGATTGAGATTAGAACCCTATGTAAAGTTAAGGCTTGGATTAAAGGCTTAACACTTGGGAATTCCAATCAACATCAACTTTTGATGTGGGTGTTAATTTAATGAAATATAAAGCAAAGCTCAAGGATATCACATTCTTAACTCCATAATTATGAACTCACCCCAATATTTATCAATTTGTTAAATCAAACATCTTACATAAATTATTTCATAATCTATGCAAACAAACCCCCCAATCAGAATACAATTAACGAAAAACAATCGACTATTACGAAGTAACATCGCCGAGGATTCGACCCGAGTGCTGCTATACACATTAGCAGAGCACCAGAACCTTGACCGGTTGATAGGCGACAATCGGCCGCACGTTTCACCCTCATCCAGCATAATTGCTTCCAGAATAAATGATGTCCCACTATATTTCAAAAAATGTAATATGGATTAAGAAACACTTACCTAAATTCCCTTACAAGGATAAGGATGGAATGATTCCACTAAACTGAGCTATAAAACTCCCTGGATAGATTCTAGTCATCTAAAATTCTATAACTAGGATTTGATACCATGTTTTGGGTCCAATTAACCTTCTCAGTACCTAAAATATATCCTTTGAAACTTACAATAAAAAAAATCAAAAAACCCATGCTAATGATGCACTAAAACATAAAAGATGATCCTTACTTTATTCACTACACCATAATGCACACCTCTAAAATTAAACAATATAAGAACTTATAAAAGATAATGATTGAAATAAAAAAAGTAAAATAATTACACAAGTATTTTACATGGTTCATAATTTATCCTAATCTATGGGGGGGATGCCACATAATCCTTTATTAAGGAATAGAATATGATTATATTAGAACTCTCAAGTCATGACTCCATCATATAAATATAGCATATCGTAGATGATGAATCCAATTTCCACCATATTTTTTTATCTGTATAGGGAATTTCATCATATATCTAATGTTCATTGATATCCCATCACAAAGTAAAAAATTTCCACCAACTTAACTTCCACTTCTGGTGAACAGTGTGTGCTTCTGGCTCTATCAATTTACTCTTAAGTAACAATATAAAGAACCTTATATATTATATTTCCTTAAAAGCCTTGGGAAAACCTTACATAACATAAAAAAATAAATCTTTTTTATAAATAGAGAAAACATTATGAATTTTGTTTTGTGTCTCTACGCTTACACCTTTATACTCTCCACAGGTCACTTCCAATTGCCTACTTCTGATTGCATACTTTTAGCCAACCTACTTCTATACTTGTAGATGGTGTATCTACCACTCCACCATATCTATACAAGTTTCAAAAATTAGAAATCTAGAATCTCTAATTCTATTAGTTTCAAATTATTGGATGGAAAATGGTTTTTACAAAGTTGAACCTAAAATTAACTGCTAAAATCCACAAATGATAAATAATATAAATTAATGAATGTTACAAAACATAAGAAAATAAAATAAAACTACAACCAAGTCAAAACCACTATGACCCCCAAAATAAATATCCAAAAAATGAGCAATCCATTATATCATAGTGATATATAGAAAATAAAAACTATTTTTTCAGGTTTAGTATTTCTAGAACCACCAAACCATTAGAACCTAAAATATGAAAAAAGGATACAATATGATCTAAAATAGAAAATTTTGATGGATAAGTGTACACGTAATCAATAATACATGCCACACAACCACACAACTTCTAAGACTCTCAGATACTCACATCAGATATCCCAAAAAGATTAAAAAATAAATAGAAGTAAATCACTTAATTAAGTAACACAAGGATTAACATTAATTATAAAATTTTATAATCCATGGGAAACTAAAACTTCCTTTGAGGATTAAATAACATATTAAAATGGAATGAAAAACTCCAAATCACAAGCTAAAATAATATATGGTTTAATAATGAACTATTATTATCCACGTGGCCCCTACTATAAATTTATTGTAGTTGACTTTTGGTGATTCTGGTTACAATTCTATCTAAATTCCATTGGGAGAATACCAACCATATATGATTTTTACAGGTATCCATTCACTTTTTAAAAGGAAACTACCACTTAAACTACTCCTTCCAGTGAATAATGCACACTTTAAGAAACTCCAAGAGTTTTCCTTTATATTTCATCATAAGGACTATTATTTATCAACATGATTAGCTTTTATGAAATTTCATTCCATCTATGCATAACTAAATTAGTTTCGAGAATCTAGAATACATCCTCTAGATTCAACACTTACACCTATATCCAAACTCACCACTATCACTATTTATTATTCTAAAATTTTGGGTCAATAGTCACCTTTCATCTATTACTATTATAATTTTTTGTAACTCACTACTTTTCATATGCTTCGATACTTATCTATAAAATGGATATGCACACAAAGACTAACAATATTCCACATGATAATAATTTTTTAGTTTTAACATAAACTCCTTTATGTCACAAGTACTATGTTCCATAACTCTCTTCTTTGTTTCTATCATTATACTCTATCAGAGCTTCCAAGATCCTAATAACATTATAATATCCAAACCCCTTTTAAGTACACAAATTATTCAAATTTCAATGAAAAGTAACATTATCCTGCATATTAACCATATTTTTATTCCGTTAAACCTTTTTAGTTCTTTCACACAATTGTCTAAAAGATCATAGATAAAGTGGTATTTCAGTGTGCTTTATCCTGGAGAGAAAATCCAAATTTATTTAAGTAAATTTCACTTTTGATATCATGTTATAACATTCTAAACTCTTTCATTTTTTTGGATATCCTCTAAAAAAACCTTCAATAATTACAACTCCTTACTTGGTTTTTAATTAAAATGTACTCAACTTTCAAGGTGGATAGTGAAAATTCTAGTGATAATTGAGACATAGAGGTCACAATAGTATCTTCAAAATTAAATTAAAAACCAATATTTATCTTCTAAGAATCTATATATCCCCCTAAGTGAGCATTCAAAAATCCTTATAAGGTATCATTTATTCCAAAGAAGAGTTATAGATCAAATGAACCTTTGAGAAACTAAAATATCCACTTGATAACCTCTTGGTGCTCCTTTCCCAGATTTTCCATAAATATAATAAGCACACCTATCAGTTTAGTGATATAAAGCCTCATACAAACCATGGAATACACTATAATTCCCACATATTATGTAAACAAAAACCTTCTCTATGTAATTATCCTCTTTATCTATTTTAGGTAACATCCCCTTTGAAAATTTTAAGTGTCTTATTAGGGGAGTACTCATAGGACTTGACTAATTTTGAATATTTCCTATACATTTTGGATGCACTCATACTAAGAAAGGAAAAAAGTTCTAGATCTTATGTATCTTCAAATTCTCATGACCAGTATCCACTTTGAGGAACCATGATCCTTATTCCAGAAACATTCAAATAATTCACACTTCAACTATTTTAGCCTCAACTTCATAGTTCTATCAATGAGTAAGTTATCAACATGGAGAATAATAAAAAAAACATCCATCATTTTACACCTTTTAGTAAAATCAATGATCCAAATTACTCTAGAAAAACTTTCATTCCATTATGAAGTTATAAAACTTCTAATTTGATTACCTTAATGAATTCTTGATCCTGTACAAACTTCTCTTGAGATTTCACAATATGTTTGAATTAAATTCCAACACAAAACCATTTAGTTTCTCAATATAGATTTATTACTCAAAATATTCATGAAGGAACTCTATATTGACACCAGGTTGTTCAATAAATAAACCTTTCATTGAATCTAGGCAGATCGCTATCAAAATAGTAGTATGATTCAAAATAGAAGATGAATTTCATTGAAAACCATTACTTTTAATTATTAGAAACCCTTGGAAACTAATTTCTCCTTATAAAAAATCTACCATATGATTCCTCCTTCATATTATAATTCGTTTTTTTTTTCTAAAGTTCCTTATTTACTTTAATAATTTCTTGAATATCTCATGTATTGTAAACTTATAAATAATCCAACTCTTTCTTCATTAATAAATCCCACCATAATGATTCATTATAACTTCTCACCTCACTATGGCTATTGAGTTCTCCACTGTTTTTGATAAGTATAATGTGAATTTTAGAATCAAACCTCTATATTTCCCTCTTGACCTTGGAATATTGCCTTAAATTTTAAATTTAAACTCATTTTGTACATCGTTCTTACACAACTCTTCCCCACGATTCTTCAGTCCTTGAGTATTCTAGTGCATTATTCCCTAGTACACTGCTGGAAATATATGATATACCAAGGATTTAAAACCATTGGTAAAGATTGGATAACCATTGGTATAATATATACCAACGGTTGTCCAAACCTCTGGCAATTAAGCTGTGGGGATAGAAATATCTTAATGGTTATTCAAAAACTGTTGGGGTATGTCATGTTACAACTCATTATAACAACGATTTTCTATAACAGTTGGTATACCTTTTTACAAATGGATTTACACCATTGCAATAAAACTCTATTTATATATTTACAAACGGTTTTCTGAATCATTGGTAAATACTATTACCAACAGTTTGAAAAAACCGTTGGCAGAAATTTGGTTAACAGGTCTATACCAATGGTTTGTAAACCATTGTTATAAACTTTTACCAATGGGTTGATGAAACTGTTGGTTTATATTGGATTTTCACATCTAT
This sequence comes from Viscum album, assembly GCA_963277665.1. Taxonomy (NCBI): domain Eukaryota; kingdom Viridiplantae; phylum Streptophyta; class Magnoliopsida; order Santalales; family Viscaceae; genus Viscum; species Viscum album. The sequence continues at coordinate 461,078,732 of OY728127.1, forward strand.
ACCAATGGTTTTAAAACTGTTGGCATAGATTTGTTGTAGCTCATCAGTAGTACCAACCTTCCCTTTTTTAATTATAGAATTCAGAATTAATTTTATATAGAATTCAGGATTAACAAACCTATACATAAATCAGAATTAATTATCTCCAATAATAACAAACCAATACATAATTACTTATGCAATTACCTTCTATTTCAAAACTCTATACATAATTAGAAATAATGCCAATGATCCAAATAGTATTCCATCAAAATAATATCAACGCAATTGGAGTACACTATTCAGAATTCAGAATAACACCAATACACCCAAAAAAATACACCACTCAAAAACAGAACACCCCAAAAACAAACATCTCCATACACACAATAGTTGAAAATTTTATCCAAGGTGTGGGGGTTATCCAAGGGGGTGGGGTGGGGTGTCTAGGGGTGGGGGCTTTCTATGGGGTTGGGGGCTATCCAGGGGGTTGGGCGCTATCCAAGGGGGTAGGGAGTGTCATAGGGGGTGGGGTATGGGGGTGTTCGGGGGTGGGGGTGTCTAGAAGGTGGTGGGGGATGTCCATGGAGGGTGGGGGTGTCTAGGGGCTGGGGGTGTCCAGGGGTGGGGTGGTGTCCAGGGGGTGGGGGGCTGACCAAGGGGTTGGGGCTGTCCAAGGGGGTAGGGGGTGTTCTGGGGGGGTGTCCAGGGGTGGAGGTTGTCCAGGGGAGAGGGACTGTCCATGGGGGTGGGGGTCCAAGGGGTTGGGGTGTCTAGGGGTGGGGTGGTTTCCAAGGGGTGGGGGTTGTATGGGGGGTTGGGGTTTGTCCAGGTGAGTGGGGTGTTTAGGGGGTGGGGGTGTCTAGGGGAGGCTGTCCATAGGGGTGGCGTGTCTAGGGGGTGGGGGTGTCCAGGGGGTTGGGTGGGTTGTGCTTGGGGGTGGGGGTTGTCCATGGGGTTGGGGGGAGGGTTTTCCAAGGGGGTGGGGTTGTCCTGGGGGTGGGGTTGACCAAGGGTGGGGACTATCCAAGGGGGTAGGGGTGCCTAGGGGGTAGGGGTGCCTAGGGTGTAGGGGGTGTCTAGGGGGTGGGGTGGTGTCCGGGGGGTGTCCAGGGGGTTAGGGGTTGTCCAATTGGGTAGGGGTGTCCAGGGGGTGGGGGTGTCTAGGGGGTGGGGGTGTCCAGGGGTGGGGTGGTGTCCAGGGAGGTTGTCCAAGGGGGAAGGGGTGTCTAGGGGGTGGGGGTTTCCAGGGGGTGGGGGTGTCCAGGGGGAGGGGGTGTCTAGGGGGTGGGGTGGTGTCCATGGCGGTGGGGGCTGTCCAGGGGGTTGGGGGTTGTCCATGGGGGTAGGGGTGTCCAGGGGGTGGGGGTGTCTAGGGGGGCTATCACGGGGATGGGGGAGGGGGCTTTCATGGGGTTGGGGTGCCTAGGGGGTGGGGGTGTCTAGGGGGTGGGGTGGTGTTCAGGGTGGGGGTTGTCCAGGGGTTTGGGTCTGTCCAAGGGGGTAGGGAATGTCCAGGGGGTGGCGGTGTCCTGGGGTGGGAGCTATCCAGGGGGGTTGGGGATGTCCATGGGGGTGGGGTGTCTAGGGGCTGGAGGTTTCGTGGGGGTTTGGGGTTATCCAAGGGGTTGGGGGTTGTCCAAGGGGTTGGGGGTGTCCAGGGGGTTGGGGGGGGGTGTCCAAGGGGGTGGGGGTGTCTAGGGGGTGGAGGTGTCCAGGGGTGGGGTGGTGTCCCGGGGGTGGGGGTAGTGTATATGGGGTTGGGGGGATGCCCAAGGGGGTCGAGGTGTCAAGGGGGTGGGGGTGTCCAGGGGTGGGGGCTGTCAAGGGGGGTGGGTGTGTCTATGGTTGGGGAGCTATCCAGGGGTGGGGGCTGTCTAGGGGGTGGGCTATCCAAGGGGTGGGGGTCCAGGTGGTGTGGGATGTCTTGGGGGTTGGGGTGGTTATCCATGGGGTTGGGGGCGGTCCAGGGGGTTGGGGCTATCCAATGGGGTTGGGGGTGTCCTAGGGGGTGGAGATGGGGGGTGTCTGGGGGGTGGGGGTGTCCACAGGTGGTGGGGGATGTCCATGTGGGTGGGGGTGTCCTGGGGGTGGGGTGGTGTCCAGGGGGTGGGGGGCCTTCCAAGGAGTTGGGGCTATCCAAGGGGGTACGGGGTGTTCAGGGGGTGTCCAGGGGGTGGGGGTTGTCCAGGGGGTTGGGGGCTCTCTAGGGGGTGGGGTGGCTATCCTTGGGGGTGGGGTGTCAATGGGGTGGGGGTGTCCAAGGGGTTGGGGGTTGTCCATGGGGTCGAGGGGAGGGTTGTCCAAGGGGGTGGGGTTGTCCTGGGGGTGGGGTTGACCAGGGGTGGGGGGCTATCCAAGGGGGTAGTGGTGTCCAAGGAGTAGGGGTGTCCAGGGGGTGGGGTGGTGTCCAAGGGTTGGGGGTTGTCCAATTAGGTAGGGGTGTCCCGGGGGTGGGGGTTTCCAGGGGATGGGGTGTCTAGGGGGTGGGGTGGTGTTCGGGGGGGGGGGGGGGGTTGTCCAAGGGGGTTGGGGTGTCCAGGGGGTGGGGGTGTCCAGGGGGTGGGGTAGTGTCCAGGGTGGTGGGTGACTGTCCAGGGGGTTGGGGGGTTGTCCCGGGGGGTGGGGTGCCCAGGGGGGCTATCCAGGGGGTGGGGGAGGGGGTTGTCCATGGGGGTGGGGTGTCTAGGGGTGGGGGTGTCTAGGGGGTGGGGTGGTGTTTAGGGGTCGGGGCTGTCCATAGTTTTTGGGGGCTATCCAAGGGGGTAGGGCATGCCCATAGGTGGGGGTGTCCTAGGGTGGGGGCTATCCAGGGGGTGGGGGATGTCCATGGCGGTGGGGTGTCCATGGAGTGGGGGTGTCTCGGGGGTTGGGGGTTTTCCAAGGGGTTAGGGGTGTCCAGAGGGTGGGGGTGTCCAGTGGGGTAGGGGGTTGTCCAAGGGGGTAGGGGTTTCCAGGGGGTTGGGGTGTCCAGGTGGTGGGGGTGTGCAGGGGGTGGGGTGGTGTCCAGGGGTGGGGGTTGGGTGGCTATCCAAGGGGGTGGGAGTTTCCAGGGGGTGGGGTGTCCAGGGGTGGGGGTGTACATGGGGTGGGGGTGTCCAGGGGTGGTGGGGGGGGGGGGGGGGTTGTCTATAGGGGTGGGGGTGTCTATGGGGTGGGAGATGTCCATGGGGGTGGGTGTGTCTAGGGGGTGGGGGTGTCTAGGGGGTTGGGGGTAGTGTATAGGGGGTTGGGGGGATTCATAAGGGGGTCGGGTTGTCCAAGGGTGGGGGTTTCCAGGGGTGGGGGCTGTCGAGGGGGTGGGGCTGTCCAGGATTGTGGAACTATCTAGGGGGTGGGGGCTGTCCCGAGGGTGGGTTGTCCAAGGGGTAGGGGTACATGGGGAGGGGGTTGTCCCAGGGGTTGGGGTGGTTGTCCAAGGGGGTAGGGGTGTCTAGAGGGTTTGGGGTGGTATCCAGGGGGGCTATTCAGGGGGTGTGGGGCTGTTTAAGGTAGTGGGGGTGCCTAGGGGTGGGGGTGTCGTGGGGGGTGGGGTGTCCAGGGGAGGGGTGAATCAGTAAAGGAAAATCATCAAGTCAAGTTTTATTATTTATAGATAAATAACTAAATATAATGTTGCCTACAAAATCACACATATATTTAGGTACAACAAATCATCAAACATAAAATGTCAGTAATATTGGTCCAAAATATAACAGATCAATATATACCTCATCATTATCATTATCATCACTATCATCATCAGATTCACCCCTGTCCTCATCTTCATCCCCATCATTGTACCCTCCCTCCTCAATAACCTCATACTCTCCCTCATACTCCTCCTCATCCTCCACCTTGCGCTCCTCCTCTACCTCAGCCTCCTCGCCCTCCTCCTCCGCCTCGGCCTCCACCTTTCCATTGTATTGACCACCAATAGAACTACCACATGTTGCACCATATATAGAACGAATAAATGATATATATTCATCAAAAGCTATGCATTCCTTTGGTGGAAGTGATGGATATAAAACTTCCATCAGTTTCATAAATGTTGTGTTTTCCCTATCAGACCATTCAACTGTCTCTGTGGCCTTTTTCATCCTGTTCTATCTATGCCTTAACTTTATGGAACTTGGTAGCACTGAAACCCATACCCGAGGAGGTATAATACCTCTTTGGTACTATACTCTTCCCAGGTTGGCAGTATACTTTGCATGGGTGCTCATCTCCCAACACCTGATGTAAGTGATCATTTGGCCCAAAATGGTTAGGTTCCTAGGAATCAAGGGCCTATAAAGTAGCATGTTACAAATATAAATAGATTATTAAGTTACAAAATAGATATTAAAATTTGAAATCAATAAAGTAAAACTTACAATCTGGTGTTGAGTTGGTTCATTGACCACACTTCCATATTTCTTCTTTCTACTCAAGAAAAACAGTTTTTCTCGAGGAACACTTCCTTCAATATTTGATGTTTTCCTCTACAATGACATTGAATGTAGGAAACCATAATTAAAAATAGGTTACCAATAATTAATTTTGTAACTAAAATTATATAAAATTTTAGAAATCGAATAAATTATGGAGGAAACAATAGAAAGTGCAAGTCATAAAGAAAAATTATAAACTATCATACTTTCTTCCAATCATGATCTGGCATCGTAGTAAGTCCCAATGTGTGGAATTATTTTTTAGCATCAATTTTTTTATTTCTTCCAGATTATTCCTAAATAAAATTAAATAATACAAAAGATATTATTAACACAAAACATGATAGTTTTCATTTAAATACCTCAAATGTGATTAATACTTTAAACTGGATAGTCGTCCAAAGAGTAATCATCTGCCGATACTTTTCTATTAGACAACCATCCATGACAGGGACTACCTCCAACTCTGTGCCAAATCTAGCATTCCATCCAATATATAACTTGTGCTTATAAGATCTCCAAAGCTCACCAAAATCCTTTAGACGTGCTGGTCGTACACCCTCACCATCGGGGAAATTAAACTGAAGTTGACATCAAAATATTAATTCATATAAATACAAAAAAATGCTTTAAATAAATCATATTTTTTTACCCATATCTCTACCCAAGAATTATCCTTGAATTCATGTGGCAACTGTATTCATGATCGAAGGCTGACAGGAATGGTTTCAGAGTATTTGGAAAGCGTCGCAAAAAAAATCTAACATTGCTGCCCTATTTTTTCAATCTTTTGACTATCTTCATTATAGTCCACCATCAACTGCGTGCAGCAGTTCCACACCACATGAATGTGTGTACGCCCCTTCCCCCACATCCTATCAGTAGATGTATCTATTATGAAAGAAAAATGTATTTTATTAATACATGTTATAATGAAAATAAATAATGGTATAGAAATTTGTAGGGTTTTATAAATATAACTGTGACAGTCTGATCAATGGGAGATGTTGGATCTGCAGAAACTGAAGGAACACCCTATACAAGTGGAGTTGGTCCAAATCTATGGTCTTCAGGGACAGAATCTAGTGGAGAAGGAGTCAAAGAATATGGAATATATATGCTCGTAGAGAAGTAAATAGAAGTAAAAGAAGATGGCATGGATGGCTGGTCGAATACTGGATGGGGAGTGGGAATCATTATTGGATATGGTAAAGACGGGTGGAGAGACTTAGATGTAAAGGGTGGTGAAAAAATGGGAGGCCTAAATATCCCATGTGTCCCTAAGGACACATCAAGATCATAATGTGGGCTAAATGGTATGTCAGTGGGGGGTCTAATTGGGTATGCTGACCAGATCGCCTAACTCTCATACCCCCCTAGTACGAACACCCTGAGTACTGGGAACACTACTAGGTTTCTCATCAAATAACTGTCTCCTAAGAGGTGGATCCTGAAAAATTGTTTAAAACAAAATTAATCACATGACACTATATATTATTTAAATATATATATTTGAAATAAAATACTCACTATAGGAACTAGTGGTGGAACACCCATCTCAACCACGCAACAATTGTTGTCCATCATCTTTTTTCATTAGCTCTCTTCAATTGGTTGAATTTATTGCATTTGAAAACAAATATGTAAGTAATTAGAAAATGATAACTAATGTGTAATCCAAAAAATAATAAATCCTATGGAATAGGGATAAATAACTTGTCGAAATTAAATAACATTTTAATTTCTTTATCCCAGGTAGATGATGCCGGATTCTATACGTGTTTTGTAAAAGAAGACAAACCATAATGTTCATTATCTTGGGAAATTTTAAAGTGAGGTCTTAGAGTTATACTAATTTGATAAATGGTCAATAAAGCATTGAAATGTTCACCATGTTAGAAATGTTGGTTTCGTAGGTTTTTATATAGTTGAATTCCAAATTAGAAAATGAAATTCAAATAAAATTGCAACCAATAAACATTGAAAATTCAAATAATGGTCAATTAGGATACAAAATATTTGTAATCAATTTTAAATATATTTGAATAGTACCAACCTTAACAACCCAAGTTGAGCTAAACCAAAATAATTGAGAACATGGATGGATTATTTTATATATTTCCCACCACAACTTTAGGTTCACAGTCAACTCTAATAATTGATCTATTGGATTCATCAGAAGTAATAAGTGGATTGTTTCTAATGGAAGTAGGGATGGTTTCAATTCTATCATCACCATCATCAAAAATATGTCTTGGAATTACTTCAATAATGACACCGATTTTAGGTCAAAGATGTTCGTTGACATAAAAAACTTTTTTTTCCATTGATTTCAATACATATGGTTCATCAGTAGCAAGAGTGTGAGTCATATATATTACTCTAAATCCACAATCATCAATAAATTTGACCTAACTCATCATTAAATAAAACCACTGGCATTTTATCATCGTGACTCATCCATGAGAATAATAATCCAATATTATTATTTTTTCAATGACTCCATAATAACCAACATTTTCAAATCATGGTCTACTATATGATGCACTGACATAATAGACTATTGTGGAAACAACCATAACACCATCATGTTATGTTCTCTTGTTATTTTCTCGTTCAGTGATAATAAATCTATACCCATTGATAACAATTGATTTACCATCGTGAACCATAGTATTAGGACCAAAAGCCAAAGCTCTTATTTCCTCATAGATAGAGTCAGCAGGAAAACTCAATACCAGAAATATAAATGAATATTAAACTTAATTAAATATTTATTTATTAATTTTAAATAGTAATATTTTTACCTTTAATTTTATCCAATCAGAAAACTATTTTCTATCTAAAGTCTCCCTCCTTCTAAAAGATTAAGAATGAAAATTTCTATTTATCATTGCTTTATGTTCCCTATAGATAAAAATTGGAATTGTTTAACAGATATATATCTAAGATATACATATTCAATTTACTTACCTGATGTAGTCATCAATCAAATCACAGTTGAACAAAACTGTGTGATGTGCCATCTCCCACTCTTCAAGGCTTAATGTCGTCAATGTATATGATCCATGAATTCCTTCTGTTTGAGAAAGTGATGGAAAATTGGGTTCAATTTTATTATACTATTCTTCGTCATTTCCCATTGGTCTGTTCATTCTTGTAGTAAGATCAGACAAATACATAGAGAATAAATCCATACATTCTTGATCCAAGTAACCGTTCATAATAAAACCATCAGGATGATTCCTGTTTCAGACATAAGACTTTAATGTGTACATATTTATTTCAATTGGATACATCCAATGAAAAAAATAGGACATCTGAGAAGTATTTTAGTTGATATATAGATAGTCATATGCATGGTGTATGTGAAAAATGATGTAGGAAATATTTTCTCTAACTCACCCAAAAATTAATGGGGCCTCTATCAACATTTTTTTCAAGAAATAATTGGACAACTTCTTACCACAAAGATCTCTAAACAAATGACCTATCAAAATAAAAACCACCCTTAAATTATTATAAAAAATATGATGGATTCCTATTAGAATCAACTCATGCAGAAGGATGTGATAATCATGAGTGTTTGAAGATTTTAGCATCAAATCTATTCTATTGACCCATTTAGATATGTTTCTTGAATATCCATCAAGAACATTAATAGTCTCTAGTACTTCTAGAAATTGTGTTTTTTTAGGTTTCATCACATAAGAAGCACATGGAACTTGCCATTTATTTTCACTAATACATTCATGATGCAATTCTGGTCTGATGCCCCAATCCACCAAGTCACGCCAAGACCATAAATCATCTTTTGTCTTTCCCTTAACATTTAGAAGAATCGAAAGCAACATTTCACATATATTTTTTAAATGTGAATTACGTATAAGAAATGACATAACAAATTGGTTGACCAATAAGAAAAATCAAAGAAGATACTTCTCTTCATCTAATTGTAATAGGTTTTAGTGGAAACATTCTTTCTCTTTCCAGATTTCATTTAACCATTCCCAAATAAAAACAAAAATCTTTCAATTCATTAAGCACATCAGTTTTAGACATACACTGAGGTGGATCATCAGTCTCCATGGTTTTGTCAAATCTTTGATGATTATTTCTATATGGATGATCCATTGGAAAGAATCGTCGATGTCCCATAAAACTGAAACTACAGTGATGTTTCAGTCTTCTGGATCATGAATTTTTCATAAAAAAAGAACATGATAGTTTTCCCTTTGTTCTCCATTCATACATCATTTCTCAAGAAGGAAAATCAGTGATTTTCTACATAAGTGTAGTATGCATTTGGAATATACCTTTCGAACATGCATCGTATGTACACACACCCATATCCCAATGAAGTTTTAACTCTTTTATTAAAGTTTTCATGTATACGTCTATATCATTTCTTGGATTAGAAGGTCTAGATATGAGTATACTCATGAATGTGAATGGTTTTTTCATACACAACCATGGAGGAAGGTTATAAATGTGTATAAAAATAGGCCATGTGTGGATCTAAGTATGAATCCTCCCAAATGAATTAAAACTATCACATAAAAGATCTGGCCTCACATTACGCACGTTAGAAGAAAAATCTTGATATCAAGCATCAAATCTCTACCATGAAAATCCATCTATAGGGTGAACCAACTCATCATTAGTCTTCTTTCTCTCAGCATCATTCCATCGCATTTTTATTGATATTTCATCAGACATAAAAAGATTTTGGAGTATAGGGATCAATGTCAAGTGCCACATTACATTCTTTGGAATACGAGATGGTGTTCCATCAGCTTTTGGCTTCTATAGGTATGTGCCAAATTTTATACAATCATTTCGTTCAGTAGTTTCCTCCAAGAATAAACTATAATCTTTCAAGAAATCATGAATTTTTTTTCTTGAAAATCCATGTTCCTCAACTACCTTCATGACATATAGTGGTTTGAGAGAATATTTGCATAATTTGAAAGTAAGTCCTTCAAAAAGGTAAGAATGTAATTGATGGTAGTATTAGAAATCCCATACAAGTTTTTTTCATGAAACAACCAGATTAAAAATTCAATCTTTTTAATTTTACCATATTATCGATATACTAGAGTCATGGTAGCATCATTCAATTTATTCACCCTAACAACATCATCATTTTCATTAGACGCATCATGTGTGCTCATACCGAAGTCTTTTTAAGTTAGAATCCTTTATTTTTCATGATGAAGAATAAACATAAACTGGTCATATAACAAATTCTCCAATCCAGTCCTCTCATTTGGATCATCAGTAATTTGAGATTTCATTTTCTCCCCATTGTGATACCACACACAATATTTTTCTTGAAAACCATATTTGGTTATGTGGTAGCTGACTTCTTCATGGCTCAACCAAGGTCTTACAACATAATTGTAACATGGGCAGTGCATGTGACCACTATTTGAAGCATTATGAAATGAAAAATCTAAAAATATCTCCAAATTGTTTTGAAAATCAATTGAGATCCTATTGGTTTCATAAATATAACTTTTATCCATTCTAAAAAAAGTTATAAGTCATTTCATCAAAATAAATTCAGTAATATTGAAGTTTCATCAAAAATATATTTAAGTAAATGAGAATCGTTTACTTTATATGAAACCAAAACTGATACACTACACTATATGAGAATTATAATATAAAAGACAAAAAATATGATATTTATAACAAAATATCTTTAAATAACTATATATGAGTGTACAAGATCATGTACACTTGTGGGGGAGAATTATTCAGGAGTTGATTAAATTTTATACCGAATAAATTTTATATTTTAGTAGATTATTTGAGTGACCACATACACTGCCCAAGGGGGTGGGTGTTTCTAGGGGTGGGGGTGTCTAGGGGTGGAGGCTATCCCAGGGGGTGGGGGATGTCCAGGGGGTGTGGTGTTCAGGGGGTGGGGGTGTCTAGGGGGTGGGGTGGTGTCCAAGGGGCTTCCCAAGGGGTGGCGTGTCCAGGGGTGGGGGTGTTTAGGGGGTGGGGGGTTAACTAAGGGGTGGGGCCGTCCAGGTGGGTGGTGGGGTCCAGGGGGTGGGGTGGTATCCAGGGGGTGGGGGCTATCCAGTGGGGGTGGGGGTGTCCAAGGGGGTGCGGGTGTCCAGGGGTAGGGGTTTCTAGGGGTGGGGTGGTGTCTAGGGGGTCTGTCCAAGGGGGTGGGGGTGTCCAGGGGGTGGGGGCCTGTCCAGGGGGTGGGGGATTTCCTTGGGGGTGCGGGGTGTCCAGGGAGGTGGGGGTGTCTAGGGGTGGGGGTGTCCAAGGGGGTGGGGTTGTCCACCCCCAAACTAGGGTCATAGAATCCAATCATTATCCAATTATAGCATGACTTCAAGCCTATTATAGATGACTTATAAAATTGTTTCTATAAACCATGAATATTATACATATAAATCACAACACACCTAATTATAAACACACCTCCAAATATCATATATGGATCAAATTTTATCTTCCACTCTAAATATTGTACATAAATTCTAAAAAAAACACACCTAATTGTAAACACACCTCCAAATTTTGAGCTAGGTATGTGGTTTATTGGTGTCTTGAGAGGCTAGTGGAGAGCTAATTATAGGTTTTGATACAAGGATAAAATATAGTATTTTAAATGTTTACAAAATTTTGTGTGTGTGTCAAATATGATCCTATGTATGTTGTTTACGCCTATGAGACAAGTTTCGATGGGACACTACTCATGGGAGTATGATCCTTGTTATATCATTAAGTGATATGGAGTTTTAAAAATGTTAAATTTTCTTGAGATTAATATGGATAGTGGATAAGAACCTGAGTGATATTTCTTTTCAGAGATCACTTCATCTTGGAAGGGTAAGAGTGAGTGTTGGTATGGAACTTCAAGAAAATCCTTAACGTGTGAAATAAACTATACATTGGTTATATATGATTCTGATTTTTTGTAGAGTATCAGAGTGGACCGCCAACCCCCCTCCACCCCACACCTATATAGCCCCCACCCCACCTACAACCCCATTGGACAGCCCCCCCCACATAAATATCCCCCACCCCACCTAGACACCCCAACCCACCTAGATAGCCCCCTCCTCCCTGGACAACCAACACCCCCCTTCCCCACCTAGATAACCCACCCCACCCCTAGACATCCCACACCCCCTCCCCTACTTGGACAACCCACCACCCTTGGACAACCCACCCCTCCCTGGACAACCCACCACCCCCCCTCCGTCACACCCTTACATCCCCCTACCCCTACAACCCCCCTGGACCCCCCTACATTGACAGCCCCTCCCCCACCCAACCTAGAAAACTAACCCCCACCCCCACCTAGATAGTCCCCCCACCCCACCTAGAGAGCCCCCAAACCCCCACCTAGACAGTCCCCCCCCCCCCACCCCACCTAGAGAGCCCCCCCAACCCCCCACCTAGATAGCCCCCCACCCCACATCCCTCCGATTTAGGCCAAATCAAAACAAAAAATAATAAATAATAAACGGAGAACATTAAAACTAAGGTATCACATACCAATTTGAAGTATAGAACTAAATAACTACTTTTTGAATATGGATCTATTAGGTGGAAGAAGTTTTGTAGCCTAGGGTAAATAGATATAATCATGAGAGATTATGTTTAGGGATCCAATCGCATGGATGGGGGAACTCAAGCTGCTGTGTATTTTGGGGGAAAATTTACCAAAGGTTTTTTTAAAAATATTCGGAAATATATTCTTTACCAACGGTTTTAAAAAACTGTTAGTATAAATTAGTAAAATTAAAGATTTCCTGATAGTTTACTCAAACCATTGGGAAATGTGGATTCTAAAACAAGTATTCAAATGGTTTCTTCAGACTGCTGGGAAAGGTTGATCCAAAAACAGTATACCAACAGTTTGAACAAAATGTTGGAATAAAACTATTGGGAAAGCCTCCATTTCCACCAATGGCACTTTTAAAACTTGAACAAAACTTCACATTTCAAAAATTAGTTATAACACTAAAAATATAACTTCTATGCTCCATGAATAGCCTAAAACCACCTATATTATGCTCAATTCAACCTTTTATGGCTCTAATGGTTATTTATTCCCAATAGAATCTTCTTCCTGGAACCAATATTCCTACATGATTTCATCATTAAAGAGAATATTTTAAAATCTAATAACCTTGTTATAACTATTATCCAAGAGTATGAAACCAAAATTTTCATCATCATATACAACAAAGAATCATGTTTGGGACATAGCTTCCCCCTTTCCTTATCCTTGGAATCCACATGGGCATATACGATACATTTTAAAAAAATAGGAAAGTAAATTATAAATTCCTTCTATACTATAGTTCTTCTATAGGGTGTTTTGAAAATGGTTTATAGAGAATATGATTCCCAATATAATCCATATAATTATATGTTTTTCCAAAAAAATCCATTGGAAAACAAAAACATAACCTCATTCTCTTATATTTTTCATTCAATGCTCGATTCATCTGTTCTATAACACCATTCAACTCTGTTGATCTGAGAATATCATTTTCTATCTAGATCTTGTTCATGCAACATAAAATCAATAACTATTTTCTTCGCTAACATCCTACATTATTATACCAATTTAATTTCAAATTCATTTTATTCTCAATATCCACCATGGATCCCTATTTTATGAATGTCATAAACATAGTACTTTTTTTGGTAAAAACACCCACACATTCCATGTTGAATCATCATTGAAGGTAATGTTGTAAATTGAACTCCCATAATATTGAATCAGTGTTGTATCTATATATATATCTATGAAGCAGCATGATATTATGATCCTTTGGTGTCTTTATATCCAAATTTAATGACATATTTCATTTCATTCCTTGGATAAAACCCTCACATTTTTCGTACTCCATATGATCAAGCTTCAGTAATCCTATAACATTAAAGTTTCATAAACCCTTCTCGCAAATGTGAACAAGATGGTCATGGTACAACTACTCTATTCTGGAAGTTTTTTGTTCCATCATGCATGATACATTTCAAAACCCCAGTCAAGTAATATGTCCCATCCTTCATAAGAGGGGCCACCACCATCGAAATTTATTTGAATTTTCATGCAGCATCTATAAAAATAGTACATAATCCCACTTCATCTATCAGGATAATGAAAATTAATTTCTTCTATAAACCAAGGATGTGATAGTCACCTTTAAAATAAAAAATAAATTTTATCCTTATTTTAATTCTCGTATCTTATTTTTCTAATAACCTCAATTACTTCTCCAGCCTTAAGGTGAACCTTTACAAGGATTATAAATGTTGTGAACCTAACCTCATTATCCCAAAGCTGATGTCTATTTTATTAAATTGGCATAATTTATAATTAATTTCATCCCAAAGAACTGGATATTTTATTAGTCTTGATAAACAAGATACATACTTAAAATTCACATTAAATTTTAAAACATAAAACTCAAAAAATAAATTTCTTTGAGAATTCCATTATTCTTCTTTGAATATCCCTATATATCAATCAAAAAATACTTCCTGGTACCCTAATAAAAATAAAACATAAGAAAGGGGTGATATCAGATTCTTAGTAAGGGTTATGATACAACATAGGCTATAAATAAATAAGGCTTAATCAATATTTAAAGGTAAATAACTAAAACACATAACATTTAATCAATAACTTGAGAAAAATATGGCAGGAATAAACTATAATAAAATAATTCCATATAAATAATCATATGAGCATGAAACTAGATCATGGATACTCTAACTAATTTAATAATCGTAAGAAATAACAATAACTGAATTCATAATGGTGGAATGCATAATGTTGGACATCTAAAATATACCATCGAGGGATGTACCAAGACATAAAATACTATCAAGGATTATACCAATACATCTAATACCATTGTGTGTTGTACCAATATATTTAATACCATCGGGTATTATTCCAAGAAATCTATATAAATGGGTAAGGTCTTAGCCAAAAAAATATATAGTTTGTCTCATGATAAATACCAATGCATCGAGGTGCTATAGTGGGCCCTTCCCATCACTTAAAAAGTATAAATACATTCCTCCTATGAAAGGGGTGAAACATACTCAACATAAGAATTCATATTTAAACTATCATATGATATATAAATAATTTCCACAATAAATAAACATAATCATAAACCATCTAGAGTAAAATAAATGATATCAGCATAGTACATCCCTAGTTAAACTGATCATAAACCATTCAAAGGAATAACAGGGACAATATCGTTTGATTATATACCCATTAAAGTATAAGTCACATTAAATAATGTATTATTAGATGGAAAATTATTTTTAAAGATCACATGAAATATTTCATAAGAAAAATAATATTTCTTTTAAAATCACTATTTTTATTTAAAAACTAAAAATTCATAAAATATTGTGAAAACCCTTTTCTTTGAAAATCACTTTTAAACACTAATAATTTCAAGAATATTAGTAAAAGAATTATTTAAAAATATCTTCGTAAAATTTCAATGTAAGCTTCAAATAAATTATGTTCGTGATGGTGGGTAATTCCAAACATGTCGTATAAGTTAAAAAGAATATTCTTTTTACACTGTAAAAAGGTTTAAATAGTTCCCCATTTTGAAAACAAAAATAATATTCGTTTTAAGATATTTTTTTAAAATTAAAAAATGGGAAAAAAATCTATTTAATAAAACATTTTTATACTTCTAAATCATTTTTTAAAACATTTTTAGAAAACTTGGTTTTGGAATAAAAAAGATTTTCGACTAAAGAGAGAAATAAAGTCAGATCATCTTAAAAACATTTTATTAATAATTTTAAGTAACAAAGAGAGTAAAATGGTACTATGACTTTAAAAAGTAGAATAATAAATATAGTATACTAATATATTTTTATTTTAATATATAAATATCAAATAATTCCCCTAGGGAGACATAAACAAAAAAATACCAAATAATAAAGAGATTGTGAAATAAACCCTTTCCATTTTAGTAACTTTAAATCATAAGCCCCATGAATGAAATAACATTAAATGAAAATTTAAATTAAATTAATATAAATAAATTCATTATATAATATAAAAAAATTGCATTATATACACCGTACAAAATAAATAAGTGGTGAATATGGCGTATGTCTCGCGAAAGTACAAGTGAGACGAGAAACCCTTACCTCATGATTCCTTTTGGTTAAATGTACTTTAACATCATATATAGTAGTTTTAGATGTGTTATTAACATATTTTTTCACCATATTAATATTTATAATGTCATATATGATCCTTTTATAACATCTTATCACTAATTTATTAATAATATTTCATTATTCTCATTCTTTCATATGTTAATTTTCTTGTTTTCTCATGCTTGTTTTATCATGAAAGATCTGATTCTTAAAAAAAATTACATAGTTACATGATTTATATAATAATAATAATTATGTAGTTATCATATTTATATATCAATGATAATTTTAAAACTAATCATGAAATATGGTTTTGAAAAAATGAGCTACATTATAATCATGAAGATGGTAGGTCGTACGTACGCATGAGTACCATTTCCATTTTTCAATGATTGTTATGATAAAATGTTAAGTAATATTTCATCTTTAAATAATTATAATATTATCATGTATACCATATTATTTATTTAAATATACTTATTTATATCATCCATGTTGTGTGGTGATGAATGAGATCCATATTACTTCGTTAAGGCAGTAGTCCACACGTACCCAAACGATGTTATCCTTTTTCAGTGTAAAAAAGAAAATGATATATTATTTTTTAATAATGATAAATATGTAATTAATAATTTAATTATTTCATTTATATCACATATATTAATTAAAATTTTCTTTATTACCTTCCATGTAAATTGTTAGTGAAAAAAGAATCACATCGCTTCGTTAGGCAGTAGTCTGTTGTACATATGATCTATGTTAGAATATCCCCTATGAAATGGAAATTAAAATGGTTTATATAATATAATAATCCATATTTATAATTATTTTATAAATATCATATATATATATATACAAATTATATTCAACATCATATCTAGTCATGAGAGATGGTAATGTAAAAAATGAATGACATCAGTTCGTGAGATGGTAGTCTATCATACACACGAATGATTAATTCATAACCCATTTGATAGAAGTGTGGATGGTTTAAGTTCATTACTTTATTATAATAACATATTATTATGTATAAGATAATTATTTTATTATATCATTAGTGTTTAATAATAAGTTAATGAGGTGTAGAATGAAATAAAATAAAAACGTTTATCGAAGAACGTTGCCTCTTCTTCAGGTAACCTTTTTAGGTTTGCACCAAATCCTTAAAAACTGGGATTTATACCCAAAATAAGTATTACAGGATTATGTTAGAGAATTTGTGAATTTATTTTTTCAGGTATTTTGTTACCCAAAAGGGTATTAATGTGTGACGAATAGTGAAGAGGGGGCATCCTTTTATAAGTGAGGTGAGTGACACACTTTTAATTTTCTGAATGAAAATGGTGTACACACATTTTTTCACAATTAAAAACGGTCCAACATTGAGTATTATATATAATTATAAATTATAGGTTCTAAATATGGATATAAAATATATTTTAAATTTTTTAGGACAAATTATCCTTATGTTTTTAGTTTAACCACTAGCTAAATCATTTTTACCTTAACCACAGTAATTAATTTTTAATTTTTTCACTACTAATTTTAGTAAAAAGTTAAGTTAAACTTATTATAAAATATAAATTATTATTATTTTAAATATTGAATATATGTTTCCAAATTCCATTCATATATTTGGAAATTTTAATTGAAAATTGATCCCACAGACGTGACGAGAAAGTGGATTTTGAAAGAGAAAATGTTAAATAGTTAACAATTTTTTATATCAAAATTCAATATGAAAATGATTAAAATTAACTAAATTTGATTAATAGATATATAATTTAACTAATTTTACTTTGAAACTAATTTTAATTATAATTTTACATTTTAAATAATTAAAAAAAAGGTAGTTTTCAATTAAAATTTAGTAATTTTCACTATTCATTGAAAAATGAAACATTTTTGGAAAAAATAAAAAATAACCCTAAGATAATTTTAATATTATTATTTCAAAAATGTAGTTCATTTTTTCAAATAAATTTTATAAATTTGGTAACAAATAATTTTAAATTATGTGCTCAAAGCGTGACTAAACTATCATTTAAGAAAAAAAATACAGTTTTTCAGAAATCATTTATTTTTCTTTTAGATGATTCTTATTTTATTTATAATAAATAGATAAGAATAATTTTAATAATTTATTTATTAATATTCACTACTAGAATTTTACACTTTACCAATAGTTCAAAACCCTTGGTAAAGGCCTGGAAACCGTTGGTATATAGTATTCCAATGGTTCCCTCAATTGTGGCCAAGTAAGGTGTAACAATAGGCCTATACCAACGGTTCTGTGAAAACCGTTAGTATAGGTTTAAAAATATAAGGTATACCAACGGTTTTATACAAACAGTTGGAATATCTGTGTCAAATATAACATATACCAATGGTTTGTAAAACCGTTGGTATATGTGTCTTAAACTTATACCAATGGTTAGAAACCATTGGTATAGAGGGTATATGCCAAGCCATAAGGCTATATTAACGGTTTTGTTATAACCGTCAGTATAAACCAATACCAACAGTTATAAAAAACTCTTTGTATAGTTATATAATAGTATCTATAGCAACGGTTCTACAACCGTTGGTATACAATTGATCAGCTCCACAGCAGAAGGCCCCTCTCCCCTCTCCAGACCTGCAACAACACAGCAACCCCTCTCCAAACCTGCAACAACACCAATAAAAAATCCCCATCCAAATATTCAAAATTTGGAATTCATTCCAGAATTTAGAAATTTAGAAATTTATAAATTTATAAATTCAAATGCAATAACACCCATAAGATAAAACACCTACATGTTATTGGAAATTCAATAACACCCATAAGAGTATTCCAAACTCAAACCACAACACCAAAACACATAAGATTATACAAAATTTAGAATTCATTCCTCACTCAAACCACAACACCAATACATACAAGAGAAAAAACCTACATGTTATAGGAAGAACATGGGATGTTTAGTCATGGTCTTGGGTTGAGTATCTTAAAACCAACAGAAAAACTTGGGTAGAGTGGAAAGGATCATGATACCCATAAGATAAAAAATGGTAGTGCTCCTGTTCTTAGACCTAGGATGCGTTATAGGAAGCACATGCGATGTTTATATTCCTATAATGATTATGTATCCTTGTATGAATAGTTCCTGATGTGTTAGTGGGAAACATTGGCCAATCTGGACTTATGAGATGAGTTACCGGAATAGACTACTTTTTTTTATAGATTTTTCAATTAGAATAAGGGGGTACGTGGAAAATTGTAATTTTCTCTCCTGGGAATGATGTGAGATGAATCCCCATCTTGGGTAGTGGGTATGAATATTCAATTAAGTCTTTGGTATTGGGTTCCCAAAGGGACTTTGGTTTGGTCCTAGAACCCACTGTTTGAGGATGGTATTGAGGTGATCCATGGGGCTATGGTGTCTCCATATGTATTCCTCACCATTAGGGTATTTTTATGAAACTTTGAAACTTATTTTTCAAGAATCTATGTGTAGAATTGTTGACCAATTTTTTATATGGTATGCTTTAGTGTCCATAGGTTTCATATACAATCACTATATGTTATTTATTTGTTGTATGTTAATATATAGAATGAATGACCCGTGATTGAGAATTATAACATGAGTGTTGGTGCATGTTCATCATGGGATGTCAAGACTCATTCCTAATATAATTCATGTTTTTTTTATATTCTATGACCCATTGTGTTTCAATCTATGCCTTGTGAATATTTTCTTCTAAAAACGTATGACCAATAGACCATATTTTAGTTTTTATACCTTAATTTCTAGAATCTATGTGTAGCCTTTTGAAGATTTTCCATATATCATTTGTTTTTTTCACTTAAAATATCATTTCAAACAAAAGTGAGACACTTTGAGTGTTACCAGTCACACTATGACTTAGATTGAGGTGGGGTTGACTCATACCCATTACAAATGATACATGGATTGTTGGGTGGGGGGATGTACGGGGGGGGGGGGGGGGGGGGGTTGTCCGGTGGGTGGGGGGGGGGGGACTTTCCAGGGTGGGGGGATGTCTGAGTGGTGCGGGGGGCTATCCGGGGGTGAGGGGGTTGTGTGGGGCAGGGGGGGTGTCCGGAATGCGTTTTCAGACACCACGGTCACACGACACCTCCTATTGACATTTAGTCTGACCAAGAATTTCAAATTTAACCCAAACTTTGTTGTCTTCTGATTTCATGACATTCCGGGGTTGTTCGTCCAATTTCAACTACCCCACACACGTTTTTCAAGAACGCCAAACACCTAAAAAACACATCTTCCACTGTGCCGTGAAAACCGTGGGTCCAAATGATGTGTCGTCATTTCGAACACCTCAAGAAAAATAATTAGGGTGTTTTCGTGTGATTTCAAGTCATTCTGAAGTCATTCGGCATTAATTTGACTGTAAACACATGTTTTGGCCACTTACAACACGCGGAGTGCGTTTCTGGCCAATGCGGTCACACGACACCTCTGATTGACGTGTCGTCTGTCCAACCATTTCACAATTCACCCACCCTTTTTTTTGTCTAGTTTTATGGCATTCTGAGGTCGTTAGGCCAGTTTCGACCACCCCACACAAGCTTTTCAAGCGAGCCAAACACCTAAAACACATATTCAGTCGTGTCGTGAAAATCGCGCGTCCGAAATGATGTGTTGTCTCATCTTACAACTCAAGAATAATAATTAGGGTATTCTCGTGTGATTCCAAGTCATTCTAATGTCTTTTGGCTTGCATTTGACCGTTAAATGCATGTTTTGGTCATTTACGACTCGTGGAGTGCATTTTTGGCCAGCGCGGTCACACGACACCTCCGATTGATGTGTCATCTGGACGACCATTTCAAAATTCACCCACCTTTTGTTTTCGTCCAATTTCATGGCATTCCGAGGTCATTCGGCTGGTTTTGACCACCCTAAACACGCTTTTCAAGTGCACCAAACACCTAAAAAACACATATTCATCTCTGTCACACAAAACGCAGGACCGAATGATGTTCTATCTCCTCGTACACCTCAAGAATAAAAATTAGGATGTTTTCATGTGATTTAAAGTTATTCTGATGTTGTTCGACATTCATTTGACTATTAAATGCATGTTTTGGTCGTTTATGACACGTAGAGTGCGTTTTCGGCGAGCACGGTCACACGATACCTCCAATTGATGTGCCGTCTGGCCGACCATTTCACAATTCACCCACCCTTCATTTTCATCTGATTTCATGGAATTCCGAGGTCGTTCGACCAGTTTTGACCACCCCACGCACGATTTTCAAGCACGCCAAACACCTAAAAACACATATTCAGTTGTACCGTGCAAACCACGTGTCCAAATGATGTGTCGTCTCCTCGTACACCTCAAGAATAATAATTAGGGTGTTTTCGTGTGATTTCAAGTCATTCTGATGTCATTCGGCATGGATTTGACCATTAAAGGCATGTTTTGGCCACTTACGACACGCAGAGTGCGTTTTCAGCCAGTGTAGTCACAAAACACCTCTGATTGACATGTTGTCTGGCTGACCATTTTAGAATTCACCCACCCTTTATTGTCGTCTGATTTCATGGCATTCTGAAGTCGTTCGGTCGGTTTAGACCACCCCACGCATGCTTTTCAAGTGCGCCAAACACCTAAAAAACACATATTCAGTTGTGGCGTGCAAACCACGTGTATGAATGATGTTTCTTCTCCTCTCACAGCTCACGAATAATAATTAGGGTGTTTTTTTGTGATATAAAGTCATTATGATGTCGTTCGACATGCATTTGACCATAAACCCCATGTTTTGGCCATTTACGACACGCGGAGTGCGTTTTCGGCCAGCACGGTCACATGACACCTCTGATTGATGTGTCGTCTAGCTAAACATTTCACAATTCACCCACCCTTTGTTTTCATCCAATTTCATGGCATTCCATGGTCATTTGGCTGGTTTAGACCACCCCACGCATGCTTTTCAAGTGCGCCAAACACCTAAAAAACACATATTCAGCCGTACCAGGAAAACCACACATCTAAATGATGTGTTGTCTCCTTTTACACCTCACAAGTAATAATTAGGGTGTTTTTGTGTGATTTCAAGTCATTTTGATGTCGTTCGGCATGCATTTGACCATTAAATGCATGTTTTGGCCATTTACGACATGAGGAGTGCATTTTCGGCCAGCGCGGTCACACGACACCTCCGATTGACATTCCGTCTGGACGAAAAATTCCAAATTCACCCACCATTTTTTGTCGTCCGATTTCATGGCATTACGAGGATTTTCGGCTGGTTTCGACCACCCCACGCATGCTTTTCAAGTGTGTCAAACACGTAAAAAATAAATATTTAGCCATGTCGCGCAAACTGCATGTCCAAATGACGTTTAGTCTCCTCGTACACCTCAAGAATAATAATTAGGGTGTTTTATTGGGATTTAAAGTCATTATGATGTCGTTTGGCATGCATTTGACCATTTAATGCATGTTTTGGCCACTTACAACACGCAAAGTGCATTTTTGGACAGTGCGATCCCACGACACCTTTGATTGACATTTCGTCTGGCTGAACATTTCACAATTCACGCACCCTTTATTGTCATCTGATTTTATGGCATTCTGAGGTCGTTCAGCCGGTTTTGACCTCCCCACGCACGCTTTTCAAGCGCGCAAAACACCTAAAAAACACATATTCAGTCGTGCCGTGCAAACCACACATCTGAATGATGTTTCTTCTCCTTGTACACCTCAATAATGATAATTAGATCGTTTTCATAAAGTATCTACACAATCCGAATGCGTTTGGTTGGTTTTACGTATGCCAGTTGTTATTTTCACCTAAAATGTTGTCCATTTCAAAGAAACGTGAGACACTTTGAGTGGTGATGGCCATACCGTGCCTCAGATTGGGGCAGAGTTGACTCTTACATGTCAAAAATGACCCATGGATCATTGTCCTAAAGTTTCAACAGAATCTGAATCTGTTTGGTCGGTTTTAAGTATTTTAGTTGTTGTTTTCACTTAAAATCTTGTCCATCTCAAATAAAAGCGAGATAGTTTGACTAGTTACGGCCACACCAACCCTCATATTGAGGTGAGGTTGACTCTTACATGTCACATATGACCCATGGATCATTTTCCTAAAGTTTCAATAGAATCTGAATGCCTTGGTCAGTTTTCCGTATGTCAGTTGTTGTATTCACTTAAAATGATGTCCTTTTGAAACAAAAGAGAGACTTTCAGTAGTGTCAGCCACACCACACCTCAGATTGAGGCGAGGATTACTCCTACACATCAAAAATGACCAATGAATCATTGTTTTGAAATATCAACACAATCCGAATGTTTTTGGTCAGTTTTTCGTATTCCAGTTGTTGTTTTCACTTAAAATGTTTTCCATCTCAAATAAAAGTGAGACACTTTGAGTGGTTCCAGAAACACCGTGTTTCATATTGAGGCGTGGTTGACTCGTAAACATCACAAATGACCAATGGATCGTTTTCCTAAAGTATCAACACAATCCAAATGCGTTTGGTTGGTTTTCCATATGCAATTTTTTTTTACTTAAAAGAGTATCCATTTTAAACAAAAGAAAGACACGTTGAGTGGTACTGGCCACACCGTGCCTCAAGTTGAGGCGGTTGGAGAGGCTATCTGGGGGGGGGGGGGTTTCCGGGGTCCAGGGAGGAGGGTGGGGGACTTTCTAGGGTCCAAGAAGGAGGGTGGGTAATGTATCTAAAACTCTATCTAGGTATCATACATCGAATTCTGACAGGACTACGAATCGTTGTGGGGTGTCGTCCTGGAGCAGGTCCAAATCACGGTATTACCACGGCGTGACCATGGTATAACCACGGAAAGACCGCAGCGTGACAATGGTGTGACCGCGACATGACCATGGTGTGACCGCGGCGTGACCGTGACGTGTTGGCCCGGTCCAGTGACATCCGTGGGGAAGCATCTTCTGGCCAGGATTCCAAATAAATCCTATGTAGTTGTCCTTCACATTATAGAAACTGATGTTATGTTATAAGAAACAGACTCTTGATTCAGGATTGTGGTATGATAAAGATATATATTTTATATTCGTTGTTTTTAAAAGTGGTACTAGGTAGTTGAAACTACAATTGAGAGTCAAATTATCACACCCTAAACTATCACAGTGACTTTTCGCAGACAGCGCATCTCTGTTGGAGGGGTTTTATTATAAAAACATGACTTTATTTTTCGAATGAAACAATTATATTAAAGAAAACTTATTAAAGATATGAAATTTAAAATAATTAAGCAGAATTAAGAAAGAAGATAAATTCAATTTAAATCATTCTTAAATTAAAAGGCTTCCATATTTGGTCAAAAAATAAAGAGTTATACTAAATTCAAAAATATCCATACCAGAGTGAAAAACAAGGTTCAAAAATAAAGAGTTATATAGAATTCAAAAATGTAATGGATCAATCTGCCCCTGATCACCATCACCATCCCCATTGTTATCATCAGCCACATCCTCGCTGCCATCTCTGTCCTCATCATTGTCCTCATCATCTTCCTCATCCTCGCCCTCTACCCCATCCTTTCCCTTTGGCCAATCCTCACCCTCCGTCCCATCCTTGCCCTCATCCTCATCCTCATCCTCACCCTTGTCCTCTTCAGCATCCTCAGCATCACTGGGAACATCATCATCTCGACCGCCACTAGAACTGCCACCTAGTGCATTGGATAATGCACCCAACGATGACATATATGTCTGATAATCCACGCTGGCATCTAGTGGATGTGATAAAGATAAAGCTTTGATCAGTTTCATAAATTATTTCTCCCTCGTTTGAACCTGTTCTTCCAACTCTGTTACCCATTTATCACACTTTCTTGCATGCTCCATGACCTGTTCCAACTCGGTGGTAATAGAATGGATACCTGGAGAGGACCAATACCTCGTCATGACTATATTCTTACCAGGT
This sequence comes from Viscum album, assembly GCA_963277665.1. NCBI lineage: Eukaryota > Viridiplantae > Streptophyta > Magnoliopsida > Santalales > Viscaceae > Viscum > Viscum album. Next base: position 461,103,276 of record OY728127.1, read on the forward strand.
CAGTATTGTACTCAACCAAAGTGATCATCTCCCAAAACTTGATATAAATGATCTTGTGGCCCTAAATTGTCAGGCTCATAGGAATCAAGGGCCTTTAAAGTAGCATGTTAAAAATATTAAAATATTATTAAATTTCAAAATAGATATTAGGCTTTGAAATAAACAAATTAAAACTTACAATTTTTTCTTGTGTTGGTTCAATAACCACCGTTCCATCTTTTTTCCTTCTACTCGAGAAAAACATTTTTGCTCGAGGGATACATCCTTCAATATTCAATTTGTGCTTTTGTAATGAAATTGAAACAATATAAAGTGTAAGTATAATCATATATTCAATATTCAATAAATCACATAATTTAAGTAGGAAACAATAAAAAGGGAAAGTCCTAAAGAAAAATTATAAACAACTATATTGTACCAGCTGCCTCCCATGATCTGACATAGTTGTGCGCCCCAAAGTGTGGAGGTATTGCATTGAATCAATGTTTTTTTGTTTTTTTCAGAATATTCCTAAATAATTTTTACTAATAAATAAGATAATATTAATGAAAAATATGAAAACAGTCATTTAAATACCTCTAAAGAGATTAATACCTTAAATTTGGCAGTCACCCAATGGGTAATCATTTGGAAATATTTCTCTATCGGGAAGTCATCCACAATAGGTAATGTATCTAACTATGTGCCCACTCTATCACACTAGGCTACATATATCTCATGGTTATAAGCTCTCCAAAGCTCTCTTACCTCCTTTAAATGTGCTGGTTGTGCACCTTCACCATCAGGGAAGTTAAACTGAAGCTGAAACCCAATATTTTAATTCATATAAATACAAAAAACAATAATACATTAAATATAATTGATTTTTTACCCATATCTGTGCCCATGCATTATCCTTGACTTCGTGTGACAGATGTCTCCAAGAGAGAGGGATGACCGGAATGATGTCGGAGTAATTGGCTAGGTTCTCCAAAAAACCCCGACATTCCTGCCCAGATTTATCAATCATATATCCATCATCATTGTATTCAAACATCAACTGTGTCTGGTGGTTACATATAGCACACAAGCAAGTACAAACCCCCTACCTCATAACAGAAGATGAATCTGATATTAATGAAAGAAAATATTATTACAATTTATAATAAAAATAAATTTTCGTATAAAAATTTGTTAGAGTTATATAAATATACCTGTGGTAGTCGGATCAATGGGCGTCACTGGATGTGCAAAAGCTAAAGGAATATTTTGTAAAGGTGTAGTGTCCCTTAGTATATGATCCTCATCCACATACTGTGTCAGAGCAGGAGTCGAAGATGGTGGAATATAATAGCTCAGAGGTAATGAACCAGAAGCAAAAGATGATGGCACAGATGTCTGGACAACTGGTAGTGTAAACATCAGAGGAATAAATATCTCGTGTGTCCCTAAAGACACACCAGGATCAAAATGGGGCGTAGAAGATACGTATGTGGTAGGGGAATAGTCCAATTGGGTATGACCAGTGGATCGTCTAACTCTCACACCACGAGCCCTCATACCACTGGCCTTAGTACCGGGACCACCAGATGATCGTCTAACTCTAACACCACCCCCTCCTACCACCAGCCTTTGTACAGGGATCAATATCAGGATCCATGTCGGATATCTCTCATCTAGGGGTGGATCCTGAAAAAAAGTTTAACACAAAAGTAAACACATGATATTATAAGTTATTTAAATATATATATTTTAAATAAAATACTCACAACATGGATGAGTGGAATAATTCACATCTCTGTCATGCGACGATTATTTTCTGTCATCTTTTTCCACTGCCACTCTTCAATGGGTGTCATTTCCTACAATAAAAACAATTATGGAAGGAATTAGAAACAGATAACTATTGTGTAACCCAAAAAATAAAATATATAAAAACTATTCTGATAAAAAAAACATAAAGAAAGAGAATATTTATTAGGGACCACATACTATTTTGAAAAGTTCAAGAAGATACTCCATATGCTCTATTGTGAAAAGGATAAGTGAACAGTGTGTCATTTCATATATATATATATATATATATTGATAGAAACTTGATACATACTTTTTATGTAATACACATAGTGTACAAAATTAATATGAATAGTATCTTCATGTTTTACATGATCTTAATGAAAGGAGTTATTTTCATGAAATACTATGAATAAATATTACAAAAATTTTCATATGAGTTCATATACATGAGTCTGTAATATTTTAAGAATTAAGATTTTTTTTTTGAATATTTAACATTAAAACACAAGAAAGAGACACCATGACCTTATAAATGTATATGTGCAATGAAAAAATTAATTGGATAATGTGTACACCGATGTATTGATTTGAGTACACAATTCATGGAGTAGTGAATCATAAAAATTTCCAAAATCCCTAGAAATAGGGAATAATGATATCCTTGATAATATAATGATATCCTTGAGAAGATGTGGAAGGATATCCTTGAGAAGAGGTGGAAGAATTCTAACCTAGCAGCTGATCGGAAGGAATAGGTGCACCAGTGCTGGGGCTTCTCAAGGCCCTCTAGGAGTTGGGCAGTGCTTCTGGAGTTGTGAAATCTTCTTCTGTAAAGCATCTGTAATCAGGGGGGGGTCACAAACCTTAGTAGAAATTGGTGTTTTTTTACCAACGGTTATTAAACACCATTGGTAAAACAATTCTTTCCCAACGGTTTGATGAAACCGTTGGGAAAACTCATCTAAAGTTCATATTTACCAACGTTTCTTATGGACCGTTGGTAAAGAAAAATACTTTCCCAACGGTTTCATAAAACCCTTGGAAAAGCACATCTGAATTCCATATTTACCAATGGTTCATGAAAACCGTTGGTAAGGAACACCAATACCAACAGTTCTTTTGAACCGTTGGTATACAAGGGTTGGGAAAACAATGATTTTCAGTAGTGATTCATAGCCTCCAAAATAACAGCTAATTTATAATGGTATATTATATTAGAGTTCATTTAAAATTGGGTTTGTGTGTTCCTCATGCTATCGAAGAGATTAAATTTATTTAAAAAGAAATATTTCATAAATTATCGGATGTTATATTTTCTTCTAAGATTGGTATTTTTTCATAAATTATATCAAAAACAATGTCCCTATTTTAAAATATTATGGTGTTACATTATCTTCACTATAAATAAATTTTATCCTCACAATTTAAACTTCATCTCAGTAATCAAGGGGTTGACATTTGAAAATACCATTGTTGAAAAACCCACATTGTAAAAGAGTTAATAAAACATCCTCTTAATAATATAGAAATAAAAGTATGGATGTATTCTGGGATAACACGTAACTTGGTTCCTATTTAGAACAATAAAGTTGGGAAATGAAAACATGAACAAGGAAGAAGATCATAAATGATTATAGAGAGTGATCGAGGTCATGGATCATAAGAAAGTGAATGATCATTAGAAACTTAAGGACCTGAAAAGAATAAATATTTTATGATAAAAAATACTATATGATTTATCAGATATGTAGGTAATATGATAACATTTTTTTAATATCCTTTTCTAAAATTTAATTAATTATTTTACTGTCAAATATTATAAGGAAATATACTCACTTGATACATTTATATTTCATAAGCACAAATTCATCCTTTGGTTATGCTGCAATCAATTTCCAATTCATTTATTACTCCAAAAAATGAATATCCAAAAATATATTTTTTATTCCTAAATCAATAAAATTTAATTTTAATGGATTTTAATATCCATAATATAATGATAATTAATTTCTTTGATCTCTAGTTATTATTATGAAAAAATGCTTAGAAAAGTTTATCCAATATGGATGAATCTCTTTATAGTGATGTAATACATTAATCTCTAAAACCACATCCAAATTTCAACTAAAACCATTACATGAATGGTTAGCCATATGGACCTTACAAAAGATTATGTTCCATGACAATAGAAATAAGTTCACTAAATTCCCAAAATGAACTTATCATTAATTAGTTCCAATGTAGTTGATATTATCCAATTTACTTTATCTATATCAATAATATCTTTATCCCAACATCATTATCTAAATATTAAGAACATATTAAGGGTTATCATTCCCTCAATCATGTTTTTTTCATGAATTTCAACTTTATATTGAATTATTTTTCTTTGTAATTGGTACCGTTCAACATACAATTCCAAATCCTTAATGAAAAAATATAGCAGTACAATCCTTATAAATTATGAGAATGTCATTAATAAAATAATTTTACAATATATTTCTTAGATCCAAATATACAGTCACATTAATCATTCCACTTCATTTATAGTAATATCATAAGCCGGAACTTGACCCCTTAGATCCTTTTGAGGTATTTTCCCTTGAATTTTTGGTTATTAATTTTCATAAGTCCCCATCACCTTATAGTTGATGCAGCGAACATTGGTATATTATTTATCAACCTTTAAATCATGAAAATGGTGGAATTTTTCTCCACACATGAAGTAAACTCATTTTAATTTTAATTTTGTACCAAGGTTTTTCCTTCCACAACTATCACATGTTCAAAAATACTTCTTTCCCTTTGTTCCATTATCTATTTTTTATCTATAATCCTCTTCTTCTCTTGATTACCTTAAAATTCAAAAGACTTTTAGAATTATTTCTATATCTTTATAGCACATGATACTATATCCTCGTATGATTAGAATGTTTGGGAGACAATATTCCTTTGGAGGATTAGATTAATCCCATTAATGAAATAGGAAATATTTATCTTTGGATTATATACGTAGTCCACAACATGCCTTTATAACCTTGTAAAGTTACCTTTATATATTTCAAAATTTTCCTCATCTTTCTATCTTAGACTCAATAAATAACTTTCCATATCGTCTCATTTCTCACAAGGAAAATATTTTTCCAAGAACATTACCTTAAAATCCTTCCACTCCATGCTTGATATTTCCTCCTCATATATAGTGTTTTGAATAAATTACCACCATTTATCCTCATCTCCTGAGATATGATAAACTAACATAAATAATTTCACCATTTCACTACTTCACAAAGTGAGAAATATCTTCTCTAAGGAACTTATCCATTTCTTATCTAAAAATGGATTTTTAGTCCCATTGAATTATGTTGGTTTCTAATGCATGAAATAGCCTAAATTGTTACACTGCATGGTGGATAAGTAGTCCACAACATACAGGAAAGGTTATTACTCATAACCAAAGTCAGCTACACCAATATGGTTATAATTTGATCAGTCCCAACTACTACCCTAGCTCCAACATCATTATATTTCCTAGGAGTTCAATCAGTACATGGAAAAAGTTCATTGATATAGTTCTCATTATTTTCATTAGGTTCCATTTATAAAAAATGGAATACACTAATTTAGAGCATAACATTATAAAAAATAATGTATAATCCCAAAATTAGTGAAACACTTAACATAAATTTAAAAATGTATGCATATCAAATATCATAATCATAAACATAGTTTCTTTGGGGATATAATTATTTTCAAATCCTTAATAATTATTCTTAAAGAAAATATGAATTATCCTAAGTATATCCCTAGAAAGTATCAAACCAGGTGCACACTAAGGCCTGTTATCACGCACCAAGTGATGATTGGGTCAAGCCTAATGTGACCTTTTTTAGATTCATTACCCATAGGTATATTCTTTCAGGAACCACGTTCACTTTTAGTATCAGTATAGGGAGGTATTTTATTAGAAAACACACATAATTTATTCTTTACAAAAACATTAGGATGTTATTTTATTCCTATCATCAAATACAATCACACAGTTATGTTCCATAATCTATGTTTTCCTAAATATATTTCCCTAGGTTTCTACTAAACTTACTCTGATACCAACTATAGTGACCCCGACCCCAGTACCCAAAGCCAGTGTCTGCTTTATTACATTGGCATAAGGTACAAGGAATCACATCCTAAATAACCAAATAGTTTAATAGCCTTTGTAAACAAGATAAATTCATGAAATTAAAATTATATTTTAAAATATTAAATACAAAAATAATTTTCTTTGATAATTTCATTATTTCCATTATTTTATACCTGCATATCAATCTCAAAATACTTCCTGGTATCCTGGGTAAAATAAAAAATAATAATGTGGTGATCTTAGATGCCAGGTAAGGGTTAGCATACAACAGAAGCAACGAATAAATAAGGAATAGTCAATAAAAAATTATAAATAACAGAAACACATTTCATTTAATAAATAACATGATCATAATATGGAATGAATAAAATATGATTGAATAATTCCATATAAATAATCATGTGAGCTTGAAACTGGACTGTATATATTCTAATTAATCAAATAATCACATGGAATATCAATAACTGAATTCATAATGACAGAATGCATAATGTTAGAAATCTAAAACATGCCATTGAGGATTGTTCCAATATATGTAATATTATCAAGTCGTGTACAAAAAAATCTATATAAACTTGTAATGCCTCATCCAAAATTATATCCAATTTGTCTCATGAGACATACCAATGCTTCAAGGGGCTATAGTGGGCCTCACCCATCACTTACAAAGTCTAATGAATTCATCATATGAAATGGGTGAAACATAATAAATATAAAAACTGTATTTAAACTATCCTATAAAATGTAAATACTTTCCCCAATCAATAAACATAATCATAAACCATTCAGAGTAAAATGAATGGTATCAACATAGTCATCCCCGTTCAAACAGATCATAAACCATTTATATAAATAATAAGGATGGGATCATTGAATTATATCCCCATAAAATTATATATAACATCAAATAATTTCTTCTTAAATGGAAAATAAATTTCAATGGTCACTTGGAACATTTCTTAAGGAATATATCCTTTCGTTTAAAATTGCCCTTTTTATTTTAAAACTATAAAATTCATAAAATATTATCAAAATACTTTTCTTGGAAAAATATTTTTAAAAACAAATAATTACCATAATATTAGGAAAAATATTTTCATTAAAAATAAACTTGTAAACATTCAAAGTAAGTTTCAAATAAATTATGTTCATGAAAATTGGTAATTCCATACATTCCATATAAGATAAAAAGAACATTCATTTTTCACTGTACAAAAAATTTGAAAGTACCTCATCCAAAAAATGAAAAGAATATTCCCCTAAAACAATTCTTTAAAAAACTAATAAATGGGTAAAAATGTATTTAATAAATCATTTTTATAATTATAAAAAAATTAAAACATTTTTAGAAAACATGGTTTTGGAAGAAAATGGATTTTTGACCGAAGAGAGAAAAAAAGTAAGATTATAATAAAAACATTTTTTTAATAATTTTAAGTTCAAAAGAGAGGAAAATGTTAATAGTAATTGAAAAATTACATGAATTAAAATATTATAAGAAAATATATTTAATTTATGATAGAGATATCTAATAATTACTCAAAGTGATACTTAAACAAAAACAAACTCAGATAATGATGAGATTGTGAAATAAACCCTTACTACTTTGGAAACTTTTGAATCATAAGCCCCATGAAAGAGATAATTTTAAATGAAACATTAAATACCATGAAGATAAATAAATCATAATATAACATAAAAAAATAATTATATAAACCATAAAAAAGAAATAAGTGGTTAATATGATGTATGTCTCACGGAAGTAAAAGTGTGATGAAAAACTCTTACCTTGCGCTTCCTTTTGGTTGAACATACTTTAACGTCTTATATAGTGGTATTAAGAATGTTATTAACTTATTAAATAACCATATTAATATCTATAATATAATATATTATTCATTTGTAACATCTTTTCAATTGTTCCTTAATAATCATTCATTATTCTCATTATTTCAGGTGTTAATTGTCTTGTTTTCTTATGTGTTTTTTGTCATGAAAGATCCAGTTACTAGACATATTATATAGTTATATGATCTTAGAAATTATAATAATAATTACATAAAATTAATATTTATATACTAGTTATAATTTTAAAACTAATTATGATATATGTTTATTAAAAATGAACCATGTTACAATCATGGAGATGGTTGTTCGTACGCACGCATGAGTAACATTTCTATTTTTCAATGATAATTATGGAAATAAATTAAGAAATATTTTATCATTAAATAATTATCATAATATCATGTATACCATATTATTTCTTTAAATATACTTATATATACCATCTATGTGGTTTGTGATGAAAGAGAGTCGCATTGCTTCGTAAAGGTGGTAGTTTACACGCACACAAATGTTATTATTCTTTTTAAATGTAAAAAAAACAATATGATGTACTATATTATAATATTGATAAATATTTTATTAATATCATAATTATTTAATTTATATCACATTTATTCATTATGTTTTTCCTTAATACCTTTCATGTAAAGCGTAAGTGAAAAGTAAATCACATCACTTCGCGAGGCAGTAGTTCGTCGTACACATGAGCAATGTTATCGTATCTCATACCGAATGGAAAGTAAAAATTTATGTATGATATAATTACAAAATAGGTATAATTATATTAGAAATATTATATATATACTTTATATCCATCATCGTACCCAATAGTGAGAGGTGGTAATGGAAAAAATGAATGACATCTGTTCGCGAGGAGGTAGTCTACCCTATACATGGATGATGATTTTGTAAAAAAATTTATGGAAGATGGAATGGTTTTAGGTAATTAACTTATTAAAAAAACATATAAGTATAATTAATATACTTGTTTTATTATATCATCATGTTTTAATATGAATTTAATGAAGTGGATGAATAAATGAAATAAAAAATCTCATTGAAGAATGTTACTTCTTCTTTGGGTAACCACCATAGATTTACACCAAATCCTTACATGGTTAAATTTATGCCCAAAACAAGTCTTATAGTATTATTAGAGGAAATTTTTTTAGTTATTTTTCTAGGTCTTGGTCGAACCACAAGTGTGTGATTGTGTGAAGAATAGTGGAGAGGGAGTTTCCTTTTATAAGTGAGGTAAGTGGCACACTAAAATTTTTTTGGAAAGAAAAAGGTGTACCCACGTTTTCCACATGAGAAAAATTGTAAAAAATTTATTATTATAAATAATTATACATTATATATCAAACATATTTCCATCAAAAATATTTTATATAATTTTTAGGTCAATTTAACCTTTCACTTTTTAGTTTAACCCCCAGTAAATCTATTTTTCCCTTAACCACAATAATTAATTTTTACTGTTTTTACCATTAATTTTGTTAAAAATTAATTTTAACTTATTATAAAATATAAATTATTCTTATTAAAAATATGGAATACAATTTTTTCAAATTTCATGCAAATAATTGGAAAATTTTAATATAAAATTAATCCCGGAGACATGACGGGAAAGCGGGTTTTCAAAGAGAAAATGTTCAAAAGTTTATAAAGGTTTATATAAAAATTCAGTATGAAAATGATTCAAATGAACAAAATTGTACTAATATATAAATAATTTTACTAATTTTACCTTAAAAACAATTAAAAATATAATTTAATATTTTGAATCATTTAAACAAAAAGACGATTTTCAATTAAAATACAGTATTTTCCACTATTCATAAAAAAATGAAACATTTTAGAAAAATACCAAAAATTAACCCTACGATAATTTTGATATTATTATTTCAAAAATTAAGTTGATTTTTTCCAATAAATTTTATAAATTTGTTAAAAAATAATTCTAAATTATGTGCGCAAAGCACGACTAAACTATCTTTTAGAAAAAATATAGTTTCTCAAAAAACATTACATTTTCTTTTAAATGATTCTTATTTTATTTATAACAAATAGATAACCATAATTTTAATAAATTAGTTGTTCACTATTCATACTCATTAAATTAATTACTATTTTATAATTTTATACTATATTATGGTTCATTTTTTTCATGGGGTTGCATGTTCCACAAGCTATCGAAGGCATTAAATTTTTGTAAAAAGAACCATTTCATAATCTCTTAGGTGTTATTTTTTTCTAAGATTGATGTTGTGTTTCATACATGCTATCAAAAACAATTTTCTTCTTTAAAAATCATGGGGTTTTATACTAAATTCATAGTAGTTCATGAATCCACTTTGATAAGATGAATGAAATGAATATCTAAAATCAATAATCCATAACTCTATCAAACATGTAACACTTAAAATGAAAGTGACAACCTCCCCCTTGATTTTAGAGTGTATGGATGAAACTGAAATATGTTTTCTAGCATTAAAAAACATCTCTTGTAAATCCTTTCATTAATTTCCATTCATTTCATATTTCTTATTAGTATTAGCTATGGAAACCATGTTATATTCAAGGAATTAGATCTAAAAGAAGGGGTGAATCTGATTGTCTAACATCCAATGTTGAATGGATATGGTAGAGTGATGCGACTAAATGTTTGTACATATTAAGTTATAATGAGAAAATATAATTGAATTAGTGATTTCAATTGGAATTATGTGACAATATATTTCCCTTTGATATAATCTGGCTGGGGTTAGTATAGAGATGAAAAGGTTATGCATGAAATTAACTCTAGGATAAATAATATTTTTCAGGTTATTACATAATATTAAACTCATATGTGTTTCAAAATTAAGAATTTTTTACCGGAGGATGGCTTTGAGGAGGTAGGATTATTTGATTGAATAGAGATATATCAAGGATAATTGAGGCTATGTGGACTTCACCCCTTGAGGATCATAAGGTGGTGGTGGAAGGATGCTCTAAATAGACTCTACTATTTAGTAGGGTGAAATTAATTATTATTATTATGACTAAATTATTAATTGTAATCATCCTATAATTATTTAATAAAATTGAATTCATCATTGCCCACATATATTTGGTCACACATCCAAACCACATAAAAGTATTATGTTTGTTATATTGCCTTTATTAATTTCAATTGTTCTAAAGTTCTTGTCTAATTTGTTCAAACATTAGTGATTCAGTGTATTAATCTAGGTGTGGTTGACTTATAAGTTCTAGTGAATTAATTTTTCAGGTTAATTCATATAATTTTTCCCAGATTTTAAGTTCCATAGGAGTAACTTTTGGTGGATTGATAGAGGTTTCATCAGACTCAATAAGTGGTATCAAAGCTTTGATTGAAGAGTTTCGGGTGACCAAACCCTGGTGAAGGTGATTCAAAGATCTATTTATTATCATCACTCTAACTTTTTCCATGTTGTATAATTCTAGTAAGTAGTTCCTAATATTTCTTATATGTTTTGGAATTTAGTTTTAGTTCACTACCTCTATAATTTATAACATTGGATATGATCAAAGTCTTGGTGGAGAAGTTGATAGGAAGGATTTTGGATTTTGGAAGGTGTAGATAGTGAATTGTCTAATGCTAAAGGATCTTGATTTACCATTTATGGGAACGAATCTAGAAGTAATGATGAATGAATAATGGGGATAGTTGTATAAGAAATTATTTATAGTGATTTAGATTCCATTATCCTAGAATGTGTCTTATAACATCTTTAAAGTGAAGAATGATTCAGAACTTGTGAGTGTTCATGAAAATATGTATGATAATTCGATAGTTATGAATACAATTTTCTTGTTTTTAGGATATTGAACATGAGAATATTATAAATAAACACCATGGATGGTCACATTAATGTATTAAATATAATCATAGGTCATTTAAAATTAGTCAATGTAAACTTTGAAGATCTAGAGTGGGTGATATTTTTACTATCATCGCTCCTGACTTCTTGAGGTGTTATGGTCACCAAAATTACTCAAGTGGTAAGACAAAACTTATGTTTATATATGTTAGGGATATGATTATAAATTAGGAAATTTATTTAATGGATATATATGAATCTTTTAGACATTCCTATATTATGGAATGAAGGGGAAATTCCATAGTATATAAAGATCATAGGAAGGGAAATTGAATAAGGAGTCAAAGTAGGATTAGCTTAGTGGAAGGTGGTCCCATGTGTTATAATTGTTTGAAGAATGGTCACCTAAAGAATGTTTAAAATAAAAAAATATTCAACTCTAGAATATATTCTTTTGGATAAAAATATGTGAATCTAGTGTTTGAAGATACAATGGGTCTATTGTTATATTCCATTAGTTCACTTGAGTCTTGGGTAATAGACTCTGGGGATTTATTCACACAATATCCAAGAGAGAGAGGGTGATTAATTAGTCTTTCAAATGTTTTATAAGGGTTCATCTTATGGATTATAAAGCACTCAATTTTATAGTAAAGGATGGTATCTCCATCTAGAAAAGTAACATATGTTTTATGTAGTTACAAGGAGTGTATCACATACAAGTGTAAATGAATAACATGATTTACATTAAACAACTAGATAAAACGGTTTTATATATAAAGTTTTTTTTATAGATCATGGAGGATTACATGTGGTTCCATGGTGGTGGATAAAAGAGTGAAGGATGGAACTATTTAATTGACTAGCGTATTCAAAGGTGAAATTCATGTTGTATATATAACGTTCACAAAGTTATTCCATGACCATCTTGGTCACTTGAGTGAGAAAGGGGTGGAAATACTCTATGATAAAGGAGTGTTAAATATCGTAAACATTGAGTATATAACATGCAGAAATTATTTCCATGGTAAGTAGGAAAATGTGTCCTTATAAATGATAGGAAAAACATCAAAGAATCAGAATTTGGTTTTGGTATATATAGGCATATAGGTACCAGCTGTAGTTTGTTCTCATGGAGAGTCTCTATACTATGTTAACTCCATCGAAAATAAAACATAAAATGTGTGAGTGTTATTTCCAAATAAAAATTAAAATGTATTCAAAAAGTTTTTCCAATGGAGTTCCATGGTGGAAAAGGAGAGAGAATATAAGATGAAATTCTTGAATTTTAACTGTAGTGGGGAGTACAGAAGTAGGGAGTTCTCGATATTCTTTCAAAGAAAAGTCATATGGTTTAAGATGACCATTCCAGTTATTTTATTAAATAATAGAGTTTTAGAGAGGATGAATGAGATGTTTATTGAGAAGGTTAGGATCACGAGTATTCACAAGGGATTTCTAAATGATTTTTGGGGGAAATATATAAATTATGAGGCCTAATCATTAAATATGAGTCATTTTTCTCTATTAGAGTAGGAAATTATGGAATTCTCTCCATCTATAAGGAAGATAAAAATCACCCATCTCAAAATACTTAATTTGAGAACCTATGTCCATGCTGATTTCAAATGGAGGGACAATTTAGACATTATGTGTTGAGTGTGTTACTTTGTGAGATATGATGATGAATAATTTGGTTTTCAACTCTAGGATAACAACTTATAGACAATTATAAGAAGTTGAAATTTCATCTTCAAAGAAGAGATTTTTTAGAAATATCGAAACCTAGTGGATATTATTAATGAGATAAAAGTATAATTGAAAGGTGAGGTTTGACTGAATAGACATCTGGATGTTATGGATGTTCTTGATAACTTAGGGAGTATAACGGTTCTAAAAACACTAGAAAATATAGATTAAGTTATGAAATTTGGTCCTGTTTTAATTGTGTTTCCATGGATGGAACTACCAGAGAGCTAGATAACTATAAAATATTTGGTTATACCTCTATAAGGTTGAGTTATGGGAGTAATATTTCTATAAGGAGTAGGGCCATATAGTTAACTTCAAATATCTACTAGGATAAGGAAACAATTGTATTAGTATTGAAGTGATTGAAATTATTAACTTCTCATGGATAATAGAGAACCCAAGAGTATGAAAGAGGGAGTCTTACATGATGGATGAGATTTATTTCTTACATGTCTCTAAAACATGAGAGATAATAGAAAGTCCCATAGGGAAGACTGTTATTTAAAATAAATGGTTTTATCGGGTAAAGGATGAAGTGGATGGTAAAAAAGGTATGGGGAAATGATAGTTTTGAAGGGGTTTCATTAGGAGTAGAATATTTTGAGATATTTTCTCTCATAGTTAAACACATGTCTATTTGTATGGTTCTTGATAAAGTTTTAATATAAGGATTTTATTTGGATCAGTTGGATGTAAAGACTAATTTTATTCATAGGGACTTAGATGAAAAGATTTACATGGAGAACCCAATAGGTTTATAGAAAAGACATAACATAAACCTTAGGTGAAAGATGAATCAAAGACTTTATAGTTTTAAGAAAGCACAAGGGTAGTGGAATTAGAAGTTCAATGACTTTTTGGTAGAGAAAAGGTTCATCCAGAGTAATGAAAATCATTATTTTTATCAGAACTCATGTGATGATTAGAGATTTATCATTATTCTTCTCTATGTTTTTCACCTGATTATAATTGATCTAGTGAAGGAAAGGACATGTGAGCTAAAAGATAAATTGTTTATAATATTTGAGATAAAGGATATTAGTATAGTAAAACAGATATTAGGGATACATATTTTAAGGTATTTAACTTATAAAACATTGTTCCTAAGTTCATCTAAATAAATCTAGAAGGTGGTGGAACACATCAGAATGAGTGAGGTGAAACTACTAACCACTCCCCTAGTCGAACATTTCAAGTCAAGTATATATAAGAATTAATAAATAGAAGTTGAGGAAAAGTACATGGAAAAGGTTCCCTATTATTGACAATTGTAATATTGATGTTTGAAAGGGTTTTTATTTGAATGAACAATGCACATGCAATGAAAGTTGTTATAATGTTCATGGAAAATCCCATAAGAGATCACTATGAAGATTTAAAGTGGATCCTCTAGTATTTGAAGGGTTCTATAAGTCTATCACTCTAATTTGGAATATATAGAACATTTTAAGGGTTTATAGACACAAACTTCAGAGGAGATTCATATACATAGAGGACCATTATGGGCTATGTGTTAAATCTCAGAGGAATGATAGTGAGTTGGATTTCAAATATTCAAAAAATATGATCGTGAATTATTTTGGAAATGGTTAGACACCTTCGAGTGTTAACACATGAAACCCTATAGAACAAACCATAATTTTTCCTAAGCTCTAGCAATGTGCCTAGATTCATTCTCCCAAGTCTTCCTAAATGAAAATATTATCATGATCAAATCTACATGTGCATCTATCCTGTCTGAATAACCCATCAAGATCAACACAACTTGTGTTCTAGACTACTATGCTCAACCCTCCTATAACCATGTATATATTTTTTCCTATAAATATGAACTAAGGGGTCCTGATTTGAGACCTTTATAATTCAAAGATACACTCAGAGCTCCTTTTACCCAGGTCTCCTTTTCTCACTCTAGGTAAAATTTTATGCCTAAAACCTAACAGAATTAATGGAACAAAGGGTAATTGAGTCATCTGAACATAAAACCTTCATAAAAGACCAATTAATCCCTAACTATCCTAGACTAGGGAGAAATACCCCTATGATTGCTGATACTAGAACGTTATTCACCTAAAATAATCTATGAATCCCCCTAAGCACATTGGATAATATTTTCCTAAGTTCCATTATTAGGGAATCCACTTTACCCTAACATCACCAGGGTGGCCACTTCATCCTATTCCCAAACAAGTGTTACCACTCCATTTATTCCACCACTAGGGTAATGTATAACATTTTACTTAGCCCACAACTAGGGAAAATGATTCCATTTCCTTTATCCCTCCACTAGATTGAAGTAAACCATTTTTTTATCCCTCCACTAGGTCTTGATAGAGTTTGTGTCCTAGAACTGACAATTTTTTCTTTGATTACATGTATATTTGATGTATTAAATATTAAATTGAACATATTATTACATATTGTTCATTTTTCTACATGAATTTAATGTAATAATGTCTAAGATTATTTTTCGCATTGATAAAGTAATAACAGTTCCCAACTATGATGATAAACTTGAAGTGTTGTGAAAATATTATTAATATAGTTATGTGGTTGGATAACATACTTTTATGGGACACATTGTATATAAACCATCGGGTGAAATTACTCTTAAGAATATAAGACTTCTTCTCATGAAGTTTTCACTTGGTAATCTCCAAGACAATAGATTATAAGAACTGACCTGCTGGTAGGAATTCCACTCGTTTTGGTGTCAATGGATATTCCTATCTATGAGAATGTATAATGGTCATTATACTTTTATATTATCATTAATGAATTTCAAAAATCGTGAACTTAGATTTTTTGATGAAAATTGTCAAGTCATATGTTGGAAAAAAGTAGGGTACATTGGGTGCGTCACGAATGACATATTATTAATGGACAAGTCAAGGAAGGATTTGTCCCTTCTGTCATGACCTGTCCTCGGGGCCCATGCCGTGACTACCCCAAGCCCGCCTTCCATAGGCCAGGGGCTGGCGACTAGCACCAAGGCGTAAATCCTGGAAAATGGAAGGCATTGCCTTTGTAAAGTAAACCACAAACACCATAGAGCATGCAGGCAGAAGTAAACACTAAGTAAAAACTGGTACAACAATAAGTGCGGAAAAGTAAGTGGGCCAGTATACAAACCCAAGCTGAAAGTAAAGTACAACTGGAAAGGGAAAACAACAACTGAAAAGTAAAGCTACAACGTCGAGCTGTCCACTGGAAATCCCACCTGAAGGGTGGGTACGAATAGCCTCCACTGCTCCTCGGGTCCAGCCGACCACTCAGAGTACGTCCCGCCCAGTGGTCCACCTCCAGGTATCGTCCTACCCTGCAAGCCTCAACCACGATCAGCATTGTACGTCGTCTGCATCCAACACAACGTAGTGCGGGCATAGCCCGTGTAGGGGTGAGTATAAGCTACTCAGTAGGGACCCCGAGACCCCCGAAGGTCTCCCAGAATCCACAAAGGATAATCCACAAAGGAAAGATACAGTCACAAAGTAACATCCGAAAAAGCTTAGGTATATTCCCATACATATACCTAAGTCATCAATTCTCGTTTGGCTCCAACATCCGAACCAAAGTACAAACCATTCCACAAAGGAAAGAAAAACATATACCCACACAGGATAGCACAACACAATCCACAAAGGAAAGAAAAAAAGGATTCATCTCACACAGGTATACTTCTACGAATGATGATAGAGATGATCAGATATTTCCACTAATCCATCTAAGTCATCGGACCCACAAAGGATCGATAGGTACTAACCCCCGCAATGACCCACAAAGGATCTGACCCACAAAGGATCGATAGGTAACTAACCCCCGCAATGACCCACAAAGGATCTGACCCACACAGGATCGATAGGTAACTAACCCCCGCAATGACCCACAAAGGATCTGACCCACAAAGGATCGATAGGTAACTAACCCCCACAATGACCCACAAAGGATGTGACCCACAAAGGATCGATAGGTATCTAACCCCTGCAAAGACCCACATAGGATCGGTCCCACACAGGATCTGTAGGCGCTGGCCTACACAGGACCGCTGAGCGCTGACCCACACAGGATCAGTAGCACTGACCCACAAAGGATCGCTGAGTGTTGTAATCGGCATCGAATCCACTGAGGATCTCCACAGTGTCATCATCGTCATCGTAGTCGCAGTTGCAGCTAGCTCTAGGGTTCCCGCACACAGCAAGCACGATCGGGGGGGGGGGGGGGGGTCCGCTCTACGAGCCGAGAGGCTGATACATCAGCTGACACATAGTCCAGAGTTGATGTATCCAAAAGTTCTGTATCGGCAACAGGAACTCAACGTCGTAGACGACGCGTCAATCGGACGCCCGGTCTGAGAGTTATTAGCTTTTTCGTTCCAGGGGCCCGGTTGGTTTTTAAGCAAAACCAACCCGACCATACTCCACCTGCGTCCAAACCTCGGTCGGAGTAAGAAAAAAGATCCGTCTCACTAAGAGGAATCTAACAAAGTCGACAGTACGTCAATCGGACGTCTGAAGCTCAAGATATGAGCGTTTCTGCTCCGAGGGCCCGGTTGGTTTCGTGTACGAACCAACCCGGATGAACCCAAAGTATTCTGAAACCATGAGTTCAATATACCGAAACGACCGTCTCGATCCAAGGATCGCATCTCCACTGACGGAACGTTGATCGGAGGCCCGTAGCTCAAGTTAAGAGCAAAAGACCGAAAAGGTCCGAAAACAGGGGGACTGGGCCCGGACCGACCCGGCCCAACCCCCCTAGGTCGGCCCGAACCAGGTCGACCCGACCCGGGTTTGGGTCCGACCCGACCCGGGTCCGGGTCTGACTCGACCGGTGTGGCCCGGCGGCAGGGGTTGGCTCGGCCGGTTACGGCCGAGCGGCGCGGGGGGCGCGCTGCCCCCACGTGAGTGAGCCGCGACCCCGCATGGGGCTGCCCTTGCCAGAGGACGCGGTAGTCGTCCGTGTCCCGTCTCTCGCTGGACCCGCGCGGTCACGGGTCTGCCAGCCGCCGCCGCGGCTGCAGTCGCGGCGGTTCTCCTCGGCGGCGCGTCAGGCGCCGCCGCCTTCCACTGCCGACGCCGCCGTGCCGGCGTGGCGCACCGGCGGCTTGCTCCGCGGACCACCGGATGAGTTCCGATGGTCCGAAATCCTTTACATCTTCTCCAAAAGTCTTCTCGGGGTTCATCCTTCACTACGAGGACCTCGCGTCACCCGTGCGGCTGATTTTGTCGACGTCCGCCATTTCGCACACGAAGAACGAAAGGGGCGGTGGGTTCGGACTTGTTCGTTAGTCCGCACCCACCGCGTTAGTGGTTTTAAATGTCTCACAACAAATTTAAAACAAACGCCATAGGTATAAATCACAAAGATTTATAGAATTAAAACCCCTACCTCATAGTTGTCGTCGGACGAGAGTTCTTCGTGGAATTGACCGTCGCAGATGAAGAGAATCGTCGCGTCACGGAAGGGCGTCGCGTCATCACGGTATACTGCATCGCGTCGACGGTCTCCGAGGGTTAAAGAAAACACACAGATTTAATTTCACGAATTAAATCCACGTTAAGGATAAAAATCCACAAAGGAAATTAAAAAGATCCACATTCCCCTACCTCAATTGGTGTTGATCGAAGATGGTCGTGGGGAAGGATTATCACAAAAGAACATCACGAGAGAATAATCGTCGGCGTCGCGGTACACGACATCGCATCTTCGATCTCTGAGGGTTCAACGTTCTTCGTCGCCTTTCGTAGAAGGTTGGCGTTCTTCACGTTCTTCGCGTTCTTCACGTTCTTCGCGTTCTTCGCAATCTTGTAAAATTCCAAAGAAAATTAAGAAAAAAAATTTCCTTGAATTTTACGGGTCTTTACATCACTCCCACCTCAGGGCTTTACTTCCCAGTAAATATACATCATAAACTAGGGAAACAAATGTGGGTACTGAGCATGCATCTGAACCTCCCGCTCCCAAGTTCTCTCCTGGAGGTTCCCGTGCTGCCAACTGATGCGCACAAGAAGAATCGATCGTCCACGTAGGACCCGCTCCTTTCGATCCTCGATCTCCACCGGGA
The DNA here is from genome assembly GCA_963277665.1 of Viscum album. NCBI lineage: Eukaryota > Viridiplantae > Streptophyta > Magnoliopsida > Santalales > Viscaceae > Viscum > Viscum album. Next base: position 461,122,711 of record OY728127.1, read on the forward strand.
CCTCTGCAAAAGTCTCCCCATCATCAACGTCCAGCTCCCCAAGGTCAATGATATGCGGCGGGTCGTGCACGTATCTTCTCAGCTGAGATACGTGGAGGACATCGTACACCCGGTGCAACTAAGGTGGTAGAGCCAGGCGATAAGCCACCTTGCCAATCCTACTGAGGACCTGGAATGGTCCGATGAAGCATAGAGACAACTTGCCGCCTCGGCCAAATCTCTATAATCCACGTCGAGGTGATACACGTAAGAATACGTGGTCACCATCCTCGAACTCTAGTGGCCTCCACCTCCTGTCAGCATAAGACTTCTGTCCGCTCTGAGCTGTCCTCATCTACTCCTGGATGACCTGTACCTTCCCTATCGTGGCCCGGACCATCTCTGGTCCCACAAGTGTGGACTCCCCAGGGTCTGTCCAGCACAAAGGAGATCTACAAGGTCTGTCGTAGAATGCCTCGTATGGTGTCATCCCGATGGTGGAGTGATAGCTGTTTTTGTACGCAAACTCCACCAAGGGTAAGTGGTCCTCCCAGCTATGACCAAAGTCGAGGACACATGTGTGGAGCATGTCCTCGGGAGTCTGAATGGTCCTCTCCATCTGACCATCCGTCTGAGGGTGAAAGGCGGTGCTCAGACGTAGCTGCGTCCCGAATGCCTCATGCAACCACTTCCAAAGCCGGTAAGTAAAGAGAGCATCTCGATCGGAGATGATAGATGATGGCACACTGTGAAGCCGTACAATCCCCTGAACGTAGAGACGTCCCAAGCTCTCCACTGAGCCCTACTCTCTGATGGGTAAGAAGTGAGCCGACTTGGGGAGTCGGTCGACAATCACCCAGATGGAGTCGTGACCTCTGGAAGTGCATGGAAGCCCAGTCACGAAGTCCATAGATATCCCATCCCACTTCCACTCTGGGACCACCAAGGGTTGTACCAATCCTACTGGTACCTGATGCTCTTTCTTCACCTACTGGCAGGTGAGGCATCGTGAAACGAACTCTGCCACAACTTTCCTCATGCCCGGCCACCAGTGCTGTCGTCTGAGGTCCTGGTACATCTTCGCCACTCCAGGATGTACTGCCAAAGGAGAAGTTTGAAACTCTCTCAGCACCTCCTCCCGTAAAGCAACTAGTACCAAGGTACATCCTCTGAAATGGACGTCGTGCTCTGCTCCAAAGGAGAAACCATCAGGTGCCTGTCCTGAGGATATTTGTGCACGCCGTGTCTCACAGTCAGCGTCCCCATGTTGTGCCTCTCTGACCCGCTGTAGTAGTGGAGGGGTGACTGTGAGAGACTAAAGGAAGGCTGCTCCATCTCTATCCACAAATAATATCCGCAAAGCGGCTAGCTGCTCTGTCGCCTCCTCGAGTAGTTGAATGCCCGTCCTCCTGCTAAGAGCATCGGCTACTACATTCCCCTTCCCAGGAGTATAGTCTATCTCAAAGTCATAGTCCTGGAGGAACTCGAGCCATCACCACTGTCTCAGGTTCAGGTCCTTCTGAGATAAGATGTACCTGAGACTCTGATGGTCAGAAAAGACTCTAAAGCGCTCACCCATCAGATAGTGTCGCAATGTATTCAGAGCAAAGACCACTGCTGCTAACTCCAGGTCATGGGTAGCATAGTTCTGCTCATTCAGCCTCAACTGACGTGATCCATAGGCGATCACTGCCCGCTCTTTCCTCTGGACACATCTGATTCCAGTCCCTGATGCATCGCAGTAGACTACGTACCCTACTCCCTCCTCAGGCAACCTCAAGATAGGTGCGCTGGTCAATCTCTGCCTCAGCTCTTGAAAGCTCTGATGACATCTTCTTGACCACACAAAGGGTTTACCCTTATTTGTAAGAGTTGGGAGTGGTGCCGCAACTCTGGATAAGTCTGGCACAAATCTTTGATAGTATCCAGCTAGTCCCAAGAAACTCCGCACCTCCATCGCGCTCTTGGGTGGCTCCCAAGCTAGCACTGCCTCGATCTTCGCAGGATCCACTGCAAATCCCGCCTTAGAGATGTCGTGTCCCAAGAAGTGGACCTCACGTATCCAGAACTGACACTTCGAGAGATTTCCATAAAGCTGGTTCTCTCGCAGTGTGTCTAGTACAACCCGTGAGTGGTAGGCGTGCTCCTCCTCAGTCGTCGAGTAAATAAAAATGTCATCGATGAAGACCACGACAAATCGATCGAGGTATGGATGAAAGATCCTGTTCATGATGCCCATGAACACCGCTAGAGCATTGGTTATTCCGAATGGCATAACCAAGAACTCATATTGGCCATACCGACATCTGAAGGTCGTCTTCTGTACATCCTCGTCCCGAACTCTAAGCTGATGATAGCCTAACCTGAGGTCTATCTTCGAGAACCACCGTGCTCCCTTAAGCTAATCGTAGAGGTCATCAATCCTCGTTAGCAGATACATGTTCCTCACTGTCACCTGGTTCAGGCGACGATAGTCAACACAAAGTCGAAAGCTCCCATCTGCCTTCTTGGCGAACAATATTGGGGAAGCCCCGGGTGAAACACTGGGTCAGATGAATCCCTTGCCCTGTAAGTCCTCCAACTGTACTCGTAGCTCTCGAAGCTTAGCAAGGGCCATCCGATACACTGGAGTCGATATTAGGGATTTCCCAGGGTACAGGTCAATATGAAATTCTACCTCTCTGCGAGTAGGTAGTCCTGGAACGTCGTCGGAAAAGACGTCCTCATACTGATCCACCACAACAGGAAAACTAGGACTCCGCACGTCAACTGCTCCTAGGATGAGGCTAGCCAACTGGTGAGTGATGGGTTGTCCTCTCCTCTGCGGAAGTCCATCCTATGTTGCAAAGTCTCCCTTCTCGCTGGTGAAGGTTAACCTGCTCCCGTCGGTGCGTACACATCGCACCTTGCGCCTAATACAGTCAATATGTGCATGGACTGTAGATAACTAATCCATGCCCAAGATGACGTCGTAAGGCCTCGACGCCTCTACAAGAAGATCCCAGCCGAAGCTCTCGCCTCCTAGAGTAAGCTTACACTACCGGCACCAGAGCGTAATCGTCTAGTCTGCTCCCGTAGGAGTCTCTAGCCGTAAGGATCGAGCCAACGGCTCTGTCGGAATCTCTGAGCTCCGAACAAGGGCAGCGACTGTAAAAGAGTGACTTGCTCATGTGTCTATAAGAACTGCAGAAAGGGTGGAATAGACATAGATCATACCTAGAATCATCTCGGGTGTGCCATGGTCGTAGGCCTCCGCTGCCTGGAGATGTGCCTGTCTCTGCCTGCCAGCTCCCTATGGCTGGGGTGGACCTCCTGGTGGTGGTGGTGGTAGAGCCTCAAAGTGTCGCCCACCACCTGCTGCTCGGCCAGCTCCTCTACCTCGTCCGCCTGCTCCCTGCGGACCGCCACGGTCGACCCTCTGCCTCTTCTTGGGTGGCCCCTCAACTGTCTGTTGCTCCTCGACACGTTGGGTCGGGCAGTCACGAGCCATGTGACCCTGCCCGCCGCATGTGTAGCACTACCTGCCTCTCGAAAGACTAGCTCTGTGCTGTGTGCCCCGCACTGCTGAGCCAGTGTCCTGAGGTCGTCTACGTGAGGGTCTGGTCTTCCTGGACCCATGAGTCATCCACCGACTGCCTGCTGTAGAAGACTCTGCTACGTGCCGCCCCGCGGTAGGTCTCGTCGCTGCTGTAGACTCAGCAAGAAAGCACTCGATCAAAAGGGCTTGCTCCAGTACTCCTGCCTGAGTCGGAATGCTGAGGGAGATCAGAAATGCCCTGATCTCATGTCTCAATCCCTGATCAAAGGTCAGGGCCCAGAAAAATGGGTCACGTACCATGTCTGTCGAGTAGCATGAGAGATCGGTAAATCTCGCCGAGTACTGGGTGACCGTCAAGCTGCCCTGCTGCAGTTGAAGAAGCTCCTAGATGCGCACCACACAGAGGGTGGCTAGGACGAAATCTGAGTGGAAGAGGACCTCAAAGTCTGTCCAGAGAAGAGGTGCCTCATCGTGCACCTGGAGCATTAAGCTCCACCATCGGCTCGCTGTTGCATGCAGTAGGCTCGCTGCGAGGATCACCATGAGGTCTGCATGTGTCCTCACTAACCGTAAAACTCATACAACTGCCTCCAGCCAGTCCTCGGCTTCCTGGGGTTCCATCTCCCCATGGAACCTGGGCAGTCGCTGACGCTGGAACTCATGCATTTCAATAAGGCGACGTGCATCGTCAGCGGATGGGGCTGGAAGCATCAGTGGCTCGGCGGGTAGAGATACCGCCGGTTCCTCAGCTGTCAAAGGGCCCTGCACCGAGGCCTCATCGCTCGGTGGGCTGTCGTCATGCACAACTCTCAGAACCCTAGCTGGCTACCATCGTGGGGCCATCGTGAAAAAGGAAACAGATGTGCCACAGTCAGAACAGTATACCTGTTGAGCTGACACAAAGTAATCACAAAGAGAACTTGAAACACACACGCAATCAATGTTTTTGTGCATTAAGTCGGAAATCAGAAGTCAGGGTTCTGGTGTACGGATACGTCGGACGCCGCACCAACACTGGACTCCCTGGACTGATAACCACACCCAATACGCTAAACACTATTTCTTCACATAGAAAAAGATTAGAGTCCCAAGTTATGTGGTAGAACCGAACTCCTCTGATACCAATTTGTCACGACCCGTCCTCGGGGCCCGTGCTGTGACTACCCTAAGCCCACCTTCCATAGGCCAGGGGCTGGCGATTAGCACCAAGGCGTAAATCACGAAAAAAGGGAAGGCATTGCCTTTGTAAAGTAAACCACAAACACCACCGAGCAAGAAGGCAGAAGTAAACACCAAGTAAAAACTGGTACAATAGTAAGTGCGGAAAAGTAATTGGGCCAGTATACAAACCCAAATTGAAAGTAAAGTACAAATGGAAAGGGAAAACAACAACTGAAAATTAAATCCGCAACGTCTAGCTATCCACTAGAAATCCCACCTGAAGGGTGGGTACGGATAGCCTCCACTGCTCCTCGGGTCCAGCCGACCGCTCCGAGTACATCCCGCCCAGTGGTCCACCTCCAGGTACCGTCCTGCTCCGCAAGCCTCAACCACGATCAGCGCTGTACGTCGTCTGCAACCAACACAACGTAGTGTGGGCATAGCCCGTACAGGGGTGAGTATAAGCTACTCAGTAGGGACCCTGAGACCCCCGAAGGTCTCCCAGAATCCAAAAAGGATAATCCACAAAGGAAAGATATAATCAAGAAGTAACATCTGACACTGCTTAGGTATATGACCATACATATACCTATGTCATCAATTCTCATTTGGCTCCAACATCCGAACCCAAGTACAACCCAGTCCACACAGGAAAGCAAAACGTATACCCACACAGGATAGCACAACACAATCCACAAAGGAAAGAAAAACAGGATTCAGATCACACAGGTATACTTCTTCGAATGATGATAAAGATGATTAGATATTTCCACTGATTCATCTAAGTCGTCAGACCCACAAAGGATCGATAGGTACTAACCCTTGTAATGACCCACAAAGGATCTGACACACAAAGGATCGATAGGTAACTAACCCCCGCAATGACCCACAAAGGATCTGACTCACATAGGATCGATAGGTAAATGACCCCCGCAATGACCCACAAAGGATCTGACCCACAAAGGATTGATAGGTAACTAACCCCCCGCAATGTCCCATAAAGGATCTGACCCACAAAGGATCGATAGGTAACTAACCCCCGCAAAGACCCACATAGGATTTGTAGGCGCTGGCCCACACAGGACCGCTGAGCGCTGACCCACACAAGATCGATAGGTAACTGACCCCCGCAATGACCTACAAGGGATCTGACCCACAAAGGATCGATATGTAACTAACCCCCGCAATGACCCATAAAGGATCTGACCCACAAAGGATCGATAGGTAACTAACCCCCACAAAGACCCACACAGGATCGGGGCCACACAGGATTTGTAGGCGCTGGCCCACACAGGACCGCTGAGCGCTGACCCACACAGGATCGGTAGCACTGACCCACAAAGGATTGCTGAGTGCTTTAGTCGTCGTCGAATCCACTGAGGATCTCTGCACAGTCGTCTGCGTCGTCGTAGTCGCAGTCGCAGCCAGCTCTAGGGTTCCCGCACATAGCAAGCTCGCTCGGGAGGGTCCGCTCCACGAGCCGAGAGGCTGATACATCAACTGAGACATAGTCCAGAGTTGATGTATCCAAAAGTTCCGTATCGTCAACAGGAACTCAACGTCGCAGACGGTGCGTCAATCGGACGCCCGGTCTGAGAGTTATTGGCGTTTTCGTTCCAGAGGCCCGGTTGGGTTTTAAGACAAAAACAAACCGAACGTACTGCACCTGCGTCCAAAACTCGGGCGGAGTAAGCCAAAAGATCCGTCTCACTAAGAGGAATCCAACAAAGTCGACGGTACATCAATCGGACGTCCGAAGCTCAAGATATGAGCGTTTCCGCTCCGAGGGCCCGGTTGGTTTCGTGTACGAACCAACCCGGCCGAACCCAAAGTATTCCAAAACCTTGAGTGCGATATACCGAAACGACCGTCTTGATCCAAGGATCGCATCGCCACTAACGAGGCGTCGATCGGAGGCCCGTAGCTCATGTTATGAGCAAAAGACCGAAAAGGACCGAAAACGGGGGGTTTAGGCCCGGACCGACCCGGCCCAACCCCCCCTGGGTCGGCCCGAACGGGGTCGACCCGACCCGGGTCCGGGTCTGACCCGACCGGCACTGCCCGGCCCGGCCTGGGCGCGACCCTGCCCTGCTGGCGCGGGCGCGGCCCGGCGTCCAGGGGTCGGCTCGGCTGGTTACGACCGAGCGGCACGGGGGGCGCGCTGCCCCCGCGTGAGTGAACCGCGGCCCCGTGTGGGGCCACCCTTGCCAGCGGACGCGGAAGTCGGCCGCGTCCCGTCTCTCGCCGGACCCGCGCGGTAGTGGGTCTGCCGGCCGCTGCCGCGGCGGTTCTCCTCGGCAGCGCGCCGGGCGCTGCCGCCTTCCGCTGCCGGCGCCGCCGTGCCTGCAGGGCGCGCCGACGGCTTGCTCCGCGGACCACCGGATGAGTTCCGGTGGTCGGAAATCCTTACCGTCTTCGCCAAAAGTCTTCTCGAGGTTCTCCATTCACTATGAGGACCCCACATCGCCCGTGCGGCTGATTTTGTCAATGTCCGCCATTTCACACACCAAGAACGAAAGGGGCGGTGGGTTTAGACTTGTTCGTTAGTCCGCACCCACCGCGTTAGCGGTTTTAAAAGTCTCAAAACAAATTTTAAACAAACGCCGCAGGTCTAAATCACAAATATTTATAGAATTAAAACCCCTACCTCATAGTTGTCGTCGGATGAGAGTTCTTAGCTGAATTGACCATTGCGGAAGAATAGGATCGTCGCGTCGCGGAAGGGCATCACGTCATCACGGTATACGGCGTCACGTCGACGGTCTCCGAGGGTTAATGAAAACACACAGATTTAATTTCATGAATTAAATCCATGTTACGGATAAAAATCCACAATGTAAATTAAAAAGATCCGTATTCCCCTACCTCAATCAGTGTTGATCGAAGATGGCCGCGAGGAAGGATCGTCGCAGAAGAACATCGCGAGAGAAGAATCGTCGGTGTCACGGTACACGGCGTTGCATTGTCGATCTCTGAGGGTTCGACATTCTTCGTCGCCTTTCGTCGAAGTCCGGCATTCTTCACGTTCTTCGCGTTCTTCGCATTTTTCGCATTCTTCGCGTTCTTCGCATTCTTGTAGAATTCAAAAGAAAATTAAGAAAAAAATTTCCTTGAATTTTACGGGTCTTTACACCTTCAATATTTATGGAAGTTGATATCTCTTCACTTTGATTGAAATATAATCATATCCACAAATTCTAGGGTCATGGTGTAACAATGAGTTTATTTCAGATTGTAAAATAATGATGTATTGAGCAAATAGGTTGATGACACTATCATAAAACCTACTTGATGAGATATTGTTATAAAGAGATTATATTACACAGTGATCATTTGATGTGGCTTTATTTTTTCATAGTTTTTCCACATCTTTTTACTTTATTTTTAATGATTTAATTAATTATTTAATTACTTTTTACTAAATAATTGTATTTTTGTATTTTTTTAGTTAACGTTGTTAATTAATCATTTTTTATAATTAATTATGCATTTTTAGTTCTTCAACTAAGAATTTTTTATCTTACTTATTTTGTCTAAACTTATTATTTGATTAATAGTTGTGTTAATGCCAATTTTCACACTATTTAATAATTTGATTTTAACAATTATTAATCTTTTAACATCCTTTTTTGTGTTTTAATCAATTTGGAATTTATTTTAATATTTAATATTTTAATTAAGTTACATTATAATAAGTTAACTAATTTAATTAATTAGTTTAGTCATCCTGCCAAGCATTTAAGTAAATATTTTATGTTTTAAGTTAAATTGAATAGTTCACTTTTAATTTTATTAATTGAATTAGTTAATTAATTATTTATTTAAGAGTTTTTAAATATTAATTATATTATTTTGTGTATGCTGATTAATTATTAAGTCACCAAATCTTGATTTTAGTCTACCAGTGTGGTAGACAAGCACTAGCAGTGACTTATATGGGTCACTGTTGTTTTTCATTGTCACTTGTTGCTACTTTGTAATATGTTTATATAGTTATTTTAACTAAGTATTTTATTAATTTAGTTTAATAATTAATCAGTTTATAAATTAAGTGTTTTCAATTAATTATTTTAATGTTTTAAAGTTTAATAAAAATTTTGTTTTAAATCAATGGTGTTTAGTTTTCTTTTTAATTAATTATTTATAATCCTTTTTCAAATAAAATAACTTAAGTTTTAATTTTTATGTTCTTTTTAGCAAGGTCACCGTTAGTAATTTTTATTGGTGACCCCCGCACCCTGTTGCCACTTCGCTGTATACCGGTGACTATCTTGTATTGGTAGCTTCTTCTTTTATTTTGTAGCGGTGACCCGTTAATTTGTTGCTAACCGCGAGCTTTTCTAATTTTAAGTTAACGATGATCTGCCTCACTATTAATTAATGCTATCAGTATCCTTTTTTGTTTTTTATGCGGATGACATGACTTTATTTTATCTATCGGTAGCTTTTGATTTTCATCTATCGGTGAGCTTTACCTCACTGTTACCCCCTTTTTTCCTCTATCTGTAGCTCCCTACCTGATATCCATTCTTCATCATCACCGTTACCGCTACCAGCTGCAAGCCTTCTACCGCTAGTACACTTCTGCACCACTATCAGAGCCTCCTGAGAAAGCTTGCAATCTATCCGAGCTACTCGCCCTTCGTGGAAGTCCAGCCGATGCCCGATGCTATCAAATATAGAGCTGCGCTCGAGATATTTTTGAACTTCCACTGCTGGTTCCTGGACGGGTGAAGCCAAGGCCGATGTCGTTGTGCCCTGTAGATGGCGCACTGCTACTGGAGAAGAGCAAGTTGCAGCCGCGCCGCACCTTGCTGGAGCCGATGCCAAGCCCGGACGTCACACTTCTATTCTGAACCCATAACCAACTGCAACCCGAAGTCACGTCGCAAGGAGAAGGAGGATTCCTACTCTATGTGCCGGTTTCTTGGAATAGAGAGTCTACACTAGAGCAAGTCAGCCATCGTGCCGCGATGCAGAAGAGAAGTCGCCGAGAAGGGGAAGAAGAAGAAACCCTCCCCCTACTCTGTGCCAAGATTTGGGGGGAGGGAAGAGAAAAGATAAATTAAAAAAATAACAACAAAAAATAAATAAATAAATTAAAAAAATACTAAAATAAAAGTAATAATAAAATTAAAGTAAAACAAAAAGTAAAGGTTAAAGTTAAAGTTAATTTAAATAAGTCAAAAGAATAGAATAGAATATATAAAAGTTATAAATTTAAAACATTTATGATTTTTATGAAAAGATAAATTATAAATTAAAATATAAAACTAAATTAATAATAAATGATAATAATAAATTAATTTACTATTAATAGTATAATTATATAATAAATAAACTATAAAACATACTTATTAATTAAAAAAATATTTAAAGATTGAGTATTATTTCTAATTACTAAATTAAAATAAACTAATAATAGATTAATGGAATAATTTTATTTATTAAATATTAATTTCAATAATTGTAATTAATGTAGTAAATAAAAATAACTATTACATTCTAAGTTATATTTTTACTTATTTTTTAATTTTAATAACTTAGTTTAAAGTGTTAAAATGTGTAACTTAATAATTATTTCTATAAAGTTAATTAAATTAATATCTTTTTAATAACTTATGGTTTATCATAGTTAATAGTTGTATAAATTATATAAAATTAAATAAATTATCAATTTACATTAGTTAACTATTAACGAGTTAAAATAACACTTAACTTTAAATTTAACCATTTTTTGTTCTTTATGTTCATTTTATTTATTTTTCTTTTCTAGCTTTAAAGGTTCATTCAAAGAACATAAATGCATCCAAGTGCATGCAACTAACACAGCGGGAGTTAGTTACAAGGGAAATTATAGTGCGACGTGCTTGTTGCGAAAAAATGCACATTTTGTAGTGCGTAGGTGAAGAACTTTGAAGTCGGTGGAGGATGTTGCAGTGACGTGTATCAGATAATAGAAGATACTTAGAAGAGTAAGCCGCATATTTTGGGGGGACATTCATTCACTTAGAGGCTCACTCATTCGACGAACACACCAGCCTTGGAGCAGAGCAGAGAACCTGGATCACTTCTCGAAGAGCCACTTTTTGGAGTTCTGAGGGTCAGGAGCAGCAGTAATTGATGTAAGAAGAGGGAGTTTCCTTCCTCTATTTTCTTCAAAATATCTTCCTCTATAATTGAATGACTTTTGTAATTGAGTTAGTGATAATGAAAAATATATTAGTTAGCTAAATTTTTAGTTCAGGGATGAATTGAAGTTTTACTAGTTACTTTTAATTCTCATATGACTTAACCAATTCACGGAATTCAGTAAAGATCGCCGAGATTGATGCTGAGTTCATTCAATTTATTTTCACCACTAGTAGTTAATTTTCAAAACTCCACAATAAAATCATTGATATTGATCATGGAAACATCTTAAAAAATAATCAATTCACAAATGCTTTGGGACTTACGGCGAGTTCGTCCTGTTGTCATTATCTTTTCGAATTTTTCACGGCTGATTTTTTTTGGAGTGGAGAACTCCAAAATCAATCAGCCTGTGTGAATTAACTCTTGGCGAGGGAGAAAAGTAACTCTTTTTATGGTAGTGCAAGGAAATAACATTAAAGTGATTCGGAATACCTATTAATCCAGTAGAATGGAGACTTTTCCCCAAGCAATTTACTTGATTGTTCATTATCATCATTTTATATATCTATTTCTTACTTTTCATAGTCTGTTTCTTGTTTCATAATAGTTTGGAACAAAAACTCAAAAATACTATAGTATTTCATTAGAGTGGAATTTTAAAAATATTAAAAATATATATATAAAAGAAATAGAAAATCTATTCCACTGCTGACAACAGTAGGATCTTTTTATAAGTTTTTAGAAGAATAGTGGTCAAATTTGCCTTCTCTGTGGGTTCGACCCTTCTTGCAACATATATTGTAGTTAGTAGTAATATAAATATTAAACTTTGACCCGCTTCAATGATGGTTCATGTCATGTTTTTGGCACCGTTTTCAGGGAAGGCATCGGCCATTATTTTTCTAAAAGCTAAAAAAACATATAAAAAAACACCAAAAAAATTGAAAAAAATTAAAACTGTAAAAAAATATTCTTCATTTACTATACTGTATTGCTACTATTTCTTTTATTTCTGAATTCCTTTTATTTCTACTATTTTTCTATTTTAAACTAGGTTTACACTTTTCTTTAGCACGATAATTCATTATAAAAAAGAATATTTTAATGGAGAATCAGGATAAAAGAGTTGATCAAAACATGAATGTGCCACAACCCATAGTTCCAGCCATTCAACTACCTAGACTTAGGAAATTTCAAATTCCAATTGTATCGTGTAACCCATATTTCATTAAGTTAACCCCTTAGTCTAGGAACTATGAAATTAAGCAGTCTCACCTTTCTCAACTTCCTTCATTCAATGGTCTTCCAGGAGAGGATTCACTTGATTTCATTAGAGAGTTTTATAGTTCTTTACAACAATTGCCTCTGAAAGGGATTTGTGAGGAGGAGTTGAGATTGAGGTTGTTTCCATTTTGTCTGAAGGGGAAGGCAAGGGCTTGGTTTCAGAACTTAGATGATGAAATTTTTCAGAGCTGGGAAGAGGTGTTTACTTCCTTTATATCAAAATTCTATGCTAGAAACACCTCCTCTGAGATTAGGCACAAAATCACTAGGTTTGTCCAGGATGAGGGAGAGTTATTTCATGAGGCATGGGATAGGTTTAGAAGTCTCCTTAGACAAAGTCTGAATCATAAGTTTTCTTCCCATTTACTCAAGGAAACCTTCTATAACACTCTCACCCCTTACAACCAAAATTTATTTGACCAATTCTATGGGGGTGATTTTTCTGACTCTACTATTGATGATCTGAAACCTGTGTATGACAAGCTTTCTCAAAAATCTCAACACAAGTGTTCTAGGAAGAGGGTAGTCCATAGAGGTGAAGACAATCTTCATGCTGGTGTTGTAAGTGATAGGGTCTTAAGGGAGCAATGTAATCATTGTGGGATGTTTGGTCACCCTCATACATGTTGTCCTAATTTTGATCTCCCTATCCAGTTTGATGAGAGTTCCAAATTTGTAGATTTTAGAGCTAGGAACCATGGTATAAATGATCAATACTCCAATCAGTACATGTATAGTTATGAATATCACCCAAACTTGTCCTGGAAAGAACAAGGTTTCATAAAGCAGACCACTTCCCCTAACTACCAATCACACCCTAAAATTTATAACCCAAACCAATATGGGTCTGAATATTCTAATTCTCAAGGGGAGTTAAAAGGTATTTTACAACAAGTTTTGGGAGAAATTAGTTCATTTAGGAAGAAAACAGATGGTAAGATTCACAATTTATAACATCAAATAATTCAAATATCTAAGGATAAAGGTGATAAGAGAAAGGGCACGATTACCAACACTTCAATTCTTAATACAAGAGAGAATATTATGGATTTTACCACTAGATCTGGCCTTCAAACACAAGAACAAGTTAAGAAAACTTTGAGAAAACTAAAACTGGATCTGGAAAGAAAAATTTTCTTGAAACATAATATGGGAATCTGGACAACTTTTTTCAACTTGAACAGAATGTTGAATTTACATCTGAAAAAGTTCAAGAACCTAGGAAAATGAAGTGGGAGTTTATTAAAGAAGAAAAAACAATGGAATTGAGGAGAAGGAGAATAATCAACCTGTTCTTAAAAATTATTCCCCTCCCATTCCATTCCCTGAAAGAGTGTATAAGAATAACGAACCTGATTATTTGAGGTTTCTTAAAATGATTTGAAAATTTATTATTAACATGCCATTTGTGGAAGCATTAGATAAAATCCCTTCAAATGTTGTTTTTACCAAAAGGTTTCTAAAACATAAAAAATATTGGAAGAAGTTGGAAAAAGTTAATCTCAATGAGGAGTGTAGTTCTATCTTGTTGAAGAAGTTGCCTCCATAATTGAAAGATCCTGGCAGCTTTATTATTCAATGCAAAATAGGAGAAAGTGAGCAACTAAATTGTTTGTGTGACTTAGGGGAAAGTATCAATATTATGCCTTACTCCCTTTTTAGAAGGGTGGGTATCAAGGATTTGCAACCAACTTTTGTTTGTCTTCAGATTGCTGATAGTTCACTCACACACCCTTCAGGGAGGGTGGATGATCTATTAGTGAGTGTAGGAAAACTGACACTACCCACAAACTTCCTTATCTTAGATATGGAGTGTGATGAAAAAGTCCCAATCATCCTAGGGAGACCTTTCCTTGCTACAGCTGGTGCTGTTATAGATGTGTCCAAGGGGAAACTCACTCTCCAAGCCATTGATGATGTGGAGGAGTTTTTAGTGTGTGAAAAGCCTCAACATGTGGTTGGTTGTGATTTGATAGATGTTGCTGAGAATCAATGTTTTAAAATTAAGGTCTGAGCTGAATATGGTTCTTTTCCTCTTGGGGCCACAAAGATTTTGATTCCCCAGCCTATTGAAACTTTTTTTCAAGCTTATATTCTTGTCCCACTCCTTCCTCTAGATGTGAAAAATCATTCCTTAGAACCCACTCTAGAGAGTGAATCACATTCTTGTCTTGAACTGTATCAACATGTTTTTGAATTTTTTCCTTATGAAATCGACTGTCAAGGGTTTCTGAAGTTGGAGAAATTTCTTGTTTGAGTCCTGATGAAAAACTAAATTATACCCATTACGAGCAAGTGTATTTTATGGGAACTTTATTTTTTGATCAGTTTGATGTTGTTTGTGATGACTTCTAACCTGAACATGAAATATTCACATCATTTGAGTCGTCTTTGGACATTGGGTATCACCAGTTGGAACTTGAATATGACTCCTTCTTCCAAGAGTTTTCTGAGTTATCTTTTGTGCAATCTGTGTTGGGAATAATCGATGAAAATACTAAAGTGTTTGTTGAAAGTTTTTCTTCTGATTCTGGGTTAGAGCTGACCTCTAACTGTGGGGGAAGTTATGTAAGTATTCCTGGTCAAATTGGTGATTTCCTTAGGAAGCTGTTGATCATTTTTAGAGCTAAGGAAGTGGTTTTTGGTGCCCAAAATAGGCTAGACAGTATATTAGCAACTGTTTTTATAAAAAAACTCTTGAGAATATTGTTTGGAAATATTGATGAGAATGTATTGGTTGATCCTATTCTTGAATCATTAGTTAATAGTTAAGTACACACTATTAATAATTCATTCCCATTAAATGACCATGGATAGAAATATCTAGGGAAATTAAGTCTGGTTGTGACTTTAAACCTAGCGCTGCATGGGAGGCAACCCATGGTTTTTGTTTTATTAATAAATAAAAAAAATTTGTAATAAAATAAAGTCTAATTGAAGACTTTAAAACCATTTCTTCATGGGAGTCATCCCATGCTCTTTCTTTGTTTTCATTTTTGTTTTGTTCTTGTTTTACTTTGAATAATGTGTTGCTCTGTTGTCTTCTATATGCTATGTCTCTACTGGATTTTTGTTCTTGGTTTTCATGCTCTGTGTTTTTAGGATGTTTCTCCTTGTCCCAATTAAGGACTGGAATTCCCTTGATCATCTTTGGAGAAGAACTTAGTCAGGGAAGTACTTCAACTTTCGGGTTTTTTTTCAGCTCCAGTTTTTGTTAATAAATTTGCTTGTTTTTTATATAAAATTCTGCTACATGTTTGCTAAAAATCTGCTACATATTTTTTATATTAAAAACTTTTTCTTCATGTCACTAAGGTGTGTTTTAAAAACAATTCCGCATGTGACTCCTTGATGAATAATTGAATTTCATTGTTATTAAAACCTTTTCATTGCTTAGAACTAAGTGTGGGGGTACATGTTGCTGATCTTTTTAATTTGATTAATGTTGGGGTGTTTAGCCTGACCTTTTTCTGATTTATTGAATATATAATTGAATAAAATTTTCTTAAAATTCTTAAACCCAATTAACTGTTCACCCACACCTTATATTGTACTTTTTAACTTTAATGGAAAATATTTTTCGCTGGACTTAAATGTTAATGTTTTAACTTTTTAATGAACCTTTTAATTTATTTATTCTTTGTGGAAAACAATATTTTTGAACTCCATTGGGACCTTTATACATGCCAGAAATCTACATAAATGAAAATATGTTTTGAACCTTTATTGTTTAATTGTTCTTCTCCATATTTAGAAGTCAACTTTGGGGACAAAGTTGTGTTTTAAGTGTGGGGGAGGGGGTCAATTCTTGACTGTGCTAAGCTGTGCTTAATTGAAATCCCATCAATTCCCACTGCAACTTCAAACTTTAAAAAAAAATGGATAATTTTTTTAAAAATTCTTTCATAATTTTATGCTTTACACTGTACTCTATTGGGTCTTGCCTTAGGAAAAGTTCCTTGTTGGTAGTTAAGAAATGCATAGAGCTTGGAATTAATGAGTTTGGATGATTTCTGAGTGAATTTCTTAGTGGTTTCATGGAAATATGGTTTAGAAACTACTTCTGAAAATGATATTGGTACCTGTTAATGGAGTTATGAACATAACCCTTGGAACTGGAAGTTTGATTCTGATTCTAGGGGCCTCTTTTATCTTTTGATTATTAAATGTAATTAATTTATTGATCCAATGTAAATGAATTTTATATAAATATTTTGGAACTAGAGTAATTTGGGCTTCTGGGATCCCACAGTGAGTCTCTGAGACCCTAGATGCTGGGTGCATTTCTGTTTACTATAAGCCCTCTGTTCACCTTGAATAAGTGCATTACACAGTGCTCCGCACAATGAAACATGGCTTGGGAAAAATAAATAAAGTGTCTAGGGTAAAAAATGAGCTCATTAAGGTGAGGGGAATGATGACCGCCAGATAAAGAAGGGATCAAATGGTTTATACAGAAATCATTTATGTTGTATCTTTGAGGTGATTCGAAAAAAAAATCAATTATTTTTTGGCACTTAGGTGAAAAAGTCAAAGTACAAAGTTCCTTGGTTAAGGTATTGATTCCATTGATATTTTATCTCCTGTCATTCTTGGACATAGAACCTGAGATTGGATTGCAATGGGCCATTAAGTTGTATCATATATGAGGCATGGCATCTTCTTTGAAGGATGATCTTTTCTTTCTTAAATACCAGTGAGTATTTATTATAAGAAAGATTCATATGAGTAAATCATTTTCTCAAAGCCTGCTGTTATGTATTGTCCTCTATTTTGAGTGCTAGACATGTTACATTTTGAGCAAATCATTAATACATTTTACTGTTTTGAAGGTAAATAATACATGGGATTGTTTGAGGACAAACAATGCTTATGTGTGGGGGAATTTTATGTGGCTATATTTTTGCATAGTTTTGCCACATCTTTTTACTTATTTTTTAATGATTTAATTAATTATTTAATCACTTTTTACTAAAAAATTGTATTTTTGTATTTTTATAATTAAAATTTTTAATTAATCATTTTTTATAATTAATTATGTATTTTTAGTTCTTAAACTAATAATTTTTTATCTTACATATTTTATCTAAACATATTATTTTATTAATAGTTGTGTTAATTCCAATTTTCTCACTATTTAATAATTTGATTTTAAAAATTATTAATCTTTTAACATCATTTTTTGTGTTTTAATCA
Source organism: Viscum album (assembly GCA_963277665.1). NCBI lineage: Eukaryota > Viridiplantae > Streptophyta > Magnoliopsida > Santalales > Viscaceae > Viscum > Viscum album. Next base: position 461,140,004 of record OY728127.1, read on the forward strand.
ATTTGAACTTTATTTTAATATTTAATCATTTAATTAAATTACATTAGAATAATTTAACTAATTTAATTAAATAATTTAGTCGTACTGCCAAGCATTTAAGTAAATATTTTATGTTTTAAGTTAAATTTAATAGTTATCTTTTAATTTTATTAATTCAATTAGTTAATTAATTAATTTATTAAGAGTTTTTATACATTAATTATATTATTTTATGTATGCAGATTAATTATTAAGTCCCCAAATTTTGATTTTAATCTACCGGTGAGGAAGACGAGCACTTGCAGTGACTTATATGGGTCACCGTTGTTTTTCATTATCACATGCTACTAATTTGTAATAAATTTTTATAGTTATTTTAACTTAAGTTTTTTATTAATTTAGATTAATAATTAATCAGTTTATAAATTAAGTGTTTTCAATTAATTATTTTAATGTTTTAAAGTTTAATAAAAATTTGGTTTTAAATCAATGGTGTTTAGTTTTATTTTTAATTATTTATTTTTAATCCTTGTTCTAAAAGAAATTACATAAGTTTTAATTTTTAAGTTCATTTTATCAAGGTCACCGGTAGTAATTTGTACACGTGACCCCCGCACCTTGTTTCCACTTCGCTGTATACCGGTGACTATCTTGTATCGGTAGCTTCTTATTTTATTTTGTAGTGGTGACCAGTTAATTTGTTTCTAACAGTGAGCTTGTCTAATTTTAAGTTAACGGTGACCTGCCTCACTATTAATTAATGCTATCGGTATCCTTTTTTGTTTTTTATGCGGCTGACGTGACTTTCTTTTATCTATCGGTAGCTTTTGATTTTCATCTATTGTTGACCTTTACCACACAGTTACCCCTTTCTTTCCTCTATTGGTAGCTCCCTCACTGATATCCATTCTTCATCCTCACCGTTACCACTACCAGCTGCAACCCTTCTATCGCTAGTACCCTTCCGCACCACTATTAGAGCCTCCCGAGGAATCTTGCAATCTATTCGAGCTACTCGCCCTTCGGGGAAGTCCAGTCGATGCCTGCTGCTATCAAATTTAGTGCAGCGCTCGAGATCTTTTTGAGCTTCCACTACTGGTTTCTGGCCGGGTGAAGCCAAGGCCAATGTCATTGTGCCCTGCAGATGGCGCACTACTGCTGGAGAAGACCAGGTTGCAGCCGCGCCGCACCGTGATGGAGCCGATTCCAATCCCGGATGCCACACCTCTGTTTTGAACCCATAACCCGATGCAACCCAAAGTCACGTCGCATGGATAAGGAGGATTCCTACTGTATGCGCCAGTTTCCAGGAAGGGAGAGTCTGCATTGGAGCAAGTCAGCCGTCGCGCCGTGATTCAGAAGAGAAGTTGCCGAGCAGGGGAGGAAGAAGAAACCCTCCCCCTGTTGTGTGCCGAGATTTGGGGGGAGGGAAGAGATAAGATAAATAAAAAATAACAACAAAAAATAAATAAACAAATTAAAAAAATATTATAATAAAAGTAATAATAAAATTAAAGTAAAACAAAAAGTAAAGGTTAACGTTAAAGTTTATTTAAAGAAGTCAAAAAAAATAGAAAAAAATATATAAAAGTTATAAATTTAAAACATTTATGTTTTTTATGAAAAGATAAATTATAAATTAAAATATAAAACTAAATTAATAATAAATGATAATAATAAATTAATTTACTGTTAATAGTATGATTATATAATAAATAATCTATAAAACATAATTATTAATTTAAAAAAATATTAAAAGCTTAAGTATTATTTATAATTACTAAATTAAAATAAACTAATTAATAGATTAATGGAATAATTTATTTCTTAAATAGTAATTGAAATAATTTTAATTAATGTAGTAAATAAAATAACTATTACATTCTAAGTTATATTTTTACATATTTTGTAATTTTAATAACTTAGTTTAAAGTGTTAAAATTAGTAACTTAATAATTATATCTATAAACTTAATTAAATTAATAACTTTTTAATAACTTATGTTTTATCATAGTTAATATTTGTATAAATAATATAAAAGTAAATAAATTATCAATTTACATTAGTTTACTATTAACGAGTTAAAATAACACTTAACTTTAAAAATAACCATTTTTCATTCTTTATGTTTGTTTTATTTATTTTTCTTTGATAACATTGTAGGTTCATTCAAAGGACTTAATCACGTCTAGGTGCATGAAACTAACTTAGCGGGAGTTAGTTACAAGGGAAATTATTGCGCAATGTGCTTGTCGCAAAAAAACGCACATTCTGTAGTGCGTAGGTGAAGAACATTAAAGTCGGTGGAGGATGTTGCAGTGATGTGTAGCAGATGACAGAAGATACTTAAGCAGAGCAAGAAGCATATTTTGGGGGGAATTCATTCACTCAGAGGCTCACTCATTCTACAAACACACCATCCTTGGAGCAGAGCAAAGAACCTGGGGCACTTCTCGAAGAGCCGCTTTTCAGAGTTCCGAGGTCAAGGAGCAGCAGTAATTGATGCAAGAAAAGGGAGTTTCCTTCCAATGCTTTCATCCAAATATCATCATATGTAATTGAATGACTTTTGTAATAGAGTTAGTGATAATTAATAATATATTAGTTAGCTAAATTTTTAGTTCGGGGATGAATTGAAGTTCTACTGGTTACTTTTAATTCTCATATCAGTTAATCAATTCACTGAATTCAGTAAAGATTGGCGAGATTGATGCTTAGTTTATTCAATTTCTTTTTCACCACTAGTACTTAATTTCAAAACTCCACAATAAAATCGGCGAGATTGATCGTGGAGACATCTTAAAAAAATAATCAACTCACAAATGCTTCCGGACTTATTGCGAGTTCATCCTGTTGTCATTATCTGTTCGAATTTTTCACGACTGATTTGTTTTGGAGTGGAAAACTCCAAAATCAATCATCCTGTGCGACTTAACTCTTGGTGAGGGAGAGAAGTCAGTCCTTTTATGGTAGTGGAAGGTAATAAATTTAAAGTTATCCAGAATACCTATTAAACCAGTAGAATGGAGAATTTTCCTATAGAAATTTTCTTGATTGTTCACTATCAACATTTTATATCTCTATTTCTTACTTTTCATAGTCTGTTTCTTGTTTCATAATAGTTTGGAACAAAAACTCAAAAATAATGTAGTATTTCATTAGAGTGAAATTTTAAAAATAATAAAAAATATATATAAAAAAATAGAAAATCTATTCCACTGCTGACAACAGTGGGATCTTTTTGTAGGTTTTTAGAAGAATAGTGATCAAATTCGCCTTCTTTGTGGGTTCGACCCTGCTTTCCGCATATACTGTAGTTAGTAGGAATATAAATATTAAAATTTGACCGGCTTCAATGACGGTTCAAGTTAGTATTCATATGTGGTTTTTTTTCATTGAGAATTTAAGTTCTTTATCTTTGGTGACTTAACCTATTTCTAAATAGTAATCCGGGACTTTAGGCAAGGCTGCCTAATGCCAACAATAAAGAATCTAAGAGGGTCACACACTAAGTTTTTATGTTAGTATCGATTAAATTCTATTTGAATTTAATTAATGGAATAAATTTTATTCTCATGATTGAGGAATAATTTTATTCAAGTTATATTGATTGTATAAGTTAAATAAATATTTATTCACTAGATTATGAATTAAATATATTTATTTATTTTGTCCAATTTTAAATAAATATTTATCTACAATTTTGTGAATAAAATATTTATTTAAGAGAATAAAATATATATTTGGGTGTTCAATAAATGAAAGAGGATTTCGAATAGGCCAATACCTTGTCCAGTGATAAAGTAATTATTTATGATATGATAAATATTATTTATCCATTTTTCACAAGTTGGTGCATCGAAAAATAATAATAATAATAATAATAATAATAATAATAATAATAATAATAATAATAATAATATGATGACGATGATGATGATGATAATTATTATTATTATGTGCCATGAGATTTCATTAATGGTTATAATTATATTTAATGGTTGTTTTGAAATTAAATTTTATAACTGAAATACTAGATTTATAAATAGATGGTTATGTCAATTGTGTAATGAATTGTAAACTAATTCCATGATTTGGAATAGAGAATTTATGTGCACAACATTTTCTCCCTCGACTCCTCCTCTTATCTCCCTCTCAATAATGAGAAATCCAAGAGAGAATTTCTTCAAGATCAAAGAATGGTCAATCAAGAACGAACAATTCAAGACATTCAATTCTCTATGCTAGAACCTAGAGAATGAGTGGTATTGCTCGGAGACCATTGGAGCATGTGTGCATCACCATAAGAGGGATTCTACCCTTGTATCCTCACAAGCGCAATGAAGGAAATCTAGAAGGTTCATTTTGGATGATCAACAATTATAAACAAATAAAGTTCCTATGCCTAGGTATTTATTTCATTATTTATTAAATAAATTAATTATAAATTTGGGGTGTAGGAACCCCCTCTCTTGGTTTCAGGAAATGATTATCAGATGAAATTTTAATATATCACCTTCCACCACAACGCTTCCATTGTGCCTAAAACCAAAAAGTGGTTTCAGAGTGGTAATGTTTAAATTTATAATTATTTATTTTATTTTTGATCTATATGAAATATTGGTTATATTTTGATTTCAAGTTATTATTTATTTAATCCGATTTGAATTAACATGTTATCAACATATTAATCTTGTTCGTTTAGTGTTTCATTTTCTTATATATTTAAGAAAAAATAGAGAATGGATGGAGATGCCATTAGGAAGTTCCAAATATTTTTCGGATAAATATGGGTTACATGGTGTGTGACCAGAGCACATGCCACATACCCTTGTGCATTGTATCTAGATGTGCTGAGTAATTAAACACACATGTTACTTTTATTGCACACTGTGTGTTGACTGGGCCAACCTAGAACATGGAAAGAGGATATAGGGTGTGTAGCAAGCATGTACACACCATGTAGTCTGGATTAGTTAACACGCCAAATCCCCAAGAATGTGACTTGGATATAGGTAAACTGATGTAAATGGCATGTAGATGGATGTACATTCCATATAGTCTCCCATTAATTGAAAAAAAAAATTAAATTTACATTACATTTGAAAAATTGTAGTAATAAAACCTTATTTTATTTATTAGAACACTATTGTGTGTTTGAAAATTTAATAAATGTTTTAAAGAATTTTAAATGCTCAATTAATTTACTGTAATAAATATTTCATTAATGGTTCTATTAGTTATTTTCTATAAATTCAAAATTGATGGGTATCTCCAATTAACTTTGGATAATAATTAAGATGAAAGGGAATTAATTTATAAATTAATTAATATAATAATTTTTATCATAAAAAAAATGAAATGAATGCTAGCCAGTTACTTTTTGCGTATTCATTGCATGTACGACCAATCATGAGCTTAACCAAGACCTATGTATGTGTTTCCATTTGTTTAATTTGATTTATTGAAAGGTTTTGTAATTATTTAATAATAAATTAAAATATGGCCTTCAAGTCATCCCTCCCCACATTATTATGTAGGACCTGTGTTTCTCAAAACATTTATGTAATTCCCTTTAACCAATCCTCAGGTTCCCCTCTCCTACGTGTGAGAAATAAATATTTTTAATTAATGGATCATCCCAAGGCACGTGGAGATGGTTCAAGATGGAACTATAATTGAAGTAACTCAATGATACATAGGTGGATATGTGTAATGTTTTATCTCCTTCTATGTACATCATAAGGAGTTATTTCCCCTAAGTAAAATGTTTATTTAATATCTGCTCATTAAATCAACCATTAGATAAGCTCATTATTAGGTCATTTTTTTATTTATTTATTTCCTCTCTAATTCATTAAAATTAGATTTATAAATTAAATACCACGATCACATAAATGAATTAATATTCAAAGATAGAATTTACCTGAAATTTATTATGTGTAAATGTTTTATCCAAACATGGTTAATTTTTTTTAAAGGTTGGGGCCGAAGCCTCATTTATTATTTAAAGAAAAGAAAAGACCTTTTTTTACTAGGTAGAGGCAGACCCATTACATAGCCCGAAGGCCCAGTGGGCATTTATCCCATTATATGGCCCGTAGGCCCAAAATTTTGGCCTTAGGCACATTCTGTGAATAGTACTTCTACAATACTCTTCCTGCAACAATACTGCACAGTATCCGCTACTACTACAATACTCTGTCTTCGCAAGAGTGATTTGCCGCCGCTACAGTGTCCGTCACTGCTACAGTGCCACCGCTGCTACAATTCACTACAGTACTGCTATAGTACCTGTGCTCAATCGGTTTTGAACCCCCATTTTTCATGTAGGATTACGGGGTGCTTACCACTAAGCCAAACCCCAACTACATATCCAAACACGGTTAATTAATTAAGTAAACATTCACTTAAATATTAATAAGACATGTGAAGGATAAAACAAGATAAAAATTTATGTATAATAAAATAAAATCCCTCAATATAATATTAAGCCATACTAATCCTTTTGTTACTTGATTAGGAAGAAAAACTAATAGAACTATGTGTTTGACAAAACCTTATTGGAAAACTTACTTTTAGAAAGGGAGTTATTATGATGGTTTTTGGTTTAATTAACCACTTTACATCAAGAGTAGTATCCCTTACTATAATTGATTTAATTTGGAGGCTAGTGTTGAGAAAATAAAAGTCAGTATTTCTGGATTGGGGAGTCCACTCAACGAATCAAGGAGCTACAATCCCAGAGTTAGGAAATACTTTTCTACCTAAATTCCATAAAAATAGATTGATGAACCCTTATTAGGGTTATGATATGGGGAATATGGATCCTTTCCACTATAATATCATAGAAACTGGACATTCCAAGTTCAATGGAGAGGGCTATTGGGACTTGATAAAATAGTGGTAGATTTAATAAAATCAATTAATTTATTATTTATCACAAAATTTACACAACTAGAAAACAAGCTAATGCTGCAGACCTATAGCCATAGTGTTAAAATCATGTTTATATGTGGATATGGCCATGGTTATGTGGTATATAGCCACGATTTTAAAACTGTGGCTATATGTCATTTGTTCATGGGCTATAGCCACAATTTTGAAAATTGTGGCTATAGCCGACACCTATAGCCACGATTATGTGGCTTATAGCCATGATTTTGAAATTTGTGGCTACATGGGATTTTTTTGAAGGGCTATAGCCATGTTTTCCAACACCATGGCTATAGGTATCCTGCCAAAAAATGGCTGGAAGAATTATAGCCATGGTTTTTAGGATATTTCCATAGTTTTTAATAATAATATATAACATATCATAGATATAGATATAAATACACAATGGACTTTGGGGTTTAGTGGTTTGGGTGATGAAACGTGATGTTAAGTTTCATGGATCAAATTATGATAGGCACAAATTATTTTTAGTCTATTTCCATAGTTATATAAGGCTATAGTCCCAGTTAAAACCATGGAAATAGGTCACCTATTACCATGGCTTTAACTGTGACCATATGTAAAATTCCACAATTGACAACAAAGACACATATTTCCATGGTTTTCAAAACCATGGAAATAGGCCACCTGTTTCTATGGTTAAAATTGTGGCTATAGGTTAGACCCTATTGTCATGGCAATAGCGCCCACAGTTGGGAAAAACTGTGGCCCTAGGCTACGACCACAGTTTTAAACTGTGGAAATAGATCATTTTTCTAGTTGTGTTATAATCAAGAAAATTATTAATAATATTCTATTTTAATTGTAGAATAAAATAAAAATCTCATTATCCACACCATCCCTATGATAAAAATTGGATAAATACAATATTCTCACTTTCAGTAACTTCTAGGAGTGGTTTATACTCCTTCGGGTTATTCTACATCATGAATGGAAATCTTACGTACTGGAATCCTCAATGTATGATCTACCTACTCAAGAGGTAAGTGATAAAGATTTCCTAGACTAAAAAAACATATAAATTATTTGGCTGACATTCAATTTTTGACGCCTTCATCTTTTTCTAGTGAACTCATGAAGTTTCACAAAAACATGGATGCATATAGCATGATTGATCACCTCTGTGGTCTTTACCAAGAGAGAGCTATATAAGAATAGTTTGATATTTCTAAGGTGATATTTCAATGTAAGCTTAGGGAGGGTACCCCGTATGGGCCTCACTTAGTCAAGATCATTGGCTACATTTAACACCAAAAAATTATAGGGTTTAAACACATCGAAGAACTGGGCACTGATCTCATTCTCGTATCACTCCCTCAATGCTTCTCTAGTTTTTTTTTGAATTTTAATATGAAACAACATTGATAAGTATCTACCAGATCTTATTATCCTCCTTCTCAAAGTTGATAAATATATGAAGTGTGAAAAGACTTCTATACTTATGGTAAATAAATGAAAAGGGTATGAAATGATCTTTAAGACTAAAACTTCTTCACTCCCTTCCAAGAAGAAGATGATCAAATTGGAAGCAAGGGAAAAGGATGTTGTCTGTTTCACATACGGTAAGAAGGGCCACTGGAATAAAAACAATACCTAGCTAAATAACCATGGGGAATCTTCATGTATGTTTTTTATTGATTTAAATTTATCTATTTCTATAAATTGGGTATTAGAAACATCTTGCACTGATCACATATATATTCAAATACAAGATCTAAGTTGATTTAAAAAAATTTACTAAGGGGAGGTATATTTACGAGAATCCAATGGAGATAAACTTTCTATTATAGCTATCAGGTACTACCATATCACATAGCTGATTGGAATGAACTTGGCTTTAAAGGTATTTTATTAGGTTCCTACAGTCACGAAAAACATTGTTTCTTTATTCAAACTAAATACGGATGGATTCATTTTCAAATTTGTAAATAAATTATACTTCTTTTATAAAGATATTTTTTTTATGGTAATGTACATTTTCACAATGGTCTTTACATGTTGGATTACATGAACCAAGTAATGGAAATTGATAATGAAGTTACTTCACATGAATCATAACATACCCAACTTTGGCATCACTGGCTAGGTCATGTAAATGAAAAAAACGTGACAAAATTACATCAATATGGATATTTATATTCTTTCGAACTAAAACCACTTAGTGTATGTCACACATGTATACAAGGGAAAATTACCAAAGACCCATTTAGTGGGAAAGTTGAAAGGGCTAAATAGATTCTTTAATTATTTCATACTAATGTGTGTAGACCATTTCCTATTAAAGTAAGAGGTGGGTACTCATACTTAATAACTTTTGTTGATGAATTTAATAGATATAGATATATTTACTTAATGTGGTATAAGTTTGATTATTTGGATAAATTCAAGGAATATAGAAATGATGTTGAGAACCATCTTGGTAGGAAGATTAAGAAACTCCACTCAGACTATGGTGAAGAATATCTCAATCAAGACTTCATTGATTACTTACTGGAGTTTCAGATCCTATCCCAACTCACTCCTCCTTATACGCCTTAGTGGAATTACTACCAAATATTTCATTTTTTTCCAAAAGGGGAATATCTATTGGGAAAATTACATTTTATTTTGGTAAAATGTTTTACCAACATATATGTCTCTATCACTAAACTATCAGTAAAAACTCTATCACTAAATGTTTTTGTGATAGATAAAATTGTTCTGTCAGAATTATAATTATACCAACAAATAATTTATATATTGGTTAAATTGGATTGAAACAGGTTGAAATGACACATTTCTTTGTTGGTAATAATATTACCAACATATAATATATGTTTATATGTTACATTAGATTTCCAGTAAAATTTCATATGATATTTATTAATTAATTTATCATATATAAAACATATGCTTTAATAATTATGTCAAAGAATATTTTTAACACATGTTCAATCTTAGAAAAAATGATAATTATATTAATATTTAAATTTAATACAATAGGATTCATTACACCCCACCCACACAACATCGAGAACACCCTTGACTTGTCCATGTCGATGCAACAACAACCTATCCATACCAGAGAACTAGATCTCACACCAATGACCAACGAGTACCACTAGTGGCCCATCCATGCCATGCTAGTGTCGCATAATATCATCCATGATAGTGACAAAGCCATGTTATTGAGTCAACTCCATCACTAGTCAATCCATAGCTCCATCACCAGCACATCCATGCCAGTGAGAACCAGCAACCCATCCATGCCAGCGAGCACCCCATCCATACCAGTGTTCCATGTAAAGATGAATACAACAAAACCATTAAAAGGGAAAACCTCCATCCATTTTTTAATTATGAATAAATTAGTTAGAAGTATGAATAAAACATTGGATAATATAAAAAAATGAATAAAACATCCCCTTTTAAATATACATGTGTTGAGTAATGACCAAAGTTACCTCAGTCAAAATATTTTTAAGACTAAAAAATGTGGGAGTTAAATTCCTAAACATACAAGGCTTCAATTGTTAGAATGATAACATGAGAAGTAAAATTTTCCAATTTGAAGAGTTCTCCCAAAACTTGTGAAAAAATAGGATCTGAATACATGTGTTTTCCATAGTTTATTTTTACTCTGCCTATTCATTTTAAAAGTGCATAAATATTTTTCCTCAACCTACTTTAAATAAATCAAAACACAATATTTCAACTTGTGAAGATAGTTTTTTATATAGTTTATTTTAACAACCACTATCTAAAAAACCATAAGCATAAAAAATATGACCACATAGAAAAAAACTAGACTCCAAATGAAAACATGTAGGACAAATCTAAAATCACTAAAGGTAGGTTCTACCAAAGTGTAGTAAATAAAAAAAGTATTGAAATTATTGAAAAAAACAAAAATATTCATAATAAAGGAAAAAAATTGTTTTTTATTTGAGCCTCAGTAATAAGATATTGAAATTACACCTCTATCCCATATAGCTTCCTTTAAATCCTATAAAAATTCTCAAACTTGTAATATCTCATTTAGGGACTTGGGATCCAAAAAACATAACTAGTTCAATCAATAGAACAACTTTAGATTTAATAACATGAAAATTCAATAAAAATAAATAGACTAAGGAATATCTCTCTTTCTTTACCTTCATTAATTTAGATCCATAAATCCAACTATGTAAGAGAATAGTAGATACCATTCATTGGATACTTATTTTCAATAAATTGATCAACCATTATGGAGAACCACCTTTTTCCTTTCAAAAAAGGTAGACATGAACTTCTTTTGTCTTTAAAAAAAAGATAGTACCTACAAAATTGGGAAATAAACATTTATATATAGCCTTTTATATATAAAAATTTTAGAGTTTCCATTAGGTTTGAAATAATAACATTTCTAAAGTACCCAGTATAAAAAATTCTTCTAGTTGGTGTGCTTAATAGTATCAATAACATGCCTTCTAGCAATCATCTCCAAGAAAAGGAAACCAAATTTGTACCATCTGATTTGGTAGGTAGCTACCCAGACCATGCATAATCATGAGAAAAATATCCATATTTCCCCATCACCATTGTAGAAACATGGGTCTTATCCCATGTTGGACCAATATTGGAAAGACTAAAGTAAAAGAGATTTGGTTTGATTTCCTCATCTAGAAATTGCTTCAATGCATTGAAACCATGGTACATTACTTATGACTAAAACAGTTCCAGTAAAATTGGAATATGAGTACTATGAGACATGGGTTAGTGAAGAATTATACACTGGGCTTGAATACACAGCCTATATCGGACATGATGTATATGCATGTTCAGAATTGAATAGAATTGTACAGGCCAAGTGTTCAATCCATGAGTACATGAACACATGGACTCTACAAAATTGAACACATGGCCATGAGTAATGTGACATAATGTACTAGTTTGTAAGGACCCAATGATAGGACATGATGTATAGTTTTATACAGGCCATGGATTAGTTACAAGCCATTGTAGTTCTGTACAAGCCACGACTTAGTGACAAGCCATAAAAGTTATGTACATGATGTACATAGCTTGTACTGAATTGTCTTAGTGATAATTCATGATAGTTCTAAGCATGGTGTACATGGCTCAGTGAAAATCCATGATAGTTCTGTACATGATGTACATGGATTGTACAGAATTGGATTGTACAGAATTGGCTTCTACATAATTGGCTTAATGACAATCCATGATAGTCCATGGCTTAGTGACAAGTCAGGATAAGAAACTACTCAGCCCTTGATTAGTGACAATCCATGATAGTTATATACTATACATGCCTTAGTGAAAATACATGTATAGTTCTGTACAAGCCATGATGAATAGTTCTGTACAGGCCATGGTTTAGTGACAAGCCATTAGTAATGTGACATGATTTATGTGGCTTGTACAGAATTGGGGGTTCATACATATGTAAAACATTCAATCTCCACCAATTTAACCATAGAATGAAAATATTTTAGTTCATTTAAAATGACACATGTACCTGGAATGAGACCTAAAAGGTAGTTTGGTCAATATATATTTCAAAAAAAGTACTCATTTATCATCATGGGTCCCATACCTTTGTTCAAAATCAAAGGTGAAGTTTAGAAAGTAACTTTTAAGTTTAAAGAGTTATATTCTTTTCAATGTAACTAGTGCATTAGAGATAACTAGATTAAATTCACTCCTTGGTAACTAATTTTTAGAATGGGTTCATGAATTTTATGATGACTCAGGCAGTCCTTTAATCCATGAAAGATGAAATGTACAATAGAGGAATTCACACAACATTCAGAGATAAAAATTATGAAACAGGGATAAAAATTTCAATTTTTTTCCTCCAATGAGTTCTTCACAACCTAATTCATTTCCTTTTTACCCAAAATTAAAATTTTCCCTTGTATCATCAATATTTTCAGTGTAGTGGAAGAAAATGATCATATAAATAAAGATTTCCTACCAAATGAGATTACATGCACAAAAGATGGTGAAGGAATGACATCAACGAACTTAATCGGTGTCTGGTAAAGGGAAATGTACCTAGTAATGAGTGGTATGACATCAAATAGGTTGTAAAATAATTAGGGGTGATGAATCGAAGGTCCTTGAATGGTGACCTGAAGAAGTAAAAGACACCAGTCGAACCCAACGAATGGGTACGTGGGTACTTCGATAGAAAAATTTTGGGCACGTGGTCAAGGGAGTATGTATTTGTAATATATATTTGATGTCAAGTAAAAAAATTTTCTGATCACACAAATAATACAATCAACACATAGTTTCAATTTAAACACATTATATAAAAATAATAAATCATCGACAACAGAAAAATGACTAGAACTAGTGAAAACAAAAAAAATTACAAGAGATCACATTAACAAAAAAATAACCAGTGACAAAAACTGAAAATAAAAAAATGTGATATGAAAATAACATGAATATTATCCAACCTGTGACTACAAACCATTGATAATTATTCTAATTTCAATTATTGTTGACACACAACTCAAAATTCTATAATCTAATAACATTACATTAAATTTATTAATCTAGTAAAGATGATTTCAATTAATAATGAAATTACTTTTTTGTTTACAATGATGCCTAATTCAACCCATTTAGTACAATTAAAAACCATAGGAATTAAGGATTGATTGAAAAAGGTAGTCCTGAATGGAATTTTCAAATTGTATGAATATAACTAGGAACTTATTATCTCTTGAACGTTGGTTTGAGTTAAAAGTAAAAACACATGTTGATGTTAATGGATTTCTACACGATGTTTCTTTTGATGAGTTTGTGGATGTTTTTTCCAAGTGTAGGATAATAAAGGACCCTAAAAAAATACCCCAAGTGAAGATCTATGTTGAAAAGGAAACTGGAAGAGAAAATGTAAATTCACTTGTTACATATATAAAGGAACCTTAAGTTGATTTAGCTATTCAGATCATAGATGGCACACCTCTTCGACTAGGTTTCGATACACCCATGTTAGTGACCCAATCAAAATTTGATCAAAAAGGTGGAAATTCACAGCAAAACAGGTGGAAAAGAGAAAGAAAAAGAAACCTAGTTGAATGAAAGATGCTTGGATGGGGTGGTTGTGATGATTCCATTATGTCAATTCCTGCTACTGTTATCCATCACTATATATTTACTACTACTAAAATGAGATCTTATGTGAATATTCATTAAGAATTAATGCACATTAGAATACATGATAAATAATGAACATCATAAATAAGTAGTTATTAGGAGAGTTATGTGATCTAAGAAATTTTAAATTCACCATGCACATCAGAACATGATGGTTGAAAAAACACTACAAGTGCATACAAAACATGATGATCAAAATATGATATATTATCTAAGTAGTTTTAATAGGTGCACTAACATTTTCATGGATATTTATTAGAAAATGGAAAGTATTTATTATTTATTAGTTGTTATTAGCATTGGTAGTTATTAGAAGTTATTAGTAGTGGTCAGTACTTATGTACATGTTTGTGCATAAGTAGTTATTAACAATGGTTAGTGCTTAAATTAGTTTTAATAAGGTGTTTCATAGAGGTCCTTGAACTTATTAAATTCATTTTAAACTCATTATGTACATCAGAATACATGAGTTGGGTCATCATAGTAGCTAAAAAGTATAAATTAATTTTTTCATGTAGATTACAAATAACATCCAAAAAGACTGTCATAGAGAAAAACTTACCATAAATGGTCAAAGCTATAATCAATTATTGATACTTATCAGACCCTGAAGCACATTAAATTCATGTGAAATGAACCTCTCAATTCATGTAATATAATGAGTGTTGAGGTTAAGAGTCTAAACCATTAAATTTAAGGATTATTACAACTGTTTTTAATTAATTAACTCTGTAGGATCAGAAAACCATTTAAATATATATGAAATGCTCAACCACTTAAACATAAACATCATTTTCAAAAAAAAACAAGGAAAAAACAACATAATCACACTTCAACAATAATGTGGGTTCACATTAAAATAGGGAATCAAACAAAAAAAGCATAACACATGAAAAAACACAAAAAAAGAAAATAGTTATGGATACCAAAATTACCATATTAGAACAAATATTATTACTATAAGATGAAATATTAGTGACTAAAATATAAAGAGATGAAAATTTTCATCTAAGGATGGGGGTATATCATTGGAATAGAGGAAACTCTAGTCATGTACCTTATATTGCATTAGATGCATGAATTGGATGAGGTCTTGGAGGTGTCTAGGGTTTGGAGGGTGGAATTAAGGAATTCTCAAAGCCATAATTGAAAATGTATGATCTGAAGGAGATTTTAAAATTGAGGATATTACAATATATGAGGAAATATTACTATGGAGAATAAAAAGGGATCAGCCACAGGGGAGGATAGGGAAGGGGATTAGAAGAACTCACCATTTGAAGGGGTCAAAATTGTGAATGTTTCTAGAGATATAATTTAAAAGGGATTAGCTATGATGATTGAAAGTGAAATTTGAGATCAAACAAAGAAGTGGGGATAGGGATCACTGGTGGGATTTGAGATTGAATATGAGGGAATGTAGGGTAGGCTTGTCGGGATGTAAAAAATTAAACATTTATGTAAATATATGAATTATTGTAAGGATTTAAAATATTTTTATCAAAATTATTTAAATTTTTATTAAATAGATAATATTGAAAATAAAAACATTTTTTATATTTAGAGAAAATTTAAAATTAAAATCAATCAATTATATATTTTTAATAAAACCCCATTTGGTGGAAAAAATTATAATATCTATAAAAACCTGGTTTATCTTAGTATGTTATTAATTTTTTTTATTAAATAGATTATCATAATAAATTTTTATTAATAAAAAAATATTTGTTATTAGTAGTTATTATTAATAACATATTCACATGTTAATATTTTTTTTCTATTGGTACGATAAAGCAATATATTTAATTGTTATTAAAATATTTTTTGGTGTTAAACAGTAAATATCAAAAAATATAACCATTGGTAAAAATAAGTGTTGGTGATTCAAATTAATATCATTAAAATAGAATATCTCTTAGAATTGATCACTTTTACCAAAAGATATGTTGTCTGTCAAAAAATTTCTGTTAGTATAAGTCATTTTTTGTAGTGAATGGTGTAAGTGAAAGGAGGAACTATAACTTTTTGGACATTATGAGATCAATGATGAGTCATATGAGTCTTCTATTATCCTTTTGGGGATATGAGTTACAAAAAAAATCACACATACTAAACCAAGTACCAACTAAATCCATAAATATAAGTCTATATGAATTTTGAAGTGGAAGAAAAATCATATTATCAAATTTACATTTTTGGGGAAGAAAAGTATTTGTTAATGCCTCTTTAGGTAACAAACATGCACCATGAGGTACAAAGTGTACCTTTATAGGATACCATAAATAAACAAGGAGATATTACCTAAATTCCCCCTTAGAAAAAAAGGTTATAGTGGAAAGACACACCATATTCCTTGAGAGGGAGCACATCTCCCAAAGAGATAGAGGGAGTGAGATAAACTTTGATGAATTTAAGGCTCAAGGAACACAAGAGTTGGTATAGGATTATATTACACATAGCCTTGTGGAAGAAGAAACTATTATAGTGACACAAGTACTATATAGTAGTACAAGAGAGGTTAGAGAACCATAATGGTATCGTTTTCTAGTTATCAAGAATGGTGACTCATTATTAGTTTATAACGATGATCCTCTAACCTACATGGATGTTGTAAGTGGAATAGATGTTTCCAAGTGGAAAGAATCCATAAATTCTGAAATGTATTCCATATACTAAAACAAATTTTGGATTTTGGTAGATCCTCTAGTGGATGTAAAGAACATTGGTTCAAAATGTTTATTCAAGAAGAAATTGGATATGGATGGACAAGTCAGTTCCTATAAGGCACAATTGGTTGAAAAATGGTTTAAACAATGTCAAGGCATTTACTATGATGAAACCTTTTCACTGGTTTCAATGATAAAATCCATCATATTTCTACTTTACATTATGGATTACCATGACTATGAGATTTGGAAAATGGATTTCGAAAGAGCCTTCCTTAATGAGATCCTTTAGGAATATGTCCACATGACACAACCTAAAGGGTTTGTGACTCAAAAAGATGCCAATAAGATATGTAAGTTTCAAAAAAACATTTATGGATTGAATAAATAATCCAGTTCATTAAACATTCATTTTGATAAACCCATAATATAATTTTGTTTTATAAATAATTAATGTGTGCCTTCTGTCTACAAAAGGTTTAGTGGGAGTGCAGTCATTTTCATAATAGTATATGTTTATGACAAATTAATTATTGAAAATGAAATAACAATATTACTGTCTATTAAGGCATTGTTGAATAAATTATTTTCCATGAAATACTTGGGTGAGGTAGCATATATTCATGGGATTAATATCGAACGAGATATATCCAACAGGTTTCTTAGCCTAAGTCAAAGTATATACATTGAAAAGATACCAAAGAGATTCAGTATGAAAAATCCAATAGGGGATTGTTTCCAGTGTCACAAGCTATTCATCTTTCCAAGAAACTTTTTCCTAAAACCCATAAGGAAATAAATATAATGTCAAGGATTTCATACGCATCAATTATTTGGTCAATCATGTATGTTATGATATGTACTAGGATAGATGCTTCCTATACATTAATTGTTTTAGGTAGATATCAAGATGATCCATGTGACCACCATTAGATGGAAGTCAAGACAATCCTTAAGTATTTAAGGCATACTAAGGATATGTTCCAGGTTTATAGAGGGGATGAGGAAATAGTCATCAGAGGATATGATTATTTCAGTTTCCAAACTAATCAATATGACATGAAGTCACAAAGAGGCTACATATTCACTTTTAACGGAAGTATTGTGAGCTGGAAGAGCTCAAAGAAGGTTGTGGTCGCAGATTCTACAGTAGATTCTGAGTAACTTTAAGCTTCTAAGGTAGCTAAATAATTAGTTTGGATTGGAAATTTCATCCAATATCTTGATTTGGTACCTAATAGTAAAGATCCTATCACACTATATTGTGATAATACTACAATGGTGGATCTCTCCAATGATCCAAGTTCACATCAAGGAATCAAGCACATACTTAGGAAGTATCAACTCTTGATAGATTTTTCGTAGAGAGGTGAGGTTTATGTAAGCAGTATTTCCATGAAAGAAAACATGGTGGAACCATTGACTAAAACCTTGACTCAGTAGAAACAATATTATCATGTGAGGTCTAGTGGACTAAAAGTCGTAGGTAGTTGGCTCTAGTCCAAGTAAGAGTTTATTAGAGTTGGTGTCCTAGAACCAACAGTTTGTACTTTTATTACAGAAATATTTGATGTATTAAATATTAAATTAAACATCTTATTTCATATTCTACATTGTTATACATGAATTTAAGGTAATAATGTCCTAGACTATTTTTAGCATTGATAAAGTCATAGTAGTTCTCCTCTATGTTGAGAAACTAGAAGTGTTGTGACAATATTATTAATATAGTTCTGCGGTTGGATAACATACTCTGATGGGACACATAGTATATATACCATTGGGTATGAATAATTTTAAGCATATGAGACTTATTCTCATGATGCTTGCACTTGGTAATCTCCAATATGGGAGATTATGATAACTGACCCACCAGTAAGAATTCCTCTTGTTTTGGTTTCAAAATATATTATTATCTGCAAGAATGTGTAATTATCCTTAGACTTTAAGATTGTCAATAATTCATTTCATGACTCATTCACTTAGATTTTTTGATGAAAACCTTCATTCCATATATTGGCAGGAAGTCGGGTATGTTGGGTGAGTCCCGAATGATATGTTATTAATGGATATTTCAACTAAGGATTTGTACCTTCCATCATTATGGAAGTTGATATCTCATCCCTTTTATTGAAATATAACCATATCTATAAATTCTATGTCCATGGTGTAATGATGAGTTTATTTCATATAGTCATAGATTGTTGTATTGAGAATATAGGTTGATGAAACTGTCATTAAACCTTCTTGATGAGATATTATGATAAAGGGATTATATTACATAGTGAGTTTGTGTATGTGGTGATCATCGTTGAGACTTTAATTTCTTTCTCTTGTGTGACTTGACCTGTTTCTAGACAGTAATCTTTGAATTTAGGCAAGCTCACCTAATGCCAATGAGATATAATCCTTGAGGTTAACACACTAAGTGTTTATATTGGTCCCGATTAAATTCTATTTAAATTTAATTAATGGAATAAATATTATTCTTAAGACTAAGGAATAATTCTATTCAAGTTATATTGATCTCATATATTAAATAAATATTTATTCACCAGATTGTGAATAAAATATATTTATTTATTTTATTGAATATTTAATAAATATTTATTTACAAGATTGTGAATAAAATATTTATTTAAGGTAATAAAATATTTATTTGGTTGTCCAATAAATTCAAGAGGATTTTGAATGGATCATGACTGTGTCCAGTGATAAAATAAATATTTATGAGCTGATAAATATTATTCATCCATTTTGAGCAAGTTGAAACACTATAAAATATTATTATTATTATTATGTGGTATAATATTTCATTAATGGTTATAATTATATTTAATTGAAGTTATGAAATTGAATTTTTTAACTAAAATCCCAACCCTATAATTGACAGCTATGTCTATTGTGTAAAGCATTCTAAACCAATTCCATGATTGGGAATAGAGAATTATTATGTTCGAAAAATTCTCTCTTGACTTATCCACCTCTCTTCCTCTCAAGAATGAGAAACCTAAGAGACAATTTCTTCAAGACCGAAGAATGATATATAAAGAACGGACAATGTAAGACATTCTATTTTCCTACAATCACCCAGAGAATTAGTGGTGTTGCTCAAAGACCGTTGGAGCATGTGTGGATCCACGATAGAGGGAATCTACCCTTGGATCCTCACAAGTGCAACAATGTAAATATATAAGGGCTATATCAGATGATCAACAAACATCAAAGAAGAAATCTCATAATCCTAGGTATTTATTTCTATAGATATTAAATAAATTAATTATAAATTTTAAGTTCAAGAATATCACTCTTGGTTTTAGGTAATTATTATTAAAAGAAATTTTAATATATCACCTTCCACCACAACGCTTCTAATGCAGCTAGAACCAATAGGTCTAAGTTGTCTCTTCAGTAATCCCTCCACTATGGTGAATCTAACCATTCACTTCACCCTCCACTAAAGAAAATATCCATCTTCTCATATCATATTAGGGTACTAAAAAAATCTCAATTTCAATGGTAAATCATCCCTTCACCCAAGTCTCCTACCTAGGAATCTAATTATCAAGGCCCCATCTAAAGCTTCTAGAGTTACACGATAAAGGAATACACACCATCATGCACCCCTTCGACCATGTATTCCCATAGGATTATATAAACATTCCTCTCATATAGGTTTAACCCTTGAGGTAATCATGATCATGTATTCCCTTGATAATGAGGGACCATATCATAAGGACACTAGAGCTCCCTATCCGAGCTCAAATTCCCTATCATGTCTACATATGTATTGTATTGGATGACTAGATTTGTATCAAAGTTCTATGAGAGAATGGGAATCCATTTTAGGTGTAAGATCCATCCGTGTTCTCATTGATTATTTCTTTATCTTGAATCATTGATGATCCATAGACACTCATATCTAGCCAACGCATATTCATGCATTAGCCTGAATCATGCTATCCCAATCCTAAAGAAGCACTATGGAACTATTTATATGTGTAAGACCCAATATCTCCATCAGTGGGGTATATCCCTTGTGATTCTAGTTGTCTTTAACTATTCAAACATCAAACAGAAGGAAGTATACACCGATCATGGGCTTCCACCTAAGAGGTGTAATCCCCAACTCCTTAAAATTATATATTCCCTACGAGACATACATCAAAGGGATACATTCCTTTCAAAGAATATAATGGTAAACCCATGTGTAATCAACAATCAATATTTTATTATCTCCCCTTTAACAACATATACATCCTAGTCACATGAGGTAAAAATATATGACAACGTCCTAGCCACATAAAATTAAATTGCACAGTACGGTCTTTGTAGAAAACCTTAAACCATGAAACTAGAACTATGTGGAATTTTATTCATGATTTAGTAGGATATATAGGATGCATCCCTAAATTTTAAACCCAATATCAACACTCTTTCATATATCTTCACTAAGTACAAATTCTCAATGAACCATCCTCTCATTATTCTATATTCCTAATGTGACCATATCTTCATCATTAGGTTACATTGCCATTATCCAAACCAACCATATACCTTGTGGGTCCATATTCCCTATGAAATAAAACCGTCCTCATTGGTCCATATTCCACCAGAGGTTAAATAGAAAAGAACACTCATACATAATTACCACACTAACCATTGTTCGACCTCCATTTGCTTCAAAATACAATCTATATGAATTTAAATTGCTTGGAAGAATACCTGGAATCATGAACTTAAAAGGAACCACATGGTCCTTTTTATATTCCCTTAAAAGGCATGACATGTCCGATTAAGTGGAACCTAACTATGTGAGTTCTGGTTCCCTTCATTGGGATACATAAGAATCCCTTCTCAGGGGATCGATCTCAATACCACAACACCTACCACCTCCCAAGATAGAAATAAATTTAATACTGACCATATATAAGTCTTTCAACTATAGTGTCGCTAATTAATAAGACAAGGGTGAAGAACCTTTGATATATATAAATTTTTTCATCAATGAAGAACCTCTAATACATATAGATTTTCACATCAATCACATGGTTTTGATCGAGTCACTAGTATGGGGGTAACTATCCCCATGATAAGATTTGGGAAGGATTCGTGAATATAAATTATATCTATAAGAGTGTATCATATTATAAAATAATCCCCCATAAAAGAGTTTTATTAGCTCGGCCTCCCATACTCTTAACCAACGTGCAAGCTAACTATTTTTGGCAGAGTCCTAGAAACTTTATAACATTGTAAAGAAAGATCACATCAACTCAAAAAAATGTGGGAAAATTTTTATAGTAGAAACAAAAATGGTGAGACCAATATTAATTCATCAATAACCAAATGATCAATTTCCTATAGGCTTTTAAAAAAATTCCCACATGCATACTCCCATAAAAAAAAATGGTGAACCTGATGTGAATTATTTAACTATGAAAATGATTGATCGACCATTATTATTCTTATGAAACTAAAACAATGGTTTTTTTTATTTTTTTGGTGTCCTTGCTCACCAAAAACCCTTTTCAAGATTCCTCATTGATCCAAAGTGATTGAATCCCCATCAAGAAACTTTTCTTATGCTTCATCCATCGTAAGGATTACAGACTCTATGGATGGATGCATGTTTTTATAAATATAGAGAATTCAATAGTCAGTGATGAATTCATTATAGAGTGATTATTCATCACCAAGGTACCATCCTAACCTTGGAGTTGGTCCAAAAGAAACTATAGGAGTTGAAGACTCATAGTCTACCTCTCCAGTATAAGGATTGAAAAAGCTAGTGGAACCTAATACCACCTCAAATCATTTCATTATATTTTCTTAAAAAAATGGTGATATCATCCATTACCTTAAGTAGGTGTAGGATTCTATTGAAACTTATATCAGTGCTTAGGATCTACCCAAAAGGGATCCTATTGACTTTCACTAGCATCAACATCATGCACTCTCATCTCCTCAAAACATCACTAAGGAGATCACTCAAGAGATCCTAGACTGGGTCACTCAGTCCAATCCATCCTGAAGATCCTTCTAGGGTAGATAATCCAAATAAGCTACATTATAAGCTAATATCCACATACCCATTTAGGGATACAACTAGAATATCTTAGAAATTAACAGGGGATAAGCACATATCCTCATTCTCCATTATGGTGATCACCACTAGATCAAGGTGGTTCCAAGGGGGAAATACCATACTATTTATATTGAACAAGAAGTCAGAAAACATATTCCAATAGTGAAAGGATGACATTAATAGGATTATACTCCATTCCTAATAGTATAATACCATAAATTTATTTTAGAAACAATGGGGAAGCATGTGTATATTCCTCTTCATATTGTGGAAAGTTGTCAGCATATCCTATAAATGAAAATAGATTAAATTCATTATATCAATCCAATAACCCATTAAGGAAATGTGAATATTACTATAGACATATAATCTTGTCACCATATGGTAGTGGCCACTCAATAGATACCCCACATTCCCACCCCTATCTATAAGGTCCATCGACTTATTTCAATGGGAGTACAAGACCAGGTTCATATCTCCACATCCATTGAAATAATTTTCCAGAATACTTCAGTAGAAATCAAGGAGGAGGACTGTATCCTAGATACTCTTTAATATAAGTAAAACTATCAACAAAATATAGTGGTAAAAAACTAATTACTCATATATTCTTTCCCCACTCAAAGAATTATTTCTGTATGTCTTGGTAAAAACACGATGGTAACCTTTGAGGGATCCCACTCATTATAGTAATTTCCTGTATTGTATAACCCCAATGATAATTGAGGTTCCAACCTATATTTCCCAAAAAATAGTACCCCCAATGTAAATCTCACCACGGGAAATATACAACCCATGAACATGCACATACTCCAACCCAAATTAAATATTTTTTCTATGAGGCCCACTAATATCTCTCAGTAGTAGTCCATGGATCCACTAACTCCTCATTAGAAAAAGAAAAATGAATTTTTTTCCCTATAAAATTCCTCCTCATGGTATCACTATTAGTAATTTTGGAATATCTCCCCATTACTTTCTTCATGAATTTCCTCTCCATGACAACATAAAAATTGATCATGGGGACTCCTCTCATGAAACTCACTAGAAAGGTCCTCCCTACACTGACATCTTATACTAACAAGAATTTAATCCCTTTTCAGAAAGAAATCCAATAATTCCTTCATATAAGGAAGAAATAGAGAATCCAAGGATAGAAACATCATTCAATTCATCACTAACCATTGATATCTCATCTCAGTCAGAGGATAGATCCAAGTGAAAACTATAACCTGCCCCTATTTTGATTTCACCCTTTGGTGCATTAGAGAAAATCCCAAATGACTTTACACTCTTTAAACAAGGAATATAAAAAGTGACCCATGTGGTTGGATCTAGTAAATGAATATCAATTAAAATATGTGGAAAACACTATAGCCATGTGGATGGAACTAGCGGAGGAAAATATATCTGTGTTGTTCCGAAACTTGATCACCTTACATAATAAAATTCTTGAATCATTAAAGGAGGAATGTATACCCTGTCTGTGCCAGAATTTATTGGCGACCCTCCATAAACTCTATGAAAAACATGTTTCTTATGGGGATCATCCTTTTCATATTGAAAATTTTAATATATTATCCCATCATATTGATTTTGTTGCCTTCTCGATGGCACAAATACCTAAGGTGATAAAATGGTACAATTGTATCTAATGAATTTTCCTTGGAATTATAAAATCCCTAAGCCAAAAAAATGTTGATTCTTCACCTGATGTATGAATCAAGGATTAGTTTGAATATGAAGAATTTCATTTCACTTAACTCATGGGTCAACCTAATACACCCAAGATAATTACATGTAACATCATCACTTCAATTCAAGACTCAAGCATGGGGTTTTTATATGCTTCCTAATCTATCCAGTATATGTCTATTGTTTACAAGGTATATAAATGATGAACTTAGTTGGAATAGTCATTTGAAAATATTATAGACTAGGAAACCAATAAATTTAATTGCTCTTCTTGTTTGAGAAAGATAAATTCTGGGAAATATGTAAGTACTAAACAACCCTCAATAGGAAGTGTCACATACATGGGAAGTTTTCAATATCCATTTCATACCAGAACTAAATCATGGAAAATTTGAAAGTCTATGTTAGCTGTTGTTGATGCGATAATACAATGGAAATCCTAGCCCATAGGGATGGGGGAATTTATACTTCTTTCACCACCCTTAGGGTCACTAATTCCTAAAAAACATTAAATAGTGACGGGGTTAGAACCAATTCAACCTTAGTCAATAAGGTTTGGGGAATTATTACCCCCTCCTCTAAGGAAACCAATTTTCTCTAGATTGGGAGAAGTCTCCCTATATAAAACCCCTCCACCATTTCAACTGATATGTGATCTAAAATAATTTTTAGGGACACACTTTGTAATAATTGTTTGGGACTCTCTCCATATAAAACTCCACAATAAACATTTATAAGAGCACTAAGAAAGGTAGATCAAGCCTCATAGGGGCCATAATCTGGAATGGTTAATAAAGTGGTATCACATTGATAAGGATCATGATGTTTCTCTTGTGGGGTAACCTGATTACATTCAATCCACTTACTACCATGAAATAGATAGGGATAATGCTCTTGTTGTATGATATTCATTAGTGAATATCATCAGTGCTAAACTTGTAGACAATATAGGTCCTAATATTGATAAAGGGGGAGACAATGAAGATACATTTTATGAAGAGTTTTTTCACATCAAGAAACATGATAAAGGCATGCATACCTAACATCAAAGATAGTCTCAAAACTTGGAAGCTCTAAATGCTCATCTACCACCCACCTGATAAGCTTCAGCCAAAGATAAATGGAAATGGGTGGCTATATCCCACTCTCCACCCGAATAGGTTGATAACTCTTTCCATTGAAGAGAATAGACTCTAATATTAATCCAGGATAAATAAATTAAAATGTATTAATATAAAATTACTTAATGGGTATATTCCCAAAAAGTACATTTCCTAGGTAGAGGTTGATGCATCACCTTCAAAAGAACTTTTTCAACTGGAGAAAAATACCTAATAGGTAAAGGTGGAGCCTGATGATTTGAAAATATCCTTATACAAGAATCCAATATTCCTAAACCTAATGATCGAGTACTATTAGGAGTTTCTTCATGGGTACATAAACTACCATCATTTTAAGCAAGAAAACTCAGGCCGGTCCAGATTGGATTTTGGTATCCAACAGATGTAAGCCGGTCATACTAGGATTCACTTATTACACCCACCTAAGAATATAATTAGGTGATCATACCAATATAATTTCTCAAATCAATCTATTCTCTAGTTAGTAAATCAGAATCTATGGAAGGATGAAACACATTAATACAATCCAATAGGAATCCAAGTCCTGAATGGGTGGATGCTAATCCTCTCTAATCCAACTTTTCAAACCCCACTTTAATAACCATTAATAGTATAGGGTACCTAGAGAAACACGTAACACACTTCTTGTCATGGTGTGGACCCATTATGGGGACACTTGATAAAAAAAAGTAGCTAAATTTATATTCTTCATACAAACCTTGGATGGACTAGCATCTTTCTTGTATACTAACTTTCCATAAATGTCTATTGAAAAGTGGGAAGTCTTAATTGGAAGTTCCCTTATTAATTTACATCAATGATAAGGAATATGAAGAACCTTGTCCTATAAAACTACAAACATTGTGAAAATGGGATCATCTCATTCTTCATTTCTAGGTGGAATTGTTTGAAATATTCCCTTAGCATACAGATTCCCTAAGAATTTTTTTAGAGATCTGTATAGAGAACATCTGAGATGAGTTATAGACACTATTAATTCCATTAATGTATTTAGTTATATTTTGATAGTTCACAACCATAAAACAATTGTTGGGAGATTTCATATGGTTTATGATATCCAAATATCATCCTACTCCTACCACCCAAGTGAAGATCTTTAGTAATGTTGAGAGTTTGACCGTCACGCTCAAGTGGATGCCAACAATGAATCTAATTCTGAAAATAACACAGTACCACATGGTGGATCCCTCTAAATGGACACAATAACAAAAAAATCCTTATCAAGAAAGGATAAAGTAGAATTACTATCCATGTTTTTAGGACATAAATAATAAAAAATATTCTTTCAGGAAAAAATGATTTCTAGGATACTTCATAGCTGCAATAGAAGATAAACCACTCAATCTACCAGAAACTAGAAAGCCTAAAAAAATCGGTCTCAATTAATATTCAGACTACTAAACTAGTCATATAATGTTGGGAAATAATATTGAATACTATTTCATATTTAAGGATATCCTTTAGAATATGTTTAATTTAAGGAAGGTCAAAGTGGGGGAGCCTCTAGCACAAGCAACTTGTATCTCTACCACTTATCCATAGAAAGAGGGAGAATGTAATAAAGTCCCATCTTGCTGTGTACAAACTTTTGATGAATAAATGAGTAGAAAATTCATCAACTAGGACCACTCTAGTGTTATCACATAACTGAACCAACCATTTGTGGCCCCAACTCCCTCTACAATTTTCAAGGTACAATTTCCATAACAATACTATGAGATTCAATTAAATAAGTATAAGAAGAAAAAGTCACTAGAAGAAGTATCTCATCCAATTCCCAAGCTAGCACAAACCATTCAAAATTTTTTTCTCCCCATAATTGGGAGGATGGGAAGTACCCTAAAAATAGACCCTTCATCAGATAAAGAATCTCAATATGGACCGGTCAATGTCATCCACTTGGTAGATCTATTCTATGATGAATAACTTGCATATAAACCTGAAATACTTGAAAACAAAAATAGAGATGGTAAGGAAGGGTCAATAGAGGTTGAGCATGTAAGGGAAGAAACAATGAAAGATGATATTAACATTAATTTTTCATCTTCACAAAATCCATTTACACCATCAAAACTCTAATTCAGGCAGTTTAGAAAGAACAATTGGAATATTAATCTACTCTGGAATCTTCCAAGACCCATTCATAAACTATCATCTTAGAGGAATAGTTAGAAAAGACACAAGTATTCAGATAACACCAGAATATAAGTAGACTTGTTCAACCCAACCCACATAATACCAACCTGCCCACCAACCCCAATCAGAAAGGGAAATTATCTACATAAAAAAACCCAACCCCAAAGACTCAAGCCAAGGGACAAACTTGTGTTAATAAATCTAGGACCTTAGTATATAAGTATAATATCCCAAATAATTATTTTGTGGTCCTTTTCTTAATTTAGATTTTATATGTGTTTCACCTCTTAAATGGGATTAGAGGATCACTCATTGAGGCCCTTTAAATTCATCAAGAATTCTCAGTCGAGGTCACTACAACTAAAATATACCGTCCATAAACTCATTCCAATTAATTCCATGTAGTTATCTCATTCACCAAATAAGTCCACAAGATTACTGTATAGGGACACATTAGACCCTTGTATGTATATAGAAATACAGAAAGCATCTATGTTCATTAATTCATAATAGATATTGGATTTGGGATTAATATAATCTCAATCTAGATGTTCTGACACCTAGGATACAAAAATGCTAACTTGTCCCATCCATCCAGAATATTTAGGGTATGAAAAGTGTATGAAAAAACAACTTGGGAAAATTAATATGAGAGAGCAGATTAAAGACCTCATATTTGGATATGAATTCATAGTGTTTTTTCAAGACACAAATTTTTATACTTTTCTCATGGGGTCATGGATCAATATGTATATGATAGTACCCTCATCATATCATTAATGTTCAGAATAATCCAACAATGGATAGGTTGGGGTACTACATAGTGATAATTACCCTTTTGAATCTTGTGAGTCCCAATACATTGATGCGGGATTATATTAGAGGGGCATGATGTAATTAATGTAGGATAATGTTATTTTAATAACCACCCTCAATGTATTTGAAGCTACTCCTAATAATTTTTTTGAGAGAGATCAATGAAGACTATGTGTTTCCCACTAATCATATTAAGGTTAAAATTTTATATTGGAAGAGTTTTTGGGGAATGTGGACCCCACTGAATAATGAGATAAGACATCTAAATAAATGTGCATGAGATATGTGAACATAATCCCCTATCTTCAAGATATCAGTTACATCATCCAAACCTAACCAACTAGAAAGTGACCATGATTATCAAAGAGATAGCACTACCCGTCATGATAATTCCCCTAATAATGATACCACATATCATCCTCAAAGTTGTAGATGCTAATATATCCTCTTTCCACAACAATGTAAAGTAGAAAGATGGTCTTGGGGATGCCCCTCCAATATTTTAAGATGGAGTCTCAGTTACTGTTAATGAACTCAAGTAGGTGAATCATAGTATAGAGGAATATCCAAGACCTATGTTTATCAGTACCACCATAAACCTCAAAGAGTTTGATGGATACATCTCATTACCAAAACAACACTAAAATGTGTTCTCATAGAACTATAATGAGATAAATGGGCTGGATCCTGATGTGGATACTCATCCCTCGGGCCTACTAGAGAATCATCATGGCTAAAAATAAGACATGAGGATATTGAATTATACTTATGCTTCCAGATTCAATGTTAGATTTGATAATTTAATACAAGGAAACTTTTTCAAAGTGGTCAAGTACTTGAAATGGATTCCCAATATTACTTCATTAATGAAGATTAATGGGTGGATTATATTTTTCATTGACTCTAGGGATCCCAATTTCCATAGATCAAAGGATCAATTTCCCATTCCAATCACTAAAATATTGATTGATGTGACTAAAATATTCCAATCCCTATTCTTTATAGACGAATACTATGGTTAAAACCATATCTATGTGGTACCTGAATATGAATGGCTCACCACCTTAAGGGCACCGTAAGGGGTTTACTATTATCATGAAATGCCATTTTTATTAAGGAATGTCGATGACACATTTCAACATTCCAGGCATCAATTTTTCAATTCCATCCTAGAAAAGACCCTGTATTGTTATATAAATGATCTAGTAGTCAAATATCAATGAAATTGTGATTGTCTAGTTGATTTGGAGATATCTTTCAAAAATGTGTGGTAATATAACTTAAAAATATTCCCCCTAAACTGAACTTTGTGGGTGACATTGAGAAAGTTTATTGGGTTCATGGTACACCATTGTAGCATCAAAGTAGACCCTATTAAAACCAAAGGGATACTCTATATACCCCTCCTTGTAATCTCAAATATTTTAGGGGGATTTATGGAATACTCACCTATATCATGTATTTTATAGCCAATGTCATTGGAAAATAAATACCCTTTACAACTTTATTGAAAAAAGGACTACTTATTTATGGGATAAAAATTTTCATGAATATTTCAACATTATCAAGAAATATCTCATGCATCTGCTAGTATTGATGCTAATGGTATAAGGGAATCCACTCATACTATACATAGAAAAACTAAATTGATTTCATGGAACCCTCCTTACTTAGATAAATAAGTCATGAAAAGATAATAGTATTTATTATCTCATCATGCCAATTCTTGATGTTAAGAATCAATATTCTGACATTGAGAAGAACTACCTCATGCTAATACCCATGATTAAGAAGCTAAGGAACTACCTACAACATCATGTGTATATCTTGATCTCCTGTGTTGATCTACTAAAATATATCCTCAATCATCCCATGCCGACTAGAATTTTTAATGATGGGTGGTCATCCTTTGATATCTTGACATCTAGTTTGTATCACATAAATCTATTAAAGGATAAGAATTGGTAGATTTCATCACTGAACACCCTTTGTTGGAAAGTGTCCCAATGAATAAAAAGCCTCCAGATGATGTGGGCTTCTCTATCAAAGGCACTCCTCGTTCATAGTAAATAAACATTGATGATGCTTCAAGAATATTGAAACAAAGAAGAATGGAATGCCCAAAGTTAAACCAATTTGGTATGGGTATTGTCCTCATCTCTCCAGCTAAAGTGGTTTTTCCATAATTCTAACTATTTTCATAAGGTTACAACAAAAATGAGGTGGAATAACAGAACATCATCACGAGATTAAATTTGTACCTACAGATACAAGTGTCCTTCCTAAACATCAAGGGTGTCTCTAAGATGGAAATTAATAAAAAAATTGTTAATTTACCATTAAAAAAGAGGAATTAATCACCTTACTTTATTGTGAATTATGATTTACGGAAGAGTTAACCTTTTAACAAATGCTAACTCATATTCTTCATTTCTATAGCTCTTACACCAATGTGTTATTTAATGTGTCCATTACCCTAGATACCCTAGATTAAGTTGAAATGGTCATATATATCATGGGTTATAGGGTGATCTTACCATTCATAAAAAATAATATGAAGGAGATCAATGAAATTAGAACTACTCCAAATAAAGAAGAGAATATACTTTTTTACTAATATTGAAGTTGGATGGATGTCTCCCATAATAGAATACCTCCAAAACATGATTATTCTTGATAATTGAACCAATAAAGAGTATTTATTTCATGGAGTAGTGAAATTAATTCTCCATGATGGAACAAAATCTTATAAAGTCATCTTTAAATGAGGCTTTAATGGAGACCTGATCAAACACATTAAAAGATAAACACTCTCACTATCATACAAGAAGTCCATTATGGAAGTTATATTTCCTTCTAGTGAGGAACAATATTTTCCTATAAAATTTATGAGGCTTGGGTATTTCTATCCACCAATTATGTTTCATTCTATATATTTTATCAAGAAGTTCCATGATTACTAAATACATGTCAACTACATCCATCAGCACCTTGAATTATTACATACTGCCAAACACTGTTGGTCATTTTCCATATGGGGAATTAATGTCATGGGGCCAAATCCCTCAACCACAACTAAGTAGTCAAAATATATCCTTAATACCACTAACTTCTTCTCCAAGTGGGTCGAGGTTATACTTCTCAATGAATTCAGAGAAAATGTTATCATGAATTTCATGATGTCTAGTATCATTACTATATTTGGTATCTTTCCCACAATATTTTCAAACAAAAACACCAATTTTTATTCTTCCAAGTTTAAAAGGATATATAAGGAGTTCAATATCTAGTAAAACCATTAATCTCATTACCATGCATTAGAGAATGAATATATATACGCCTTAAAAAATATCTATAAAATATCCTTTAAAAGATGGTGGATAAAGATAAGAAGTTTTGTCCAGAAAAACTCCTACATGCCTTGTAGTATTATCACACAAAAACTCACACTCTACACAAGAGACCCCATATGTTATTGTGTATGGGAAAAAATAGTCCCAAAATTGTGGTTTATTTTACCTCATTTAACATTTCTATTAGCATCTAGTTGTCTAAATTTTAGCATTCTCAAATATAGTTTGATGATCTGGATATACTCAATGAAGAAAGGTTATGCACATTACACATCCTCAAAATCCATGAAAATTTTGTCATGTGACAATTCAATAATAATTTTATCCTCTAATCATTCCTCCATGATGAATTGGTATTGTATATTAAAACTACAATGATACTAAGAATGTATCCCCTCAATTGAGAAAAAATGGAAGAGAATTACACTATACAACATTTTTACTCTAATATAGTTTACTCATTATTCATGATAGATGGGGATCATATCACACCCCCGCAGCAATGTAATATTTATAAATAAGTACTTCACAAAAAATCACAACATGATCAATTTCATCCTTGCAGCATGACATAAAACTATGTGACAACATCCTTATAGTGTGACATTAAACTGCATGGTGCTAGTCCTGAATGCATGAATTTAAATAACAAAACACTTTTATCCTAAAATAATGATATTAAACTATATATCGCTTTCATCCTTATTACATGACATAAAATTTCATGACAATATCCTTGTAGCATGACTTCAAACTATATGGCACAAGTCTTGGCCGCATAATGTTTAACTTTATAGAGATTTCATCCTAGAAGCATTACATTATCCTTCATAGCACTTACATCCTAGTTTATTGATATAAAACTACATGATAATGACCATTTCACACTATTTAAAACCATATTATTTGTGATAATACATGACCCTATCTCATGCTCTTGTCTAATACAAATAATATTCTAACTACGTCTTGTATCTCAAATTGATCATGGATCATATTAGATTACAGGTTTCAGTAGATTTCCTCAATTATCCCGATTGGACTGAGTCATATTTAAAAAAATTAGTGGAATCACAGTCACATTACAATGAAATAAATGAAATAAGGACTTCCATAAACAAACTTTTAGGTTATTCTGATAGGGTGAGACATGTTCTCGTTATACAAGATCCAGAAACATGAAATATTTCTTAGTACACGTTCCCTTTCCTCCATCTTATGGCCAACATAAAAAAATTAAAATTCCTTTTATATGAGTAGGATTTATATAGGAAATAATGGAACTATATGTGTCCTGATAAAATTTATTTCAAGATATGTTGTAATTCCTAGATCTCTTGTATCGATCACATGTAAAAAATCTAATAAAACACCCCACTTTTCCTTAGTTTTCTAAATTCACAATCATTCAAATTGTGTTTTCCTTATCAATAATACATCATGGTAGGGTTGTTTAATTGTTTTCATAATCCAAATTTGTATGAAAAAATGATTTTTACTATATATGAGATTGTGATATATTGTAAATCCATCATATAAGAACTACATATCGATTTATTCCTATCCTCCTAGGATATATAGTGATTCATGGATCACTTATCCTAGTTCCAATAGTAATTAACCATCATTAACAATCTTTTTTTACCATATATAAGAGCCAAGTACACATAAAATTTCTTAATCCTTGGATTTGGCCTCAAATATCAGTTTTCACCAAGGATAAAATGCCTCATGTGTCCCAAACTATGTGTGGATTGATTCCTATTTTCATAGGATATGTAGTGACGTATAAATATACTATCTTTTGATAATCCCCAATTACACTATCATTGAACCCCATTTCTCATATGGACTGTCCTACATGACCTTAAACTACTTAGAATGATCTATTATAGTGGGATTATTTTCTCTTATATGGGACACATATTTATGAAATAACCCCTAGAATATGATTCTTAATCTGTATAACTATACTGATAATGGAATATCCTCTCCTATATAAGACGAAAATTTCCATAGAAGAGTTGAGCCTTCAGTGTATATTTCTTTATCCATGAACCTTGGATAAACAAATACCCCATTTCATCAGAACTACATGTGTATTGATTCTTTTCCTCATAGAATACATAGTGATTCTTGGATCCAATATCCCAGACCAAACCATGAATTCAATTCTCATACTGAACATTGCTTTAATGATGGGTACATTCCTAATTTACATTAGAGTTTTCTTTTTTCTAGATACATATACTTTTTCACTTACTTTGGTCTAATATCTATGACCATGAACTATGTTCATCTCCCTTTAATATGGTTTCTAATATAACTAGGCCCCTAATTCACATCTAGACATTTCATGACCTTATTAATTAGGCTATATCTCCCTCTTTGGTAAAATTTTTATGATCTTAAACCCCTAGAAATATTTTAGTCAAATCCTTGTGACCATAAATACAAAAAATATTTTTGTCAAAATTATGTGACCTTAAACCTCAGTGAGAGCCAGGTCATAATTTACAAATCCACTAGTTTAAGAAAAAATAAGAGTAGGACCTTCACTTCAACATCATGTCATTCCTCTTTAGTTTGAGAATATGTTTAGTACACAATGATATAATTATTAGGGTTATTTAAACCTCCTTGTTTCTTATTCCTCCATTAAACATAATTGATTCAATGAGTATTTAAATTCCCATACATTTCTCATGAATATTGGTGATGACCATACTTGACTCTAAAGGAAACCTCTACTAGGTTATGTTTTGGTGCCACCATACATGGATATACCAAATAAATTCATCCTTCATCAAAAATAGAATACCCTCCAATATGTTTATGCCTTAAAAATATCATAACATAATATTCAATTCAAACATGACCAGTGGTCATCCCTAATGTGTTTCATACCATCATTCATTGATTTGAGTACTTTGAGCTATGATTTACACATTCTATAACCCTAATATTCAATTGATTTTAATACCTTTAATGTTACATACTTTTGTATCTTACCTAATATTGAAATAAGAATATTTTTGTATTTGTTCCTGATCATATGAATTTAAACTACATAATATATGGTCCATTGGGAAAGACGTAAAACGGTATGGAAGGGTTTTTTTCTATATGAACTAGATAAAAATACCTCTATATTAAAACTACATGTGGATTGGTTCTCATAAAATGGGATATATAGTTATTCCAATATAACTTATCCCTAGACTAAACATCCCATTAGCTCTAACCTACTCTCTATCCTAACTCTTACGCATATACATTCTTGTCAGGTTTTATCCAAAAGCCTTCATTCGGATGAATCCATCATCATATTTCCCCTATACATGAGCCTAATATATAATGAGATCACCATATAACAACTATGTGTGGTTTGATTCCTATTAACATAGGATACATAGTGTCACCTAGATATATTATCCTAATATTAGTCTCAAATTTCCACCACATTCATTGGTCCAAGAACTATGTCCATAAACTATGTGAAGTTTTCCTTGGTTCTGACAACATCTGTACATAGATCTAATCTATACTAGATTTACCCCACCATTTTTTATATAAAAACTACCTCTACTTTTGGCTTAAGTTTTATGAGCACAATTTTCATCCAAATTTGGTCAAATATGTACAACCATAAACTCCAGTTACCCTATTTTGGTCCAAATTTCAAGACCTTGAGCTACAAATCAAAATCAACAAAAAGGTTTATTTAGTAAAAAAATATATGAAGGGAGGTATAATAAAAGTTCAAGTATCCACTCTATAATCCATTATATTTCATGTATTATTAAAAATTTAGAGATATAGAACAAAATAAAAATTTCCCAAGGATTTTAGGTACTACTATTCCTCCCTAGAAAAATTTAAGTTATGCTCTGTAGACCCACCCATCTAGACACAATTTAGAGTAGATATTCATTTCACATTTCTATTATTTTGAATTTTTTTTCATGATTAAATTTTCATTTTTAGTGAGAAAACAAATTTATATTAAGTGGATCACCCATTGAAGTGATTTTGTACTCATGAATTTCATGTTTTAACCTTTTTCCTCAAGAATGCTTTTAATACATAGTGGTTTAACCATTATGGTTCTTTAATACTTCTTTAATATCATTTTCTCCAAGAATATACTTCATATATTTGATATCTAGACCATACATAATCCAATTCCCCATGTCTTGATACACCTACTAGAATCCCATAAACTTGAGTTGTTTATTCCTCTTGGTTCCCCCTTTCATTGAAATATTAGTAATAGGGATCTTGATTGATCCAAATTGACCCATCATTGAATGGTGAATAATTTTATAGATGATGATTAACCCCTTGAGGATGTTTTGGTACCAATATAAAGGTCCTCCTTAACCCCATGTACTATTTCTTGTGTGACACTAGTTTCCCTATTAAAATTTCCCAACGTACTTCCTCTAGTTTCCATTTCCCATTGAATCATAAATTCTTAGGTTATGATTTACATTTTCCATAACCCAACCATTCAAGTGAATTTTAATACCCACAATGATACACACTAATTCATTATTCCAACTTTTAATATAGGATTATGAAATCATATTCTTGTGTCCTTTCATATATGGGTGGGAATCTCTGGTGAAGACCCAAAATATTTGAGTTGGGATTCACCTACCAGTAAATCCTTGTTGGAATTTGGTCCTCATCACATGAACATAAACCGCATGACATGATGGTATGAGAATTATGACCTTAAACTACATGCACCTCTTCACTTGGAAGTCTATATGGGAATTGATCCCTCTAAATCCTATAGATTCTTTCATTACCCTTTCTATATAAATGGTCTCACCTTTAGGTAAAAGTTAAGAAACCTTAAACCCCATCTATACTTGACCAAATTTTCTTAACTAGAATCATTATCTATGTGTTCCAAGCAACATGACTTTAAAATTCAAACACTTACCCCTAAGGTTATTTACATTAGTGTTACTGGGATCTTCATTCACATCAGGTTTTATTTTTTCGTGTTTCTATATGGATTGCCTCACATTTTGGTTAAATATGTATTAACTTAGACACTAGTTACATTAATCTAACTCAAATGACCATAAAATTCCCAAGTAAAAAATACATATATCTAATGAGTTTGGAAACCCATAAAGGGAGGAAAGGGGAAAAATTGAGAATTCACACGCTTGGCATTTATTCCATATGATCTAGGAAAAATTCAGCACTTGAAAAGGAAGAGGGGTAAAAATTTCAAGACAAAAACCCATAAAGGGAGACCCAATAGGTTTCTATCATATGATACTCAGGTAAAAATGAGGGTTAATAAAAAGATATAAATTATATGCAGTACATTATATGATAAAAAAATAAATTCATGCTCTCTAGGTCCCTAAGCATAAATAAAAATTAGTGACTCTTTCTATTTCTCCCATAAATTAGTTTATATGGTCTATGAAAATAATCAAAGATGTGATTTTAGGTTATTTGAGGCCTTTTGATCATTTGAATTTTCATTCCTAATCACCCCCTCTTATGATCCTCATCATGCTAAGTCATTAATAACCACATATAAACGGATAGATTATTTATTATATTGATGGTATCCATGTATATGCCTATATATAAGACACAATCAGGATAAAATCATGTTATATATCTAAATGGTCCTAATCTGGTGTTAAAATTATGGTATTCATTCCTATGACCATTTCTGAGAACACATCCATAAGTAAATCTCTTTGAATCATGTTTTTGGGGAAAATATTACTTAATATATTCTAATTTATTATTAAATTGGATTCAAGTTATTAAGATATTTTTCTTTTATGGATTCACAATTCACTATTAAGTAATATTTAGAGTGAAACACAAGTCAATATATTGAAGTAAAAAAATTATTTTTCATTCATTTTCAAAAAAATTAAGAGTATTCACACGTTGGATTCTCTATTTGTGGTAGTCATATAATAATAAATTCCTTCCACAAATGCTCAGAGTTCATCAATAGATATTTTGGATTTACTAATATTGTGATGAAACTTAGGGAACTTTTTAGATTCATATTCCTTAGTAGGAAAAAGTCCCTTTTCCTTAGCATCCTACCTTTTCTCCTCATTTTGGGAATCTTCAAGGAGATTTTGGTATCCATTCATTATCAGCTTAGTATCATATAATTACTATTGATTTTGGATTACATTATTAGTCTCCTCAATAGTAAAACATCATTTCAATGATACTATCTCCATATGATGGGTTTCCTATTGAAACACTATAGATCAAAGTCTTGAAGAGCATGTAGTTGATTTAACCTTGGAAAGGAATGCTGGGGATATTTTATATTTCTCCCTTATATAAATAATAAATTTCACAGTAGCATGGATAGAATTATAATTATATCCCCTAATTCCTTGAAACATGAATAGATGGCGAATTAGGTTCAAATTCATGCCCAATCATCCATGGGAGTCTCAAATATTATCTTTCATATAATCTTCCAAGTGTTTTGTTAGGAAATATGATTGAATCCTATAGACTCTTAGTCTAGTTAACGTTCACATGAACTATAATATATTCTAGAACTATGTCACTTAATTTAAAGATTAGGTTTCACCTTTAAAGCTCCATTGGATTTGGGACAGACCAGACCTTTGTGTGATCTGGCTGCTGGAACACAGGGGTGGGAACATCTATGGCCAGAGCTCCCACTTATATCGGATGTATTGTGTGTGATATGAAAGTTATTTATTATTAACTTAAAACTAAGATCAATTGATGGAAATATGGATAATCACCCCTATATTGATTCATTTTTTCTAAATATTGACATCACCCCCAATAGTAGTGCCACTTGAGAATCTCCTCTAATATGTTTCTCCTCATTAGTAGCACCAAGAGATTCAATTATCAATATGCACCTACCAATAGTTTCCATAAAAAAATTCCATTTTCTCACTATATCCTATTTACCCATCAAGTCTTTAAAAATTCCCATGATGACCTCCTTGTTAGTATATTGGGAAGATATATCTGAGTGGGGAAGATATCTGGATGGACACTCATTATATAATTTAATAAATTAATGTTTCTTTTTCAACACTAATGTTTGGGATTTTGAAAATTATATATAGAGAATAATTTTAGAAAAAATATGTTTTGAATGGGGATTAATCAAACAAAGTAAGATAACTCACATCCATCGAATTCCTTATTGGACACTTCAAACTTGACTCGAGAGGTAGAGGCATCTATGACCACCAACAGATTTCCCATTGAGTGTGTGGCCTCCAAAAGCACAAGAAGCCCAATTATGATGGAAGGGATCCATCTAGTGTTTCATAACACCAAAAACATAATCATTCATCATAAACAACCCATATCATCCACCACTCATAGGGGGTGGAACAATCACTTCCAAAATTCTCTTCATTGTTGATATGGTAGTACTAACTGAAAACTATGAAACTCACCCAAGATCCTCCTTTTGTATTCTTGAAATTTATCCTAGACTATTCAGAGGTACGTAATCCTACAGTCAATAAGACCTAATGTTGTTACTTGAGTGTACACACATATATATGAAAAATCAATCAAGTATGTATTTGAAGACAAAACATCCCCGTTAAGAAAAATCTGCTAAGCCAATGTCTTGACCTTTCATTAGTTCCTGATTTCTTATGGTGAAGTTTTATTCTTTATTACCAGCTAGACTGGAATCAATGGAAGGTATCCTACACGTTCTTCATTTCACATCACCTACTAGTCAGGTTATATTTCCTCCTCCTTATCACGGGGAATAGTTTCCATAGTGTTGTCTTCTGAGTTTCCCCTTATAACATACTCTGGAGAATCAACTGTTGTAATAACCTCCCTTTCCTATTGAAAGCAGAATCAAAACAATAATTTAAATAAGGTTTTGAATAAATATATTACCTTTATGAGGAAATTTAATTTACATCTATAGGATTTTCAAATGGATCTCATTACTCATCCAAGGAGTTATTGAATACTCTTTAGTAGAACCCTTAGTTCATCGGGTCTTGTACCCACTTAATTATAGGGGCCCTATCATTAGTAGCCAAGATCAACATTTCCCTATATCAAATGTATTTGACTACCAATGAGGATTTGGTATCAAAATTAAATTCTTTTAGATCCTTTATTTTCTTAATTTTTGGAATTTGGATGCTTCCAGGAAGGACCAGCCATAAGTCTTGGATGTCCACAATAAAGGGACCATTTTTCAAAAATCAAATAACCTCAGGAAACACATCCTCTATATAAAAATTAGTTGTCTTCACTTTTATCCTTGATAATGAAATGGGATCCTTTTACATCACAATTTCCTAGTCCTCTCATGTTATATGAAAGTATTTTCCATAGTCACTAACCTGATAACCTTTCTCTTAAATATTTTTTTGGTAATTTATCATCATGAGATTAGTGGGATACCTATAGTTGTGATTAGTCAGATAGTCCATGAGCATCACCAGTGACTCCTCTCTTATGGATCTTCCTAGAAACCTTTATTTCTCTCTCCAATTAATATAATATGATACCCAAGATTAGGCAAATAAAGTTACTAGACTGACAATTCATCTATTGAAGGTAGTCTAATTATGACTTGTGTATCCTCTTAGTCCATCATTACCTAGAGTTTTCTCACCACCATTTTTTGTCACTCTAATATAACATATGTTAGTGGTGTCACTGTATGAATCTATACACACCTAAATTTATTGGAAAATCTATAGGGTGTGTAAGTATCACAGATGATATCAAAGTTGATCTGATATTCCAATACAGAGTCTTGCATAGCAATTCTTATAAAAGAATGTTGTATACACCACTACAATCATCAATTATTGTGTTAGTAGAGGGGATTTTTGTAGAGAGATAATTTTAATTCTAAATTCAAAGTCAATAGATTTAGGTCCCTAATTCACTTTAAAGATAGTTTCCTGATGTTGGTGATAGATTAAATAAATAGTTTGAATATGGTGTTTGGGATTTTTCATCTCCTTGGATTTCATGTGCATTTAGGTGCGTGGATATCTATCCCAAGAGTACTAGGAATAGACTGTAAATATAAAACATAGCCTTCCCATTATAGAAATTAAATAAATACCAATGAATCCTTCCTATCACTATCACTACAATCCCTACAGGGTTCTCTTCTACTAGTTATACAGCTATAAAAAATGTATTGCTTCAGACCACAGTAAAAGAGTCCCCAACTGGGAGCAGGTAACCACTGATCCACATGGAAAGGAACCCATCCAATTGGGTCAAGGAATGGATTTTGGGGTTGGAATCATACCCACATTCCTTATATTAAAACCTCTTAAGTTCATGCTATCATGTGTTTGTATCTCCCCTCTTTTTCATCAAGGTATTTCTTTTTGGATGCTTGCATTAGGTCTGATCACCATGAGTGATCAATGGTATGTTTATCCATACATTGATGCTGACATAATCCCATGGGTGGGGTTCTTTCCCCATGGGTTTTATATCCTCCTTCAGTAGTACCCAAACAAGTGTGATCATCCGTTGAGGATACTCCCATGTAGACTTGGGGGGGGGGACAAACTCATTATACATCACTCCCATAATTAGTTCCACAAATATCTTATAAATATCCCAAAAAATGATCGCTAAATCTCTATATAATAGGTGAAATGAATTAGTTTTTAGACTTTAATGGATGAAAAAATTAGGAATGAGATCAATATTCCTGTAAAAATACGTCCAGGAGATCTATACCACCTCATAAATCACAACTGATTTTAGTTGTTTTTTCTTTGAATTAATTGTATGTTTGATGGACTCAGTATGCCCACATCCATTCAGATTTCATGCCACCACCAGGTCTAAGTTTCAAATATTCCATCCATCCCTTCAACTATCTATCATTAATTTCAAAAAACATAAGAAATAAAAATAGGTCATCATATAATATGGGTATGCTTGGTAGTTGGGTGAAACCTTCAAATGTTTCATTATAAATGTAGGGGTGACCTCCCTGTCATTAGCATAGACCCCCTTTAATGACATATTGCAAACTCTAAAATAGGTCTATGAAGTGAACCACAAGAATGATAGGTTAGCATAAATCCTTATAAATTTCATGTCTTTCACCATCCCATAAACATATAGTGGGATAAAATCTGATTCCAAGTAATCCTTATGATATTTTTGTGTGACTTTTTCTAAAGAATACATGAATATTTCACACTCATCGGTGAACCCATGCTCTACATATGGGTTAAAAAGTTTTATTTAATCTGAAAAATTTGAATTATATATGGTAATGGAGGTACAATCCATTATGTTCTAGTAAGATGTAAAACAATGATATTAATTAATGGATAATGGGGATAAAGGTGCTGAGAATTGGGAATAGGATTCACTGGGTGAAAATTTTGACAAAGGAAATATTTATCCAAGGTCTCAACACTTAGACTGTTTCACCCAGGTTTAATCATAAGGTACATTCATGAGTCCCTTTAATGAAAATCACTTCTCCTAGATATTACTAAGTGACTATATCAGAAATTGGCCTTAAGGTCAATGTAGATGATGCCCTTACCTTGATGCGTATGGAAGACTATAGGAATTGGACAACATATAAGCATTGGGGATCATTCAAATTCATGAATATGTAGAATTTTGGTATCCATATTTTTTATGAACATCTAATGTTGGTTAGAACGAGTTCTAGTGTGATATTTCTAGCATAAATGCATTAGAACAAACAGACATATCATGACACCAACATTCTACAGTATAACTTGAGTTCCAAAATTCTGCTTTCTAGAGATATGTTCACACCAGTGTCACTTTTACCATAGGATTATAAACTCCTTCTTCTAATTAAATACAATCCCAATGGTGGGGTTATTTTTTGGTGTTATCTTTTGGAAAAGGATGAAAAACTTTAAATGATGAAAGATGAAATATGAAAGATTGAACCATAATTTCACCCAATATCCTAAGATATCCCCAAAGTCTTTCACCCAAATATAGTTAAATTTCTATCTTATTATTCTCAAATTGATTTAAATTATTATCCTATGTGTTTATCCTACCACACCCAAGTTAACTTGAATTCCATTATACCATGTTCATCTCTCCTATGACTAGGTCTGATTTTTTTCCTATAAATAGGACCTCCATGGACCTCATTTGAGACAGTTGGAAGATGAAGAGGAACTCTAAGATCCCTTCAACTTGGCCTCCATTTACCTCTATTAGTATAATTTTTATGCCTAAAACCTATGGAAATTAAAGGAACTAAAGGGTAATTGAGTCATTCAAATATAGAACTATTGAAAAATACCCATTTTTCCTAGTTCAACTAGAATAGAGTGAAGGAAACTCAAGGATATTGATATTATAACTCCATTCAAATTAAGGAATTTTTAGTTTCCTTTAGCCACTAGGGTAAATCTCCTCCCATGTTCATTCAATAAGGAGACCACTTCTACCTAGAAACACCAATGTGACCATTTCTACCTAATCCCAAATAAGGGATACCACTTTTCTTATCCCTTCAATAGGATTAATCTGAACATTTCACTTTTCCATCTACTAGGGTGAAGAAAAAAATATTTCATATCTGTCTACTAGGGTGAAAAAACAATTTCTCTAATACCTCCACTTAGGATAAGCAAACAATTTTACTTTTCCCTCTAATAGGGTGAATCTGACACTTCATTTGTCCCTCTACTAGGGTGAAGTAGACCATTCACTTAACTGTATATAAGGAAAAGATCCTTATTTTTATCTCATATTAGAGTAATATTAACACCTCAATTTCAATGGTAAGGATACCTTTAACCAGTTTTCCTACCTAGGAATATAATTATAAAGTAATATTATGAATCAACTAGATTTACATGATCATGGAATGCATGCCAGTGTTCACCCCTTCGATCATATATTACCCTAATAAAAGGATACTTCATAATTTTCTTCCTGGATAGTTAGAACCCTAAAAGTTACCATGATCATGTATTCCCATGATAATTAGGGTTCTTATTATAAGGACCCTGGAGTTCTCTCTCACGGATAAGGATTACCATATGGTCTACTGAAGTATTACATTGGTTGACCTTATTCCAATCAATGATCCATGTGAGTATGAGCTTACTTTTTATTTACAATCCACATACATTTTTTCATTAATTATTTAATCATCTTGAATCATCAATGATCTAGGGACACCCATATTTGATCAACACATATTCATATGTGAGATACACACATTCTATCCTAGCTCTTTAGTAGAATTTTTGGACTTTGTCTAGGTGTAATCTTGAATATCTTCCTCATGGATACAAATGAATCATGACTATAGTTTTCCTTCACTTTCCAAACATAAAATGATAGGAAGTAAACACCATTCATGGGCCTCCTCTCAATAGGTGTAAGCCATAAATCCTTATAAAAGGGCTATATCCCCTATGAGACATACTTCAAAGGGATATAATCTCTAAGAATCACATAATAGGTATCACATGAATGATCCCAAATAAATCCTCTATTTTCACCCTTTTCATCAAAAATATTTCCTAATCATTTGATGAAAAACTACATGATAATATCATATCCACATGACTTTAAACTAC
The DNA here is from genome assembly GCA_963277665.1 of Viscum album. Taxonomy (NCBI): domain Eukaryota; kingdom Viridiplantae; phylum Streptophyta; class Magnoliopsida; order Santalales; family Viscaceae; genus Viscum; species Viscum album. The sequence continues at coordinate 461,184,614 of OY728127.1, forward strand.
ACAGTATGTTCTTACCAAAAAACCTTAAAATTTTAAACTTGAACTACCTAGTCTTTGTTTCATGATTTTGAAGGATATATAGGATGATTCCTTGAGTTTTAAACCCAACATACCCAGTCTTTAATATCTTTTCACTAGGAACACATTCCCTATAAACCATCCTCTCATTAGGATATATTCTTGATGAGGTCATATCCTACATAGTAAGCCACATTTCCATAAGCAAATCCAACCACATACATTATGGTTCCATAATAACTATGAAATAAACCCATCATCATTGGTCCATATTCCCTATGAGTTCATCTAGAAAATACCAATAATGTGTGATTCCCACACCGTCCAATAATATCACCCCCTTCACATAGAAGTCCAATTCATGTGAATTTAATCTATTTGGAAGTGGTAATAGAAGCATGAACTTAAAAGGAACAAAAAATGTATGAAATGTCCCTTTAATAGGTATTAAAATATGTGGATTATAATTCACTTAATAGGGAGTGTAGTAATTCTTTCTGAGGGTCCTGATTCCAACACCATAAAACCTACATCCTCCCAAGATAGTGATAAATTACAGAGGACCCATATATGATTCGTTAAAATACAATGTCACTAATTAAAAATATAAGGATAAATAAAACATGATAAATACATATATTTAAATCAATGAAGAACCTATTATATATATATATATTCATATTCACATAAAATGAATGGTTTTGATCAAATCACTGGCACATGGGTAACCAGTCTCACGGAAGGATTTAAGAAGTATTCATGAATACATCTTAAATCTAAAATAGATTATTGGTGTAGAAAATAATTCCCCATAAAGGTTATGATGATCCAAATATCCCATAATTTTTTATATTGCACAACTCAAGTGTTTATGGTAAATTCTAGTGACTACCTACCTTTGAAAAGTATGTTTTTATCAACTCCAAAAAAGTGGGCATATTTTCCCATTAGAAACATGGTAGTTGGAATTTAAACAAATGAATTGGAGTACCTTTCTTTAATAGAATATATATAGAAGTTGATCTGGATAAAGGGGATGATGGAGGATTTTAGAAGAATCTAGGAAGTTAGGATTCAATTTTGTGACTCCTAGAGTGCAATCCACTTGGACCAGAATTTTATGTTATATTCCAAGAAAACAAATATTAAGATAAAATATATATTTTCCTAGAAATTATTCAAGGATAAAGTTTTGTATCTATTGAAGATATATGGAGGTCATAATATGATGGATATGCTAACAAAGGTTGTAGTTTGGGATGTGTTGATGTGGTGTTATGCCTCATTTGGGATCGGATAACTAGAAGCATGGAGGAGTAACCATGTGACTACAAAGGATGTTTAGAAATATGATTAGGAATGTGGATGTTGATAGGGTACTTGGTGGTGAATCTTGAAAATTATTCTCAAGTGGGTGATTATTAGGATTATCTATGGAAACCATTTTCTATACAAGGAATTAGATCTAATGTAAGGAGTGAATTTGACAGTCTAACTTCTAATTATGAATAGATATGATAGAGAAATGTGGGAAAATATTGAGATGTATGGATATTGGATGACTAAAAGATAATAGACTCAATGATTTTTATTGAAATTTAGTAATATGATGTTTCCCCTTAACATCATATAATGTGTTTCAATGTGGAGAAACATGATACTTATGTGATAGTGACTTCAAGATATGTATGAGTATTTATGTTATTATGTAAGAGTAAACTAGAAGGAGTTTTAGAAGAATGCACTCTATATTAGCAAATGGGGTTGAGGTGAAGGTATCATTTGATCAAACAAAGGGATGCCCATGGATACCAGGTATGTAAAGACTTCACCTTGGGAAGACTAAAAGGAAAGGGTGACTGAATACACTGGGTAAACACTATTATTTTGTAGGATGAAATCATTTTTTATTTTTATAATTGACTTGTGAATTGTAATCATATTTCTATTATTTAACAAAAATATGTTATAGAATTACCAAATGGATTAAGATTCATGTATGAACCATGTAAAAAACTTGTGTTTATTCTTTTTCATTTATTTCTTTCAATCTTTTCCTTTTAGAAGTCTTTTTTGAATTATTCAGAGGTTATTAATTCAATGTGGTAACTTAGGTGCAGCTGTATTCTAATTTTTGATGCATTGATTTCAAGGATTAATTATTGAATTTTTTTCTAAATTAAATTTTCTATAGGAGTAACTTCTAGTAGTTTATTAGAGGTTTCATCAAAACCAATAGTTCCAATATGCGAAGTGATTGGGACTATTCAACTTTCCATGAATCTTCTCTCTTATATTTTCCCCTCTTTTCCTCTACATATTTTGAGTGGAGTGTCCCCTACCTTTCATAAAAAATAAACTTTTAATAGAACCTAAAACCTCTTTCATCAAAATCTCTTCAATCAAGATCAAATCATGGATCATCTCAAAGACTATCCCATACTTTCTTCTATAATTACTCACAATGATCAACATCGCATACCATGATTTTGGAAGTGACAATAAATGAATTAAGACCCACATGACTTCAGTGAAATTCACACTAATGGAATTCAAATAACTCTCATTCATATTAAACTCATTAAGATGATCAATCCTTGACCTTACTTGTAACATCCTGCCCCTCCTCAATGGCTTGAGAAGGTGAGAGGACATTACTTGGCCTTAAGCGACATTCCCACGACACCAAAGGATAGAAATAAATGCCAAAGGCTTCCTTAACCAATAAGGGATGATTTTACCTTTAAAAATAAAACAACCCTGCCAAACATACCATAAAAAACACAACTACATGATGCATGATAAAAATGTAAAAAACACAAATTAATACTATTAATATAAAAACCAAACTACAATAAAGTACCACAGTAGAATACAACTGACATCAAAGTAGAAAGTTGAAGAAAAAAACAAACAAAACTCAACAACAACCCACATAACTCCCAATCTTTAACGTCCTCCATGATACAACTCCAAAAAATAGCCCAAGTGTCATAATGAACCACTAAATAAGTGTAATACTTTACCTTTTCCTATGTTCTGATAAATGATATCTATAAAATCACCAAAGTGACAAAGCAGGGGTGAGTAATAAACTCATTAGGCTTTCCCAAAATGACTTCCCAACTCACTCCACTAGGATAGAACATGTTATTACATTTATAAAAAACAATTGAAATAGTTTATATCATAATTTAAAACAAGTTACATGGTAAAAATTTTTATCAATGCAACACCAAGATCCAAGGAAATCATCCCAACAATTCATTCGAAACATTTCATGAATTTAATTGGAATTACCCATTCCATATCACATAGTCACACACACCCATACACACAAGATTTGTTTTACCATTGACGATGGAACTTTCACATCCATAACTCATCCCTTTGATGGTTATACTTTCCTGAACATTATCCATCCAATTCTATCCGTGATTAACCATTTAATCCAATCACATTCCAATACAACATTTTCTAAAACAATTAAATCATTTCAATAAAACGGCATGTTTATTGAAAAACAAAATAATAAACCATTTTAATAATACCAAAATTTTATTGAAAACACTTTCCAACAAACCATTCCAATAAAACTAACCTTTTATTGAAAACACGTTTCAATGCATCAAAAACAAATAACTATTTTAAAACAATGTTACCAAATTCACCTTTTTTTCAAAACACCCAATTTTTCTCAATAACATAAACCATTGCTAAAGAAGGTTTCTATCAATAAATTTCCCAAAAAATTCACTATCAATTTCAAGAAAAATAAATAAATTTAAAACTAATCCTTTATGTTTTAAATATAGGAGTCGAGAGTGAAGCCACCTACCTCAGAAATTATGGAGAAAAGGGATAAGGGAATGAAAACCCCAACAAAACAGGGTTGAGTCTCTAAAAACCCACCTCAGATCTCTTCCCCTAACATAAAAAAGGAAAAATATAACCATGATTGGAATCAAAAACCTTTTCTATGTCCATGGCGAACTAGATATAAGAAGATGAGAGAGGGAAGGAAGTATATCTTATAAAAACTAATAAAACTTGTAAAGACCCATAAAATTCAAAGGAAATTTTTTCTTAATTTTCTTTTGAATTTTACGAGTACGCAGTTTCTAATGGCACCTGATTCCAAGGCCCGGTGTGCCCAGAATCAATTTCCAAAGTTTATCTCGAGTATGTTTAGTGAATGAATGAGTGGGTATTTCTAACTTATGAAATGGTGCTCGGAATCAAAATCTGAGGGCACCGTTGAAACTGAAACGCTGATATTTGCTTAAAAACACCTTTTCTGGAGTTGCGTTTTCTCGAGTGTGGTTATTAAAAAATGGGTTAACTAATGAATAAAATAAAATTTGTTGAAAAAAGTTTATTTTATTTTCTAAGTAGTTTAATCCTACGTATTTAAGTTGAGGTGGGACCCACTAAATCCTAACCCCTCTTGATAAGATATTAGTGAGGTGGGCCCCACACGATCCCCACCAATTAAACTTCCTCAAACCTCCCATTAAGTTGGAAAACCCCCATTAATTTTATGTAACACACCCGCACCCCTTATTAAATGCAAAGTCAACTCTCGCGTTTAATTGGATTATTAACGCCTCATTAATTGGTCAACGCAAATTAATTAAATCGTGATTTAATTTTGAATTTCAAAAAGGGATGGCATGAGTAATAAAATAAGGAAAAGCCTTATTTTATTGTTGTTGATGTGTTGTGCGAGAAGATTTGGGGAGGAATTACTCTAGTCTTGAAGAACATTCTTCCTCATTGAAGAACGCGAAGAACGAAAAAGAAGGCCGACCTCCAAAGAAAGACGATGAAGAACACAAGTTCCTCAGATATTGACGATGTGATGCCGTGTACCGCGACGCCGGCGATCCTCTTCCGCGACGCCGTCTTCCGCGACGTCTTTTTCCACGACGAACCTCGTCCGATGACTTCATCGAAGTAGGGGGTTTTCGAATAAAGTGTATGTGTGAATTATCCCCTCGTGCATGAGTATTTTAATTTCAGGGTGTTTGAATAATTTTACCTTAAATAAATTATGCCCTCGTTTAGATCATGTCTTTTAAAGATTGCGATTTGAAAAACACCTAACGCGGAGGGTGCAGGTTGAACAAACACGGCCCGAAAACCCTCCAAACTTTGTTTATTGGTGTGCAGATCGACGGGCGACGACGAAGTGGGATGCAAAGGAGTTTTGAACCCTTTACAGTAATCTAAGGGTCCCGAGAGAGCTGCAGGTGCAGAAGACGGGAAAAACGGACCACCAGAGCGATTCCGGTGGTCTGCGGAAGGCGCTGCCGGCGCGCCTTACCGGCGGACCCCTGGTGGGAGCCGCCACGGCTGAAGCCGCGGTGGTGGCGGGATGACCGGATCTCGCGGCCGCATGAGATCTGGGGGAGACACGACGACCAGGGCCGCGTCGGCTAGCAGGGGGTAGCGCACCACCCCCCCCCCCCCCCCCCCCCCCCGCGTCCGTTCAGCACGCGGCACCCGCTGAGCCGGACCGATCGCACTGGGCCGGGCTGCGCCGGCCGGGCCGGGCGGCGCCCTGATGGGCCGGACCCGGACCCGGGTTGGGTTGACCATGTTCGAGCCAACCCAGGGGGGTTGTGCCGGGCCGGGCTGGGCCCAGACTCTCCATTTCAGACTGTTTTCAGTCATTTTCTCAAATCTTGGGCTTCAGACATCTGATCGATGCACCGTTAGTTGCGTTGGGATCCATGGATAAAGACGGTTGTTTCGATATATTAAACTGAATTTTTCTGAGAACTTGGGGTATGGCTGGGTTGGTTCGAACACGAAACCAACCGGGCCCTCGGAGGGGAAACACTTATTACTTGAGCTCCGGACGTCCGATTGACGTGTCATTGACTTTGTTGAATTCCTCGTAATGGGACATACCTTTTGTCTTACTCCTCTTGTGTATTGGACGCAGTTGGAGTACGATCAGGTTGGTTTTGACTTAAAACCCAACCGGGTCTCTGGAATGAAAAAGCCAATAACTCTCAAACCGGGCGTCCGATTGACGTGCCGTCTGTCGCGTTGTGTTCCTATTGACATGACGGAACATTGAGATGCATCAACTCTGGTCTATGTGACAGTTTATGTATCAACCTCTTGGATCATGGAGCGGACCCTCCCGGAACGAGCGTGCTGTGTGCGGAAACCGTAGAGCTGGCTGAGACTTGACGACTATTGTCCGATCGACTCGGAGTGTTTCGATAGCCTAGTGGGGAGAGCTTGGTTATAGCGGCAGACCCACGGCCGAGGAGTGCTTGGTTGTAGCGGCAGACCCACGGTACTCAACCGAAGGAGTACCTCTGTAGGCTATGAGGGGGAGTGCTTGGTTGTAGCGGCAGACCCATGGTGGGAAGCGCTTGGTTGTAGCAGCAGGCCCATAGTACTCGACAGGTGGAGTACTAAAACAGTCCAAGGTTAGTGGGAAGCTCTTGGTTGTAGAAGAATACCCACTGTACTCGATTGAGGAGGAGTTCCCCAGCAAATATGGGTTCGACGTTGAAGACTATCGTATTGGAATCCTCCGTGGGTTCGACGATGATGAAAACCATACTGGAATCCTCAGTGGGTTCAACAGTGAAGACTATCGTACTAGAATCCTCCGTGGGTTCGACGATGATGACAACCGTACTGGAATCCTCAGTGGGTTCGACGGTGAAGACTATCATACTGGAATCCTTCATGGGTTCGACGACGATGAAAATTGTACTGGAATCCTCAGTGGGTTCGACGGTGAAGACTATCAGACTAGAATCCTCCGTGGGTTCGACTACGACGACAACTGTACTGGAATCCTCCATGGGTTCGACGGTGACGACTACAGTACATGTATCCTGCGTGGGTCTGACAGCTTAGCTGGTCTAGTATCCTATGTGGGTCCTAGATTAGATGAATCAGTGGCTACATCTGATCATCTATATCATATTACGAAGAAGTATACCTGTGTGATCTGAGTCTTGATTTTCAATCAATATCTCCGATATGATTGACTTGCTTTCCTATGTGGATTGGGTTGTGTTATCCTGTGTGGGTTGGTTGTGCTATCTTGTGCGGAATAGAATGAACTTGGGCTCAAATGTTGGATCCGAACTGGAATTTGTGACTTAGTTATATGTATGGGAATATACCTAAGTAGTGTTGGTTGTTACTTCGTGATTGTATCTTTCCTTTGTGGTTTATCCTTTATGGATTCTGGGAGACCATCGGGGGTCTCAGGGTCCCTACTGAGTAGCATTTACTCACCCCTACACGGGCTTTGCCCGCACTTCGTTGTGTTGGATGCAGATGACGGACAACGTTGATCGAGGTAGAAGCTCGTGGAGCCGGATGGTACTTCGAGGTGGACCAATGGATGAGACATGCTCGGAGCGGACGACTCGAGCCGAGGAGTAGAGGAGACGATCTGTACCCACCCTTCAGGTGGGATTTCTAGAAGATGACATGGAATCGCTGCTTACTTTTCTGCTGCTGCACTTTCTTTCAGTTGTACATACTTTCTGTTGTACTGCACTTTCAGTTTGTGTTTGTATTCTAGCCCACTTACTTTTCCGCACTTACTTTTGGACTAGTTTTACTTAGTGTTTATTTTTACTGGCTTACTCTGTGGTGTTTGTTTACTTTATAAAGGAAATGCATTCCCCTTTTTGTCGGGATTTAAGCCTTTGGTGCTAGTCGCCAGCCCCTGGCCTATGGAAGGCGGGCTTGGGGTAGTCACGACACGGGCCCCGAGGACGGGTCGTGACAAATTGGTATCATAGGAGTTCAGTTCTATCGCAGAACTCAGGACTTTGATCTTTCTTCTATGAGAAGCAATAGTGTTAAGGGTATTGAGTGTGGTTATCAGTCCAGGGAGTCCAGTGTTGGTGCAGAGGCTGACGTATCCGTACACCAGGACACTGAATTCTGATTTCCGTTTCAATGCACGAAAACATTGATTGCAAGTGTGTTTTAAAAGTTTTCTTTGTGATTACTTTGTGTTAGCTCACCAGGTATACTGTTTTGACCACGGTGCACCTGTATCTTTTCAGGATGGACCCACGACAGTATCCATCTAGGGTTCAGAGCTTTGTGCGAGACGACAGCCCACCGAGCAATGAGGACTTGGTGTAGGGCCCTTTTTCAGCGGAGGCACCAACGATACCTCTACCTGCCGAGCCACCGATGCCACCAGCCCCAGCCGCTGAGAGTGGACATTGCCTTAGCGCACTGCACGAGTCCCAGCGTCCAAGACCGCCCAGGTTCCTCAGGGAGACAGACCCTCAGGCAGTCAAGGATTGGCTGGAGGTGGTTGTATGAGTTTTCAGGTTAGTGGGGACACCAGTTGACCTCATGGTGATCCTTGTAGTGAGCCTCCTGCACGCGGAAACAGGAAGATGGTGGAGCCTGATGTTCCAGATGCATGACGAGGCATCACTCTTTTGGGGGGACTTTGAGAGCCTCTTCTGCTTGGAGTTCGTCCCATCCACCCTCCGTGCAGTTCGCATTCAGGAGTTACTACAGATGTGGTAGGGTGGCATGACCGTGTCCCAGAACTCTGCGAGGTTTACCAATCTCTCGCGCTATTCAACTGACATGGTATGAGATCCGTTCTTCAGGGCCCGAACCTTCGAGTAGGGGCTTAGGTGAGAGATTAGAGCCTCAGTTGTTCCTCACAGCATCCCGACGCAGACATGGGTTTTGGAACGATCCCTCTTAGTGGAGAGTTTCCTTGCTGACCAGTCTCCAGTAGTTGGACCCACCACTAACCGGCATGCGGCCGAGTCTTCTGCAGCGGGCAGTAGACAGATGACGCAGAGGTCCAAGAGGACCAGACCTATATGTGATCGACCGCATGACACAAGATCGTGTGTGCGAGGCACCCGAGGTGGAGAATGACTTAATAGGAGTTGGCAACATTACTCCTGCGGCGGGGTTGGTCACAAGGCTCGTGACTGTCCGACCCACCATACAGATGACCAGAAGATAAACGAAGGACCTCCCAGGTAGAGGTAGAGGTTCGATCGGGGTAGATTGCAAGGAGTAGGAGACCAAGGCAGGAGAGATGGCCATGCAGCTAGAGGTGGACGACGCTTCGAGGTGTTTCCACCACCACCACCAGGAAGTCCACCCCGATCGCAGGGAACATGTGTACATGGGAGAGCTCAGCTTCAGGTAGCTAAGGCATTTGACTCTGGGGCTCCGGAAGCTGGCGGACAGGAGCGAAACTAGTTCTAGGCATGGAGGCCTTTTTTTGGTGCTTCTAGCTTTCTTTTTGTTATGTTTGTATGTGTCTTTCTACTAGAGCTGCAGTAATAAAAGACACTTTTTTTGTGGCGTTTACTTTCCTATCCTATCTTTATGTTTTTACTAAGAGGTTTCGGTTTAAAAACCGTTGACTTGACCCTCACTTTTGAGATACCTACTGGAGGAGACCCAGTGACCACACATTGATGCCGATAGTGTGACTCAACCCTTGGAGGCGAGAGTAAGGGTTGGATCTCTTGGTAGTAGCGTCAAGGCCTTACGACATCATCCTTGGTATGGATTAGTATCATCCATATCGGGATTGACTGTATTAGGAAAAGAACGTGGTTCATCCAGGGGATGAGACCAGATTTCTCTTATCGGTGAAGAAGAAATATTAGTAGCTCTTGTAGGAACAAAGAAGGTCCAAGTCATCTAGGAGTGGATGAGGATATCTCAGAGCCGAAAAAATACTTATGCTGACAGGAGGTGGAGAACACTAGAGTTTGAGGGTGGCGACCACGTTTTCCTACGGGTCTCACCTTGGCATGGATTTCTGAGTTTTGGTCGGGGCGTCAAGTTATCTCCGTGCTTCATCGGACCCTTCTAGGTCCTCAACAGGGTAGGCGAGGAGGTTTACCACTTGACCCATCCACCTCAGTTGCACCAGGTGTGCGACGACTTCCACGTATCTCACCTGAGGAGATACGTGCATGACCCGACGCATATCATAGACCACAGGGAGCTGGACTTTGACGATGGGGAAACTTTTGCGGAGGTCCCAGTGGAGATCGAGGATCGACAAGAGAGAGTCCTATGTGGACGTTTGATTCCTCTAATGCGTTTTTTGTGGCAGCACGAGAACCTCCAGGAGAGCACATGGGAGCAGGAGGCTCAGTTGCATGCTCAGTAACTCTTTTGTTTCCCTAGTTTGTGTTACAGCTTTATGGGGACATAAATCTCTGAGGTGGGAGTAATGTAAAGACCCATAAATTTCAAGTGAAATCTTTTCTTAATTTTCTTTGGAATTTTACGAGTACGCAGTTTCTGACAAAACCTGATTCTGAGGCCCGGTGTGCCCAGAATCAATTTCCGATGTTTAGCTCGGGTACATTCAGTGAACGAATGAGCGAGTTTTTCTAACTTTTGAACCAATGCTCAGAATCAAAAATCCAAGGGCACCGTTGAAACCGCAACGCCGATATTTGCTTAAGAACACCTTTTCTGGAGTTGCTTTTGCTGGGGTGTGGTTATTAAAAAATGGGTTAACTAATGAATAAAATAAAATTTGTTCAGCAATTTTTATTTTATTTTCTAAGTAGTTTAAACCTACATATGGAAGTTGAGGTGGGACCCACAAAATCCTAACCCCTCTTGATAGGATATTAGTGAGGTGGGCCCCACATTATACCCACCTATTCAACTTCCTCAAACCTCCCATTAAGTTGGCAAACCCCCATTAATTTTGTGTAACACACCCGCACCCCCCTTATTAAATGCCAAGTCAACTCCTGCATTTAATTGGATTATTAAATGCCTCATTAATTGGTCAAAACATGTTAATTAAATCGTGATTTAATTTTGAACTTCAAAAAGGGATGGAATGAGTAATAAAATAAGGCAAAGCCTTATTTTATTATTATTGATGTGTTGTGCGAGAAGATTTGGGGAGGAATTTCTCTAGTCTTGAAGAATGTTCTTCCTCATTGAAGAACACGAAGAACGACAAATAACACCGGCCTCCGAAAAAAGATGATGAAGAACGCAAGTTCCTTAGAGATTGACGACGCGACGCCATGTACCGCGACGCCGACGATCCTCTTCCGCAACGTCGTCTTCCGCGACGCCTTTTTCCATGATGAACCTTATCCGACGACTTCATCGAGGTAGTGGGTTTTCGAATAAAGTGAATGTGTGAATTATCCCCTCGTGCATGAGTATTTTAATTTCAGGGTGTTTGAATAATTTTACCTTGAATAAATTATGCCATCATTTAGAGCATTTATTTTAAATATTTCCATTTGAAAAACACCTAACGCGGAGGGTGCGGGCCGAACAAACACGGCCCGACAACCCTCCGCAGTTCGTTTATTGGTGTGAGGATCGACGAGAGACAATGAAGCGGGCCACAAAGGTGTTTTGAACCCTTCACAGTAATCTATGGGTCTCGGGAGAGCCGCAGGCACAGACGGCGGGCAAAACAGACCACTGGAGCACGTCCGGAGGTCCGCGGAAGGCGCTGCCGGTGCGCCGCACCAGCGTGGCGGCCCCGGAGGCCGAAGGCTGCGACCGGCCACCCAGAGGCGGCGGCGCCCCGGCACGCGGCCGGTAGGAGCTGCTGTGGCTGAAGCCGCTGTGACGACGGGATGACCGGATCCCGCAACCGCGTGGGATCCGGGGGAGACGCGGTGACCAGCGCCACATCCGCTAGCAGGGGGGGCAGCGCACCCCCCCCCCCCCCCACGTCCGCTCAGCGCGCGACACCCGCTGAGCAGGATTGACCGCACCGGGCCAGGCCGCCCGTGCCTGCTGGACCGGGCCACGCCGGCTGGGCTGGGCCGCGCCAGCCGGGCCGGGCCGAACCCTGATGGGCCGGACCCAGAACCGGGTCAGGTCGACCCAGTTCGGGCCGACCCAGGGGGGGTTGGGTCGGGTCGGGCCGGGCCCAGACCCCCCATTTCGGATTGTTTTCAGTCATTTGCCCATATCTTGGGCTTCTGACCTTCGATCAATGAACTGTTAGTTGCGTTGGGATCCTTGGATCGAGACGGTTGTTTTGGTATATTACACTCAAGGTTTTGGAGAATATTGGGTATGGCCAGGTTGGTTCGAACACGAAACCAACCGGGCCCTTAGAGCGGAAACACTTATAACATGAGCTTCAGACGTCCGATTGACGTGTCGTCGACTTTGTTGGATTCCTCTTAGTGAGACTGACCTTTTGGTTTACTCCGCTCGAGGTTTGAATGCAGTTGGAGTACGGTCAGGTTGGTTTTGACTTAAAAACCAACCAGGCCCCTAGAATGAAAAAGCCAATAACTCTTAGACTGGGCATCCGATTGACGTGTCGTCTGTCGCGTTGTGTTCCTATTTACATCACTGAACTTTATGATACATCAAATCTGGTGTACGTGACAATTGATGTATCGACCTCTTGGCTCATGGAGCAGACCCTCCCGGAACGAGCGTGCTATGTGCGGAAACCCTAGAGCTGGCTATGACTTGACGACTGTTGTCCGATCAACTCGGAGTGTTTCTATTACCCAATGGGGAGCCCTTGGTTGTAGCAGCATACCCATGGTGGAGGAGCGCTTGGTTATAGTGGTAGACCCGCGGTACTCAATAGAAAGAGTACCTCTGTAGGCTATGAGGGGGAGCGCTTTGTTGTAGCGGCGAACCCATGGTGGGAATGTTACGCCCCGACCCTAATTACCTAGAGTCGGTGCATTGTTACATAACATTTTCATGATCACAAGAAAGATAAAATCTCTAAAGACTGATTGGTTTAGTATCCTTAGAAACACTAGATATATTCATAAAGTTTTACATTACATCATAAAGTGAAAAACTACTACAACAACATATTGTCTCCATAGTCCACACTATTATCCCCTTATAATATCCCTGCAGGTCATTCATAATTTACTTCTTCACATCCTGGGAAAAATAAAACATAGAAAAGGTGTGAGCTCAAATTCCCAGTAAGGATAACAATATAGCGGAAACTTTCATAAATAAGAATAAACATTTAAGGTAGTGTATAACTAAAACAAAAGCCTTTTAAACTTGAACTTCAACATAGTATGGGAAAAATAAAATGAAACAATTCCATTTACATATTCACATGGATATTCTACTAATCTAATAATCACATGCAATATCAATAACCACTTTCATAATGATGGAATGCATAATTCCAGACTATCATAACTACATAGCCAAGGCCTCGTGCCAAGACTACAAATAAGATTTTCTCAAGGCCTTGTGCCAAGACACTAGTTTGTCTCATGAGACCTACCAATGCATCGAGGAGCTATAGCGGGATCCACCTATCACATATTAAGTCCAATGCATTCCCATATGAAAATGTTTAAATATAACAAAAACATTCGTATTAAAATTAGCATACAAAATGTCAATACTTCATCCATAAACTATGAATGGTATAAAAATAATGCATCCATATTCAAACATATCACAAAACCTTTAATACAATACAGAAGTTTTGTATCATAATAAATCAACTTCAAATAAGCGTAAAATCCATCAAAGGATGTTGACATAGATGAAATCAAAACTCTTTTTAGAGAAATATATCATTCTATTTTAAAATCATTTAAGAATCATATATTTATAAAATAAAACAGTTTCTTTGAAAATATTCTTATAATCTTGTAAGGGAAGCTTCGACAATTTTATAACGGTGGAAAATATCCGCACCTGCCCTATAAGTTAAAAAAACATTCTTACCTTAATTCTGTCGAAAAGGTTAAAAAGCACCTTGTTTGGAAAACGACGAAAAGATTACTTTATAAAACTCTTATAAAAAGTCAAAAAAGCTTATAAAAGACATTAACCCATATTCTTGTAAATAGTAAAAATGTTTTGAAATACATTTTTAAGAAACATGAATGTGGATGATAAAGAGATCCCAGTAGATTATTACGTATAAACAACCTCGGATAATGAAGAGATTGTGAAATAAACTCTTACCTTGTACTTTTCCTTGGTTGGGGGTAGGTTAACCTCCTGTATAATGGTGAAATAATTGTTATTAAATTATACAAGAATCATATACATTAATATGATATCACATATGATCTTTTAACATTGATTTGTTAATAATATCCTAGTATTATCGTTGTTTCGGGTGTTAACTTAATCGTTTTATTTTATATGTTTTGTTATGTAAGCCATGTTTGTAATGGATAGGTTGTATCTTATTCATATCCATAATGATATCAAGTCCTTAAAAATTATTTTTAAATCATCAAATGATAATTATACTTGAATGGATATGATGTTGAATGAATCTCATCGCGTTCGTGGAGACGGTAGTCCGTACGTACGCACGAGCGACAATATCATTCTTTTGATATTAAAATAATATATAATTGGATGGTATATCATATAAAAAGAATTATTATCATGTTATATTTATTATTTACATGAATTATAAGTCATTATTATACCCATCCAAATAATAATTTATTGAATAACAATTACACCACGACGAGGAGACGGTATGCCGTACGTACGCACGTATGGTGACATGTTATTTAAAGGATGGATAGAATACTGAATATGGTTGTACAATAATAACATCACAGTATATATAAGATACTGGAGTTATTATTTTAGAATGGTAATAACAAAGTAAGAAGAAGTGGAAGAAGAAAGGAACTTGGAAAAGGGTGGTGAAGTCATTACCTCTTCTTCGGGTTCTTCCTTTTGATTTCATCAAAAGGGCTCTTAGGTTGGATTTATGAATAAAGGAAGGCCTCTAGGATGAATTGAGGGAAGTTTAGAGAGTATTGGGGTAGAGTTTGGAAGAACCAAAAGGCTTTGAATGTGTGAATTAAAGAGAAGGGGGGGGGGTGCCATTTTATAAGAGGGGTGAGGGGCAACTTTGGAAAAGCTAGAAATATTATTTTATAATAAATTCATATTCGGTTTCTAATAGCTCCAAAGTGGATTATTTAAATTTTAAGGTGGGGATAGGTCGAAAACCACTCAAATAATAGAATTTAGATAGGTTTGAGTCATTATACTAACCTTATCTTTAAGTATTAACTCCTAGTTAATTAGTTTCACTTTTACAATGTCTCTTTGTATTTTTATATTATATGGTTAATAAACATACTATATACATCCTAGCGACCCCCAAGTGGTCCATTAATGATACATATAAAATGATATAAGTCTCTTGGCCGAACCTTAGATTTTTAGAAATTTAATATCAATTAATAATATAATATTTGTTTTAAAAACTCTTTTATGTCAATTTTGACACTATTCAATAATTGATTTTTTTAAAAAATTATAACAGTATTATTAATTAGAATAAAGTTAATTAAATCATGAAAAACATGTCATATTAACCTATAAAAGTATTGTAATTCATAAAAAGTCTCAAATTATATTTGTTTGGGTATCTACAATATCAATCATTTTAATTTTTCACTATTATAGGAATTACTACATCACCATTGTGTCCTAAATAAAGTAAATTATTTAATGTCTAAAAATTATAAATAAAATACCATTATGTATTAAATCTTGTTATATTTCTAATGAATATTTATAGTCGAAAATCCAACATATATGACCCTATGTAAAAATTATTTTTCTAAAAGATATATGCTTGTGTCATTTTTGTATTCATTTTAACTTAATTAAAATAAAGTGTCCCTATCACTTAGAAGTGGCACCATGGGGTCCCAAAATAGACCAAAAGATTCCCATGGTCGGATATGTATCAACCAATAAGGTTAGGACACGTTTTAGGGTAATTTTGTATTATTATAATATTATTTTTTAACCCTTATTTACCAGATTTATCCTTTAACCATGGTAAATAAAATATTTACCGAAATAATTATTCAAAATGTCTAAAAATAAAAGTTACCTATTTAAACAATTTGAACATCCTGATTCCAAATATGGAATATATTTTTCCACATTCAAAACAAAGAGATGGCCGAAATTAATTTAAAATTAATTCCCGCTGTCAAAACAAAAAGTGTGTTTTTAAGATATAATAACTATCAAAAGATTGATACTTGTTTATGTTTGGTTTAATTGTGAAATTATGTCCAATAAACAACATTGTATTGAATGGTAATAATATATTCTAAATATACTTTAAAACTACTCAAATTCATAATTTATCACTATTAATTATTTTGATTAAAAAATTTGTTTTTAATTATAATTTAGTAATTTTCACTATTCATCAAAATATTACAGTTATCCAAAAGTACCAAAATTTCACCTTGGGCTAAATTTGATACTAAGAATCTAAAAATGAATTCCATTTTTAGAGATAAATTTTATAAAATTTCAAAAAGTAGGTATTACTATTCATAACAGCTAGTTTGATTGGTTGTGGTGTGTTAGAACTCGATGTTGCATACAACACACGCTATCGCATTATTCAAAGAGAAACGTACCATAGAATCTTGGGGTTTTACATTCTCCCATCCTTCAAATAATTTCATCCTCGAAATTTCTAGAATACTACCGCATGAAAAGACTCGGGTGGTTCTTGATCATAAGTTCCTCGGGTTCCCACATTGCCTCTTCCATCTCATGGTTTCTCTACAAAACTTTTACCAGATGCGTCATCCGGTTTCTCAATACTTGTTTTCTCGTATCAATAATCTTGACAGGTTCTTCGCAATAAGACAGATCGGGTTCCAGTTCTATTTCCACATAGGTGAGTACATGCGTTGGGTCAGGCATGTATTTCCTCAACAGAGATATGTGGAACACATCGTGAACTTTGGAGAGACTTGGCGGCATTGCCAATCGGTAAGCTACAACCCCAATTCGTTGTAGAATTTCGAAAGGTCCGATGTACTTGGGACTCAATTTACCTTTCTTACCAAAACGTATGACTCCCTTCCATGGAGATACCTTCAGGAAAACATGATCACCAACTTGAAATTCCAAATCCTTCCTTCGATTATCGGCATAGCTCTTCTGCCTACATTGAGCTGCTTTGATGTGATTTTGGATTACCTTCACCTTTTCCATCGTTTCCTCCACCAGTTCTAGTCCTACAAGTTTTCTTTCACCAAAGTCATCCCAACAGGTTGGTGTGCGACATCTCTTTCCATATAACGTTTCATATGGTGCCATCTGAATACTCGAATGGAAGCTATTGTTATAGGAAAATTATACCAGAGGTAAATATTGATCCCACATACCTTGAAAGTCAAGTGAGAAGGATCTCAACATATCTTCTATGGTTTGAATAGTTTGTTCTGATTGTCCATCTGTTTGAGGGTGGTAGGCAGTGCTCAAATGAAGTTCAGTATCCAAGGATTTCTTAAGACTTTTCCAGAATCTTGAAGTAAAATGGGGATCACAATCAGAAAAAATCGATAGGGGTACTCCATGAAGTCTCACAAATTCATCAATATATAGTCTTGCTAGACGTTCCAGTGGTAGATCTTCTCTTATAGCAAGAAAATGTGCTGACTTGGTAAGACGATCAACAATGAACCATATTACATCGTTCCTTCTAGGAGTCTTTGGTAGCCCCATGACAAAGTCCATCATAATATTGTCCCATTTCCACTTCGGTATGGGAAGAGGTTGCATGACTCCTCCGGGCTGTTGCATTCCAGCTTTCAATTGTTGACAAACCATATATCTTGACACAAAATCAGCAATCTCCCTCTTCATGTTGTCCCACCAAAAATGTTCCTCCAAATCTATATACATTTTGATGCTCCCAGGGTGTATAGAGAAATTGGAACTATGTGCATCATCTATAAATTCCCTTTTTAGATCAGGTATATCGGGAACACAAAGTCTCTTCCCGAATTTCAAAATTTCATCTTCATACACAAAGTCTCTCAATCTCCCATAATACATAGATTTAATCTTCTTTTGAAATTCATCATCATCTGTCTGAGAACTTTTAATCCTTTATAGTAAAGATGGTTTGGCAACCATTTGAAAAAGCATTGATGTTTCACCTTCCCTGGTTATTCCCATGCCCATCTTCACTAGATCCATGAAAATTGGATCCCTTTCCATTCTCATATTGTTCAAAACTCCATGGTCTTTTCTGCTCAAAGCATCTGCCACCTTGTTTTCCTTCCCCGGGTGGTAGTGTATCATGAAATCATAATCCTTGAGTAATTCAAGCCATCTCCTTTGCCTCATGTTGAGTTCTTTTTGTGAGAAAATATACTTCAAACTCTTGTGGTCAGTATAAATCTCACATTTTTCACCATAGAGGTAGTGCCTCCATATCTTCAAAGCAAAGATCACAACTGCTAACTCGAGATCATGAGTAGGATTGTTTTGATCATGATTTTTCAACTATCGTGATGCATAGGAAATAACCCTATCATTCTGCATAAGGACACAACGAAGTCCTTTATTTGATGCATCACTATAAATAACGAACCCATCATTCCCCGATGGTAGAGTCAATATAGGAGCATTGACTAATCTTCTCTTTAGTTATTCGAAACATTCTTCACACTATTTTTTCCAAATAAATTTCACCCCTTTACGTGTGATCTTTGTTAATGGGTTAGAAAATCAAGCAAAATTCTGGACGAAACGTCGATAATAACCTGCCAAACCAATAAAAATGCGTACCTCAGTTATACTCATAGGTGCTAGCCATTCTTGGATTTCCTTGGTCATATAAGGATCAACAGATATTACATCCTTAGAGATAATATGACCAAGAAAAGAAATCTCATGAATCCAGAATTCACACTTCCTAAACTTCCCATATAATTCATGTCTTCTCAGAGTCTTCAGGATAATGTGGAAGTGACTTTCATGATATTCGTGGCTTTTAGAATATACCAAGATATCATCAATAAAAACCACCACAAATTCATTGAGATATTCCATTAAAACTCTATTCATCAGATCCATGAATACAGAGGGTGCATTAGTAAATCCAAAAGGCATTACAGTAAACTCGTAATGCCCATACCTGGTTCGAAATGTTGTCCTCAGAATTTCTTCCTTCTTTACGCACAACTTATGGTATCCCGATCAAAGGTAAATCTTTGAAAAGTATTTATCTCCATGCAGTTGGTCAAATAAATCATCAATGCGAGGTAGGGGATACCTGTTCTTTATTGTTATAGCACTGATGTCCCTGTAGTGGATACATAACCTCATAGATCCATCTTTCTTTTTATCAAAAAAAAACAGGGGCTCCCCATGGAGAAACATTAGGGAGAATAAATCCCTTATTACTCAATTACTCTAGTTGTATCTTTAGTTTGACTAATTCCATAACGGCCATTCTATAAGGGGTATTCGATATAGGCCTTGTTCCCGGAATTAAATGAATGGAAAACTCAACTTCTCATTCTAGAGGATGTCTAGGTAAATCTTCTGGAAATACATCTACATATTCTTTACAACAGGTACATCCTCTATTTGAACATTCCTTTCCTCACCCACAATCATTTCATTCTCTTCCTCCCCAATAATTGAATTTAGTTGAGCTACTGGGGGTGGATCTAGATAATAATTAGGTGGTGACGATTCTGATCTAAAGATAAGGTGTTCCTTATCATCATCATCATAAAAAATCATAACCTCCTTCTTCTTACGATAAATCTTTGCATCATAATCTGAAAGCCAATCCATACCGAGGATTATATCTAACTCAATCATAGGTATGATGATGAGATCAGCGGATAAAGAACATTTATGTGCTCTAATGGGGACTGATTCACAAAACCTTGTTGCAATGATACTTACCTTTGGAGTTTTAACTGAAAAATCCTTTGTTAAATCAAATTGGAAATATCTAATTTTCTTAGCAAACTGGGAAGATATGAAACAATGCGATGATCGAGAATCAAATAATGCATTTTCTAAACTTGAGGAAACCATCAAATTACCTACCACCACGTCTTTCGGAGCTTCTACCTCATTAGTAGTGATAGAATGAGCTTGGCCTTGATCCCTTGGCCTTTTCTGAGGTACGTTCCCATGACAATTAGGACATTCATTTGCATAATGTCCCATCTCCCTGCAATTGTAGCACTGAACATTGGTATATTCCTTCTTCCCTTTGCAATCAAGATCTTGGTGTCCTTTTTCCCCACACATGTAATAGACACCCATTCCCTTCAAGAAAGTAACAGGGTGTTTCTTCCCACATTTACCACAGGATGGATATTCAAACATTCCCTTCTTCCCCTTATTTCCATTCCCAGATTGATCAGCAGATCTCTTCTTCTCTTTCTTTACTTTAAAGTCATAAGACTTAGAGAATTCCTTTTCTGTCTTGATAGCACATGAGACAATGTCTTCGTATGAGGAGAAGGATTGTAAGACTAATAATCTATGGAGAAATGGTTTTAACCCATAAAAGAAATGATCAGTCTTAATTCTTGGGTTACGTATATAATCTCCAGCATACCTTGCTAACCTTGTAAAGTTAGCCTCATACTTTACGACATTATCATCCTCCTTTTGTCTCAGACTCAGAAATTGTCTTTCCATATCTTCTCGATGGTCACGAGGAACGTATTTTTCTAAAAACAGATCTTTGAACTCCCTCCATTCAATATTTGATTCTTCATCATCTTCCTTCATGTTTTTAATCAATGACCACCATTGATCAGCATCTCCAGTGAGGCGGTAAACTTCCATGATAACTTTTTCCCTTTCACTACTCCCCAAAGCCTAAAATATTTACTCTAGAGAATTTATCCATTGCTCAGCTACTAAAGGATTTGTACTCCCATTGAACTGTTGTGGTTGTTGCCTCATGAATCGATCTAACATTGATCCTCCATACTGCGGATCAGGGTGCTCCATACGGGTACGGTTATTATTCATAACCTGGGTGAGTTATCCCAGTATGGTGATTAGCTGATCGACACCAGTTGAATCACCAGCTCCACTATAATTATCTTGAGTAGGAGGGAAATCCCTACATGGAGTGCGAGCATTGATACGGTTTCCATTTCTTCCACTAGGCGCCATTTCTAAACAATGGCATAAACTAGATCAGTTTATGACCAAAATACAGAATTCCATACTTATAAAAAACTTAACATAAATTGAACTATTTATGGATATAATCCATAGTCATAAAAAAGTTTTCTTTGAGAAAGTATATACTCAGAAACCCTTCATAATGATTTTTAAAGAAAATGATAGTTATCCTATGCATATCCCCCGGGAGTGTTGTAACCAAGAGTGTAGCAAGGCCCGTTGTCGTGCACCAGTTCCCGTTCGAGTCTAGCTCAAAGCGGTGTTTTCGGGTTTTACCCCTAGGTACATCTGTGCCAGAGCCGCCTCTACCTGCTCGTATCTAGACAGGGATGTATTTCTCGGAAAACTCACAAAATCTCTACAATACCAAAATTCTAGGAAGTTCTTCTATACTAATCCTCAAAGTTCATCTTATGTCTACGAGCTCTTATCAGAGTTTATCTAAATCTAGCTTCCAAGGTTTGTACTAAACTTCTCTGATACCAACTGTAACGTCCCGACCCCAGTTACCCAGAGTCGGTGCATTATTACATAACATTGGAATGATCACAAGAAAGATCACATCTCTAAAGACCAATTGGTTTAGTAGCCTTGGAAACACTAGATATATTCATAAAGTTTTACATTACATCATAAAGTGAAAAACTACAACAACAACATATTGTCTCCATAGTCCACACTATTATCCCCTCATAATATCCCTATAGGTTATTCATAATTTACTTCTTCACATCCTAGAAAAAATAAAACATAGAAAATGGGTGAGCTCAAATGCCCAGTAAGGATAACAATATAGCGGAAACTTTCATGAATAAGAATAAACATTTGAGGCAGTGTATAACTAAAACAAAAGACTTTTAAGCTTGAACTTCAACATAGTGTGGAAAAAATAAAATGAAATAATTCCATTTACTTATTCACATGGATATTCAAATAATTGAATAATCACATGCAGTATCAATAACCACTTTCATAATGATGGAATGCATAATTCCAGACTATCATAACCACATAGACAAGACCTCGTGCCAAGACTACAAATAAGATTTTGTCAAGGCCTTGTGAAAAGACACTAGTTTGTCTCATGAGACCTACCGATTCATCAAGGAGCTATAGCTGGCTCCACCCGTCACATATTAAGTCCAATGCATTCCCATATGAAAAGGTTTAAACATAACATAAACATTCGTATTAAAATTATCATACGAAATGTAAATACTTCATCCATAAAATATGAATGGTATAAGAATAACACATCCACAGTCAAACATATCACAAAACCTTCAATAAAACACAAAAGTTTTGTATCATAATAAATCAACTTCAAATAAGCGTAAAATCCATCAAAGGATGTTGACATAGATGAAATCAAAACTCTTTTTAGATAAATATCTCTTTTTATTTTGAAATAATTTAAGAGTCATATATTTATAAAATACAAAATTTTCTTTGCAAATTTTCTTATAAGATTATATGGTAAGCTTCAACGATTTTATCACGGCGGAAAATATCTGCACCCGCCGTATAAGTTAAAAAAACATTCTTACCTTAATTCTGTTGAAAAGGTTAAAAAACACCTTGTTTGGAACATGATGAAAAGATTCCTTTATAAAAATCTTATAAAAAGTCAAACAAGGGTATAAATGACTTTAACCCATATTATTGTAAATAGTGAAAATGTTTTGAAATACATTTTTAAGAAACATGAATGTGGATGATAAAGAGATCCTAGTAGATTATTACGTATAAACAAACTCGGATAATGAAGAGCTTGCGAAATAAACCCTTACCTTGTAATTTTACTTGGTTGGGGGTAGGTTAACCTCCTTTATAATGTTGAAATAATTGTTATTAAATTATACAAGAATCATATACATTAATATGATATCACATACGATCTTTTAACATTTATTTGTTAATAATATCCTAGTATTATCGTTGTTTCGGGTGTTAACTTACTTGTTTTCTTTTATATGTTTTGTAACGTAAGCCATGTTTTTAATGGATAGGTTGTATCTTATTCATATATATAATGATATCACGTCCTTAAACATTATTTTTAAATCATCAAATGATTTTTATACTTGAATGGATACGGTGGAGAATGAATCTCATCGCGTTCGTGGAGACGGTAGTCCGTACGTACGCACGAGCGACAATATCATTCTTTTGATATTAAAATAATATATAATTGGATGGTATATCATATATACAGAATTATTATCATGTTTTATTTATTATTTACATGAATTATAATCCATTATTATACCAATCCAAATAATAATTTTTTGAATAACAATTACACCACGACGTGGAGACGGTATGCCGTACGTACGCACGTATGGTGACATGTTATTAAAAGGATGGATAGAATACTGAATATGGTTGTACCATAATAACATAACAGTATATATAAGATAATGTAGTTATTATTTTAGAATGGTAATAACAAAGGAAGAAGAAGTGGAAGAAGAAAGGAACATGGAAAAGGGTGGTGAAATCATTACCCCTTCTTCGGGTTCTTCCATTTGATTTGATCAAAAGGGCTCTTAGGTTGGCTTTCTGACTAAAGTAAGGCCTCTAAGATGAAGTGAGGGAAGTTTAGGGAGTATTTGATCATATTTTGGCGGAACTAAAAGGCTTTGAAGGTGTTAATTAAAGAGAAGGGGGAGTTCCCTTTTATAAGAGGGGCGAGGGGCACCTTTGGAAAAGCTAGAAATATTATTTTATAATAAATTCATATTCGGTTTCTAATAGCTCCAAAGTGGATTATTTAAATTTTAAGGTGGGGATAGGTCTAAGGACACTCAACCAATAGAATTTAGATAGGTTTGGGTCATTATACTAACCTTATCATTAAGTATTAACTCTTAGTTAATTAGTTTCACTTTTACAATGTCTCTTTGTATTTTTATATTATATGGTTAATAAACATACTGTATATATCCAAGAGACCCCCAAGTGGTCCATTAATGAAACAACTATCATTATATAAGTCTTTTGGTGAACATTATATTTTTATTAATTTAATATCAATTAATAATATAATATTGTTTTTTAAAAACTCTTTTATGACAATTTTGACACTATTTAATAATTGATTTTTTTAAAACTCATAACAGAATTATTACTTCGAAAAAAGTTAAATAAATAATTCTTAACAGGTAATATTAACCTATAAAATAAGTTTAATTAATTATAAGTCTCAAATTATATTTTTTTGGGTATCTACAATATCAATCATTTTAATTTTTCACTATTATGGTAATTGCTGCGTCACCATTGTATCATACATAAATTATATTATTTATTGTCTAAAAATTATAAATAAAATACCATTATGTAGGAACTTATGTTATCTTTCTAATGAATATTTATAGTCGAAATTCTAACATATATAACCCTATGTAAAAATTGTTTTTCTAAAAGATATATGCTTGTGTCATTTTTGTAATCATTTTAACTTAATTAAAATAAAGTGTCCCTATAACTTACAAGTGGCACCATGGGGTCCCAAAATATACCCAAAGATGACCATGGTCGGAAATGTATCAACCAATAAGGTTAGGACATGTTTTAGGGTAATTTATTATTATTATAATATTATTTTTAACCCTTATTTACCGGATTTACCCTTTAACCATGGTAAATAAAATATTTACCGAAGTAATTATTCAAAATGTCTAAAAATAAAAGTTACCTATTTACAAAATTTTAACATCTGGATTCTAAATATGGAATCCATTTTTCCGAATTCAAAACATAGAAGTGGCAGAAATTAACTTAAAATTAATTCCCGCTGTCAAAACTACAAGCGTGTTTTTAAGAAATAATAACTATCAAAAGATTGATACTTGTTTATGTTCGGTTTAATTGTGAAATTATGTACAATGACCAAAATTGTATTAAATGGTAAAAATATATTCTAAATATACTTTAAAACCACTCAAATTCATAATTTATCACTATTAATTATTATTATTAAAAAAGTTGTTTTTAATTAAAATTTAGTAATTTTCACTATTCATCAAAATATTAAAGTTATCCGAAAAGTACCAAAATTTCACCTTAGGCTAAATTCGATACTCTGAATCCAAAAATGAATTCCATTTTGAGAGATAGAATTTATAAAATTTCAAAAATTATGTATTACTATTCATAACGGCTAGTTTGATTGGTTGTGGTGTGTTAGAACTCGATGTTGCGTACAACACATGCTATCACATTATTCAAAGAGAAACATACCGTATAAGCTTGGGGTGTTAGAGGGAAGAACTTGGTTGTAGCAGAAGACCCACAATACTTGACAAGTGGAGTACTACAGTGGTCCAAGGTTAGTGGGAAGCGCTTGGTTGTAGTGGCAGGCCCACTGTACTCCATTGAGGAGGAGTTCCCCAGCAACTATGGGTTCGACGGTGAAGACTATCATACTGGAATCCTCTGTGGGTTAGACGACGATGACAACCGTACTGGAATCCTCAGTGGGTTCGACGGTGAAGACTATCGTACTGGAATCCTCAGTGGGTTCGATGATGATGACAACCGTACTAGAATCCTCAGTGGGTTCGACGGGGAAGACTATCGTACTAGAATCCTCTGTGGGTTCGACAATGATGACAACTGTACTAGAATCCTCAGTGGGTTCGACGGTGAAGACTATCACACTGGAATCCTCCATGGGTTTGACGACGATGAATACTGTACTGGAATCCTCCGTGGGTTCGACGGTGACGACTACAATACTTGTATCCTGCGTGTGTCCGACAGCTTAGCTGGTCTAGTATCCTACATGGGTCCCAACATAGATAAATCTGTGGCTACATCTGATCATCTCTATCATCTTATGAAGAAGTATACCTGTGTGAGCTGAGTCTTGATTTTCAATAAATATCTCCGATATGATTGACTTCATTTTCTATGTGGATTGGGTTGTGTTATCTTATGTGGGTTGGTTGTGCTATCCTGTGTGAACAAGATTGAACTTGGGCTCGAATGTGGGAGCCGAACTGGAATTGGTGACTTAGGTATATGTATGGCCATATACCAAAGTAGTGTTGGTTGTTACTTCGGGATTGTATCTTTCCTTTGTGTTTTATCCTTTGTGGATTCTGGGAGACCATCAGGGGTCTCGGGGTCCCTATTGAGTAGCATTTACTCACCCCTAGACGGGCTTTGCCCGCACTTCGTTGTGTTGGATGCAGACGACGGACATCGTTGATCGAGGTAGAAGCTCGTGGAGCCGGACGGTACATGGAGGTGGACCACTAGATGAGACGTGCTCAGAGCGGACGACTGGAGTCGAGGAGCAGAGGAGACGATCTGTACCCACCCTTCAGGTGGGATTTCCAGAGGACGGCTTGGACATGTTGCTTACTTTTCTGCTACTGCACTCTCTTTCAGTTGTACATACTTTCCGTTGTACTACACTTTCAGTTTGGGTTTGTATTCTGGCCCACTTACATTTCCGCACTTACTTTTGTACCAATTTTACATAGTGTTTACTTCTGCTGGCTTACTCTGTGGTGTTTGTTTACTTTATAAAGGCAATGCCTTCCCCTTTTTATTGGTATTTACGCCTTTGGTGCTAGTCGCCAGCCCCTGGCCTATGGAAGGCGGGCTTGGGGTAGTCACGGCACTGGCCCCGAGGACGGGTCGTGACTAAAAAACCATAAAGGAGGACTTAATAAGGGGATCAAGCTTCAACACACCAAGAAACTCCTCTGGGTCACTTTCAATTCAATGGGGAAGTGTTCCATATCCTTTGGGAGGGAGAAATATTGATTCAGGGTCAATTTTTTTCAAAAAAAGGGCTAACACATAATCTTGAACTAGATCCACTTTTTAGGATCTTGTTCTTAAACCATGCATAGTTAGTCACACGATTAGGAAAAATTGTACGCTAACCACGTGTCAGAAACTGCCTCAAGGAGCACCTTGAATGGTTGGCCCACATGATTAGAAAAATAGTTAACCAGTCATGCAAAATTCCACTATCCCACTTTGCATGGTTTCTCCAAAGATTCTGCATAGTTTTTCCAAACCATGTGCCTAATTGTGCGCCTTCCCCTTGGCCTATATCTCACTATACACAGTTTCCTATAAGAGTTTCACAATTTCAAAAAACCATGATCAAATTGTTCACCTATAGAAAATCCCATAAAACATTCCATAAGGTTTACAAACCATCCCAAACTTTACCCAAAAACTTTATATACTTAAAAATCATAAATTAAGGGTTACTTACTTGAAACTAGGGGTGCTACATTCCTTCTCACATCCTCATGAAAAAAATCACCACACCATGAACACTTTAATCCTCATGAAATGATTCTCATAAATGCTCATAAAATTGGATAACTATCCTATAGTTCATTTCTCCTCATGAATGTTGGAGGCCACATTCGGGGCCAACATCATCTGGAAACACCCAAAACCTTCCTTTAAAGTCATTTACACTCCATATTTTCCATTAATTTTGAATTCATCCAAAGTAATAAAAGATATAATTCCATATTAAATAGTTATTCCTACACCTATATCTTCTAGAAACCAATGTCTAGTCCATTGATCTTATCATCCTCAACTTACCCCCTTCCAATTCTAACTTTCAAATATTGAAATCCTCCATTGAACTAGAAAATAGTTAGGGAAAATTAACCCAAGATTTCATGATTTTTTATCCAAGTTTCCCTTCAGAACCTTGAACCAAGCTCTTGTACCACTATTTTTGATAGATGTATTAGTTTTGGAACCACCTATCTTATGGAATCTAAAATAAAAAACAAGGCTATTATAAGGTCCAAAACAACTCACTACTATAGATAAGAATACTCAAAAACTAAGAATATAGACCACATATCCCCAAACCTTAACCATTTATATTATGAGACTCTCAAACACTCATAGTGGATATCCATATTAGAATATGAAAAAATATAAGTAAATCACATAATGTAGTAATAAAAGGATTAATGTGGTTTAGATTAAGTTGTAATTAAAGGGAAATAATAAACTCACAAGAAGATTTACAAGATATTACAATGAAATTAATAACTCTAAAGCACATGCTTATAGATACTTAGGGTTAATAATAAACCATTTCCATACAAGTTACCTCAACCACCAATTTATAGTAGTTACCTTCTACTAATTACAATTCCCCCGCCATCTAAAATCCATGGGGAGAATAAAACCCAAATCATTTCTTCATGGGAATCCCTCTGCTTGGTCAAAGGAAACCACCACCTTAATTTGTTATTTTAGTGAATAATAGAAATTTTTAGAAACTCAAAATTTTTACCATTACATATGATATTGAATAACCATACATATCAATAAGATTTACTTTTTTAAAAATAATTTATGCCTCTAGGCACCTGAATCAGTTCCAATATTCCAGAACACATCATCCAAATTCAACACTTTCACCTACATCTAGACTCAACACCTTCATTTTTTTGGTTCTGAACTTCTGGTTCAATAGCCACCTCGAATCTAGTACCAGTACAAAGTTAAAAAATTTAATCATTTCTAGAATTTTCAGTACTGAGCAGAAAATATATTTATACACCAAGACTAATAATGTCCACCTCTGAATATCCTACTATAAAATTTTATCATCAAGGTAACGTCACTAAAAAATACAACTAATATGATCCTATAACAATGTATGTAAAATTAGGGTGAGTATATCTACATACTTAGTAGGCCATATGAAAATTTTGAAAAGCCAATTGAATATCATGCATTCATAAAAATAAAACTAATAAAATCCTAACACATAGATGCAACCTCTCTACTTAATACCACCATGGGGTAATCTTGGTCAAACCTTCATTTTTAGAACACATTAGTTTTTGAACCAATATACCATTTCCCAAAGTCTAGATCATTCTGAAAGTCCAAAAATCATTGTTCATAAGTTCATCTCATCGAAGCATTCTATTCCCAGACTAGCTATAATAATCATTTCCAAAATCATAAAAATTTATAGTATAACACACACCATTAAATTTATAAAGCATCCCTATAAAAAACTCTCAATATTTAATACACATATCCCCAATGTATAATGTCTGATCACTAATCCATTACTATAACCACGCACATCACATCAAGTCACATATATATCCTAAACCAATATAAAATAAATACAATTTATACCTACCAAATTCATTGGGGAAGTAATACTAAGTTTACCATCTAATCATCCTACTTATTGACTGAATATTGGGTTGAATTAATGAGAATCCCCATCAGATAGTGGCTTCATAGAGAATGGTACTTTAATCATTGAAATGAAAACAAAAACACATTAAATATTAACTCATGTAATATTGATATTATAATTAAGTGACAAAGATAAACCATAATTTTATTATTTGGTTCATCATTATCTTTAAACCCATAGTAATAAAAAGATTAAAGAAACCATCCCAATAGGTTCATGAGATAATATAACAACATCAGTACAATAGATCCACTTTGTATTCATGTCAAGTACACATCATCGATATAGAAAGTCCATATAGTCACCATGATAAGTTGATATTTCCACATTAAGAAGTCTAAATATTCATCATTAACAAAAATATTTTACATCATTACCACAATGAATTTCTTGAGGATATAACCCTCTAAGTGAATCATTTATATTCAAACAAGTTGGCTAATGAAATTTCGAACGATTTCTATTCATAATTTAATCATCCTATTAGGGTTACACTTTGTAAAATTTGATAATCACTCACATAACATATAAATACAAATGTATACTAATATCTAATAATATAAAACAAGCAAGAGATATGAATATAGAAATTCCAAAAGTCATATCATTTTACATTGAAAAACTATTATGTCCACAATAATCATTCCTAAGATTTTAATACTTGTTGAAATTTTTTAAATAAAGGAACATTTTATAGATTCATTAATTGATCCATATCATCAAACTCAAGTGCTTGAAATGAAAACACCATAACTCAATAAAACCTTTATAGGATTATATAACTTATAAATCAAATAAAAGCAACATCATGGTATGTTATTGTTAGGAATGTACTCAAAACTTCATTTTGAGATGAAATACTAATTCAAATGGATTTAAATAGTCATAAAAATTATCATGGGTCCCACTAGGAACTCTTCATGTATCATAAAAAACTAAATCATCATCACACTACTCGCTCAAATGTATATATCCAAAATATTCTTATAATAAAAACATAATCTTATGAGATCCAAATGGTATAAAATAAGGAAATGTAGTGTTATACATAGTAAAATTAACAAAATGATCCCCTTATAATTTTATCGGGTTGGGTAAGTACTAGTTTTGATGTCTAGTTATTTAAAAATCCATATATTCCATTTAAATAATTTCCATTAGGCTTCACATCCTCGTTATCATGATTTATATTAAAATGTGAGTATAATAAACTATTTATTTTTTTGGAAAATGTACATCATGTAAAAAAACACAAGTATTTCCAAATTTTAGACCATAAAATTAATATTTTCTAAGATAAAAAGGTGTAAAGGACACACTAGGAACATGGAAAATACACTCAATCACCCTCTAGTGCCACTTGTGTTAGGTTGCCCCACTTGACCAACCTAGTTAGTTAAAAAGACTCATTCGAGCATAATGGGTGGGCCCCTTATTTATGTCTCTCTAGCCCCATGTCGTTCAACCCTTCCACGCTTCCTACCTATGGGACATGTCGTGAATCCTCCTTATCCTATACATTCAATTAATTTAATTCCCCCTATTACTCATAACTAGTCACGCTGACCTAACCCTAGTATTGCACCATAAGGTAATCACTATATAGAGCAGTTACAAGCTACCCCCATTCACCCAATGTTTCCACCTATAAATCTATGTTCATTGGATTTGAATGATTCTGATCAATCATTATAATTTCATCCTCATGAATCATATCGAATAAACCTCCTTCCCTCTCTTATATGTTCTATATATTGTTTATTTCCTACCCTAAACTATAGTGATGCCTCAATTATTTAGTGATATGATATTTCAGTGGTCATTAAGGTTTGTGGAGAAAGCTTTGATAGTGGTGGTAAATGGGTATCTGAATGGTTAACCACATTTTTAATCTATATCATGACAAGTTGGTTCATGTTTGTAACACCCCTCCCTAGGGACTAATCCCCAAGGCTCAAGTTAGAGAACCACATGGCATCAGACATGCTTCTCAATCATCAAAGGTTATAGAAAAGTAGTCAGAAACATAATAAAATATAGGGAACAGTTTTCCATATGAAAATTAAAAAACACCGTGATTAATTATGCAAAAACTCTATAAAAACCAGTTTTAACGAAAACTTTTATGTTTAATGAAAAAAATTAAAAATTGGTAATTAATGAAAACCAAGTGAAATATAATGAATGAAATACAAGATATCACATCCCATGCCATGAATCATGATAAACCATGAGCCCAATACTCCATAACCATAACTCAAAAATGAAACTATGGCTCACCACCACTGAAAAAATGTGATAGATTTCCTTTACATACACTAAATCCAACTAAATCCACAATGTCCACCAACATGCACACATAGGGGGTGAGTACAAGAATTAATAGGATAACCCTTGGAATGGAAACACACACATGCATAATTATTTTCATGAACTGAGCAATCAATCATAACAAATGATAATTTATAAAATTAAAGTAATTAATAATGAAAAATATTTAGGAATACTACCACAATCTCAAATAAGGGTATATGAATTATAAAAGGACAGACATAAACATAACCAATTTTGTAAAGAATAATTCCCATTTTACTTCCCAAATTCCTTTTTTCTTATTAATTCGTTCCAAAATAAAAAATTTTGACTATGTTTCATGTTCCCTTTCTATAAAAAGTCTCTATTTCATGTCTTCGTCTAATGATAGATAACCTCCCCATCCAAGGTGAACCTTCTCTCCTTGAGTGTTTCAACATGGAACATCTAATAGACACCACCCTGCCCATGCCACTCATCTCTATGATAAACAACCTATAGGTTTTAATCAAGATCTATAATCCACCCATCCCTATGGAATGAAACATAGAGTTTTAAAGATAAGTCTCACTAAAATATTTCACACAAACACTCCCCCTCTGATCCACCCATACCTATGGTATAAAACTTATAGGTTTTAAAATAATTCTCATCACAAACACACTCTTAAAACTATATATATCATGAAAATTACATTTTCATGCTTCACAACCACTGTTGAAATCCCTATTTCTCGATAACCATTAGAAATCCCAATTTTCATAAAAACCCTAGTTTTTAAAATTAATCATTTGTAAAAACTCTTTTCATATATATTTTTTAATATAATTTCAATCATCACAAAAAATCACATAATTCACGAAGTTATACAATTTAAGGGTAAGTTAAAATCCACCTATAAAGTTGTGGAACTCCCAAAACCTCTTCAATACCATGCTGACTATGTTATTCCCAAAGTCTAAATATCTTAATTATCCACCAATGGAGTTTTGAATCCTTAATTAAAATAGCTAGAATCATAGGTCACAATATCTATGCCTAGATCCTAGGTCATGAAAAATGATATATAAGGAAATATCAAAGCCAAATATAAGGCTTACTAAGATGAAATGACCAAATAATGATTCAATTCTAAAAATAATCTAAAATAGGGTAATATTTCTCTCAAATTCATCCTTAGGGTTACCCAGAGTTCATAGGTTGTTGATAATTTCAAAACTAGTTAGGTGGATTTGAACTTAAATTTTAATTAGATAACTACATAAATTATGTGATTTTTTCTATGTTTAAAATTTCAGTTTCTTTATTTATATAAAATTAGTTTATACAAATGAGGTGTTTGAAAAACTGGGGTTTTTTATTAGAATTGGGAATTTCAAATGATATCTTTAAATGAGGATTTAAAAAGTGGTAGTGAAAACCAAAATCATATTTTAATGATCTATATGGTTTCTAAAGTGTTTTCATAAATGTAGTTTTTTATAAATATCAATGTTTTCTACCATGTGTATGGGTGACTTATAGGGCATGAGTGTGTGTAAAATATTTTAGGGATACTTGTTTTAAAATCTATAAGTTTGTTACCATGGAGATGGGTAGCTTAGAGTGAATGTGTAAAACCTTTAGGTTTCATACAACATGGATGGGTGTCATAGGTATAGTGATGATTGCTATATAATATGGAATGAAACACTCAAGGGGAGGTTGTCAACATTAGTTGGGGAGGATAGCTTTAATTAGATGAAGACATGAAATAGAGTCACTTTATAGAAAGGGAACATGAAACATAGTTATGTTTTTGTGATTTTAGAACAATTTATCCTAGTAAAGGGATTTTGGGAATGTAAATAGAGATTATTACATGGGAACTTTAATATATTTTTGTGAGTTATTTTTGAATTTATATACCCCTGGTTGAGGCTATGATAGTTTTCTTGGGAATTTTTAATTATCAATAGATTTGATTAAATAAAGTTTTCTTTGTCATGATTGATTTCTTGGTTTACATAAATACTTATACATGGGTGTTCTTGGAGTCTAGGGTTATCTTAATAAGTCTTTTACCCACCCCATATGTGTGTACCCAATTGTTCTTGAATGTTTGGTTGTTTGTGATGTAGTTAAAGGAAAGGTTTCACAATTTGTGAGTAGTGGTTAGACGTAGTTCTCTTCAGAAGTAATGGTCATAGAGAAGTAATATTTTAGAAGAGATTGATCCATGGTGTTGGATGCGATCTAATTATTTTCATTAATTATATATCATATTGGTTTTATTTAAATACTAATTTGTTAAAAAAAATTATTTTCTTTGTACTTCAATTTTTAAAATGGATTTTCCAAAATGTTTTCACATATTCATGCATTGTTTTTTCTTTTGTTTTCAAATTTAAAATCATTCCACACATTTCATTTTTTTATCACTTGTTAGTATCCTATGGTGATCAAGCATTATTCTTAAGTTCATGAGAGTCTTATACTCTGGCATCAGGAATAAATCCCTAGGGTGGGGTGTTATAAATTGGTATCAGATCCGCTACCAGATTCATGTGTTAGTGGGGGGTGATGACCCTTATAGTAGGAATGATTTTTCCATGGAGACCCAATATCCCACATTATTTATAAAAGATAATTAATCACCCATTTATTAGTTGGTGTGGATACCTCTGCATTCATAAGTTAATTTCCAGGGAGTACTTGATAAAATCACATTCATGAGGTATGGTAGATCCCAAATTATATAATATTGCGAACAAGGGAGATCTAGGATGTTATATATGGTATCAAAGATGATCCTATGTTGTTTTTTTATTGGGTGAACTGACCCTTATAGTGGAATGGTTTTTTGGGTGGAGACCAAAGATCACACATTATTTAGACAGTAGAATAAAGCACCCCTTTATATGGTGGTGTGGATAACTCTCCCATCAAAAGGCCTTTTTTGGGGAGAAACAGAGAAAAAACCTATGAGGGATGTTAGGCCCCTAAGAGTAAGATATTGTGATCATGGGAGGGATGAGCTATTATAAGATATATCAAATATAGTCCCAGGTTGATGTGTTAATGGGGTTTCTGTCCTCTATAGTTGGGAAGATTATTGGGTGGAGAATCAAGGTCCCACATTGGCTAGAGAGGATAAAGAATCACCCATTTATATGGTTGTGTAGAATCCTCTCCTATAAAAACCTGAGACCCAAACTCCCATATATAGTTCTAAAAACAAAAAATTTACATTTTTGGCTTTTATACTGATAAATGTGACCCAATTTTTAACATCAAAAACATACAATGTAAATAAAAAATATTGGATCATTTACATAACCAAGGACCCTTTAGGCTCATAGATTTAGATAATTAAGAAAAACTAATTACAAATTGGGTTCATAAATAACTGGTTCATAAGGATCAACATTGTCTCCTGATATACTCATTTTTTCATATTCCATGTTAAGTATTCAAAATCTCCTATAAAATTAGTAACATATGAAACCCTTCTAAAAAAATCATTTAGCATCATTCTTAATAACTAGGTAAAAAGAAACATAAGAAAGGGTGAGCTGAGATACTCAGTTATGGTAAGCTTGAGAGATATCAATCGATGATAATATGAAATCATAAGATAATAAAATGTGTATAAGATCATAAAAAAATCATAAAAATTTCATACCTAATCTGAAAAATATCATAAACGTGATTTATTGAAAAAAAACATTATCATTTAAAAATAAATGAATCATAAGAATGAGAAATCATCACCAATAAAAAATGAACCATAAGTTCATGTCATAAAAATGTGTGTGTTTTTTTCATCATCATAAATATAGAAACCATTTCATATATAAATATTAACTTCCAAGATCAAAATATTAGGCATCAACACCGATTCCCCCTAGTGGATCAAGCACATCATCTTGTTTCCCATAACGGATTAAGCACTTCAACTTTTTTCCCATAACAGATCAAGAACATTGAGTTTTTGACCATAACTATATCATGATATATAATAATTTACCTAGTTCATTGGAGGGAGATAATTTTCCCACCCTTCACTTAATTAAAACCATACATATGTATTTCACAAGACAGTAAAACATTCATCATATCATAACCCATGAAAAGAAATGGGTTTTATAAACATTACATATTTTCATCATAAATATAAACCATCCATAGAAAGAATGAGGATAAAATACTTGGATCACATCCCTAGTAAATAATAATTAAGAACAAATTATTTCATCTTAGATAGGAAATTATTTTGAAATATCACTTGGAATATTCTTTGACGAAAATAACATTTTCATTTTAAAATAACTTCTCTTTTTAAAAATTTGTGCAATTATAAATGAAACCATTTTATTTGAAAATAGTTATTAAAATTTTTAAAGGAAGCTTTAATTCATTGAGGTTTAATTATGGTGGAAAATATTCTTATTCTATATAAGTTATTAAAACATTCCTTATATATTTTTTTTTTGAAAATTCACAAGGTTCCTTATTTAGAAAACAATAACAAGTTTCTTTTTAATTTTTTTAAGTAACACACGGGTAAAAATGATTTTAAATTTTTTTTATGAGAATAGTAAAAAAGATTTTTGAAAACATTTTTATAAAAAATTTACATGGAAGAGAAATATTGCCTATTGGAGACTTAAATATAAACAATCATGGATAATGATGATATTTTGAAATAAACCCCTGCCACATTGGTAACTTTTGAATCATAAGAACCATGAAATAAATAACTTCATATGGATATATATATATACCATAATTTTCATATTAATAATCATAAAATACAATCATGTGTAGTACATACACCACAAAAAAGAAACAATTAGTGTATAAGTCATGTGTCCTACAGAAATAAAAGTGAGATGAAAATCTCTTACCTTGAGCCTGTATCATAATGTATGTTCTTTATATTCATAAATAATCAGATTAGGTTAATTGTTTAATTTATTAAGAACCTTTTTAAAATTTATTATTCTTTATTACCATTTTATAATAATTACTTGATCATTTTTTTCATATCAAATGTCTTAGTGTTATTTGGTACGTAATTCCAAAATCACTTCGATATGTTAAAAAAGGTCAAAGAGGTCATTATTCTACCATATCCAGAATAATAATCATGAAATAATTATCATTTTTCTATATAAATTATACTTTTAAATCCAACCATTTAATATTGTTATGAAAAATGAACTCCGTTATAATCATAGAGATGGTAGGATGTACATACGCATGGGTTACGTTTCCATTTTTCCACAGTCATTATGGAAAGAAGGTAGGTATTATTTTATCTTTAAATAATGATCATGATATAATATATATAATATTAATTATTTAAATATACATACATACATACATATATATATATATATATCATCCATGTGTTGTTGTGATGAAAAAATATTTGCATCGCTTTGTGGAGGTGGTAATCCACACGTACGCACGAACGACATTATCATTTTTTAGTCCATGGAATGGTAAGAAGGTAAAGGATATATTATCTTTTTAGAATGATAAATATTTTATGTATATAATATATACACATAAAATCCATAATTATAACCACTCATGATATACAGTGATGGAAAATGAATTACATTGGTCCGTGAGGCGGTAGTCCGCCGTACACACGAACGATGAATTCCTTTCCCATTTGATGGATGCTGGAGATGGATATAGGTTATGAAATTAATATAATAAAATCTTAGTATATGTACTATAATAGTGTTATTATTTTATTATTATTTAAGAAATTTTTATGTATTTTGAATAATAAATAAAATAGAAACGTTTAAGTGTGAAGTAATAAGAATAAGGGGTTCCCTTTTATAAGAGAGGGGAGGGTAACTCTTGGAATTTCTCAAAATTTTAAACTAATATAAATTAATATTAAAATAAATATGTATCCAAACTAATTTATTTAGAATATAGGATGATTATGGGTCTAAATAAACACATTTAATAATTTGTTAACAAGTTTAGGTCACATTTTTACCATTATCATTTGGTTTAAACCCATTGTTAACCCTTTTTAAACTTACCATGACAATAATGTTTTTTACTTTTTGAGGGTAAATATAGTTAATATGAATGGACAAAAAGTACCATAAAAAGGCCATGTTTGATCTTATAAAAAATATAAAAATAAATTTTCTAAATCTAAGATTTTTAGGAATTTTATTTCATTTAATAAAATATTATTAATTTTAAAATATCAATAATGTAAATTTTTAGAACTATTTATTACTTTGATTTTAATAATATCATGATAATACATACAATTAGAAAAAATTATTTTAATAAATCCCTAAAATTTAAATTTCATATATAAGATTCATGTATTACATTAATTATCTCAAATTATAATAATTTTAATATTGTAAATATCATTTATTTAATTTTTTATTAATTAATTAATTACTACGTCAGTGTTGTGCAAGCATTTAAGTTAATCTTTTATTCACTAAAAAGAAAAAAAATAGCATTATGAAGAAAAAAAATTTAGATTTGAAAATATTATTTATAGTAAAAAATATCCACTCGATAAACCCATATTAAAAATATTATAGTTATTAGAAATAAGATTTTGACATGTTTGACTTTTCCTGAAATAAAATACTCTTAAGGTCATAATCTCATCCAAATAGCCAAAAAAATTCCATATAACAGAATATTGGATGAATATATATGAAATGTAACCGTAAAATAAAATTAAGGCAAGTGTTGTGGTCATTTTATAATCTTTATTATTTTATTTTTAAATTTAATTACCTGATTTACCATTTATTATGATAACAGAAATTATTAAGGTTGCTATAATATTAAGAAAATATAAAAGGTAAATATTTACTAAATTTGGACCTCCTGATTAAAAATATGAAATCCATTTTTAAAAATTTAAAACATATAATTAAAAGAATTAAATTAAAAAT
The DNA here is from genome assembly GCA_963277665.1 of Viscum album. Classification (NCBI taxonomy): domain Eukaryota; kingdom Viridiplantae; phylum Streptophyta; class Magnoliopsida; order Santalales; family Viscaceae; genus Viscum; species Viscum album. Next base: position 461,223,095 of record OY728127.1, read on the forward strand.
TAAACCAGAAAAACATGATGAAAAATATTTTTTCAGGAAACTTCCCTTTTTAAAATATAAAATGTCTTTATGCTAAATACAAGTATAAAATCCATTTCAAAAATAATATTTTAATATTTTAAATTAAAAGTAAATAATTAAATTTTAATACTAATCCAAATTACAATTTTAATTTATAAATACTTTAAAATAAAAATATATTTTTCATTAAAAATAAGTATTTTCACTATTCATTAAAAAATTTATTTTTGAGAAAATTCTCAAAAATTCATTTTAAGATAATTATGAAATTTTGAATTAAAATTTTGAATTATTTTGTTTAAATTAAATTTTGAAAAAATTCTATAAATTAATTATAATAATGACTCATAAAAAGGAAGAAAACTGATTTTTGAAGAAAGAAATTTTTTTTGAAGAATAAAACGACTTTACTAAAAATTGAGTGATTATTTTCTAAGAATTTTTCAATAAATTTATATTGAGTTATAACGTTATGTTTGTTTCATAAATTGGTTAATTTTGTGCATAAATTTCAATTTAATAGCTAGGTTATAAGAGTCGCATTTAAATAATAATATTTTATTGTTCATTTAAGCTCATGCTATAGACTTTATTTTTAAAATATTTAGATATTAAATCCCCCATACTTTAATAAATTTCATCCTCACAATTTTAAAATGGTCTCAATAACCAGGATTTGAATTTTTAAAATATATTTATTGAAATCCCACATCATAAAAAAGGGTCAATAAAACTTCTAGTTAAAGGAGAGAAAGGGAAGTACAAAGGTCATATGGAGTAACTCATACAAGGTTTAAATGTATAAAAAAATTGGTGGAAAGTAAAAACCTAGATATGGAATAAAAAACTAACTCTTAAATACTGATAGATATTGATAAAAAACATGGTCTGGAGAAAGATAACCATTACAATACAATAAATATTTAATGGGTTAAAAGGCCATTGATTACTCAGTTAGAAAAGTAAACGGATAAAATTTTTGTTTCAAAATACTTTACTAAAGTTGAGGAATTATTTTATTATATATACTAAGAACATAATGAAATATACTTAATTGAAAAGTATAGTTTCATCCTTTAATCAATTTTTACCATAATCACATCTTTTACTCCAAATGGTGAGTATTTAAGATTAATTTTTCATACCTGAAGCACTAAAATATAATTATAATGGATCTAATAGTCCACAAAATCATAATAATATATTCTACTATATTTATTCATTAACAAAACCATAATGGTTAGCACATGATAAGATGATTCCCAAAATGAATAAACCTTTAAGTGAATAAAAACTAACTTAATCTCCAAAATTCAACAGTAATACCCAAATTCAAACATAGATCATTCTATGAAAAACCATCCTTAAAATTCCTCAAAATATTCTAAACTAAGATTGAAACAAAAAAATCCTAAGTATTTGATCACATAGTCTTCCAAGATAAATTTAGTATTTATCTCCAGAATTGTACACACCCTAAAGATATAATTTCCAAGATACACTAATCATTTCAAATAATTACCTAAATCACCATAAATCATCAATAAAATCATATATTCCTCCAAAATACAATTTAACCTTTATTCCTAAAATAAAATTCCATAGTATTCTATTTACCATAATCATATAGGGTTCCAAAAATTGTGAACATCTTCTGAAATAACATTAATCACTTAGCACCATATTTTTTTCCAACCCCATGGTTATCTATACGATAAAACATATTCTCCCAAAATGACCATAAATTTTATATTTCACATTGTTTAAATGAATTAAAACAATTCCATACTAACTAGTACATCATGTATTCCAATGGTAAGAATTTCACCCTTATCGCCCTTTGGTTGTGGTTTCAAGCCTCATAGACTTACCAAATGCAATAGGTTGTCACCCGAACTATGGTTTATCATTTTTTATAAAAATATATTAATATGAACCTTATAACATTACAAGAAATTTGATAAATATAATAAAAAATAACCTAAATATATTCAATATTAAATAAAATTTTTAACCTCAAAGGTTATCTCATACATTTCATTTTGCATCCCAAAAAGCTAATAACACATACTTACCTGAAAATCCAAGATCATATAAACCCTATAATTTATAAATAAATTTAAATCTTATGTCCAAAAAATTCAATACAATCTTAATCGAATAATAATTCATGATAAACCTAAGTGTAACATATACTTGTCCAAATATATCATTCGCCTCGTTAAAATTCCCTCACCTAAAATTAAAAAAAAGAGTGTTTATGACTCTAAACTTATGGTCAACCTAAAACTTATATTACCCTGATGGTATCCAAAAATCATAAAATAAATTTTCATGAAAAAATCCTGATCTCTAAAGTTTTCTAAACCCTACCTCTAATACCAAATGTAATAACCTGACACTCGCACTCCGGGATTCAGTGCTAGAAACATAAATTATACATTTATGAATTTGATATTGATAAATGTGTTATGAATTTTTCAATTAGAAACTTTCAATGAAAAAAGTAAATATTGGATCACATATACTCCCAATGACCATTTAGGTTTAATGTTTTAGATAATTAGGTCAAACTCTTAACAACATGGGTTCATAAACAACTGGCTGATAACGATCAACATCATCTCCCACTATAAATATCTTTTCATATTACATCTTAAATCTTAAAAATATCCCATAAAATTCCTCACATATGAAACCTTTCTAAATACAAATAATTTATCATTATTATTCATAGCTTGGGAAAAGTAAATATAATAGAGGGTGAGCTGAGATTCTCAGTAAGGGTAAGCATGGTAGATATCAATCGATGATAATATGGAATAATAAGATAATAAAAAGGGTATAAGATCATGACCATAACATAAACAATTCATACCCAATCTGATAAAGATCATAAACAAGAGTTATTTCATAAAACATTAGCATTTAAAAATACATGAATCATAAGAATAATAAATCATAATAAATCAATCATGAATCATAATTTCATGTCATAAACATGTGTGTTTATTTCAAAATAATAACTATAGAAACAATTTAATATTTCAATGTAAACTACCAATACCATCAGATCTGGAATCAACACATGTTTCCCCTAGTAGAACAAGCACATTGAATTGTTTCCCATAATGGATCAAGCACTTCAACTTGTTTTCCATAACGAATCAATCACTTTTATTTTTTCCAATAACTATCTCATGAGATATAATACTTTATCAAATTAATTGTAAGTAGATATAGGTCTAACCCATCACATAATTAAAACCATACATATGTTCTCCATAAGATCATAAAACATTCGTCATATTAGAACACATGAAAAAAAATTAGTTTTGTAAGCATTTCATCCTTTCATCATAAATATAAACCGTCTAGAGAAATAATAAGGATGGTATCCTTAGATCATATCCCTAGTAAAGTATAAGTAACAGAAAATGATTTTATCTTAGATGAAAAATTATTTTGAAATATCACTTGGAATAATTCTTGAAGAAAATAAATTTCCCATTTTAAAATCAATTCTCTTTTTAAAAAGATAAGTGTTGGACTTTCCTATTTTGATAATCCAAAATCTTGATTCTTTGTTATGATAATCATGTTTCATTAATATTTGTAGTTTCTATCAAGTGATAACTATGTATCTTTAATCTCACTGATCTCTTGTTTAAGCTTACAGTGCAGAATTTATCTAAGTAGAAGGTTACTTATAGAAGGTTGCTAATGAAGGTCACCGATAAAGTTTACCGATGAAGGTCACCGATAAAGGTCATCGATCGATGGTTACTAATAGAAGGTTACCGATGAAGGTCACTGATAGATGGTTACCAATGAACGTCATTGATTGAATGTTACTGATGAAGGTCACCAATGAAGGCCACCGATAGAAGGTTACTAATGAAGGTCATCGATAAAGGTTACTAGTGAAGGTCACCGATAAAGTTCACTGATGAAGGTTACTGATGAAGGCTATCGATACAGTCTACCGATGAAGCCTACGATTGAAGCCTGATGTTGAGAAGACTACCACTACCAGTCTACCGATGCTCACTCTTCTACTCCATACTCTGTCAAATTCTTAAGATTATTCTAACGGTCATATTTGGTAAATTTAATGCTTTTGACATTAATTAATGATGATTTTAGACATATCAAGAGACCATATATAGATATAGTACGAGGTACGAGGAAGACCGCACGTGGTTTTCTTATTCCTATTGTTGGATATCAAATACAAAATAGAAGATTGAGTAAGAAAAGAATGTGATTGGAATGCATGAGAAAGAGCTTACATGCTAGATCAAATTGAACAAGTAAAAACCATCCAGCACTTACATTGTGAACCTAGGAGCATCACAAAGATTATTTGGGACAAATTCACATCTTCCTTCTATTCTTCTTCAAATCTCTGTAAAACCAAGAAGCAGAACACCTCAGTACTTGGAAGCTAGAACATGGAGTTGCGACACTCTGTTTTGAGGACAACTTCCAGAGAAAGACTGAAACTACAATTTATTCACTCCAAGGAGTCAAGATTTGAACTGCAAACACATAGATCTTTCTAAATTCAATCTTATAATATTATATCCATTGTGTACTTTTATTTTAAATTTCATATAAGTGTGTGTTTTTTTGTTACACACACTGTCTCTTGCGCTTGAACTAGAGGATACTAAAAATCCTCACATCAAACTTCACTTACACCTTGTTTCCCACATGTAACTGTGGAAGAGACCATGTGTGGTCTGTTTTGTTTGTTTTTCCCATGAATAATTGTGGTATAGGGTGTGATCCCTAGACAGTTTTTGAAAAATATTGTAAATCCCGATACAGGCACAAAAGATGAAGAATTGTTTTACACTGATTTAACTAAGGACTAATCTCCCTTTGAGAAACCTTTTGACGAACTAAACATTTATATCCCTACTTCCTTAGTTAACTGAGCTGTTTTGAAATTAAGGGATCTTTATTATAATGTTTTTAACATAAATTTTAAGTTGGAACTCAATTAACCCCCCTATTGAGTTTCCACTCTGACCAACATTTGTTATTAGAGGGTATTTTATTTCTACCATCTAAACTATTGTGCAAGTGTTCAAATTATTTTCAACTGTTATTTTAGTTGTATCTTAAAGATCTTAAAATTTCTATCATATCTAAATTTTCAGTTCTTTAAATTATAATTAACAATGGATAACATAGTTGAAGGTGTTTCTACTAACATGCCCCATTTAATGGTAATAACTATGCATAGTGGAAATTAAAAATAAAAATGTATCTAGAGAGCATGGGTCCTGAAATCTGGGACACAATAGAAAAAACATGCATTGCCTGTTACAGTTAGGGACACATGGTCTCAATTGACTAAAGCTACATATAACAATAATTGTAAAGCAATGAATGCATTTTACTGTTCTCTAGGTGATGAATAATTCAATATAATATATGCCTGTAAAAATTCATATGAAATCTGTGATACTTTGGTTGTTTCTCATGAGGGAGAAACCAATGTTAAAGAAATGAGATTAAATACTTATACTATTAAATATGATAATTTTAAAATAAAGTGTGATGAACTTATATCTAAAATTTATCTTTGGTTAAATGAAATAGTAAATACTATGAGTCTACTTGGGAAGCCCGTAGATAGCAAGGATCAGATTTTGAGGTTGCTTCGATGCCTACCTGGCAGATGGAGAGGAACTTCTATTTCTATCCGAGAATCCTGTGACCTAGGAAAGATACCAGTGAAGGAACTAGTTGGAAAACTTATGATGTATGAAGAAGAGCTTAAGGTAAATTAATAAGTAGATGAAGAAACAAGAAAAAAATCAGTAGCATTCAAGACTTCTACCTTAAAGAGTAAAGATAAAGAAAAAGTTCAAAATCTTGTAGACACTTCCACTAGTGAAGACTCAACTACAAACAGTGATGATGAGATGGCTCATCTTTCTAGGAGATTTAAAAAGTTCTACCGTAAGAAGAAGTTCTTTAGAAAATAAAACTATAAAGGAATTTATGATAGTAAAGGACAGTGGAAAAAGGACAGATAATGGAATGACAACACAAATGAAATAGTATACTATGATTGTAAACGGAAAGGCCATGTGAAGGCTGATTTCCCCAAGATGATATTTAAGAAGAAATATAACGACAAGGTAAAGGGATATAAAAAATCTATAAAAGTGACTTGGAGTGCTTCAGAAGATAGCTCTAGTGGATCTGACACAACTGATATTGAAAGGAACAAACATCCAACCTGTGTTTCATGATATAAACATTTGAGGTAACACCCAATTACCCTTTACATAATGCTTACTATTCTAGAAATTAAAGTGAGTAAAATAATGATGAAAATGTGACTAAGGATGAATTATAAGAATATTGTGGAAAGCGTGAGGATACCTTTAATAAACTCAAGGATAAATATAAATTATCAAAAAGGCAACATGGTTTAAATTATAATTATAAGACTGGTCAGGATATTGAGAGAGAAAAAATTTCTCACCTATTAAAAGAAAATACTAAACATAAATTATCAAATGAGAAATTAAAAGTAGATCTTGAGAATTTTACTGCAGGTAGAGTTACCCTAACTCAGTTTCTAGGGAAAAAAATTTCTCCAAAATACACATCTGGTCTAGGATATCAACCAGGGCAGAGAATTATTAGAAATAAATTTGTTCCAAAAACTGGATAGTTCACTGCTAGTTCATGTTCTGGACCATATTTTGAAAAACAATTATCTAAAGGACCTCACAAAGTGTTCATGTTTCAAAATATGTCTATTGATTATATGAAACCTATGAGACAATTATGGGTTCCCTAATATTTACTTGTTAACCTCTTTGGACCCACGAAAATATGGGTACCAAAGTTACCCTACACTTAATCTATTTTTTAGGAAAATTGTCTAAAGAGATCTTGTAAAACTCTATGGTACTTGGAAAGTGGATGTTCAAGACATATGATAGGAGACTATTCATACTTTAATATCCTAATTAAAGTTCATGGTGGACATGTCATATTCAGTGATAATGTTAAAGGGAAGATTGTCTTCTTAGGCCAAATTGGTAACCCTAATACTATATTACTTTCAAAAGTACTTTTTTATGGATTAAAATACAATCTACTTAGTATCTATCAGTTATGTGATAATGGTTTCAATGTTAAATTTTAAAATGATGCATGAAATGTTTTTAATTCTAAAAATGATTTAATATTCACTACTCTTATAAATGAAAATGTATATGTAGTTGATTTGAAATCTTTAGATAAGAAAAATGTTTCTTGTTTAAATGTTTTTCATAAGGAATCCAGGTTATGGCACAGAATATTAAGACACTTCAAGATATTTCCCGGACTGTACTAAATGAGTATAACCTACCTATCTATTTTTGGGATGAATCTGTTAATACATCTTGTTACATCATCAATAGAGTATTAATTATACATATTATTAAGAAAACCCCTTATGAACTTTAGAATAATAGGAAGCCTAAGGTTAATTACTTTAGTGTGTTTGGTTGAAAAGTCATTATTCTTAACACTAGGGATAATCTTGACAAGTTTTCTTCTAAGAGTGATGAAGGAATTTTCCTAGGTAACTCAATCTCTAGTAAATCTTATAGAGTATTCAATAAGAGAACGAAATGTGTGGAAGAATCAGTTCATGCCAAATTTTATGAGACTGGTCCACATGAACCCAAAACCTCCGTTGAATATCTTGAGGAATATATGACAATTATAGACCTTAATGATAAAGATAGTGAACCCTTAGTGAAAAAAACTAGTTCTGGAAATTTTCCAGAATATAAGCATGGTGAATCTGAACCTATACACTACCATGAGGATTTTATTTCAACTCTTTCTAGAGGTATTATAACTCTCATGAATAATCCCTTATATGCTATAGTAGGTGATCTAAATAGAGGAACACAAACTGGGGCTACTCTGAGAAACCATGTTGAAAATCCAGCTTTTCTTTCACATCTTGAACCCAAAAATATTAATGATTCTATTAGTGATGAATTTTGTGTAATAGCTATGAAATAAGAATTAAATCATTTTGAAAGAAACAATGTTTGGGAATTAGTAGAAAGACCTAAAAACACTTTGACCATAGGCACTAAATGGGTGTTTAGAAATAATGTTGAGGAATATGGAAACATAGTTAGAAACAAGGCTAGACTAGTTGCACAGGGATATAGTAAAGAAGAAGGAATAGAATATAAGAAAACCTTGGCACCTGTAGCTTGACAATAATCCATTAAGATACTACTTGCTTATACAACTCATCTAAATTTAAAACATTATCAAATGTATGTCAAAAGTGCATTTCTAAATGGGTACATAGTTGAGAATTTATTTGTTGAACAACCCCCTGGTTTTACAAATCCCCAATTTTCAAATCATGTCTTTAAACTTTCTAAAGCTCTATATGGTCTAAAACAAGCTCCAAGAGCATGGTATGATAGACTTATTTCTTTTCTTATTTCAAAAGGTTTTACTAAGGAAATAACTGATACTACCCTTTTTATTAAAATGATTTCAAAAGATGTTTTAATATTACAAATTTATGTAGATGACATTATTTTTGGATCCTCTAAAAATTCTTTATGTACTAATTTCTCAAAAAAATTGCAAGATGAATTTGAAATGTGTTTAATGGGGGAGCTTAAATTTTTCCTTGTATTTCAAATTTTTCAAAACAAAAATGGTATTGTTTTAAATTAAAGTAAATATAGAAAGGATATTTTGAAAGGTTTTGGCTTGGATGGTAATAAAGGTAGTCATACACCTATGAGTATAACTTGTATGTTGGATACTGATGAAACTGGTAAACCAGTATATCAAACAAATTACAGAGGTATGATTGGGAGTCTTCTCTATCTTACTACCAGCATGCCTGATATTATGTTCAGTGTATTCATGTGTGATCATTTTCAAGACAATCCCAAAGAGTCTCATTTAACTAATGTTAAATAGATTTTTAAATATCTCAAGTATACTAAAAACTTAGGACTATTTTATCTTAGAGGATAATACTTTTATTTAAAAAGTTATTCAGATACCGACTTTTCTGGTTGAAAGTTATATAGAAAGTGAACCTATATAATATGTCACATTTTGGGAAAGTCAATAGTATCACGGTGTAGTAAGGAATAGAATTATTTTGCATTATCCATTGTCTAAGCTGAATATATAGTTGCTGGTAGTTGTTTTTCTCAAATTATGTAGATGAAACACACTTTAATAGACTATGAATATCAATTCAAACATGTCTCTATAAAATTTGATAATACAAGTGCTATTAACATCTCTAAAAAAGTATCTCATGATAGGTTAAAGAAAAATTATGTGAGACATCACTTCTTGAGAGATAATTATCAAAGAGTTGATATCACTCTTGAATTCATTGGAACTGAACACCAATTGGCTGATATATTCACAAATCATTTTAGGTCTGAGAGGTTAAATTACACAAAACATGAGTTAGGTATGATAAACTGTTAAGTTAGACCTCACCAATAGACCTCACCATTAGAACTCACCATTGGACCTCACCGTTGGGCCTCACCGTTGGACCTCATCGTTAGAACCTCACTATTAGGACCTCACTGTTAGGACCTCACTGTTAGGACCTCACCATTAGGACCTCACCGTTAAACCTCACTGTTCGACCTCACTGTTAGACCTCACTATTGGACTTCACCGTGGGACCTCACCGTTGGACCTAAGCATTAGTACCTCACTATTAGACCTCACTGTTGGACCTCACTATTATAACCTTACCGATAGTCGACCTTAGGTCTGGGACTTTGGGATTTTCTACCAGAATTTGAAATATTTTTAATCATAGTTATTTCATTAACTCATTTTTTTGAAATCCCTAAATGATGAAAACAAAGTACAAACCACACTTCAATCCACTTAAATCCTTTCCCAAACCTCTTTCTCTCTAATCATGTAGCCTCGCCTTATTCTAAAACCCTTGAACCACTCTAGTTTGTAATGTAAAGACAGAAGAGACCACTAGTTGATGATGAAGGGGATGCACCAAACCCTAAGAGACCTCGATTTGGGTCTAGTAATGGAAGAAATGTAGTGGAAAAGCATATAAATCTACATTTTTCGAAGAGGGGAATCTTGGTTGAGAAGGAATTAAGTTCGGAATGGCTATTTTCAATCAAGTCTCTAGTTCTGAAGTCACTTAAAGCTCATGATTGGGTAGAATTATTTGAAAATAACAATGAACCTTATTACTCAAAACTAGTGAAGAAATTTTACGAGTCTATGAAGTTAGAGTAGTATTATAACGAGAACTGAATGTCTTGAAAGGTAAATGGATTAATTGAATGATTCTCCTATGTTAAATGGGTTGAATGTTTAAGAGTTCCGCATGAAGGGATTTTTGATTACTACTCTTGATTGGTGCCTCCCACTAGTGAGTTCTTCTATTATGAAGAAGATTTGGATGATCTGACAGGGAATGGAATCCCTAGGAAAGTGATTTCTGTTGAAATGGAAGGAGAAGACAGGTTTCCTTTTAAGTTTGTTCAACATGTTTTGTGTCCTAGGAGAGGAGACTTTTCTACCTTGAAGTATCAGGACATGATTCTTTGGTATCTGTTGAACCATGGAGATAAGATAAATCTGTGTAAGTTGCTGATGATTCAATTACAGGATATGAAAAATCCTAGTTCCAAGTCAAATGCTTTGTATCATGCCAAGTTGATATCCTTGATGTTTAAAGTGAAAGGTGTTGCCAGAAATAAGGAGGAAATCGTTGTTGTAAGGGATAAATTCTGCATAACCAAGATGATTTGAAAGTTTATGAAGATAAGCTGGAAACCTTGGAAAAGAAAATGGGTTAATGATGAGGCTAAGATGTATGAAGAATTCAACCCTGTCACCAACCCTACTAGGCTAAAGAATAAGATAGATATGGGTTTAAATCCTAATGAAGTGGAGCCAGTATACTCACATAAAGAAGAAGAGGCTGGTGTTGTGAAAGAAAGAGAGGATTCTCTTATAGATGATAGGAGTGATCCTGACCTTCCCTCAAATAATCATCCAAAATCTGTATCCTTTGGTGAGCCTAGACCACCAAAGAGATTTCCTATAAGAGAGACTGTCCTAAGGGATACTGATGATGACGAAACCAATGAAAAAGAAGAAGAAAATGTCTTAAGTGACATTAGAGTGACCTCAGAGGAGGAGGAAGAAAATGAATCTAGTCATGATAATTTTGAGATAGTTGCTGATGAATGTGAAGAGGAATGTTTAAGTTTCAGTCCTCTGATAGGATATTAAGAAATGGTGGAAAGTGTAGATGAAGAGGTTATTGAATCAGTTGAATCAGAAATTGTAATGGAAGTAGTTGAAGATTCTGTAGAAGAAGTGGAATTGGACTCTCCAGTTGATGCAGCTGATTAAATAGGTATACCAGAGATGGATGTAATTGATCAGGAGAATGCTCCAAGTGAGGGGGAGGAACCTATTGCCACAGTTTCAGTTGTTTTTTCTCATGGAATATAATATTGGTCAAAAGACCCTGGATTCGTGGTCTTGGTCTTAGACTGTGGATACTCTGATGATGACAAGCCTAACAGAAGCCCTCCAATTCCTTCTGTTTCAGAGTCCACTATTGTACATCCAGTAGTGCTTTTACCACGAGACTATATGAAGAAGGATGGTTTAGAATAATTAAAATTATATTTGGAGAGAAACTTTGATGAGAGATCTATTAATATAGAGAGAACAATGGATCTCATTCAAGAAGTGGCGACCTCTTCCTTAGAAAGAATAATTTCTACCTATCACTCAAATTTTCTACATTAAGTGAAGGTTTGTCGGAATCAGGTCAGAACCTTGGCAGAGTCTATGGAATCTATGAAGCAATCAATTGTGTGTTTAGAATTCTATATGGATTCAAGGGTTCAAGTTTAAGAAGACCTTAAGTATGTTAACAGTGTTTTTTAGTCGATGGTCACTATGTTTGAGGACTTTAAGAAGTCTATGGAGACACATGTGAGTGGACATGGTGATGATGTAAATATTATGATCAGTGGTCTGACCAAGTATTTTAAGGAGACAATGGTTTTTACAATGGAACCTATGTGTGTATCTTATTCCTCTCCAGCCTCTCCTCATGTTGATCTAGAAGCTTTAAGGTTAGTTGTTAGAGAATAAGTAGATAAGTTCTCTGGTACAAGTACCTCAAACCCTAAGTCTATGACTCATGTCATTTCCACTGCCAGAGAAATTGATAAGCTTTTGGGAGATTATTTAAGGTAGGTTGCTCAAGATCAGAATTCCATTAAAGAGAAAGTTGATTTCTACTATAAAAGGGTGTATACTAAGCGTCAGATGGATGGTCACTTCAATCTTCTGTTGGAAAACTTGAGGATCCCACCTGTGACTCAGGATTTTAAGGATCATGATAGTAGGCTTAAAGAATTGACTACTGCCTTGGAGATATTCATGGAGAATAAGGATGATTTTATCTCATCTATGGAAAGAGGAGGAAGTAATATTATGGATTTCAGAAATATTATTTTACCCTTCCTCTATGTGGACTTAACTCCCATTATTGTTCCTCCAACATTACCTTCTTCCATAGCTGCCTCAAGCTATTCCAGTGTTTCCCCATTGATGACTTCTCCATAAGACATCATAAGAATTACCCCTATGATTCCTCATAGATCTACTCACTATCAGTTTACTGATGCCTCTGTAGCCACTCCTCCTACATTTCTCACTACCATACCTCAACCTATCCCTTCATCTTTTGGACCTACCTCCTCAGCTTCCAAAGAAAAAGTTCCCTTGGACATATCTGATATGGATTGACTGTGAGATGTATTAGTTGATAGGGATCTTTGTAATCTTTTGTATATTGTCATCTTGCTTCATTAACAATAAATTCTTATTTTGTATCTTTTTGTCTTACATTCTTTTTGTTGATCACAAATGGGGGTGAAGTTTTATATTGACTGGAGTCCTTGAATATATATACACTATCTATATTTTCCACAATAAACATGGTTCAATTTCACTTATACACACATCTGAAGATATTATAAAATATTCATAACCTTGATTCAATAATACTTAAATTTAATTTTCACTGACATAATTTTGATTATCAAAAAGGGGTAGACTGTGGGACTCACCTGTTTTGATAATCCCAAATCTTGATTCTTTGTTATGATAATCATTTTTCATTAATATATATAGTTTCTATCAAGTGATGACTATGTATCTTTAATCTCACTTCTCTCTTGCTTAAGCTTACAGTGAAAATTTTAACTAAGAAGAAGGTTACTGATAGAAGGTTACTGACGATGGTCACTGATAAAGGTTACCGATGTAGGTCACCGATAAAGGTCACCGATAGAAGGTTACTGATAGATGGTTACCAATGAAGGTCACCGATAGAAGGTTACCGATGAAGTTCACTGATGAAGTTCACCGATAGAAGGTCACTGATAGAAGGTTACTAATGAAGGTCACTGATAAAGGTTACTGATGAAGGTCACCGATGAAGGTTACCAATAAAGGCTACTGATGCAGTCTACTGATGAAGCCTACTATTGAAGTCTACTATTGATAAGTCTACCGCTACCAGTCTACCAATGCTCACTCTTCTACTCCATACCTTTTCAAATTTTTAAGATTATTCTAATGGCCCTATTTGGTAAATTTAATGTTTTTGACATTAATTAATGCTGATTATAGACATATCAAGAGACTGTATCTAGGGACATTATGAGGTACGAGGAAGACCGCACATGGTTTTCTTATTCCTATTATCGGATCACAAATATAAGATAGAAGATCGAGGAAGAAAATAAAGTGAGAGGAATGCATGAGAAAGAGATTACTTACTAGATCAAAGTGAACAAGGAAGAACCATCCAACACTTACATTGTAAACCAAAGAGCATCATGAAGATCATTTGGGAAAAATTCACATCTACCTTCAATGCTTCTTCAAATCTCTATCAAACCAAGAAGCAGAACACCTCAATACTTGGAAGCTAGAACATGGAGTTGCGACACTCTGTTTTCAGGACAACTTCCAGAGAAAGACTCAAACTACAATTTATTCACTCCAAGGAGTCAAGATATGAAGTGAAAACACATAGATCTTTCTAAATTCAATCTTATAATATTATCTCTTTTGTTTCCTTTTATTTTAAATTTCATATAAGTGTGTGTTTTTTTGTTACACACACTGTCTCTTGTGCTTGAACTGGAGGATACTAAAAATCCTGACATAAAACTTCACTTACACCTTGTTTCCCACATGTAACTATGGAAGAGTCCATGTGTGGTCTTGATTGTTTTTTTCACAAATAACTGTGGTAGAGTGTGTGAGCCCTGAATAGTTTTTGAAAAATATTGTAAATCTCGATACAGGATTTGTATCAAGTTTATTGTTAATATAAACTGCTTGGTGGTAGGTGATCACTAAGTTGATAGGATTAAGTCTTAGCTTGATATTGAACATCTTATTTAACTCTACTATGTACGATATTTAGTGTAACACCCCACGATTTCAATGTACGTTAGTTCTTCAATGTAATTCAATAACTTACTCTACACGCAACATCGAGTTCAAGTGCAACACGACTTACCAAACTAGCGGTTAAAAGGCAGTTATGAATAGTATTAACAGAATTTTGAACTTTATATAACCCTTATAATTTTATAATCCATATTATCATTTTCTTAGACATAATGTAAGGAAAAAATCATTTTTTTCAGATAAAAGAAGTATTTTTCAAAAAATGAAATTTTACCGCCTTTTAATGGAGAACCCTTTTTTAAATCCAATGTTTGAAACCATTGTATATTAAATTTGAAAAAATAAACTTCTTCTTTGGGATTGGGACATAAGAATTTAGTTTCAATAAAATTTTGGTGTTTTTCTGATAACATTCATATTTGGGTGAATAGTGAAAATAATATATTTTAACTGAAAACAACTTTTTAAAAAAAAATAATTTATAGTGTTCAGCTATACATATGAATGGTATGGATGTATAATTAGATTATTTTTTTACCATTGAATCCAATGTTGGTCATTGGAAGTAATTTTACATTGAAAATGGACATAAACAAATGTCAATCTTTTGGTAGTTATTATTTCTTAAAAAATACGCCTTTTGGTTTTGACCACAAGAATTAATTTTAAACTAATAAATGAAATTTTTATGTTCTTAATTTGGTAAAAAATACTTCATTTTGGAATTCGGAATATCAAAATTATCTTAGGGTGAATTTTGGGTATGTTTTTGAAAACTTTTAATTTTTGATGAATAGTGAAAAACACTGAGTTACAGTTTTAAACCGAATTTTTATTTAAATAATTATTTATTTTATTTAAATTTATTTTTGGTCAAAAGAGATAAAAAATACCTATATAGGTTTACTGTAATTAATTGGAGTCAGTTTATTATAATTTTAGATATATAAAAATTTTATTGAATTTTTCACTGTCTTTTGCCCACCTCCTAAGAGAATTTTCAAATTCACATAAAACATAATTTTACCGCTTCTGTGAGTTTAATTTAGAAAATATGAGAGAAAAATTTAATATCAAGGAGTAAAATGTGGTTAAATAAGATAAAAATAATTTTTAGTTAATAGTAACTTCTTACTTTTATTTACCATAGTTAAAAGTAAATAGGGTAATTAAGGGTAAAAATGATATTATTATTACCCTAACACATGTCCTAATTCTATTGGATAATTATAATTCGACCAAAAAATACCTTAAGAATAAAATATGAACCTTTTTGTTCCACTTGGATTAGATTAGGACATTTATTATTATTTAATTCGAAGAAGAGTTAAAAGAGTTAAAATCAAAGTTTAATAACTAATTTTTTTTAATATAGGGTTATACATAAGATAAATTAGATTATAAATATTAATTAAAAATATAAAAAGATTTAATACATAATGGTATTTTATTTATAATTTTTATACATTAAATAATTTAATTTATTTATGACACAATAGTGATGCAGTAATTACCTAAATAATGAAATATTAAAATAATTGATATTATAAATATCCGAATAAATGTAATTTGAGACTTTTTATGAATTCAACTAATTTTATAGGTTAATATGACATATTAGGGTTGTTTATATGAATTTTTTTCGAAGTAATAATGGTGTTATGATTTTAGCAAAAACATAATACCACATAGTGTCAAAATTGACATAAAAGAGTTTTTAAAACAAATATTATATTATTAATTGATATTATATTCCTAAAAATCTAAGGATCAGAAAAAGGACTTAAATAATGATAGGTGTATCATTAATTAACCACTTGGAGTTCTCTTGTAAGTATATAGTAATTTTATTAACCATATAATATCAAAATACAAAGAGACATGGTAAATGTCAAAATATTTAACTAAGAGTAAAATCTAAAAAATAAAGTTAATATAGTGACACAATACTGTCTAAAACCTATTGGTTGAGTGGTTTTAGACCCATAAACACATTATCCTTTACATAATACATTTTATAGCCATTATAATCCGAAAATTATTTAATTATATAATAATATTTCTATCTTTTCCTAAGGTGCCCCTCACCCCTCTTATAAAAGGGAACTCCCCCTTTTCTTTTATTCACACCTTCAAAGCCTTTTGGATCGGCCAAAAGCTGCCCAAATATCCTCTAAAATTCCATCACTTCATCCTAGAGGCCTTAATTTAGTCATAAATCCAGCATA
Source organism: Viscum album (assembly GCA_963277665.1). Taxonomy (NCBI): domain Eukaryota; kingdom Viridiplantae; phylum Streptophyta; class Magnoliopsida; order Santalales; family Viscaceae; genus Viscum; species Viscum album. The sequence continues at coordinate 461,239,879 of OY728127.1, forward strand.
AGGAGCCCTTTTGATCAAATCAAAAGGAAGAACTCAAAGAAGAGGTAATAATTTCACCACCCACTTTCACGTTATTTTCTTCTTCCACTTCTTATTTCTTTGTTATTTCCATTATAAAATAATAAATCAAGTATCTTCTATATACTTTGATGTTATTATAAATATGTTAAATCCATATTCATTATTCTATCCATCTTTTGAATGAAATGTCACCATACGTGCGTACGTACGAACTACTGTCTCCACGTCGTGGTGTAATTGTTATTCAATACATTATTATTTGGATGGGTATAATAATGATGTGTAATAGATTTAAATAATAAATATAACATGATAATTATTCTTTATATATGATATACCATCCAATTATATATTATTTTAATATCAAAATAATGATATTTTCGCTCGTGCGTACGTACGGATTACCGTCTCCACGAACGCGATGAGATTCATCCCCCATTGTATCCATTCAAGACTAAATTTCATTTGATGATTAAAAATAATGTTTAGAGACATGATATAATTCTGGATATGAATACTATACATCCCATCCATAACAAATATGGCCCACATAACAAATAATATAAAGGAAAATGAATCCTTTAACACCCGAAATGACGATAATAATAAGATATTTTTAACAAATCAATGTTAAAAGATTATATATGATATAATATTAATGCATATGATTATTGTATAATTAAATAAAAATTATTTCACCATTATACAGGAGGTTAACCTACCCTAAACCAAGGAAAAAATATAATGTAAGGGTTTATTTCACAATCTCTTCATTATCCGAGGTTGTTTATACATAATTATCTATCGGGACCTCTTTATCATCCACATCCATTTTTCTTAAAAATGTATTTAAAAAAACTTTTACTAGTTACTATACTATGGATTAATGTCATTTATACCCTTGTTTTAATTTTTATAATATTTTTATAAAGGAATCATTCCGTTGTTTTCCAAACAAGGTCTTTTTAACCTTTTCCATAAAATTAATGTAAGAATGTCTTTTTTTAACTTATACGACGGGTGTGGCTATTTTCTACTGTTATAAAATCTTAAAAGATTCCCTTACAAGATTATAATAATATTTTCAAAGTAAATGTTTTATTTTATAATTATGTGACTTTTAAATGATTTAAAAAAAGACATATTTCTCTCAAATAGTTTTGATTTCATCTATGTAAACATCCTTTGATGGATTTTAAGGTTATTTGAAGTTGATTTATTATGATACAAAACATCTATATTGTATTGAAGGTTTTGTGATATGTTTGACTGTGGATGTGTTATTTTTATACCATTTATGATTTATAGATAATGTATTGACATCTCATATGCTAGTTTTAATACGAATGATTATGTTATGTTTAAACCTGTTCATATGAGGATTGCATTGGACTTAGTAAGTGACGGGTGGAGCCCGCTATAGCTCCTCGATGCATCGGTAGGCCTCATGAGACAAACTAGCGTCTTGGCACAAGGCCTTGACAAAAACTTATTTGTAGTCTTGGAACAAGGCCTTGACTATGTGGTTATGATAGTCTGGCATTATGCATTCCATCATTGTGAAAGTGGTTATTGATATTGCATGTGATTATTCGACTAGTAGAATATCCATGTGAATAAGTAAATTGCATTATTTCATTTTTTTGCCATATTATTCTGAAGTTAAAGTTTAAAAGGATTTTGTTTTAGTTATACATTTACTTAAATGTTTATTCTTATTTATGAAAGTTTCTGCTATATTGTTATACTTACTAAGAATCTAACCTCACCCCTTTTTATGTTTTTTCCCAGGATGAGAAGAAGTTAGTTATGAGTGACTTGTAGGAATAATCTAGGAATCTTGGATTTTTTTAATGGAATAATTTAGTTTTGTTTTTTTTCATGTTGTAATGTTGACCTTATGAATGTATATAGTATTTCCAAGGCTACTAAACTGATCAGCCTTTCAGGACATGATTTCCTTGTATCATGCCAATGATATGTAATAATGCACTGACTCTGGGTAACTGGGGTTGGGGAGTTACATTTAGTAATACTTTGTTTTGTCTATTTTCTGCTTCTTATAATTTCAAAAACAGAGAACTATTTTACATTGACTCTAATAGTTAGTTTTGGTTAGTGTGTGTATGTGTTTAATTCAATAAACCTGTTTCAAAAGTTGAAGAAGTGTTTTACACTGATTCAATTAAGGACTAATCACCCTTTGAGAAACTTATTGACCAACTAAACATTTATATCTATACTCCCTTAATTACATGGGCTGTATCAAAATTTGAGGATCTTTATCTTAAATGTTTTAATAGAAATTTTATGTAGGAACACAATTCACCCCGCTCTTGAGTTTCCACTCCGACTAACACTAAGAAATTATAAATGGAAAATTTTCCTTTGAAAAGACAACTGAATTATTTTAAATTAATCTTAAAATCATTAAGGTTTCATGATGGTTGAAAAAACTGATCATTCTATATAAGTTAGAAAAACATTCTTTCCATATTTTGTCCAAAAAGTCACAATGTACCTTATTTAGAAAACAAAAAAAAATCTTATCAAACCATTTAATAAAAAGTAAAACATGGGTAAAAATGATTTTAAATAATTTTAAGAGAATAGTAAAAAAAATTAAATTCATTTTTAAAAAACATGGAAATGGAAGATAAATATTACCCAATGGATACTTAAACATAAACAATCATGAATAATGATGATATTTTTAAATAAACACTTACCACTTTGGTAACATTTGAATCATAAAACCCATGAAATAAATAACTTCTGATGAAAATTTATATATCATAATTTTCATGAGAATAATCATAAAATACATTCATGGGAAGTATACATACCACATAAAATAAAAAAGTAGTGTATAAGACATGTTCCCCACAGAGATAAAAGTGATATGAAAATATCTTACCTTGAGTCTAAATCATCACATGCACTCTTTAGCTTCCTGAATAATAAACTTACATTAATTATTTATTTTCTTAATAATATTTCTCAACTTTTTTATTCCTCTTATCTCACTTATTACTGTGTTATAAAAATTACTTAATAATTTATGTTCACATCGGATTTTTTGGTGATATTTTAAGTCCAAAATGACTTAGGTATGTTAACTATGGTCAATGAGGTCATTATTACATCATATACAGAATAATAATCATAAAATAATTATAATTTTTATACAGAAATTATAATTTTAAGTCCAATAATTAAATATACTAATAAAAAATAAACTATATTACAATCATAGAGACAGTAGGTCTTACATACATATGAGTGAAATTTCCATTTTTAAATAATAATTATAGAAATAAGGTATGTTTATTTTATCTTTACATGATTATCATGATATAATATATATCATATTAATTATTTAAATATACTTATATATATCATCCATGTGATTTTGTGATGAAAAGAGAATCACATCACTTCGTGGAGGTGGTGGTACATGAGTACACACGAACAACATTGTCATTTTTTAGTGTATGGTATAGTAAGAAGGTAAATGATATATTATCTTTTTAGATTTATAAAAATGTAATTAATAAAATATATAAATATTAATTCAATCATTATAACTAGTCAATATATATGCTTATAGAAAACGAATTACATCAGTTTGTGAGGTGGTAGTCTGTCATACACATAAATGAAAAATTTCTATCCCAATTGATGGATGTTGGAGATGAATATAGGTTTTTAAATTAAAATAATAACATATTAGTATATTTATTATACTTCTATTATTATTTATTATGGTTGAAGAATATTTTTATGAGGTGGAAGAAGAAATACAACTGAAATGCTTGATTAAAAAATTATACCTCTTCTTTGGAAAACCTCATTTTCTTATCACCTTAAGACCACTAAGGTTTGTGTTCTATCTCAAATAAGACCTCTATAATTAAGGGATGGATTGTAGTAATGGATTTGGTCAGGTATTTAATGAACCAAATGGGTTTTTAAGTGTGAAGTAATGAGATGAAGAGGATCCCTTTTATAAAAGAGGGGATGGGCACTCTTGGAATTTCTCAAAATATTAAATTAATAGAAATTAATATTAAATTTTAAATGCCCAAAAATTAATTTATTTAATTTATAGGATGATTATGGGTCTAAAGTATCTCATTAAATATTGTTTTTGGAATGTTTATGTCACATTTGTACCCTTATAATTTGGTTGAAACCCCTCACTAACCCTTTTTAAACTTACTATGACAAAAAAGATTTTTACTCTTTAAGGGTCAATATAGTTAATATAAAAAGAAAAAAACCCCAAAAATGGAACATGGTTGATATTATAAACCATAAAATAGTAAAGTTTACAAATATAATTTTTTTTTTTAATTTTATATCATTTAATAAAATAATATTTATTTTAAAATATTAATAATGTCATTTTCTAGAACCTTTCATTACTTTGACTTTAATAATATCATGATGACACATATAATTCTAAAAAATTGTTTTAATAAATCCCAAACATGTCAATTTAATCTGTAAATATTTTTTAATACATTTATTATCTCAAATTATAATAATTTTAATAATTTTAATATCATTTACTTAAATTTGACAATAATTAAATAATTATTGTGTAAACATTGTGAAAGCATTTAAGGTAATTATTTTCATTACTGAAAATTAAAAATAAATTTCCACGATGAATATAAATATTTAAGATTTCAAAATAATATTTATAGTAAAGCATATCCTCTACATAAACCTATATTAAATATATTATAGTTATTAAAAATAAGAGTGTGACATGTTTGATTTTTCGTGAAATAAAATACTATAAAGGTCATAATCTCATCCAAATAGCCCAAAAATGACATATAACATAATATTGGATGACTAAGGAAGAATTATAATCACAAAATAAATTTAATTCAATCTTTGAGGTCATTTTATAATTATTATCATTTTTTTAACTTTAATTACTCGATTTACCTATTACCTTAATAACAAAAATTACTAAGGTTACTATTCAGGATGAAAAAAAATAATATAGAAACTATTTAATAATTTTTTATTACCTAATCCATAAAATATAATCATTTTTTCAAAATTCAATCCATATAAGTTAAAAAAATTAATTTGAAATTTAACCAACAAAACGCGATAAAAAACAGTTTTTCGGAAAAATGCCCTTTAAAAGTATAGAATGTTTTTATGATAAATTCAAGTATAAAATCCATTTAAAACCCATAATTTAAATAATTCAAAAAAATATACTAATTAAATTTTAATATTAATAAAAAATATACTTTTTACTTTTTAAATAATTTAAAAGAAAAATACAGTTTTCAGTAAATATTAGTATTTTTTACTATTCATTGAAAAATCAATCTTTTCATAAAATTATCAAAAATACATTTTAAGATAATTTTTACATTATTAATTAATTATTTAAATTAATTTTTTAAAAAATATATAAAACTTCTAGAAATTAATTGTAATATTCACTCATAAAAAGAAATAAAACTCATTTTTGATGAAAATGTATTTTTTTGAAGAATAAAATGACATTACTAAAAATTGTGAGATTATTTTATAATAATATTAAAATAAATATATACTGATTTATAAATTTATATTTATTTCATAAATAAATTAATCCTATACTTACCCACCAATTTAACAGCTAGGTGATAACTGTTGCATTTAAATAAAAATATTTCATTGTTCATTTAAACTCGTTGTTGCGTATCTTGTTCTCTATAGACATTATTTTTAAAATCATTAGATATAACATCTCCTATTACAATGCCTTTTCTAGGTCATAACCAAGAAAACACAAGATGTTTGGGATAATATGGGCCAAATAAGAAGATATTATGATCTTGGGAGGCCCAGCCTATTAAAGATGGTATCAACGTCAGTCCTAGATCGATGTGTCAGTGGCGATGTTGACCCCTATGTTTGAAGGATCATTGGCTAGAGACCTAAGATAACAGATCAGTTATAGAGGAGAATTAATCACCCCTTTATAAGGTGGGGGTACCTATCCCAACAAAAGGCCTTTCCTGGGGAGAACCCAATAAAAAAATTCTTGAGGGATGGTTGGGCCCAATGCAAATAATATTGTGATCGAGAGAGGACCAAGATATTAAAATTTATTATCAGAAACTATTCTCATATTAATACTTGGTGTTTTATTTTTTTATAGGTAAAATCATTCCCATCCTTTAATTGTTTCCTTCACCACTTTTCATTAGCCTATAGAGACCGACGAGCATGCTTGAGGCCATGTGGTGCTCTGAATTGGGTCTTGGGAATCAATCCTTGAGGTGGGATATTATAAAGTGGTGTCATAATCAGTACTGGATCTATGATTCAATAGGGGAGATAACCCCCATGGTGGGGAGGATTTTTTGTTGGAGACTCAGGATACCACATTAGTTAGTGATGAGGATGAAATAACCCTTTATAAGGTGGTGTGGATACCTCTCCCATCATAAGGCCTTTTTCAGGGTGGACTTGATCAAAAATACATGAGCTATGGTAAGGCCCAAAGTAGACAATATTTTTATTTTGGTAGGTATAATATATTACAAATGGTATCAAATATAGTCCTAGATTGATGTTTGAATAGAAGTTTTGGCCCCTATAGTAGAAAATATTATTCAGTGGAGAACTAAGATCCCATGCTAGTTGGAGAGAAACACCCCTTTATACGGCAGTTTGGATATCTCTCATATCACAATTCATTTTTAGGGATGAATTGAGGAAAAAAATATATAACAGATGGTAGGGCCCAAAGTGGACAATACTGTGATCATAGGAGGCTGGGCTATTATTGACAGTAACATATCCAGTCCCAGATTCATGGGTCAATAAGGGAATTTTCCCCTATAGTAGGGAGGATTATTGTGTGGACAACCAAGATCCCACATTAGTTGGATAAGAGAATGAAGTGCCCCTTTATGATATGTCATGGATAACTCACCCATTAAAAGGCATTTTTCGAGGAAGACTCAAGAAAAATAATGTTGGGAGGGATGGTAGATCCCAGAGCTCGAAATATTGTGATAATGGGAGATCTAATATATTACAACTATATTAAACAGTGGTACCAACATATAATCCTCATGATTTCTCTAGATATCCTCACCTAAATTCATGTGTGAAAGAGGTTTAATTGTCTAAAATTAACTATTTATTGAAAAAAGGTTTTATGACGAGCCTAAAACTTATAATGAAATTATGTATCAACTATATGAAATATCATTCCTCATAAAATACTAAACTAATATAATTTCAATTCTATATCTCATTTACAATATATCCTTAACCTTCTTCGATCATAAATTAAATCACCACACTACTTGAATAATTGAATAATAATATTAAATAAAACTCCTGAAAACCAAATTCTTCAAAAATAATTCTAAAATTTCACATGAAGATAGATTTCACAAACTAAACATAATAGAATATTGAAAATTTCTTCCTAAGGATGTTTTATAGGATAAAATGGTTATTTTTCTCTCAAGTGTGAAATTAAAAAACTACTCTTAGAAATTCACTAACTCTGTGACTAGAAATTTTTAGACATTTACAATAGATACAAATTTAAAAAATCATCCTTAAAATTCCTATAGATAATCCTTAAAACCTAAAAACCATTGTTATGTTAACTCTTGTAGAAAATAGTAAATAATATTCTATAAAAGATACACCATTTAAAAGGCTCAATCCATGATTCAAGGAAGGTAATAAATCAAACTTAAAAAAGACAAGCCACACAATCTATTACATTTAATTATCTATAAACACTAAATTAAACTCAAACTATATCAATATAGAAAAGGAATAAAATTGATATAAATTTGAGTACTACGCCATCTCCCGAGACTCTTACCCCTCGATGCTCATTTCAATAACTTTATACCTCCCTCACACTCAAATAAATGTAATATTAGACCCCTATGGGCCCTATTATATAATATCCTAAATTATTTATGATTTAATTCATAAATTTCACATACACATCTAAATATTACTAATTCCATGCCATATCAAAAGAAGTATTAGCTTGATTCCTCTAAAACTCACACATAAAATACATCATGAACCTACTCTAGCTAAGACGGTTGTGAAAAATGGAAAGGAACCTATAAAACCCAATCCAATATATTAAAGTTTATTTAAAAAATTGATGATAAATTATTTGTCTTTAACATCTCTTTTTCAAACTTAGAGTAAAACATTTATCATGATTACTCATGGCCATTAACACAAACTCACTATTTTAGTCATAAGATAATTATACCTATCCAAAACCAAAGATGATAAAGCTATAGAATATACTATACTTATTTAATGAATAATCATATTCAAAATTAATTATAACTCAACATTCAATTTGAATAAAATTTCACCTAATTGTAATTACATATAACTGTCAAATTAGGTTAACATCATATTCATTTATATTTAAAGAGTCATATAAAATATTCATATTCTCTTATGGATTCTAGTTTAAATGGGTTCCTTTTTAAGTAATGTACAAGATTCCACATACCTTTTTATTTAAACAAATGAATAGTTTTTTATTAATGAATAATCATATTAAAAGAGGCATTAAAACTCATCCTTATATTTGAATAAAATGTTGACTAATTTGAATTCCATATGAACATAAAAACTAGTTATTATCATATTCGTTTATCATTAAATAATCACATAAAAAATCATATTACCCTATGGATTTTTATTTAAATATAATCCTTTTAAATTGATTTACAAAATTTCGCATGCTTTTTTATTAAAACTAATGAATATATCTTGATAGAAAAGTAGGTTTATTGCATTGGATTTCCAACATTTATGCATAGAAATGATGTATAATACATCAATTTTATATAAAAATTATTAATTAAATGATCATTAATATTACCTTGAATTATTTTATCAATGAATCTTTCCTTATTGTAATGAGCTGATAATTACATGCCTTATCACTCAAGCTAGTGGTATTATATTTTATGTTGATAAAACTAAGAATTTTCTTAAACACTACCCAATTAACAATGTGTTCACTGGAATACATGGTAAAACCACATAAAACTTGGTTATACTACATATCTAGGATGTGAAACTAATTTAAAACTCCCTTCAATAACTTGATTAATATTTCCATTCACCTATAAGGGATCATGTTATGTTATCGACCTTTTTAGAGAAAATTAATTTCAACTATTACCTTAAAATGACTAATCATGTTAGAAACCTCATTTTTAACATCTCCAAGATATAGTTCTACCACTCAATGAAGAAAAATTTAAATCACCATCATTAACACAAGGAAGTTATTTTTTTATATAAATTATTCCAATACACATCATCATCAGTTAGTTTCATTTACTATTGTGATATTTTTTTACAAAACATACATCCACAAGATTAACCAAGATAGGGAATAATTTTAATTAAATGACATATAAATCTTTAAATACCAACCTAATACATCCATTATTAATTATGAAATTAGTCATTTTTCTTCATTGACTAAAAAAATCCCATTTTATCACCCAATCCCTTATTGTCCCTATGAATTCATAATATCTTACCACTAATTCTCATTATCTATTCTTATATTAGAAATCATAAAATAAATATGTTCTAATAATCATTACTACTCTTTTGGAAGTGGATTTATAAAAAATCTCTAAAAATGAAAAATAGAATCTTCTCTATAACACAACATGTGTATGAAAATATCATACAATAAGAAGCCTGCCAAGGAATCATTCTTCCACAATCCAATCATAGAAAGTTTTTTATTACTATAATAACCTCAAATTGTTATCCTCAAATCCTATAAAGTAGATTAACAAAGTAAGTGATCAAAACCAAGACAATAGATTTCATCTCCAAGTCCAATCCCTCATAATGGAAAACATTTTGGAATTTTATAAATACAAACATCTTCCCATATACAATGATGGTCATAGGTTCACATTCAATCCATTTTGATCACTAATAATGAAATCATGGATTTATAAACCCCAGACATTTAAACCTCGAGATAACTACTCTACAAAAATACTAAGTTCAAATTTTCATTATAATTATCCCATGGGTTAGTCACTATTCACATAAGAAACTAACCATATATCTCAATCTAATACTCTCACAATAATATTATTTCCCAAAAAATAAATCACCACAAGGTTTATAAAATTGAAATGTAAATGAAAATCTATTCCACACTAAAATTCACTCAATTGATATCCTTCATCAGGGAACCTCAAACTAAGTCAAGATGTGATGTCATCTTCTGATATCCTCAAGAAACTCATGTTTGATGTGACGAGTCATCAAAATATCATTATTTAACACCTCATGAAAACTAAAAAAATTGATATATTTATTAAGAAACAAATCATAAATCATAAATCCCAATAAATATATCCATAATCAAAATAAATATACATCTTTCGTTAAAATAATATAAACTTATATCTCCAAGTAAAGCTATTAACCATTTGATCATAGATTACAATCGTCCACCACCTTCATGTCAACCATGAAATAATATTTCCCTAAAACAAATATCACCTTCAAAACTCATTTTAATATCACATATTTCAACTATAATCTCACTTTCTATAAATATCCATACCCCAAATATCATGTTAAATCATTATCATAACAAGAATTTATAAAAATGGAAAATCAATGCGGTCCTAACCATTATAATGAAACTATAATCATAATAAATAAATTAAGATGGGAAATTAAAGAGTTTCAAAAAATAATAAAAAAATATTTCCCATGAAAATACTAGAAAACACGACTCAAAGAGGGATCAGATATTAAAGAAAATAATATGAGATCACTCATCTCTCTCACATCAATACCTAAAATTAGCTCATAATATATTAAAAAACAGAATATCTTATCCTCTATAGTGAGATAAATACTCACTATGGAAGAAGTTGTAGCCCCCTCATACTTAAGTTCCTAGATGTATTCCTCACCATTCACATGATCAATAATCAGTTGTACTTTGGTATGTTTTTACCTGATCATTTTTAGTTGAGAACTTCAAATAGAATTTTCCACATGGTACAATACCACAGTTAAAATAATCCTAATATATAATTAGTTTCATAGTTAAATAAAGTGAGAATTAAGAAGTTATCATTGAAATTTTCTAATTGCATATCATAGAGTACTTCCCTTATCATAATCATGAATGTGCAAGGATCATGTCCTAACAACTATATGATATATGTTCTAAACAAACCATAAATTTATATTAATGATCTTAGTACTTGAGTGAGTTTTCAGATGATTAGAGTATTTACATAGGATTTTGTTAGTCAACATACCCTAGAGGGGTATATGTGTCTTGGTAGACTAAACTCTAATACTTCTAACATTTTGTCCCCAAGTTTCCCAAACCCAAACCTCACATGTTTCTATCTCCAAAATCTAACATATATCTAAACCAAATTCTATGGCACTATGTTAAAATGATCCATCCTCAAAAAAATCCTTCCTTGTACTGTTGAAATGAATGAGAATGCAACCTCAAGCTAGCCTTAAATATGACTCGGTTTCATGACTATGGTCAAGGGTTTTAAACCCTCAATTGGAAGGAATTTCCCTCTAGAGAAAAAAATAGATAAAGGAGAAATAAAATAAGAAATAAAAACCATGTACAATGGAACAACCAAAATCAGTAAATGATTAATATGATAAATAAATAAATATCACACAGTATTACATAATTTAATAAAATTAAAACCATGAAAAACAACTATAACCCCTAAAATAAATACCCATAAAATGGAAACTTTAGTATAACTTAATGATATATAGAAGATATAAAACACCTATAAAACTCTCAATATGAACCTCTATCATCAAGATAACACTACCAAACACCTCTTCTAGTATGTCCTTATAATCTTATATGAAAAAATATATTTTATTATAGCCATATACTCAGTGTGTAATCCTAAAATATTTAATAACCAAGTAAATACCATATATGAATAATAATAAAAGTAGTAAAATTATACACATAGTCATGAACTCACCACCCAATGATAATCTAGTTCAAACCCTCAGTTAAGATAAAACCTCATTTTATGAACATATAGTTCATCATACAATGTTTATCTCACTCTATAAGTCCACAAGTCATAGTTTATAGGTTCATTTTGTTAGATTATGACATTCCCAAGATCACGATTTTCATCACTCTTGATTTATAAAATATTTATAATATAACACATTCCATAAAATGTATAAATTTACCATGAAAAACGCTCGTACCATCTAGTACCCGCATACTTAAAATATAAAATTTGATCATTAACCTTCTATCATAACAACATAACCTCATATCACATCACATGCATATCCTGAACTAATGTACCATATGTTAAATTATTAAAAATCCATACCAGCTAATGGGTATAGAGAGGATATACTAATCCAAATATATAATCAACACACTCATTGAAATGTTTTTGGTTCAGACATGTGAATACTTTCTTATAGTGGTGTTACTAAAATAACTCAAAATAAAATAAAGAATAAAAAACATAATCCATATCCCATAACCATATCACAAATATAAACCATAATTGTATCATTCATTTAATAATCATATTACAACCCATATATATTATAAAATCAAGGTAATCATGTTGATCTAGTATAATGATAATATCACATCATTATTATAATATGACTACTTTATATTCAATTGATGTATACATCATCTCTAGTAGAAGTCCACATCATCACAATGAGTAATCCACATCACCCAATTAGTATGTCTACATTATTATAATCATTAAAAGTAGTCGAAATCATTATCATAGTGAACATATGGAAAGATGTAACCCTACAGTTCAATCTACTATATCCAAACAAGTTGTTCAATCACACATCAAATTAAGTTCATTCTCAAGCCTATCATCCTATCATGGTTACATAATGAATAGGCGGATAATCACCCACCAATCATAGAATCAAATTGAATGGAAACTACTATCCTCTAATATAAAACAATATAGAAATATGAATATATCAACATATGATGTAGCATTGTAAAACATTTCACAACTCAAGAGTGGATAATAATCATTACAAAAAACCTAGTACTTTATAAAGTTCCATCTCATTGAATCCACTATATATTCGTTATTCATTCAATATAATCATCCCCAATCACTTGTAGTAAGAACATTATATCTTAATAAATAAAATTTAGGAGTCTGTAACTCAAAAATCCTAACAAAAATATATCTCAGTATGAATTTATCAATAATTTAATTAAAACTTATCATTAAGTTGGATCAGTGATTATAATGGACTATAATAGTCATAACCATATCATGTGTCCAAATTGGAACCCGTCATGTGTTTTAAACACCATAATAGTCACCAGAGTTCTCACTCACACATCCACATCCAAAATATTCTTTTAACTAAAATGTTTATTAAGGATATCTAAATAATCTAAAGGAAATCACGGTTTTTTCATAAAAAATGAATAAAAATATACCCTCATAATTTTTTGAATTTGAGTTTTTGTTAGTTTTAAATTATAATTATTTAAAATCCCAAAAAAAATATTTAAATGATTTATTGTCGTAAAAAACTCTCACCATTATAATCTGCATGGAAATACAAATAAACAATACCATTTCATTATTGAAAACAAACACAAGGATGATAAATTACATTTTTCTAAATTTTTAAACCATAAAATTATTATTTTTTAGTGACACATCCCCATGTGTCATAAAATCCATAGGGAATTGGTTAGAGTTTATAAATTAAAACAAATAACCCCAATCACTATAACTAAAAAATTGTGCTAATGTAATTTGTAGACTCTAGGTCGATCCACAGTGAACACAAAGGATCCTAACCAATTTTATCATTCTCAATTCTTGATTCAGATTAATAGATGGATAAAAATGGGTTAAAACATAAGACTAAATAATTCCCATGATAATGGAATGAACCAGAGCAAAGGGAAATATAAGATTTATTAAAACTTTAGATGATGATAGTGATTATGGATGAATTATAGAGAATTATTTCTTAAGTATTATGATGTGTATGTTTTTTGAATTAGAATGGATGATTAATTTTGAAACTTCTTGATATAAAAAATTTCATTTGGTCAATGAAAATTAGAGCTACCAAGATCCTTTGGATTCTTATCATGAAGGTAACTTAATGATACCTAAATGCATTAAGTTTAATCTCAAAAGAAAAATATGGAATTAAATTCAACCCTTGATCCTCTATTAACCTCTATCACATTATGGTCTATCCCTTTATCATGATCACTCTCACTAGGTAACTAGGGTATATGATTGAATTAGTTGTAATGTGACATTAATTTAAAATGATTTACTCAAAATCTAAATTGATCATTAAAGTTAAAGTATCATTGTTTTACTCTTGATCCACAATTCCTTAAGAATATAATCACTCATTATGAATTGGTCATCTATCGAAGATAAAATAGTGGGCTTGAGGAATGGAAGGAATATACTCAAAGAAAGATAAATATTAGAAATCATCGAATGGAAATAATGAAAAATTACTACTATACACACTTCAACCACAATCCAAAAGAATAAATAAAAATATAAATGTCTCAAGGGAATGTTCAATTCTCTTTTTGGAAGTCTCCTTTATAAATTCATTTATTACTTTTTTTGCCTCTCAATGAGTTCCAAAATTCCAGATCCCCCTCAATGTTTACAATCTTAAAAATAAATAGGCTGGTCATCACTGTAATTCAATCAAGGTGATTATGGAATGGATCAATTAAAAGTAGGATTTTCCATGGAATGATTGAATATCTCCATGGTGTAAGTGGGTTTCTAGGTTGTGGAGTTAACATATCTTCTTTAAAATATAAAACCCTTAAATACCACAACACGTCTCTTCTAGTAAACATGACCATAGTTTGACCATCTTTAGATTTCCCCTGGGTGGGTTTCAATAAAAAATAATGTTGTGATATGAGGGTTAGGTATCCGGATTACTATGTGTTTTCAATTTTAAAAATCTCCACATCATTTTGGATCTGATATTACATGGACTATTCTTTCCTCATCAAATTAAAAAGGGAAAAACTTCACGTATCCCCTTTCTATTCATAAATAATATTACATGATAATATTTTGTCCTGGAACTTTTCCAAATTATTGGACCTAGAAAGAATATTGTGTGTCCATATAATGCAAGGTAACAGGTTCCAGTGCATGCTTCATCTAACTTCCCAATGGATAAGTATAAAACCTCACAAACTTGTTTTGTCCAAGTCTTCTAAAATATTACATATTATGTTTACAAATTGTTAGGGTCAAATAATTTTCTTCACACCATAATGTGTATCTATTTTCAAATAGATATGTAAAGAAATTATGTATTTACTAAATATCTCATGAATCCTTGGTACATTAGAACCAATATTATATTTTTGTGGAAAATAGAATGTATTATAACTCAGATTGATCTCCTTATGAATTACTAGTTGTGACACAATGGAACTCACCATGACAAAACTTCTCCACCAGTTCCTAGTTTGTGGTTAAGTCAAAAACATAAGTAGGAATGGAATCCTATATATGAAGAATTATTTCATGGGAAAAAATTACATAAACAGGGACTACATAATAGGAATTTTCCAAAATCCTTACACTTTAAATATATTTTATTCATCTCCCCCTATGCATGGGGCTTCTCCATTTTTACACTTCCTTAATGGATCTTACGAATGGCCATAGAAAAAGCCTTATGTATAGTATATCTTTTCCAAATTCAAATTCTTATCTAAATTCTTCCAATGTCATCCCAAAATCATCAAAACTAATTTTATTCCAAAATTAAGCACTCTATATCCATAAATAGATGAAATAAATATAAATATGTAAGAAAACCCGATTAATTAATGAAATCAATGATAAAAATATTAATACAAATTAGAGACATCAAGTTCCCCCAAATATACATATTTGCGTTTCCTCAAGAAAAATATCAAAATAAAATCAAAAATAATCCATAATATAATAGGGGAAATATTCAAATTATCATGCTCATAAACATCAAGTCATAACTATGAACTCCAAAAGCACAAAAATCATCTAATAGAAAAGTGTTCCAACCATAATTTATGCAGAACTACAATTCAAGACATTTTTCCTCTTTATTTCACAACATTAAACCTTTTAGTAATATTCATGTCATTTATGATCGACCTTACTAGAAATACATTTCAATCATCACTCAATATCATTTAATAAATTTTAAACTCAATATCAAGTAAATGCACTCCATACATAGGATGGAAAGTGATATATATATATATATATCTACTTAGAAATTAAACCAAAAAAATAATCATGAATTTTCAATAAAGTTCATATGTATCTGAGGCTAAAGGTAGGTGGATGATAATTTGAAAATTTGGAAGAAACGATGAATAAGGAGGATATAATCTTAAATTATAATGCATGATATTTAATTCATCTTAATGAATAAAAATTATTACTCTAAATTCCCTTGAAAATAAATATTATTCACTTACCTATCCTCTTACTTAATGGATCACAACATTAACATTTCACATAGGGATGAATTTTACCCTTTCTCTCTCAGAGTTTTTCTTTTCACTTATTTTTATAATGAAATGTGTGCAAGAATGCATCTCGAAACCCTGGAAGTCAAAAAAAATAGCACCTATATCTCTACCATCAATATCCTACTATCATTAATTTTTATAGTTAGTACAATAAGGGTAAATATTATACTAGTCCAAGATCAATCTAAGATATCATATTCTCAAATTTTTTATTTTCCATTTTCCCCTTTTCTTTTTTATTTTTTTCAAAATAGAAAGGAATTATTAAAGAATAATTAAAAAATAATTTTTAACATTTTCCTAAATAATCAAGATAAAAACCCCACTTTATTTACTTCATCATAAGAATTAAAGTAGTTCAATGAAATTATACTATCTACCTTTTGAAGTTAAATTAAAATCATGCAGTTATACCAAATAAATAAGACATCAATGGTAAAATTATATTACAATATGGCTTCATATCAAGGTAATTAATAGTCTCTAAGGATTGTTAAAAAATAACATATAGGGTTAGTCACAAGATCAAAGGGGTTAAATCATATTCAATCATTATTCTTAATCATTCTAATGTTTTTCAAAGTAATCATGATTTGATAAGAAAAATAGGAATGTCCTAGTACGTATGCATATATCATGAATCTATCAAGAAAGAGGGTATAAGAAATAATATTTTAAAAAAATCTTAGAGTGCCTCTTGGGAATGGGAATGTAGAAAATATTGGTTAATCAAGTCATTAAATAAACACAAATAATATGTTTACTAAATGAAAACTTCAATGAATCGAAATCATGAATTGAAAATCATATCAACAATCATTTCAAAACAACTTTGAAACTTTAATGAGAATGCAACTCCTAAAATTTTCACCAATTTTCTCATTATTTATTATCATGATTAATCAAAATTTTCCACATGTGAAAATATTTCATCTAATTAATTATTTCTCCTAGATCATTCAAGGGGTAAAAATTCAAACTGTTCTAAGGATCCCTCCCCCTCACTTGAATGAGACATTATCTCTAATGTATAAAAAAAGATAGAATAGATGAATTTAGGTTAATAATGTAAATAAATAAAGGAATGGGGTAAAAATATACCAAATAAAATAAATTATTATCTAAAGAATAAAAACTCTATTCTTGTATCCTAGGATAGAGTTTTTGCATTTAAATTATTGTACTAGTTTCTGAAACTAGTTAAATAATTCACACACTACACTGAAAGAATTGAGAAATCAAGAATTATTTTTCAAAATAAGTATATTAATAAGAGTCTCTATTGAAAAAAAAATTCTTTTATATAAGACAATTAACACTAGAAAGATACAAAATAAAGAAATTATCAATTATATAGACCAGTAAACATATGAGAAAAGATTAAAAATAAAATGGGGACTCAAAAGGACTAAAATGGTGGAGAGGAAATTCCTAAGACTTCTTAGTGTTATCTATGGGATCCCCAAAAATATACTCATGGACTATTTTTAGGGATTTTAGTAGTAGTTTCCATCACCAAGGGAGTGGAGAAAATCTCTGGTCTTGTTCCTTGATGGTGCCTAGAACTAGTAATAATAGTCGAGGTCCTAATAGGATGCTTAGTCTCTGTAGCCTGGGGTGGCTCCTTGATCAAGAGGGATACTATTAGGAGAGTATAATGGTATATTAAAGAGATATGTGGGGGTTTATCATGAATATTTTCTTTTACCTTCCTATGTGATTTAATATCTAAATAGTGGTGGATAATAGGATAAGTTGGTGAATTTGGGGCTATCATATATGGTTAACATCAAGGATTTCTCTAGTATATATGATTGAATAAAATGGATGGCGAACTCATATAGGTATAATGTTTCAAGGATTGGTAAGGGCCAAACCTGAGTGTGGGAATAAATATGGTTTGAGGGGCCTGGATGGGATAATATGGTGGAGGTACTAGTTAGAATTTTTATGGTGGTATCAATGGATCCTAAAACTATAGTCTCATTCCCCCACAAACATGGACCATAATGGAGAAAATAAACAAAAAATTCATGATGAAATTATGGTTACACTAATGTTGAATGGATCACAATGATGTTTGAACTATATTTAAAACAGAGAACATAAGAGGATAACTAGAGTGAGAAGTGATGTGTGATAAACTTACTTCTTCCTCATCTACGGTGATATAAATAGAGTATTAATCGACCTAGATATAATGATCATAATAATTTATCAATAGGACATTATTTACCAGTAAGTAGAGGTTAATAAATTCAATATTACCTAGAGAGGTATGTTTTCAAGATATAAAATAAACATCTAAATGTATTTCCAAGTGGATGATGAATTCCCCATACATTAGGGTTCTTTTTTTTCTTTCTATATCCCCCAAAATATAACACAAACTGATAGTCAATATTTATCTTTTTTATTCCATATATGAAGTACATAATTTATCACATCAATTTGGATTATTAAGCCCTAGGAGTCACCATTTTCCCCCATCGCCTCCCTCTTTCCTCCTCCTCAGATTGGTTACAACTTCTCCTCTCATCACTCCTCAGTATTCTTGTGGTGGGAAGCCCCTCTTTTAGTGGTGGCATCGAAGTCCTCAGTGGTTTGTCCATCTTGACGATTTCTCACCATTTTCTAGCCTGACTCCCATCCTGCCTCCTTTAATGGCTAGGGATTTCTTCGGCAGCATGGTGAAGCTCCAGAAGTCGGGATCTAGCTCTACGGTTAGACGTGTTTTCTCACTTTCTTTGTCGGTTGCGAGTGTGAGGGTTGGTCCGCTATGGTCTTCGTGTGAGTATTGATGGTGGCGACAGGTTTTAGTTCATCTTTTGTGATGTTCAATGGTTTTTCTGGCTCAAGGAAACCATTGATGTTTTGATGTTTCAGATCTGGTGATTTGTGGTGTCACCCTCTCCGAGGTACCGTGAACCTCCTTGTTGGTTCCCGTATTCTCTTTGGTTGGTGCAATCTTTGGGCTTTCATGACTGGGATTTCATAAGGATCTCATAGAGGCTGTGGGTGTTTATGGTTGCGTCCGGTGATTGAGATGTTGGTTCAGTGGAGTATTTTTATCAAGGATTCAATTTTTGGGGCTCTTTGGTCCATAGATTTTAGTACTGGTGAATTTTTCTCTCTTTCGGATGAATTTTTTGATTTTGGAATGGTTGATTTCTGGATATCTAAGTTTTTGGATATGTGTTGTTGTTGTTGTTTTGATTCTGATGTTGTGTCGGGGTTGTGACCAGTGGGAAGTCAGTGCATCTGGTATTGATCACATGGAATAGGCTCTTGAGGTGGATTTAGAGTTGATGGTTCATCTTTTCATTTCTTTACAGACTTCGTTGTTTGACAGGGTATGGCATCTTCCATCATATCGGGCATGTACGTTGACACATGACACTTGCATGCTATATAGCCTTGCATCGATAGCGATCTTCATCATGATCAAATGCAGTGAAGGGGTATGTAACACCCCAGGTAAATAAAGAATATGAAATTTTCTTATTTATCCATATTTTTGAATAAAATATTAATATTACTTTAAAGGGAATGCTATGCTCGAGGGCGTACCCAATACGCAACGAGTTTCTTAGAAATCTTACGTTACACTCTAATAATAATATAATATTATTTTAAAAGGTATTTAACGCCTAGAAGTTATAATGGCGGTAATGAATGGAACTAACTACAAAATGATTATATATGTTTGTCAAATTTTTTACTTTTATCCAATAAATGTTAGAGGCTTAAAATGAAAATGAATCCAATTTTTAGCCTAAATCTTCTAATATTCTTTAAAAGGTCGATTAACCGCCTTTTGACGGAGAACCCTTTTTAATATACTTTTTACAATTTTATATGTTGTGTTTGACAAAATAAAATCCTTCTTTAGAATTTGGACATCAAAATTTACTTTTTGTAAAATTTTGTTATTTTTCTGATAAAGATCATTTTTATTGAAAATGTTGCATTTTAATTCAAAACCTCCTTTTAATCTGATTTATTTATATGGATAGATTATATTTTTAATTTATATTAAAGTTTATTTAGAATATATTTTTACCATTTAATCTAATGGTGGTCATTGGAATTAATTTCACTTTGAAATTGGACATAAACTAGTGTCAATCTTTTAATAGATATTGTTTCTTAAAAACACGCTATTTGTTTTGACGGCGGGGATTAATTATTAAATTAATTAATGCAACATATATATTTTTAATTTTGTAAAATAGAAATCATTATTGAATTCAGAATATCAAATATAGTTTAGGGTGAATTTTTGATATTTTTCTGAAAAACTTCAATTTTTGATGAATAGTGAAACCACTAAGTGGTAGTTTAAAAACTGATTTTTCATTTAAATGAAACTTTACCACTTCTGTAATTTAAATTTCAAAAATCCGACATACATGGTTTTCATTAGGATGTAAAATGTGGTTCAATGGGATTAAAATAATTTTTTGGTGAATAGTAACTTTTAAGTTTTTAATCGCGATTAGAGGTAATTAGTGTAATTTAATGAAAAAATAATGTTTTAATAATATGAAATGACCTAGACACATGTCCTACCCTCATTTTATGTTTCATGGCCGACCAAGAAAATCCATGGGTCAACTTGGGGACCCCATGGAGCCACTTTGGTTGGAAAATGACATAAATAACTTTTTATTTAAAGTTAAAATAAAAATCTCACAAGCATGAGTTGTTTTACTAAAACAATTTTTAATGGGGTTATAAAAGTCATATTTTTTACTATAAATATTAATTATAAAGCTAAAAGGATTTCCTACATCGTGATATTTGTTTTATAATTTTTAGAAATTAAATAAATTAAATTATTTATGACATAATGATGATGCAGCGATTACCTCATTAATAAAGGATTTAAATAAAATCAAAAGATAATGTTAAAACTATAACTTAACATTGTAAAAGACCTATTGGATGAGTATATTTCTAACCCTCACCACCTTATCCTCTAAATACATCAATGTTGTACCTTTAAAATACGAAACTCATTTGAAAATAAAGTAACATTTTGTAAATTTCCAAGAGTGCCCCTCCTCTTCTCTTATAAAAGGCCCCCACCTCTACCACCTTACCCACACCTCTCAAGCATTTGGATCGGCCAACCCCAGCTCATTTTGTCTCTTCACATCCCTCTATTACTCCTAGAAACCTCACTTTGGGCAGAAGTCTTCCCATGTAAGCCTTTGAGCTCAAATCAAAGAGAGATACCCGATTTTAAGGTAATGTCCTCACTTGTGTTCTTTTGTTTTATTTTGCTTCTCCAACCCCCTAAACTCTTTTTATTCTTTTATTTTGTAACAACACCAGTATATTCAATATACTAGGATGTTTTTATAATATTTATTCGAGCTAAACTTACACACACCTTCATCCAATGGTTAAAGAGCATACTATTTCTGTGGATGGAAAATTTCTGCCTCACGAAATGATGATTGTTCAATATTCTTCTGACACCTTCAAATGTGGCCATTAAAATGACAATATATTTATATATGTTATATAATATGATTATGTCTTACTTAAGATGCTGTATTTTTCATTTATGGAATACCTTTATGGTTTCCATTATGGGTAAATGCGATATCTTCATTTTAGGAAGTGCGGACTACCGCCCCCTCAATGTGATTTGATTCGTTAACACCATATGTGATACGTATAAAGGATAAATTTAATTATATTTCATATGATACCATACTGGAATCATAATACTATTATGTATCATTATGTTTTAATTCAATTAAATAATAAATAGAAATGGAAGTAGCGTTCATGCGTACGTACGGCTTACCGTCTCCATGAACTGTGCATTTCATTTCTTACCTCTAAATGTTATGTAACATTATAAATTAATATATATAATGGATATATATGATATATATATAATGAATATAATTCTGTATATAATATATATTTTACCACATGAACAACTTGTAATTATAAAGAGTTTATTTTTTGACTCAAGTAGCAATGATCTACAAAACGACCATTATTAACTTAAATAATTACATAGTGTTCATAGCATGGTAATAAGTGATATAAAAGGAATAATGAACTTGAAAAATTTTATTAAGAAAGTAGAAATTAACTCAAGTTTATTATTCATGAGGTTAAAGAATGATCGAGTCAAGTCGGACCCGAGGTAAGGTATCCTACCCCTCTCTTTCTTTTTAAGTACACTCTTTTATTTCATTCCTTTTAAGATCATATTTCATATGATTGGGATGTTATTTTATATTAATATTAATGTAATTTTTATTTCCATATTATTAGAGACCTATTTTCTCTCATAAATCCTTTTTGGAAGTTTTAATTGGCGTCGTTAGGCTGTCAGAATTTCGTAATGGGATTTTTATCTCACTTTGTGTTTTCGTGAGATTCATGCTATATTTGCCAATATTTCCTTTTGAGTGGTGTATGTAATGTACATTATTTTACTCTTTGTGTAACATAATTTCGTTTATGAGTATTTAAATCAATTTTGTATAGTCCTTCTTTCATGGAGGGTACGTTTCGAAAGTTACCCAAATCGGTAAGGGAACCTTTCACCCTCCTCTTTTTAAAAGACTTCTTTTGTTATGTCTTTATATTTTCATCTTAATATGTGGGGATATGTTATTATATATCCTTATTGCCATAAATTTTATGTCCAAGTGATGAGGTACCCTTTATCTCTCTCTTCAACTCTTTTTCTAAAATTTGATGTGACGCCGTTAGGCTGTCAGGGGAACTTCTTAACCCAATTTCGATTTCTTTGGGTTCAACATGTAGTTATTGAATATTTCATCCTTTTAATATGTGTGAATGACCTTTGATTATTTTACACTTAATATCCACTTATATTGGCTGTATTTATATTTTTCACACATAATTATGAGATTTATTTATCCTTAATTTAAGGATACCATCTTTATAATGGATTTCATCTCAATTTACATTTCTATTGAGACTTTATTGTTGTTATGCACCAATTAAATCTTATATGGTGTATATACTGTCTTTTGGAATATTATATCATAAATCCCTTTATGCTCATGATATTAGTAAATTTTATTCCACAATTATTGTATTCAAGTGTCTCTCATTTTTTTAAAAACCCTTTAACTAAAATATCATTTTAAATGTTTTAATGATTTATTCTTATAAATATTTCTCATTAATATCAATGTTCTCAAGATGGTTTTAAGGATTTATTTATAAGCATATTAATGGTTGAAAATGTTAAAAGCTTCAATGTGGTATGGGACACTTTGATTTAAAAATCACTTTATTAAATGTTTTTTATGGTTTTGAAAATGGTATTTAGAATGGATTCATTATTTAAATATCTTAAAATGTTATATTGTTATTGGAATGTGGGAATATTATCTTTCCTTTATGCTTAAGTTATATGCTATCATTATGTTATGGTTCTTGAGAATTGTTATGAAGAAGGGTAGTTCCGTGATAAACTAAGGGCGGGTGAGCCCGATATAGCTCTCTAATGAATTGGGTAACGCGAAGGAGTTAAACGTTAAGGTTTCTCCGAAGATATTTGTGGAATATACTATGATGGGTATTCCAAACGTAACCAAGAGGGTTACTCCCTACGTAAGAATGTTATGAATGCCTCAAGTTACCTTTATTTCTTATGATTTCTATGAATTATTCATGATTTTATGTGGTATGTTAATGTGATTATGTTTTGTGGGTAAAGTATGATTTCATTCTTATGTATATATGTACTCATGTTTCCTTTCCATACTTTTTATAACCCTTACTTAGATTTTTATGGTCATACCATTTTTTTGAAATGTTTTCACAGGTCAAGGGATTGGTACATGATATGATGATAGTGTAAAGGATGTGTCAATAATGAATCCATGTTTTATTTTAAATATGTTTCCTTTGATGGGAAAATGAATACTATCTTTTATGTAACCACTTTGTTTAAATGTGGAATGTAATGAAAGTTTTATGATCTAATTCTCTAAAACTCTAAACCTGAAAAGATCCTCAATGTGTAATCTTGTAATAACTCAAGATTAAGTAAGGTTTAAGGCTGGGCCCTTATAGTTGGTAACCGAGGTCTGTTTAGATAACTTTAGAGGTTAGAGTGTTATTTAAGAAAAAGTGACAAGTTGTGTATAACCACAATGGTTAGTATATTAAATGGAGTCATCATTTTTTTGAAAGTTATAATGAGTTTGAGATAACTTGGATAAGTATATCTTGGTGTTTATATTCCTCTTTTTTATTTGATGATTTTAATGATATACTCACACTGACCTTTTTGGTTTTAGTAAATGGATGGATCTAGCAGGAACCAAAGTAACAATGGATTTGAAGAAAACTGTGACGGTTTTATGAAAGAACAACTGAATGATATGGGAGATGCAATGAGAACTCTTGTGGTTGTCCTCAACCAACTATCTAGATTCATGATTGACCACCTAAACCTTAGTGATTTTTATAAGGCATCGTATATGCGAGAAACAAATCCCTACGGATTTTCAGGTAATAATCATAATGGTAAGTATGTTCAAAAACCTATGTGTCAAATATGTGGAAAGAAACACATAGGAAAACGTTTCAAAGGGAAAGAAAGATGCTACAGGTGTGGAAATTAAGGTCATAAAGCAAGAACCTACCATGGAAAAAGGAAGCATCTAGTTGACTCTAGGAAAGGGAAAGAAGTTCTTTCTGAAGGATCAATTTATTGTTTTAAATGTGGTGTGCATGGTCATTATGCAAACACATGTCCTACAAAGAAGTTTCGGGAATGGGGTCACCATGATCGTACAAATATTCATTTACCAATACCCAATGCTATTCCGATTGAGGATGATGAAACTGAAAATGAAGAATGAAAGGTATGGATTATTTCTTAACATATGTTTTCCTATTATTGGAATGTTAGGATATGATTCATGATTTTGTTTGTAGGAAAGAAGTATTTTAGAATAAGTTGAAAAGTAATGGATAATGGATCATAAAGAATGTTGAATGAGTAAGAAGTCATCATATAAGGGATTCATGAGTTATGGTAGATTTTAGGATGGTGAAATTCTTAGATGTATTAAGTCTCTTTTGATGATGGGGTTACATTAGAAGACTTTTTATAGTATCCCTGATGTTTGATATACGAAAATTATATTCAAGGAATAATTATCCTTTCTTTTGTGGATATTGTTATAAAGAACCATTTGGGTTTATATGATCCTTGAATTTGAGGTAATTAATGGTTAATACATTTTGGGTTTCAATATTAGTTTGTTTTACATTGTATAATTTTATGGATAGATGTTTATCGAATGGTCTTTGTTGATATTTGGGTTTTGTTTGACAAATTTTGGAGATTAAGAATAGATTTTTTTATATAAAGGATTATCCTTTTTGGGTATTATCTGATCTCATTCTAGCCTTTTTGGTTTTAGTTTTGGTTAAGGTATAATGACATGGGAAGTATATAGTTCTTTTTTGTGGATTAGGTGATTCTCTATAAGTTGATTATAGCTCTCTTAATGTGAACAAGTCATCCTAAATACTCATATTTTGGGGAAAATATGAGTTCATGTAAGAAATATAGTAAAAGTTTAAAGTCAACATGACAATTAATTATGCTTCCTTATGTTTTAGTTAAGCTCATAAATAAATTCCTCAATGAGAAGTAACTTAAAACAAAAATGTTGTCTGTTAATTTTTCCTACTGTGGAATCAAATACCGTTTAACCCATCACAAGTTTTTGATTTTCTTGTTGTTAACTTTCTCGTAGAGATGTTTAGTATCACTCTCCATTAAAACATGACCCTTTTTTTCTCCTCCATATCCATATTTTCATACTTGGAATCCTAGTATGGGTTAACTCAGGTGACATTTGTACTTCTCTCCCATTCTTTTAAAGTGATATTTTTACTGACTCTTGTTCCAATGTGGGATTTTCAATGAAGCTTCCAAGCCCAACGTTAAAAATGCGAGGACGCAATTCCCAAAAGGGGGGAAGGATGTAACACCCCAGGTAAATAAAGAATATGATATTTTAGTATTTATCCATATTTTTGAATAAAATATTAATATTACTTTAAAGGGAATGCTATGCTTGAGGGCGTACCCAATACGCAACAACGAGTTTCTTAGAAATCTTACATTACACTCTAATAATAAAAAAATATTATTTTAAAAGGTAGTTAATGCCTAGTAGTTATAATGGTGGGAATGAACGGAACTAACTAAATAATTATTATATATGTTTTTCAAATATTTTTACTTTTATCCAATAAATGTTAGAGGCTTAAAATGGAAATGAATCCAATTTTAATCATAAATCATCTAATATTCTTTAAAAGGTCGATTAACCGCCTTTTGATGGAGAACCCTTTTTAAATATAATTTTGAAAATTTTATATGTTGTGTTTGACAAAATAAAATCTTTCTTTAGAATCTGGACATAAAAATTTACTTTGTGTAAAATTTTGTTATTTTTCCGATAAAGATCATTTTTATTGAAAATGTTGCATTTTAATTCAAAAACTCCTTTTAATATGATTTATTTATATGGATAGATTATATTTTTAATTTATATTAAATTTTATTTATAATATATTTTTACCATTTAATCTAATGGTGGTCATTGGAATTAATTTCACTTTGAAATTGGACTTACACTAGTGTCAATCTTTTAATAGATATTGTTTCTTAAAAACACGCTATTTGTTTTGACAGCGGGAATTAATTATTAAATTAATTAATGAAACATATATGTTTTGAATTTTGTAAAATAGACATCATTATTGAATTCGAAATATCAAATATAGATTAGGGTGAATTTTGGGTATTTTTCTGAAAAACATCAATTTTTGATGAATAGTGAAACCACTAAGTGGTAGTTTAAAAACTGATTTTTCTTTTAAATGAAACTTTACCACTTCTGTGATTTGAATTTCAAAAATCCGACATACATGGTTGTCATTAGGATGTAAAATGTGGTTCAATGGGATCAAAATAATTTTTTTGGTGAATAGTAACTTTTAAGTTTTTAATCGCGATTAGAGGTAATTAGTGTAATTTAAGGTAAAAATAATGTTTTAATAATATCAAATGACCTAGAAACATGTCCTACCATCATTGGATGTTTCATGGCCGACCAAGAAAATCCATGGGTCAACATGGGGACCCCATGGAGCCACTTTGGTTGGAAAATGACATAAATAACCTTTTATTTAAAGTTAAAATAAAAATGTCACAAGCATGAGTTGTTTTACTAAAACAATTCTTAATGGGGTTATACAAGTCATATTTTTGACTATAAATATTCCTCATAAAGATAAAAATATTTCCTAAATCATGATATTTGTTTTATAATTTTTAGACATTAAATAAATTAAATTAGTTATGACAACATGATGATGCAGCGATTACCTCATTAATAAAGGGTTTAAATAAAATGAAACGATAATGTTAAAACTATAACTTACCCTTGTCAAAGACCTATTGGATGAGTATATTTCTAACCCTTACCACCTTATCCTATAAATACATCAATGTGGGGCCCTTAAAATCCTAAACTCAATTGAAAATAAAGTAACATTTTGTAACTTTCCAAGAGTGCCCCTCCTCTCCTCTTATAAAAGGCCCCCACATCTACCACCTTACCCACACATCTCAAGCCTTTGGCTCGGCAAAACCCTGATCATTTTGTCTCTACACATCCCTCTATTACTCCTAGAAGCCTCACTTTGGGCAAAATTCTTCCCAATAAATCCTTTGAGCTCACATCAAAGAGAGATACCTGATTTTAAGGTAATGTCTTCACTTGTGTTCTTTTGTTTTATTTTGCTTCTCCAACCCCCTAATCTCTTTTTATTCTTTTCTTTTGTAACAAAACAAGTATCTTAAATATACTAGTATGTTTTTATAATAAGGATTCTAGATAAAATTACCCACACCTTCATCCAATGGTTAAATAGCATACTGTTTCCGTGGATGGCCAATTTCTGCCTCACGAAATGATGATTGTTCAATATTATTCTAACACCTTCAAAGGTGGCCCTTAAGATTATACTATCTTTATATATGATATATTATATGATTTTGTTTTACTTAAGCTTCTTTATTTTTCATTTATGGCATACATTTATGGTTTCCATTATGGGTAAATGCGATATCTTCATTTTAGGAAGTGCGGACTACCGCCCCCTCAAAGTGATTTGATTCGTTAACACCATATGTGGTACATATAAATGATAAATTTAATGATATTATATATGATTCAATACTGGAATTATAATACTATTATGTATCATTATGTTTTAATTCCATTAAATAATAAATAGAAATGGAAGTAGCGTTCATGCGTACGTACGGCTTACCGTCTCCATGAACAGTGCATTTCATTTCTTACCTCTAAATGTTATGTAACATTATAAATGCATGTATATAATGGATATATATGATATATATATAATGAATATAATTATGGATATAATATATATTTTACCACATGAACAACTTGTAATTATAAAGAGTTTATTTTTTGACTCAAGTAGCAATGATCTACAAAACGACCATTATTAACTTAAATAATTACATAGTGTTAATAGCGTGGTAGTAAGTGATATAAAAGGAATAATGAAATTGAAAAAGGTTATTAATCAAGTAGAAATTAACTCACGTTTATTATTCATGAGTTTAAAGAACGATCGAGTCAAGTCAGACCCGAGGTAAGGGATCCTACCCCTCTCTTTCTTTTTAAGTACACTCTTTTATGTCATTCATTTTAAGCTCATCTTTCTTATGATTGGGATGTTATTTTATGTTACTCTTACTTTACTTTTTATGTTTATATTATGAGAGACCCTATTTTCTCTCATCAATCCTTTTTGGAAGTTTGAATTGGCGTTGTTAGGCTGCAGGAATTTCGTAAGGGGATTTTTATCCCACTGTGTTTGCGTGAGATTCATGCTACATTTTCCAATATTTCCTTTTGAGTGGTGTATATACGGTAAATTATTCTACTCTTTGTGTAACATAATTTCGTTTATGATTATTTACATCAATTTTGTATATTCCTTCTTTCATGGGGTGTACTTTTCAAAAGTTACCGAAATCGGTAAGGGAACCTTTCACCCTCCTCTTTTTAAAAGACTTCTTTTGTTATGTCTTTTAATTTTCATATTATTATATGGGGATATGTTATTATATATACTTATTGCCGTAAATTTTATGTCCAAGTGATGAAGTACCCTTTATTTCTCTCATCAACTCTTTTTCTAAAATTTGATGTGACGTCGTTAGGCTGTCAAGGGAACTTCATAACCCAATTTCAATTTCTTTGGGTTTAACATGTAGTTATTGAATATGTAATCCTTTGAATATGTGTGAATGAACTTTGATTATTTTACACTTAATATCCACTTATATTGGGTGTATTTATATTTTTCACACATAATTATGAGATTTATTTATCCTTATTTTAAGGATACCATCTTTATAATGGATTTCATCTCAATTTACATTTCCATTGAGGCTTCATTATTGTTATGCACCAATTCACTCTTATATGGTGTATATTCTGTACTTTGGAATCTTATTTCTTGAATCCATTTATTCTCATGATATTAGTAAATGTTATTCCTCAATTATTGTATTCAAGTGTCTCTCATTTTGTTAAAAACCATTTAACTAAAATATCGTTTTAAATGTTTTAATGATTTATTCTCATAAATATTTCTCATTTATATCCTTGTTTTCAAAATGGTTTTAAGGATTTATTTATATGGATATTAATGGTTTAAAATGTTAAAATCTTCAATGTGGAATGGGACACTTTAATTTAAAAATATATTTATTAAATGTTTTAAATGGTTTTGAAAATGGTTTTTAGAATGGATTCATTATTTCAATTTCGTAAAATGTTATATTGTTATTGCAATGTGGGAATATTATATTTACTTTACGATTAAGTCATGTTCTATGATTATGTTATGGTTCTTGGGCATTGTTATGATGACGGGTGGTTTAGTGATAAACTAAGGGTGGGTGAGCCCGATATAGCTCTCCAATGCATTGGGTAATGCGAAGGAGTTAAACGTTAAGGTTGCTCCGAAGAGATTTAGGGAATATACTGTGATGGGTATTCCAAACGTAACCAAGAGGGTTACTCCCTACATAAGAATTTTATGAATGCCTCAAGTTACCTTTATGTCTTATGATTTCTATGATTTATTCATGATTTTATGAGGTATGTTAAAGTGTTTATGTTTTATGTGTAATGTACGATTTCATTCTTATGTATATATGTACTCATGTTTCCTTTACATACTTTTTATAACCCTCACTAGGCTTTTTATGCTCATCCCAAGTTTTTGAAATGTTTTCACAGGTCAAGGGATTGGTACATGATATGATGATAGTGTCAAGGAAGTGTCAAGAAAGAATCCATGTTTTATTTTAAATATGTTTCCATTGATGGGAAAATGAATACTATCTTTTATATAACCACTTTATTTAAATGTGGAATGTAATAAAAGTTTTATGATCTAATTCTCTAAAACTCTTAACCTGAAAAGATCCTGAATGTGTAATCTTGTAATAACTCAATATTAAGTAAGGTTTAAGGATGGGGCCTTATAGGGTAGCTCCATTTTGTCAGTCTGGTTTTACTATTTTCCTTTAGATGTGATTTTTCCTAAGATCATGATGTCTGGTTAGGATTCACCCTTCTTCCATTAAAAGGGATTTTTATCAAAATAATACAAATTTGAAGGCCTTCAGGCCATTGGATGGAGGCCGTTGGGAAAATTTTCAAAAAAATATGCATCTCTTACACATGATCCCTCCTAGGATCAGGATCCAATGATTCATACAGTAATGTTCTCATAAACATGGAATTGTAAATACTATGTCTAAATCTAAACTTATCAAGTGTCATTTTCCACTCCTTTTAGCCCAACCTAAATTTGATAAAATCTATTTCTAGTCCCAAATTGGTTAGGAACTCTAGTATGAATTATCTATAAGAATTCTTCTATACCAGAATGATTTTCTCAATATAAACTATTTACAGGGCCTTCCAAACATTGGATACAATTTCTATCATCCACATAGCTTCTAAACCAAGTATTTTGTTATGTTTTCGAGGTTTTATTTATATTTTCTTTAGTTTAAAGTAATTATAAAAATAACTAAACATATGGAACTAATGGAAGCAGTCTTGGGTAGATTTAGTAAATGGGGAAGGTTTTGGGAAGGGGTTATTGGTTGGGGTTGGTAAGGTTCATGGGGTGCAGTTGGGGATGGAATGGGTGTGGTTTCATGGGTAAGCTTAAGGGAGGGGGTGGGATTATTCCTCCAGTAAAAATTGGGTAAATTATATAGTTATAATTTCTGTTTTGGGTAATGTTTATACTTGGTATGATGATTGGGTTTATATTTGTGAGGTTTTGGGGGGATTTGGATTTAAGATGAAGTGGTTTTTAGATTTTGGGTTGAAGGTGATAAAGAATAAGAAGTTTTAAGAGTGGATGGAGAGGTGTAATGTTTAAATCAATCCACTTTCAAAGGTTCATAATGGGTAGAAAGGGTGGATAATGGGGGTTTATGAATGTTTTATAGGTGTAAGTTTGAGAAGGATGTGATGGTTTGTACAAATAGGGGTTGGGGTGGAATTCTAAAAAACGGGAAGGGAGAAGGGTGTGAAATATCTTGTGGGTGGGGAAAAGGTATTAAAAACATAGATATCATAGGTGTTCTTTAAATACCCAACTATAGTTTAAGGATTAATTTTATCCTTATAAGATGAATTTAGAGATCTATTGAGCATGGAATGTGAGGGACACAATGTGAAATTAAGTTTCTTGTTGAATTTTTATAGATATTAAAATGTATTGTGGTGTGTTCATAAACATTGAAACATAGAACTTATTGAACCTCTAGATTTTCTATTTCTTGAATTTCAATCATCACATATTTTTTTACATGTATGGTAGTGTTTTAGAATGGGATTAATTTTACTTTTCCTATTAAAAATTTCCCTTACAGCATGTCCCAATAGTTGTGGTAATCTAAATTCATGAATTTATTATCCGTGTTGAACTCTATGACCTATAGGTGGGAGTTTTAACATGGTGAACTCAAAATTTACATCTAAGTCAACAAAATTCTATTTATACTAAGTTATACATATCATATATAAGATAATTTCTTGTTCAATTTTTTAATTTATTTTAATCTTTCAATGAGACCTATAATATAGGGTGTGGGGGTGTCAAATTACTTAGTGCAGCCAAATTTTCCCCTATTATTTTCACCAAAAATATATAGCGTATAATAAGGGATTGAAATATAGAATCCTCAAGTTTATATTAAGGTTATATTTTTTCATCCTTCCTCAAATTCTTCAATATGGGATGGACCACCAGTTGTAGCTTGAAGTCATATTTCTGTTGATAGATGCTCCACTATACTTAAGATTCCTTACCATTACCTTAGTCAAATTCCATCATTATTTTAGTTACGTTTGAGATTCTTGATTGGGATCAATAAATAACACTTTATATCCTCTGGGACCAAATCTAGACTCTAAATAAAACTATACTAAAATTTGAAAACTAAAATTACAAATTTGAAATATAAAATTTACCTAAGTTTCCTCATATTCAATACTTTATTTAATGTCAAAAACATAAAATACCTTTCTAATTATTAAAAATTATGTGAAAGTACACTCTCCATCTAAGAGTTATTAATTTATATCTTGAGACGTTTTCCATTCATTTTTTAAAAAAAATCTATCAATCCTTCTTAATATTTAAACCTTTAGGTAGAAACACTTGTGTAATCATGAATGATCCCAACCCCATTTAACACATTTTTCTTGAAAAAAAATCAAAATCGTAAAATAAAAAATAATTCCTTGTATTTTAGGTGTATCTCATTCATTTAGATGTGTCATTCATGCAATAATATCATATTTTCCTTGTATATTTTAGAATTTTCACAAGAATGCCTATGGATCTCATCATGTTCATCCAAATCAAACAAACTTTTCTTTCTATATTTATCTTCTCTCCAATACATAGCCTTGAATTCATAAAATTATTAGTGGGAAATCTCCATTAAAAGGTGGCATAGATTCCCATACACCAACTAAAATGAATAAATCCCCAATGGTGTATTTTAGGTGGTTCAATAAGTCCATTTATTATCATTGATATTTCTCAAAAAATCCTTTCAATTCAATTTCTAGGTATTTTACAGAATTTTTTTTAACTCCCTATTTGGAATATCTACTTTTCTACTGGTTTATGGATGATATGGAGTGATCATTTTGAAATATACCACATGTTTCTTAATAACTTGTTAAAATAGTCGATTATCAAAGTGGGCTCTCCTATCACTAGTCAGCAGCTTTGACATCCCAAATATTTTGAATATGTTCTTCTTTAGGAACTTGGAAATAAATTATTTTAGTGTTGGTTGTGGTGGACTTGTATTTGACCCACATTAAAACTTAGTCAACACACACCAATATGTAGGTGTGGATAAAATAATTATGGAAGGTACCCATGAATTCAATCCACAGGAAATTGAAAACCTCTACTTCTATGATTGATTAACAGTAAATTTGATTTCTTTTATTGATGTTTCCCATTCATTGATAATGGCCACCCATAGTAACAAAGTTCCTTTCATCTCGATGAAATGATTGATAGAAAAATCCACTTTGAAAAATATTATCCACCATGTGGTCTAGTTTGTAGTATCCTCTAATTGGTGAGAAGTGAAAAAACTCTAATAATATTTCAATTTCATATTAAAGAACACATATTTGTATAATCCCATCACTATATTTCTTAAATAGCAGTGGATTATATTATAAGTAATAGTAGACATCAACTAAAATTTTCTTCTTTTCATAGTAGGAGAACTATAGAAAGATAGTCCCAGTGACCAAGTAGTTCAAAATGTCAGAAAACCATAGTCTCATTGTGAGATCTACAATAAATATATTCTCATATGGTAACTCATCTAAGATCTCTAATTATTTTTCACCAAATAAATAGGGTGATTCCTTCCTCAAAATATGATCAGAACAACATTTTCTGGCCCGTTTTTATTATGAATATCAATGTCAAACTTTTTAAGTAAAATAATCTATAATATCAATTCAAGTTCATAATATTTTCTTTTTAACAAGTATTTAAATGTTTTATGATCCATGTAGACCACTACCTTGGATAAAATGAGGTATGGTCTAAAATTTTCAAAATAAAATACCACTCTCAGTAACTCTTCTATAGTGGTGTAAATCAGTTGTGCTTCTATCAAGGTCCTGGTAGTATATTAAATTGATTAAAAGGTTATATCCACAATTTTTATAAGTACTTCCCCACTTTATAATCACTATCACCATACAAATACTCAAAATCTATTCCCATTTTTATGGTAGCATGATGGGGTAAGTGATGAATATCACCTTCAATTCCCTGTAGGAATTCTATTATATATCGTTAAATTTGAATTCCACATTCTTGGATAGAAAGTGAGTGAGGGTCTAAGAAATATATGATTTTTTTAAAACCTTAAATTAAAGCAACCATGGCCTAGAAATCTTTTAATCTCTTGAATAGTTATCGGTTCTTGAATCTATTTGATCACCTTGATTTTTATAGGGTCAAATTCAATCCTCACATTGGAGATACGGTGGCCATGACCAAATCAAGATTATTATGGAAAAACATTGAATGAACACCCATATACTGAAAAATAATCCCAAAAAACATTCAAAAACTCTTTTACCATACCTTAAAAGTGATGTGTCATGCATCACAAAACGTATCAGGTGTATTTCACATACCAAAATAAATTCATTAGTATGACCATACAAGACACAATAATATCCATTCATGGATAGTCTCTCCAACACTTGATCAATTAATGAGAGGGAAGAATGATATTTCCTTATTGATAATTATTAAATAAAAATATGTGTATATAATACATATGACTTATAGATACATTGGTTAAAATATATCATTAATATTAATCCTAGCATTATATTGGTTCTAATATAGCATGGATTCAGGTGATAGAACCCAACACTACATTTCACCCAACATAATGCAGGTTGAGTGGATGAATTTTCTATCTCTTTCAGACATGGTTCCTTTCTATTATTAATCCATTATGAATGAATTAAAGGATTTTCATATGTTTATTGAATGAGTAAAATGGTTACATTAATGATATATAGTTCATGGGTGGAATTTGATTGCACCCAGTACAATTGACACATTCTTAATTAAATCAAACACATTAAAGAGGTCTATAAAAGGGATGAGATCCATTATATTTGTGAGAGCATTAGAGTTGATCTTGATCATGAATTTCATGAAAATATTTTTAAATATCTATTCCATAAAATATTATTCTCCATAAAAAATAATGAAGGATCTATAACCCATCTCATTGTATGGAACACTTCTGGAATTCTTGGTAATTGTGACGGCCTATTTGCGATGGGATCCCGTCACAAATAGCCCATTGCAGAAAATGCTGTCAGAAATACAATTATTTGCGACAGGCCCATCGCAAAAAATATTATTTGTGACGGGAAACATCGCCACCCCAAATAAGCCTCCGATTATAGTTATTATATATACATAAACGTTTTCATGATGGGCCCATCAAAAAACCTATTTGCGACGGGCCCGTCGCAACAAAGTATTTGCGACGGGAAGGTAGTCCCGTCACAAATATTTTTTTAAAAATATTTAGTTAGCCTATTTTTGATGGGACCCTGTCACAAATAATAAATTAATTTAAAAATAAATAAAATTTAATAAAATTACGATTAATGAAAAAATCATATTACTAGTATTAAAACAATAAAAAAATAAAAAATATTAAAATTATCAATATTCACAAAAAATATAAGAAAATAAGAAAATATTAAAAATTAAATTATGTAATATTTTCACCGACATAAAAGACAGAAAATATAAATAATTCATATTACAATGTTAAATTCAAATGTTTGTAAAAGAAAAGAAATCACCGGGGGTTGTCTTCGGAAAGAGGTGGAGGAGGTGGAGGAGCTAAAGGTGCTGGTGGAGGAAACTCCTTCACTAAACTACGAGTCAGACGACGCATGAACTCCATCTGTTCATGATATTGTCACTACCATTGATGCGTCTCCTACTCATGATGCTGCTGCTACTACTGCCATCGATGCATCTTCTCCTCATAATGCTGCTCCGGCTGCTACTGCCGTTGACACATCTCTTCTTGCTGCTTATGCAAAGTCTCTATAAGCTCAGCTTGAGCTCAAAAATGCTCCTCATACTGTGAGCCAGAAGATGATGCATCTCCACGAGATCCTCTCAAGCTGGATGCCGAAATCGTAGAAGTACCATAATAAGTACCAGGAGTCAAATGAGAGCTGATACCAACTAATATTCCCTTCTCAAAGCCATATTGAGTCTACTGCATCCATGTCGCCTCATCAAAATGGTGATCACTGGTCTGATCAGTCGTCTTTTCCTGACCCTCAGCTTGTGTCTGAGAGGTCGCAACCTCATATGACTCCTTTAATTCTAATTTAAAATTAAAATTGTGAAAATATTATATGCAGTTAGTTGTCAAACTGAAAAAATAATACTATCCACAATCTGACGTTGGCGATCACCTCTAATCTCTCAAGTGGCTGGATCATTGTACATCCTCCGATAAACGTCAAACTCCGTAATATCGGGATGCTTGACTGCCTACAGAAATATAAAATAAACTGTTTAATTTTAAAGTTATATAAATTTTGAAACCGCTTCTAATTTTCTTATTTTGAAACCAGGATATAATGAATCCTCAAAAGACCTCAAAAAATCATAAAATTCGAATGGTGCTAACTCAGGAGTTAAATCAATATCATCTTGAGTTTCTATTTTTTGTACAGATGGACCTGCGACATCATGTACTGAATTTTGAAACTGTGATAGATTCAGAATCAAGTTATTAGGATCTTCTCTGGAATTGTGTTCACCGTGTTGATACCAAAAAACATAATCTGTTGAAAACCAAACCACAAGAGATGTCCCCCAACCTTATCAAATGTGTCAAATTATCTCAGAGAACATTTTTTACAAGGACACTTAATTGTGCCTTCGAAACATATTCTGGTATTGATGATGCAAATGCTAAGAAAGCTTCAACACCCTCAATATATACAGGATTGAAACCAGAACCATTTGGATTTTTGCGCTGATTTATCCAAGCTCGATCATCTAATAATGACTGATGTCGACTTCCTGGATCCATATTTTTCTACATAAAATATAAAATGATCACTTTTTTGAATAATTTGAAATTATAAAACCACTATCTGAAAAAATAAGATAAATAATTACAACCACTTAATAATTACCATTAATTAAGGGCGACCCAATTTTCCGTGGATTGACGACTACTCTTTTGTATGACGACTCATTTAATTGCATCTTTCTTACACTTATTATTGCTAATTATTGCTAATTATTCCTAATTATTCATAATTATTTCTAATTATTACAAATTATTACTAATTCTTACAAATTATTACTAATTGTTACTAACTATTACAATTTATTACTAATTATTACAATTTATTACTAATTATAACTAATTATTACCATTTATTACTAATTTATCAATACTTAGAAATACTTAGCAAAATGAAAATGGCTTGAATAATGAAAAGAAAATTTTGTAATCATCGTTGTGGAGATGATTACAAATTTTCCCTTCATTATCCAAGCAGATTTCGTTTACTAATTATTACTAATAAAAAAAATTGTATTATCAATATTTAAGAAAAAACAATATTAATATTATTAAAATAATAAAATATTTATAAAATATTAAAATTATCAATATTCGCAACAGACCTTGCTCTATTCATAACATGTTCAAATCTCAAAGGGTCGTCAATTATCAAGTCATGCTCAATAAAAATTTTGTGTCAGTCATGTCCAATGTAAACTCAATAACTGTACTTGCATGGTTGATCACCTTGCAAGTAGTTTTGCAATAGAACGACCAAAGTAATGATGTTCTCATCTCTATGAATTATCTCACATGACTCTTTACATTGATCATTCTTCCTTAAAAATTTGAGGGGATATCAGTATCTTTCCCTTAAATTTTCAAGGAAAAATGGTCTATGTAAAGGTTCATGTGAGATAATTCTTATAGATAAGAAGGGCATGACTTGGGTTGTCCTATTGCAACACTACTTGCGAGGTGATCAACCATGCAAGGAAAATTATAGATTTTACATTGGACATAGATGACACAAACTTTTTATTGTGCATGACCTGACAATTAGCGACCCTTTGAGATTTGAACATGTTAAGAATAGAGCAAATCCTGTTGGGAATATTGATAATTTTAATATTTTATAATTTTTTTTATTATTTTAATAATATTAATATTGTTTTTTCAGAAATATTGATAATATAATTTTTTTATTGCTAATTATTTCTAATTATTGCTAATTATTTCTAATTATTTCTAATTATTGCTAATTATTTCTAAATATTGCTATTTATATCTATTTATTCCTAATTATATCTATTTATTACTAATTATATCTAACTATTGCTAATTATATCTATTTATTGCTAATTATATCTATGTATTACTAATTATTAATAATTATTACTAATTATTACTAATTATTACTAATTATTTCTAATTATTTCTAATTATTACTAATTATTACTAATTATTATTAATTATTACTAATTATTACTAATTATTACTAATTATTACTAATTTTAACTATTTATTACTATTTATTACTATTTATTACTATTTATTACTATTTATTACAACTTATATCTATTTATTACTATTTATTACTATTTATAGCTAATTATTTCTAATTATAGCTAATTATTCCTAATTATATCTAATTATAGCTAATTATAGCTAATTATCCTAATTATTACTAATTATTTCTAATTATTACTAATTATTACTAATTATATCTAATTATTAATAATTATTACTAATTGTATCTAATTATTACTAATTATTAGTAATTATTAGTAATTATTACTAATTATTACTAATTATTACTAATTATTAATAATTATTACACATTATTACAAATTATTACAAATTATTACATATTATTACAAATTATTACAAATTATTACTAATTATTACTAATTATTACTAATTATTACTAATTATTACTAATTATTACTAATTATTACTAATTATTACCAATTATTACCATTTATTACCAATTATTACTAATTATTAATAATTATTACTAATTATTACTAATTATTACTATTTATTACTAATTATTACTAACTATTACTAATTATATCTATTTATTACTAATTATATCTAACTATTACTAATTATATCTAACTATTACTAATTATATCTAACTATTACTAATTATATCTAACTATTAATAATTATATCTAAGTATTACTAATTATATCTATTTATTACTAATTATATCTATTTATTACTAATTATATCTAATTATATCTATTTATTACTAATTATATCTATTTATTGCTAATTATATCTATTTATTGCTAATTATATCTATTTATTGCTAATTATATCTACTTATTCCTAATTATATCTATTTATTGCTAATTATATCTATTTATTGCTAATTATATCTAGTTATTTCTAATTATATCTATTTATTGCTAATTATATCTACTTATTGCTAAATATATCTGTTTATTACTAATTATATCTAATTATATCTAATTAATATTAATTATGACTAAATATTTATAATTATCACTAACAATAGCAATTTTTAGTAAAAATAAATATAAATAAAAATCAATTGAAATATAATTAAATTACAACTAAAAAACAACAATTAAAATTAACATAAAAAAATAAAAAAATATATAAATATATATAAATACCTTAAACTTTGATATTCT
Source organism: Viscum album (assembly GCA_963277665.1). Classification (NCBI taxonomy): domain Eukaryota; kingdom Viridiplantae; phylum Streptophyta; class Magnoliopsida; order Santalales; family Viscaceae; genus Viscum; species Viscum album. The sequence goes on from OY728127.1 coordinate 461,280,518, forward strand.
GAAGATATTGACGCCCTCCGATTGCTCTCGTATAAAAAATTTCAAATAAAAAAAAATTTCTCTTTGAAACTGAAGAAAGAAAATAGAGAGAGAGAAAGATCTGAAAGATTTGTGAAAAAACGGATGGGGTTATATATAGGTTAGATTAGTTGCGACAGGGTTATTAGCGACGGGTTTCCCGTCGCAAATGGTGGTATTTGGGATGGGGCCCATCGCAAATACTCTCACCTGCATTAATTACAGTCGGTGGTTAAAAGGTTATTTGCGACGGGACCCCTCACAAATAGTTCCTGCCGACAGTCTTTTTGCGACGGGACGACATCCCGTCGCAAAAACATATTAACCGCCGCCGGGTATTTGCTACAGGATCCCGTCGCTAATACCCATGCGTGGTTTGGTGCGCAAGCCGCGCGGTTTGGCGCGCAAGTCGCACCAAACTATTTGCGACGAGAGATGAAAACCCGTCGCAAATAATTGGTTATTTGGGACGGCGAAATTTTCCCGTTGGAAATAGCTTCCTGGACGGGTTATTTGCGATGAGATTTCTTCCCGTCACAAATAACCCGTCGCAAATAGTGAATTTTCCCGTAGTGGGAATCCATAGGTTACAAACCAAGATCCAAAGTTTGGTGAACTACCAAGAGAGTCAGAAAGTCTATGTTTGTTTCTTCCATGACACTAATAAAGAAAACATCATCAAGATAAAGTCCACTACTTCAGTTTTACAAGTACATTATTCTTCATTATATCTTACATATTGATTATATCTTTGATATACTGGGTATATATGATTTTTTCCCACTACCATCATTCATGTGATGAACATTCTAAACCCATCAGTGGTATGAGAGCCTCTTTCTTCAATGAATCAACATGCTTTTTTCATTATTTAAAGAAGAACACATTTTATAAAATATAAACTAGTTTTTTACTTCTTAAAAATATGTTAAATGATAAATTAATATTATGTTCTCCATTCGACATTAAGTTAAGTATTTATTGTATTGTGGAGGGTGTGGTGACAGTACATTAAGGTGTAAACATAATGTGGAGTGGAAGGTATGGGTTATGTTAAGTAGTAATGTAGCCTATGTCACATCCATGAAAAATAGAGTATCATTTTCCCATTTATTAACATTTTATAGAGTTTTAGAATAATTTTAGGAGTGGTATTAAAATTACATTGTGATATAATGTAATATCAAACATGGAATGTAGTTCACACATTTAAATAATTAATAGTGCTCACTTCCATGTGAGTCTGTAGTGAAATGGCCTTGGATACCATTGAACCAGTACCTAAACTAATCTATCACAAGCTGTGAAGGGAATTATAAATACCCACAGGCTGAAAACTGTTGCCTGGTTATTGAGAAAAAACACTTAGTAATGATTTCAACCTTGTATAAACATATAAAAAAGTATTGAAAACTACACCAAGAATTCGACATGACCTGTCCAAACATTTTACATCCATGCATATCAAATAATAATATCCAAATAAGTAAATCAATCAAATGTGGAATAATAAAGTACAAATCCATCAAATACACACAGTTGGATCACTAAATAAAAATACAGTGAACGAATATATAACAGGTAAAAAATATAAAAAATCATTAGGCTTAGTTGTCTAATACAATATCCCAAAATAATACATAACATGAATAACTGCAAAAAAAACTTCCACGTGACCCATGGTCACTCACTATATCCCACCACATCTAGACATGGACCCAAATAATATCTAATAAATATAATCAAATACTAGGAACTTGAGAGAAAATATAAGATTTTTATACAAACACACACATTGGAATATATATAGGGTGTTAGCTAAACATTCCTAATAGAATTTAACCAAAGAGTCTATATAGTTCCTTTCATAATGTAGTCTATAAATTCTTTTTTGAACATAATTTATAATATAAGGTTTTCATACAAGAAATCATGAGGAAAATAATTATCACATTTTATCTCCTTTATATTCAAAACTAGGATAAAGAATTTTTATAAAAATAAGGAATTTATAGATGAAAACCAAAGTTTCAAACAAAAAGATATAATAAAAAAAATTATTTTAAATTTCATTTCAATTAAAAAATGGAAATTTTGAATTCAAAATAAAAACAAACCTTACTTTTTTATATTTTTGAAAATACTTTATTAAATTAATGTTACAAAATAATCATCATTTTCCTTTAGAACCATGCAACCCAAACTATTTTCAAAATAGTTGGAAAATATACCAACACCATAACTGATAAAGAATAAAAATATAATCATGCACTAAGATATTAATGGAGATAAATTAATACAACCATGTGATAACACTACACAATAATGAAAATTCAAGGAGATACAAATAAATCCAAGGAAGGAACCCCTTAAATAATCTTCAATAAGGATCAAGCATCATGGGAAACTCCCTAGGTTCTAAAGAGAATGATATTGGATCTCACATCGATAATAACTAATATATAATTGAATAAAACTAGGTGAAATTAATAGTACTCACCCCTAGATTACCCCCATGGTATCACCAGTAGACAACCCCTAGTTGAACATAATCATACTTTGGGAACTAGCCAGTGTGTAATCTATGCTAGTGTATTACTCATCCATATTTCATACATAATATTTAAAATGAAAAATATGCACAATTGATGGTATCAAAATTCCCAAGTCAAATACTGTTATAAAGTTAAAATTGGGCCTTAAAAAAATTTCGGAATTCTAAACCAATTTAGACCATTCAAAATCCTATTTTAAACTAAACTTTAAAACTCATTGTTTAAAACATACTTTGAAACCCGCTTTTAAATCAACCACTTTATTAGAATTGTTTAAAAACTGCCACATGACTATCAGGCCTTTAAAAAATTACATTTCCCAAACATACTCTATTTTAGTAATAGTCCCTTTAAAAACACCATATTCTCTTTAAAATTCAAACCAATTTCAAACACCCCTTTAAAATATTTAAATTCACTAAAATAATCTTAATTTTAATATTCCAAAAATGAATGGAATTCATAACATTTGTTTTGGAATCCAAACTAGAAATCCATTAAAATATTCTTCCATCCCATGAATAATTGTTTTTGAAAACCATTTTAAGAGTCATATTGGGTATTATATATACTTATATTTTCACAATAAATCATTTAAAACACATAATAATTTTATGTAATGTTATAATATGAAATTTCATAGAATCTCATACCTTAATCAAGTGGGAATTAAGTTTCAATGAGTCTCCTTTGATGGAGAAGGCCCAACCAAGGAAGTAATAATCACCTACAATCCCTAAACATCCAAAACCCATTGGTTAAACCCATAACAATCCCTAAATCCAATACCCATGGATGTTATGGTTTATGGTAGAAGGTAAATAGAGGGAAAGGATAAAGGGAGAAGAGGGGAATATAATGGACAGGGAAGAATGATATTACCTTTAAGGATAACTTGGAAACAAAAGAGAGGGAACAAGGAATAAAGGGGAAGGAATAAGACCTCTATTTAGCTCTATATGGTTGGGTGACATGACTTTTTGAGGATAAGGAGTTGTAAAACCCATAACAATTTTATGAGAGAAAAATTGGGATTTCAATATTTAAATAAATTGGGTAGAGGTGCACTATGGCATGGTCTCGACCACCATGGCAAGGAGCACCTCCCTCAAGTATACCTATAAGCCTGACATGCCAGAACATAATGAAAAAGTTCCACATCCCTCTATGTGATTTTATCTAGGAACACATCCCTTACACTACACAATGTTCCATGACTTGGATCTCCTCATGGTTCTCTAAAAAGAACCACAAAAAATCCACCATGACATGGTGGATTCTATTTCAGTATCCCCATTCCCCATAGTGACTCACCATGGTCTCCATGTCTCCAAGAAAACCAAAACACCCACCACCATGGAATGGTCTCTCTTTTAATTTTCCATAGGGAATTCCCTCAACCAGAACACTCTCTAAAATTCAAAGCTTCAAAGGTACTATCACAATTATAGCTAACTCAACCATCAAGATGCATGTTTTATCATGTTCCATGGCATGGTGTTGTTACCCAATCTTCAAAACTCACCCCTTAATCCCAAAGCATCTAAAAAATTAGAAAAAACTATAAAAAAAAATTAAAATGAAACAAAATAAAATAATATTAAATACCACAGTGACTTGGGGGTGTAATAGTCCCCATCATACTTTAAATCAGTAACACTCTTCTCTATTACCTTGGATGTGTTGTGGGGGTCATTTAATTCTAGTGTAGTTACGCCAATACATATCCATTTCCAACATTTTTACCCAACATAGTGTAATTACCTCCTTTCACTACCCCACACTCTTCCTCTAGTTTGTTAACCCACACGTCCCTTGTACATTGTGACACTAAACTAAGGTTCAATATAATTTTGAGATACTATATAAAAACCAGAGCTAATTTTTTTATTTAGTTATTTTTCATATAATTTTAAAATTATTTATAATTGATAAGAGTTAAGATTTATAAAATGTAAATTTATAAGAGACAAATTTAAATATGAAACACTTATATTTTTTTCTCGTGTTATATTATTTTTTTATGTAATTATTTATTCATTTATATTATTCATGTTCATAAATTATTTATAGAATTTTGATAATGTATCTACTTTATATTTATGTGATAAATTATTTCTAAGGGATATAGCCTTTCATTTTATTCTAGGTACGACACCATAAGATTTAGTTTTTCATCTACCTTGACCTCAGATATTTTTAATGTTCTGATCATAAGAATAGTGGTTGAATATATGTTGTGTATATTAGGTTTTAGATATATCTTGAATTGAATTCACTCTTGGGTATAGTCTACTTATAGAGAGGGACTTTAGGTCAAACTCCCCACCCATTTGTACTATTATAACTTACTATATAAATTTGAGGTTTTAGATATCTTTCACTCTATGATTTCTCATGAGTATATTGTAATTCTCTCATAACTTTATGACTTTACATAAAAGGTTTGTTCACATTATCCATGATAGTTATTCAAGTATGTATAAATATAATTGGATTTTGTTTTTGGATAATTTACACAAACTTCTGGTTTGAGTAACTATTCTCACATTAATTTGGCGTGAATTAATTAATTTGGTGAATGTGAAAGGGATTCCAAAACAAAAGTTTTAGTCTAATGAAAACACAAAGGAATAAAACATGAGACGATAATGATTATATGAGATTCAATAGTTAGGAATTAAATATAAATATGATGTACATTAATTTCGTGAAACATTTAAAAGGAAACCCCTCAAATAATAAGTGTGATATTCCTTCTAAATAATCACATGTCAAGACCTCGATCCTCTAACCAGGTAGGTTCTACCAAATCATGGTGCCTCTGAATTATATTGTGTAAGTAAATAATGAAATAGGTAACACTAGATCATCCTTGGGTAGGTTCTTCCAAAGAAGGGTTACCATAAATTTTCTTTTGTTTGGATATTCTTGGTGTTTTTTTTGGGTGAAAACTATCTAGGTTACCGTATGTATTATGATTCCAAAGTAATAGAGTTGATTTTTTCTAATTTATGGATTCAGGTTAAGATTTCACTACCCAATTATCCAAGAATCATAACTGTTATGATTGAGATACTTCACTACTTAAATAAATTAGTGGTGAGATTGATTCCAAAGTGGACTCATTACTTGGTGAAATATGGATCTTGGTTCACTAAATAGAATCAATGTTTAGGAATATCATTTTTAGTGTGATTACTTTCATTAAAATTCATCCATGAAAATATATAATACATGATACTCACCAATAGATATTCTCTATTATAGGTTATGGATTATATAATTATAATCATATCAAGATAAATCATAGTTTTTAACTATAGAAAAGTTATAGATTAGTTTATAAGGTTTTGAATCATTCCCAAAGTTAATCATTCTAATAAATTTAATGTTAATGTTGTAGAGGTTAATTTCACAAACTTTGGATCATGGGGATTAAATATCGAGTGTTCATCAGAATTTTTTGCTGAAAAAACACAGACTCGGAGATAAAGGATTAAAACACAGACTCAGAGATAAAAGGGAATATTTTCTATATTATAAATTGGAACTTATGTTTCCAAGTGGATTAACTGTATAATTGAAAAATTGTTATCATGTTCCAATTATAAAATAAATTTTATTTTTGTTTCTCGTTTGGATAAGAAGGGGTTTAATTCACTATTATGAATAATAGTTTTTCTATATATAATAATTAATTTTTTTTGGAATTTTGAATATTTTAAATGTTTTATATATTTCTAGATATATATAATTCTGTCTATAATGTTCAAAATAAGAAGGTTAGGGTTGATTCTAATCTCAACTATCTTTAGCATGGTCACCGTGGATATATAAATAAGAAATTAATCAAAAGACTATATAATTATGGATTATTGGAACCATTTTATTATGAATCAATTGAAAATTTTTACTCTTTTTTATCAATCAAGATTAACAAATAATCTTTTAGTAGAAAAGGTGAAAGGGTTAGTGGACCATTAGGTCTCATACAAAGTTATGTTTGTGGACCAATGAGAACACAATAAATTAGTGGTTTAAGGTACTTCATTCTCATTACATATGATTTTAGTCAGTATGGATATGTGTTTTTGATGGAACACAAGTATAAAAATTTGGAATGTTTAAATATTTTTTCAAAAAAAATTATAAAATTAACTAGGTAAAAGTATTATTATTCTCCGATCAGATTGGGGCGGTGAAAACATAAGTCGGCAATTTACTAAATAACTAAGAAATTTTGGAATTGTTACAAAACACATATCTTCTAGGAAATAAAAATGAAATAATGTATATAAGTGGATGAATAATATCTTATTGAACATGGTTTGATGAATGATGAGTCAATGTGACGTTCATATTTCATTCTAGGGTTATGCTTTGGAGACTTATACATTTATACTCAACCTCATTCCATCTAAAATAGTCATAAAAACACTATATAAGATATGGAATGGTAAATGTCTCAATATGTATTTTATTAAGATTTAGGGATGTAATGAATTCATGTTATGGGTCTATTTTGATAATCCTGACTCTAAATATGAAAAATTATTACGTGTTGGTTATCCCAAAGAAACTAAATGATATTATTTCTATAATACCACTGAGAAAAAAGTATTTTTGGCCCAATTTGATACATTAATTGAGAAGTAATTTATCTCTCATGGAGATTAATTGAAGGAATAAAAAAACAAGAGAACTTCTAGACCAATAAAAAGGAAATGATTATGATATGGAAGTTGAGCTGGTTTCATAAATAATTTTGGAAGTAAAAATAAATCAATCCATATAAGAACCACAAAGGCTTGATTTTATTTGTCAAGAGCTCATGAGATATGGAATTATTAGAGATAATTATAATGAGTTAATGTTAATAGGATATGAACCTAACACCTATTAGGTGGACATAGATTGTTCTAATTTTAAAAAATGGTAAAAATTCATAGAATGATAAATAGAATCTATGTACACTAACCAATTTGTTATCTTTGTGGATACACCTAAATGGGTAAGAACCATAGGGTGCAAGTAGGTTTTTTTCAATAAATCTCTAATAAATGGTAATGTGTCTACCTATAATGAACTCATAGTGGAAAAAGGTTACAGAATATCAAGGTATTGACCATGAATGAACCTTTTCACTTAGTGTGATGATAAAGTATATTTAGTTATTCCTTTCCATAATAACTTATTTTGATTATGAGATATAAAAAAAGGAAATCAATTACAATTTACATAATGAGAATTTATTCCAGGATGTGTATATTTTACAAATTTAATGTTTTAAAGTTTTAAATGAGACTAATTAGGTATACAATCTATAATGGTCCATTTATGGATTGAAGCAATCTTCTTACAGTTAAAACATCTAGTTTGATGATGAAATCAAAAATTTGGGATTTATAAAAAATATGGATGATTCATGTGTATAAAATTGAATTAATGGGGGTGTAGTGATGTTTCTAATATTGTATGGGGTTTATATTTTACATATCAAAAAATGAAATCCTGACACTTCATTTTATGGATATGTGGTTGGTTAAATGCTTTTTGATGAATGACATACATGAAAATGTTTGTAAACTGGGTATGAAGATCTATAAAGATAGACCTAAGAGGTAGTTTGGACTTACTCAATACACTTACATTGTTAAATTGATAAAACTAAATTATCATGGAAGACTAAAATAACGGTTATTTACTAGTATTGCATGGATTTAATATTTCGAAGATTTGGGATCCTTATAAATATTTAGAAAGGATTTATAGAATTCTCTATGCATAAACCATATAATCTATTATGTATGAAATGTTGTGTACTTTAAATAATGTCACCTATGTACTTGGAATTATTTCCAGATACCAATATAATCCTTATGAGAGTAATTTTTATTAATATGACGAATATCCTTAAGTACTTAAAAATGACCAAAGATACATTCTTGGTCTTTAGAGGAGATGATGAGATATGTGTAAATGGTTACAAAGATACTAGTTTCAAATCTAATAGATCTTATTGGAAATCTCAATCTAGTTTTTTGGTTTTCCTAAATGGTGGAGCTATCAATTAGAGGATTTCAAAACAAGACACCATAAAGGACTAGAAAATATAGGAATAGTACATCACTATATTAGATGTTATGAAAGAATATATTTGGATTAGGAAGTTCATCTATGAACTAGATGTGGTTCCAAGCATCGAGGCAGTAATCAAGCTTTACTATGACAACAATGAATCTATTTATCAGGATAAGAAATCACATTATCACTAAAGGATCAAACACATCGTTCATAAATACCATCTTATTCTAGAGACAATTAAGAGGGATTAATTAAATTTTAGATGGGTGGCTTGATATATGAGTGTAGTAGATCTATTAACAAAACCATTACCATAGAAATTACATGAGGTTCATGAAGAATATTTGGGTGATAGATTAATGAGATATTGGTTATAATGGTTATAAATTTATCATGTTACTTTAATAGTGGAAATCTCTATTTATCATTTATTCATGAATGCTACAATTTACTTTACATGAATAGTAGAATGATAATATCCCCTCAATATATGACTTTGAGTTGTCCCAAATAAATGATCATCATGGTGTATTATGGGTTGTGGTGATATGTTAAGATTAACATAAGTAGAATATTATTCTGATTACAAAGGGTTTAATATGAGATATGAAAAATAGATTCTTGAGCTGATAAGTAGAAACTTTTTACATGGACTGATCGGCTAGAGTATATCCCATGGAATTTCATATATTCACCAATAAACTAAGGGGTTTATGATTATTATCAATCCTTATTACCCAAGGTTAGAGATATACCAAGTATGAGAACCTTTATACTTTGTTATGTTTCTTATGGTATTTTTCCACTTTCATGACGATAAAAGGTATATAGAACATGATCTAATTATACTAAGGAAATTAATTTCCATGATTAATTTAATTATATATGATGTGTTCAACTACTTATATGAGGTACATGTGATGTATTCATTGACTTGTTTAGTCTTTAAAAAAATAAGAAGAGGTGAGATGAATTATACTAAATTGAAATTGATCCATGTCTAGTGGGAACTCGATGTCATAGATAAATGGATTATATAGTTATAAATATAGTTTATATGATATATCTTATGGAAGAAATTTTCATATAAAGATATTAGTATGTTTGATGGAGATCAAATCAAATCCCTTTGTAACATGAGTAGCACTAATGATTTGATAGAGGTTTCTATTTTCTTACATATATGAAATAGGGATTTCATATTTTTTCAATGGTAATAAATTATATAGTGTCACAAGAGTAGGTATTTGGATAAATATTCTGTTTTGGACAAAAAATTCATAAATTAAGAGATTTCAATGAAAACAAATCCAAAAGGAGTTTTGGTTGGGTTCATAAAGAGTTGTGAAGTTTTGTATAAAGTCCTTAGGGATTTTACTAAAAGTGTGAGATTTTTTGTTATACACTAAAAAAATATGTACATTATACATATGACTTAAGGATATATTGGCTCCCATGTATCATTAAGATAAATAATTCCATTGTGTTGGTTCCAACATATTCTAGTTGTACGTGATATGATCCAAAACTACATTACAAATGGCATAATATTGGCTGAGTGCATGCATCTTCCTCCTCCTTTCAATGTGATGTATTTTAGCTACTAATCCATTATGATTATATTAAATTTATTGTATACATTCATTGAACATGATCAATGGTTACATTAAGGGGAAATAATTCTTGGGTGGAATTTAATAGAACCCAATACAGATGATGTGTTCTTCATTCAATCAAATTAATTGAGGAGTCCTATAAAAGGGATGTGATCCCTCATGTTAGTGAGGTAATTAGAGGTGATATTTATCATCATATTAATTTAAAGCTTTCTGAAGATCTCTTCATTCTTATATAGTTTTTTACCATGAATAGTTAAGTCTCTAACACATCTATTGGTGTATGAGAATCCTCATGTGAAAAACCAGGATCCAAAGTTCAATAGATTATCTATAGAGATTTTAATTCTACATTTATTTCTCCCATGATCTTTATTTGAAAAAATCTATCAAGATGGAGGCCACTTCTTTGGTTTTAGTGGTATGATTTTATTTTCAAATTCTTGTATATTGATTCTATTGAGGACAAATTAGAAATATATGGGTTTGTTTTCACTTCAATCATTCATGAGATAAAAAACATAAACCTGTATGTTGAATTGTTCATATTCATATAGTCTAAAAAAACTCTCCATCATATCACCACTAATGTTTATATAATCTCATCATCATACTTTATTATATTCATCCCCTCTTTATTTGAAACAACTTAGAGCATGATCTCATATTCACTATCCAAAATAGGGTAAATAATTACATCATTTATTAACATCAAAACTTCCTTTTTCACTTAATTATGAATATGTGGGGTCATCCTCCATTGTGATTGTAGTGTTGTATTCCTCCCTTATTCTAGTATAATATTATGGGTACACATAGAGGGGATAATGACTTTAATTTTTTCAATATTCAAATTGATTAATTAATTTATTTTATTTAATAATGAAACAAACCATTTTTATTATTCCTTTGATATGATTTCATTTATAATTATTGTAAATGCCACACCTTCACCCAAATATAGGTAAAAAATATTTCTAGGGAGTAACTTCAGTTGTAGATATATTTCCTCAAAAATGAAGGTGGCTGACTCAAGAAACATCACCCTATAAAGCTATTCTATAAACCATAAAATATATTATCCCTTTGAATCATCATTGATGTCCCCCTCCATCTTAACATATTCTATACAAAAAATTCTTCTTCTTCCTCAGCTTTGGTCTTGGAGAATCTATTAATCTCTTCATTGGTTGTGATAAGATGAAAATACTCCAGTTCATATTTATAGTTTACTACTTTAGTGAGATCAAATTGAACTTGTTCATCTATTAATAATACAATAATATTTCCTTGATTTAAATTAGTAAGGTAATTATAAGTATCAAGGAAAGGGTGACCAAGTATAATTGAAATCTCTCTTTATTCACCCATCTCTAGAATCAGAAAATCAATAGGAAAAATGAACTTTCCCACCATTTCTATGTCATATTCAAGGATTACACTATGATATTTTACTAATATATCAGTCAAATACAATTAAACTATTTTGTATTTTTGTATTTCTCAATATGATCTTTTTTGAAAAATTTAGTAACATAAAATTTATGATTTCTCCTAGATTGAAAAGATATTTTTAAACATGAATGATCTTATAGTGTAAGGAAAATAAAAGATACCAAAATATAGTATATTTGGTGGGAGTTTTCTCTATAAAACTGATTAACATTCCTTACTCAATGAAATCATGCCCAAGTCATCTAATTTATTTTTATTTGAGAAAATATCCTTTAGGAACTTGGCATACGATGACATACATATGATACGCTAAGAAAAAAAATATTTATGTGAAGCTGCCTGAAATTCGATAAAGAAAATTTATATTTCTCTTCTATTTTACTATGGTGCTTATTCTTTGAGAAAAGAAGAGGTGGATGATATGGATTAAATTCCTACTTCATAACCAACATCTCCTCTATTTTTTAGTCCTATGTCTCTTAACTCAGGTTTCCATCTTTCCCTGATTTGATTCTATCAACCTCTTCTTATGCTTGTTATTTATTTTCTTGATTAGTTACCTTTTAATTTTACTCAATCTTCTCCTATAGACCTTGTATAATATACATGGTGATGTCATTAAACTCTTCTCTCAAGAGTTTTTGTGTTTCCTAATATCAGTCCAAGTGGCCTCTCAGTCATCTTTTGGGAATGTTTTCTTTGATAAGCCTCTATATTTTGAAGAAACCATTGATGATTCACTGGATAATTTAAATTATTCTATAGGGTTATCTCAACATTTATAATTATATGGTTGTTTTTATTAATGTATTAGGTTATTAGCTTCTCTAAAGTGGGTTGGTATTCTTATTCCTATATTTGGTATCTTTTTGTTGTTGAAATTTTATCCATTTGTTTTTGAAATATTAGTTGGTATATATAATTTTATACTAACACTATGGTGAACTTGAAGAACTTTGATTATGAATATAATTATTCCATATATTGTGTCTCCAGTCTTGATTCTAGGGAACTGGCCTTGCCTCTTGACTATATTTATTTTGGTAATACAGTTAAGGATAGTTGTAATTTTAAAATTTCAACTCTCCCATAAAGGTGTCTTCTTTTCTAGCTTAACAGCCCTGGAATATATGAGGGCTTCCACACATATCACATGAAAGCACTTGTAAATGATCTAGGGTTTCTCCTTGGTTTTAGATTTCCATTAATGTTTCTATATTCTTGAACATATCCTCAAGACGAGAAGTTGACATAGTCATCTCTTCCACATGGTGTATTCCCTTCTTTTCCAAGCCTATCTCCCCTTTTAAATTAAAATTATTATCTTTTAGATCATTTATAATGTTTTGAGTTTCTATTGATATCTTTTTCATTGGCCATCCTCGTATTTTTGAATCAACTATGGCCTGCGAGTTTCTTTTGTATCCTAGAGTAGATGTTCTATAGTTTCATCCACATGGGGACTCCATAATGTGGTATCCCTCAACGAAAAATATTAAACATGTCCCAATACTCGTTGGTTTATTCTCCATGTTTTTGTTTTTAAATTTGGATGTCACTTCTTATATTCTCTGTCTTTGATGGATGAAAATATATTTTTTACGATTCTTTGGGTGATCTCTTCCCAAGTCATGATAAATCCTGGTGGATGTGACTTTAACCACTCATTATCATGGGTTTTCAATGAAAATGGAAATTAAAATAGGTGGATAATTTCATAAAAGACTTCATTATTACTTAATGTGTTTCAGATCTCAATAAATTTAGAGATATGACTGAGGGGAACATCATTCTGCATTACTTTTAATTGCATGACATTCTAAATCATCTACAATATTCTTGGCTTTATCTAAAATTTGTTTTCTTGTATTGGTGGACTGATAATGATTATAGTAGGCCAATTGAGGGATGATATACCATAATCCATTGATTTTATCTCCCATGGAGATACTTGGGCTACACTGATGATGTTAGTTAATTCCTCATGCATTGTTTAGCTACTGGCATATTGTCCATTACTACACTATGATTTTTCAATACATAATGTATGATCTAATGGTTAAATTGGAGTGGTTCCTCCAAATACAAGATCATTTACTACATGTATAGATTTTGGATCAATCACTTATAATATTAGGTAAGATAAAAAACACCTAGATGTGTAATAGAGAATAGAAAGTGAAAATAGAAAAGGATACAAAACGAGTAAAACAATCAATTGATAATAGGAACTTTATATAGCGCATTGTCATGTTCCAAAAACTAGTGATAAAAACTTGAAATTTCCTAGAGCATTAGTAAATATTGAATGTATTGGTCAGAGTTTAAAATTCATAACATCAAAACCAAATCACTAAATCTACAAAAGTATTGTAAAGTAATCTTGAGCTCTGACATCATTGAGGATCCTAACCTAGTAAATCATTCAAGATTATTGATTCACATGAATGGATGGATGAAATTCAGATCAAACACAATATTGAGGAAACATTATAGAATATTAAAGTTAGTATAGAAAAGACAAATCTATGATTGTTTTAAACTCAAATGATGATAAATATGATTGGTTGATTTTAGAGGAATATTTTTTAAGGATTACAATGTTCTCATTTTTTTAAATTAACAAGGTTCATTAATAGTGATTATTCTTGATAAAACAAATTACACTTTCTCAATAAAAATTTAAACTACCTAGATCCTTTTTATTCCTCTTGTGAAGGCATGCTAATGAGACCAAAATGAATTAAGTTAAATATCAAAACCAAAAGGCAAAACTAATGTCACATCTTGCTCCCCCATTCCCCTCTATCACATTAGGGTTCATTCCTTAGTATCCATAAATCTAGATAGGTGACTCAAGTACATGATTTAATTATTCATAATGTGATATTAATCTAACATGAGTGATTCAAAAATTTAATTAATCATTAAAGTTAAATCATTGTCCATATACTATCGATCCATAATCCATTAAGTGATTACTCACTCATGATGAATTGGTCATCTATCACAAATGATATAGTAGAATCTAGGGACAGAAGACACATACACGAAGAAAGATAAATAAAATCAAGAATATAATGAAAATAATAAATCTATACTACTATACACACTTCATTTTCAACACACAAGAATGAATCGATGCATAAAAGTCTCAATGGAATATTTGAATCACGCCTTGGAAGTATCCAACACCAATTCCATTGGTCATATGGTCACCTATCTTTCTCATTGAGTTCCAAAATAATAAATCCTCATCAAAGTCAAAAATATTCATAATAAATATTTCAATCATCATCATAACATGGATAAGTTGATTGTGGAATGGAGAAATTAAAATCTATATTTTATATGGCATGTTTTACCAGCTCTACAATGAAAGTGGGTTTCTATTTTATGAAAGGAGCATATATTCTTTGGAATATCTAACCTCTTAAGATCATGGTTCATCCCTTATGATATTTTTAATTGTGGTTTAACCAGTGTTAAAATTTTCTCAGACATGTTACAATGAAAAGAAGTGATACGGTGTGGGGGTTAAGTTGCTCAAGTACTATGGATCTATCATTTTATAACCCTATATACCATGGTGGATCAACTATGGTGTGGGATTATATTTACTCATCAAATGTTAAAAGGAAAATACCCATGTATACCTTTGATATTTATAAAGCATATTACATATAATCGTAATGGCCTAACACTTTTATAAATTCTTAGTATTGGAAATAATATTACATATCACTATGGCACAAGGTAATAGGTTGTAGAAAAAGATGCATCTAATTCCCAATGAAAATGTTTAAAACATTACGTACTTACTCAGACTAAGACTTTCAAAATATTACATATTAAGCATGTGTACCTCCTTACAAATCATCAAAAAAATAATCTTTGTCTTTTTATTTTAATGTTTAGATCTCATCAAATATAAAATTCTAAAAACTAAGGTATTTTCCAAAGATATTAAGTATCCAAAGGAAGAAAGTTCCACTATACTTTTGATTGGAAAAGAAGAATATATTATGCATTAGATTGAACTTCTTTCACATCTATGGTTATGTGATAGATTAATTTTCCATATCATAACTTCTACACTAGTTTATAGTTACCCACTATGTCAAAAACATATGCAATAATAGATTCCTATGTATGAAAAATTATTCCAAGGGAAAAAAACCCATGTGCATAGAGAAATGGCCTAGGGAATTCCTTTATCCAAAAATATAACTTAAGATTCTCCCCATATGCATGTGAATTTTCCATTTTTCCACTTCCATATGTGATCTTACAAGTGGTAATAGAAAAACTATACTCATGCGTTTC
Organism: Viscum album; assembly: GCA_963277665.1. Lineage (NCBI taxonomy): Eukaryota > Viridiplantae > Streptophyta > Magnoliopsida > Santalales > Viscaceae > Viscum > Viscum album. The sequence goes on from OY728127.1 coordinate 461,296,575, forward strand.
CATAACCAAATTTAGGTTCTTGGTCATATTCTTCCAAAATCATCTCAAAATCATCAAAACTCCTTTAAATCCAAATGAGATCACTTTCCTACCATAAATAGGTAATAAAAACCAATTAATAAATGAAATAAATGATAAAAATATCATTATAAATTAGAGACATAAAATATATACAATGGAAAATAGAGTCACATGGTGTTTTCTCAATACACATAGCCCCACCCAAAACAATTTCAGTTAGGTATCACCACTTTTCCTACCTGATCAGTCAAAAATACCCACCTAGAAATTGTGTTTGGTCCCTTTCTTTACTGTTTATTATCCTCACTTGGCTCAACTCATCCCCACATATAGTTTGAGTCCCAATATATGGGTCATAATTATCCATGATTTCTAATTAACTAAGCATCCCCTCTCTGTTTTCCAACTTCCCTTGACCTTTCTGTAGTGCCACACCACCTATCCACCACCATTTAGAGGCACCACACGCCACCCGTTTTCACCCATGACTACCACCAAATGATCTACCTTCTCCAGATATAAATTTCACTCATCTTTAATCATTTTCTCCTCCTCATAAAACTATCTTATGAAATCTCCTTCTTCCTTATATTAGTTCCCTTAATTTTGGTCACTAGCCCAAAATGGTGGTGGTTTCTCAGTTGTTTGATGATAGAAATAGTCGGAGGCTGTGATACTGGTTATTAGTGATCCCAAAAAAAGATATGACAAAGGTGGGAGATGGTTTGAAAATTGGAAAATCACATTATGAATATAAAACCAAAATATAATTATAATAATGGTATTCTTGATTAATTCCAATATAAAAGTATAAATCAAACTATATGCGCAATTAAACATCAAATATTAAAATGCATAAATGGCATTGAAAAGTATTTTTACAACCAAACATAGTGGGGATACTAAAATATACTCTTGAATACTCTATAATTATTCTCCTTGATTCATGTTAAAATGAGGTTTAATTAAGCATAATTAAATATTTACCGAAAAACATGTTCACGATGAGACCATAGACAGATATCAAATTATGTATCCAGTAAATAAAACATGGTCCCCCAAGTAATAATATAGAGATAGAATTTTATTTTTAGGTTAATTAACAAGATATAATAATTTCTACCAATCTTAAATAAATACATAATGTTCCTTAAGTAATAAATTTTTTAAATTAAATAAAATTCTGAAAACCAAAACCCTCATATTAAATCCAAACATTAACCCTAAGGTAAACACCACAATTTCATCTTCATGAAAGAATCAAAATTTTCATTTGTGGTTGTTTAATAGGTGAAAATACACATTCTTCCCCTCATGTGTGAAATAACTAAACAACCCTTAGAAATTCACCAACTTGAAGACTAAAAAGTTTCAAATCACTACATATAACACTAATGTTTTGTGTTGAATTTCCATAATTAAGAGCATGAAAAATGTTTTGTATATAGAATTTATTTTATATAGACCATTACATGTATTTTATAATTTTACATCTATATATTAATTATGATATAATTACATTTAAATTAATTTTTTATTTTGAAAATTGAAATATTCTATAGTGGTTTTCATAGAATATTTTCCCATTTCATTAAAATAGAAAAGTATGGAAATGTTTCTTTGACCAAAAAATAGGTGGAAATATGGATTAATGGGTAAGTTTCATGGAAGGTTTTCCATTATATAAACCCTTTAATGTTCAATATTAATATAACACATCTAATTAAATGAGTTGAACTCACCCAATAATTTATGAAGGGTTTAACCCAAACTCGACCTACCAACTAGTTTACCATAAAATATTTAATACTGACCACATCATTACATGTCAACTAGTTAATTTCATGTAAAATTAATAACCTAACCAAGTTGAATTATCCTATTTAGACTAAAAATAACCAAATTAATATGAAACATAGGTTATTTTTGTTGAAAATGGATTATCTTAAACCATTTAAAATAAATAATATTTTATAAACATGTAAATATTTTTGGAATTAAGTTGATATTTTATAAAAAAATAGTATACATTAAATATTTTATAATATAAATATATTTTTAATTAGGTTACATGGGTTTGATGGGTTAATAATGGTTAACTTGAACCTTTCCCAAATATTACTTATATCGAATTACTAGACCTAATTACAACTCAACACCATTTATGCGTGACCCAATTCCATTATGCTCATTTAATGTTATATCAAGTTGAAAATTACCACCTCTAGGCCCTTTTTTTATGTTAAGTTCACACTATATGGATTTTATAACTATCCAATAAATTGTTTTGTTGATATGGACCATAATATCCATGTTATGTTAACAAGATTTCATTTAGACATGTGAATTTCTACCCATTTCATATTCTATTGATATTAGACTGTTAAATAATATTCTCTTAAGGGAGACTCAACTATATATGGTAAATTCATGTTTTATAGACATGATGACTTCCCAATCTACATTTTTTGATTTAATGGATATTGAATCCATGGTTTTCAAGTATTTCACATGTTTTTAATATTTCTCCCTATTTTTCACCCCTTTTTTTTGAAATTTATTCTTTCAATATATCAATGGAAACTAAACAAAACATGTTTTATAATAATTTTTTTTATAAAAAAATTATTATTTTTTCACCAAAATGTCCACGTGATGGATTAATATAATTTATATCATTTTTATTGAAACAATATTGATTAATTTTTGGTTTGGAAAATTGTTATTTATATTTTTCATTTGGAGATCAAAGATGACAAGATGGGAATTTAGATAACATGAAAGACTATAAAATCTAAAGAATCAAATTTGAGGGAGAGTTTTTTGAAGAGAGGAATGTTATTAAGACTCTATGAGGGGTATATCGATATGAAAAAAAAACTAAAGCATAATGTTAAGATCGTATGGATAATTTATAGAAAGAATGAAAAAGGAAGAAAATGAGGTTTGATTGTGAATTAATAAAGTATATGGTGTGAGGGATGTAGATTCACCAAGGAATCTTGAGTATTAGTGACATATTTATTAACTTGTTTCAATTTGATTATTTTAGTGTATACTTGTACTCATTTAGTTGTGGTTATATTTTTGTGTTTTATCTCAGACATGCAGTAAATTTGTCACATTTATCTTCTATAAAACAATATTTCTCATTTCCATTAATATATAAATATGATTGTATACTCACTGTAGATGTAGGATCTACTTATAAATGGACCCCATTAACAAATATTTGATGTTCATGAGTTTATTTATGTTTTATTTATGTTTTCCATTTTTTGATTCAATTATAACCTTATTAAATACAATATCATATATAATTTAGTATTTAATATATATAAGTTTGATTTGATAATTAGTTCATGATGAGGGATATTTTTTCATTTTTTTAAATACCTCCAATATTCACAATTAGTATCATAGAATTATAAATTCAATAAAACATTTACTAATTTTAATATTGATAAATATAATAGAAAGAATTATTTTAATCGATATAGAATTTAATTGAGATCTCTTCTTACCTAAAATAGACTAAAGGATACCCTCTCTGGGTATAAAAATAAATTTTATGTTCTTGGGGGTGCTCTCACCTATATTAATGTGTCCTTCAAGGTGTTGAATAAAGAATAAGATTCAATTATTCTCTTCCTTGGTGATAAATTACTTAGGGAGGTTTCTATTGAAACTAATTATACTACAATATGAATTAAATTAGAGACTCATTACATGATTAAATATCTTCTAAATTGGATGTATAAAAACATATATATTATATTTTCACAATGAAATATGAAACTATCATATGAAATAATTTAGATGAGTTTAATAAAATTACCCTTGATCTTAAGAATATAAATGTTAAATTGGAATATGAGGATTTGAAAATTATTTACCCCTTATTTCTTGATCAATATTTTATGAGTCTTAAGGATACCATGAATCATGGTAAGGAATAATTGACTCTAGAGGAAGTGAAAGTAACCTTATACTCTAGGGAGATTCAAATAAAATAGGAAAATAGCCTAGATAGTGAGCAGTTAATGAACATGAGTAGGATTGAATATATACAAAATATGATAAATCATAATGAAAACACTTTAATGTTTATCTTTATCATAATGATATACATTAAAAAATAAATTTACCTATTATAAATAATTTTTAATCTAAAAAAATTATAGGGTAGTGATGATGCATCACTAACTATTGAAAAAGGACATGAAAGTACAGGGGTCCTAAATGTAGTTATCTTTTGTATGGGAAATGAATGGATAATTGATTTTGTTTTCACCTTTAATTTGTTTTCTATTTATTTATGTCTTATAAACATATGGTTGAGGTTGGATAGGGTAATGTAACAATGGGAAATAATAAAACATGGTGGATCATGGGTCAAAGGGATTTGAAGTTCTAAATGTATGATAGATCTATTAAAATATTAAAATATTTAAGATGGATTCTCAAGATAAATATAAATATTATTTCTCTAGTTATTATTGATAGTTTTGTTTACTCCTTTAAGTATAAGTAAGGGACCATTATAATTTCTAAATGTTTTTTTACCATAATGATATGTCATATTAAGAATGTTTTGTATATCCTAAAGTGATGTACTCACATGGGAGAGTATCTAGTAGTTAATATTGTCCCTATAAAACAAATTGTCTCAATGAATAAAAAGTTGGTTCATGTGATTTATAAGAGATTTAATTGAGCTAAAAAAACTTAGGTAGGTATGAGATATTTAAAATTAAAAATTACCTAATTTAAAGACCGTATTATTAGAAGATAAAATTAGTTTGATTTTAAAATATTAAAAAAGTGTTAAAAACATGTCTTGGACTATGTTGAATCATATTTATGGGGTCACTCAATAGTTTCATCTTATTAATGGGTAATTTATTCCATCTCTATTATTAATTATTTAACTATAAAAGTGTGGGTTTAAATTTTGAGACCTAAATTATAATTTTTTTAATGTTTTAAAAACTCAAAACCTCTTATAGAAACCAAAATAGAAATAAATTTTAATTCCTTAGAATTGAAAATTGGATATATAATTTTTTAAATGAATTTTTATAAATTTTTTATATGTAATGATTCCATATGAAAATATATTTTTAGAGAGACCACCCAATATAATGGTTTTGCTGAAGGATTTAATAGGAAAATCCCTAAAAGGATGATTATTATATTGTTATTTTTTAGTTTGGATAAATTATTTTAGGAAGAGGATATCATAACTTATTTATATATTGTTAATAGGTATCCTTCAATTGATTTTAATTGGAGAACCCTTGAATAAATGCGTATAAAAAACACACCTAATCATAATTTCCATAGAATTTTTGGTTGTGTTATCTGTGATCAAATTAAAAATGATAAGTTGGAACCCAATATATCTAAATTTATTTATTTTGGTTATCTACATAGGTTTAATGGGTATAAGTTATGGGTTGATCAAATAGGGTACTCTAAGCACATAATAAGTAAATATATTATATTTGATGAATCTAATTTTTCAAGAAATAAAAAATATACTAAAAACAAACCTAAATTAAAGGATTATGTGGCTATAAATATTTAGGTGGATACTGAAAATTCATTTAATACAATGAAATATGAAACCCATGAAGAGGAATCATCAACATATTATTCTCTGTATCAAGGTAGAGCCTCTGACTACTATGTTACCTTGGTAGATTTAGTGGGTATTTATGCACCTTATGAGATATAATCAAGCTGAGTAAATAACTTTTATTTTATAATTTCTTAGTGAGATCATTGATTTTGATACTATAATCAATAAAGAAACTATATAAGGTAATTATTTTTAGAAATTTGAAAATCCACAAATGAAGAGATGGAATCCTTAAACAAGAACCACACATGGGACTTATTAAATAAGTAATATGATGCTAAAATAATATGCAATAAATGGATTTATAAAATCAAAGAATAATATTTAAATAATTTTTTAGTCTATTTCCTATGAATACATGGAAAAAATACTATAATTTTGGGGTGAAATATTGGTAATAAAAATAAAAAATTAAACATAAAACTTCCCAAAAACTTGTCTATAAAAATGTTAATTTGATGAATAGTCATTCTTACATACTATATAAATTTCAAAGTAATAAAAAAGAAAATATTATATAGAAAAACCCTAATAAAAATTAATATTGGAAATATAAATAAGCTTGTATAAACAAAGGATATAAAAACTAATAGATCCTCCACTAAGTTTGGTCTTCACTTTCACCCAAAGTGATAAGGAAGTATGTGAACCTAACTTTATGTATCCCTAATTTTCAACCTATCAAAAGATCTATCTTACAATCCTTAGAAGCCATTGATAATCCTTATCAGATAATGATATGTCTCCCTATCCCTAGGATTCCATTATCTACCTGATCAGAAAAATATATTTCTCACTATCCCTGGGATCCCTCCATCAACATGATTGTACAAACGAAAATTAAAATATAAAAACATAGAAAATTTACAATATAAGACTGACACGATGTAGGCTCTAATACAACATCTTGAAATATTAAAAATTGAATCTCACTCGGTAACGATTCATTGAAAAACATCAAAAAAATATTTAGATTGGATGTATTCAGTTTACTTATTCTCATTAATGTTGTGGTCCTATTTATAGCCATTGCCATAACAAACCATGATGGTCAGATTCAAATCTTCTCAAGATTAGTTTCAATGGAATCCAATACATAATATTTAAATTTTTATAGATTTAACACAACAACAATTTATATGATGGTTTTTAGGTACATCCCTATTATAATGAATTATATAAAATTTCATCCAGTAGGATTAGTATATCAGCATCCAGTAAACATTTGTAAATATTCATTTGGTATAATTTTTACTTGTTCATTAAATATAATTTTTATATTTATATCTGATATAATTTTTATATATCCATTGGATATACATTATATATGTCTATCTAATATAATTTGTATATATATCCGATAAAATAGAATGTCTTCGTCTGATAAAACGAGTTTCCTCTATCTAGTAAAACTTGAAACACTATAACATTAATAGTTCCTACATGACTTTATACTTGGGAAGAAATAAATATTATAAAAAATATAAGAGTGAATTTTTATTTTCAAAAGTAAGAGTAGAAATAGATCTTTCAGCTCATAGAAGCATCAAGAATATAAAAATAATCAAGCATTTATAGAATCATCCTAGGTAATGATGTAATTGGAGGAAGATTAATTATTACATGAAACAATAGTTAAAGAAAATTTAATCTTTCTTGGTTAGTTTACTAAACACGTGATTCATCTTCTTAATTTATTTTCTATATTTTCAATATTATCATGCTTAGACTCCTACTTTATAATCCTTTCCTATTTCAAATCCAATTTTTTCTTATATTGGGAAATCTCAAAAAATTATTGATTAAAAAAAATTTGGATCATTAATGGACCTTAAAAATTCTCCCACTTCATAATTTATACTATCTGAAAACATAGAAACTGACTTAGTAGAACTTTTTATTCTATAAATTTTTCTCATCATAGAATTTCACATATTCCACTATTTGATTCATCTACTTGAGAATACTTTTCAAATTTTTAAACCCTACTCTCAACATTCCTTTTAAATTATTCAGATTTTATTTAGTTTAAACAAAAAACTCTAAATTATTTTATATAATTTGATCCTTGGATATCATCAAATTCCCCTTAAATGTACAAATACCTAAACTAAATGTCTATAAAAATATCCATTATCACTTCAATCCTATAAATAATATCATTAAAATAATTCCTTTTCATTTTAGTCATCATTAACCTTATTATTGGAGGATAATTTTTAGAATAATAAGATATTATAAGAAAAATATCTTCCCTCACCCATGTAGGTAATGTTTCTTCTCTTTAAATAGACATTGATTGAAATATTTCTTGAATCTATACATCTTCTGATAGTTTCAATGTAGAATCATATTTTTCTATTTCTTTTAATTATTCTTCTGAGGAACTTCATATCTATTCAAATTTTGAAGACTAATATATTAATGATATTGAAGTATGTACTAAAGATTCCATTGGAGAAATATCCTTTGAATTTGATGGTTTATTTAAATATTTAGAAATTCCATCATATTTTTGTTTTTTAGTGGAATATTTTTCTTAAAATTATGCTAATTCCTTAGATTTTTCCTTAATAACAAGGTCAAAAACTTGTTTTCCTTTACCCTTTTCAACAGGGTCTTCAACTTCCTTCTCTTTACACTTTGTAATAGACTGATCAATTTCATTTTATTTTTCAACAAACTCATGAGACTTCTCTATTTCACTAATAAAATCTATACAAATTTGGAATTATATTATTTAATAAGATATCCCTTCCTTTTCTATTCTTCTTCTATATTTTTAAAAACTTTTTCCTTCAAATCCTTAACTTTATTACGTTCAAGGATAAAATTAGGATCATTTTCCTTCTTGTCTTTTTTCCTTTTCATCATTTCAGTAAAGTATTTATTATACATGGACTTAAATTAATTATAAGGGAGTTTAGGGGATTTTTTACAATAATCAAGAGCCTTTTTATTTTTAGGAAATTTCATTTTGAGATATGAAATCTCGTATACTAAATAGACTTTGGTTTCATTATTTATAAAATTCCTCAGTATGGAAGTGAAATATTCACATCTTAACAATAGTTTCATCACTAATGTAGTATTATTTATCACTAATTAGAGTGGCTTTATTTCTAAACTTTTCTAATTCCATGAACATAACAAGACCACTGTTAAGAAAATTTAGATAAAGTAAAATATTCAACTTTACTATCCCTATATAAATTGATACAAAATAATTACAAATAAACGTGACAAGGTTAAACATCCTCATATTTAAAAAAAATCAAGGAAAAAGATATCATGAACTTTTATAGTATCTCTATCCCCTTTTCATTGAATTTAGTAACATCAAATCTAAAGGAAAACAATATTTTCATATAGAGATAAGTGGTTCATCTTTTATACTTTCTCATTAAAAAATATATTTCTATTCATGATAACTTATAAAAGAACATAATGAATTCAGAATTTATTGGGTAAGAAAATTAGATTCTATTTCTAAATGTATTCTAACTAACTCATTCATCCTCTTAATATTCATGATATGATTTTTTATAAACATATTTATCAAAACATTTATCAGTTCATCTAATGCATTAAAAATATAACTAATATTGAACTCTCTAATAATTTCAATATAATGAAAATCATAATCATCACTTGTAACATGTATATTTCCCCATCTATGGAAAATAATTGTTAAATTTGGTAAAGATACATACCTTTTAAACTATCCTTTATCTATAAGTCTTTCCTTAATGATCTCTCAAATAGTGAAATCTAAATACGAAGCCATGGAAGTTATTAGATGAAATCATAACAGTATCTAACAAATTTTGAAAATAATTAGACAAATAAGAACTAGAGTGATGAGATCTATTCATATTAATAGATATTACGGAAAAAAATCAAACCACTTCTTCTAAATATAGGTGAAACAAGTGATGATTGGAATTCAAGATAATATAATTAATATGAATTGATCTTATAATCAATTACATAAAAATAAATTTAAGAAATTATATATTTTTAACTTTTGACTATCGTAACAATATTTTTTATAATGGTGGAGGGTACCAAATAAATCTCATTCGAGTAAAACTTCAAAAATTATAATAATTCTTTATAAAACATCATCAACAAAATAAAAATAAAAAAGAGTATACCATATGGATAACTTATGAAATTAACTTCTTAAGAATATATGTCTATTGGTTTTATGACTTGGTTGGATAAAAATTATAGAAAAAGAGTTGTTCTTATGAGACTTTAGACGAACCTAATTCCAATAAAACTGAGAATTTTCTTATTTTATAAAATATTTTTTCTAGATATTTTATCAACAAGGAGGAAAAAAGTGTAAAAAAATAATGAATATATATATATATATAATTTTATCCCACTTTTTCAATGAGTTTTTTTAAGGAGATAGATAAGAATGTAGATTAATGATCACTTTATATTGATCATAGAAAGATTATATTTAATATAATAAAATATATAAAATTGAATAGGTTTTATAAAGATATCACTAAGTTGGTATGACATTCCAAATAGTTGATGAATATTATATCCTTTTGTGTTTGATACTAAATAGAATGGTTTTCTAAATCTATGAGATTTTATCCTCAGAGGAAATTTAGGTTCTTATAAAAATTAACGACACCTGTGTAATTAAAAAAAATTGTAGTTTCAGTTAAACTCATGCCAAAGACAAATATTGAGTGTTTTAACCATAACAATTTAGTGAAACAACTTCCAATTGTTATATATTAATCTTTAGTTGTAGAAGGATCTACTGAGTGTTGTTTCTTGTATGACCTGGATATTAAATCCTCTCTTAAGAAGTGAAATGTTCCATATGTACCTTTTCTATCAATTTTATATCCTCCAAAAGAAGTATCTAAAAAACTTTTATGTTAAAAATCACTTTTTTAAGAATAACATATACCAAGATATAAATTTTCTTTAAGATAATGAGAATTTCATTTAATTTATTTAATATGGGACTCTTTCATATTTTCTTGAAATTTCCACATAGGAATACAAAAAAAATTGAATATGACTAGATAACTATGAGGTATAGTAAACTTCCAGTCATGCCTCAAATTTTTTTATAAATAACTAGTTTCCTATATTCATCAAGATTAAGAGTTTATATATTTTGATAGGATGGATTATACTCTTATAGTTATAAAAACAAAATTGTTTGAGTAAATAATCATTATTCTTTTGTTGAGATAAAAATTTTCCTTTTAGTTTTTGAGAAATTTTAGAACAAAAGAAAAAAGTTAGTTCACCCATCACGATCATTTCAAACTCAGACTTCATAAGTAATGAAAAAGAATATAAAATATATTTTCTAGTTGAACCAAAGATAATTTCATCAACATAAATTTTAACAATGATGGTATCAATAAAAATATTCTTTATAAAAATATTTGGATTGGTTTCTCCCATAAAAAATTATTTTGAATTAAAAATCTGATAAGTCTGTTATATTAGGATCTTGAAGTTTGTTTAATTCCATGGAGTGCGTTAGTAAGTTTTAATACATGTTCTGAAAAAAAAATTCAAACCGAGGTTTTTATTCTACATAAAATTCCTCATGTATATATATATTAAGAAAAGAACACTTGAAATCCATTTGATACAGATTAAAATTTAAATATTCTATATAGGCTATAAGTATTTGGATAGATTCAAGTCTTGCTACTGATGGAAAATTTTCTTCATAATCTATGAATTTTTGTTGATTATAACCCTTAGCAACATGAATTTCTTTAATTATAACAATAATTCCATTTTGATTATGTTTATTTCCGAAAACATATTTTACATCAATCATAAGATCATATTTAGTTCTTTCTTCTAAATTCCAAACTTTTTTCCTACAAATTCAATGAGTTAATCTTTCATATTCCCTATCCAATATTCATCACCTAAAGCATCATCATGTTTTTTTAGGTTTAAAATGAGATAAAAATGAAAAATGTTCACATTTATTTATTAAGGAACTATGTTTTTTGATTGGTTAATTTATATCTACAATGATATTATCAGTAGTATTATTTCTCAATATTGTATAATTTCTTGGATATGTAAAACGATGTTCTCAAACAATAGGTTAAACTTCTTCTAATGATAAAAATTATAAATTAATATTTAATTATCTTCTTTGTGAATAAATTTTCAACATGTTTTGAAAAAAGTTTTGCAACAACATCTAAAGGTATAACTTTGGTATGTTTAAAAACAAATGGATCGGTTTCATAAAAAATAACATGCACTATTTCCTCAAAAATGTTTGTTCAATTGTTAAAAAAATGATATACATTTCTAGTTATAGAATAGAAAAGAATTATTTGCTCATCATATATTGGATCAAATTTATCCAAATTATCTTTATTATTTATAATGAATACATTACATCTAAAAAATCTAAAGTAAGGATGTTTTGGCTTTATTCTAGTCCACAACTCAAAAATATTTTTATTAAGAAAGTTTCATAGTAAAAAATCAATTTATAGTATAACAACCAGTACTAATAGCTTTGACTAAAAAAATTAACAACTAAATATTCAATCAACATAGTTCATGAAATTTTCTGAAGAAATATATTTCTATATTCAACCACACCATTTTTATGTGGATTTCTAAGAGCTGAAAAGTTGTGATTAATACCTTTTTTAATGCAAAAAAGTTTCAAAATAAACAATTTAAAACTATTTACCATGATCGCTTTGAATAGTAACCGAAGGTCGATTTTATAATTTTTAACATAGGAAAGAAATATTTTAAAACAAAAAATATCTTTTGATTTCATTGATAGAAAATAAACTCAATAATATTTAGTCTAATCATCAACTAAGACATATACAAAGGGTTTTCCCCCAATGATTCATGTTTGTGTTGAACCAAATAAATCAATACACACTAACCATAAATCTTAAGAAGTTAATATTTCAATAATAGATTTAAATATTGATTTATGTTTATTACCATATTGATAAGGTTTATATAATTTTGGTGAATTAAACCTAATATTTGGTAAATCTCTAAAAGTCGTTTCTTAAAAATTTAATCTGAAGTTCTAACATTATAGTGTCCTAACCTTCTATTCCACAACAAATAATGATATTAAATCGCACTTAAAGAAGGTAGATCATGGTTTTTAGGACCACTAGGTTTACAGTGTAAACATTATCGTGCCTATCAACATAAATAATGAAATTACTTTCTAAACATTGAATAGTAAATTGATCATTTCAGAAGTTCACGTGGTATCCTTCATCACATAATTGACTTATGATAATGAGATTATGATTAATTCCAAGAAAATATAAAACATTAGAAATTAAATCCTTATAAATTAATTCAACATCACCATTAACAAATATTTCTCCTTTAGAATTATCACCAAAAGTTACTTTTCCATATTTCATATTTTTAAATTTATGGAAGAGATTTTTGGTTACTATCATATGTCTTGAACACCCAATATCCTTGTACCATATGTCTATTCTACTGTTAATCATCCTTTCTCCCCGAAATAAAAAATCTAAGCCTTTGGCACCCAAACTTTCTTGGTTCCAAAGGTATTAGAAAATAAAAGTCTTGGAATCCATATCTATTCAAATTTCTTATATTGTATAGCTTCCAATTATTTTGAAATATAGACTTTATGAAAAATGAAATATTTAACATGATTTAAGGAACATATATTATTCTAATGTCCTCATCTTTGATATTGGATACAAAAGGGTAAATTTTGAGGAACATAATAGTTTGAGTAAAAATTATACTTTCCTAACCGATAACCTATTTTGAAAGTTTTTTTTTTCTGGTTTCAACTTTTTGTAAAAATTATCAAAATTTTACTTCATAAAGGTAAAATGGGATATAAGTTTTTTTTTGAAGATGTATTTCATAATTATGTTTTAAAACTAAATTTTTATCTTAAATATAATAGATATAATTTTATTTCCTATATAACTCTAATTTAATTTTAGAAGCTTCAAAAATAAATATTGAAATTATAATATTGGATTTAGTAAAAATAATTTATCAAAGTCATACTCTTTAATAAATTTAGAATTATTTTTATTAATTAATGTTATATATCTAGTCATTTCTTCAAAATATAGTAAAATATCTTCATCTTCATATGTAATAACTTTTTTATTCCAAATAAGTTGAACTATATTCATCATTTGAAGTATTAATTTAATTACCATTTAAAGTTAGTTTTTTATGTTATTCATTGAGTACTTTATCCATATAGCACTGGTTGATCTTTGAAACATTGGCATAAAAACCAAAAAACCATTTCACTATCACTTATTACATCAAAATATTTTTATAAATATATATCTCGTATACTTTAACTCTAAGTATCTAAAGCCTTGATTATTTTACTCACTTTCCCTCTATAATATTCATTTGAATTTATTTATTTGTTCTCCAACCCTGATAAATCTGGTCTGATATTCCCTAATTTCATACACTCATAATAAATAATTTTATAAGTATATTGATTCTAATTTTTTCCTTCTGATTCTTCTTATACTTATAAAAAAACCTTCTCTCCATCCATCTTATTCATTCTTTTCACTAGTTGAACAGGTTCAATTTCACTTTCCTCTAATGAACTAAAATTTTATTTGACTTTGACATTATTCTTAGACTTAGAAAATATCTAAACATTATCACAATTATTAGCCTTAATTTTAATAATTATTCCACAAATAGAATAAAAATAAACATGACTCTTCTTCTTTTATTTCTCCGCATCACTTTTCAATATACTCGCATCTTTCATGAGGGTTCCAATAAGATTATCTAAATGTAGAATTGCTAGATAATTTGTATCATCTATTATTTTCTTCTTAGATTACCTCTTTTGGTAATAATATCAATAATCATTTATATAAGTCATTCATCATATAACTCTTTCTCTCAAAGAGACTATAAATTGTTCACAATTGTAATAAACCTTTTATGTATCTAAGTAATGGATTTAGGAGGTAGGGAATCAAAGGGATGATAATATGAAAAAAATAATTTTCCTTATAGATTACAAAACTTAAGAAGTTTTAAAGTGAGTTACTACAATCTTTTTATAGATATTTTTAGCTTTATCACAAAAAGATATATGAATATAGATAGTCATATTCATTAAACATAGAAAAGTATTATAAACTCTATAATTTAACTGATATTCTATCATTTCTTATCTATTAAAAGATATCACTTACTTATCAGGAATCTTATAGTCACCAGTCATCATAATTAAATTATCAAACCTAGTGTTATTAAAACAATTATTCCTGAAATCTCTCTAATATTCATAATGAGCACCATAAAATATTGGTGGTCAATTAGGATTCAGAATCTATAAAGTTCCCATGGACAAAACTAACATCACAAAAAATAATTTTCACTACCAACATAGTTAGGGTAAGGGAATATATTTAGAGACTTGATATGATAAAAAATGTTTCCTAAGAATGTATGAAGAAAATAATAAAAGAGGGGGTGAATTTTAGTTTATAAAAACAAAAAATTAAACTTAAAACTTCCCAAACACTTTTTTATATGAATGTTAATTAGATAAACATTTGTTTTGATATAATATATAAATTTTAGAGAAAGAAACAAGTAAATAATATTCAATAAAAAATTTGTACAAAATTTATAACAGAAATATAAATAACCTTGTATAAACAAAGGATATAACAAACCTTATAGAACCTCTACAAAGTGAGTTATTCACTTTCACCCAAAGAGATAAGGAATTATGTGAACTCGACTTTAGGTATCCTTGATTTTCAACCTATCAGAAGGTATGTATTCCAAAACTTGAATAACCTAGATCAGCCTAATCATAAAAATCTCTGTCTCTCTATACCTAGGAGTCCTCAATCTATCTAATAGAACAAACCTCTATCCCCCTATCCTTGGGATCCCTCAATCAATAAGATAAAAAAACATCAATTAAAAAAGATAAAATTAGAGCATTTACAATAAAATCCTTACAAAATGTATGCTATAATAAAATATCCCTAATTATTGAAAAATTAAGTTCACACAACAATTATTCATTGAAAAACTATAAAATAAATATTTTGACCACATGTGGCCAATTTTCTTTTTCTCCGTGAGGTTTCAGGCCTATTTATATAAGATATCATAACAAACAATAATAGTCAAAATTTTAAATTCTTGGGAATGGTTGAAATAGAATCAGACACAAGATCTTCACCTTTTAATGGATTCAACATATTAGAACTTTTCCAATGGTCTTCAAGTACAAGAACATTACAATGCCTTGTATAAAGTTTGTTCTCATAGTATTAGTAGATCTCAATCTGGTAAACTTTTTAAATATTTGTTTGGTATAATTTATATATTTCTATATAATATAATTTGAATATGTCCATCTTATATACTTTTTATATATACATCTAATATATTTTTAAAATGTTCATCTAATATACTTTGTATATGTTTGTCTGATAAAATAGAATGTATCCATCTGGTAAAACTAATTTCCTCCATCTAGAAAAACTAGAAACTTTGTAACATTTAGTGTTCCTACAAGACTTTATATTAAGTAATTGTGTTAGTTATAATAAAATATTTTCTATAGTGGTTAAAAACAACTTCATTAGATTTCTCTATGATTATACTCCCCTTAAATTTAATTTGGAACTAATTGATGTTAAGAAAACAATTTTTATGGTGAATTAGAGGAGTATATTTTCCTGAATCCTCCTAAATTAAACCATAATAAAAAATATACTAGAAAGGTTTTTATACATATAAAGTTAATATATGGTATAAACCGAGAATCTAGCAAGTGGTATAAATAATTTGGTTCTTATATACTAAAAAATAATTTCAAGAGAATCTTTTTTGTGATTGTATTTATTTTATACAATGTGATAAGTGTATGATATATTTTCAACTAGATTTTAATGATATGTTTATTACATGGGAAAATATAGTGACCCCATCTAATCGTGACTTTAAAATAAAATGATTAAATTCCTTAGATAATACATCACAAAAACACTCACACAACGCAAGGACCAATGGTTTTAGAGTCTAGGATATTAGCAACATATATATATATATATCTTATTTTAAAATAATTGCAAAATTTTATTCAAAATTACATGCCTCAATAACCTTTTCCAGATATATCAAATGAAATAATAATCTTCATAACTAATGTATTTGAAACATAATAAAGGTGTGATCCCAAACTCTAATTAATGGAAAAAAACAAATCATAAAATATTAGACCATAAACTTGATGGGAAATAACAGGGAGAGGATAAAAGATCAAAATACCATGGTTGATAATAAAAAAGCATGTTGAAAAATAATAAGATCATAAAAATATTGTAAGTATAAAATACAAAACATATAACATGTGAAAATTACATAAAAGTGTGGAATATTTTAAAAATAAGGTATAATCATGAAAATATGACATTTAATGGAAATGAAATGAATTTTGAAAATTTGGTATAACTTGATAAAAACTTATAAATGCAGAAAGAAAATAATAAAAGAAAAACCATTATGATAAAACCCATTATTACCAAGCCTATGTGAACAAAATCATTATGTTCATGCCTGAAAATGTGAGTAAACCCATTATCCTCACAGCTGTGTGAACGGACCCATTATGTCCATGCCTAACTATATTATGAGATAAAATCTTAAACCAAAAAATTTTAGGGTGATATAAGACCCCTCCTATAATCATATATAAATATGTGTTCCACTTAAAATCAATCATAAACATATAATAATGAATGCATGGAAAAAGAATGAGTTTCTTAAACTTTCCAAAAACATCACATAACATAAACATAAAAGGTCATAGGAAATCAAAAATATAATTTTCCAAAAGGAATAAAATCATAATAAAATAAATAGGATGATAAAAACATCACTTCATGAGTGGTAAACCTTGGAATAAAAATAGAAGACAAAATATAAATTTTTTTAGAAAACCTTTTAAACATTATTATAAAATATAATGTGAAAATTAAATTCAAAAGTATTTTTGAAAAGGTAAAGAGAAGAAAATTTAAAAACCTTATTTTGAAGTTTTAAAAATAAAATATCTTTGAAAATACATAAATTTTATAAATAAATATGTAGTGGAATATAAATAATTTTATTTTGAAAGGACAGAAAAATATTTTTTAAAATATTTTTAAATACCTTTGTTTGAAAACTAACATCATAAAAAGAGTAACAAGAGTAATAGAATTATAATAATAATAGAGAATAATCCATATTAGCTTTAAAAAAATGAAAGGAGGGAATTTATGGGAAGGAAATTATAGACATGAAAGAAAGATCCACAAAAATATATGAGAATTATTGTTAATAAAATTACATTTTTTTTATGAAACAATAGATTCATCAAGGAAGAGAACATTGTTGTGAAACATGATTTCCTGATGAAATAAGCTGAAGATACAACATAAAAACACAATAGGGTTAGATAATTCAATATTGAAATATTAAAATCAAAGTAGAGTGATTATGCATCAAGAAAAATATTTAAGACAAGAAAACCCCTTACAATACAAAAATATTACATGAAAAATTATGGAGTTATTTTAGCAGTATAACAACTATAAAAAGTGGTTATAGAAATATATTAATGAGAGAGAGAAATATAGTCTCTCATCAAAAGGGAATAATTAGGAAATTAATGGAATTATTAGGAACATTTAGAAGCATAATTACATGGAAATCTAGAGGATTATAAAATAAGTAAGTTATTGAATTAAAAAGAGGAGGGAGGGAATCATGGTGTGATTTCGGTTGCATGAAAGCTATAAAAAAGGTATTATGAAATGGGTTTAATGAGAGATAAGGGAAATCTCTCATCATTAATACATAATTTAGATAGAAAATTACTGATAGCGGGAACATGGAATCATAACCATATAAAAATAAAAAGTTATTATCAAAAAAATATACTTGAATAAAAAAGAATAGGAGAAACCTTGCCTTGCAAGGTACAATTTTAAAGATTGGGAGGCACTTTAGAACCGTAGGAACTCCTTGGGAGGGTTTTATCAAGGGAGAGAGAAGGGAAATTCCTGATCAATGACTTTGTAGTGGATATGGATGATATAATGGTAGGAGGTACATTTAGGTATGAATTTAATACATAAAAATGATTTATAGAATGTGAACGTGTCATTTTAATTATTAAAAATTATAGATACCTTATTTACCCATTTTTACAGTTATTAATCTTGATTAAAAATTAATCATGGTAATTATTTTATTACTAAAAATACAAGATGAAATTTATTACCAATTTTAGATATTATAGATCCAAATTTTGGATCAATCTAACTAAATTAAAATTATATGTATGATAAAATTTACTTTTAAATTAAAACATATAATTTGTTGAAAACTATTTTTATAGAAAATTTACATTTTAATTATTAAGTGTGCCTAATATTATTTAACATTGATATCCAATTTGATGATTGTTAATTAATTTGTATATATCTGTAAAAATTATATTATATTCATAATTTAAAATAAATCTAGTTAATTTAATATAGATCTATTCAATTTAAACGTACATACTATTTATAAAAGTGTTATTCTTTGAAAAATAATTATTTTATTGTGATAACTAATTTTTACCTAAGGGAACTTAATATTTATGACTAAAAATAAAGTGGTCCCTATTAGATAACATGAAACCCTATAGTATGAATTTTAAATCCATTTTTTCAAAAAAAGTCTAAAAGGTTTACAAATTAATTTTAATTTAATAAATGTATAATGTTTTATAACAATTTTTGAGAAAAATATTACTTGAGTTCTATAATATCAAATAAAGGTTTATAATATATAATTAATATTTTAAAATATATTATTAAAATTATAAAATACATATTTTTAATGAAAAGGTTTTCATATATTTATAATTCATACTTATATACACATAATGGCATAAAAGTCACATTATCAGTATATTTCACTATTTACCTAAAAATCAATTTTTTCGGAAAAATATCAAAAGTTCATAATAAGAAAATTTAGGAATTATAAATCCAAAAATTATATTAATTTAATTAATTTACAATTCTAATATATATTAATTTAGTTTTTAAATTAAAATAAAAAATATAAAGTAAAGATCATTTTATTTAAAAAATGAGGTTTTAAAACATTAAGTGTTCTTAATATTATTTCACATAAATTTATAATTTTAAAGATGTCAATATATACAATTGTAAGATTGTTTAATTTAATATATTAGGATGAAATATTCTATACTTAACCAAAATGGTTCTCTTAAAAAATAAATATTAATTTTATATTAAATATTTTTTTTAAATACCATTAAAATTAATTATTTATATTCAAAAATTTATTTTTACTACTCAATTGATATTAAAATATTTATTTTAATTATATATATATATATATCATAATACATTTTAATAATAAAATTACAATTAATATGTAACACATAAATATATATATTTATAATATTTTAATAACATCATTTTATTTCATTTTGAGTTATATTATTTTAAAAATAAATGACTTCGGTATACCTATTGGATATATGACCAACGACCATATTTGAAATGGCCATATTTAATTCCTATATATATAGATTTACTAAATCATTCTTCCATTCCACACCCACATCACAAAGCATAGTTCTTGTTTCATATTATATAATTTTCATAATGCTTTCTCCTTTCATGGGGATCCTACTTAATTTAGTTTTTTTTCCTATTTCTGATCTTAATGCTTGAAAATGATTCATTGTATTACCCAGTCTTTACTATTTTTAATCTATTGTACACTATTTATTTATTCACTTTTAATGAATGTATTTTATCCATAGTGAGTAATAATCCATGGTTTTCAATACTTAGTTTTATGTTCATTTGTTATATTGTTCAATGTATGAATGAATATAGTATTATTAGTTTTATATCTGGTATTAACTATTTCCTAATCAATTTTAATTCCATTAAGTAAAAAAATAAATAGTTTATAATTATAAAAATGCAGTTTATAAAATGAACACACTTCTTAATAACATGGGGCATTACATTCTCCCCTTAAATAAATTGCAGCCTCACAATTTTAATTATCACTTACTAAAAACAATACTTAAGGGTATCTAAAATAATAATGACTTAATATATATAGATTTTATGAGATACAAAACTTTCTATTCTAGGGAAGATAAGATAAAATATATTTTACAATAAAATTAACTTTCTAGACCATTTGTTCAAAAAATAACTCTATAGCTCAGTATTTGGAGTTTCTAGGAACATGCCTTCCATAACTTCATTTTAAAGATATTATTTCCAACCAAATATTAAAACCAAAATTATTATGATAATATCCAACTGAATGAGAATAACTAATCGTATGAATACTAAATATCAATCCTAATATGTCTTCTCTAATTACACATTCATTTCAACTTATGGTCCTTTCATTTCAACTATGTCACACTTGGTTCATACTATAAATCTCTTTGTTCATCATGGGTTACTTTAAGTTGTGTTATGTCATACTTATTAACCTAATACCTTAAAGTAATTAGGAAATAAATGATTCCCAGTGGTTCATAAAAAGTATGTGATCAACTAAATTGTATCACCTGGGAGTGTCTATCCAGGTGTGTAGTCTTAGTCTCACTCATCATGCCTCAGGGTGATAATCATGTTAATGCTCATCCAACCCTTTTGAGGTGATTTTCCCTAGGTGAATCTATACCACAACCACATCCACATTCCAGTATATAGATAGGGATGTTTTACTAATAAAACCATTTACTCAATATTTTACCAATATTTTAGGATATCACCACATACTTAAACTAGTCTCTAGGGTTTTAACAAAGGTTATATAACCTTAATACCAAAGCTAACTAAACTAATCTCCAAAAATTAATAAACCCTTCATCTGATTCACCTATAGTGACCTGATGTAAACATGACTTAAATAATACAATGATATCATGACTTGGATAATACATCACACAAGTATTCACACAACCCACAGATTAAAAGGATTAATGTGTGGTAGATTAGCTATATAGACATCATATTTTACAACACTTACAAACATTTATTCAAAATCACACACCTCTAGACCCCTTTATAGATATCTCACCTGACATAATTATCTTTATAACCTGGTTATTGTGAACATAATAAAGGGGTGAGAACAAACACTCTATAAGGGAAAAACATATAATAATGCATAAGATCATAAACATGAAGGAGAATGTGTGGAAGAGGATAAAAGATCATAAGACCTTATATTATAATAGTAAAACATGTTATATAAATATAATATCATAAAAATATCATTAATGGATCGTAAAAGATAAAAACTATAATATGAGAACATGACATAAAAGTGTGGAATACTTTAAAAATAAGGCATAATCATGAAAACATGGAATTTCATGGAAATGAAATGAATCTTGAAAATTTGGTATAACATTATAAAAAACGTGGAAATGTTTCAAAACCATAAGAATAGGTAAAAAATTCTGATAATCCCCATTATTCACATTCCTATGTGAACAAACTCATTATGGCTACACTTGAAAATGTGCGCAAACCCATTATTCCCATGCATGTGTGAATAAACTCATTATATCCAATATTGACTATATCGTGAGACATAAAATTAAACTAACTCATTTTATATTTATATAAGACCTAACCCGTAATCATCCATACATATGTGTTCCACTTAAAATCAATCATAAACATACCTTAATGAACCCATGGAAAAAAGAGTTTCATAAACTTTGTAAAAACATCACATAAAATAAAATTAAAAGATTATAGGATTTCAAAAGTTCATTTTAAAAAAATTAATCATATCATAATAATATATAAATGATGATCAAAAAATAATTTCATGAAATATAATCCTTGGAGGAATAATATAAGTAAAAATACAAAAAAATCATAAAACCCTTTAAACATTATTATAAAAGATTAAGTGAAATTACATTCACACAAAAATATAAGAGAATGAGAATAATTTTAAAACCCTTGTTATAAATATTTCCAAATAAAATATTCTTCAAAATACATAAATTATATTAAAAAAATGTGGAGTGTAAGATAAAAAATTTAATTTTAAAAGGATGGAAAACCCTTTTTTAATATTTTGAAATTCCTTTGTTTGAAAACCGATAACATAAAAATAGTAACACACTTTCATTTTGAAAAGGGGTAAGAGAATTATGAGAATCATTGAAGATAATAAATATTATATTTCATTAAATATATAATAAAATTAGTGTGAATGAAATTATAGAAATGGATTAAATTTCCATTAAAAGTGATAGGGATTATTCTTAATAAAATTATATTTTTTATGAAATGATGGATTCATAAAGGAAGATGACTTTGATATGAAACATGATTTCCCTTGAAAAGAATATGTAAATACAAAATAACATCATCACAAGGTTGGATAATTCAATATTTGAAGATTAAAATTGAAGTATACTGATTATGAATCAATAAAAATATTGGAGTCAAGATAACCCCTTACAAAATGAAAATATTACATTGAAAATCAATGAGTGATTTCGGTAGTATAACAGTTACAAAAAAAGGATTATGTAAATGGATTAATGAAATTGAAAGATATTATCTCATAAAAATAGAATCATTAGGATGGTAAAGGATTGATTATGAACATATGGAATCAAAATCACATGTAAATTAAAAGTATTATAATAAAGGAAGTGCTTGGATTAAAAAGATGAGGGAGAGAATCAAGGAGTGATTTTGATAGCATAAAAACTATAAAAAAGGATTATGAAATAGTTTTAATGAGCTTAAAGGGTAATCTCTAATAATTATGTTTTCATTTGGAGAGTAAATGATTGATTATAAACACATGTAAGTATAATAATATGGAAATAAAAATTTCTTATAAAAAAATATACTTGAATCAAAAAGAGGAGGAAGGGAACCCTTACCCTGATAAGTAGCTTCTTAATGCTTGGGAAGCATCTTACAACCTTAGGAACTCCTTTGGAAGGATTTATACTAGGATAGGGATGAAAAAATCACGATTAATGCCTTTTTAGTTTAGAGGGATGAGAGAATGGGTGGGAGTAATCTCCTTTTATAGTTGAAAAGGTGGGGCTTTTCCATAGAAACTAACGTTGGGTAAGGGATAAGAATGTAATCACATGGGTGTTAGGCGGGTTTGATGAGTTAGGTGAATTAAGTGAAGAAATGGTAGGTGATACATGTGGGTATGAATTTAATAACTAACAAGGATTTCTATAAGTTTTAAGTGACCTTTTGACAAATAGAAATTTGAGATACTATATTTACCCATTTTTATCCTTATAAATCTTGATTTAAAATTAATCATTATGATTATTTTACTAATAATAATATAAGATGACCGTTATTACGTAATTTATATGTGATGAATCTGAATTTGGTGTCCATTTAAACTAATTAAAATTATAATTATGAGATAATTAACTTTTAAATTAAAACACATAATGTGTTGAAAAACTTTTATTATAGAAAAATGACATTTTAATAATTATGTGTTCTTAATCTAATTTTACATTGATTACAAATTAGAAGAGTTTAAATTTATTTGTGTATACATTAAAAAAATATATTTTATTCTTAATTTAAAATATATCTATTTAATTTAAAAGTACACAATATTTTGAAATGTACTATTCTTTGAAAATTAGTTTTTTTTACCAAGGTAACTAATTTTTTACCTAAGGTTACATAATATTTCTTCCAAAAAAATAAAATTTTCATTATTAAATAATTTAGGCACGTTGATTCGAAATATGAAATCCATTTATTCTGAATCATTTTATAAAATTTTTATAAACTAATATTAATTGAATAAATTTATAATTTATTAAAACAATTTTTGAGAAAAAATATTACTTGAGTTCTAAAACATCAAATATTTGTTTGTAAACTATAATTAAACATGCTTTAACAAATACCATTAAAATTAAATTTTTGTAT